>JAQPPZ010002169.1:7500000-10000000 GCA_028583015.1 Wollemia nobilis
TAAGAAACTCCCTTTCCTCTGAGCTTGGATTATTGTGCTCAACTTTTTAAAATTTTGAAAGTTTTTCTTTTAGTTCTTTTTTCTTATAAAAAATGTTCCTAAAAGTGTTATTGTTCCATTATTTTAATCTAGATGTCATTGATTTAATTTATTTTATAAGTGTATATAGTCCACCATTTTTTTAAGAATTCCATGTTTGTGTTATCATATTAGCAAATTGAGGATGGTATTCCCACATCTAATCATATTTAAAATATATATTTTTTAATTCACTTAACAACAATTTATCTTTTATTGACTAGTAATTTGGACCAATCCTTGTCAAGGTATTAATTTCAGCACAAGTGACTTCATTTTTTCAATGATCTAAGATTATGTTGTCTAATTATTTTACTATAAATTTATGGTCTATCATATTATTGGTCCATGTATAGTTTTCCTATTCAAACTCAACCTTCCACAGATTATTAATTTTAATAAAAATTGAGAAATATCTCATGCTTAGGGTTATTTTCCTAATTTCCCTAAAATTTTCATCTAGATTGGTTATGGCATTAAAATATCCTATGATCATGAATCAAAATTATTGGATTTTACTTATCATAAATTCTCCAATTCCACTCCATACTTTTGATCTATTTGATTGAGTTGTAGGTCCATGGACATTGATAAGGATGAAATATATATTAGCAAAGCAACATGTGACTAATAAGACTATTAAATTCCTAGTTCTATGAATGGTTCAAAGGAGGTTCTAATTATATTACAATATGTTATAATTTCCCTTGTTGCTCCTTTTGAATCCATAGCATCCCATTCACATCTTGCCTATATTTGATTTCATAGTTTTGGAATATTCTTCCTTTGTCATTTTAATTTTTTGGATATAAAGAATATCTAGCTTATTACTTAAACAAAGGTCCCTAATAGACATATTATTAGAGGGGCATGAGCACCCCTTATATTCCATGATATGGTAATCATATCTCATTAGGGTTTGTTGGCCTTGCCTACAAATTACCAATATCAATTTGTTGTTTTGTAAAGATAAGTTCAACCAATTTAGATTGTGTTCCTTTCTATATGTTTGCTTTTTATTCCATGGCTCTTGCTTGATAATTTGAAGGTTTTCCTCTTTCTGCCTTGCTAGTATCAAAAGTAGGTCCTATTATTGTATTCCTCAATATTATTTCACAACTTTATTTTTCATTAGATTTATGCTCTCTTGACTCTGTTAAGGAAGATTTTGACTTATCCTACTCAGTTTCTAGTATTTCCTTATTAATGGTAGAAGTTTTAACATCTAACACTACTTTTTCTCTACCTTTTTCCTTCTCCTGAATGGCACATGGAACTTCAAGAGAGTATTCTAAATCTGATGAAGAACATTTCTTAGGTTTAGAAAGAATGTTCATCCCTAAATCAAGATCATACTGAGTAAAATTTACTTATTAATATTTTGATCTTGTTACCCATGTGTTGTAGGTGAGTTGGAGAGGGTAGGGAAAACCTCCAAGGAAGGTCCATGGTTCGAATATCCACCCTATGAAATGCACATTGGATGCCCAAAATCCAGTTGATAATGCTAGTGTGGTTAGGGTTGGGCGTGACTTCTAGGTGATTTTGACGGTGTAGAATCCCTTAGTCATGGTTTCTCAGACCAATGCAGCACCGCAAGGAATTTTTTGCTAAATTAAAAAAAAAAATGATCTTGTTGTACCATGTCCTTTAAGATCTGATATGCTTTTTCTTAATAGGCTAAAACCTGAAAATAATTGATAATTCTTCCAATATTCTTACTAGTCCCCACTATTTATTTACTTTCATCTATCTAGACCTATTTTTTAAAGTTGAAAACCATCCTCATCCATATCCAATAAAAAGTTTCTCTTGCAGTTTTCTACATATGTTTATGTTGGAATCTTCTTAGGGAATGATCTCTCAGTATGCCCCACCTCATAACATATTCTACATATGAAATATATATTTTTATAATCAATGGTTTGGATCCACAACTTACCCCCATAATTAAGAATAATTGATTCTAGTAAAGGTTTACAGATATCAATCATTGACCAATATTCGTGTATAAATAACCAAGAATACACATTTTGTAGTTTCTAAAATATTAAGGAATTCTCACAAATAGTTTCCTATTGCCTTAAAGGTATCCATTTCCTAGAATTCAATGGGTAACCCATACTTCTTGACCTAGATTAGTATTATAGATAGATTTATGTTTTTAGGTGTAAAGCCTTCATACCCTCAATTAAGGAAGATTTTTGCTCTTCCCATAAACTAGTGATCCTCTTTTAGGATTCTATATCTTTCCTCCCTATAATAGAAAATGGTTAGGTTAGGAAGAAAGGGTAGAATCACTCCTGGAGACTTTCATCTCCTATCAATCCATTTTCTTATAGCCAAAGCTTCTAGACAAGACTCATTAAATTTACCATTAACTATCTTATCTTTCATCAACAAGGATCTCATATTTATGAGATCCTCACTAACCTCTACTACTGGGGATGAATCTAAAGATTTAGTTGTAAATAACTTCATGGCAAATAAAGTATAGCTTGAATTGACTAAAATTTACCAGTATATCTTATAACAGTTATATTATTTGAAAATAAAAATTTAATAATTTTGCATGTAGAATTTCCAAGGTAATGAATGGATAAATGAAACTTAGCTAAAAATTTCTATATATAGACATAATATCCTGCCTTGTTGATGCCCTAGTCTTCCATTACTCCTACCATCATCTATACCTTATGTAGTGAAAATTCACTACATGCATTCACAAAATGACTCACACCACAAGAATAACAAGGAGGTTGGTTGAAGAGATTTTTGGATATTTAAGGAATATATAAATAATTTTAAGCTACATGGCCATGTGAATTGATTAGTTTTGATATCGATGGCTGATGGCCCATGCTATTATCAAGGCCAATGGTCCATACTATTCTCAACTACCTTTTTAGTGATACCTAAGTCAAACCCTACCATTGGATGAAGTCATGGATCCATTTCAATGATAACTAAAATTACTCTAAAATTGGTGGAGGTCTGACTCAAATAGCAATAGTGGATTGGTTCTGCTCTCCATGGATGAGCCCATAAGCTAGGTAGATTCCAAGTATGCTTGGATTTACAGTGTTTATCATATCTCCAACATGTTCATAAGATACTATCAATGGGATATTTTGGTGAGAAACATTTAGTAGGCATAGGAGATAAAAGCCCCCACAACTCCAAATATTTAGGATATCCATAGACCATTCACCATGATGCTAAAATATATTTATGACCAATGCATTAAATAGTTCTCTAAAATTTGGCCTAAGAAGATATAGGTGGAGCTCCTCTACATTAATGGTCCCATAAAAGAAGGAGGATCAAATCTTAGTATTTTATGGGAGCACAAGACCATATTGGAGCATTTTAAATTCTAGAGTCATGATTGTCATCTAATCTTAAATCAACGATGGGCACTAGTCTTATGGTATAAAAAAGGTAGATGATCATTAGGGCAACCTTAACCATTGGATCTTGTATCTATGGTGGGTGGTATTTTGATCTCAAAGAAAGAATTTGAGAATCACCAAAGTTGCATAAGCCCTTGATTTATCATCTAATAAACCATGCTTCTCCCCTTAATGAAATTTAGTGCAAAAAGAAGATACCCCAAACATAAATAGGATATAGACACATGGTAGTCTATCATGGATGAAAATGTGACACAAATAAGTAATCAAAATATGCCCACCCTTAACCAAAAAAGACTATCAAGGTTGAATAATACAAATAATCCCATATTAGTTACCTACATGATGACTAAACCAATATACCACCACATGGGTGAGCCTACCCTATCAACCTGCACCAATCAAAAATAGAAGCCCCACTAGTTGTTCATTCAAAGGAAGCCATACCAACAATGATAACATCTAGATAGGTTCAATGTCTCCCTTTACCTCACGAAATACCTTAGATTAGGCAAGTGATATTACTATAGGTATGCCATCCCAAGAAAAGCAAGATATGGTCAGGAGAATTTCTAGTTCCTAAAGCCTCAAACCAAGTAAGGAATTAATTATGGAATACTCCTCACATGCTACCTAAACGGAATCCCTAGTAAAAGTAATGAGTTATGGTAGCAACAACTATCCATCATAGGAATCAAAATCTCTCAATATTCATGGCCCTAGATTTAAAGATCTTAAAGTGGCCAAATATTAGAGGTAGAAGGATCTCATCTATGAATGGAAGATAGCACTCTAGGTATCCTAAGTGGAGTTTTGGAGGGAAGCCTCAAATTTACCTATAAATGGGTATGGTATCTTTTTCTCTTAGCCTATCAAAGAGATCTAAATCCCACCTAAAAACTTTATCCCAAATAAAGGACCAAAAAATATATGAGTGAAAGACCTATTACTAGGTCCTTTGTTAGAATCAATCTACAAGAATTGATACCACATTTGAACTAATGAGTAAGGGGAAGAAATGGACAACATAAGTTGTATCCCAACAAAACCAACCTCCTAGGATATTTCTAGAATGGAATAATAGAGATCACTTGGTTTCACATACTCTACCTATTACATGGTATCTAATCCCTACCTTAACGATCAAATTATTACTATACTTATTGGGAGAGGATGCCACCACTCTAATGAAGTATTTGCACCATATGGTAATCTTGTGTGTGATGTATAATATTGATGAGTAGAACACAACCCTAAGGTTTCTACCTACCTATTTTATTGGAAAGGTCCAAGAGTGGTATATCATTCACCGTGCATGCTTAGTTGAAAATTAGGATTAGTTTGTAAACCTTTTGATCGATAGATTTGGAGAGAAGGCTAATGATGCATCTTTCATTAAGTGGCTAACAACCATTAAAATAGTGCCTATGAAGACAATGAATGATTTCAATATTCAATTCCACAAAATTTGGCAAAGGATCCTTGATGAGATCAGACCTCCCCCAGGTATGTCATTTATATACTATTTGAATTTATTTAATTTTAAAATAGCGATGATCATAAAATTTAAAGAAGGTAATTCTCTGTAAAAATCCTATGGGTTATCTATATAGGCAACAAAAAAATCTAATCCAGATAGGTAGGCTATCTCCTAGGCCACCCTTTGATAAAATAGACTCATTAGATTAAAAATCATAAGAACTTAAAATGCTTTTATAGCACTCCAATAAGTTTGAAATATCTACTATTATGGAAATATTACTTGCTTCGAATATGTTTAGAAACACTCTAAACAATTCCCTATATGCTCTCACAACAAAATTGATTTCCTCTCAAATAGTAAATTTGGTGCAACTATATTTAAATGAATGCTAAATATTTAGAACCTATATACTTTAGGAAAGATACTCTAAAGTAATGCTCTAGAGTCCAACATTCTCCTCCTTAAAGTTGAGAGGACTGACTAGACAGTCTCTCAAATTTATATACTGAGATTTTGCAACTCCTTTTGTGAATATGTCCGCTAAGTTGTCCAAAGTGCTACAATGTCGTAGCGCAATCACCTGTTTCTCCACCATGTCTAGAATGAAGTTATACTTCATGTCAAAGTGATTTGACTTAATGTGGTGGATAGGATTATGTGCCAATTGGATGACACTCATTTTTTCATAGTACAATCTAGTAGGACCACTTTGTCTTTCTCCTATTTCTTCAAGAACTTTTCTCAACCATAAATCTTGGGTACTAGCATTTGCAATTGCTATATACTCAGCTTCAGTAGATGATAATGCTACAACAGTCTACTTTTTGGAACACCATGTAATTAGTCGTGACCCAAGACTAAAATAATTTTTTGAAGTAGATTTTCTATCATCTATAGTGTTGCCCCAATCACTATCACTAAAGCCAACTAATTTTATAGAATTACATTGTGGTAATGGATCCCAAAATTCAATGTACCATTTACATATCTCAAAATTCTTTTAGTTTCTTGTAGATGAAGTTCAGATGGATCAGCCATATACCTTGAAATAAGAGAAAATGCATATTGAATATCCGGCCTTGTGTTGGTGAGGAACATTAGACTCCCAACCATGCTCCTGTAAGTGGTCATGTCAACTTTTGGTGCTCCATATTATTTGCTCAATTGGATCCCATGACCTTTTGGAGTTGCAAAAGACATGCATTGCTCCATAGAAAATTTCTTTATCATATCTTAAGCATATTTGTGTTGACATATGAAGATCCCTTTACCTATTTGATGTACCTCCATGTCGAGGAAGTAATGCATTAGCCTAGATATTTCATTTAAAATTATTTCATCATGGAGTTTTTGAACTCCTTATTCATCTTAGCACTACTACCCATGAATATTAGATCATCCACATATAAGCATACAATGAGAATGTCTTTACCTTGTTTCATGTAGTAGATATTAGGCTCACTTTTTCTCCTGGTGAACCCATACCTTTGAAAGTAGCCATCAATGCATGAGTACCATACCCTTGGTTCTTGCTTGAGGCCATACAATGCTTTCTTTAATTTGTATACAATATGCTCCTTACCTTGTTCTTCAAATACTTGAGGTTGTTGCACAAAAACCTCTTCATTAAAGTACCCATTAAGAAAGGAACTTTTAACATCCATGTGCTGAATTTTCCACCCTTTGTGAGAAGCGAAGAAAAGTACTAGTCTGATTGTCTCCTGTCTAACAACAGGAGAAAAGGTCTCCTCATAGTCAATCCCATACTTCTGAGTAAACCCTTTTGCTAATAGCATTTCCTTGTGTCTTTCAATGATCCCATCAACATTAAACTTGGTCTTGTACACCCATTTACATCCAAAACATTTCTTACCTTTAAGAAGCTCCACTAGCTCCCAAGTATAATTCTTTTTATAGAGGTCATTTTTGCTTTCATGGCCTATTGCCATACATCATGAGTGCATGCTTTTTCATAACTAGATGGCTCTAGATCTATACTAGTCATTAAAGCATAGTTTACAACATCACCCTTAGGCTCTTGAGAGTCATCATCATCATACATGTGCAAATTTTCAAGTCTTTTCAAAACTGCATTCATCTCATTAACTTGGCTTCTAGTGTACCTTTTTTGGAAATTTTTATCCAAAATTTGAAAATAAGTATGGTTCTGAAGTGTTCTCTTACATATTTATGGAGAATCAATATCCATTGGTGAAGAACTTACTAATATTTGTGGAGAAGGACTTGGAGTAGCATCAGTTGTACTTGAATTAGTAATCATACTTGGGCTTGGAGGAGGACTTCCTTTGTTTTTTTTGGGCTGCATTTTTTGCACTTGAGAGGAACTTGCATCATGAGATCCATCATCAACAAAATTTTTTTGATGACCCCATACTCCCCCTTCATCAAAAATCATATCTTTGGAAATTACAACTTTATGTGTTTTTGTATTGTAGAGCATATATGTCTTTGAAGACTCACAACACCCAATGAAAATACATGCTTGAATTTTGGGGTCAAGTTTCTTTCTTGTTTCATCAAGAATGTGTGAATATGCAAGGCAACCAAAATTTTTGAAGTGTATTACATTTGAATTTTTTTTATACCAACCCTCATAAAGATTCATCCCATCTAAACTAGAAGTAGGACTCCTATTAAAAATGTAAACACTTGTTCAAACAACATCAACCCAATACATGTCACTGAGTTGCTTTGTTTGAAGCATTGATCTAGCCATTTATACAATAGTGTGGTTCTTTATTTCAGCCACACCATTTTTTTGTGGGGTTTAAGCAGTAGTTAATTGCCTTTTGATCCCACAATATTTACAAAATTTAAGAAATGTATTTGAACAAAACTTCCCTCCTCTATCAGTACTTAATCTATTTACAACATACTCACTTTGATTCTCTACATTATTTTTTAAATCTTTGAAACATTCAAAAGCTTCATCTTTAGTTTTCAAAAAATAAATCCAAAACATTCTAGAGAAATCATCAATGAAAGTGAGAAAGTAAGAATTATTACCCAATATTTTGGTATTCATTGGACCACAAATGTTTGAATGTACCACCAATTGTAGTGGATGGCTTGCTCTCCATGATTTTCCTCTTGGAAACTTGGTTCTTGAGTGTTTTACCAAAACACATCCTTCACACACCTCCTTGTGCTCTTCAACTTTTAGAAATCCACATACCATATCTTGCAAAGTCAACAACTTCAAACTTGCAAATTTAAGATGACCATATCTCAAGTGGCAAAGCACACTTGGATTTTATATGGCCACATTAGCAAGTTGGGCACCTCCATGTTCCCAAAAATTAAGAGAAAACAACCTATTATTTTTCATAGGCATTTGTGTAACAACTCTATTACAATTATTTTTGTCAAAAATTACACATTTTCCATCTTCAAAAACAAGCTTGTATTTCTTTTCCATTATTTGTCCAACACTAAGAAAATTATGTTGGAGTTTGGGGGTGTAATAAATGTTGTTTACCTTCTTTGTGCCTTCTTTTGTTGGAACCTCCATGGCTCCCATACCTTCAACTTGTAGTGCCTTGTCATCTCCTAATTTGATCTTTGACTTGTAGGTGGAATCCATTTTAGCAAAAAGCTCTTCTTTGCCACTCATATGATTTGAGCAACCAGTATTCAAAATCCAAGTTTCATTGAGATTTTGATCTGATTTACCATAGGTGAGAAATGGATTTGAAGAAGTTACTTCCTCTTCTTCATAGTTTCCATTGTTATTACCTTGCCCTTATTGAGAAGGTTTGGACCAACAATCTCTAGAAAAGTGACCAACCTTGCCACAATTGTAACAAAATTTGTTCTTTTTGTCACCTCTTCCTCTGCCCTGATCGCCACCTCTTTATCTACCTCTACCTCTTGTATCCTCTTCATTATCCTCTTCCTTGACCTCTTCCTTTTCCTCTACCTTGTCTTCTTCCATAAGACTCACCTTCCTTGGATGAGAATGCTTTGTCATCACCTCTAAAGCTTGATGAAGTAGAACCCTGTAATATATCTTCATGACACATCAAAGAACCAATTAGAGAATCAAAAGTTAGAGTAAATAAATATTTAGACTCTTCAATAATGATAGAAATATGGTTCCATTTATGAATAAGTGTTCTCAACACTTTCTTCACCACTACTTCAGTTTTGATGTCTTCTCCAAGGGTTTACATTTTGTTTACAATGGCTTTCACTCTAACACAATAATCACCTAAATTTTCATCATTTTGTATTTTTAGATTTTCAAAATCCCTCTTCAAGGTTTGAAGCCTCACTTGATTCACTTTATTTATGCCTTTATAGTTATCTCTCAAGTCTGTCCATGCTTCTAAGGCTGTTGAACAAGAAGCAATCCTTGGAAAGATGCTTTTCTCCAAAGCTGCTTGGAGATGGTAGAGAGCAAATGAGTTTTTCTTTTGGGCATAATTTTTATTGGTTATATTAGCTGCACTCAAGGTGGTACAATCTATAGATTCATTGTAGCCTTCTTCTACAATATCCCATAATCCCTTGCCTATGAGTAAGGTCTTCATATTGATAGACCAATACTCATAATCTAACCCATTAAATTCAGGAATGGGAAGATTGTTATTGGCAACCATTGATGCTAATCAAAAAAACTTTGGAATAATGTAGATAGCTTCTAATACAATATTTTTGCAATAAATAGAAGTAGTAGATCTTATTTTACTCAATTGACTCAACCTGTTAAGTCAATCTCTTAGAATTAACCTCTGATTGCAAAAATACATGCTTCTTTTTTATTTACCAAAATCTCAAGCACCAAATTTATCATAAATAGGCCAATACTGATTGAAAAAAAATGATATTTTTACTGTAGAATTCTAATATACATATCTGAAAATCCACTAAATTTCAGAAGAAAATCCACACAAATGAGAAATATGTGATCAATTTACTTTTTCCCTTTCTATATCGTAGTGTTTTTTGAGACAACCTCAATGTTTTTCACATAAATAAATCCATACAACTCCAAATTTTTAAAAAAATTAAATTTTGTATTCTTGAGACAATAATATGAAAACCCTATAAATTTTAGAATAAAATTCACAAATGTGAAAAATATGTGATCATTTAATTTTTCCTTTTTTATCACAATTTCGGATCTAGGATTTTTGAAGAAAAATTCAATATTCACACAAATCAATCAATACAGATCCAAATGACTTGAAATTTTGTTTGAATGATGATTGTATCTAAATAATATTTCTTCAAAAAAATTAGAAGCAAATACCCTATATTGCACATTATAAAACCATTTTATTTCAAAACTCAAAATGTTAATAAAATTAGCAAATGAGATCCAAATTACCTAAAACTTTTACTGCATCCTTTTGATACAATTATATAACAACCACACAAATTTCATCATAAAATACCTCAGGATACGTGATATATGAATGATTTACTCAAGATATTCCTTGCAACTCTGTTGAGTGCAGGCCCCTTGAGTTTCTCTAACAAAGTGTGTGCTTCATATCTCTTCACGCCACTCTCCACAGGTTTTTATCCGTATGAGAAAACCTGGATCTGATACCAAAATGAGAAAATAGACTCATTAGATTAATAATCATAAGAACTTACAATGCTTTTATAGCACTCCAATAAATTTGAAATCTCTACTATTATGTAGATCTTACTTGCTCCTACTATGTTTAGAAACACTCTTAATAATTCTCTATATGCTCTCACGAAAAAACTAATTTTATCTCAAATAGTAAAGTTGGTGCAACTATATTTAAATGAACGCTAAATATTTTGAACCTATATACTTTAGGGAAGATACTTTAAAGTATGCTCTAGAGTCCAACACCCTTTCCCCTATTTCCCTCCACCCAACCTCTCTATACATCAAATTTCGTTGTTCACGCCATAAATCATTAACCTACCCCTATTTCAAGCTTGGGGAAAATCCAAACAACCCCCTTAGCTTGGCAACATAGTTATCTTGATTATTATGATTTAGATATGTACGAGATGAAGAATATATTGAGGATGGTATCTAATGAAGTCACAACCCTCAAGAGGTAACAAAATACCCAAAGGTTCCCATACCAAAACTACTCAAAACCTTAATTTTAGTAGGGAAACCAAAATTATTGACCCTTTTTGAATGGGTATCAAAGACCACTACCTCTGCCTAATAGAGATGTTGGTCAATCTTAAACCTTGGCTCAAAAAATAGTATCCATGCCTATACCATTACAATAGATTAATCCTATTCCAATAATATGTGTGATCACCACTAAAAAAATTATATGGATGATCCCCATGTATGGTAATTGTAGTGATGAATCAATACACCTTTCACCCAACAAGGAAAATTGAAAGTTTGAGTCACGAATAAGCATAAAATAAAACCTCGATAAAAAAGATCTAATTATTGGAGATTAGATATCGAGAGCAAGGAATTTCTGAAGGTTGAAAGTTTTTATTACAAATAGAAGACAAGAAGCAAAATTTTTGATAAATATACTTGAGATAAAAGTCCCAAATATCTAAATTCAAGTGGCTCCAAGCGATGAAGAAAACTCCCAAGAAGAAAACATCGATGCCCTAAAAGTTAAACTAATTAAGGTGCACATTCTTCAAGGAATATTATCCTTTCATACAAAATAACGTATCATATCTCTGTGAAAGGAAAACAATAGCATGGGAACCATGCAAAAAGTAGCTCAAAGATTCAAGATATAAAATGAATAAATATTCTACACCTAGATGATAAAAATTGCCAAAAATGAGTAGATGACAATAAATATGGTAGTTGCTCATCCAAGGTAATTTCCAAAGATGTTATATGACATTTGTCTTCAATGTGTTCTACTTATACAAGGATAAATGAATATATAAATTTCTTCTAAGTCACTACATATAGTAATTAGAGTTATCGACATCAATATGGACAATATGGTAGAGATCTTCCCTAGTTTTCTACATCTACCATCATGGAGGATATCTATAAAAATCCATATCCCTATGGTCTAAATCCCAATTCACCATAGCATTTTCAATCTTATTTCATTCTTGGGAAGCATGAAGAAAATATACTATTCTAAATATATACTATACCACATGTATATTTTCAATCACCCTTTATAAGTTCCAATCCTGAGAGGAGGTCCTGGTGGGTGCCTTCAGTCATTAAATGGTTACTTGTGAGTCTGATTCTATTTATACTACAAACTAGCCTTAGTAGCTTCCTAAAGGCCATGAAGGATAACATATGCTTCTGCTATAATGTTAGAGAGGATGCCAAGATTATCTACAAAAATAAATGCATATGCCTCCATGAATAGTAGGTTGGGGACCCTATGGGTGCCTATACCTCCATTCATCCATAGGAATTTGAAGCTTGGAGAGTATACTATGCCACTATTGAGATACAATGGAGGTGGGATTCAAAGCATGTAGGGTAGTTTCTTTGATTTTAGTTGTAGTATTTTCATAAATATGTTGGACATTATGGTGAGTTACTTTAAATGTTATTTTATTCCTTTATTTTCAAATATTCTAAAGCATTAGAGAGATGCTAACCAAGGCCATATATTTCATTGAGCTATCCAATCCATTCACCTTGGACCACATCATCCATGCTTGTTTGAGGGAGGTGAATTTAAGGAGTCTTAGATCTAAATAAGTTGCCAGCTATTTCCATAACTGAATATACAAGGATAGAAGACAAAAAGGTGGTCATAGATTTCATTCTCTATAGCATAGTTTGCATCTAAACGAACCAAAAAAACCATGTTCCATCAAATGGTCTTTGGTAAGAACCCTCGAGGAAGGTAGATAAAGAGTCTCACTTTAGGATAAGTCAAAATTTGTCAAATTTGGTTGAATATATCACTAAGTGGATTTTACCCATGGTGAGTGAAGGATTATTATCCTAGACTTATAGTATACACACCATTAGAATGTGAGACTCATCCCAACATGTCTTTGCCTTTCGACCAAGATAGTGTCTAGGTTCTACAAAGTAGATGAATAGCCTCCTTGATAGCCTCCATTACCAGGACTGGCCCATCCCTTACTATAATATTGTATCTATCCTCCACATTTCTTTCTACATAGTTTTTGTAGTAGTGTGATATCTTTGTCCATCCTCAACTATCAATTTGTTCCATGAGGTCATACAATTATGAAAACTTTCAAAAAAATGGAGGTAAACCATTCCAAGCATCCATCCAAAAGTTTTATTGATGGCTGTTCCAAACTATCTAGAATAGTTGTGGTTTGATAATTTTCTCCCCTATCTTTAGTACCTCAATAACTAGAAATGCTCATCAAGGAAGCCAATATCTAGTAAAACCTTTTGGATTTCAAATTTCTACATACTTGGCTCTCAAGATTCACACCCATCACTCATTAGATAAATAATTAAGTGCCAATATAATTTTGTTACCAAGTCTAAGTTATTTTAACTACTAATTGGAGACCTAAACCTTTCCATTTTTTTGGAGGTATAGTTGATCCCACTTCACTAGATCCTACTTATACTTTATTTTTTTCCTAGTCTATATGAACCTTTGATTAATCTTGTCCAATTTCCTTAATACATCATTGGAATACTTAATATAGAGGATATATAGATGAGAATAGATTATAAAATTGATTTAACCAAAATAAGCGTACCTCTAATGGAAAGACACCAATTGGTACAATTATTAAGCCTACTCTAAATCTTCTCTATAATCACCCCATTACTCCTTTTCTTGTTTAGCCACCTTTAATGGGATTCCTAGATAGGATATTGGAAGAGATTCTCATTTGAATTTCAAAATATTTAGAATCATGATCTTCACTCTAGGAATGCAATGAAAGAATATGATCCCTCATTAATAAGTTGTTTTATGACTTCCAAAAATAGATCAAGTCATATATAAACTATAATTGAGAGAATTAAGGGTTTGTCGATGCACATCTGATTCCTTGAATGAATTTATTATTCCTTTCCTTAGATATAGACATCCTATATATTATACCAAAATTATGAATAGATACGAGGAGATAGAATCCCCTAGCATAGTCCCTTGGAAGCAATAAACAAAGGAGATAGACTACCATTTATTATCACAACATAAGAGATTGAATAAATAGTACCTCTAATCCAATCCACCAAATCCTTGGAGAAGCCAAACTTCTTGAAGACCATAGAAGAAAATCCTAGACTACCCTATCATAAGCCTTGGAGAGGTCCAAATTAACAAACATGGAGGGGATATTTGTGCCTACATTGGAGTGAAGGGCCTCTTATGCAAGCACTATTGCATCTATAATTTATCTCCTTCTTACAAATACTCCTTGCTCTAGTAATATTTTTGTAGGGAGGAAGGGTTTCAACCTTTGAGCTATAATAATGATTTTCAAAATATTACACATGGTTATTGGTCTAAATTCAAAAATATAATTTACCTCTTGAGACTTAGGTATGAGCATAATGTAGATTTTATTTATTCTTTCAAAATTTAATTTAACACATGCACTTCCTCTACCATCGCAAATAGATCACCCTTGAGTAGGCCATAAAATTCTCGGAAGAACTTGATGTCTAGTCTAGGTGTTTTCCTTTTCATCTTAAAAACCACTTCCTTTACTTCCTATATAGAGAGTGTAAATATCAATACCTTATTAACCTCTTCCTTAATAAGGGAAGGGATTCCCTAAAGATTTCCCTTTTAAGCCCTAGGTTCTAGGGGGACTATAAAGAAAATTTCGTTGAAGTAGCCAATGGCAATTTTCTTCATCCCATACCAAGAGTAAACTAGATCTCCAATTTTGGTATTAAGGGAGGGCACAAATTTTAAGGCTCATTTGGCCAATAGAGATATATGGAAAATGTAGATATGTTTTCCCATTTAACCACTGGATCCTAGATTTTTATTTCTATATGTTCCTCCCTTATTTTCCATTTTGCTAATGTAGAAGAGACTTGGATTTCTTATTTTTTGATATCCTTTGTAAGTACCAAGAATAAAATTTAGATGTTCACTTGCTCTAGTTGGAAATAAAAACCTACCTTTTTAGCCCTCACATGCTTGAACTCTTACTAATTCCATTCCTTAATTTTGGTTTTAATGAACTGTAATCTCTTGATAAAGCAATACATCTAGGTGTCATACCTTGGATTTCATTCTCTCCACTAGTGAAGAACTAATGGCCTAAAGAAATAATATCTAAACCACATATGCTATAATTTAAAGGGTGATTAATTCCTAGAAGACTACCATATATCTAAAAAAACTTGAAAATGATCTAAATTTGCATTATTAAGGATAAGAGATTTTGGAATTATTTCTAGAGAGAGAAAGTTATTTGAGAATACAAACCTATCCAATCCCTCCAAGATGTGTGTAGGTCCTTATCATATTTTTCTTAGTTTCATCAATCCATTGTTAGGCTTCACATCAATCAAGTGGAGACAACTCGAGTGTTCATGCATTAAATTAGTTGTAGTGTCTAGCATTTCCATCCCTCTCATATTTTCATCTATGGAGAGTGTAGACATGAAAAATTGACCCACTTTTAGTGGGTAATCTTCCTTAGAGCCCCTAAGAGGTCCCTAACCCTTGCCCTAGGCAAGGGTAAGCCTCTGTTCCCCTTCCCTTGTTTTTCTTTAGCCTTCTAGAGAAATCGTACCCGATTACGATGGGGTGCCACTTCGTAGAAGCGATATTGTACCCCATCGGCATGGGGTGTGACTTCACTATTTTTAGGGTTTTAATTTATTAAAACTTGGGTTTAACTTTTCTAGCATGTTTGGCATCGACTTGTGTTTATTTTTCCACTTATTCCACCTCTATTTTCATCTATAAAAGGAAGGGTTAATCCCACTCCTAGATATACAAGCGATCGATCTTGGAAATTAATTAAGCTCAAAATTCTTATGATTAATTAGTGCTTACATTCTTCTTTGCTTCCTATTTCTTCTACAAGCTAACCTCGAAGTGTGAATTTTGGATTTGATCTTCTATTGCATTGATTTGGATTATTGTGTGGTTTGGTGGATTCGTGTTGTAGTTCGAAAGGAAAGAGAGTGCCCATTTTGGATACCTCAATCTCTTTTGCCTACTTCTACATCATCCATCAGGTTGTGTGCACTTTATTTCCTACATTTATTTATGCTCTACATTTATATTTTATTTTTCATGTCTCTAAAGTGAAATCGTGCCCTATCCTAGTGAGGTGTGACTTCACTAACCCTAATTTAGGGTTTTTTCTCACAAAAGCGAGATCGTGCCCCATTTTGATGGAGCGTGACTTCTCCTATAGCGTTATCGCACCCACCATCTACGAGGTGTGATTTTTCCCAGGATTGAATTGGGGGCATCTATCATATTTTGATTGCATGAGTAGTTTCTAAATTGCATTTAGGGTATGATAGCATAATCTATTTTTTGTTTCTCTACTGTTGCATTGCTATTTTATGATTAATTATCCAAAGGTCAATTTCTGCTTTTTTTTTCAAAGGTCATCTAAAAGGACCTAGGGGGCTTGACTGCTACACCTCCAAGCATTGTTGTACAGTGGCCTAAGTAGGCCCCCTAATGCTAATCCCATTTTCAAGTGTTTCATAAGTTGTCTTGCAGAAACAAGAATTTATGATATCATTGGACAAGAGGTAGAAAAATCTAAGTCAACCATCGGTCAAGATAAGTGTTCTAATTATTGGTTGAAGATCTGATCTGAGTATTGGTTCTTAGGCATCTGAAAGTGAAAAGCATATAGTGTGCATCTAGGGTTAATATTGTGCATTTATCTTATGCCCTTGCTTTAAAGGTTTTATGGATAAAACCCTAGGTTAGCAAGCATTCAAATAAATAATCATATTAGGTTAGCTCTTGTATTCTTGCATTTTGATTTTTGCATTGTCCTTTATCTTTCATAGAATAGATCTAGAAAGTCCAAACTTAGGTGATTGCTCAAAAATTGAATACATCAAACTATCCTAAAATTCTTGAGGACTTGGAGCGAGTCCTAAAACCATTCCTAGTGAACCCTTCCCCCTAGCACCGAGTGTAGATAACATACCCCCGTGGTTCACCCCATAAGGCTTTATACCTTTGCAAATCCAGCCTTTTTGGGAATTATATGCAGTAGGGTAGTTTTCCCCCTCTACATATTTGGTGAACCCAACGTGAATACCTCATTTATTTTAAACTTTAAACAAGATCATTAATTCTATTTGAAAATTCTTAAAAGAAACTAAAATCTGTGTGTTAGTGTTTTTCCCTAACTAGGTTTCACTACTTCTAAAATGGCTCCTTTCCTTAGAAGTCAGAGGAAATAATTAGAATCTGATTATGTTCCTTTGGAAGATGACTAGATTGATAGGGAAGACCCTAATGTAGGTCCAGAAGAGCAAGAAGAGGTAGATATGGAAACTAGAACTAATCTTGATCCTTATGTTGGACCCAATGGTAGCTTTGTCTTCTCATCATTTGATCATATTTGGGAATTCATGAAGGCTCATAAGGAGAAGCTATTGGAATATGTAGAATGAGAAGCTCATATTGAAAAGGAGGATGCTACTTCTTCTCCTCCCATTAGGTCTCCTATGCATGATCATGATAATCCCACATCTCAACCTATGCATCTTAGTAATCTGAAGAACCAAGTGACTTGTGCTACTACTAATACCACCAACATTGGATGGAATCCACCCATTCCTCCAACTAGTAGTGGCACCCAAAATTGCTTTCAATTTCCTCCTTTATCTTCTAATGTCAACACTATTGCTTTTGTTCCACCACAAGTTAATCTTCCATTCTCATAAGGCACCACATATAACAACAACCTTCTCATGTCCAACTTAAGTCAAGGGAATATGGAAAACACACATAATTCAGAGATGCAGAATTTGGCAAATATAGTGAATCAGTTGGTTTCAAGGATGGATATGATTTAGCCTTCAGGATTTACATACAATTATAAGGAAATGTGTAGTCAGCCATTGGATCCTATTGTTGTTGCTAGACCTTATCCCAAGCATTTTCCTATGCTAGTTTTGCCAATCTATAAAGGGATAAAATATCCAATAGAGCATCTAAGGGGATTCAGAATAGCTTACCATGATCTTGTTTATGATGATATGCTTCTATTGAAAATATTTCCAAAGAATCTTGTTGGAGTTGCATTGGAATGGTATTATTAGTTGCCCAACTATTCTTTAAAGAGCTTTGAAAAGACTGCAGAAAATTTTGTTCATCAATTTAGTGCTTATATTGAAAAGGAAGTGACAATGAGAGACCTATATGACCTCAAGCAAAGTAAAGAAGAAATTTTTTCAGAATTCTTAGCTCGTTGGAGAAGTTTAGTTGGCCGATTAAGATAGCCTGTGTCTCAGAAATATATGCTTGATATATTCATTAGTAATTTACAAGAATAAATATTGTATGCACTAGAAACTACTACTGTTACCTCTCTTGATCAAGCAATTGAGTTAGCTAGAAAAGTGGAACAAGCTCTCATTAGGAGAGGTCAACTTAAGAATAAAGAAGAAAAGTCTACTAAGTCTCAACATAAGAGTAAGCCTACAAGAGGTAATAATGATAGTAGGCATGTTAACAATATCACCAATAGCCTATAAAATATTGTACTTTAGAAACCTCCTCAAAGGAATTTTACCAGACTTAATATACCTATGGAAGTAGTTTTGAAGCAATTTCTAGAAGCTAAGGCAATTGAATTACCTCCTATAAGAAAACCAGATACTACATATCATTGGTATAAGGCAGGTCAATATTGCACATATCATAGAGTAGGACACTGGAAAAATTCTTGTAAGAAGTTGAAGCATGTGGTTCAAGATTTGATTGATGCAGGATGCATTGATTTAAGAAATTCCCAAAATTCAAGTAATCAGGCTCCTATTCAACAAACCCCAACAACAAATCAAGATATGGGGATATTCAAGGATCCATTACCAAAGCATTATCAACAAGCAGCCAACCAAGTGGCTTATCAAGATGATTTCCTATGTCATAGTAATGTGGTTGGTATGGTTGGGGTAACTACAAGGAAACAAGCTCAAAATTAGCAAGGACAGAGTTCAGCACCACAACCTAGTTTAGTTTTAAAGGAGAATCAGAGAAAATATTTAGCTACAAGAATTCCACCTATAGTTTTGAGACCACAGTCACAGATTTCATATGATCTTCAGAAGTAGTTAGCTAATACTCCAACAAAAATATTAGTCTTAGAGATTTTGTAGACTTCTCCTGATCATCAAAATGCTTTAATGGAATTTTTAAAACAACAATATGTTTCTCCAAATGTCACCCCTGATGCCGTGGTTGATGCCATAGGTTCTTTTGGATACATAATGTCTCATTCTCAAATGATGATAAACCTTCCTCAAACTTACATGGATATTCATCACTTTACATCACTGCACTTATTGGGGATACCCTTATCAAACGAGTTTTGATTGATAATGGTTCATCCCTCAATTTGTGTACATATCAATTCTTTCAGAAATTTGGGTTAAAAGAGGAATATTTAACAAAATTTGACATCCTTATTAAATCTTTCAACAAGTCCCAAGAGGCCTGTGGTGTCATATCTCTTCCATTAAAAGTGGGGTCTCAAATATTGGGTACTTTGTTTTACGTGGTGTCTTGTCCAGCATCTTTTAATCTTCTTCTTGGATGACCTTGGATTCATGCAATGAAGGTCATCCCTTCTACTTTTCATCAATATCTCAAATTTAAATTCAAGAATCAAGTTATCACCATTACGGGTGATCCTCGACCATTTGAATTCTGTTCAAATATAATGTTAGCTCAATCCAAATCTTACTCTTATCCTTCTATTTCTTCAGCCAATTCTCCATGTTCCTCACCTCAAATTTTAGAGCACCTTCAAAATTTAAAACCGAGTGAGGAACGTCAACCCTATTCTTCATCCTTGGATCATGATAATCAATTTCTTCAAGAACCTCTTCTAGATCTCACCAAGCTACCATCGTCACCTCGAACTATGGGTTTGCCCCATAAGAAGGGTGATGTTGTACACGTTGGCATGTGTACCTTTATCTTTGGAGGGACTGCCTTCGAAGAAAATATTTGTGGTAGCAACCCATATCCTAGTGAGTGCTCTTTTGCTCAATGTTATCTCACTAATGATTATCCCCTTCCTAAGATCCTATCTAGTATGGGATATGCAGGTAAAGGATTTGGGCCACAACATAAAGGTATTCAAGAACCTTTGGATGTTGAGATTTGGCCTGGGAGATGTGGTATAGGTTTTATACCTAATAAAAATCAACCTTTGCCTTTTGAGGAGGATGATCATCTTGTGACTTATGTAGAATATATAGAATATCAAAAGATGATAATGAATGAAAATAAAAGCATTAATCATGCTTCCCCTTCAAAGATAATGTCTTACAATATGATTGATTCTGTTTGTTTTAGACATTGCTTCTGTGCAAGAGAATGGTGGATCTTTATATAATGTTTGTTTTACTAAAAGGAATGGTGTTGTTAGAATATGTATTGATTATCGTGCCATGGATGTTTGAAGAAGGGCCTTGGAGGAACTTTCTCATGATTTTTATCATCGAGAAAATACACTCCTTGGGGATATCTTCGATCCAACACCTCATGGCACACTAATTTATTTTAATAAGATGAATGGTGCATTTAGGTTTTGCATTGATTTCAATTTGTATAAAAATAAATAAAAATATATATATAAATATATATATATATATAAAAAAATATTTCATGTAGTTGCATTTGAATTTCCATTGCATCCATCTGCTTGCTCATATTGCATTGTTGCTTGTCATCCTTGCATGATTGCTTGTCATAATTGCATTGTTGCTTGTTCATGACTACTTGCTCATATAGATTTTTGGGGATTTTACGACAATGGCATGTGATGATACCTAGTTAGGTCATAGCTCACATGCATTGCACTTCTTACTAGGACTCTGATGCCTAGCAATATCCCTCCTAGGGATTTCTTCCATTCTTTCTTCTTATAATTGCTTCTTCTCCTTCTCTCAATTTTTTATCATGATAAATGCTTTCAAAGTCTTCTTAAGATCCCTATCTGGGATAACACTTGCATATCATTTATTTACATATTACACCCCACATGGGATACTTATACATCCTAGTGGGTATTACATCATCTACAATATTCTATTGGGTCATACTCTCTTTTGGCTCAGTAGGCTCAACACCCCATTACAGGATAATCTCCTTGGTAATTTTTAGTAGACCTTGACATACATCCTAGTGGGTAAATACCTCATATCAGTCAATAAGGGAGCAACCACCCATAGTGGGTTAGACTCCACACATATTTTTAACACTACTGCAAGTGCTAAACCTATAGCGGGTCTAGCTCTATTCTTGAAATGACCTATGGTATCTAACTACACTGGTTCATTGCAACCTACACTAGTTCCATGCTATGGGTCATCAGTTCTTCTCCTTTTCAGATGGTTGACCTTTGGATTTTTCTTCTTCTTTTCTTCCTTCTTTTTCTTCTTCTTATTCTCCTCTTCTCTCTCCTTTTCTCTCTTCTTCTTTCTTCTCCTCTTTCTTTTGTTTCCTTCCTTTTTGATTGTCTTCTTTGTATTTCTCCTTCTTCTTTTGCATCCATCCATTTTTATATAGTTTGCATTAAGATAGTTTGCATACATGAAAATATGAATTAAATAAAAACACATTAAACACAAATAAAGCAATAAAAGCAGTTATATATTACTTTAGAGAAAAAGAGTGCATAGTCCTCATGTTAGGTTGGTGTACCATAATCCAAACTCGGTACACTCAACCTAGGGATGTACACCACAATATAAAAATTGGTGCATCATCCCGATCCTCAGTCCTCTCTCTCTCTCCTAGCTATGAGAACCAACTCCCTCTGGTCCATCCTAAGGAGGAGGCAACCTAGGCTGTGACACAGACTACCATGATACTGATGCCATTCATGATCAAGATTACGATCTTCTCGTGGACTGCAAGGATGGAGGAAGTGGCATCCTCTGACCTGGTGGGACAGCTACACAATAAACTATCTCATAAAATGTATCCTATCGAAGGGTTATCTCCAACCTCTCTCCCATCCATCGTAGCTCCACCTAAAGAAGCTACACCGCACTGCTTGCCTAGCTGATCTCAATTATAGCCATCCCCTCTGCCCTAGATATTTGGTTCTCTCCATATATATGACCCATATCTCCCTAGAGCTTGCTGATATCTTCCCAAGTCGAGTCCCTCTCATCCTCGGTGGTGCTCAATGACCTCTGTAGCTCCTCTAGCCTCCTAGCCCTATCCGCCTAGACCTGGACCATATGGCTCTATAGAGAGGCTACCTATGCTCGTAGCTCCTCTATCTCCCTCCTCTCCTGGATCTTACTAGCCATTGCTATAGATGTGGAAGCCTCTCTAGGATCTCTGATTTGTGGCCTCCTTACCTGTGGGGGTATACCTCATCCCCCATCTTTAGTCCTTATCACTTGGATGGCCTCCTCTACCACCAAGATATGAATATGAGCTGGTATCTATCTCATAATGGTAGGAGTCTATTGTACCCTCTCAATGGATCAGTGAGCTACCTCTCAAAATGCTCGCTGCATGTCCGGGTCCATCACCTAGTACCTCTGTATCGATACTAGTGGGGAGATCCTTTGGGACACAACTCCTCTATACCATCGCCTATACCCGATAGCCACTCCTGCATCATCTACCCTTGGGTCAATATAAGGAGGATCATCCATATCCTCCTTGGCCCACCTAGTGAGGTTTGGCTCACCTCCCACTCCTGCTGGATCTCGGGTCACCCTTTGGTACTAGTAGTCCCCTAGGTCTAGGACTCCTTATAAGATCTTATGCTATCGAAGGACTCGATCAAATCTGAAGATATCTATCTATCCCTTCTCTAACCTCAGCCACCTGATCCTTCATATCCTGGCTAGCTCTATCATATCCTCTACCCACCCAAGGTGAAGCCACCATGGCCTCCAGATGATCTTCACCTCTCGAAGCTCATCGATCACCCACCTCACTAGTGGCAGGTTCCCTACATAGGCCCTTGTGGTCCTCTCTAGGGACCTTGATCCACCTATATGTTGTTGGCCTCTCCAGGCTTGGTAGTGGGCCTAGTAGTGCCTTCGATATGTGTACCATGATGTGCTCCCAACACCACACCTAGAGTAATATCATACACACCAATCTTGTATGCCACTTATACATGATATTGTACAACATCCTGTATAAGAGGGCCAACACATATGGGCCCCATGTACATCAAACCCTCTGATCATGCATGTCTACCACTACTCCCACCATCGTCCATGGTAAGTATCCCTACTGGTATGGCACATTAGTAGCCCAACCGCAACCCCACAAAGCATGATGATCAAAGGATCTACCCCATAGCGACCCACTAGATCATCAACTGATATGGTTCTCTCTCGTACCTCGTGGGTAAACCCTATTGAGAACCACTGTAGTGTGGCTACCTATCCCCATGCTCTATAAACTACTATCCCTATGATAGGGATCTACAAAATCTACCACACATCCTCCAGTGTGATGGTGAGCTCTCCTATGGGTAACCAAAAAGTAGAGGACTTCGGGTACCACCTCTCTTCTAGGGCTATTAACATAGCCCTATCTATCTCAATTTGAGGCATCCTTGCTAGGTGGTCTAGCCCCACTACCTCTAGCTTAGCCATCTCCATTGGCCCTAGTGCGTCCAAATCTACCAAAGCCCCTACCCTCCACTCTCGACTCTCGAGAATACCTAGTTGCATCCACAAACAAATAAAATTAAATCATTTTCAGAATAATAATAATAATAAAATCCATAGTTTCAAATCAAAACATAAATATTGATCATAATTTTGTAATTCGCACTTTGTAATTGTTTATTTTCCCTCTTTTTCCTCCTATGTTTATTTTTGCTTTTCCTTTTTTCCTTTTTTTAGCCTTTTGGTGAAATCATGCCCTCCATTTTGGGAGGCACAATTTCATGAAGTCACGCTCAATTTTATCCTAGCACAATTTCACTGTGCTTCACCTGGAACGAAATCGTGATCGGGCCACAAAATTGTGCTCTAGTAGAGCACAAAAATCATCCTCTAACATGATGAAATTTTCCAAATTCTACCCTAAAATCCATGAAAAATAGAAGAAAAGGTATAGTAGGAGGGAGGAATTTGGTACTTACCCGCTCTCGTGCCCCGAATTCACCCCTCACAATCGTTGCTCGATGAACTGGTAACGTCATTTCTTTTTCTCCCCAGAGCCCTTTCTCTACCAATGCATGGTGAAAATGAATTAGGGTTTTACCCTTTTTACCCTTTTAAGCTCTATTTGTTACCCTTATTTTCTTTAGTTTTCATTCTTTCTCTCTCTTCCTTCTTTTACGTCGGTTCTTTTGAGTTTTTATGAGATATGTCATCTTCATAAAAACTCAAGGGGGCACCCTGACCTATAGAGGCATTAATGTCCCTAATGCCTCGATTTGCATGTAAAACAAGAAAGTATCTGGAATGACACTATTTTTGCACCACCCCTTTCTTCTAAACTAGCCATCCCATTTTTTCTTGATGTCCTCTTCTAGTGAGTGTGCCTACATCCTTTCTTTGACACATTTACTTGGCCTTAAATGCATCAAAGAGGGGACAAAATGTAGACACAAAAAATTGATCCACTTTTAGTGGAAAATCTTCCTTAGAGCCCCTAAGAGGTCCCTAACCCTTGCCCTAGGCAAGGGTAAGCCTTTGTTCCCCCTACCTTGCTTTTCTTTAGCCTTTTAGTGAAATCACACCCGATTACGATGGGGTACGACTTCACCGAAGTGATATCGCACCCCATTGGCACGGGGCATGACTTCGCTATTTTTAGGATTTTAATTTATTAAAACCTGGGTTTAACCTTTTTAGCATGTTTGGCATCGGCTTGTGTTTGTTTTCCCACTTCTTTCACCTTAATTTTCATCTATAAAAGGAGGGGTTAATCCCACTCCTAGATATACAAGCGATCGATCTTGGAAATTAATTAAGCTCAAAATTCTTATGATTAATTAGTGCTCACATTCTTACTTTTGCTTTGTTTCCTGTTTCTTCTACAAGCTAACCCTCGAAGTGCAAATTTTGGATTTGGTATTTTGTTGCATTGATTTGGATTGCTATGTGGTTTGGTGGATTCATGTTGTAGTTCAGAAGGAAAGTGAGTACCCATTTTGGATACCTCAATATCTTTTGCCTTCTTTTACATCATCCATCAAGTTGTGCACACTTTGTATCCTGCATTTATTTACGTGCTACATTTATCTTTTATTTTTTGTGTCTTTGAAGTGAAATCATGCCCTGTCTCAATGAGGTGTGACTTCGCTAACCCTAATTTAGGGATTTTTCTCATAGAAGCAAATCGTACCCTATTATGACAGAGCACAACTTTACCTGTAGCATTATCATGCCTGCCATCTATGAGGTACGATTTTTCCCAGGACTAAATTGGAGGCATCTATTAGATTTTTATTGCATGAGTAGTTTCTAAATTGCATTTAGGGCATGATAGCATAATCTATTTTTTGCTTCTCTACTGTTGCATTGTTGTTTTATGATTAATTATCCAAAGGTCAATTTTCACTTTTGTTTTCAAATGTCATCTAAAAGGACCTAGGGGGCTTGACTGTTGCGCCTCCAAGCATTGTTGTACAACAGCCTAAGCAGCCCCCTAATGCTAATCCCATTTTCAAGTGTTTCATAAGTTGTCTTGTAGAAACAAGTATTTCTGATATCATTGGACAAGAGGTAGAAAAAACTAAGTCAACCATCGGTCAAGATAAGTGTTCTAATTATTTTATTGGTTGAAGATCTGATCTGAGTATTGGTTCTTAGGCATCTAAAAGTGAAAAGCATATAGTGTGCATCTAGGGTTAATATTGTGCATTTATCTTGTGCCCTTCCTTTAAAGGTTTTTTGGATAAAACCCTTGGTTAGCAAGCATTCAAATAAAGAATCATATTAGGTTAGCTCTTGTATTCTTGCATTTTTATTTTTACATTATCCTTTATATTTCATAGCATAGATCTAGAAAGGCCAAACTTAGGTGATTGATTGAAACTAAATACATCAAACTATCCCTAAAATTCCTGAGGACTTGGAGCGAGTCCTGAAACCATTCTTAGTGAACCCTTCCCCCTAGCACCGAGTGTAGAGAATAACATACCCCTGTAGTTCACCCCATAAGGCTTTCTACCTCTTGCGGATCTAATATTTTTGGGAATTGTATACGGTAGGGTAGTTTTCCCCCTCTACAAAGAGAACAATGTTAAAATCCCCTCCTAGGACAATCTATTCATTAGGGAACTAGATTCTAAGGTATCCAATATAGTCTCACTACCTTTGTTTATCCTCTATAGTAGTGGTTGCATATATGTTAATACATAGGAGTTGCTAGTCCTTTTACCTCCATTGCCCCTAAAGTCCAAGGATGCCCTAGCTTCCCATAGTTGCATGCACCATAAATTTCTTTATATCCCATAGATAGGAGAGCCCACTCGATGCTTCTTGAGAGATAATATATTCTGCCCAACCCATGGACCATAATTTCTTAGCCATTATCTCCATATCCTCTACTAATAACTTAGTCTCCTAAAGAAAGACTAGGTTTGGCTTATTTATCTAAATCATCCTTATAATTTCATTATGTTTGAGGGGATTTCTTCTTATCCCCCTTACATTCCATTAAAGGAGTCTCATGAAGAAGGGTGGGTTAAGATTTTGGTGATAGGAGTGACCTTACCCTTATATATAAGAGTTTCCCCTTATTTTTCTAGGTGGTGTTGATTGGTATTATATCCCACTTTCTGATTGGTGTCCATCTTCATTTTCTTGAGCTTTTCCTACTATAGTTTAGACATATCTTGGGAATACCCTCCTTCATGATCCTTTTTGTATACCACTAAGGCCTTTGCAAATGGGGTTAAGGTATCTCCTACTTCAAGGTGAACAATCTTATGTGTTTCACGAGTATAATTTTCTTCTTTTTTGGTTTCTCACTTATTTTTCCTTTGCTGACCTTTATGGTTTAGGTTTGTGTTGATCTACATGTTGATATGGTTGTCAACTATTTCTAGAGGTGCCCTAATTTGGACTAGGTAATTGCTTAAAAAATTGGCTCTGCCATTTGTTCTATCTCCATTTGATAATATTCTCTCACCATTATGTCTTCATCAATAAAATAAGCAAATTTTTGTTTAGTACCGCAATATTTTCAACATCTACTTTTTTCTTTGAATGTGATTTATTTTTAGGTTCTACAAAGTATTCAGCCTTTTCCTTTACATCCATTTGATCTAAGCACTTTTGTGGACAGTATCTTGCCATGTGCCCATACTCGTGGTATATCTGACATTTGAATATGATATTTCCATAATTAACTTTTTACTCCTAGACTTCATCCTCTATTTGTAATGTGGTATTTTTTGGAAGAGGTTTGTTGAGGTCCATTAGGAAAAATATTCTAGCATATATTATTTGGTCAAAAATGTAAGTACTATCAACCACCATCATAAAAATTCTCATAGAATTACTAATGACTATTAAATAAATAGGATTCTAGTATTCAGATGGTATTCCAAATAACCTAACCCATATAGAACCCAAAAAATGCATTTCCTCCTTCACTTGGAACTTTTTATACCAATGTTTCATGAACATGCCCTCTCTTCCAAAAAAAACCATGAACACATTCTTAATCCTCTTCACACTCAAAGAGTACTATAAAATAACCATTAAAATAGAATATAATCTAAAAATCTCCCTTAATTGCTTTGAAGTTTTAAAGTAAATAATTTTATTTATATAATAATCTTACTAATATTTTTTTCAAAATTTTAATATAATAAATATATATATTTTTTAATTTACATGGTGGAATCGGTAGCCGCCACGAATTTGGGCAGGCTGTCCAGCTTTTATGGCCGCCACAATATTTTGCGTTGTCCGCCCCAAAAGCCGCCACACAGATCTTCGCACAGTCCGCCCCTATAACCACTATGCCACAATCATTTTAAACCTTTTATGCCGCTGAAAGCACCAGGAAAAGGACAAGCGTTCAGTTCGACGAGGCTCGAGATTTAAACCTTGGACCTCCGCCTCCTTTATGGGGTTTGGATGAACCAATTGGTCTACACATCGGACCTAATATAATAGATATTAAAGATATAAATATATTAAAATATATACTTCAATAAAAAAAATTAAGTATATTACTATAATGATTTGTTTATATATATATATATATATATATATATATATATATATATTTCTTTTATCGAACATACACCCGCATATGTATAAGGGTAAATTTTTTATTTAAAATTATTAAATATCACATGCACGAGCGATATATTTTATTTAATATATTAAATGTTGTAAGTTTTCTTTTGATTTGGTTAGTGTGAGAAAACACTACAACCAACGAAGTAGGCTTCCCCAACCATGATTCCTCCTAAATCCAAGAACTATGCTTATCAATAGGAAATTTAACACACAACTATGCTTATCAATAGAGAATTTAACACATAGCCATCACACACCCACCCCTCACACATTTGTCCATGCCATAGTTTGAACCTTGGACCTTCCGAAGAAGGGCTTCCCCCAACCATGACCTCTCCTATAATCGAGAGCTATGCTTATCAATAGGGAATTTAACACATAACCAACACACCCACCCCTCACACATTCGCCCACACCGCGGTTTGAACCTTGGACCTCCTGAAGAAGGGTTTTCCCAACCATGACCCCTCCTAAAACCGAGAGCTATGCCTATCAATAAGGAATTTAACATACAGCCACCACACACCCACTCCTCACACACTCGCTAATGCTGCGATTTGAACCTTGGACCTCCCGAAAAAAGAGTCAAAATCTTTTTCACTATCCCCTAAAACAAATGTTATCTATTTATTATGTTATATTAAGTATTATGTGAAAGTGAAAAAATAAAGTTCATGTCGGCATATTCTAAATTATATGTTTTTAGTTATCTTGTAAAAAACTCAAGTTTGAATCATAAAAAATACTAATGCTTTTTAAAAGATGTGAGTAAAATGGAGGAATCTTTTCCCGAATGATTGAATTGATGAATACAGACGGAACGGATATCTTTTTCATGGACGATTGATAATTTCCTAGACATGAAAAAGTATGTTTAGCCAATCGAATATGTATGCTTGACAACGAAGAACCCCACTTCATCTTGTCGTAAAGTGATACTACTTTGAACTGCTATTTAAAAATGATAATCATGATTTATGATAGGCAACAATAAAGAATTAGATACACTCACTCGTGTAATTCCTTGGATTCCTTTGTCCTAGTCCTGCAACTAACAAAGCCTGATCTTTTATAAGATATTTTTATTCAACGATGAACAGGAAGAGCTTCCGCGCTGCATTCATACTAATTGAGTGGCCACGATTTTATTATTTGGGACGGCCACACATGGTGACGGCTCGGCCTCTCACATTGACAAAAAAAAAAATGTGTGATTTTATTTATAATATTTTTGCATATTGTCTTTTGCTAATAAGCTTTTATAACAAAATTTGAAATTTAAAGATTGTTATTAAAGCAATGCAGAAGAGTAAACGTCTAGATTTTAGTAATTGTTTACATATTTTCCCCTTCCTTCCATGGAAGAGGTCATAGGCTCAAGTGAGCTGATTTTAGAAGCTAAGTGACACTTTCCCTGTTGAGAACACTATGAATTGCTCTTTGTGGTGCTTGTCGAAACTTGAGCTTTCAGTCGCGAATCTTCCTCATCTTTGCCGGTGTTGAATTTGCCATAAATGTCTTGCTTGTAGAATTGTCTGGTCCGATAGACCAGAACACCCGCCACCACACAGCCCACTATGCTAATGGCCGCCATTATCAAAAAGGTGTCACGGAAGCACTGTTTTCCAACACACATTAACTCATCTAACGAGTGGGAGGCTGCTGATAGTGATGATTTCCCGTGCACATGATCTTCATATTGGACTTTGGCACGTTTGTCATACAAGTATCCTGCCACCCTCACAGAAAACAAGTAGGCTCCCAGAGGGCTGGAACTTTGCTCTATATTATACAGAATTGCGAAGGGACGGAGTCCAAAGATCTCGGAAACGATGGAGAACATGAGAGGCCACTGTGCGCCGAAGCACATTCCGATGATAATGGAAGCCACGTAGATGGAGCCCGGCAATGCAAAGGCAATGAGGAGATGCCCCACACATGTGACTGCCAGCACCAAGCACAGCAGTGAAGGTCTTGGAATGGAGTACTTTTGAACAAGTATCTCTGAGATGGAGCCCGATCCCACTCGGCCCAGGAAGTTCCAGATGCTGAAGAGTGACACAAATGTGCTCACATTCACTGGAGAGTAGCGCAGGGATTTTCCAATTTGTCCCATGTTGTCGATTGCTGTAATTGTAGAGCCGAAGCCACATATTGTCGCCACGAACAGTATCCAGAAATCCGCGCTCAACAGTGCTTGAACGACCGTGTGGTCTTCGCCTCTTACGGGCCTTTTCTTTTGGGATTTGATTTTCTTGTCCTTCCCTGATTCTTCGTTATTTGATTCTGAATCATCAAGTAACAAATTTTCACTAGTAAGAATCCGAAACCGGGAGACAATACACGACAGCTATAAATTCCATTTCAGACTGACAAAAACCCTCTGGACTGGGGTAAAAGATAGGTAACTTCAACAACTATTATTTAAAAGAAATTGGGAAAATAACTTTTAAATTTTCTGTTAACCGTTAAAAATAATTAAAATACTATAGGTTATTATGTGGTCATAACATGTAGGCTTATTCAACCACACTTTAATTATAAAAAACATAATATACACCATTGATCTTAAAAAAATCAATAAAACTCAATATAATATTTTAAACAGTCTGACTCTAATAACCTACTATCTACCATCTAAGCATTTTATTTAAGAGAAATTGTTGTACTATCTGATTTCTTTTTAATTCTGCACTTTATTGAGCGTCTAGGTGCTGTTAATACTTAGGCTAATGTTTCTATTTATAAGATTAAATATATCTGCTTATTATAGTATGCTATTTGAATTCCAGAGCTATATAGAGAAGTCGAGGGATTTTACCAATTGTAGGACCTGATTCCTCAATTTTGGCTCCAGCCATCTCAACCGATCCTGAGATGTGCGTGACAGACGTCTCGGTGTCCAATTGGTCCACTCTAGACTTTTCTACATCTGAAAATGCAACGTTAATCTCTGGTTTTTGAAGCTGTGAGCGTATGACCACCAGCAACGGCACAAAGATAGTCAGAACAGTAATTACAGCGAACACACGCACTACGCTACGGGGAGGCTTCAGCCTGTTTTCCAACAGAATGAAGACCATGAGAAATCCGGCCAGCAATAGTGCCATGCCTAGAAATACATAGAAATTCCTAATCTCGTTCTTCTCTCTTGTTGAATCCACAAGCCTTATGAAACCCATCAAGGCAATCACAACAACGGTAGGCAGCGTAGCCGCCAGCAATATGAGAAAGCTGGGTTCTTCCCCCTTGACGGCCAAGTAAATCTGAGTGAGAATAGCCCCACTGAGACCCACAAAGCCCTTGAGCAGTCCAATGACCAGACCCCGACCCATGGGAAAATTCTTGACACAGGTAACGATGACCGCAGTGTTTATGAAAGTCATGGAGCTCCCTCCAATCAACTGGTACAAACACATTTGCCACTCTGCTGGCCTGGCCACTCTGCCAGTCACAGACAGCCAGATCATCAGATAACCACACAAATTCAGGGCGGAAGCGATACACAAAACCAAACGTGGACCACAAAACTCGAGTATGAGGCCTGCAAGGATGCCCACGTTTAACCCCAAGTCCTTGAAAAAAGCGAGGGTGTCGATAGTCTTCTGGTCGTATTGGAGAGTGACTTTGATGTACTGTGAATACAGACCGAAAACGTAAGTTGATCCAGCGAAGGACAAAATAAGAAAGGACGCCACAGCCATCATCCATCGGCATCTTAAGCCCCGGACAAGAGCATTCCACTCAGACTCCATCTCCAAAATACTAATAACCCAACTTCACTAAGACAAACTACAGACCTAATAAATAATACCACATGGACAATCAGAGACATGAGAAATGAGAGCTTTCCTCGGCAATTTATAGGTGAAATCAACTCGATCCAGCCTGCCCAGGGAAATGTTGTGCGTTCTAAAGACCGCCATAGTGTACTCATTACTGAAGGAGTTAAAAATCGCCGGAGATCGCTCAGGTAGCGAGCGATCCTTGGAATCGCTCAACTGCTGGGCGAGACCGGTCTTCGCACAGCAAGAGCAGCGAGATGCAAGCAAGACAGAGTTCGCTCGGGAGACACGCGAGCCCCAGGTTCGCTCGCCTAGCGGAGCGAGAATGGGCAGGCAGGTTGAAGAGATTAAGATGCCGGAGACAGAGCTCGCCCAAAAGACGAGCGAGTCTTGGAATCGCTCGTTTGTTGGAGCGAGTCTGGGGTTCGCTCACAACACGAGCGAGACTTCAGGGAATGCGGCGAGACGGGGATTTTGACGAAAGTTTAAACTAAACCAAACAAAGAAATTCGGATCTTTGAAGACAGCCCTGTTAGCAAACAAAAAAACGCAGGCGGAGGCAAATAATAAACAGGGTTTATATTATTAAAACAGGGGATGGGAGCAAAACAGGGAAAAGCTCTGCTGAGCGTTACAACTGCGGCATTGCCGCCTGCGGAATACACCGCCCAAAACCCAACTGCAGAATAGGCTCTGCTGGGCATACAAACTTAATACGAAAAGAACACTTGTGTTTATTTAATAAAAGTAACCAAATTAGTTTATTGTCATATGCAAACTGATTGTAGGATAAACTCAAAACTAAGAGCTCTCTGCTGTTCGGTTTGCAGACTTCTTGTTTTGTTGTTATTATTCTTCTATGCAAAATGCCAACAGCACCGGTATTTATAACTGAATTTTGAGAATAAGAGCATAAAGTGAATTGTGAGAACAAGAGCATGAAAGTCTCAACTACTCACACACGTGAAATTTACGGCACCCGAGTGTCCACGTCAAATCTAGTTTAATTTTTAGTGACAAGTCTTTCTTATTTTTTTAAATTTTTTAGGTGTTATATACTTATGGAGATGGTTTAATTTTCTAACAATTAGAATAGATAATAGTGACAATTATTTTTCGGTGTTATATACTTATGCAGAATTTAAGACTATATGCATTCTGCAAGTGATTTTATATCATAGTATCACGTGGGCCTATTCCATTGGGAGATGACTTGTATAACGAGGGGAACCCATAAATGGTGCCAATCTAATCCATGGAAGGAACTAGAACAGTAATCTTTTACTTTATTTCTAATTGGTAGTGGAAAACTAGAGATTGAACCTAAGTTTATCAAACTAAGGTATATAATCTTATTTTGTAGAATTTGAAAATTAGATTTTTATTTAAAATTTCAATTTTTCCTGCTGGACCACTCTTATCATTTTTATAACACACGTCCTGGTTTCCTCCACGTCATGGTTTTCAATACATTCGTAACTTTACTGCGTAGTAAACCTTACATAATCCATTCAAACGTTGGTCGTTGTGGCATAATCCATTATTATCATTAAACGATGGTCATTGTGGCCTTCCTAATCCAACTTTATTGCAACGAGGCAAAAGAGGTTAAAATGCGTTTTAGATTATAATATTTCCTTACCAACCCCCAATGAGTTTTTCACCAAGAATGTACATAAAGAATCGGTTACATTCAGTGAAGGAGTGGGATTGTTTACTATTTTTATTTTAATTTAAGGTTTTTAACTTGAGATTTTGTTTTTGGTAAATGTCAAAATAACTTGACTTCAAACAAGGAGTTGTTTTTAGTGTCTCATACAGGCAATCAAACTAGACAGTGAACCTCCTTTGGAGGATTGAAGGCTCTTCGTGGTGAGGCCCGCAATCAAGAATGTTATTAGGGTCCACCTTTGAGACGACTAAGAACAAACTTCTACAAAGAAGATTGGAAAATTATTGGAAAATGGTGTGCCCTTTTTTATATTGAACATAGTTTACAAATATTAATGTTTTTTTTTTTTTAAATTCATTTCACAACCACATGGATGGTTAGGCAACTGCCATTACACCAAATACCCGTCGGCAAAAAATATTTTGTGAATCTTTGTCTTTCGTTGATAGACTATGACTCTACAGACTATTATGAAAACCCCCACGGCCACTAAACGTTGTCCAATGTTATTGTGGTATAGAGATGTTGCCTTCCCTGCATAAACGTGTTGTCTTCCATATCTTAAGAGAACAGGAAGGTTCTCAACGATAGAAGTACTCGTGAAGAACCAATTTCAACAGTGGGATTGCTCGTCGCATTCCAATGATGACAATCTTCGAGGTTGTAAATTTCATATAAAATCTCACATCTTTTGGCTTATCCAATTAAAGACACATCGCATGCTCTTTTTCGGTTCCACTTTTTGAGTGAAGTTTGAATTTTATTTTTTATTATTTTTCCTTGCATTAGTCTAACGTGACCTTTCAGACTACACCTTACACTTGAGATATTACAAATATATTTCTTCTCTATATATATTTTTATAAAATTGTTTCATCATACATTATCATTAATTACTAATTTTTATAAATTATATATCAAAAATAATAAAAAGCTATGAAAACCTTTCGTATATTACATTCTTGTCAACTTTTTTTATCCTACGAATCTTTTTAGTTTTTTTTGGATAATTTATTGACAAAAATACAAATATTTAATATCTTATCATTGTCTTTAATTTTATTGTTTACTTACTATTTTTAAAAATTTAAATCTAGATGGTTGTTTTTTTCGTATATTTAAATACCTTTTAACTTGATAATAAATATTTTTTATATTTACTTAAATTAATAAAAATTAGTCAAATAACCGGAGGATATTTGATATGACAGCATATAGATTAAGTCTTATACATAAGATATGACACAGATTTTGGTGTCATCTTAATGGTTGAGGCAGCATCATATTTTTATCCCTTTTTACAATAATTTGCATCCGAAAACTTCAAATGAAACTTAAAGCTATCTATACGCCATATTACGAGTCCCCTGTCAAATTCAAAAACAAATACAGTGTCTTGCCATGTTCATTTGGCTCTCAATATATTCATGCATAACTGAATTTTATATATGCACATTGTCTCACAAAAGAACAAATGATTAAAAAGACTGATAAAATTTGGATAATAGTATTAAGAGGGAGTAAACGTCCCCTATATGTATGGATACAAATTACGCTCTATTGAGTAAGTTTATAATGGAATGAAACAAAGTTTCACATGGACTCTACTAAGATAAGAATAAACATTCCATTGTGGAAATCCAATTCATAATAATGTATTCATCTTCGTCGCTGACGGTGGAAAAATATGCCAATGCAGGCCATAAAGATGGACAAGATACATTATCTCCAATTAGTTTCAAATTTGTGTTGGAGAAGTCTCTCTCCTATTCGTGTTGGTATTATAAGATGGGTTCAACATAAGCAGTTAGCTTAAATTATTCTCGACAGTTATATTTAAAATCATATATATTTTTTATTATTTTTTTAACAAAATATGGGTTTTTCTATGTTTTTTATTTAATTAAGTTTTGAATTTTTATTATTAATATTTTTGTTTGTGTAGTCTTTGTTTTATTTAACTTATTTATTTTTAACTTCCATCAACTTACTATATAATTTTATTCAATCCCTTAGTGTTCATAGTATTGAGAACAAGGAGAGGGCAAGCAATAATATCTACAAGAACAATATTGAATAAAAAATTATATTTCTTTAAATATTTTTATTATTTATTTTTTTTACTATTTGCCATTCAACATCTAAGTTCATCATCTATATTTATGTTTTTTAGTGTCTTTTAGTTTGAAGAGATTTTTGGTATTTCACCTTCAACTTTATCTTTTTACCTTCTCTCATTCTTAAGGGAGATATAAGTAGCCAACCTTATATAAGGTGACATCATCATTCATCCTTTAATTATTACATAACATCGAGTAGTATAATAATTTTATTTACATAACAATAAATAATGTAATAAAATCTAACATCCCCTTATTATTGGGTTTTGGCTTTGGCACTAACTTTAACTTTAGCTCCAATTTTGGCTTTGGCTCTAACATTAAATATGGATCTGCTAGCTATGGTTTAAGTAATCTCCACTAGGTTTACCTCTTTGGTCTACCTCTAGGTCTTTGCCTTAGGTTCATCATCGTCTATAGGTAACTTCTAGGTCCTTGCCTCTAGGTCACCTCTAGGTCCTTGCCTCTAGGTGGAATTTGGGTCCTTGTATTTGGGTCACCTCTAGGTTATCACGTCTAGGAAATTATAACTAAATTATATCCTTGGAATCCTTCATATTATGTTTCATTGTGGGTCCTGACACTATAAGTATTCCAAGCATTGCTTGGATCATATTCTTTTGTTACTGAAATCACTTATCTCAAGTTTCCCAAGATTGGATTTCTCCATGGAAAAACTCATACTATGATATTTTTCAACCACCAAACCTAATCTTCTTCTATACAAATCATTCAATTTATTTTTTGCTTTATCTCATTTTGACATATTCATCCATCCACAGTTCATATGTATTTTTTTTTATCCCTTTATATGTGTGCCAACACTTTATTTGGAAGTGATTATGACCTCCAAAATTCTCACAATATTTCAAGTTTCAACACCTAGTTGTCACATGTCCTCTACAATGACTAAAACAACTTATCCTAGGAACTTCTACATATGATTCTTTCTTCAAAAATTTGATCTCACCACTTCATGCTTCACCTCCATGTCTAAGTAATTAATTCCTTGGCCTTATACTTGGCATTATGGGAGTTTTCACATCTTGTTCTCATATTTTCCCAATTGTACCATAATATCTTATTTTCTCATTATTTTTCAATCAATACGTTTAGTATACTTTTCAAAGCACCCAATATCATCGTTATTATCATGGCCTTTGCCACAAAACCAAATCTCTTCATCATTATTCAAACATTAAACTTCATCATCATTTTGATTTCTATCATTAACACTTTCATCTCTACCACTTTCACCAACAACATTCAAATACCACACATCATCATAATGTGCTTCAATATAATTTAAACGGTTGTTGTCACTATCGACTATGATAATGTTTCCTTTATCATGATCAATACATTCATATTTTACATAAAGTAATTTCTCATCAACAATCTTCAAATCTCTTGTATCACAAATTATATCCTCTCTTTGGATGAGATCATATGTATCACAACAACCATATGCTATCATGGACCTCAAATCACCTGTATCATAACTAAAATATGTCCTTTCAAGAAGATCACATATGTCACAACAAATATCTTTCACCATGGGCTCATCCTTCAACTTTTCAATTATTTCTATTTGTTTTTTACACTATATATCAAGGATGTTAAAGGTGAATAGTGTCATGCACATTATTTTCACTACACTAATAGAGATTGTCATACCATTTTAAAAATATCTTTCACCAATTTTTTTGAGTATTTATTGTAAACAAGACCTAAGTTTTAAAAACTCTCCATCTTCACTATCTTTTTATGGCATACACTTTTCAATTTACCTTATTTCTTGGCTTGTTAACTATCACCTTTATTTATTAGTTTTAACACTCCCTTGGCAATGAGGACCTTATGTGTTATTTCCTTTTTTCTTCGTAAGTTGGTTCTGATTCATCCTAAGAAATATACCCTTTATAGTTATGAACTTTGTTAAGATTATTCTCGTCCTTATCAATGAGGAGACCTTCAAAATTGATTCCCATGAGTAAAAGAATTGTATCTACAAAACTTGGTGTTAGGATCCCATCCTAACATTATGATGTAATGCTTCTTGTTAATCATGGGGAGGCACCCTTGATAATATTTTGTAATAGTTGTGGCTCTAGAAGCGCCTAGACAAGTGTCACCATTATATGTAATTGTTATCAAGAATGTAACTATTTTGTATATAGGAGATTCTAGCTTGGGTGGTATTTTACATGTAAGCCAACCTTGAGAGTTAGGTGGTAGATGAAGTCTTTAAAACTATGAGGAGTAAGAATGTATGTATATTTTTGCATAATTGAATGAAAGTATTGAAGGGTATTGGCCTCTCGAAGTGGACTATGATTATGTGTTACTTTGTGAGATTGTTCCTTTCTACATTTATATTATGTATTGTAGACATCTAAAATTAATTTTTTTTCTAATATAATAAATTAAAAATAAAAATACCTAAATAATCTATAGAAAATTAAAATTAATCTAAATTACCTAAAAATGCCTAACAAAACCTTAGTACCACCCCACAAATATCAAATGTAAATAATAAAATCAAATTTTGAGCATGTTCTCTACATCCACAAAAATAATAAAAAGATCATAATCCCTAATATTCTCCATATACTATTAGTAATTTATTAAACTTAAATTATGCTAATTAAATGTAATTAATATCACCATGACAACCCCTATTTATTACCCCTCCTACATAAGAAATAATAAAAAGCAATAAAAAATAGTAATGCTAATTAACATTAATCAAATCCATCATTAAAAACCCCTTTTGCTAATTAATCATAATTAAATATTGTTCAAGGCAAAACATTTAATAAAATATCTAGAAGTTTGAAAAATCCACCTCTCCAAATATTTAATATATTCCCTAATTTATTATACCACCTCATATGCACTTTCCCTTCATGCCATAAATAGAAATATTAAATTTAAATTTGTGCCAACATTAATGCCACTTGGCCCAAAGTCAAGCCACATCATTATCTTGGCAATTTTAAATTATTTGCCATTCTTCCATGGCCCTTAGGAAACTAATTAAAAAATAGTTTCCCATCCCCTTAGGACATCTTTTCCAAATCCATTTAATGAGACAACTCCCTAGCCCTTACATCTCATCATTTTAGCAATTTAAAATTGCTTCCACATTATCCCATGTGCCTTGGGAAACTAATTTTAAATTAGTTTCCCATCCCCTATATTTATCCCTTTTCAAAGCATTTAAATGAACCCCTCTACCTCATTCTTCTCTAGACCCTTCCCCCACCTACCTTGCCCATGTGGAATCCAAGTGGAGACTATGTGGCATCCCACTCATCCAACCCTAAAATCTCTATAAATACCCTTGGCCATGACCAAGAGAGAGGAGCCCATTTGATGCTAGGTGCATGCTGCTAAAATTTCTACTCACCATCTTCCTAAGCCTACTTGACTCTCTACCCATAGCCTTAACCACATACCCCAAACATCTCTAACCTCATAAATGCCCTTTTGGAACTCTCGGGTCAACTATTTTTGAGTTTTTAGGCATGATCTCAAGACCACCTCCCTTGATATGGTCTCACTCATCTATATTGCCTCCCTAGAGATGGTATCATCCATGTTACAAAACAACATCTACAACAACGACATTTCAATAATATAAGAGGTATATCTTTGGTTCTCTACATTCTGGTTGGTTTTTATCTTGTATAAGCTAAGGCCCAACTTAGGTGGACCTATCTTGTTTATTAAATCTTTATTGTTGATTGTGTGCAGGTATATCAGTCATCTATAACATCATTTGTAAGATTTTACACACATACACATCCCCATAAAATTTTCCTAATAAAAAATTATTGTGGGAATGAAACATCACACCATTGTTGTTGTAAAAGCCCTCTTAGGCTAATTTGTACTTGTAAAAGGATAAAAAGCTTAATTTTATATTATAAAAGGCTATATATTTGTGATAAAATTCACTACATATTTTATGCTCTTTGTCTTTATATCTCACTTGTTAATGGTGGCTTTATCACCTCTACAAAATGGCATGCTCGGTGGGACCATTCCCTTGACTTTAACCTTATCCTTGCTTTAGTTTAATTTATATCATCCATAAGGATAAAGTGTAGTCTTTATTCTATGCTATTACTACTATTTTTTGACCACAGTTGCGCTTTTTCACTCCCTGCTACTGTTTTTATTTTTTATAGGTAAAAATTGATACCGCATGGATAGAGACAATCTCACATTGTTGTAACACCTGGGTAGAGATGGTCCCACTCCATAAGACACAAACCTACAATACCCACGTAGGATTCCAAGTAAGTCCTTTTTTTTCTTATCTCTATTTGATAACATAATCTTAGGCTCCTTTTTGCACACACAAGACTCCTTAAGTTTTCCTTTAGTTTAGCTTACCCCTTTGGACCTTTTCTTTATACATAGTCTTGTTGTGGCTGATCCACAACACACCCCAAAATTGGGGACCCACATTTTTTGCATGCTTTCAAAGAAGACCACAGTGGCCCAAATGCTAAAAAATCAAGGAAAAAAAAGCAAAATATCACAAAAGAGAAGAAGTGTCGCGATATCACGACATGTTGCTCCGTCGCGACAAGAAATGAAAAGTTGTCGCGATATCGCGACATGTTGCTCCGTCGCGGCCGAAAATGAAAAGTTGTCACGATATCGCGACATGTTGCTCCGTCGCGGCCAAAAATGAAAAGTTGTCACGATATCGTGACATGTTGCTCCATCGCGACCAGAAATGAAAAGTTGTCGCGATATCGCGACATGTTGCTCCGTCGCGGCCGAAAATGAAAAGTTGTCGCGATATCGCGACATGTTGCTCCGTCGCGACCATAAATGAAAAGTTGTCGCGATATCGCGACATGTTGCTCCGTCACGACCAGAAATGAAAAGGTGTCGCGATATCGTGACATGTCGCGTTTTTGCGGCTAAGAGCAGCAGAATGCATCATGAAGAGAAAATGTCACGATATCGCGACGTGTTGTGAAATCACGATGCAAGACAAAGAACCAAGTTGAAGACTCAAAATGTCGCGATATCGCGACATGTCGTGAAATCGCGGTTCATAAAGGAGAGAGAAAGACAAAATGAAAAATGTCACGATATCGCGACTTGTCATGAAATCGCGGTCGAAGGCATCAAGAGAAGAGTCAATGCAGAAGTTGTCGCGATATCGTGACATGTCACCATTTCATGACCTGAAGACGAGATGAAGGGCAAAGGATAAAAAGCGTCACGATATCGCGACATGTCAGGTTTTCACGACATAAAAGTGAGGAAGGAACAAATGAAAGAAAACATCGTGAAATCGTGACATGTCTCATTTTTGTGATTCACGGTGACTGACAAGCTAAGCGAGGGAAATGTGTCACGAAATCGTGACATGTCACGTTTTCGTGACCTGGAGCAGCCAAAGTGGTACGGAATGAAAAGGTGTCATGATTTCACGACATGTCGCATTTTCACGGCTAAGTACAGCAAAACACAGCAAAATGAAAAGGCATCATGATTTCACGACAAGTTGCATCCTCGCGGCCCGAAAGAGAAAAACGTCGTGATTTCGCGATAGGTTGCATCCGCACGGCCCGAAGGAGAAAAACGTCGCGATTTCATGACATGTTGCATTTTCTGGGTCCGAAATAGAAAAATGTCGCGATTTCATGACATGTCTTATTTTTGCTATGCATGAAGGCAGACAAGGTTGCGGGCAGAAAAATGTCGCGATTTCGCGACATGTCTTATTTTCGCGATGCATGTAAAGCGGACAAGGCTGTTGAAAGAAAAACGTCGCGATATCGCGACATGTTTTTTTTTTCATCGTGATTTATAGGGGGGGCATTATGGAACATGCGAGGAAGCGCTAAACACGTGGCATAAAGGTGTAAGGGTTACAGAAGCATTACATTTCACGGAGAAGATCAAACGTCTCAATGTCCAAGCATAAAGTCAAAGACTACGAAGAGGCGAGGAAGATGAAACGAAGCGATCTGGGAGATGAAGCGAAGCGTCACAGGGCAAAATAGAGAGCATTGCCAGAAAGTATAAAAGCAGGAGCACAGATTGGTACAGGGGTCAAAAACCGCTGGGAGCAGGGTTGCAGAGCTGAGGGTGATGAGCCATTCTGGACCTGCTTTGGAGTGCTTTTCTTCCACTTTTTCTGGTTTTGGAGAACCAGATGTCTGCTATTGTAAAATGACAAATATTTAATGCAGATAACATTTCAGAAATTTGCATCTTATGGGCAAGAAAGAAGGAGTCATTTTCTGCATGCAAGATTAAATGTCTATTTTCCCTTTTCAGATTTTAGGCTTGTAAATGTAGTTGATACAAGTTTTTCTTGGTTGTTGCATGCGAATGCTTAAATCTGAAAACCTCATTCAAATCCTTAGGAGCCAACACTTAGCTTATCAGGATTGTGCATGTTTTGTAGGTCCAATAGGTTAGGTTGCATGCATGGAAACCTCATATCTTCGGTTTTGTCGAAATAGGATAGCATCATACTGAAGGCATTTTATTTTTAATTTTTCTGCACTTTCTTTCTCAGTTGTTATTTTATTTTTCTGAAGATTTGAAGTTATTTAAATTATAAACATTAAAAAATTATAAAAATCTAAAAAAAAAACAATGAACAATCACTAAAGTTTCATGGTGAAATAAATCAACATTGCCCCTTGTTTACAGTTACTTGCAATCACTAAGGTGTTCCAAGCATTTAAATTGATATATTTGAGATTACTTATACATATGCAATGCTTGTTCATAAGAGACCTTGGAGAAATTGTTTGTTTAATTTCTTTGCAAGAGAGGATTTGGGACCCAAATCCTAAAGGAAAGTTGTACTTTCACGTTATAGGGGAAAATATCCACTCAACATTTTGGCGCTAGAAGGAGGGCCTGAATGGGTTTATTTCAAGTGTGATTTAAATGCTATAGGGATTTAAATTTTGAATATTTCATGCCCTATTGGTTATTATCTTTAGCCCTCTTTTAACAATACAACCTTGTACTGTTAAAAGGAGGACATGAATTGCTATGCACTGTTCTAACACTTTGATTGTTCATACAGGAATAATGTGATTTGATTTGATTTAAAAAAAAAATAAATAAATAAATAAAGGAATTTTTGGGTATTAAAGTTATATTCTTTAAGATTCACTAATGGCTATGTTTACACCGTGGATGACAGGTAGCCCATTGAACATACCGGGAGTTCAACATTATTTGCCCGTTGGTTTTGAGAGATGTCTTCCTCGATTTTTGTCTAATGGGACAAATACTGTAGAAGAACATATTCAAGCATTCAAATTTGTTGTGAATCACTTAACAAGTTGGTATGATGATGTTGCTTGTAAAATGTTCCTTTACACCTTGGACAAAGTGGCATATGATTGGTTTACAAGTCTGCCTTTAGGGTCTATCACTTCTTGGGCTCAGCTAGAGGCAACATTTCTCAATCAATTCAACAAAAAGCGAGTTGACCCAATCCTCATGTACAATCAGTTGGTCTATATTAGAAAAGGACCAAGTGAAAATGTGAAGTCATTTTCTGAAAGGTTCTTTGGATTATATACTCAATTAGTGACATTTTATGTTCTTCAAGAAGAAGTGGCTCTCCAAATATACATCAATGCTCTTGACTCACCCATGTCCACATATTTGCGAGGGATGCCTCAAATCACATCTTTGTCACAAGCCTATACTCAAGCAATGGCAATTGAGCAACAATTGAGTTGTCAAAATTATGGTGTGGGTTTTGGATCATGTAATCTTCAATCATTTAATACCTCCTTTACCCACCCAATGATTTATCCACCTCAACCAAGTTCAAGTGTGAATCAATTTCAGAATCAACAATCATTCCCAAGCTTCAATCAATTTCAAAATCCTCAACCTACTATGCAAGATCAACCATCTTTCTTAAGTATGAATCAACTTCAAGATACTCATCTTGATTCAAAAGATGTTTCTAAAATCAATTTCAATGATTTTCATAAGAATATGATTTTAGGCAAGGGAGGAGTACTAGATCCAACTAGTATTGAAACATGTGACAGATTGGAAACCCTTGACTCACCAAAAGATGAATTCTATGAGGATGAATCTGTTTCGGATGACACATTGGATGACATTGTTGAAAATGATGGCCAAGAAAATTCACACCTTCCAAATTATGTTAAACGTGAATCATGGGTTACACATGTGGATTATGATAGCCTTATCAATTTGAATACAAGCAATAACCCAATTTTGGAAGTAATTGAACCATCTAAGGAAGGTGAAGATAAATTTGATGAGAAACATGTTGATGAATTAAAAGATGATGAAGAAATAGTTGAGCATCACAATTTGATTTTGAAAGATGATCATTATGATTCTTGGGAAGAGTATGCTCACTCCAAACCTTTCGATGAAATTTGTGTGCCTATTGATATGCAGGATAATACAATTGCCCTTTCATATGAGGATATTACAAGTCCTGTACAATCTGAGAATGTTTTGGAAGAAGGGTTGGAATCTCATCAAAGGTTGGGGAAGGATAATGATTCTACTACCATGGATGAAGAAGGAGAATCAATTGTTTTTGTTCCCCTTGAGGGGCAAGAAATCGAAAATCTTGATCCACCTATTGTTTCTACAATGTCTATGCCATCTCAAAATGATGAAATTACAAAACCTAAGTGGTGTGGGTTTGATACTATTGATGATCCTAATGAAAATATGGATTTTGAGGCAACTCAAGCCATTGATCAGGGAAAGGTGTCACGCGACACATATCTTGAAAAATTAGGCTCTTGTTTTGAAAAATATGGACGCATGTTTGATTGGGTGCCTAACTTTGGTGTTTTTGAACAGGTGTTGGATGATGAAGAAGACAATGAGGAAAAAGAAAAAGCTACTAACACTCATCAAGTTGTGGTAAATTCTAATCATGATGGGTTGAGTATGGGTGACAAGGTGAAATCTTTACCTTTGGTGATAGCTACAAAAATTTTAAGTGATGGATTACATGATGTCCCTTTGGATGCTAATGTCATTAATGATGAAATGTCAAATCTTGGTGATGTTTGTCAAGTTTTGATTGATTTTGATTGCTTTAAAATCTCAAAAAATAATTTGAATTCAAGACTTTTAGAAATAGGCTCTTGTTTGCAACATCTCACATTTGAAAAGGAAAGCCTACTTCTAAATCATGAATGGAATGATGAAACTTGCACTTTAAAGAATAGACAAAATAAAATTGAATACCAACCATTGTCTAATCAATTTGATTTGAATCTCACCTATGATGTTGGTAATAGAACTAAATCAAATTGGTATGGTGAGCATGGCAAGTTGAAATTTGTTGCATTGCTTGGTTTGATCTTATTGTTGTTGGATTCCTACAACATTTGGCATGTGTATTGTGTCATATGTCTTTTGAAATGTTCTAATCATGTTTGGGATCCAGGAAAGTAATAGTCCAAGCTTGGCATCATCTTGTACTATATTGTATATAGATTTTGGTTTTGGTTTTGGTTTGTGTTTTTCAAGTTTCATTTTTGGGTTTGGTTTTAAGTTGTGTGTGTTAGTCCTCTGGACATGTTTGGTTTGTCTAAAAAAAAGAAGAAAAAGAAAAAAAATTGAGATGTCAACGTATGCCTAAAATCAGGAGAATATGAAACATTGGAATTGTGTTGTAGAAAGCTCCACAAGTAACACAAACATTTTAAATATTATCGTTTGAATCTTGTGATGCATGAAGTTGTCAGTTTTACACATTATGGTAAAGTAGATGATATATTCCATCTGCATTTCAAAAGAAGCAGTGCATTCATATCTCATGTCACATTCCTCATTGCATATACATGTCATCTCAGTTACATTTTCATTTCATGTGCAATCATTGAGAAGGTGTCGAATCCTCTTAGGGTTATTCTATAACATGAAACATATAAAAAAAATCCTAAGGTTGGGAACTGATGTCCGAACAATCTTGAACCAAGCACGTTCTATGCACATTAAAGAAGATCTTGGGAAAAATGATCAAAACCATGCTTGGAAGAAAAGGTGAGGCGAAAAGAATATTTCATGTCTGTCCTATCATGCAACCTGATCCTTAAAACAGTGGTTTTTACCACTCCCATAGAGCTTAAAGCCTAAAATCAGAGTAGTAAGGATAGGGCTAAATCCTCATCGAACTTAGGTTGAGGATCCAACTCCCCAAAGCTCTGATTTGACCTACATGGAGTAGTAAGGATAGGGCATAATTCTCATCTCGCCTAGGTTGAGAATCTGATTCCCCAAAGCTCCTATGTCTCATTTCATCATAAATCTTGGATTGGAAGGATCGTACTACATGTCCTCTGCAAAGGATGGGTAGTCATCCCCAAGGTATAAGAAGTAAAAAATTAATATTTCCCATTTCATCTTAATATTGGATTGGAAGGATTGTACTACATGTCCTCTCGCAAAGGATGGGTAGTCATCCCAAAAGTCCAAGAAATAAAAATAAAATTAATATTTTCCATTTTAATATTGGATTGGAGGGATCGTACTACATGTCCCTAGCAAGGATGGGTAGTCATCCCAAAGGTCCAAGAAATAAGAAAAAGAAAGAAGAAGAGAATGAATGAAGCCAAATCATGGATTATGGGGTTAAGTATGCCCATGCGTGGCAGCATGTCTTGTCTAAAACAAGACCACTGTCTGTTCAAACGGATAGACTAGCCTGACCATTTCATCCATAACTGGTTAAATCATTTTGCTCAAAGTGAGGTAATGAACTCCAAATCAGAATAGTAAGGATAGGGTTAAATTCCCATCTCGCTTAGGTTGGGAATCCTATTCCCCAAAGCTCTGATTTCACTTACACTTGCACATGGGTTCAAGATGGTAGTGACACATAACCAACTTTGGGATCTAATGAATTAATTCGGTATACATATATTTATTTGGCCTTAAGAGGGTTTGACAGTTTTGATATGTTTGTTCATGATATTAGAAGGTTGGAGCCTTTGCAAAGTAGGTTGTTATATCTCTAGCATCTTCATCATGCATCAAATCCTGCACAAATCATTCATAGCCTTGCATACAAATCATAAGTGAAACTGACAATGGAATGTTGATCAAGTTCAAGCGATAGGGAATGAAAACACATTGCACACACCGAGCTGATATTTAATGATTCTGATGTTTCATGTATTTCTGATCTATTGGTATTTGTTTATCTTTGATGTGCTGACGCTTGTATCTAAGCTTGTATATTTCAGGTTGGGTTCTCACCAAAATGCTCAGGAGCATTTGACAACAGAGTCGCCATTTGTTGTGGCTGATCCACAACACACCCCAAAATTGGGGACCCACCTTTTTTGCATGCTTTCAAAGAAGACCACAGTGGCCCAGATGCTAAAAATCAAGGAAAAAAAGCAAAATATCACAAAAGAGAAGAAGTGTCACGATATCGCGAGATGTTGCTCCATCGTGACTAGAAATGAAAAGTTGTCGCGATATCGTGACATGTTGCTCCGTCGCGGCCGAAAATGAAAAGTTGTCGCGATATCGCGACATGTTGCTCCGTCGCGGCCGAAAATGAAAAGTTGTCGCGATATCGCGACATGTTGCTCCGTCGCAACCAAAAATGAAAAGTTGTCGCGATATCGCGACATGTTGCTCCATCGCGACCAGAAATGAAAAGTTGTCGCGATATCGCGACATGTTGCTCCATCGCGACCAGAAATGAAAAGGTGTCATGATATCGTGACATGTCAAATTTTCATGGCTAAGAGTAGCAGAATGCATCATGAAGAGAAAATGTCGCGATATCGTGACGTGTTGTGAAATCGCGATGCAAGACAAAGAACCAAGTTGAAGACTCAAAATGTCGCGATATCGTGACATGTTGTGAAATCACGGTTCATAAAGGAGAGAGAAAGACAAAATGAAAAATGTCACGATATCGCGACTTGTCATGAAATCACGGTCGAAGGCAGCAAGAGAAGAGTCAATGCAGAAGTTGTCACGATATCGTGACATGTCGCCATTTCACGACCTGAAGACGAGATGAAGGGCAAAGGATAAAAAGCGTCACGATATCACGACATGTCAGGTTTTTGTGGCATAAAAGTGAGGAAGGAACAAATGAAAGAAAACATCACGAAATCGTGACATGTCTCATTTTTGTGATTCATGGCGACTGACAAGCTAAGCGAGGGAAATGTGTCGCGAAATCGTGACATGTCACGTTTTCATGACCTGGAGCAGCCAAAGTGGTACGGAATGAAAAGGTGTCATGATTTCACGACATGTCGCGTTTTCATGGCTAAGTGCAACAAAACACAACGAAAAAGAAAAACGTCACGATTTCGTGACAAGTTGCATCCTCGCGGCCGAAAGAGAAAAATGTCACGATTTCGTGACAAGTAGCATCTGCACAGCCCGAAGGAGAAAAATGTCATGATTTCGCGACAGGTTGCATTTGCTCGGTCCAGAATAGAAAAATGTCACGATTTCATGACATGTCTTATTTTCGTTGTGCATGAAGGCAGACAAGGTTGTGGGCATAAAAATGTCACGATATCGCGACATGTCTTATTTTCGTGATGCATGTAAAGGAACAAAGTTGTAGATAGAAAAATGTCGCGATATCGCGACATGCTGTTTTTTTATCATGATTTACAAGGGGCCATTATGGAACATGCAGGGAAGCACGAAACACGTGGCATAAAGGTGTAAGGGCTACAAAAGCATTACATTTCATGGAGAAGATCAAACGTTCGACATCCGAGCAAAAAGTCAAAGAATACGAAGAGGCGGGGAAGATGAAACGAAGCGATCTGGGAGATGAAGCGAAGCATCACAGGGAAAAATAGAGAGCATTTCCAGAAAGTATAAAAGCAAGAAGCACAGATTGGTACAGGGGTCGAAACTCGCCGGGAGCGAGGTTGTAGAGCTGAGGGTGATGAGCCATTCTGGACCTGCTTTGGAGTGCTTTTCTTCCACTTGTTCTGGTTTTGGAGAACCAGATATCTTCTATTGTAAAATGACAAATATTTAATGTAGATAACATTTCAGAAATTTGCATCTTATGGGCAAGAAAGAAGGAGTCATTTTCTGCATGCAAGATTAAATGTCTATTTTCCCTTTTCAGATTTTAGGCTTGTAAATGTAGTTGATACAAGTTTTTCTTGGTTGCTTGCATGCGAATGCTTAAATCTGAAAACCTCATTCAAATCCTTAGGAGCCAACACTTAGCTTATCAGGATTGTGCATGTTTTGCAAGTCCAATAGGTTAGGTTGCATGCATGGAAACCTCATATCTTTGATTTTGTCGAAATAGGATAGCATCATCCTGAATGCATTTTATTTTTAATTTTTTGCACTTTCTTTTTCTAGTTTTATTTTATTTTTCCAGAAGGTTTAATTTATTTAAAATGAACATTAAAAAATATCAAAATCTAAAAAAAAAACAATGAACAATCACTAAAGTTTCATGGTGAAATAAATCAACATTGCCCCTTGTTTACAGTTACTTGCAATCACTAAGGTGTTCCAAGCATTTAAATTGATTATCTTCATTTGAGATTACTAATACATAGTTGCAAATGCTAATACAACGGAGACCTTGGAGAAGTTGTTTGTTTGACTTCTTTACAAGAGGGGATTTGGGACCCAAATCCTAAAGGAAAGTTGTACTTTCACGATTGGGTGAAAATACCACTCAACAAGTCTTAGCTTAGCTTACCCCCTTGGAATTTGTTTTACACACTTGTTTAGCATAGCTTACCCTCTTGGGCTCTTTTGCACACTTTACACACACTTCACAAGCCTCATTAGGATCCCCTTTTAGCACACTTCTCCCCCTTGGGCTCTTTTCACAATTACAAACCTCATTAGGCTTCCTTTTTTACCACACACAAGCCTCCTTGGGCCTCCTTTTAGCACACGACAACCCCTTTTAGGCTTACTTTTATTTAGATATAGCTTTAGTTTTTTTTTTACTTTTTAGTACTTTTATTTTCTTTGTATATTTAAATAAAGATAGTTTTAGTTAATCCTTATTTATTTTTAGTTTTAGTTTAAATTTTAATTTCTATTGTAAATATACTTGATAACAGTAGTGGTTAATTCAATTTTTTTTTGTTTTTTGTTTGTTATTAGAAAATAGATTGTAAAATTTTATTCATAGTCTCTATTTTACCTTAAGACCATCTGCCCAAAGGTAGTATTGTATTCTATTTCTGTAATAGTGTCTCATGTTCTATTTTTGCCTTCTTTTTTTGTACCACTTATCCAAATATGGTCTCACATTCCACTACCACCTCCCTAAATGTGGTCTCGCCTATCATTTATTTTTATTGCTATCTATTGTCTGTTCTTGTACTACCTACTATACCATCTCCTTGAAGATGGTCCTCCTACCTGTTATCGCCTCCTTGAATGCGGTCCTGTCTTAGATCTATTTTTATACCCTATTTTATATTTTTGCACTATTTACTTTACCGCCTCCCCTGAGATGGTCTCACACTTCCATATCGCCTCCTCAAAGGTGATCTCCCTTGATGTTCAGTTCTATTTTATTTATTGCTTGTTTCTTCACTCTCTAATTTATCGTCTTTCATAATATGGTATCACACTTCCCTACTACCTCCTCAAAGGCAGACTCCCCTTCTGCTCATTTTTGCTTTGTTTTTTATTTGTTCTTACTATATGCATGATCGCCTCCCCAGAGATGATCTAGTTGATATGTATACATTATGTAGGAGATAGTCCATACCTGTTGTGTTTTGTTAAGCCTACCATTGTACCAACTCCTCAGATAGGATCTCACTCTGTACTACCACCTCCTTTAATACGATCTTGTCCACTGACTGTTTTACCACCTATTTTTGTACCATGTCCTTTGACATAGTCTCACCTATCTCTAACTATCTCCTTAAAGGTGATCTCGTTTGCTAACTATTGCTACTATTTACTTCCTATTTTTCCACTATTCATTGTACCATATCATTGAAGATGATCTTCCTTGCGCTTACCACCTCCCTAGAGATGGTATCAACCTTACCGCCTCCATTGAGATGATCTCATCCTTACCACCTCCCAAAAGGTGGTCTATAATTTGGTACTGGACTACAATTTTATTTTGTAGTTTTTGGCATTGATGTGTCGAAATATAGGTATATTTATACTTGTTGGAAAGATATTTTCAATCCTGATCTGATGGTGGTGGTTTCATGAAGGTTTAAGGATATTTTATAGGTTAAAATTTATCACAAATATGACCTTGTCTTGGTTTCCCTTGCATATAGAATTTTGTTACATAGTTACATTTTTAACTACATAGCTGTTAGAATAGCATTAATCATAATTGTAGCATAGCAATTTTGTTTGCTATCTATTTTAGAATATATTTCACACACACTTGCACTCCATTTTTCTACACTCCATTATCATATATACATTTGAGTGCGAGGATAACCTCCTTGGCGACATTGGATTTCACCACCAACCATAAAGAGCCCTTAGAACAACCATAGTTAGTATGATAGTCTCTTGGATTTCATCATCGAGAGGTTGGTTACCCTTGGGACTAGCTCGGGGTAATATTTAGGTTAGACACCCTTTAGTTGTGGGGCTTAATAATTAGCAGAACGTAGTTATCAATTTTTTCCAAGCCCATGCCAAGGGTGAAGCGAAATCATGTGAGGCCTTACCTCAAATATTAGGTAAGAAGCATGACTTAGACAGTGTGACCTCTCTCATAGAGATATTTTTTTGTTCCCTTAGGCTACCCGACATTTACCCTCCATCCTAGAAATCCATTTTTAGCCATTGGTATTTTACCATTCACTAGAGAGGTAGGGTTCCAAAACATCTTTTGTAGATATCCATTTTGCCACCACCTTTTGTAGTCTAGGGTAGGCTTTACATAAAACACACAAAAAAACCTATTTACATATATATATATATATATATATATATATATATATATATATATATATATATATATATATATATATATATATATGTATGTATGTATGTATGTATGTATGTATGTATGTATGTATGTATGTATGTATGTATGTATGTGTGTGTGTGTGTGTGTGTATAGATACTTGGTGTGGTCTGTGTTATTGATTGCCAATTTTATGTTTATATGTACATACATACATACATACATACATATATATAATCTCTTATTTTGCGTGCTTAGTATTACCCCTTAGGGTTGTGGTGTATTAATTTAAACTTTTTGTGTGACTAACCTTTTGTTTTGGAAAATTTTGCCAAACCTCACTATTTTTCCTCCATTCCACACACACATGCCTCATTTCATCCAATACCAACAATCAACCCCGACATACCATCAACCCCATCAACCACCTTCCACTTATTAATCACACCCAACCCTGCAATCTCACCAATATCATATCCATCATCAACCCCCACCTCAATATCCCCAACCAAAAACTTCACCATCTCATCACTCACCCCCACATATCATCACTCCTAACCCACCTATCATCAACCACCAATTCAATAGTATCATCAACCCCCTCAGCCAACTTATCAACCTCCACACTCATCCAATCAACCTCAACCACCCACCCAACCATATCCATCACAACCACCACCTACTTACACTTAATCATCTCCCACTTACAATCAATCATTGCTTGCATATCATCACACCTCCCTTCATATCAACCCCCACCAACTCATCCATATCAACATACCCCTAATCCATCACAACCATACCCTCCATATTATCCACAATCCACTTCCCAACCATCGTACACTCCTACACATATTCCTACCACATCATATCACATGCATCACATTCTTCTACAAGCACTCCAAGCACCTCTCCCTACTTTACACCAATTTTATCGACATTCTCAACATCAATCATCCCCATTGTAGCATTCATATCCCCTACACCAACCTTAGAAACCTCACCCCCTTTACAACAACCTTCATATCTACCCCAACCTCCAACATATCAAGCTACACCTCCTCCCACTCAATATCAAAACCAACCTACTTTCCCTACCCCACACATTCCTCCTCGGCCCCAATGTCACTTCACACCTCTTGTAGATCCCTTATCATCCATTTTTTAGAAACTTCTTAAGGTGTGAGTACTCTCCTTACCTCACATAATACTGCATGATACCCATCACCACACATCTCTAATATCTCATGCTGACCAATTTTATATTTATCATTGCTAGTGTGGTCATGATATCAATCATTATCAATCATTTTAGAATCTTGTACAAGATCTGATTGACCAATATTTTTTGGGCTTGATCCATCATGACCACATTACTTCTACCTCACCCACCCTCTCTTCCACACCACAATATCCTCCATCCCTTTTTACATACACAACTTCACAAGATATTGTACCCCCTTTCCTTTCATCTTCATTTTCTATGACATTTGCTCCACCTACTCCTCAACTTGTTGTTGCATCACCTTCTCCACCTACTTCATCCAACCCCTTATATTTTGTCACCCTTACAATATACATCACCATGCTCATCCTCCCCATATCACTCAATAAACCCCCTTAAAGCTCCTTTTCCTAACCTCCTTATTTATTTTGAGGAGGAAAGTGATGATAAATTTATTGATCCTCCACCCCCTCAGCCTTTGTTAGATGACTTTTTTCAAATTGCCACCTCCCATACCCTTTCCTCTAACACCTTAGAGGACACCCAAACCACACATGCATCCAAAGTCTCTTTAATTTCTTCAAATGTGACTTCCCCTAACTCTCCACGTAGCCCACCTACACATTTCCATATCATCTCCATTGACACTAATACCTTACATAACCAATTCCTAATCATTCCTACTTTCACTTATTCTTCATCCTAAAATAACACACCTACCCCTATACCCCTTCCATTACTAGAAGCCATAGACCATCACCCCCTTACTCCTGGTCCTACCACTCCTACTTCTCAAGAAGAATAGTACCCCCATGTCTTACTCCACACCTCAATTAACACCTCATTCTCATTACAAGATACTTTCCTTGACATTGTCCCTTGATCAACCTCATTTGAATATACTATAATCCCATCATCCAAAGACACTCCTACCACTTCCATAATTTCTTTCACACCTTCCACAATAGTACCACATATTACTATACATATGACTAATATGGCTATAGATGCATACTTTGTACATAATGTAACTATTAACAACCTACCACATGTACAGTCTATCAAAGATTTTGGTAGACCCCAAAATATACCTTTAGCTATAGGTACTATTGTACCCTTAGGCTCACCACCTAACCACATCAATTTTGTTTATAGGGGAATCGATACACCCACATCATCGTCATCCTCCATTTTCTTCCATGACTATTTTTGTTCCACCATTTAATTCCTCTCCAAGCCATATTTTATCCTATGTTATTTCCAGGAATACCATGGGTAGGGTTTTGGCTTGGGATATCATGATCATGGTATTTGCACCCTCATTTCCAGGTCAATTACCCAACACCCAAGAAGGCCTAGGTAAATCAAGCTAGTCTCTTGATCCATTACGCTCATCCAACACTCTATCCAACCATCCTTCCTCTCACACTTTGAATCGATGCACCATGCTACTTTGCAGACTTGTCTACCACATCACATTGAACTGTTTTGCACTTTACTTACCTCTTGAGGTGTTTCCTTTTTCACATTGCCTCCTTAGACACCCCTTTTTACATTGCCTCCTTAGGTATTTCCTTTATCGCATTGCCTCCTTGGGCACCCCTTTTACACCCACTCTTGGGTTATACACTTTTCATTAGCCTCCTGAAGTTACACATCATTTTTTCCCTTTTTTCCTTTTTTATATAGTGCACATGTAGGCCCTTCTTGTCTGGGTCTACTATTTTTATATGGTTGCATTTTATACCTTTTTCCCCACTACATACTTCTACTCATGCCTTCCCTTGCCTCCTTCACTAAAGCCCTTACCATCCGTAAAGAGAAGGAGGAGGAGATGAATACCTCACATTCGCCACTACCTCCCCTTACAAACCATCCCATGTTAACATCCTCCCATAACCCTGTCAACTCTTTGTCACCCTCTTCCCACTCTGAATTAGCCCATGATTTTGGTCAACCATATGACTCCCCTTTAACTATTGATGCTATTGTTCTTGTAAATACTATAGCTACCCATACCAATTTTGTATTTGGGGGACTTGAAACTTCCATCACTTTCGATCCTCAATCCCCTCAACATTTGATAGTTGACTCTCCTCAAGTCACTCTCATCCCTCCAATTTATCTTAAGGAGCCTCCTCCTACCTCACCATATACCCATCTATACCTCATAATTCTCTCCCCTTAGGCAATGAATTTTTCTAAGAACTCACATTCTATACCAACTTATCAAACCCCTTCAACTAGATCATCCACATAATTTTACAAAAAACCTATAAACAACTCCCCACACCGATATCGTTCATTTTTACCACCCCTTATTCCAACATATTCTTTGCCACCTCTTCTTCCAACCCCCTCATGTCTACCACCCCTTCTTCCAACACTTTATTTACTAGCATATACCCCTAACATGGCCCAATGCTCACATCTCTACCATTCATCCCATGTCTTTCCTCCATATCCCCCATATTATTGTCCTTATTCTTATCACCTTGCTCATAATCCAATTTCCCCTTTATTCCATATGTTAGATCACCAAGACATCTCTTCGATACCCCTAAAATTTTTCTTTATGACATCTTCCTCCACTTCACTCCCTTCCAATCAGCCTCGTCCACCTTGTACACCTTGATCGTCTCACTCAAGTGCCACTTCATCCCTATACATCCCTCAATGACCACATTGTTCATCCCATTACTCCTCAATTTCATCCTTTCCACTCCTTCCTCTTCCACTAGCTCAAGGAATAATTCCCGCTTCACCAAATTTTTTGACTATGGGAGTTATCCCTATAATATGTCTTCTTCCTACCTTCCCCTTGGTCTATGGGAGCATCATACCTTCCTTTACCTCTACTTCTTCACCCATGCACTTGTTAGAGTTAGAGTATATTACATAATTTAGGTCATGTAAATATACCACCTTCGGTACATAGTTAGGATAGGATATTACTTTAGGAGGAAGTTATCTAGTTACTTCAAGCAATATAATAAATGCACAAGTGGCATGTGCAATTTGTAATGTGCAAGGTGTCTCCTTGTACAACTAGGTAGAGTGTTGGCCAAGGAATCTATCTTCCTACATAAAGGGCCACATACTAGTATCATAAATCACAACATCAATCTCATTTTTATCTCTCCATCTCATCTCTTAGGTACTCCTATATGGAGTACAATGTAGCTCTTTAGCTTATATTAATGGAGAGAACATTTCCTCCATATTGCATTGAATTTTCATCATTTATATTTATAGCATATTTAAGTCATATTGTTGTTTTATTTTCTTTCATATTTCCTATATTTCATTTGGATCTGTGTTAGATCTCTCTGCAACATATATCCTCAAAAGCTAACAGTGGTATCCGAGCCACAATTAATCGAGATATAAGGACCTACATCCATTATAATATAAGTCCAGTAGGTCAAGATTATAATATAAGTCCAGTAGGTCAAGAGGAATAGGGAGAGTCACCATTACTACTGTTGGCTTGCATCTTTGTAAACTAGATCTGCCATTGAGTACCACTGCATGTAAACTATACCTTTAGGATTACTTGATAGAAAAAGCCATAATAGTCAATAGTATTAGAAAAGTGAGGACTGAAATAAATCTCAGTTATAGAAAATATGACATTACATTTGGCTAGCATTTTTCCACAGGGTTGTAGAAAAAAATTGTGAAGACTAGGACTCAACATTCAAGCCACTAGTTTGATAAATCAACTAGTGAAGATTATTATCTCTATATTTATAAGTTCTTCCATTCCAATTTCTAATAGCTTGTTGTGATAAAAGAAGATTCAAGAAAAATTTGGGAAGCTTGCTACAAGAGAGTTAGGAAGAACATCTTCAAGAATCATTCCAACACTTACAACAAGGTAGAAGACTGAATATTTTGAAGACCTTGATAGAGGTCTCATTACAAGAGCTACAATACTGCAAATTGCAAATGTAAAGAAAAGGCCACAATAGCCTTATATAAGACTCTAGGAAGAAGAAACTCTAGAAGTTAAGTCATAGAAGGAGATAGGATATTGATGATCTCAATTCAATATCAATACCTGCAGAGTGTAGAAGAAGAATAAAATAAATAATCCTAGAAGAAGAATAGTCCAAATAAGCCTAGAATAAAAATATGCCATAGAAGACTAGAAGAAGAATAGGCCAAAGAAGCCTTGAAGCAGAAAAGGCCATAGAAGACTTAATTTTGAATAAAACTTTAGAGAAGGATTCTTATTTCAGAAGGAAACTTCCTAATTCATAAGTAAACTCCAAAGAAGAGTTCCCGAAGAAAATTTAGAGAATAATTTATGATTCAGAAGAAGAATTCCTGGTTTAGAAGAAGAATACCTGACTCAAAATAAAGACTTTAAAGAAGATTCCAAGAAATAGGAGATTTGTGATCTCCATAAAATACTGCAAATTGTAGAAGAAAGTGAAAGAACCAGTGAAGTCCTATTCCAAAATTCAGAAGTAGTAAAATAAAATATCTGATAAGAATATCTCATCACCAATACTTCCATAAGTAGAAGGTTGAAGAAAAGGTCTCAAGAAAAATACTAGAGGAATTGCAAGATAGAATACCTTGGAGAGGTCTCAAAGAGGAAAAATAAGAAGGCTTGGAGAGCCTTGTTGCAAAGCTCGTAGAAGCATCATCAAAAGAGTTCCAGGGAGAACTCGTTGAAGAATTCCACTACTAAGAAAAAATTCCTGATAGTGAAGGACTTGGGATAATTATCACCATATGATAACAAGCCCAACAAAAAAAGAATTTGGCAAGGAGTTTCAAATCCCTGAAGAAGAATCCAGTGAAAACTTCAAGAAAAATAGAATCTTGAGAAGAAGAAGATCTTGTTTGAAGTTAGAATTCAACAAGAAGCTTGAAGGAAGATTCAGATAGAATAAGCCTACAAAATCCAAGATATTTGGATACTACCTCTCATAGCAAGAAGACAAAGATCAAAGAAATGAGTTCTATGAATCTACAGTAGAAAGTAGATGATCATTAGAAATATTAAGCCACCAAATCCAAGGCTCAAGATAGAAATTTTGAGGCTAGATATTTGTGAAGAAGAAATTTTTTTGGGACAACCAACAAAGAAGTTGTGTATTCATCTACTACAAGGTAACAACTTGGTGAATCAAAAGCATTAAGTGCATTTGAAATTATTTTGAGAGTTTATTGGAGTGATAAGTGTTGGACATTTTGAGTCAAATTTGTCATTGATATCAAGGAATGAAGTTGTCATTGATGTCAAGGAATAAGCTACCATTGATGTCAAAAGTTCAAAAGGAGTAATGCAAAGGTTAATGGCAAAATAGCTTCATAATATTTATTTTTAATATTATGTGAAGCATAAGTAGAAGGGTTTTTATTAAAACCATGGATGAGAAAAAATCAAAGGTTTTTCATAAAAACCCAAGGAGGCTTTTTATTAAAACCATGGATGAGAAAAAATCAAAGGTTTTTCATAAAAACCCAAGGAGGCTTTTAAATTCATGTTACAAAGCCCAAGGAAGTTTTAATATTTATTTTATAAAATATTTAAATTCAAACTAAATTTAAATTTTTTTAATAAATATTATTTATACAAAGTGGTAAAACCTAAGAAGGCTTTAATCCTTAATAAAGCCAAAAGGATTTAAATATTAATTCATAATATTTAAATTCTAAAGAATTTAAATAATTTATAGAATAAATATTTAAAAGTTAAAGCGCTGATGTTTAATTTCAAGGTGGCATATTGGTATAAAAACCATATTCCTAAGTGGCAAAAGAATCATCCCTTGTTCGATTTACTAAAGGCTTGTGAGTTGTGTGTTTCGTGCGATTTCATGCAAGGAAGAAGACAAAGTTTTATCTTAAGTGCGTCGGTGAAGAAATAACATGAAAGAAGCCCTAAACCTCATAACCCTCCAACATGGTGGTCTGGTGGCAAGTTGGAGTGAGCTAAGGTGCTTGTGAGTGGGAGGACCCGCGTTCAAATCTCAGAAGGTAGTGTTTTGAGTGGACTTGGTCAATGTTTTGAGTGGACTTGGTCAGCATTTTTAGTGGACTTGGTCAGCATTTTTAGTGGACTTGTTTAGGCATCAAAGGAAGCAGCATAAATCCTTTTTGTCTGAGGTGCCAAGAGGGATAAGATAGTGCATGTGGTTCTCTTCCCTCCTAAGGTGATCGCATAGTTCATGTAAAGGAAGTAGCGTAAATCCTTTTTGTCTGAGGTGCCAAGAGGGATAAGATAGTGCATGTGGTTCTCTTCCCTCCCAAGGTGATCGCATAGTTCATGTGGCGGTTGGAGCCATGAATAGAGCGTTGGTAAAGGTGACATCGTGAGTTCGATTCCCACCAAGGCAAAGGTAATAAATTTTTAAAATATTTTGTGATGCCTAAGGTTTTGACATAAGGTCCTAGGGAGTTAAAAGGGGTATATAAAAAGTATTTTCATTGGTCATTATTTTGGAATAAGGATTTAAGCTTTATAATAAAGTATTTTTGAGATATTGGTTGATTGGAGAAATAAGTGGATTAAAGTGTTGGTTAAATTTTGAGAGGACTTATTTCCATTGAGTTGTTTTGAGAAGGTGATTTTATTGACATTATTTCTGGTATTGGATATTATTTTAACTGGGAGATTATAAGGTGTATTTGGTCAATTATTTTTGTATATGTTTATGGATGCTTTCTTCAAGATGGAGTGACAAGGTGTATGTATGTTTTGATATGTGCATTGTACTTTTGAGAGAGTTTATCATCTTCTAAAATTCCTTGAGATTGACAAAGAAGTGTTTGTGGTTGTGGCATATTTTTGAGGTTCCTTCATCATCAAGAAAAAATTAAGGGCACATTCTTCCATAGTTGAGTTGATTGATTGTTTTATGGAAAATAATATTTGGAGTAAAAAGGACTTAATTAGGTTTCCTTATTGAGTATGTTGAATTAATGCTTCAATATTTTTTTGGAATAAAAAATTGTTGTTAAAACCTTATTTGATAAGCATAGTTGTTGAAGCCATTGGTTAAGTGAATAATTTGAACTAGGGTTTGAAAATAAGATGAGTATCATTGTTATGTGATATTGATTGATAATTATTTTTGGAAACATTTTGAGAGAGTATTCATGTGATTGGACTAGGGTTTGTGAGCAAGGATTGTTTCATTGAGTGATTGGTTGAGCCTAGTCAAGTGAATATGTGAAGTGATTTTTCAAGTTCTATGAAACAAATTATTCTATATTCTAAATTGATTTGAGAAAGAGGTTGAGTATTGATGAGTGTGAAACATATTAAGTCTCTAAAAATTCTCTGTATGTTTCCAAAAGAGTGATTGAAAGTAATTGAGCATTGAGGTGAATGTGAAGCATATTGAGTCTCTAACAATTCTCTATATGTTTCTAAAAGAGTGATTGAAAGTAATTGAGCATTGAGGTGAATGTGAAGCATATTGAGTCTCTAAAAATTCTCTATATGTTTCTCAAAGAGTGATTGAAAGAAATTGAGCATTGTGATAAGTGTGAAGCATATTGAGTCTCTAACAATTATCTTTATGTTTCTATGAGATTAGAGAAGTTCTAGTGAGGACTTATTGAGCAGATTTGGACAAGTTCTAGAGAGGAATTGTGGACAAATTAGTGTGAGATTTTGTGGAAGCTTGCAAGGTAGATTTGAGATAAGTATTTGAGAAGACTTGAGAGTAGAATTGATTGATTTTTTCAAACCTTGAGTTAAGGTTTGGAGCAGATCTAGCAGAGTTGGATTGAGATTGAGTCAATATTTGAGTTAAGGCTTGAGGACAAAGATTGAGGATAGATTTGTGCTAGTTCGAAGGACTGTGTTTAGTACATATTAGAGGATAGATTTTGGTACAAATTTTAGGACAAGTTTATGCCAGACCAGAGATAGATATTGAGGATAAATTTGTGCTAGATCGAAGGATTGTATTTAGTGCAGATTTGAGACAGAGTTTTGGAGGTGATAGAGTTGAGGATAAATATCTCCAACTAGATGATGTAGGAGCATCCAGTGGCAGCACAACAATCTTGCATCAACAAAAAAAAAAAAAAAAAAAACAAGAAAAATGTTCTAAGTGTTGAAAGGTGTCGTGATATCACGACATAAAAGGTGTCGTGATATCGCGACGTATTTTGAAAAAACTTTCATAGTGCCAAAAAGTGTCACAAAATCGTGACATAACAGATGTCGTTAAATCGTGACATATTTTGAAAAACTTTTGAAGTGTCGGGGAGTGTCACAAAATCACGACATAACAGATGTCGTGAAATTGTGACGTATTTTAAAGAACTTCCAAAGTGTCGGGGAGTGTTGCGAAATCGCGACATAACAGATGTCGCAAAATCACAACGTATTTTGAAAAGCTTTCAAATTACTGGGACGTGTCACGAAATCGTGATGTATTCTGAAAAGCTTTCGCAGTGCCGGGAAGTATTATGAAATCGTGACATAACAGATGTCACGAAATCGTGACATATTTTGCAAAACTTTCGAAGTGCCGAAAGGTGTCGTGAAATCGCGACATAACAGATGTTGCGGTATTGCGACATGTTTTAAGCAAAGCAAGAGCAAAAGGAAAGTGTCGTGATATCGCGACATAGAAAGTGTCGCGATATCCCGACAAGTTTAAACAAAATCCGCGGGCAAAGGAAAGTGTCGTGATATTGCGACACATTGGCAAACAAGGACAAAAGTCGAAAAAGTGTCACGATATCACGACATATTAGCAGAGAACGACCAAAGCTGAAAAAATGTCGTGATATCGTGATAGATGGACTAAAGGGAAAAAGTGTCATGTTTTCGCGACCCGGCTAGGAGAGAGAAGGGCAGGTTGAAGAGATGTCGGGATATCGTGACATGCTACTTTTTTGCGGACCATTACAGAATGACATTTGATAGTTCTAGAAGTCATTAAGGTAGTTCCAGGGGACCGTTGCAGTGGTTATAGGGACAGTTACAAACGACGGTTGTAGCAAGAACCTGTCATTATAAAAAGAGATTGTTCAAAGGATTGAGCAGGCTAGAAAGACGAGATTGAGACTATGAATTTATTTTCTTTCTGTACTTTGTAAAATATTTCCATGTTCTCTGAATAAAATCTAGTTTTCTCTTGCTGTTAAATTTGGCTCCCCATCAAGTGGTATCATAGCAAGAAGATTCTGAGTGTGTAAGCAGAGCGTCGAACGTGAGGCAGCTTGCACCAGGATCTGGGGTTAAGGGTTCTAAGAAAAAGTAAAGAAGAATGCTGCCACAAAGAAATCATGGTGCTAGAAGGAACGTGGTTCCTGAAGGAGACTTTTGAGCATTGCAGAGGCAAGTGCAGGCCCTGCAGGAAGAATTGCAAAGAGGAGTAGAGCCAAGAGGAGAAGACCAGAGCGATGATGAAGCTTGTGGAGTTGATGACCCGTCAGAAGAAGAAGAAGAAGCGATGAGTTCTGCAGAAGCTCGAATGATTAAAGCCATTTCTCAAATTGAGAAAAGGTCGAAGATAGACGTATCCACATATTCTAGAAATTTAAATCTAGAAGAGTTGATTGACTGGATCAATGATATGGAGGAGTATTTTGAATATGAGGAGGTTGAATATCCAAATCGGATAAAATTTGTAAGAACAAAGTTGAAAGGCCATGCTGGCATATGGTGGAAAGGAGTGCAGCTGGAACAAAATCGAAGAGGAAAATAAAAGATCACCAGGTGGGATCGAATGGTTGAAAAACTGAAATGGCAGTTTATTTCGACAGATTACGAATTAGATCTGCTAAGAAAAATGCAGAGTTTGCGATAGTCTAGCAAGTATTTTAAAGAATATATAGAGGATTTTTTTAAAATTTCCATCAGAATCAGCCATACAGAAGCAAATAAAGAGAGAGTAGCCCATTACATTAATGGGTTGAGAACCAGCGTACAAGAAGAATTGAGTTTGGTTCGAATGAGCACCATTGAAGATGCTTACCAGTTTGCTCTAAAGGTGGAAGAGAAACTAAATCAAAGATTTGACAGTAAACAGAGAGGAAGAGGTCGTGGTGGAAGAACTGGTGGAAGAACCAGTGGAGGTAAATATGACGACCAAAAGAAGACTGGTGAAACAAGCAATCACCAGGAACAGAAATAAGAGAATACCTACCGCCCCCGTCAGAATAATGATTATCAAAGGGGACGAGGTAGAGGTGGACGTGGATATGGAAGAGGAAGATTTCATGGAACCTTCTTCAATTGTGGGGAAGAGGGGCATCGATCATATGAGTGTCCCCAACACCAAGAGGCACTAAATAGAAGGCCTGAAGCAAATGCTCGAGCTACGGTCATTGAGGATGGTTTTGAATCTGAGCACTCTGAAGAAGCAGAGCGAGGAGAAGTGATGATCACAAGGAGAACCTTGTTGAACGAAGAGAGGGAACTAGACCAGTGAAAAAGCCTATTCCACATGAGGTGCAAATGTTCAGGTAAAATCTGTAATATTATTATTGATAATGGTAGTATAGATAATTTGGTCTCTGATGATATGGTGACTAAGTTAAAGCTAGAAAGAAGGCAGCACCCGCATCCATACCGGATTGTGTGGTTGCAGAAGGACCATAGAGCATTGGTCAGTGAACAATGTTGGTCAAGTTTCAGACTGGAAGATACTAGGATGAGGTCCTGTGTGATATTTTGCCGATGGATGCTTGCCATTTGTTGCTGGGAAGACCATGGCAATTTGATAGACGTGCGACGCATGATGGGCATGCAAATACCTATTCCCTGACAAAATATGGAGTGCACCACAAACTGAAGCCATTGAAGGAGGTTGAGGAAAAGGTATGCAATAATGCTAGAATTTGTTTAGTAGATGGCAAAAAAATTTTGGATGGTCTAAAGAGGGATTCAATGTGTTATGCATTAATTCCTACTGTAAAAAGAGAAGAAACTACAGAAATTCCAGTAGAAGTTGAACATCTGTTAGCAGAATTTCATAATATTATATTAGACAATGTGACTGAGGGTTTGCTGCCAATGAGGAAGATTAGTCATCAGATTGACTTAATTCCAGGATCTAGTTTACCTAATAAGGTCGTCCATAGAATGTCTCCTGTTGAGAATGAAGAGTTGAACTGCCAGGTTCATGAGTTGTTGAAGAAGGGATTAATTCGAGCAAGTTTAAGTCCATGTGCAGTACCTATAGTACTAGCATCAAAAAAGGGTGGAGAATGGAGAATGTGCACTAATTTGAGGGCCATTAACAAGATTACCATTAAGTATCGATTTCCATTACCTAGAATGGACGATATAATGGACTGTTTGAGTGGAGCTAAATACTTCACTAAGATTGATTTAAATAGTGGATATCATCAGATACGCATTCAAGAGGGTGACGAGTGGAAGATAGCCTTCAAAACCAAAGAGGGTTTGTATGAGTGGTTAGTTATGCCATTTGGATTAACTAATGCACCCAGTACATTCATGAGGCTGATGAATGAGGTATTGTATGAATTTTTGGAAAATTTCATGATAGTTTATCTAGATGATATTTTAATTTTTAGTAAAACATTGGACGAGCATTTGATGCATGTTCGGACAGTTTTTGAAAAGCTACGAGAGGAGCAGTTGTTGATAAATTTGAAGAAGTGCAGTTTTGTACAGAAAGAGTTGATATACCTGGGATTTGTCATCTCAGAGGAGGGTCTAAAAATGGATCCTGAGAAGGTGAAGGCTATCGTTGAATGGCCTATCCCAAGGAATGTAACGGAGGTAAGATCATTTCATGGTCTTGCAAGTTTCTATAGAAAATTTATTAGAAACTTTAGCAGTATTTGTGCACCCCTAACAGAAACTATGAGAGGGGATAAGAAAGAATTTAAGTGGACTGCCAAGGCAAGTACCAGTATGGACATATTGAAGAAGAAAGTGATAGATTAACCCATTCTGGCACTTCCAGATTTTAATAAAGTGTTTTAGGTTGACTGTGATGCCATTGGCAGTGTGATGCCATTGGCAGTGCCATTGGAGCTGTATTGAGCCAAGAAGGTAAACTTGTTGCATACTTTAGTGAAAAATTAAATGATGCTAGAAAGAAATACTTTGTTTATGATCAAGAATTCTATGCTATCATTCAGGCTCTTAAGAAATGGAGACATTATTTTCTAGCCAAAGAGTTTATTTTATATACTGACCATCAAGCTTTGCAGTATATAAATAGTCAAGGTAAACTTAACCAGCGACATTTGAAGTGGGTTGAATTCTTGCAAAGTTATACTTTTGTCCTGAAGCATAGAAGCGGCAAATCTAATAGAGTTGTAGATGTCTTGAGTAGAAGGCATAATTTGTTGATAGAAATGAGAGTGCAAGTTGTTGGGTTTGATGAACTTAAGAGTTTATACCCAGAGGATCCAGATTTTTCAGAGGCATGGAAGGCATGTTTGTCTCCTACTACTGTGGATCGCACTAAGTAGTTGGATTTTGTGATCCAAGATGGGATCCTGTTTCGAAAGAACTAGTTGTGCATTCCTAGGAGTTCCATGAGGGAAAATCTGATCAAAGAGAAACATAGCGAAGGACTAGAAGGACATTTTGGTCGAGATAAGACCATTGCTCTAGTTAATGAGAATTACCATTGGCCATAGTTGCAGCCAGATGTGACAAAATTTGTGCAAGGTTGTAGAGTGTGCCAGATGGCAAAATGAGTAAGCCAGAATACAAGAATGTATCAGCCATTGCATGTACTAGAGAGACCATGGGAGGACATCAGTATGGATTTTGTTCTTGGTCTGCCAAGGACACAACGCAAAAATGATGCCATTTTTGTTGTCATTGACAGGTTTTCAAAGATGGCCCATTTTATTCCATGCCAAAAGACAAGTGATGTTGTTCATATTGCAGGATTGTTTTTCAAGGAGGTAGTACGACTTCATGGTTTACCCCAAAGCATTATCTCGGATAGAGATACCAAATTTATGGGTTATTTTTGGCAAACTCTGTGGAAGAAGCTGAAAACAAAATTGTAGTTCAGTTCTGCATACCACCCGCAGACTGATGGACAGACCGAAGTAGTCAACAAAAGTTTGGGTAATCTTCTACGATGTCTGGTAGGAGATAAAACCAAGGGATGGGATCTGATTTTACCGCAGGCAGAGTTTGCTTACAATAATTCTGTCAATCGCAGTACTGGTAAATCCCCATTCTAGATAGTGCATGGGAACAGCCCGAGAAACGCTTTTGAGTTGAGGCCGATAGATAAAGGAGAAAAGTGCAGTGCTGAAGCTGAAGACTTTGCAGTACACATGCAAAATTTACATGAAGAGGTCCAGCGGCATATCAGTAAAATGAATGCTACGTACAAAGCCAGAGCAAATCAGAAGTGACGTTTCAAGGAATTCTAGATAGGAGATGAAGTCATGGTTCACTTGCGCAAGGAACGTTTTCCTAGCAAAACCTACAATAAGTTGAAGATGAAGAGGTTTGGACCATGCCGGATCATAGGTAAACGAGATTCAAGAAATGCCTATGAAGTAAATCTACCAAGTGAGCTGAATATTTCAAGTATTTTCAATATTTCAGACTTGGTTGAATATCATGAAGGAAGTAGCAGCGAGACACCAAGTCCATATTTGTGGAGTATTCTAGCGTCTACTCTAGCCAAAGAGGAAATCAAAGACATACTCGACACTCGCCAAGGCAAAAGTACCCAGAACACACAATATTTCGAGTATTTGGTCAAGTGGAAGGGTTGACCTTTTGAAGATGCAACTTGGTTGTCTAGAACAGAGGTCGATCGCCTGGGTTTTCCTCTGCCCATATAGAAGTGAAGATGGTATCACTTCTCAATCTACCCCGGGTGTCTGATGTAGGAGCATCCAGTGGCAGCACAACAATCTTGCATCAACAAACAAAAAAAAAAAAACAAGAAAAATGTTCTAAGTTTCGAAAGGTGTCGCGATATCACGACGTATTTTGAAAAAACTTTTGTAGTGCCGAAAGTGTTGCGAAATCGTGACATAATAGATGTTGCGAAATCGTGACGTATTTTGAAAAAAATTCGAAGTTTTGGGGAGTGTCGTGAAATCACGACATAACAGATGTCACGAAATCATGACGTATTTTGAAAAACTTTCGAAGTGTCGGGGAGTGTCACGAAATCGTGACATAACAGATGTCACAAAATCATGACATATTTTGAAAAGCTTTCGAAGTGCCGGGACGTGTCACAAAATCGTGACATAACAGATGTCGCGAAATCACGACGTATTCTGAAAAGCTTTTGCAGTGTCGGGAAGTGTCACGAAATCATGACATAACAGATGTCGCAAAATCATGACGTATTTTGCAAAACTTTCGAAGTGCCGAAAGGTGTCACAAAATCGTGACATAACAGATGTCGCGATATCGCGACATGTTTTAAGCAAAGCAAGAGCAAAAGGAAAGTGTCGCGATATCGCGACGTGTTTTAAGCAAAGCAAGAGCAAAAGGAAAGTGTCGCGATATCATGACATAGAAAGTGTCACGATATCGCGACAAGTTTAAACAAAAGCCGCGAGCAAAGGAAAGTGTCACGATATCGCGACACATTGGCAAATAAGGACAAAAGCTGAAAAAGTGTCGCGATATCGTGACATATTAGCAGAGAATGACCAAAGCCAAAAAAATGTCACGATATCGTGACAGATGGACTAAAGGGAAAAAGTGTAGCATTTTTGAGACCCGACTAGGAGAGAGAAGGGCGGGTTGAAGAGATGTCGCGATATCGTGACATGCTACTTTTTTGCGGACCGTTACAGAATGACATTTGATAGTTCTAGAAGTCGTTAAGGCAGTTCTAGGGGACCGTTGCAGCGGTTACAGGGATAGTTACGAATGGCGGTTGTAGCAAGAACCTGTCATTATAAAAAGAGATTTTTTGAAGGATTGAGCAGGCTAGAAAGATGAGATTGAGACTATGAATTTATTTTCTTTCTGTACTTTATAAAATATTTCCATGTTCTTTGAATAAAATCTAGTTTTCTCTTGTTGTTAAATTTTGCTCCCCATCACCAGAGCAAGGAGGACAGGTGTCTTCTGTGGATAGAGTTCCATTTTCTAAGGGTAGTTGAGGCAAAGATCTTCTAGAGGATCACCAGCTAGATCAGAGATAGGAGATTGGTGTCTCCTATGGATAGAGATACATAAAATTCATTATGGGATTGGTGTCTCCTTTGGATAGAGATCCATAAATATTATAATAGGGAAAGGATTCCCAAGAGATTGATTGAGAAAATTCTAGTGAAATTTTTTCTCTGTGGAGTAGCCCACATTGGGTGAACAATGTAAAATTGATGTCTCTATTGTATGTGGTGATTTGTGCATTTCTTTGATTATTGATGTTGATATTGCTATATTTACATTGCATAATATTGATTACAAAGAAAAGTAAAAAGTGATAGTATAATGCTCACCCCCATCTCAATATAAGCTTGTGTTCTTCAATTGGTATTAGAGTAGGTTCCTTCAGTAGAGTTTAACAGCTTGAAGGAAAAGCTTACAAGAACACAATGGATTCTAAGAATGGATCATCAGATAATTCAACATCAGTATTTGATGGAAGTGATTGTACATATTGGAGTATGATAATGAATATTTACCTGATGGCACTTGACAATGAAATTTGGGAAGTAGTTTAAAATGGATACGTACCACCAGTTGATCCACCTATAGGTAAGAAAATTAAGCTTCTACATCATTACAATTCAAAAGCAATAAATGCAATTTTGAGAGGTTTGCATAGAACAGAGTCCATAAAAGTTATGCATTATCAAGATGTAAAATGAATATGGGATATGTTGCAAAGCATATATGAAGGAGATAAATGTGTCAAGAAGAAAAAAATATGAAATATCAAAGGGCAATTTGAATAGTTAAGAATGAAGGATGAGGAAAACATTAGTACTTATCTACTTCGAGTCGATGAGGTTGTTAATGCTATGCAAGGACTTGGACTTAAGGTTGAAGAATATAATTTTTGTGATAAGGTCTTGAGATCTCTTCCAAAATGATTTAATGAAAATATTTTTGCCATAGAAGAATCAAAGGATGGTAATTTCTTGACAAGAGATATGTTGCTTGGTATTCTTACAACTTTTGAGTTGAGAACAAAAGAACCTAATCTCCAAAATGAAGCAACCTTAAAATAAATTAAAATACAAAGGGTAAAAAGTCAAAATCAAGCAATGAGTCATCCAATGATGAAGAAGCTAATTATGGCAGAAGGAATAAGGATTCAAGAATATCTAGAGATGCAAAATTTGTTAGATGTTTCAATTGTGGAAAGTATGGTCATTATGCAACTGATTGTCAAGAAGCTAAAAATAACAATGATGAAGAAAAACAGGATCACAGAAATAGGGAATCAGAAAGATACAAGCACCAAAAAAAATGGAAGGATGGAAAAAACAAACAAAGGAAGAATTTCTCCAAATACAAAAGAGGAACTACTATGCAAACAAGGCAAGTAAGTACTCAAGTGATAGTGATGCTAGTTTTTCAGATAATGATAGAGATGAAGTTGTATTTATGATTGAAGAAAAATAAGTCAAGAAAAGGTCACCAATAATTCTCAAGTATTTTAGATGTGGTAATTTTGGTCATCTTGAATATAGTTGTACAAGGAATGGTTTCAGTTTTGGTGATGATGAATATGAAGATACACTTTAATGACTAGAATAGAATATTCTAATGGCCATTAGAATATTTAGAAAGTGATGAATAAAATGAAGATGTTGACAAAGGCAAAAAAATAGAAGAAGAATCAGATAAATAAGGATATGATCTTAAGGTAGAACTCATTTATGCTATTTACATAGTAAAGAAGGTAAGAAATAAAAACTCTAAATTTGAGATTTAGTTTTAAGAATGTGATGAATAGATAAGAATGCTTATGGAGGATCTAGACAAATCTAAGGCTAAGACAAAGAAGTTCAAGGATAAGTTAGAAGCAAAGGTATTAGAATGTGAAAGGTTAGAACAAGAAGTAGCCCTACTAAGGGAAGATTTAGAAAATTCCAAGAGTAAGCTACAAAAGTTTGGAAAGAGCTCAAATATTATGGATAATATGATCAAGGTACAAAGAAGGTCAACAAATAAAATAGGTCTTGGTTTTGAACAAGCTCAAAATAAACAATAAGAGAAGCCAACCTCAAGTTCTGGAGGATAAGAAACTTCAAAAGAAGATATTGTAAGAGAAAGTGAGACATCTTAGGATGAGTTGGACAACAAAAATTTCAACAAGGATAGGAACAATGCACAAAAGAGAAATATATGGAACAACAATCAGAATAGTGTTGAGAAAGGTGCAGAAAAAGAATTGCAAAAGTATTGTCATTGTTGTCAACACAGACAGATTGATGCAGTTGATGCAATTCAAAGGTCAGTCAGATCAAGTGCAGTGAATTTCAAGGAAAACAAAGGTGACCCAGATTCAGAAATTGGTAGAAAAAGACAAGGAAGAAAACTGTCGCGATATCGCGACATGTTTTCTGTCGCGATATCACGACAAAACAGAGAAGAGAGAAAATGCAAGAAAAATTGTCGTGATTTCACGACATTGTTGAGGAGAGAGAAAGTGCATGCCAAATTGTCACGATTTCGTGACATGGCCGAGGAGAGAGAAAGTGAAAGGCCAACTGTCGTGATTTCGTGACATGCTGGCAGAGAAGGAAGCAAGGTGAAAAGATGTCACAATTTCATGACATAAATGGATGAAAGGAGCTTACAATGAAAAGTGTCGCGATATCACGACACGTCGAGTTTTCGCGACCCGAAGAGGAGAGAGAATGCTCAACAAAGATGTTGAAATGAATGGCAACAAAGATGTAGCAATTTTGTTGCATGATAAAATGAATGGCAACAAAGGTGTAGCGATTTCGCTACAAGTCCAAAATGCACAACGTGAAGGTGTAGCGATTTCGCTACTGCATAAAGCAAAGATTGTATGGAAGCAGAGAACGTCGTGATTTCGCGACATGTTCCATTTTCATGGTTGTTGGCAAAGAAAAGTGTACGAAAGTGGAAAGCGTCACGATTTTGCAACAAAGCTGAGGTTGACATCAGCAAAATTGAAAATGTCACGATTTCGCGACAGAGTGCAAGGAAAGCTGCTGGAAGTCGGAAGCGTCGTGATTTTGCGACAACATTGAGGATGACGTCAGCAAAAGCTGAAAGTGTCATGATTTCACGACAAGTTGCGAGAGAAGCCTCAGGAAGCCGGAAGCATCGCGATTTTGTGAAATCATTAAGGATGACGTCAGCAAATGTTCAAAGTGTCACGATTTCGCGACATGAACAGAGGGAAAGCTTTCAAAAGCCAAAATGGTCACGATTTCGTGATAGCAAGGGCATGAAGGGTACGGCTACAAAAAGTGTCACGATATCGCGACAGGTAACAGTTGGTAGGTAAAAGCCAAAGGAGCATGCAAGGTGACATGTGTCAACAAAGATGTAGCAATTTTGTTGCATGATAAAATGAATGGCAACAAAGGTGTAGCGATTTCGCTACAAGTCCAAAATGCACAACGTGAAGGTGTAGCGATTTCGCTACTGCATAAAGCAAAGATTGTATGGAAGCAGAGAACGTCGTGATTTCGCGACATGTTCCATTTTCATGGTTGTTGGCAAAGAAAAGTGTACGAAAGTGGAAAGCGTCACGATTTTGCAACAAAGCTGAGGTTGACATCGACAAAATTGAAAATGTCACGATATCGCGACAAGGTGCAAGGAAAGCTACTGGAAGTCGGAAGCGTCGTGATTTCGCGACAACATTGAGGATGACGTCAGCAAAAGCTGAAAGTGTCATGATTTCACGACAAGTTGCGAGAGAAGCCTCAGGAAGCCGGAAGCATCGCGATTTCGTGACATCATTAAGGATGACGTCAAAATGTTCAAAGTGTCACGATTTCGCGACATGAACAGAGGGAAAGCTTTCAAAAGCCAAAATGGTCACGATTTCGTGATAGCAAGGGCATGAAGGGTACGGCTACAAAAAGTGTCACGATATCGCGACAGGTAACAGTTGGCAGGTAAAAGCCAAAGGAGCATGCAAGGTGACACGTGTCAAAAAAGCATACAAAAAAATCATGCAGCCAGTTACGTAAAAAGTAACTGAAGTCAGATCGACAGTTACGCATTGACAGGTGTTGGACATGCACTAGAACAACTGTATATGCTTGATTGAAAAAGCATTCGATGCATCACATATGTAGTTTCGAAAAAGCATTCAAAAAGCCATATTTGAAGAATTTGAACAACCGAATATGAAGGATCAAAAAGCTTTCGAAAAGACGTATTTTCAGCATTCAAAACAACCGTATTGCAAGGAATCGAATCGTCATATTGCAGGGTTTTGAATAGTCGTATTACATGGATTCAACAGTCGTATTGCAGGGTTTTGAACAGTCGTATTGCATGGATTCAACAATCGTATTGTAGGGTTTCGAACAGTTGTAGTGCATGGAATCGAACAACCGTATTGCATGGATTCGAACAGTCAGAGTATGTGATTCGACTGCATGTAGGATTGAAAGGTTATAAAAGAATAGTCGTACAGAGAAGATGTTGCTGCTGTAAGAGGGAAATTGATGTAAGAAGAGGGTTAGAAAAGAGTCAAGAGAAAAATTAGCAGAGCCGTGAGAGTGTGTAGAGTTGGGTTAATTGTAGACCAGTCAGGGTTGTGCATGAAGTGAAGACATTCTTATGTCATTTTAATTTTAACAGAATTGCAGTCCAAGTTGGTGCTTGGTACTAGGGGTTGGTGCTCCATCTGTTGTAGTAAAAAATTAAGGGGTTGGTGCTCCTTCCAGTTGATGCTGGTAAAGTATTTGTAAAATTGATATTTTGCAAAGACTCGGATTTGGATTGGAGTCCAAGCAATCATTTTTGAGGAGTAGCCAAATTGGTGAACCTCGGTATATTGAGTGTTGTGGTGTGCTCCCTTGTTCAATTTGTTTTTCTAGTTTTCAAGTTCTCTTTATTTCATATTAAATGTCGTAGATATTAAAATTAATAGCTACACCGATTCACCCCCCTCTCAGTGTCATTGTGTGAATATCAATTGGTATCGAGCAAGGTGCCTTGTTCAAGCTTAATCAGCTAAGGAGATCTTGGAAGAAACAATGGCAAACGGTGAAGGATTCTCATCCAACAAAGCTCCCTTATTTGATGGAACAAATTACACTTTCTGGAAACTCAGGATGCAAACATATCTGAGTGCATTGGGATATGATATTTGGGATTCTGTAGATAGTGGATACACAACACCCACTACTCCTCCAACAGATACTGCTGAGAAGAAAAAATTTGAGAACAACTCCAAAGCTAAGAATGCCATAATGTGTGGGCTTGTTGACAGTGAACTAATAAGAGTCATGAGCTGTAAATCAGCAAAAGACATGTGGGATAAACTCGAAGAGCATCCATGAAGGAGACAAAGAAGATCAAGGAAGCTAAGCTGCAAACTCATCGAGCACAGTTCAAGCACTGCAAATGAATGAAGATGAGAACATAGAGGCTTATATGCTGAGAGTCAACGGAATCATTAATGCAATCAGAGGACTCGGTGAAGAAATTGATGATGCAATTGTTGTGAAAAAGGTTCTCAGAACACTGCACAAAATATTTAACTCCAAAGTTTCTGCAATAGAAGAGGCAAAAGATTTAAACTACTTCAGCTTGGATGAGATGCATGGTTCCCTGACAGCATATGAAATGAGAATAGGACAAACCAAGTCTATAGACAGAGAAGCAGCTTTTAAAGCACACAAGAATATAAAAGCTAAACATGAATCTGAGGATGAAGAGACACTAGATGAAACAGAAGCTAATTTTGTTCGAAAACTCACAAAGGGAAAAAGAAAATATAGAGGAAAGCTACCTTTTAAGTGCTTCAATTATGGAGGAGTCGGTCATTTTGCAGCCAAATGTCCAATGCAGGAGAAAACCAAAAATGGTGAAGGCTCACACCAAGAAAAAGGTGACTGGAAGAAGAAACAAAATTTCAGAAAGAACAACTTCAAGAAGAAAAGCTTCATATCCAAGAATGTCAGCACTTCTGAAGAAAGCTCAGATGAGGATTCTGAAGAAGAAAAAGGTGAAGCTCTGTTCATGGCACTTGAAGAGGAAAGAACAGAAGAAAATCAGGAAGGTGATGAAAACTTTAAAGATGAGGCTGAAGTTTATCCGGAAGGAGAATTGGTTGTTGCACTTGAAGAGTTGAGTGTTGAAAGGAAAAAGAACAAAAAGTTTTCAAGAAAACTAGAAGATGCCACTGACATAATAAACAGCTTTAAAAATACAGACAGAGGAATTCAAGAAAATGTCTGAAGTTCTTGATGAACAATTAACTGTAAAGATAGTTGAATGCAAGCAAGCTAGAGGAAGACATGGTTAAGTTAAGAATGCAGTTAGAGGAGATGAATAGAAAATTGAACTATTTTCATAAGTTTGAAGAAAGTACTGTAAAGCTGGATAAAATGTTAAATAACCAAAGGCCTTCCGACATCAAATTTGGTTTAGGCTTCGATGAAGGAGAATCATCAAAGGGTTCAAAGGCCTTGAATGTAGAACCCATAAAGAAAGAAGAAAAGATCAAGGTTGACCTAGAAAAAACAAATCATGCCCAAGAAAGCAATAATGCCAGACTCAAGAAGAGTACTGACAAAGATGGCTTCACAAAAGTCACACATCCAAGAAGGAGAAGATTTATGGCTCCTACTTCAAACTGACAAAGATCGGAACCCAGGTTTAATCATTCTTTTTCCGGTTATTGTTTTAAATGCAATGCTTATGGCCATAAGATTTCAGATTGCAGGCATAATGTATATCAAAGGAATTTCACAAGCAGAAATGTTTTTTCTCCTTTAATGAATTATGCAGTTGAATGTTATAATTGTCATAATTTTGGACATATTGCTAGAAACTGTAGAAGCACTTTTGCAAGCAAATAATTATCAAGGTAGAAAATCTCAATCAAGTGAGTTGAAACAAAACAAGAAATTTCCTGAAAAACAAGCACATGCTAATGAGAAGACAAAGGCAAAACAAGTAGCCAAATCTGTCATCAAACCGGAATGGAAAGAAAAGGAATCTTTGATTGTTCAGACTGCCTTTAAAGCTCGAAACAAATCTGCACCTTGGATACTTGATAGTGGTTGTTCCAACTACATGACAGTGACAAGCAGAAATTTGAGAATTTGCAGAATTATGAAGGTGGTTCTGTGAAATTTGGAAATAATGATGGAGCAAAGATTGTTGGAAAGGGATCAGTCAAGATCAATGATGGCAATATAAAATCAAAATAAGTCTTGTTTGTGATTGGTCTGAAGCATAACTTGCTGAGTGTAAGTCAAATCTATGACAGAGGTCATGATGTAATCTTCAAGAAGGAGGGCTATGAAGTAAGAAAGACAAAAAATGGAAAGTTAATAGCCACTGGACTGAGAACTTCTGGAAATCTGTATACACTTTCAGAGACTTCAGAAGGAGCTTGCTTGGTTGGTCAGGAAGAAGAAAACTGGCTATGGCACAAGAGACTCGATCACATAAGCTTTGATAATCTGGTAAAAATCAGCTCAAAAGGGGCAATAAGAGACATACCAACTATTGGTAAACCTTCAAACAATATTTGTGAGTCATGCCAAAAGGGAAAACAAACCAGAGCCACTTTCAAAGCAAAAGAATATTTCACGAGCAAGCCATTAGAACTAATTCACACTGATTTATGTGGACCCATGAGAACCGAAAGCATAAATGGACACAAATATTTTATGTCGTGTATAGATGACTACTCAAGAATGACATGGGTACTATTTCTGAAACTTAAATCGAAGCCTTTGAGATGTTTAAAACCTTCAAAAATCTTGTTGAGAATCAATCAGAAAAAGAATTAAATGCCTAAGATCGGACAGAGGAGGAGAGTTTATTTCGGAAGAATTTGTAGAATACCATCAAAAATATGGGATAAGAAGACAGCTTTCAGCAACTAGAACACCTCAACAGAATGGTGTTGTAGAAAGGAAGAATAGGACAAGGCAGAAATGGCACGGACAATGTCGGCTGAGAACAAAATAGCCGATAGATTTTGGAAAGAGGCAAGACATACTGCAGCTTACATTCAAAACAGGTGCATGCTAAGACCACATGAAAGCAAAACACCTTATGAGCCGTGGTTTGGCAGTAAAGGCAACAGCAAGACATTTCAAAGTATTTGGCAGCAAGTGCTACATCAAATGGACTCGAAGATAATCTCGATAAATTTGAAAATAGAGCTGATGAAGGTATCTTTCTTGGTTACTCAACAAAAAGCAAAGCCTACACATGTTACAACAAAAGGCTAAAGAAAATTGTTGAGAGTGCCGATGTGAAAGTTGATGAAGGTAGAGAACAAGAAATTACTTATCAAGAAAACTACCCCATCTATGAAGAAGTCATTGAAGGTGATGATGAAAAGGAAACAGATAAGAATCAGAAAATTGATCCAGATGGTGTAAAAACTGAATCATAAGAAGAAGAAAACAGAAATTTAAAACAGGCAACTAGCAAAAAAATCATCCAAGTGAACAGATTATTGGGGATCCCAAAGATGGTATTCAGACAAGAAGAGCAACAATGCGGAACTATTCTCTCGTTATCTAGCATTGAACCTAAAAATGTTGTCAAGCAAGCACTCGATGAAAGTTGGTTGAAGGCAATTAATGAAGAACTAGATCAGATTGAGAAAAACAATACCTGGGAATTAGTACCTAGACCAACAAATAAAAACATAATTGGCACTAAATGGGTTTTTCGAAATAAATTAAATGAAGATGGACAGGTTGTGATAAATAAGGCAAGATTGGTCTGTAAAGGCTATGCTCAGGTTGAAGGCATTGATTTTGAGGAAACTTTTGCACCGGTAGCCAGACTAGAGGCAATCGGAATGTTTCTGGCATTAGCAGTTCATAAAAACTTCAAAGTATATCAAATGGATGTAAAATCAGCATTTTTGAATGGAAAACTGGAAGAAGAGGTTTACATTGAACAGCCAGATGGCTTTCAACTTGGTGACAACCCAGATTTTGTTTGCAGAGTTAAAGAAAGCATTATATGGTTTGAAACAGGCACCCAGAGCATGGTATGCAAGGTTGGATAACTATCTAATTAAACAAGGGTTCAAGAAAGGTTTGGTGGACAACAACTTATATGTCAAAACAGAGAAGGGCCATCTTATTGTTCTTGTTGTTTATGTAGATGATATAATATTTGGCAGCAGCAAATGAATACTGCAAAGACATATCAACTAAAATGAAGAAAGAATTTGAGATGTCTATGATTGGTGAACTTTCTTATTTCCTAGGACTGCAGGTCAATCAAAATGAAAAAGGCATTTTTATTTCTCAAGTTAAATATGTAAAAGAAATGTTGAAAAAGTTCACAATGGAAGACAGTAAACCGGTTAGCACTCCCATGACAACAAGCTGCAAGTTGAGCAAGGATGATAAATCCCCAGATGTAGATCAAACAATGTACAGGTCTATGATTGGAAGCCTGCTGTATTTAATAGCCACTAGACCAGATATATTACAAGCAGTATGCATGGTTGCAAGATTTCAGGCCAGTCCCAAAGAAACTCATGTAACAGCTGTAAAGAGGATCTTTAGATATCTCAAGGGCACTATGGATTATGGGTTGTGGTACCCAAAAGGTAAAGATTTCACTTTGATTGCATATTCTGATGCAGATTGGGCAGGATGTATTGATGACAGAAAGAGCACAAGTGGAGGAGCATTTTATCTTGGAGACAAGTCGGTAGCATGGCACAAGAAGAAACAAGAATCGAGATCTCTATCCACCTGCAGAGGCAGAATACATTGCAAAGCAACAACATGTCGTACTCAGATATTATGGATGAGACAAACGTTGAAAGATCTTGGTATTCATTTCAAAGAGCCAATTTCAATTAAATGTGATAACACTAGTGCTATCAACATATCCAAGAATCCAGTTATGCATTCAAGAACCAAACATATTGCAATCCGATATCATTTCTTGAAGGATAAAGTTGCAGAAGGAGAGGTCAAATTGGATTTTGTTCCAACTACAGAACAAGTAGCTGATATATTCACAAAACCTTTGCCAAAGGAAGTATTTGAATACCTTCGAAAGAAGTTGGGAGTAGTCACACTACCCAAGCACTGACTAGCTATGGGAAACACATTCTCAGGGGGAGCATTCAAACCTTTTAAGCCTGAGAATGTTGTGCATAGACTCAGGGGGAGTCTGCAGCAGCCCTTTGGTATTATTGGCAAAGGGGGAGAAGAAATTGAGCAAGGTTGCAATGTGTTGCCAACAATTCCAAAGGGGGAGATTGTTGAGCAAGGTGCAGCAAAAGAATTGCAAAAGTATTGTCATTGTTGTCAACACGCATGGATTGATGCAGTTGATGCATTCCAGAGGTCAGTCAGATCAAGTGCAGTGAATTTCAAGGAAAACAGAGGTGACCCAGATTTAGAAATTGGCAGAAAAAGACAAGGAAGAAAACTGTCGCGATATCGCGACATGTTTTCTGTCGCGATATCGCGACAAAACAAAGGAGAGAGAAAATGCAAGAAAAATTGTCGCGATTTCATGACATTTTCGAGGAGAGAGAAAGTGCATGCCAAATTGTCGCGATTTCGCGACATGGCCGAGGAGAGAGAAAGTGAAAGGCAAACTGTCGCGATTTCGTGACACTGCGGAGAGAAGGAAGCAAGGTGAAAAGATGTCGCGATTTCATGACATAAATGGAGGAAAGGAGCTTGAAACCAAAAGTGTCACGATATCAGTGACACGTCGGGTTTTCGCGACCCGAAGAGGAGAGAGAATGCTCCAAAACAAAGGTGTAGCGATTTTGCTGCATGTTGAAATGAATGGCAACAAAGGTGTAGCGATTTCGCTGCATGATAAAATGAATGGCAACAAAGGTGTAGCGATTTCGCTACAAGTCCAAAATGCACAACGTGAAGGTGTAGCAATTTCGCTACTGCATAAAGCAAAGATTGTACGAAAGCAGAGAACGTCGCAATTTCGCGACATGTTCCATTTTCACGGTTGCTGGCAAAGAAAAGTGTACGGAAGCGAAAAGCGTCACGATTTCGCGACAAAGCTGAGGATGACGTCAACAAAATTGAAAATGTCACGATTTCGCGACAGAGTGCAAGGAAAGCTATTGGAAGTCGGAAGCGTCACGATTTTGCGACAACATTGAGGATGACGTCAGCAAAAGCTGAAAGTGTCATGATTTCATGACAAGTTGCGAAAGAAGTATCAGGAAGCCGGAAGCATCACGATTTTGCGACATCATTAAGGATGATGTCAACAAATGTTCAAAGTGTCACGATTTCATGACATGAACAGAGGGAAAGCTTTCAAAAGCCAAAATGGTCGTGATTTCGCGACAGCAAGGGCATGAAGGGTACGGCTACAAAAAGTGTCACGATATCGCGATAGGTAACAGTTTGGCAGGTAAAAGCCAAAGGAGCATGCAAGGTGACACGTGTCGAAAAAGCATACAAAAAATCATGTAGCCAGTTACGTAAAAAGTAACTGAAGTCAGATCGGCAGTTACGCATTGACAAGTGTTGGACATGCACTAGAACAGCTATATATGCTTGATTGAAAAATCATTCGATGCATCACATATGTAGTTTCAAAAAAGCATTCGAAAAGTCGTATTTGAAGAATTTGAACAGTCAAATATGAAGGATCGAAAAGCTTTCGAAAAGACGTATTTGCAGCATTCAAAAATCATATTGCAAGGAATCGAACCGTCAGTATTGCAGGGTTTCGAAGTCGTATTGACATGGATTCAACAAGATTGATGGTTTCGAATCATATTGCATGGATTCAACAACCGATTATAGGGTTTCGAATAATCTAGTGCATGGAATTGAATAGCCGTATTGCATGGATTCGAACAAATGGAGTATGTGATTCGATCGCGATGCAGGATTGAAAGGTTATAAAAGAATAGTCGTACAGAGAATATGTTGCTACTGTAAGAGGGAAATTGATGTAAGAAGAGGGTTAGAAAAGAGTCAAGAGAAAAATTAGCAGAGTCGTGAGAGTGTGCAGAGTTGGGTTAATTACAGACCAGTTAGGGTTGTGCATGAAGTGAAGACATTCTTATGTCATTTTAATTTGAATGGAATTGCAGTCCAAGTTGGTGCTTGGTACTAGGGGTTGGTGCTCCATCTCATTGCAGTGAGAAAATTAAGGGGTTGGTGCTCCTTCCAGTTGATGCTCGGTAAAGTATTTGTAAAATTGATATTTTGCAAAGACTGGATTTGGATTGGAGTCCAAGTAGTCATTTTTGAGTAGCCAAATTGGTGAACCTCGGTATATTGAGTGTTGTGGTGTGCTCTCTTGTTCAATTTGTTTTTCTAGTTTTCAAGTTCTCTTTATTTCATATTAAATGCTGTAGATATTAAAATTAATAGCTACACTGATTCACCCCCCCCTCTCAGTGTCATTGTGTGAATATCAAATAGGTTGAGAGAGACTAAGAGACCAATGAGTTCAAGACAAGGAAGCTTCAATGGAAGATATTTTTCATGTCATAGATTTGGGCACATGGCTTCATAGTGTAGGACACATGAAAAACATGAATCTAGAAACAAACATCTTTTCCATAGGTATTTCTACTCATGCAATTAGTTTGGTCACAATGCAATGAATTGCAGGGTTCATGACAGAAAAGGATATGGCTTCACTAGGATAATTCCCAAGACATTTGCAACTCCAAGGAATAATAACATTAATTGTTATAAGTGTAATAATTATGGACACACATCAAAGTGGTGTAGAGCAAACATTTCAAAATCAAGTATGAACATAAATAGAAACAGGAATAGGAAAAGGGATATGGATATGAATAGGAACAAGAACATGGATATGAATATGAACAAGAATAGGAATATGGACATGGATAGGAACATGAACATGGACATGGAAAGGAATAGTCCAAGGAATCAGAAGGATCATATAAGAAGAAAAGAGGATAAAGGTAAAGACCAGTGCTTGCTGGGAGTAGAAATACTCCTACCCCAAAATTAACCACCTCAAGAGGAGGTGGGGGAGGGGCTAAGCTAAGAGACTCATTATTAGCCCTAAGCCCCAAAGGTGACCCTTTGCCATTGATGTCAAAGGGGAGATATTTGGTATTTGAGTAAAGAGGAGAGATTTGAAGATAGCATTGAGCCAAGGGGAGCAATGTCCCAAGGGGAGCAGAACAAAGAAAAGGTTAAGTTTTTGGTAAAAAGAATTTGGGTTGCTACCAATGACAAAGGGGGAGATTGTTGGACATTTTGAGTCAAAGTTGTCATTGATGCCAAGGAACGAAGTTGTCATTGATGTCAGGGAATAAGCTACCATTGATGTCAAAATGTCAAAAGGAACAATGAAAAGGTTAATGGCAAAAGAGCTTCATAATATTTATTTTTAATATAATGCAAAGCATAAGTCGAAGGGTTTTTATTAAGACCATGGATGAGTAAAAATAAAATATTTTTCATAAAAACCCAAGGAGGCTTTTAAATTCATGTTATAAATCCCAAGGAAGTTTTAATATTTATTTTATAAAATATTTAAATTCAAACTAAATTTAAATTTTATAAATAAATATTATTTATACAAAGTGGTAAAACCTAAGAAGGCTTTAATCCTTAATAAAGCCAAAAGGATTTAAAAATTAATTTATAATATTTAAATTCTTTTTTTTTGGTATAAGGTAGAGGTGGTTATAAGGTCCACAAACCTTTTACAAAGTCAAAATGGGCTGGTTCTAGCATCAAGCCCGTATAATCAAAATACAAAATGGATCTTTCTAAGACTCACATTAAGCCATACTTAGAGTCCACAATCCTATACTTGTCGCTTGACTATTCAGGATAAAACAAAAACCAAACAACACCTAGCACTTACTAACACTAGGTTGTTGTACTGTACACTTGTCACCTCCCAGGCCCCAGAAAATGGGATGCCTTTACTACCTAATTCCATCTGTCGGATTACTCATCATCAGCCCCTCTGATCTCCTGATGCTCTAACAGGTTTGATCTTAGCTCTTCTCTAGCAGCCAACACCAATAGTTCTTGAGGGAAGTTATCCTTCCAAATTTGCATCTCCCCAACAGAAACTGCAATATTTGCCATTAGATCCACCGCCTGGTTCCCTTCTCTAAAGGTGTGTTGGATTCGGGCATTAACCAAATGAGATTTATGAATCTTTGCTTCTAGGATAAGCTCCAATATGGTCTAGCTGGGGTCTTTATCCTCCTTAATTGCCTTGATTATATTAAGCGAATCCCCTTCAAAGATAACTTCCTTATAACCCTCAAGTCTGGCAATTCTCATTGCCTGCATGCAGGCTCGGGCTTCGGCAAAATGATTTGTTTGAGTTCCCAAAGGCTCTGCAAAGGCAAGGACCACTTTTCCTTCCTCATTTCTCAAAACTCCTCCTCGCCTCCTGCAGCCCCTGGATTTCCTTTAGCTGCCCCGTCAAAATTAAACTTAACCCACTTTTGTGTGGGGGGTATCCACTTGACACCATCCCATGGGTTGGTTGTAATGTCTAGGTCTGGAAGTTCCTCTCCCTAGTTCCGTAAAATCCTCCTTTCCCTTAGAGACATGGTCTCATTTTTGAAGAAGAAAGTTTTCCAGCTTTTCTTTCAAAGCCCTGATTATTTTATTACCACATAACCTCGGATCTTTCTTACGTCCTTTAAATACTCTCTTATTTCTCTCATTCCATATCCCCCATAAAAAATGGGGTAAGCTCAGCTTCCAGAGCCAAGTCAAAAGCTTTGCCCGGAAGGGGGAAGCCCACTGTATGCAGAAGTCAGACATGCTATTTGGACAGACCCAATCTATATGAAATTTGGACAGGATCATTTGGAAGACTGTACAAGAAAAATCACAAGTTAGAAATATATGACTTACAGATTCTATTGCTTTCTCACACAAGATACATCGATTGATGAATTGGAAACCTCTCCTTTGCAGATTATCTGTTGTCAGGATCTTATTTTGAACTGCCAACCAAAAGAAGAAAGCTATTTTTGGGGTTAAATTATTTAACCAAATAATAGAAGTCGGAGTCCAACCATTGAATCCTGAGTGGATTAACTTATAGGCAGTTTTTACTGAATAGATCCCACTTGTAGTTTTGCCCCAAATCGCCTTGTCTCTTCCTTCCCCAGGAATGATCGGGAACACCCTTAAAGCATCATTGAGTTTTGTTAGGGCCACCTTCTCTTGCTCTGACAGATTATGAACTGTGATTTTCTTCCAAGAAGAAGTTTCCTGTGCTACAGCAATAAAATCCCCTACTTTTCCTCCCATTTCCTTCGAAAGTTTATGTTGGAGGACCTGAAGGTCTAAGTTATCTTTCAGAGGGGCCTCTTCCAACCACGGGTCTTTCCAAAAGTCCACTTGTCTTCCATTACCAATTCTCCATATGATGCCTTTCCTGACTACCTCCCGACATTCGAGCAAACAATTCCAAAAATAGGATCCTCTAGGAAGATTATCGACTTTCAGAAGTCCTGATTATTTCTGATATATTTTGCCTTAAGAAGTTTTACCCATCCCAATTGATCATTATTGATAAATCTCCATACCTGTTTGCCAATCATAGCTTGATTCAATTCTTTCATTCTCTTTAACCCCGGGCCCCCCGATCCTTGCTTGCACACACCGATTCCATGCTACCAACGAAATTCTCTTTCTCTCCTCCGAACCCGACCACAAGAAGTTGCGTTGAATTAGCTCCAATGTAGCTCGGACCTTTGCAGTCATTCTAAATAGAGACATGCAATAAATTGGAATGCTCCGTAAAGTAGTTTGAACTAATAAGGCTTTTCCTGCAGAGCTGAGAAGGCTGCCCTTCCACCCTGCTAACTTTTTGGAGATCCTGTCAATGACTGAGTTCCACAAAGTAGCCTTCATTCTTCCTTCGAACATAGGCATGCCTAGATAAGTTTTTGGTAGAAGCTCCTTTCCACAACCGAAGAGGTTAGCTATTCTTTCCTCCCTCCCACCAGGCGTGTTAAAGAAATAGATGCTACTCTTCTTATAGTTTATGTATTGTCCTCGTCTGTCTCATACTTGGTTAGAATTCTCTTCAACTTCCTAGCTTGAGGCACCGAGGCTTTGGACACAATGATTGTATCATCCACAAACTGTTGGTGAGAAACCGGTCTCTCGTTGAGGCTGGTTTAAAACCTTCCAATTGACCATCTGCCACCGCTGCTGAAATGTTCCTACCCAATGCTTCCGCTAAAATAATAAACAAGTATGGAGACAAAGGATCTCCTTGTTGCAACCCCCTTTCACTCTTAAAGTAACCGGAGGGTGACCCATTCACCATGACAAAAAATCTTGTAGTAGAGATACAACTAAAAATCAACCTAATCCACTGGGGACAGAAACCAAACTTACCCAAAATCTTGGTGAGGAACCGCCATGAGACCCGGTCGTAGGCTTTATTCATATCAAGCTTTAGTAACATACCTGCTTCCTTACTAGTCACCATTGAATGAATAACCTCATGAATTGTGATGATACCATCCAATATTTGTCGCCCTTTCACAAAGCCACCTTGGTTCATATCAATGATGAAAGGAAGGATAACCTTTAGCCTATTGGCGATTGTTTTTGTGAGAATCTTCATCAGAGTGTTACATAAACTGATAGGGCGAAAACTGGAAAATTCCATTGCTCCCACTAGTTTAGGGATGAGGACTAAAAAAGTAGCATTAACTCCTTCTGGGATTTCCATGTCCTTTTGAGCCTCAATTATAGCTTCCACTACATCATTGCCTAGGATATCCCAAAACTTCTGGAAGAAAGCTGCAGGGAAGCCATCCGGTCCTGGGGAGCTGTTACCATCCATGTCAAAAACGACCTTCTTGATTTCCTCCTTTGTGAAAGGACTAAGTAAGAATCCATTAAGATTATCAGTTACGAGGGGTGGAATGGCTGCCAACAGAGAGTCCTCTTCTTCAATAGTCGGATTTACATCTTCTAGCAACGATTTAAAGTACTCAACCGCTTCCCTCCTTATGTCTTCCATATCTTTGGTGTTAGACCCATCGGCCATCTTGATCTCCTTAATTTTTTTAGTACTCCTGTGGCGAAGAGTAGAGACATGGAAGAACTTTGTATTTCTGTCACCCTCCTTTAACCAACGCAGTCTGGATTTCTGCCTCCAAAAGGTTTCTTCAAATCCTAGCATCGTGTGGTATTCGGCTAACGACTCCCTCTCCCGGTTTCTCGGATCCTCCGTAAGTCGCTTCTGACTTCAGCTTCTCCTGTAGTTCATTGATCTTGTCTTTTAGTTCTGCCTTTTTAACAAAAATATTGCCAAAGGAAGTTTTGTTCCACTCTCTAATGTTAGCCTTCACATTCCTTAGTTTACATGCCACTTGGGCTAGTTTCGAACCATTATACTTTTTGTCCCACCATTGGGCAACCAGATCCTTGAGATCCTGATGTTGGAACCACATAAGTTCGAATCGAAAGGGTCTGATGTATCTTTTCTTAGAGTCCTCCCCTCGTTTCCCACAGAATTGGGTTGTGATCAGACCCGATTCTTGGGAGTGCCGTTAATGAAGAGTCCCCAAACCTCTCCAGGCATTCTTGAGAAAGAAGAAACCTATCTAATCTTATCTGAATTTGGTTTTCCTTCAATATTTTGTTAGACCATGTATAGGAGAATCTACGCAGGTCCACATCCATCAGCTCATGTTGCTCAACAAAATCTCTAAACTCATAGATATCAGCAGTTATTCTTTGAGAGCCCCCCAATTTATCTACAGGATTAAGGTAGCAATTGAAATCCCCCGCCACAATCCAAGGGTAGTTGGGGACCGTCTCCCTCAATTCAGCTAGCTGACTCCAAAGAACCCTTCTCAGTCCCTGTCTAACTGGAGCATATACATTCGTTAAGATCCACTCTTCCTGCGTGGTTTTATCCACACATAAGAGACAAATAAACCAACTAGACATCAGAATCACTCTACTATCAATCACATTTTTGTTCCACATAACCAGTAACCCTCCTGCTGTTCCAGTGGCCTCTTGGCCTACTACTTCAGCTTCTCGCCAAGTCCTATTCTTAAAAGGAATAACTCTACTCTCCTCCATTTTAGTTTCTTGCAGTAAAATCATATCCGGTTTGTGTTCTTGTCTAAGAGCATACAAAGCTCTTATTTTTGCAGGATTACTCCCATGAATATTCCATGAAAGAATCTTCATTTATGGGCTTTGGATCCTCGAGCCTTCGCCCCAAAGAGCAATACTGCTTGAGTGCCATCAACCACTCCTTGCTCTGCTTCTTTCTGCCTTAAGGCAGCATTGCTAGGTTTCCCTCTTCCTATCGAACCATATCCCCATACATCCGCTCTAGGTTGAAGTTCCTTGGGATTCACTTGGCTTCTAGTAACCATCTTGGGTAGGTCAGTCTTGGTATTTGGGGTAACAATCTGCTTTCTAGGTTAACCGGTCTTTTGACGAGTGGAGATGATTCCGTGCTCTTAGCTTCTTGATTAGTAGATTATTTTTTCCCTGCTTTGGGGTTACACTTATCTTGGTGGTTCACCTCTTCCTCCCGAGTATCCTTGCCCGTATTATTAGTTTCCTGCTCCTTCCTCCGATTTTTCTCCTCTAAATCCTTCTCTTGAGTCTCCTCTACCTCGAATTCCACTTCTTGGCTGTCCATCCGATCTCCCTTCAAATGATTTAATGCATCAAAACTGTTCTCCACTGGGATGTTGATCTCCTTGGAATTTCTTCCCATAAATTCCTCTCGCAAGTACATGGGACCACTTCCACCGAGCCTCCATAGGCCTCCCGTATCACCCAATCAAACTTACTTGCCCTAGGGCGTTGATCTATGGGGTTCTTTCCTTTGTGATTTGGCTTTGAGGCTTGCTGTATCATCTTAGGAGCAGGTTGAGCTTGAGGGTTCCCATCAAAGGGACCAGCTCCCCGGTGAGAGGGTTTTGGGGCATAGGAATTTTTGGGAGGAGGGTTAAAACGTTGCCTCTTGCTTACAATAGGGCGAACAGGGTCTCTGATATTCGGATTTCGAGCTCCACGTCCTTGAGGCCCATGTTGGGTAGGAATGGAGATCTGCGGGGGAGGGATATTATTCTGGGTTTGAGGATCAATATTTTGGAGTGGGGGCTGGTTCTTAGAAATGCAGTGGATACCCTGGTGCCCTACCTTCCCACAAACACTACACTTAAAAGACATATTTTCATATTCAAAGACCTGAGTATGAAGGCCAAACATAGATGAAAAAATAATGGATTTAGGGAGCTCTTTACTCAGGTCCGCCAACACACACATGCGAGCAGACAGGAGTCTTGTTTTGCTCAAGGTTGCAGGATCAATAGCTATTAGTTCTCCAATCTCTGTAGCTATCCCAGCCAAGATTTGTTCGTTCCAAAAAAGCAGAGGTAATCCTGGCATCTTAACCCAAATAGGAGCCAAATCCAGCACCTGAGTCTGGGGGTTGAAATCGGGGGACCAACGCTTCAGATACAAGCCCCTTTTCCCAAAAAACCAAGGACCTCCTTGGAGAGTCCTTTCCATGTCCTGTTCACATTGAAATGTCACCAAAAGAAAACTCTTGGGTAAAGCCTTAATCATCATACCGGCCCTTGGCTTCCATTTTTGGATGGCCCATCTCCTTATGACTTCCATGTCTGGCCTCACCCCCATAAATTTAGCCACCAGAGATGTTCTGCCCTCCATAGCCACATGTTGAGCTAAGGAATCCGGGACGTGCAACCTACCATTGACAGATTTTAGATTAAAACAAGAGTCGGATAATTTTTGCTTACCGCGAAGAGCATTAAGATATGAAGGTCTCCAGTTTCAGTGTTTCTCTTTGTCTCCTTCTTGGGTCTTCCTTTGATCCCGATGCATAGAGTCCTCGGTCCCCCTCAGAGAAATCTTCAACCGCATCTGCCCAACGCCCTTGGACCGGTTCCAATAGAACTTCCTTGTCCACATCCTCCGCCTGGGGGCCTCGCTATCTCGCCAGAGCCCCCACCTGCCGCGTCTGCTGATCTGCCCTCTAAAGTCCCACACCTAGGGTTTGATGCCCCTAGACCTCTCGCTCCTCCTCCTTGCTGCTCCATCCGTCACAACTTGTTGCCTCCCATATTTAAATTCTAAATAATTTATAAATTAAATATTTAAAAGTTAAAGCGTCGATGTTTAATTTCAATGTGGCATATTGGTATAAAAACCATATGCCTAAGTGGCAAAAGAATCATCCCTTGTTCTATTTACTAAAGGCCTGCGAGTTGTGTGTTTCGTGCGATTTTGTGCAAGGAAGAAGACAAAGTTTTGTCTTAAGTGTGTTAGCAAAGAAATAATGTGAAATAAGCCCTAAACCTCATAACCATCCAACATGGTGGTCTGGTGGCAAGTTGGAGTGAGCTAAGGTGCTTGCAAGCAGGAGGACCCACGTTCAAATCTCGACAGGCAACGTTTTGAGTGGAATTGGTCAACGTTTTGAGTGGACTTGGTTAGGCACCAAAGGAAGCAGTGCAAATCCTTTTTGGGTGAGGCTCCAAGAGGGAGAAGATAGAACACGTGGTGCTATTCCCTCCCAAGTTGAGCCCCTAGCTCACGCGGTGGTTGGAGCCACGGCTAGGGCGCTGGTAAAGGTGGCATCATGAGTTCGAGTCCCACCAAGGCAAAGGTAATAAATTTTTAATATATTTTGTGATGCCTAAGGTTTTGACATAAGGTCCTAGGGATTTAAAAGGGGTAGACAAAAATTATTTTAATTGGTCAATTTTTTGGAATAAGGAGTTAAGATTTATTTTTAATAAGGTCTTTTTGACATATTGGCTGATTGGAGAAATAAGTGGATTAAAGTGTTGGTTAAATTTTGAGAGGACTTATTGCCATTGAGTTGTTTTGAGAAGGTGATTTTATTGACATTATTTATGGTATTGGATATTATTTTAACTAGGATATTATAAGGTGTATTTGGTCAATTATTTTTGTATATGTTGATGGATGCTTTCTTCAAGATGGAGTGACAAGGTGTATGTATGTTTTGATATTTGCATTATACTTTTGAGAGAGTTTATCATCTTCTAAACTTCCTTGAGATTGGTAAAGAAGTGTTTGTGGTTGTGGTAAATTTTTGAGGTTCCTTCATTATTGATAAAAATGTATGGGCACATTCTTCCATAGTTGAGTTGATTGATTGTTTTTTGGAAAATAATATTTGGAGTAAAAAGGACTTAATTAGGTTTCCTTATTGAGTATGTTGAATTAATGCTTCAAGATTTTTCTGGAATAAATAATTATTGTTAAAACCCTGTTTGATAAGCATTGTTGTTGAAGCTATTGGCTAACTAAAGAATTTGAACTAGGGTTTGAAAAAACATGAGTATCATTGGTATGTGAGATTGGTTGATAAGTATTGTTGGAAAATTTTTGAGTGAGTATTCATATTCTTGGACTAGGGTTTGTGAGCCAGGATTGTTTCATTGAGTGATTGGTTGAGTAGAGCCTAGTCAAGTGAATATGTGAAGTGATTGTTCAAGTTCTATGAAACAAATTATTCTATATTCAGAATTGATTTGAGAAAGAGGTTGAGTATTGATGAGTGTGAAACATATTCAATCTCTAACAATTCTTTGTATGTTTCCAAAAGAGTGATTGAAAGTAATTGAGAATTGAGGTGAATGTGAAGCATATTGAGTCTCTAAAAATTATCTATATGTTTCTAAAAGACTGATTGAAAGTAATTAAATATTGAGTTGAATGTGAAGCATATTGAATCTCTAACAATTCTTTATATGTTTATCAAATATTGATTGAAATAAATTGAGCATTGTGATAAGTGTGAAGAATATTGAGTCTCTAACAATTATATTTATGTTTCTATGAGATTGGATAAGTTCTAGTGAGGACTTATTGAGCATATTTGGACAAGTTCTAAAGAGGACTTGTGGAAATATTAGTGTGAGATTTTGTGGAAGCTTGCAAGGCAAATTTAAGACAAGTATTTGAGAAGACTTGAGAGAAGAATTGATTGATTTGTTCAAACCTTGAGTTAAGGTTTGGGGCAGATCCAACAGAGTTGATTTGAGATTGAGTCAAGCTTTAAGTTAAGGCTTGAGGACAGATATTGATGATATATTTGTGCTAGACCAAAGTACTGTGTTTAGTATAGATTAGAGGATAGATTTTGGTGCATATTTGAGGACAGGTTTGTGCCAAACCAGAGATAGATATTGAGGACCTATTTGTGCTATATCAAAGGACTATGTTTAGTGCAGATTTGAGATAGGGATTTGGAGGTGATAGAGTTGAGGATAGAGATCTCCAGCCAGAGCAGGGAGGACATGTGTCTTCTATGGATAGAGTTCCATTTGCCAAGGGTAGTGGAGGCAGAGGTATTCTAAAGGATCACTAGCCATAACAAAGCTAGGAGATAGGTGTCTCATGGGGATAGATATCCACAAAATTCATTAGGGTATTGGCATCTCCTTTGGATATATATCCATAAACATTATAATAGGTAAAGGATTACCAAGAGATTGATTGAGAAAATTTTAGTGAAATATTGTCTATGTGGAGTAGCCCACATTGGGTGAACCATGTAAAATTGGTGTCTCTATTAGATGTGGTTATTTTTCATTGCTTTGATTACTGATGTTGATATTGCTATCTTTACATTGCATAATATTGATTGGAAAGAAAAGTAAAAAGTGTTTTTTTACTTGTTCATCCCCCTCTTAGTATAAGCTTGTGTTCTTCAATAAGGTGAGATTTTTAGTGCATTAAATTGGTAGTATTATTAAGATATTTTTAATTACACTAATTAATATCAAAATGTTAGTTTGTATTTTTTGATTGTTAAGGATCAAGAGCACAAAAACTAGTAGATTAATCAAAGTGTCTAGAGATACTATTTGGTGCATAAAACCTACAGTATTTTATGGCCGAAAGAAGCCACAAAAATTATAATAGATTCCTCCAAGGATTGTATAATAAATCCACCATTAAATAAGCAAGAGAAGCTTCAAATCGAGACTTTGTGAATCTCAAGATTCAAATTGCACCAAAAAGGGGTGCAAAAATTACTTCTACAAAAAAGGGGAAGCTTCTATCTATGTGGTTACAAGCTTGGATTCATTAGAAAAATATCCAAGCAAAAAGGGAAAAGGTGTCTAATCAAAATGCAACCTCAAAATCCTCCATTTTCTTCAATAAATCTACCATAAAAATCAATAAAATAGATCTGCAAAAGGAGTACAAAATGAATTCTTATAGACAAAATATATTACATACTGGTGCACAGGTCTAATTTGTTCTACGTAGGAATTAGGGCAGATTTTAAAGTGCCTCAAATGTACATAATTCACAAGGTGCAACAACCGAAGGTAGATAAACATTAGAACACTCTACGCAAATAAAATAAGCCTCTTGGAAGGATCATATCCTCTACGTCTTGGAAAACCAAATCTACAAGCAAACATAGCACATTACAAGGGAAAAAAGGAGAGCATAATAGTTTGAAGTAATATCAAAGCCAAACGTACGTCCAAGGAGCATTCAATACCACTATTGGTTCACCAAAGCTTCACCAAATTTCTACCAAAGCATCATTCTTAAATCCATATGAAACCAAATCATAAGCAAGCACCATCAAACAAGGAAGATACAATAATATTAAAAGGTTAAAGGTGCTCCAAAGGTACATTAAAGAAGCATTAGAGAAAGAGCCCATGCATAAGGAGGAAGTGACACTTGTCACTTGAAAATAAATCCTAAAGTTCATTACATGAGCACCCATATTTCACATGTTCGAGCAAAGGAACATTACTAGAAAGAAAGGTGGTACATTAGAACAAGGGAGACACTTGTCTTCAAAGGAAATAAGTGCTCCTCCAAGGTTGTAACACCTACATGTTACATGCATATTCATTCCCTTCAAGCGCTCAAGAACTAACCGACATGATACTTATCACATAGCACAAGAATTTCCTTCTATTAAAAGGTGTCAAAGACCAAGGAATTCCATGTATTCAGTATTCCAACATTCACTCACAGCACAGGCTGAATTATAGAATGGAAGAAAGGTGAAAAAGCATTAAAATATTTGGTCAAGGAGGTCAAATAAGTCCAATTTTGAAGGCAAGGGAAAATCAATGCACATCATTTTCCATAAGCATTCAAAGGAAAGGCAAATAAGTCTAAGATCTACGACAAATATGTAGAGAATATAGCATTTAAGGTAAGGTCTCTACTTTATTAATATTTTCTTTCATTAACCAGGAGTTATAAGGTATAACATTAGGTTTAAATACTAAAGTAAATAAGCCATATTTGAAAAGGGAGAAACACATATTAAATAGAATAATATTTGCAATATTATAACATAGGATAAATAAGGAATTCTACTTGGAAATCAGAATTTCTATTATTGCAAATAATTATTTTCTAATATTCCACATTAGGGAGTTATAAGAAATACTACATCAAAGTAGGAAATTCGAAATTAGGAACAATAAATATCAAATTATTAAAGGCTATAAAAAGAGGTTTATTAAAGAATATTACTGGAAATTAATTGGTATATTTGTCTCAAAATATATCAAAGGGACAAAAGGAATCCAACTATTGAAACCTCAAATTAGAAAGTGCTTAGATTTCAATGGTAGTAATAAGGTGTGAAAGAATTTAATTTTTGCTATTCTCAAAACTTCACAAAATCAACCCAAAATTGAACTATAATTCTCAAAAGCACTTTATCTATCATATAGCATTATTCAAAATCACTAAGGATACATATGGCATTCCAAAAAACTTTATAATAACATTCATCAAATATTATCAAGTACTAAGGTCTCTACTGATTCAAATCTCTTAACTAGGCAAATATAAGGAAGCTAAAAAAGCCTAAGATCTAAAAGGTTCTATCAAATATAAGCTCATACTTCTAGGGAGTCATAAGGTAAATTACTATAAAGGATTATATTATATCACAATGGAAAGTAGATCATATTATCAAGAACTAAGAACACATATTGCATCTCACCATAGATGAAAAAATAACTCTAGCATGAATAATTCAACAAAGTAGAAAGATACATGGTACATTGACTTAGGAGCTAGTCATCACATGACTAGAAATTTACAATGGTTTTATTGTCTTGAAATAACCAATGGTTACATACTAAGAATTACAGATAGTAAAACTTATCCTAGACATGGATATGGATGTGTAACACCAAGCAAATCATTTCCTAACTTTCTACTACAAAAAGTATTGCATGTTCCCAGATTAGCATTCAATCTCATTTTAGTAAACAAATTAGTAGAAAGCAATTCGACATTCAATTTCAGATATATGAATAGGATCAATACATGTCTTATAATTTACCAAAGTGAGATAAAATCGACAAGATCAATCTATGGAAATACATATATTCTATATTCAATGGAAATATCACAAGACATTGTTCTATTTCAAAAAGATATTAACATATTTCTTGAGGAATAAGTTGAAGAAAAATAACTAGTGCTCCATAAAAAGAAGCATAGAAGAATCAAAATCAAAAGGATTATATGTCAACAACACTATGCTCTACTCATCCATATTAAATGTGAAGAAGCAACAAGACCAAATAAAGACAAAGGAGGATGGATAGAAGAGGACAATATTCTTAAGCAAGCTGAAGAACATCTCAAAGAAGAAAATCCATATTGAATATTGAAATATTCAATACCCAAATAATGTAATATAGGGAGTGTTAGATTTATAGTATATTACATCATTTGGGTCATGTAAATGTACCACATTAGGTACATAGTTAGAATAGGAAATTACTTTAGTAGGAAGTTATCTAGTTACTTCAAGAAATGTAATAAATGCATAAGTGGCATGTGCAAGGTGTCCCCTTGTATGTCTAAGTAGAGTGTTGGCCAAGGAATCTATCTTCCTATATAAAGGGTCTCATAGTAGTATCACAAATGACAACATAAATCTTATTTTCATCTCTTCATCTCATCTCTCAAGTACTCCTATATGGAGTACAATGTAGCTCTTTAGCTTGTACTAATGGAGTGAAAAATTCCTCCATATTGCATTGTATTTTCATCATTTATATTTATAGCATATTTTAGTCATATTGTTGTTTCACTTTCTTTCATATTTTTCTATATTTTATTCAGACCTGTGTTAGATCTCTCCACATCATATATCCTCAAAATCTAACATCACCCTCCTCCATGCTTATGGGACTTTTATGCATAGTATATGTACATATATCCACTACAATTCTTGTACATACATTATCTTTATATCTATAGTTGATATATACATGCCTATTTGTACATTTCATAACTCATTTTTTGTACATTTGTGTATTACATATTCCTACATATTCCTTTTGTCACCTTTTACACTTACCTCCTTGGGCACTTTTTTCATATTACCTCCTTGGACATATCTTTTACACTTATCCCCTTTGTCTATGCATTTTTCACATTACCCCCTTGGGCATCCTTTTTGTTCGATACTTATCTTACAATCATTGTGATCAAGTTCTCCACATTCACCCTTCCACACTGTCACCTTTTGTTTATCATAGAAGGTGCTTACCTTATTAACCATTCACATTTTCCTTCATATGCAAGGGTATATATGTGTCTTTCATAATCCCTTTCTTATTTATGTATATTTTCTTCTTAGTATCCCTTTCTTCGTATCCCATGGATCTTTCTTTCACTCAACCATACCTAATATCCTCCTCAAGTGCATCTAGTTTTCCTTTCAAAGCTGTGAATATTTGGATTCTTCCTTTGTGACCTATTGGGACAAATTAGAATCCACACATCACACACATAATTAAATAATATTTTTTATTAGGGAAGGATGAAATCATGATTAGTCCTAATGCCTATCTTTACTCATCAATGGTCCAAAACCCAAGGGTTCACTTTCTCAAAAAATTCTAAAAACAAATTGATGAAAAAAATAAAAAATAAAAAAATAATAATGGTGATATAGCCTGAACCCTTGGGTGTATTAGAAAACTCCACCGGGGCTATATATGCCTGGTAATAAGTGGAGCAACATCGATGACCATGCATATGATCTATATTTTCTTATTAGGTCTATTATTGGTTAAGTTTAAACCTTCTCAAAAATTAGGTTAATGAACTTACTACACACAGTAATTCTAGGACATTTTGATGTCTCAAGGGACCTCTAATCCTAATGGCCTATAATGGGCACCTCACTATTTGAGATGAGCACTAGGGTGATTGAGTCTCATGAAATTCTCTTTGGATACTATACTCCCTCCTTTTCTTTTGTTCCTCTCTCCTTGCACTGTGGGTATTGTACACCCTTGTGTATTTAAGAAAATATTTTTGACTAATGACGTAAGCGTTTTTCATTACCCTTGTGATCATTGCCATCCATTATTGATCTAGTTTCCTCATTATATATTATCCTTTTATCATTATTATTATCCATCACATACTTACCTATCATCCATTAATTATTTATTCACTTATATATAGTCTTATCCATCTACATTAATCAGGACCGTAGGCACTCATGTAGCCTAACCACTACCCATAAATGACTGCTCGCATCCATACCTACCTCCTTTTTTTTGAGGTTCTCATCCCTCTCAATCACTCCTAATCTCATGAATGGATTGTGACCTTGCCCCTCATGAAAGTAGAGTACCTGTGCAATGATAGATAGTGCTCACGATCCTCACTCTCTTGCATATCCTCATCCTACATCAAAAACCATCCCACTCCACTATGAGCCTATACCACTCTTGACCCCCTGATCTAGCCTTGTTATTGGCTCATACTCTTAGCTAGCTACCTATCTCACTCTCGCTCCATAGCCTCGATATGTCCTATCAGTATCAATATCGTAGCCTCCCACTCTTGGTAGTGCACCTCTCACTATTTTTTGCTACATCAACCCTAAATCTCTATACCATTGCCAACCCTTCCATAAACTACCCCACACTCGATGCACCATGATACTTTTAAGACCTGGTGATACCTCCACATTGCACTATTTTTACCTTTACATGCCCCCTTGAGCATCCTTTTACACATTGCCTCCTTGGGCATTTTTTTACACACTTTACCTCCATGGGCACCCTTTCACATGTTGCCTCCTTGGGCATATATTTTACACTCACCCCATTGGGCTACACATTTTTCATGAGCCTCCTTAGGCTAGACACTTTTTTCACTTTGTACCTTTTTTTACATAGTGCACATGTGGTCCCTTCTTGTCTGGGTCTACTATTTTTCAATGGTTGCATCATCCTCCCTTCCATCCTCTTGAAAAACTCCTTCTATCCTCATCCTTCTCCCTAGGATTTTGGACCTCACTCCCTTACCCCCCATATCAAAACACATTTAACAAAAATACCTCAACCCCATTTTTTACACTTACCTCCTTGGGCACCCCTTTTACACTTGCCCCCTTGGGCCACCTTTTTTACACTTGCCTCCTTGGGCATCCCTTTCTCATATTGCCTCCTTGGATACCCTTTTTCACATTACACCCCACCATATCTGAATACCTTTCACAAACCCTCATCTTACCATAATTTATCCTCCCCCTCTTCCTCCTATTACCTCCTACCTCACTGCCTTTAGGCAGATGGTCTCTTGCCAGACCGTCTTTGACCAGTTGATCGCCTACCAGATCATCTTTGAGGATACAATATCCCTTGATACCCTTAACCTTTCCTTTACCTATATCACCCTTCCTAACTAATCACCTTATCTCACCTCCTTTTCTTACCATTTTCTAATTTTTTCAAGTGGCTCGTCCTTGTCCTCGTGCCTTCACCTGCGCACTCACTGATGAGGCCTAGAAATGCCTCATTATTACACTATGGTTGACATATAAAAACTGCCATAATATTAAATATGACAAAGTTAAAGTGCCAAATAGTGATTAGAATATGTTATTTGTTACATGTTTGCATGATTTTATGTTTGGAACATTATACCTCTGTTTTGACTATTTTCAGCATTTTATGCACTGTTTCAGTTGATTAGGTAGTAAATAAAACATGTATTGCAATTACATTCTGATGGCATGAATAGATTCCTCTCATCAAGAACTACAACTTTGCTTTTTGAAGCAAGTCAATCCGAGCTGTAGATAAAAAGTTATGAAGGTTACATCGTTCCTGCGCTCATTGTTCATTCCTGCAGTCATTGTTCGTTCCTGCGCTCATTGTTCATGCCTTAGTCTTTTCTGGAGCCGTTAACAGGTGCAAATCTGCGTTAAAGGGAACATTGGCGGATCTACTGGGAATGATCCAGAGTGAGTTAAGGTACCAAATTCATACCAATGGTACTTCATAATATAGAGAAAACATGGCCCAAATTTGAAGGCATATGGACAAGTAACCTGGAAGTTATGGGGCCTGCAAAATGGTAGTTTCACACTTTTTGACAGCTGGAAATGTTGGTAAAAATCTGTGTTAAAGGCCAACTTGACAGCGATGCAGGGAGTAATTTATGAGGAATTAAGAGTTGAAAATTTAACCCAATGTTGTTCATATAACCAAGAACACGTGGACATAATTTGGTAAAAAATGGAGTTACGATGAACAAGTTATGAGCACTCCAAAAGGGCATCTGGGCATGTTTTGGCAGCTGGAAACAGCAGGTCACAGTCCATACAAATTCCAACCACCTGTCACTTTGAAGGAAGGCATGGAATTTGTCAAATAAAGAAGAGGTAAACGCTTGGAAATAGTTGAGGGAGAATAGGCATGACTCTTTCTCCACCTGACAACACTGCCACGTGATGCAAATGGAAGCAACAAGTCAAAAGGCTAAAATGCAAGAAATTTGGTAAAAGCAGGACACAGTCATGCAAATTCCAGCCAGTACATATACAGGCTTGGAATCAGTCACTCCAGCACATGCCACCAATGAGAAGGGTGTACAAGATAAGGGAAAACAATCCAAACGGTCAACAACTTCCTCCCTATGCGTTTGGAGTGCAGATAAGCAATGAATTGTCACTTGCTTATTTCGACGTAGGAATAGGGAATAGCGCAGGAACAACCGAAAGTGGTCAAAAAGTGACAAATCAGTGGAGGAAATTATTGGCAATTGACCAAGAGGTTGTCCCAACTCATCTTAACATGATTTCCTCAACAAATGCAGCCCAACAAGGATGAATGGATAAAGTTTTGACAAAGCAAATTCATGCATTCTAGGAAACAGTTATGCAATCAATTGTAAATCCCTACAAATCAGTAACCAAGCATATCAACATTATATTATAAATAAGAAAGCTCCTAGATGGTTGAGCATATAGATAGATAGGCAATAGAATACTGAAATTAGCATAGAGTGAAGTTTCTTTGTAGCAGAACAATAATTTGCAGGTTTTTCCTGCATTACTGTAATGCATTTTCAGATTGAATAAAAAGGTGCAATCTTCAGTTATCAATTGGCATGTTGAGGTTGATGAGTAACAATTAGATTTTCTTAGCATAACTCCTCACCTTCTCTCCGGTTCTGGAAGCAAGGGCCACTTGCAGGCCAGAGGAAGGCAGTTTCTGATAGAATTTCTTGCTGAATTCTTGCTGCAGTAGGTTAGCAGAATTCTGTTTCATTTGTTAAGTAGTTTTCAATACAATTTTAGTATGACAACATTTCTTTGTATTTCATAATTCCATATTTTTCATTTTTTTATTATTGTTCAATTTCATCACAACAATTTCTAGATTCTTGTCATTTTGCAATTTGCAATTTTGTTGATTCGATTTTCAATAGTTAAAATTCTATTTTGACATTCTCTAGTTGATTTACTTTCATGCAAGATGTGTGTGTTTTAAATTTTGCACTTTACTTTTATGTCATTTCAATTTAGCAACATTTCATTTTCTGTCATTTTCAGATTCTGTCATTTCATTTCTTGCAATTCTATTTCTGCAAAAGTAAATAGGAGTTAATTTCAATTCTTAGGAGTTAGAGGTCACAACAAACTCCCCAAATGCTAACTGATCCATCAATAAAGCCTATTTTCTGAATGAACTAATCTTTAACCTGTTGGAGCCTTCTTTCGTATATAGCCTTGGACACCGCCCTGGATTGACACACATAATGATTAAATGATGAATGAACAATGACACTCATCATTTTTGGTGCCGTTGTCGGGGATAGGTGTTGTTAGAAGAGGAAAGCAGTCCAATAATTGTTAGTGTGCTAAGTTGTGAACTTCAAAGTGAAATCTGAATGTAATAACTGGCATAATTAATAGTTGTTGGTAAATTCCATTTCAGTTCATTTAGAGAACAAGCAAGTATGAATAGGTTAAAGGATGTGAAAGCACGATGTCAAAGTATGAAAAATCCTTTGCCTACCACAGGAAGAAAAATTTCACAAGAGGTTGAAAGTATGTCAAAGTTGTCCAAATTTATGATTCCCAAAACTTTTGGAACTTTCAAAGAATTACAATCATCTATGTCCAGAACTGTAGGATCCTTTGAGAAATCATCACAAGGAGGAACAATCAATAGTTCAACACCTTTTTTTCTTGACAAATCCATACAATCAGGACAGTTTAACAGGATATCTAATTGTGATTGGGAACCTATAAGGGTAGGCTCACAAGAGAATCTAGGGAGAGCCAGTAATGTGCTCCAACCTAGTGCAACTAGTACACCTGCCAAAACTTTTCAAAATCCCATCCAATTAGATCCTAATCAAAATGCTCCCATGAAGGTCATTTCACCTTCTATGTTACCGAATTTTAAGGGAGTTACATCTGAAGACCCTGATTTGTTTTTGTTTGAGTTTAAAATTGTGTGTCAAGCTCATGATTACACTAACGACAATCAAAAGCTCAAATTGTTTCCTTCCACTCTTAAAGAGTCAGCTCTACGATGGTTTATCACCTTAGCACCTGATTCAATTAGAACCTGGAATGAGATGGAAAATATATTTTTGGAGAGATACCAAGAATATTGTCAAGTCAAGAATCAAAACAATGAATTGCTTGAAATGAAACAAAAGGAAAATGAAATCTTAGAAGATTATGTAGACAAATTTTCTTTTGTTCATAAGAGATGTGGTAGTGTTGAACCTGAAATGTGCAAAATTATATTCTTAAGGGGACTACAAGATGAATTTCGGGATGCATTGGATATTTTAGGAAGAGGCGATGCAAATGCACTTGAAATCCAAGAAATCATTAAACTTTGCAAAAATTATTCTCATTCAAGGCATAGAAAACATAGAATTGGTAATGATAAACATGATTTGAAAGAATGCATGAAAGAGTTTGCTAAAGCTGATATTGTTGTACATCTTGATAAAATAGTAGATAAAAAGAGTAAATCTACTGAACCTTCAGCTATCTATTGTTCAAGATGTGAGCAACAACACTCTGTTCATGACTGTCCTTTGAACAAAACATTTATACCAGCTACATGTAGCATTTGTCAAAAAGGACATTCCACAAATCAATGTAGTTTATTGCCATAACTCAAAAGTGTCTTTGAAAAACAGCCTCAACCTATGAAAAAACTCAATTTTGTAGGACAAGGACAAGGAGATAATTTTCTTAAGTTTCCATATCAGAATGCTTCTCAATTTCCTACACATTGGGGAAATAATCCTTGGTATATGCCATGGTATGCTTCAGGTCCACTTCAACAATGTTGGAGTCAACCACCATGGGCATATTCCCAAGAGTGGTCTCAACATGGATGGATGAAACAACAATGGAATCAACCACATCCACCATGGTTGCAGCCAAAACTGCAAGGATATCAATGGGGACAACAACAAAAATTGCACAAAGGGCAGCAACATTATCAAACACAGAAATCAAATTTATTGCCCACTCATACCCATAGTTTCTCTCATGGACAACAACAACAAAATGAAAAACAACCTCTATTTTCAGCTCAACCTGTGGTCAATCCAAACAATGTTAAACAGGTAACCCCTGTCTCTATGGCTAAATCAGAAAATACAGCCATAATAAATGTCGGTGACTGTCATAAAAATCAGTTGTGTTTAGGAAAACCACTTCTTGAACATATTCCACTTACCAGTGTAGAAATAGGAGCTAAAATGAATGCACATAAAAACAAATCTGCATTGAAACAAGAAGAAGAAAAAGAAAATCTCCCACAAAAAGAATCATATCTTGAACAGTTTGAAATATCAAAACTAACATCTTTGAAATCAGATTTGATAAGGGAATTAAAACATTTAAATGTTATAGTCCCTTTACTTCAAGCTATTAAAGATGTGCCAATCATTAATACAATTGTTCAAGAAATATGTTTTAACAAACCAAGAAAAAAGAAGAAAATATATCCTAAAAACATACAAGTCGGTGGTAAAAGAGTAAACTTGCTTGCAGGAAACCTTAGTCCACCTAAGTATGATTGTCTAGGATGCCCATGGTTTCATGAAACATATAAGGAAAATGAAATGGACATTTCAATTTTGGCCTCCATCATTGTAAAGGATAATGTAGAAGAGATGGATTCATCCAAATAGTCTGTTTTTGATGAAAATGTTCAGAATGCAGATTTTAAAGATGAACCAATCATTGTTCAACAATTATTATGGAATGATGAAAAACAAAATTCTAAAAATTTGTCATCCATTCCAATACAAAACAATTTTCTTCACTTGTCACATGGATGTCATCATTTTTTCTCATCTTTTCCTTTCCATTTATCAAAGTTAATTCTTTTAAGAATTGTTTTTGGTAAACATACACAGATTTTCCATTCTTTTCCACCATATCATTGTCCTCTTAATTCATTAATGCATCATTCTCCAAGAACCAATTCAAAACATCTTGGTACAAAACAAACTGAAATGCAACCAAAACAACCTTTGAACAACAATAGTTGGTTGACTAAAAACCAGGAAGTAAATTTGTTTGATGTATTGATCCAACATCCTAATGCTCTACTAACACTTTATGCATCTTTAGCAGTTGGCATTGAGTTGTTGCAGGTACAAAAAAATAGATTTCGCAGTTGAATGCAGTTAATGAACTTTGGTTGGAAGCACTTCACCAAATAGAGTTCATTCAACAAAAATGGAAAATGTGGCATGATGATCACATTAAGAGCAACAAGGATGAACCAGAAGAGTTTGAGAATGGAGTTGTTCAACTTTCTTCAGTTGATGATTCAAGAAGGACATTAGTGGTGAATGGACATCTTTTACAGCTGTACCATAAACCACTCACAAAGAAGGAATTTGCTCAATCTTTCACACAATCACATTTGCATATGATAGAAGAGGATTCCTCTTCTGACAAGGTTTCCAAATGATCATATTTTTTTAGCCTTGAAAAAAAAAAAAAAAAAAAAAAATAGAAGTTGGTTGAAAACCAGAAATGGCAGCCTCTTCTGATAAAAAAAAAAAAAAAAATGAAAAAAAAAAAAAAAAATGAATAATTCAATAGTGAAAACCTTCTCGGAGGCGCTGCTGAGTTGGCTTGCATGAAAACCGGTTTTTCGGCATGCATTGCCTTGTTGATCCACCCATCATTGTTCTACCATTGTACAAATCTCACCTACTGCACCTATGTTGTTCTTATTTCAGAAAAAATCATCATCAGAAGCAACTTGTAAGGTGGATGATAAATTTTCAAGACAGTAAGGTATGTGTTTCTTGCATTTAGTCATGGTAAGCATTTAGCATTTAGTATATGATAATCAATATTTGGCATAAACTGTTCATACAATATTGGCAAGTTAAAAAAAATGGAACATGTTGTTCAAAATGTCAAGAAACACCCCCTTCTGCCCTTAGTTGCATGGGAAATTCAAAATTGTGAAAAACCTGATTTTGGGACAGATATGACAACCATTTTATCTTTATTAGTAGGGAAGATTTCAGAATAAAATGTCCCACCAATACCTCATAAATCTGAGAAGGACGAAATGCACCTAAAAATTTTGTTTTACTACTACTGCAATAAAACAACAACAGACAAAAAAAATAGCATGGAAAAAGAATTTTTGATGTTATGGAAGGCTTATACACTCTAAAGATGGGCCCACACTAGAATTAGCTAAATTTTGCATAGGAGGCCATTTCAACATGTTTTTGACACATCTTCAGAATGACAATCTCATTCCAGAGCAAGCTTCAAAATGAGACAAATTATGCCAGAAATTCTTGAAAATGTTGCAGAACAGCAGGGCACATTAGATATTAAGTTTCTTAAAGTTCTACCACAAGTACAAAGGAAGAAAAAAAAAGAAAAGAAAAAATTGCAGGAACTACAATGCTTGGTGTAGTGCAGTAAGAAGAACTTTCTCGGGTAGTAGGTGGCAAAAGTATGTTGTTCATCTTACTAGGGCCTACTAGGATGCATGAGGGCATGCATCAGTTCAAGTAGGGGGAATGATGAGGCCTAGAAATGCCTCATTATTACACTATGGTTGACATATAAAAACTGCCATAATATTAAATATGACAAAGTTAAAGTGCCAAATAGTGATTAGAATATGTTATTTGTTACATGTTTGCATGATTTTATGTTTGGAACATTATACCTCTGTTTTGACTATTTTCAACATTTTATGCACTGTTTCAGTTGATTAGGTAGTAAATAAAATATGTATTGCAATTACATTCTGATGGCATGAATAGATTCCTCTCATCAAGAACTACAACTTTGCTTTTTGAAGCAAGTCAATCCGAGCTATAGATAAAAAGTTATGAAGGTTACATCGTTCCTGCGCTCATTGTTCATTCCTGCGCTCATTGTTCATGCCTTAGTCTTTTCTGGAGTTGTTAACAGGTGCAAATCTGCGTTAAAGGGAACATTGGCGGATCTACTGGGAATGATCCAGAGTGAGTTAAGGTACCAAATTCATACCAATGGTACTTCATAATATAGAGAAAACATGACCAAAATTTGAAGGCATATGGATAAGTAACCTGGAAGTTATGGGGCCTGCAAAATGGTAGTTTCACACTTTTTGACAGCTGGAAATGCTGGTAAAAATCTGTGTTAAAGGCCAACTTGACAGCGATGCAGGGAGTAATTTATGAGGAATTAAGAGTTGAAAATTTAACCCAATGTTGTTCATATAACCAAGAACACGTGGACATAATTTGGTAAAAAATGGAGTTACGATGAACAAGTTATGAGCACTCCAAAAGGGCATCTGGGCATGTTTTGGCAACTGGAAACAACAGGTCACAGTCCATACAAATTCCAGCCACCTGTCACTTTGAAGGAAGGCATGGAATTTGTCAAATAAAGAAGAGGTAAATGCTTGGAAATAGTTGAGGGAGAATAGGCATGACTATTTCTCCACCTGACAGCACTTCCACGTGATGCAAATGGAAGCAACAAGTCAAAAGGCTAAAATGCAAGAAATTTGGTAAATCAGACACAATCATGCAAATTCCCCACATATACATATACAACGGCTTGGAATTCAGTCACCTCACACATGCCACCAATAGAAGGGTGTACAAGATAAGGGTAAAACAATCCAAATGGTCAACAACTTCCTCCCTATGCATTTGGAGTGCAGATAAGTAATGAATTGTCACCTACCTGTTATTCTGGCATAGGAATAGGGAATAGCGTAGGAACAACCGAAAGTGGTCAAAAAGTGACAAATCAATGGAGGAAATTATTGGCAATTGACCAGGAGGTTGTCCCAACTCATCTTAACATGATTTCCTCAACAAATGCAGCCCAACAAGGATGAATGGATAAAGTTTTGACAAAGCAAATTCCTGCATTCTAGGAAATAGTTATGCAATCAGTTGTAAATCCCTACAAATCAGTAACCAAGCATATCAACATTATATTATAAATAAGAAAGCTCCTAGATGGTTGAGCATATAGATAGATAGGCAATAGAATAACGAAATTAGCATAGAGTGAAGTTTCTTTGTAGCAGAACAATAATTTGTAGGTTTTTCCTGCATTACTGTAATGCATTTTTAGATTGAATAAAAAGGTGCAATCTTCAGTTATCAATTGGCATGTTGAGGTTGATGATTAACATTTAAATTTTCTTAGCATAACTCCTCACCTTCTTCTAGTTCTAGAAGCAAGGGCCACTTGCAGGCCAGAGGAAGGCAATTTTGACAAATTTCTTGTTAATTCTTTTCAGATTAGCAGAATTCTACCAGTTTTCATTTCTTTAGTAGTTTTTAAATCATATTTTCAGTAGTGACAACATTTCTTTATATTCTCCAACAATTCCTATTTTTTCATCTTTTATTTTTTTATTTTTTTTGTCATTTTGCAATTATTTTTTTATTTGATTTTAGAGTTAAAATTCTATTTTGACATTATCTAGTTGATTTACTTTCATGCAAGAGTGTGTGTGTTTTCAATTCTGCAATTTACTTTTCTGTCACTTTCAATTTAGCAACATTTCATTTTCTGTCATTTTCAGATTCTGTAATTTCATTTCTTGCAATTTTATTTCTGCAAAGGTAAATAGGAGTTAATTTCAATTCTTAGGAGTTAGAGGTCACACCAAACCCCCAAACACTAACTGATCCATCAATAAAGCCTATTTTTTGAATGAACTAATCTTTAACCTGTTGGAGCCTTCTTTCGTATATAGCCTTGGACACCGCCCTGGATTGACACACATAATGATTAAATGATGAATGAACAATGACACTCATCATTTTTGGCATCGTTTCTGGGGATAGGTGTTGTTAGAAGAGGAAAGCAGTCCAATAATTGTTAGTGTGCTAAGTTGTGAACTTCAGAGTGAAATCTGAATGTAATAACTGGCATAATTAATAGTTGTTGGTAAATTCCATTTCAGTTCATTTAGAGAACAAGCAAGTATGAATAGGTTAAAGGATGTGAAAGCACGATGTCAAAGTATGAAAAATCCTTTGCCTACCACAGGAAGAAAAATTTCACAAGAGGTTGAAAGTATGTCAAAGTTGTCCAAATTTATGATTCCCAAAACTCGTTGGAACTTTCAAAGAATTACAATCATCTATGTCCAGAACCGTAGGATCCTTTGAGAAATCATCACAAGGAGGAACAATCAATAGTTCAACACCTTTTTTTCTTGACAAATCCATACAATCAGGACAGTTTAACAGGATATCTAATTGTGATTGGGAACCTATAAGGGTAGGCTCACAAGAGAATCTAGGGAGAGCCAGTAATGTGCTCCAACCTAGTGCAACTAGTACACCTGCCAAAACTTTTCAAAATCCCATCCAATTAGATCCTAATCAAAATGCTCCCATGAAGGTCATTTCACCTTCTATGTTATCGAATTTTAAGGGAGTTACATCTGAAGACCCTGATTTGTTTTTGTTTGAGTTTAAAATTGTGTGTCAAGCTCATGATTACACTAACGACAATCAAAAGCTCAAATTGTTTCCTTCCACTCTTAAAGAGTCGGCTCTACGATGGTTTATCACCTTAGAACCTGATTCAATTAGAACCTGGAATGAGATGGAAAATATATTTTTGGAGAGATACCAAGAATATTGTCAAGTCAAGAATCAAAACAATGAATTGCTTGAAATGAAACAAAAGGAAAATGAAATCTTAGAAGATTATGTAGACAGATTTTCTTTTGTTCATAAGAGATGTGGTAGTGTTGAACCTGAAATGTGCAAAATTATATTCTTAAGGGGACTACAAGATGAATTTCGGGATGCATTGGATATTTTAGGAAGAGGCGATGCAAATGCACTTGAAATCCAGGAAATCATTAAACTTTGCAAAAATTATTCTCATTCAAGGCATAGAAAACATAGAATTGGTAATGATAAACATGATTTGAAAGAATGCATGAAAGAGTTTGCTAAAGCTGATATTGTTGTACATCTTGATAAAACAGTAGATAAAAAGAGTAAATCTACTGAACCTTCAGTTATCTATTGTTCAAGATGTGAGCAACAACACTCTGTTCATGACTGTCCTTTGAACAAAACATTTATACCAGCTACATGTAGCATTTGTCAAAAAGGACATTCCACAAATCAATGTAGTTTATTGCCAGAACTCAAAAGTGTCTTTGAAAAACAACCTCAACCTATGAAAAAACTCAATTTTGTAGGACAAGGACAAGGAGATAATTTTCTTAAGTTTCCATATCAGAATGCTTCTCAATTTCCTACACATTGGGGAAATAATCCTTGGTATATGCCATGGTATGCTTCAGGTCCACTTCAACAATGTTGGAGTCAACCACCATGGGCATATTCCCAAGAGTGGTCTCAACATGGATGGATGAAACAACAATGGAATCAACCACATCCACCATGGTTGCAGCCAAAACTGCAAGGATATCAATGGGGACAACAACAAAAATTGCACAAAGGGCAGCAACATTATCAAACACAGAAATCAAATTTATTGCCCACTCATACCCATAGTTTCTCTCATGGACAACAACAACAAAATGAAAAACAACCTCTATTTTCAGCTCAACTTGTGGTCAGTCCAAACAATGTTAAACAGGTAACCCCTGTCTCTATGGCTAAATCAGAAAATACAGCCATAATAAATGCTGGTGACTGTCATAAAAATCAGTTGTGTTTAGGAAAACCACTTCTTGAACATATTCCACTTACCAGTGTAGAAATAGGAGCTAAAATGAATGCACATAAAAACAAATCTGCACTGAAACAAGAAGAAGAAAAAGAAAATCTCCCACAAAAAGAATCATATCTTGAACAGTTTGAAATATCAAAACTAACATCTTTGAAATCAGATTTGATAAGGGAATTAAAACATTTAAATGTTATAGTCCCTTTACTTCAAGCTATTAAAGATGTGCCAATCATTAATACAATTGTTCAAGAAATATGTTTTAACAAACCAAGAAAAAAGAAGAAAATATATCCTAAAAACATACAAGTCGGTGGTAAAAGAGTAAACTTGCTTGTAGGAAACCTTAGTCCACCTAAGTATGATTGTCTAGGATGCCCATGGTTTCATGAAACATATAAGGAAAATGAAACGGACATTTCAATTTTGGCCTCCATCATTGTAAAGGATAATGTAGAAGAGATGGATTCATCCAAACAGTCTGTTTTTGATGAAAATGTTCAGAATGCAGATTTTAAAGATGAACCAATCACCTGTTCAACAATTATTATGGAATGATGAAAAACAAAATTCTAAAAATTTGTCATCCATTCCAATACAAAACAATTTTCTTCACTTGTCACATGGATGTCATCATTTTTTCTCATCTTTTCCTTTCCATTTATCAAAGTTAATTCTTTTAAGAATTGTTTTTGGTAAACATACACAGATTTTCCATTCTTTTCCACCATATCATTGTCCTCTTAATTCATTAATGCATCATTCTCCAAGAACCAATTCAAAACATCTTGGTACAAAACAAACTGAAATGCAACCAAAACAACCTTTGAACAACAATAGTTGGTTGACTAAAAACCAGGAAGTAAATTTGTTTGATGTATTGATCCAACATCCTAATGCTCTACTAACACTTTATGCATCTTTAGCAGTTGGCATTGAGTTGTTGCAGGTACAAAAAAATAGATTTCGTAGTTGAATGCAGTTAATGAACTTTGGTTGGAAGCACTTCACCAAATAGAGTTCATTCAACAAAAATGGAAAATGTGGCATGATGATCACATTAAGAGCAACAAGGATGAACCAGAAGAGTTTGAGAATGGAGTTGTTCAACTTTCTTCAGTTGATGATTCAAGAAGGACATTAGTGGTGAATGGACATCTTTTACAGTTGTACCATAAACCACTCACAAAGAAGGAATTTGCTCAATATTTCACACAGTCACATTTGCATATGATAGAAGAGGATTCCTCTTCTGACAAGGTTTCCAAATGATCATATTTTTTTTAGCCTTGAAAAAAATACGAAAAAAAAAAAAAAAAAAAAAAAATAAAAAAAAAAAACAGAAGTTGGTTGAAAACCAGAAATGGCAGCCTCTTCTGATAAAAAAAAAAAAAAAAAATGAAAAAAAGAGAAGAAAAAAATGAATAATTCAGTAGTGAAAACCTTCTCGGAGGCGCTGCTGAGTTGGCTTGCATGAAAACCGGTTTTTCGGCATGCATTGCCTTGTTGATCCACCCATCATTGTTCTACCATTGTACAAATCTCACCTACTGCACCTATGTTGTTCTTATTTCAGAAAAAAATCATCATCAGAAGCAGCTTGTAAGGTGGATGATAAATTTTCAGGACAGTAAGGTATGTGTTTCTTGCATTTAGTCATGGTAAGCATTTAGCATTTAGTATATGATAATCAATATTTGGCATAAACTGTTCATACAATATTGGCAAGTTAAAAAAAATGGAACATGTTGTTCAAAATGTCAAGAAACACCCCCCTTCTGCCCTTAGTTGCATGGGAAATTCAAAATTGTGAAAAACCTGATTTTGGGACAGATATGACAGCCATTTTATCTTTATTAGTAGGGCAGATTTCAGAATAAAATGTCCCACCAATACCTCATAAATCTGAGAAGGACGAAATGCACCTAAAAATTTTGTTTTACTACTACTGCAATAAAACAACAACAAAAAAAAAAAATAGCATGGAAAAAGAATTTTTGATGTTATGGAAGCTTATACACTCTAAAGATGGCCCACACTAAACTAAATTTTCATAGGAGGCCATTTCAGCATGTTTTTACACATCTTCAATGACACATTCAAAAAAAAAAAAAAAAAAAAAAAATCAAAAGTACAAAGGAAGAAAAGAAAAAAATTGCAGGAACTACAATGCTTGGTGTAGTGCAGTAAGAAGAACTTTCTCGGGTAGTAGGTGGCAAAAGTATGTTGTTCATCTTACTAGGGCCTACTAGGATGCATGAGGGCATGCATCAGTTCAAGCTGGGGGGAATGATGAGGCCTAGAAATGCCTCATTATTACACTATTGTTGACATATAAAAACTGCCATAATATTAAATATGACAAAGTTAAAGTGCCAAATAGTGATTAGAATATGTTATTTGTTACATGTTTGCATGATTTTATGTTTGGAACATTATACCTCTGTTTTGATTGTTTTCAACATTTTATGCACTGTTTCAATTGATTAGGTAGTAAATAAAATATGTATTGCAATTACATTCTGATGGCATGAATAGATTCCTCTCATCAAGAACTACAACTTTGCTTTTTGAAGCAAGTCAATCCGAGCTATAGATAAAAAGTTATGAAGGTTACATCGTTCCTGCGCTCATTGTTCATTCCTGCGCTCATTGTTCATGCCTTAGTCTTTTCTGGAGCTATTAAGTGCAAATCTGCGTTAAAGGGAACATTGGCGGATCTACTGGGAATGATCCAGAGTGAGTTAAGGTACCAAATTCATACCAATGGTACTTCATAATATAGAGAAAACATAGCCAAAATTTGAAGGCATATGGATAAGTAACCTGGAAGTTATGGGGCCTGCAAAATGGCAGTTTCACACTTTTTGACAGCTGGAAATGCTGGTAAAAATCTGTGTTAAAGGCCAACTTGACAGCGATGCAGGGAGTAATTTATGAGGAATTAAGAGTTGAAAATTTAACCCAATGTTGTTCATATAACCAAGAACATGTGGACATAATTTGGTAAAAAATGGAGTTACGATGAACAAGTTATGAGCACTCCAAAAGGGCATCTGGGCATGTTTTGGCAACTGGAAACAACAAGTCACAGTCCATACAAATTCCAGCCACCTGTCACTTTGAAGGAAGGCATGGAATTTGTCAAATAAAGAAGAGGTAAATGCTTGGAAATAGTTGAGGGAGAATAGGCATGACTATTTCTCCACCTGACAGCACTTCCACGTGATGCAAATGGAAGCAACAAGTCAAAAGGCTAAAATGCAAGAAATTTGGTAAAAGACAAGAATACAATCGGCTTGGAATCATCACTCCAACATGCCACCATAAGGGTGTACAAGATAAGAAAACAATCCAAATGTCAACAACTTCCTCCCTATGCTGGAACAAGGAATAGGGAATAGCGCAGGAACAACAAAAAGTGGTCAAAAAGTGACAAATCAGTGGAGGAAATAATTTGCAGTTGACCAAGAAGTTGTCCCAACTCATCTTAACTGATTTCCTCAACAAATGCAGCTCAATAAGGTTGACTGGATAAAGTTTTGACAAAGCCAATTGCTGCATTCTAGGAAATAGTTGTGCAAACAGTTGTAAATCCCTACAAATCAGTAACCAAGTATATCAACATTATATTATAAATAAGAAAGCTCATAGATGGTTGAGCATATAGATATATAGGCAATAGAATACCAAAATTAGCATAGAGTGAAGTTTCTTTATAGCAGAACAATAATTTGCAAGTTTTTCCTGCATTACTGTAATGCATTTTTAGATTGAATAAAAAGGTGCAATCTTTCCAATTATCAATTAGCATGTTGAGGTTGATGATTAACATTTAAATTTTCTTAGCATAACTCCTACACCTTCTTCTGGTTCTGAAGCAAGGGCCACTTGGAAGCAGAGGAAGGCAATTTTGACAGAATTTCTTGCTAATTCTTCTCAATAGTTAGCAGAATTCTGCCATTTTCATTTCTTTAGTAGTTTTAAATTTAGATTTCAGTATGTGACAACATTTTTTATATTTACATATCAATTTCCAGATTTTTGTCATTTCCTTTTATATATTTTTTCAATTTGAATAATTTCTAATTTTGTCATTTTGCAATTTCCTTTGTTGACTTTCATTTTGCAATAGATGTTAGATTTAATTCTAGATTTATAACATTATCTAGTTGATTTACTCTTCATGCAACTGTGTGTGTTTTCAATTCTGTAATTTACTTTTTTGTCACTTTCAATTTAGCAACATTTCATTTTTTGTCATTTTCAGATTCTGCAATTTTCATTTCCTACAATTTTATTTCTAGTAAATAAGTTAATTTCCAATTCTAGGAGTTAGAGGTCACACCAAACCCCCAAACACTAACTGATCCATCAATAAAGCCTGTTTTCTGAATGAACTAATCTTTAACCTGTTGGAGCCTTCTTTCGTATATAGCCTTGGACACCGCCCTGGATTGACACACATAATGATTAAATGATGAATGAACAATGACACTCATCATTTTTGGCATCGTTGTTGGGGATAGGTGTTGTTAGAAGAGGAAAGCAGTCCAATAATTGTTAGTGTGCTAAGTTGTGAACTTCAGAGTGAAATCTGAATGTAATAACTGGCATAATTAATAGTTGTTGGTAAATTCCATTTCAGTTCATTTAGAGAACAAGCAAGTATGAATAGGTTAAAGGATGTGAAAGCACGATGTCAAAGTATGAAAAATCCTTTGCCTACCACAGGAAGAAAAATTTCACAAGAGGTTGAAAGTATGTCAAAGTTGTCCAAATTTATGATTCCCAAAACTGTTGGAACTTTCAAAGAATTACAATCATCTATGTCCAGAACTGTAGGATCCTTTGAGAAATCATCACAAGGAGGAACAATCAATAGTTCAACACCTTTTTTTCTTGACAAATCCATACAATCAGGACAGTTTAACAGGATATCTAATTGTGATTGGGAACCTATAAGGGTAGGCTCACAAGAGAATCTAGGGAGAGCCAGTAATGTGCTCCAACCTAGTGCAACTAGTACACCTGCCAAAACTTTTCAAAATCCCATCCAATTAGATCCTAATCAAAATGCTCCCATGAAGGTCATTTCACCTTCTGTGTTACCGAATTTTAAGGGAGTTACATCTGAAGACCCCGATTTGTTTTTGTTTGAGTTTAAAATTGTGTGTCAAGCTCATGATTACACTAACGACAATCAAAAGCTCAAATTGTTTCCTTCCACTCTTAAAGAGTCAGCTCTACGATGGTTTATCACCTTAGCACCTGATTCAATTAGAACCTGGAATGAGATGGAAAATATATTTTTGGAGAGATACCAAGAATATTGTCAAGTCAAGAATCAAAACAATGAATTGCTTGAAATGAAACAAAAGGAAAATGAAATCTTAGAAGATTATGTAGACAGATTTTCTTTTGTTCATAAGAGATGTGGTAGTGTTGAACCTGAAATGTGCAAAATTATATTCTTAAGGGGACTACAAGATGAATTTCGGGATGCATTGGATATTTTAGGAAGAGGCGATGCAAATGCACTTGAAATCCAGGAAATCATTAAACTTTGCAAAAATTATTCTCATTCAAGGCATAGAAAACATAGAATTGGTAATGATAAACATGATTTGAAAGAATGCATGAAAGAGTTTGCTAAAGCTGATATTGTTGTACATCTTGATAAAATAGTAGATAAAAAGAGTAAATCTATTGAACCTTCAGTTATCTATTGTTCAAGATGTGAGCAACAACACTCTGTTCATGACTGTCCTTTGAACAAAACATTTATACCAGCTACATGTAGCATTTGTCAAAAAGGACATTCCACAAATCAATGTAGTTTATTGCCAGAACTCAAAAGTGTCTTTGAAAAACAGCCTCAACCTATGAAAAAACTCAATTTTGTAGGACAAGGACAAGGAGATAATTTTCTTAAGTTTCCATATCAGAATGCTTCTCAATTTCCTACACATTGGGGAAATAATCCTTGGTATATGCCATGGTATGCTTCAGGTCCACTTCAACAATGTTGGAGTCAACCACCATGGGCATATTCCCAAGAGTGGTCTCAACATGGATGGATGAAACAACAATGGAATCAACCACATCCACCATGGTTGCAGCCAAAACTGCAAGGATATCAATGGGGACAACAACAAAAATTGCACAAAGGGCAGCAACATTATCAAACACATAAATCAAATTTATTGCCCACTCATACCCATAGTTTCTCTCATGGACAACAACAACAAAATGAAAAACAACCTCTATTTTCAGCTCAACCTGTGGTCAGTCCAAACATTGTTAAACAGGTAACCCATGTCTCTATGGCTAAATCAGAAAATACAGCCATAATAAATGTCTGGTGACTGTCATAAAAATCAGTTGTGTTTAGGAAAACCACTTCTTGAACATATTCCACTTACCAGATGTAGAAATAGGAGCTAAAATGAATGCACATAAAAACAAATCTGCACTCGAAACAAGAAGAAGAAAAAGAAAATCTCCCACAAAAAGAATCATATCTTGAACAGTTTGAAATATCAAAACTAACATCTTTGAAATCAGATTTGATAAGGGAATTAAAACATTTAAATGTTATAGTCCCTTTACTTCAAGCTATTAAAGATGTGCCAATCATTAATACAATTGTTCAAGAAATATGTTTTAACAAACCAAGAAAAAAGAAGAAAATATATCCTAAAAACATACAAGTCGGTGGTAAAAGAGTAAACTTGCTTGCAGGAAACCTTAGTCCACCTAAGTATGATTGTCTAGGATGCCCATGGTTTCATGAAACATATAAGGAAAATGAAACGGACATTTCAATTTTGGCCTCCATCGTTGTAAAGGATAATGTAGAAGAGATGGATTCATCCAAACAGTCTGATTTTTGATGAAAATGTTCAGAATGCAGATTTTAAAGATGAACCAATCACTGTTCAACAATTATTATGGAATGATGAAAAACAAAATTCTAAAAATTTGTCATCCATTCCAATACAAAACAATTTTCTTCACTTGTCACATGGATGTCATCATTTTTTTCTCATCTTTTCCTTTCCATTTATCAAAGTTAATTCTTTTAAGAATTGTTTTTGGTAAACATACACAGATTTTCCATTCTTTTCCACCATATCATTGTCCTCTTAATTCATTAATGCATCATTCTCCAAGAACCAATTCAAAACATCTTGGTACAAAACAAACTGAAATGCAACCAAAACAACCTTTGAACAACAATAGTTGGTTGACTAAAAACCAGGAAGTAAATTTGTTTGATGTATTGATCCAACATCCTAATGCTCTACTAACACTTTATGCATCTTTAGCAGTTGGCATTGAGTTGTTGCAGGTACAAAAAAAATAGATTTCATAGTTGAATGCAGTTAATGAACTTTGGTTGGAAGCACTTCACCAAATAGAGTTCATTCAACAAAAATGGAAAATGTGGCATGATGATCACATTAAGAGCAACAAGGATGAACCAGAAGAGTTTGAGAATGGAGTTGTTCAACTTTCTTCAGCTTGATGATTCAAGAAGGACATTAGTGGTGAATGGACATCTTTTACAATTGTACCATAAACCACTCACAAAGAAGGAATTTGCTCAATCTTTCACACAGTCACATTTGCATATGATAGAAGAGGATTCCTCTTCTGACAAGGTTTCCAAATGATCATATTTTTTTTAGCCTTGAAAAAAATACAAAAAAAAAAAGGAAATAATCTTGTGTAAATTATAAAAAAAAAAAGGAAAAAAATAAATAAAAAAAAAAAGAAGTTGGTTGAAAACCAGAAATGGCAGCCTCTTCTGATAAAAAAAAAAAAAAAAATGAAAAAAATGAAAAAAAAGAGAAGAAAAAAAAATGAATAATTCAGTAGTGAAAACCTTCTCGGAGGCGCTGTTGAGTTGGCTTGCATGAAAACCGGTTTTTCGGCATGCATTGCCTTGTTGATCCACCCATCATTGTTCTACCATTGTACAAATCTCACCTACTGCACCTATGTTGTTCTTATTTCAAAAAAAAATCATCATCAGAAGCAGCTTGTAAGGTGGATGATAAATTTTCAGGATAGTAAGGTATGTGTTTCTTGCATTTAGTCATGGTAAGCATTTAGCATTTAGTATATGATAATCAATATTTGGCATAAACTGTTCATACAATATTGGCAAGTTAAAAAAAATGGAACATGTTGTTCAAAATGTCAAGAAACACCCCCCTTCTGCCCTTAGTTGCATGGGAAATTCAAAATTGTGAAAAACCTGATTTTGGGACAGATATGACAGCCATTTTATCTTTATTAGTAGGGCAGATTTCAGAATAAAATGTCCCACCAATACCTCATAAATCTGAGAAGGACGAAATGCACCTAAAAATTTTGTTTTACTACTACTGCAATAAAACAACAACAGACAAAAAAAAATAGCATGGAAAAAGAATTTTTGATGTTATGGAAGGCTTATACACTCTAAAGATGGGCCCACACTAGAATCTGCAGCTAAATTTTGCATAGGAGGCCATTTCAACATGTTTTTGACACATCTTCAGAATGACAGTCTCATTCCAGAGAAACTTTGGAACAATAGTCTCATTCCAGAGCAAGCTTCAAAACGAGACAAATTATGCCAAAAATTCTTGAAAATGTTGCAGAACAGCAGGGCACATTAGATATTAAGTTTCTTAAAGTTCTACCACAAGTACAAAGGAAGAAAAAAAAAAAAAAAGAGAAAAAAAAAGAAAAAATTGCAAGAACTACAATGCTTGGTGTAGTGTAGTAAGAACTTTCTCGGGTAGTAGGTGGCAAAAGTATGTTGTTCATCTTACTAGGGCCTACTAGGATGCATGAGGGCATGCATCAGTTCAAGTCGGGGGAATGATGAGGCCTAGAAATGCCTCATTATTACACTATGGTTGACATATAAAAACTGCCATAATATTAAATATGACAAAGTTAAAGTGCCAAATAGTGATTAGAATATGTTATTTGTTACATGTTTGCATGATTTTATGTTTGGAACATTATACCTCTATTTTGACTGTTTTCAACATTTTATGCACTGTTTCAGTTGATTAGGTAGTAAATAAAACATGTATTGCAATTACATTCTGATGGCATGAATAGATTCCTCTCATCAAGAACTACAACTTTGCTTTTTGAAGCAAGTCAATCCGAGCTATAGATAAAAAGTTATGAAGGTTACATCGTTCCTACGCTCATTGTTCATTCCTGCGCTCATTGTTCATGCCTTAGTCTTTTCTGGAGTCGTTAACAGGTGCAAATCTGCGTTAAAGGGAACATTGGCGGATCTACTGGGAATGATCCAGAGTGAGTTAAGGTACCAAATTCATACCAATGGTACTTCATAATATAGAGAAAACATGACCCAAATTTGAAGGCATATGGATAAGTAACCTGGAAGTTATGGGGCCTGCAAAATGGCAGTTTCACACTTTTTGACAGCTGGAAATGCTGGTAAAAATCTGTGTTAAAGGCCAACTTGACAGCGATGCAGGGAGTAATTTATGAGGAATTAAGAGTTGAAAATTTAACCCAATGTTGTTCATATAACCAAGAACACGTGGACATAATTTGGTAAAAAATGGAGTTACGATGAACAAGTTATGATCACTCCAAAAAGCTTGGGGCCGACATGCCACCAATGCAAAAGGGTGTACAAGATAAGGGAAAAACAATCCAAATGGTCAACAACTTCCTCCCTATGCATTTGGAGTGCAGATAAGCAATGAATTGTCACATGATCGTTATTCGAAGCAAAGTAGGAATAAGCGATGCAAGAATAGGGAATAGCGCAGGAACAACAGAAAGTGGTCAAAAGCGACAAATCAATGGAGGAAATAATTTGCAGTTGACCAGGAAGTTGTCCCAACTCATCTTAACTGATTTCCTCAACAAATGCAGCTCAATAAGGTTGACTGGATAAAGTTTTGACAAAGCCAATTGCTGCATTCTAGGAAATAGTTGTGCAAACAGTTGTAAATCCCTGCAAATCAGTAACCAAGCATATCAACATTATATTATAAATAAGAAATCTCCATAGACGGTTGAGCATATAGAGATAGGCATTTAGGCATATAGAAGAGAAATTAGCATAGAGTAAAGTTTTTTTGTAGCAGAACAGTAATTTACAGGTTTTTCCTGCATTATTGTAATGCATTTTAGATTGAATAAAAAGGTGCAGTCTTCAATTATCAATTAGCATGTTGAGGTTTATGAGTGACATTAGATTTTCTTAGCATAACTCTTCACCTTCTTCTGGTTCTGGAAGCAAGGGCCACTTGAAGGCCAGAGGAAGGCAGTTTCTGATAGAATTTCTTGTTGAATTCTTGCTGTAGGAGGTTAGCAGAATTCTGCCAGTTTTCATTTCTTTAGTAGTTTTAATACATATTTCAGTAGTGGACAACATTTAATAATATTTACATACAATTTCAATATATTTTCAACTTATAGTTTTACAGTCATTATTGGTTCAATTCTGCAGTACACAACAATTTCCAGATATCTTGTCATTTTTCAATATTGGCAGTTTTTGTTGATTCAGTTTTGCAGTAGTTAAAATTCCATTTTAATATTATCTAGTTGATTTACCTTCATGCAAGAGTGTGTGTGTTTTAAATTCTGCACTTTAGTTTTCTGTCATTTTAATTTAGTAACATTTCATTTTGTCATTTTCAGATTCTATCTTTCATTTTTTGCAATTATGTTTCTGCAAAAGTAAATAGGAGTTGATTTCCAATTCTAGGAGTTAGAGGTCACACCAAACCCCCCAAACACTAACTGATCCATCAATAAAGCCTATTTTCTGAATGAACTAATCTTTAACCTGTTGGAGCCTTCTTTCGTATATAGCCTTGGACACCGCCCTGGATTGACACACATAATGATTAAATGATGAATGAACAACGACACTCATCACTCACCACTTGAGAGGGTTGCCAAATATACTCACATGGGGATAACCATTTCACTAGGGCAATAAACACCAAAAATTTTGACATAATTTTTTGCACTATGTTGTTCTTACAAATAACACATTGCAAAAAGGAGAATTTGTAGACATCTAAAATTAATAATTTTGCTAATATAATAAATTAAAAATAAAAATACCTAAATAAGCTTTAGAAAATTAAAATTAATCTAAATTTCCTAAAATTGCCTAATAAAACCTTAGTACCACCCCACAAATATCAAATGTAAATAATAAAATCAAAATTTGAGCATATTCCCTACATCCAAAAAATAATAAAAATGTAAATAAAATAAAATAATGATCTTAATTCCTAATCTTCTCCATATGCCATTAGTAATTAATTTAACTTAAATTATGCTAATTATATGTAATTAATATCACCATCACAACCCCTATTTATTACCCCTCCCACATAAGAAATGATAAAAAGCAATAAAAAATAGTAATGCTAATTATCATTAATTAAATACATCATTAAAAGCCCCTTTTGCTAATTAACCATAATTAAACATTGTTCAAGGCAATGCATTTAATAAAATCTCTAGAAGTTTGAAAATTTTGCCCCTCCAAATATTTAACATATCCCCTAATTTATTATGCCATCTCACATGCACTTTTCCTTCATGACGCATATAGAAATATTAAATTTAAATTTTGGAGTAATTTGTATTTATAAAAGGATAAAGAGCTTCATTTTGTATTGTAAAAGGCTATATCTTTGTATAGAATTCATTGCATATTTTGTGTTCTTTGTCTTTATATCTCACTTGTTAATGGTGGCTTTCTCATATCTACATTTATTGCAATAGTTTATGTTTTGAGCATTTATGTTTATTTACAATATTTGTGTGAGTGAGTTTATTTTTAATAGTAGAATTCTAACAAGTGGTATCAAATTTCTTTGTAGGGCTATGTTTTGTTATGACTACAACAACTTATATCATTCTGACTATTAGGTTTAAGATTTTGTGTTTTTATTTTTTTCTAGTTTTCATTAAAAAAATAGTTATTTAGGTTAAAATCTTATATCAAAGGTTTTAAAATATCATAAAGGAGTTGTCATTATTGGCTAAGCTAGATTACCCATAAAATATCTAGTAATGTGAGGGGCAATCAGGCTCCAATACCCAAGTCTCAGACAATACTTATCTCTGAAGTTGAGTTCCCATGCATCTTTGAATATATTAGGGGACCCCTTCATATTAGGAGACCTTTATGTGAGAAAAATATATTATTACATTATTTAATTAAATAAATGCTTAACTAGTTGGCATTCTAGAAGCCAACATGCATAATGTTAATTTTGAAATAGATCAGATTAGATCTAAAATAGGACTAATCTATTATTGGCTAATCATGGCCAATATTGTATTATTTATGCATGAATTTTTTAATGAAATAATAATCTGATTTCCAATATTGTATCATAGAGTTGAGTTTTTATCACTTGGACATGGAGATATTTGTGCTTATGACTAGCATTGGAATAATTTTCAATCCAATTGAATCATGCGATCAAGACATACGGTCTCTTTGAAAGTTTTTGTAAATTTTTTTCAACTTGTATAAATATTTTTGATCTATAGCCACTGTAATTAATTGATAGTGGATGGGTAAATATTTAGAGATAAATTGTAAGGTTGAATGGTCTGTTAGCTAGAAAATGAAGCAGATTCATCTTGAGTCAAATGCGGTTCAAACCCAGTTCTAGTTTAAGACATTCTATTAATGAGCTAAAGAGGCATCCCCATGGCCACATCAACACCTATATCAATATTATGATGAGATACAGGTATGCCTAGCGATAGAGCAACATTAGTGATTGCATGTGCAGGTTAAAAAAAGCTATAATTAAAACTACATATCAAAACTTAGATCTACTAAAAATAGGGTATGATCTATAGATTTGAGTAGGCTACTTTGTAGGCTTCATCTGATAAAGGAAGACATTATAGAGGATCTATTGTTGAAGAGCCATTATCAACTACAAGTAAAGAGCAAAGCAAATCCAGTGAATGTTAGCTGAAAAGAAGAATCAAAGAAGAGTCAGTCTATCTGCTAAACAAGATACAAGATAGATTGTGTCATGGTGAAACTCTAACGGAGTTGAGAAGCTAAAAGAAAAAATAGATGGAATCAAATCAATTTGTGGTTACTTGGTGATTGGATGGATAGAGATTTAAAATAAATAAATAAATATTAGTATCATGAATCCAATGTTGGAGGACTATTGAAAATAGTTAGAATGGTTGATGTTTAGTGTAGCAGTGTTTTACAATAGTTGGCCATGTGAGATCAATCCAGGGTAACACCTCTTGTTGTTTGCATACCTTCCATAAAAAATTATAAATTATTTGTAGATAGGAAAATTTCTCCAATGGGACTATTCTGGATGGTTTAAAGAGAATTTGTATAAAATTCAACGTGATCCATATTTACCTATTTTATCTCATATTCCTTGATATCTATTTTCAAATTTTATATTATCAAATATCAACTGCCTTGAATCTATCTTTCCTTGGAGTCGATGTAGGTGGTTGCACGCGTGAAGAGTCATTGATGCGAGAGGAGTTGCCCCTACCAAAGAAGAGGAGCAATTTAATATTTAAATATATCTTTACATCTTTGGTGAAACCAACAAGCAATTAAACCATGTTGGTTAGCATGTTGGCACTAAGTTCTTGTCCATAAAGACACTGGATCAAATCCCATCGGCTCAATTAGCTTTTGTTTTTTAGATGGGTTCTTAATTTTTTTCTTAAAAGTGGGTAATTTTTTTTTAGTGGGAGTGCTTTAGGAAAGCATTATTTTTAAGTTTTTTTTATACAAAATTTTTCCATTAAAATAAAATATTAAAATGAAAAAATTAAATTAAAGGGGGCCATCTCAAAAAAAGAAGAAGCAAAGGGGACCATTTAAAAAAAAAATAGGTGAATTTATAAAAAGGGGAATTATATATTTCTTCAAAAGGCATATATTTTGTAAAAAGAGAGGACATTGTAAAATTATAAAATAAGATTGTAATTGCATTGTAAGTGTATTTTACTAAGGTGTGTTTTCGATAGAGACCAACACCTTAACAAATTTTACAAAAGTTTCATCTTATATTTTACAAAATTACACTATATAAGGTGCATTTTCAATGAAATTTGATACCTTGAAACATGGGCAAATCCAAGAAAAATAAAACCCCCAAAAAATTGATGAGTTTGCCACATGAGATAAAGGTTTATATTTCCCAAAAGGGATAAATATTTATGAGGATGGAAAATTATTCACACTAAGGAGTTGTTTGAACACAATTCTCAAAGATGTTGATTACTATGAAGATATTAAAACAAATGGTGTTATCTTTCCTATAGATGTTGTAAGGACATTATACATGGTATTCATAACACTTGACATCTATAATTATAAAAAGAAAGAGGAACTAAATAAGGAATCAAAGGTCATGCCCCAAGTGGTTGATGCTTGTTGTGACACAAGTGACCTCAAGCCCTTGGTGGAAAATTATTGTTGCAACACGAGCAACCTCATGCCTATAATGGTAGATATCAGTTGTGACACATGTGACGTTATCAAAAGGAAATATTTTTCTTGTGACACTAGTGAATTAAAAATTGATAGTCCTAAAAATTAGCACCATGATTGTTAGGATCCCTGTTAGAACTTTTGAGTATATTGTTGTCATTGATGTCATAGGTTGATGACATTGGTTGTCATTGATGTCAAAGATAGCTTTACATGGCAAAATGATAAGGTTTATAAGTTGGTTAATTATGCAAGGTAAATTTCATCCCAATGCAAGGAAATTGATAAAAAGGAAAATGTTATAATATTTATTTTAAATATTATAAGCCAAAGAGGTTTGGGACAAAGCTCTAAGTGTTTGGTTAAAAGGTTGAAGGCCCAAGTTTAAGACCATGGTTTCAAAAAGGAAGCAAGTGACTAAGGCTTAAAAATAAATAATATTATAATATTAATGACAAAAGTTTGAAGACAAAGGGTTAAATATTAAAAAGTTTATTATAATACTTTATATTATAATTTAAACCCAAGATGGGTTTGACACCAACAATTTTGGAGGTTTCAAATAAAACTTATAATGAGTGTTGACGTCAATAAAGGGGGTAAAATCCATATAAATATGGATTAAAACTATGCACTAAGGTAAGGTTTTTTTATTGGCAAGTATTCGATTTCCCTCATGCGCAATTGTGAGAAAAAGAAAAGAAAAGATGAATTTGAAAAAAGTACAAAGCACGGTTGAATAAAGAGAGCATCATGGGAGTTTTTTTACAAGTAGATGGCTAGCCTAGCGATAGTCTAGGCAGCACTAAGGCACAAGGCAGGTAGCATGTCCTAGGATCAAAACCCAGTGGTGATAGTTTTGACATTTTGCTAGCAAGGAGAGTTAGTGAAGGGTTTAAAACATAGAATGTGCATATTTGGTTTCGTGTGGACGGTTGGCCTAGTAGCAACCCAAGCGACCCTAGCGCATTGGCAGGCAAGATGTGTCATGGTCAATTACCACCCGTGGTAGTTGTGGTAAGCGACATATTCTTTGTGACTAAGGTTGAAATATTAATTATTGTGCACGCTATTGAACTTAGGGAGTTATAAGAGAAATTATTTTTATTTTGGCAATTGTTTTAAAAGGAAATAAAAAGGGGGAAATTAAAATTAATTTTTGGGGTATTATTTTGTGGAGTAATAAGGTGTAATTAGTGGTTAATCAATTTGTGTTTGTTAAAATATTTAAGTGGGATATAAAAGGTGTATAATGTGATTTTATTGTTTGTAATATTTGGTTTAATATTGAAGGGTTTGGTTCATGATATGATGTTTTATTTTGAGAAACCAAGAGAGTTATAGAGTATTAGTTTGGAACATAATTGTGCACACATTTTTTAGAAGGTTTTCCAATATATGAAAAGGTGTTGTGCTAATCCTTTTGAAGTTGCAAAAGATATTATTTTTGAGATAGGTATTTGATGGCACATCTTCATCAAACATTTTGAGGTATGGTGGTTCAACTTTTTATCTAGGTGGTTGTGTTTTGAAAAAGTAGTTTTGAGGTGGAGTTAAAAGGGTTGATTGGTATGCATCATTGGAAATATTTGTATTAGGGTTTGAGACCTACATGTACATTATTGTTGAAAGAAAGTGGAAATAATTGTATTAGGGTTTGAGATCTACATGTGCTCTATTGTTGAAAAAAATACAAAATAATTGTGTTAGGGTTGAGACCAATTTTGTACATCATTGTGAAACATTTTGTGCAACGGTCTGAAAGATGTTGAAATTAATTGTGAAGTGTTTGATATCAATCTTGTGAAGGAAATTTGTGCATTAGTGTGTTTTATCCTTGAAAGCAAATTTGCAAGAAATATAGACCAGTTTTGTGAAGTAAATTTATACACTAGTTTGATTTGATTTGAAAGGGATTTTGCAAGAGGTAGAGTTTGGATTAGTTGAATGCAAGATTTGTGAATGTGAAGAACATATTGGGTTTTTTGATAGTGCATATCATTCTCTATATGTTCCAGAGGTTAAACGAATTCTAAATAGAATATGTGTGAATTACCTAGTTGAAGAAAGCATTTTTTAAAGAGATAAGATTTGTTTGTATGTAAGGTTTAAAAATATTTGAGCAGGTTTAGTGAGTAGCATTAAGGTAGTTTTGAGCAAGTCTTGTGAGAAGACTTGAATTAGTAGTGAGGCAGATTTGAGAAAATCTTGTGAGAAGACTTGAAGCAGCATTGAGTTAGATTTAAGCAAGTCTTGTGAGAAGATGTTGAGGAGCAACACACCCCACTAATCATAAAATTTTAAATGTTATGATAATTAAACTTTTCTCCAAGGGGACCCTCTTGAATTATTTTGATTTTATTTCCAATTTGTGCTTTCATCAAGGTTTTAAATTTTGTTCGCATCAAGGTCTTGCAATTGCTTGCCTAAAGCATTGATATCAATTGAATTGATATAGATATTTTCCCTTCAATGATATTATTTCATATTATTAATTTCATAAAAATTAACCTTCAATAGTTTTCCTAAGTTCTAAATTATTAAAATCGAATTTTAGGGTTTTTCTCAATTCTTCATCTTACCCTAAATTCACATCAAAATTGAAATTGGCATATCTTTTAATTGGGAAATATTTTTGGAGTGATTCAAATTATGGGTGGAATATCTTGATCTCCTCTTTCCAATGGTACCAAATTTACCTGAAGTTATATGTAATTTTATTTCCATAAATAGTAGTTTCTTGTTGTAGTTTGTGAATGTATTAATGCAATATATCTTGATAAGAAATGCATTTTTGTGTTTTATTTGCAGATTCGGATACCCTTTTGGCTGTTTTACAAGTGTGAAAATTTTCATCTAAATATGAGAACTTATATTTTCTATCTAAATTTGCACTATTAGGGTTTTACAAGTGTATTAATGTTGTGGATTTCAAATAAATTTAATTTCATCTCATTGCTCCATTCCACTCCCAAATGCTATTTAATCATAGTGTATTAGAACATATTCATTGGCAAAGTTATGGATTTCAAAAGAGATTTAAAATCAAAGCATGTTCTATTCCGCTAGTGAAAGCTTGTTGGATTTCAATTGCCATTTCATTCAATTTAATCATCTCCGGATTCCGCAAGGGTTAAGGCTTTTAATTAATTAAAAAAATCAAAGCTTGCTCTATTCCACTCAAAAATCAAAGCATGTTCTATTCGGCTAGTGAAAGCTTGTTGGATTTCAATTTCTATTTCATTCAATTTAATCATCTTTGGATTCCGCAAGGGTTAAGGCTTTTAATTAATTAAAAAATCAAAGCTTACTCCATTCTGTTCCTCTTGTATTGCTAAATCATGCGAATTCCTATTATGCATTTTATTTGCAATAAGTGTGATGTCACCTTAAATATTTTACGGACTGATAATCTACACCTCCTCTCGTGCATTAAGTTGCGGATTCCACTCCGCAACTTTCCTTTTTATTTATTTCATGAGGGCTAGGTCAATTGGTAAGACATTGGGCACTTACCAAGAGGAGACCTAGGTTCAAACCTCACAGGCATGCCCACTCTAGGGCAAAGGTAATAGTCTGACTAGAATCCGTTGAGTGTGCACCTGCTTGATGACGACGGTACCAACCTCGAGCCATCGGGGTCTCCCTCACTCGGGCCATGTTTATCGAGGTGAGGTAGGGGTTATAGTGGTAGCTCCATGATTTGATGCTACGATCGGAGGCAATGTGATTTGACCCTGTGACCAATTGTTCAAAAAGGAAATGCAGTTGCCAATTCCCCTATGTATCAAAAAATAAATTATTCCACTCCACATTTCATAGTATTTATTCAGGATTTGAAAGTCTCGTTTCCGCTTTCGCAAGCAATCCTTTTGAATTTTATTTCCACTCACGAGTCCGCTACGGATTTGATTCTTCTTGGGCTTCTAAGTTAAAAACTTTCAAATGGGAATCCATTGGTTTATACAAAGAAAGAAGAAGACATTAGAATTTAATTTTTTAATTATTTTTTTGCCCTAAAAATTAAAAGCTTAAACCTTAGGGATAATTAAAAAATTAATTAATTAATTAAAAATTAAAATCTTAAACCTTAGAAAAATAAAATTAATTAATTAATTATTCTATTAATTGTCTAATCTTTGCCATTTTATTTCTATTTTCATATGAAATTTTCTAGTGGTAAGAGTAATGGCGGATGTGATGGCGGACATCAAATTTAATGCAATAGTGGGAAAATATGGTTGTGCAGAGGTAGAAGACGTGGAAAGTTAAAAATCCACCCGGATTCTATAGATCTCGTTGCAAACAAAGACTTGATGAGGCATGGTCAAGGGAGTGCCCATTTAATGAAGTGCAGCTGCAACTAGCTGGAAAGTAAATATCCACAAGCGGTCAGATTTTGATAAGTATAAGATTAAATTTTTTCCTCACCATTAATGGCAAGATATTCGAACGAATTTTATCTTGTAAGGCCCCCAAGCGGTGGGATTTTTATAATAGGATTTAAATCTTTGGAAGAAGATATTTTTTGAAAATATCAGGGTATGTCCTGAGTCTATATATACTTCCGTTGGATGTAAAATCAAGATGCAAGAATTGTACTTTTTTTGAAAAATCATTTTCCTAAAGAACTCATCTGTTATCGACATGGGATATTTTGCGACGTTGTTACTCTGAAGTGGCGTAGCCAGGCGCTTAATCCACTTCTTAATTTTTGATGGAGCTTTCCATCATTTTTATTTTTCATTGAAATGTATGTGATCATAATTATTATGAGTTTGATTTATTTAGGTATGTTGTTGATGTTATGTGAAGAGCTTCATTAAAGTTTACTCATTTCGATATTTAATGCTTTTCCTACTGGCTTTGGTTTTACTACGTGTGATATGCTACTGGTAAAACCATCCCAGAAAGATTGAATCTTTAGAATTATTAAACTATTCTAAGAGAGTGTTTAAATCTATAGTTTAAGTATTTGGAACTGATAGCTCTGGTCTGTTTGCATGAGCATTTTCTATCCATAGATATACCCTATTAGTTGCAAGGAAGATTATAATTTAAATAGATTGGTATGTTCTATAAACTTGTTTCACCTCTTGCTAGGTAATGAATTGATCTTATAAAGTTGGGCAATTTATTATTCTATTGGTTACGATTAAACATAACAGTATGCTGAGTTGAAAGAATTATTAACAATTAAAATTAGAGTATTTAACCCTTCTTTTCTACCCTACCTTACCCTCTGTGTTATTTATGAAAGGTTCTCATTTTTATATTTGTTAAAATTCTTTATTCTTTTAATCTGCTAAAATTCAAAGATCTAGATTCATTTAAAAATACAAATCTGATCATGAACAACACAAACCACCACCAAAAACCAATGAACGAAGGTTGAACCCATTGTAAGGTAAAACACAGTCTACTTGAAACTATTCCAAAAGTGGAAAATAGTGAAAGCATTTGACCCGACTCTATAACTCACACCTTGGATATCCAGCAAGATCCTAAAGTGAGAGGGAATTTATTCCCATTAAATGTTACTTGTGTTTTCTATTCACTCTTCACAGGGTATTCATGAAAGTCGAGCCAACATAAAATTGGTGGTAGAAGGAGGATCGACTTCTGTTTGATATCTAACATGGTGTTTTTAAAGTGAGAAATACAATTTTACACTGTGTTTTGTCTATTATGGGTTATTAATTAGACAATCATGGCCAAGTAGTTAGGTTCCACAACCTTGAATATTCCTGGTACAACCCATGATTTACCCAGGAATCATAAGAAATATATTCCAACTTATAGGCATAATGGTTCTAGGACAGTTGAAGAGCACATGGTTGCCTTAAAAAATGCTCTTAAATTATTAAATATCCTTCATGAATATGTTTCTTATAGATTATTCTTGTTTACTCTTGAAAAACACAAACCACCATTTCGGTTTCTAAATCATTTTTTATGCCTTGGATCCAGTGACCTCTATTTTTATCAAGAGAGATACCAGCATTACAACCCTAGCAGGAGCTTATAAGGAAGCTTTGGTTCTTGAAAGATAGTTAGGACCTCAATTTTTGAGCAGTTATTTGATATCCTATGTTATGCAAAACATACCTATTTTGAATTCCATTCCACATCAGATGTTAATGGCAATGTGTCATGCTCCACCTAAGGAAAATCCATTAATTGTGACACACACTAAGCATGTGCAGGATATAGAGAAATATTCTGACAAGTCCAAGGTGGAATATGTATCTAAGATGGTCTAAAACCTAGAAAATGACTTCTTGAGTTTTAAGAGTCAAGTTTGTAGAGAATAAAATTTAAAAAGATTACCATACCAACAAAACAAACTCCCTAGACCTTTGTATGAAGCTAATAAGGATTACAACAAAGGCAAGGGACCTGAAGTAAACATATGTGAGTTGGCATTATCCAACTTTGAAGCTCTGTCTGGTGGGTTAAATTTTTCTAAAAATCAAATAAATTTTGATAGTTATGGTTCATCCAAATATAGTATGACTATGGTCTCATATTTAATGTTGTAGAAATGCCCATGGATGAAGTGCAAGCTTTTCAACGGTTCCAAAGGGATAGTAATACTTTGAGACATAAGAATCCAGAACTTACTTCTAATAATGATCCTCCCCCACCAAAGGGTAATAAAAATAAGATTCAATATCACTATGTAGAAGTACCTGGGAAGGAATACAACATCGTTGAGGATATGAAGAAAATTAAGGCTAATATAACCCTCCATGAGTTGGCTCAGATTACTAAACAAAAGGATAACTTGATTGAAACTTACTCTAGACCACTTGTTAAACTTCAAGAAAAGGTAATAGTAGTTGTGGATGTGTCCAACCAACTCAGAATAGAAAGAGAGCCTAAATATAAATATATTATTTTTTTATTGAGTAAATACTTCTTATACATATACATATCTGCCATGGGGATTGAACCCGGGTCACATCATCGATAATGCAAGTGGTGTCCTTGCCGATAGACCACATCACAAACATATTATTACTGAACATGATATCAAAAATGAGATTGTAAATTGTGCTGATGCAGATATTAAAGTTTATAATTTTACAATTGAGAAGGTGAGACTAGTTATAGCTCCAAACAATCACAACAATGATATTTCAACATTACACATTGATGAGGTCCGAGGTGTAGACCAATTGGTTCATCCAAACCCCATAAGGAGGGCGGAGGTCCAAGGTTCAAATCTTGGGCCTCGCCGGACTGAACGCTTGTCCCTTTCCTGGTGCTTTCAGCAGCGTAAAATATTTAAAATGATTGTGGCATGGTGGTTATAGGGGCGGACTATGCAAAGATCTATGTGGTGGCTTCTAGGGCGGACAACGCAGAATACTGTGGCAGCCATAAAAGCTGGACAGCCTACCCGGATTCATGGCGGCTACCGATTCCACCATGTAAATTCAAAAAAAGAAAAAACATTACACATTGATGGGGCTAAGTCTAAGCAAGGCTCAAGTACAAGAGAAAATTATGGAAATTTCACTGTCGGAATAGAAACTAAAAACTTGGACATTGGAGTAGTAGATCAACCACATAATGTTCGAGTTATTAAGAATTATGACCCACAAATAAAATATGATCTCACTAAGTTGTTAAGTAGGTTTAAAGATGTGATGGCATGGTCCTATAAAGGCCTTAATATATTTGATCTTGGGAGGTTTACACATACAATCCCTTTGAAAGAATTCTATAAACCCTTCAGATAGAAATAGAGACATGTTGATACCCTGATTCTAAAGGAGGTAGAAAAATTGTATGCACTATGGGCTGATAGAATAAGACATAAGAAGGTATTGAAAATTTCACCATTCATGTTATTATATGATTTGACTATTTTTTAGGGTGAATGACTTGCAAACTTGGTGTTTTGTGGGACAAGGTCCACGAAAAAAGGGTAAACACACCAAATATTTCTCAAGTAGAAATTTTTTAGGGAAGCATAAGCTGGGGTGCATTTTGTCTATAGGACCTAGAAGCTATTTTTCTAAATTTACCTATCAATAGTCAATATCTAAAGCATTATTTCCCTGCTTCTCCATTTTCTACATCATTTAAATGATCATAGGGACCTTTGTATACATGTATATAAAAAAAAATAGTTTAGTGCTTTTGTTTAGTTTGTTTTATCGACATTAAGTTGGTTATGTTTTTTTTCCAAGCTTTTCTTTTCTTATTTCTTCTTTTGGGTCTTTTATCTTGATTTCATGAATCAAAGTGGGGTGATTTTGGCAAAAGGATATTCTGAGTAGGAAGAGAGTGGTAATGTTTGCTATCCGAATTAATAGTATAGAGATAGTTTAAATTTCGTATCTTGTTTGCTGTAATTATTTTAATTGTAAAAAAAATGGTTATGTTGTTTAGCTGGAGAACTCCTAAGGAATCCAAGAAAATTTGGTCATGAGAGGAAAACTTTGATTCACAAAGATCATTTTATAACTCTTAAGAGGATATTGGTGTCTGAAAACTGAAATGGTTAGTTGATCTACTTTTTGGTGAATGAAATATCAAGGCAAATGCAACTTTCGAACCTTCAATAAGGCTTCTTGGCTATCTAGTATGTATTTTTTAAAAAGAGAGTTAAAAAAAAAAAAAGTTCCAAAAAAAAGGAGAGATAAAGAGAGTTCCAAAAAAGAGAAAGAGAGTTTCAAGAAAAAGAAAAAAAAGGGAGTTCCATAATAAGAGGGGGATAGCCGAGATTTATGAAAGAGAACTCTTAGACATGTTCACTAGGGCTATAAATGCTCCATGGTTGTGAACCAAGTTCTTAAAAAGAAAGTTCAGAGTAACTTTGTTAGGGCTATAAAAGGCTAAACTAGCAATAGAGCTCTACTCAAATAAACTTTTGCAGCCCAAGCAGTCTGGTTAATCCTAAGTAGAAATTCTAAGCCATGGTCATCTTGAGAGGAAGAATTTATACACTACAACCACACACCAAAGTTTTTCTTGAGTGATTCAACCTAGTATGTCCCTCAAAAATTTCAATGGATAAGTAGATAATGATTAAAATATTTTGAAAATATTTGTGGCAAGGTAGGATGCATGGTTTAAATTGTTTTAAAACTAGAGTTTTGGGTTCTAAATAGTGCTACTATTTCCCCGCAGACATCGTCATTTGTTGAGGAGCAAAACACCCCACTGACCATAAAATTTTTAATCTTATGATAATTAATTTTTTCTCCAAGGGGACCCTCTTGAAGTTTTTTTATTTTATTTCCAATTTGTGCTTCGTCAAGGTTTTAAATTTTGTTTGCATCAAAGTCTTGTGATTGCTTGCCTAAAACATTGATCTCAATTGAATTGATCTGGATATTTTCCCTTCAATGATATTATTTCATATTATTAATTTTAGAAAAATTAACCTTCAATAGTTTTCCCAAGTTCTAAATTATTAAAATTGAATTTTAGGGTTTTCCTCAATTCTTCATCTTACCCTAAATTCACATCAAAATTGAAATCGACATATCTTTTAATTGGGAAATCCGTTTGGAGTGATTCAAATTCTGGGTGGAATATCTTGATCTCATATTTCCAATGGTACCAAAGTTACCTAAAGTTAGATGTAATTTTATTTCCATAAATAGCAGTTTCTTGTTACAGGTTATGACCTTATTAATGCCATATCTCTTGATCAACTGAATTTTTGTGTTTTATTTGCAGATTTGGATACCCTTTTGGTTGTTTTTCAAGTGTGCAACATTTCATATAAATCTAAGAACTTTTATTTTTCATCTAAATTTGCACTATTAGGGTTTTACAAGTGTATTAATATTGCGAATTTTAAAGAAATTTAATTTCATCTCATTGCTCCATTCCACTCCCAAATGCTATTTAATCATAGTGGATTAGAACATATTCATTGGCAAAGTTGAGGATTTCAAAAGAGATTTAAAATCAAATCATGTTTTATTTCGCTAGTAAAAGCTTGTTGGATTTCAATTACCATTTCATTCAATTTAATCATCTCTAGATTCCCGCAAGGGTTAAGGATTTTAATTAATTAAAAGACATCAAAGTTTGCTCCATTCCGCTCAAAAATCAAAGCATGTTCTATTTGGCTAGTGAAATCTTGCTGGATTTCAATTGTCATTTCATTCAATTTAATCATCTCTAGATTCTGCAAGGGTTAAGGATTTTATTTAATTAAAATTATCAAAGCTTGCTACATTCTGCTCCTCTTGTCTTGCTAAAGCATGTGGATTCCTATTCTGCATTTTATTTGCAATAAGTGTGACATCACTTTAAATATTTTACGGATTGATAATCCGCACCTCCTCACGTGCATTAAGTTGCAGATTCCATTTCGCAACTTTCCTTTGTATTATTATTCCACTCCACATTTCATAGTATTTATTTTGTATTTTAAAGTCTCATTTCCGCATTCTCATACAAGCAAGCCTTGCGGATTTTATTTCCACTCCCGAGTCCACTGCAGATTTGATTCCGCTTGCGCTTCTAAGTTAAAAACTTTCAAATGTGAATCCGCTGATTTATACAAAGAAAAAATAAGACATTAGAATTTAATGTTTTAGTTATTATTTTTTTCCCTAAAATTTAAAATCTTAAACCTTAGGGATAATTAAAAAATTAATTAAAAATTAAAAGCTTAAAACTTAGGGATAATTAAAAAATTAATTAATTAACTAATTAAAAAACTTAAACCTTAAAAAAATGAAATTAATTAATTAATTATTCTATTAATTGTCTAATCTTTGTCATTTTATTTCTATTTTCGCAGGAAATTTGCTAGTGGCAAGAGTAATGTGGATGTGATGGTGGTCATCAAAATTTAATGCAATAGTGGGAAAAAACGACTGTGCAAAGGTAAAAGACGTAGGAAGTTAAAAATCCACCCGCATTTTGCAGAGCCCACCGCAAACAAAGACTTGATGAGGCATGGTCGAGGGAGTACCCATTTAATGAAGTGTGGCTACAACTAGCTGGAAAGTAAAATATCCGCCAACGGTCATAATTTGATAAGGATAAGATCAAATTCTTTCTTCACCATTAACGGCAAGATATTCAAAAGGATTTTCAAAAGTGGTTAGAATTGAATGAAGCTATTAAAATATGTTTTATCTTGTATGGCCCCCCAAGCAATGGGATTTTTATAATAGGATTTAAATATTTGGAATAAGATATTTTTTGAAAATATCAGGGTATGTCATGAGTCTATATATACTTCCGTTGGAGGTAAAATCAAAATGCAATAATTTATAATAGAGGTATTTTTTCTATAAAAAAAAAATCTAAATAACTCATCTGTTATCGACATGGGATATTTTGCGGCCTTGTTACTCTAAAATGGTGTAGCCAGGTGCTTAATCCACTTATTAAGTTTTGAAGGTGCTTTTCTTCCTTATTATTGTTTTCATTGAAATGTATGTGATAGTAATTGTTATGAGTTTGATTTATTTAGGCATTTTGTTGATGTTTTTTTTTAATAAATAAAAGGGTAAAAATTTATTGATAAAAAATCTGGATTACAGAGTACAACTGAGCTTCCAACTAGGACTCAAATAAACAGCCAAACAGGATAAAACCACTAGACTAGAATGACACCCAAAAAAAACAAGAACAAACCACATTAAGTCTGTACATCCTTGTGGATCAACTCCCACAAGCGTTGAGAGTCCCCATATGGGAGACTCTCCCAATTATCAATACTCCAAGGATCCAGCAGCTTAGAAGCCCTTTTGGCCAAGTAATCAGCAACCACATTCCATTCCCTTGGAATGTGCACAAAGGATATAAATTCAAACTCTTCACTCATTCTGAGAATCTAAACTGCTACAGAGGCCAACTGCCAATTAACTTACTCCACCCTTTTACTATTTAATATATTAACCACAATTTGAGAGTCAGAATCATAGATAATCCTATGCTAGCCAAGAGAAAACCACCTCTACAAGGCCTTAAGAATTGCAAGAGCTTCCATAAAATTGTTGGAGTGAACACCTTTATAAATGGAAAAGAAAAAACTGACACCACCAGTAGAATTTCTCCCAACACCACCAATACCAGCATGTCCAGGATTACCCCTGGACAATCCATTAGTATTAATTTTTAAAAATCCTCTAGGGGGTGGCCTTCACCTACCATCTCTCCTAACCTTCTTGCTGAGTTGAGGAACCCTACTAGGGCTAGAAGAGTTCACACCATCCCCAAAGAGACCAAGGGATTGTTGTACCTTCTCCTCCCTAGAATCCAAAATAGGGTCCACATCACATTTGCTATGGATGGTTTCCTGAACCATATACAGGATCCTTTGCCAGATATTTTGAACAGTCAAATAACTGCCCTAAAATATGCATCGGTTTTGTTTGAGCCAAATTTTATAGATGATGCAATAAGGGCCCAAATTCTAAGCCACCCGAAGGAAGGAGGCCTTGGCCGGAGGTCTGCCCAGACTACTCCAAAACTTCACCAAGGACAGCACATGAAAACATGGATGGTTCCAAGCGCTCCACCAATGGTGCCAAATATCTCTGGAAAAGGAGCATTGGAAAAATAAATGAGAAGAGTCATCCTCATTCTTACTGCAAAGGACATAAAAATAGGGACCCTGAAATCCCCTCTTCCTCACATTATCCCAAGTGAGGCATTTATTACGAGCTACCAACTAGAGAAAGAAGTTACATTTTGGCCATACAAATTTGTTCCACACCTTTTTCCACCAAGTGATAGGAAGACTCCCATACTTTTGCTTATCAAGAACCTGATAACCATAGGCTACCGACTAGGTTCCCTTAGGATCAGGGTTCCAAGATAGAATATCTTTACCCATCAATGAATAACAAGGCCTCCCCATAAGAATAAGATCAAGCACCTCTTTGTCCTTGGCCAGTCCCCCTTGGGGCCATTCTTGCGGATCTTTCCACCTATACATATCCAAATTTCCAAAAGACTGGATTTTTTTAAAGCCCTCCACACGAGACCAGCCTACTTCTAAGAAAAAAATGCTTAGGGAATGTAACCTAGGATATTGATTCAAGATATGAGGGTGACCATCCCAAGAATCCTCCCAAAAAAGAGCATTTGATCCTTGATTGCAAATCCAGAACAAATCCTTCTTGATTAAATTAGCTCCTATTTTCAGAGTGTCCCAGATAACTGAACCTTTCCCAACCAAGCTGACTCTAGGGATCTTAGCCTCAGAAATACCTCTCAAGTATTTACAAGATAATATTTTAGCCCAAATCTAATCTTGAGAGGTACACCATCTCCAATAAAGTTTTGCAGCCAAAGCCTACCCAAAAAGAGTTGTTTGTCGCAACCCAAGGCCTCCCTCTTGCACTAGCCTACATATAGAATCCCACCTAACCAAACTCCATTTAGATTGATCAAGTTTTCCAGACCATAAAAATTGTCTTGACAAAGCATCCATGTCCTTGATGAAGTGAGAGGGAGCTATTTGTACAAAACATCTATAAATAGGTAAAGCTTGAACAACATATTTTAAAAGCAACACTCTACCTGCAGTGGATAGCCATATAAAAGTCCAATGATTCACCTTCCTTCTAAACTTATCAAGCATAGACTGCCAAGAATATTTATGTAGAGGATGAGATGAAATTGGAATACCAATATAAATGAAGGGGGAGTCCCAACCTGGAATCTTAGAATACGAGCAATCTTGGCTTGAATAAGAGGAGGGGTATTGAAGAAGAAAATAGAAGACTTGTCCTCATTAATCAACTATCTAGAAGCACCAAGATATATGTCAAGAGACCATCTAATATTGCAAACTTCCCTAATAGTGGCAACTCCCAACAAAGCAATATCATCAACAAATTGAATGTGGGAAAGAGGTGGCAAACTACTATCCCACTTCCACCCCTGAATGAGACCCTGCATGACTTGATACTTGAGAAATCTTCCCAACCCTTTCGCCATAATGATAAACAAATAAGGAGATAAAGGATATCCTTGCCTCAATCCCCTTGAGGCCTCAAACAGCTCTAATGGCTCATTATTAACAAGAACAGAGAATGAGGAAGAAGAAACACAACTCATCACCCATCTAATCGATTCCTCCTCAAATACAAAAGCAGCAAGAACTTTCTGAAGAAAGGACCATCTGACCCAATCATAGGCTTTGTCCATGTCTAACTTAATGAACATAGTTTTCTCCTTAAAAGTTTCCATAAAGTGAATAGCTTCTATAGCAATAACAACCCCATCCAAGATTTGTCGACTAGCAACAAACCCTCCTTGCTCCTCAAAGATGATTTTGGTCAACCATATCTTCAACCTCTTTGTAATAATTTTTGTGATGATCTTATACATAACATTGCAGAGAGCAATAGGCCTGAACATATCCAAGAAATTTTCTCCCTCTTTTTTAGGTATAAGCACCACAAAGGTAGCATTTAGGGCCCTTAGCATTTTTTTGTTTTTTTGGGACTCATGGACCACCTCCAAAAGATCAAATTTTATTAAATCCCAAAACTCATGATAAAACTCAATCGGGAATCCATCTGGGCTTGGGGCTTTTTCTTTTTTCATCTTGAATACAACATTTTCCAACTCCTCAAGGGAAATTAGACCCATCAAGTGCTCATTCATCTCTCTAGAAACAATCACTAGAATACAATTTAGATTAAGCTTTTCATTCTCATCATCTGATAGGGAGTCCTCCTTGAATAGAGAGGAAAAATAGCTCTTAGTCTCTTCTAAAATATCCTTGAAAGAAGAGAGCAGGGCACCCTGAGAATTCACAAGAGAGGTAATCAGGTTACCATTACGGTGAGCCTTAACTAAGTTATAAAATAAGGTTGTGTTCCTATCCCCTTCCTAAATCCAATCTACTCGAGATTTTTATTTCCAAAAAATTTCTTCCCTTAGTTCCCATTCAACAAGGTCTTTTGCAGCCTCAGATTCCTCAACAAGAAGCTCCTTCGTGAATCCTTAATCTCTAATATTCCTTAAAGCTTCTTCCATCCTCCTAAGATCTATCAGTTTAGCCAAGGAAAGGTTCCCAAAATTTAGTCTATTCCATATCTTCAATTTATGTTTTACAAATTGTAGTCGCTTCATAAAGGAATACATAGCGGTGCCATGAGGAGGTTTGCTAGTGGTCCACCAGCCTTGCATGAAATCATGAAGCTTAGGATCACAAAGCCACATAAGTTAAAAATTAAAGGAGGGATTCTTTTTTAGCCCTAACTCCAAAGTAGAGAGTTTGATAAGCCAATGATCAGATCCCCTACCCTCCAGAATCACAGAACTAGCACTTCTATTATTACCCATCCAATAACTGGATATCAAAAACCTATCTAGTCTCTCTGATATGGAAGCTTTCCCACACCTTCTATTGTGCCAAGTAAATATCCCATTATATGGCTTGATGTCAACCAAGTTTAGGGCCTGGATATGAGAACTGAAGATAGAAGAAAAAGGCTCAAGACGGTCCACCCCACCATGGTTCTCCTCCAGACAAGTGATAGAGTTGAAGTCTCCAGCCAAAATCCATGGGTACAGGGGAACCAAACTTATCACAAAGCAAATGTGCTCCCACAAATTAAATTTACCATTGTAATCAATAGGAGCATACACATTTGTAAGTAGGATGGTTTCACCAGATTCATTATCATGCTTGACCATCGAAATAGACCATCTATTAGAAATCCAAGTAAGAGGGGATATCTTAATCGGATCCCATAAACAAGCGATGCCACCAGCATATCCACATGCACCAATACACTAGCATTGCCCCCTTCTCCACAACTTGGGAGCAATATTGAACATACCATCAATAGCCAATTTAGTCTCCTATAGAGAATGCACACGAACCAAATCATGAACAAATTTTTGTCTGGGGATGCTATTCAACCTCCTTACATTCCATGAGGGGATAATCATTTTTGGGGGTTATAAAAATGGGAGTCAAATGTTCTCACAAATCCTGACTCTACCAAAGTCTCCCCCATTAACTTAATTTTATCCTGGTCCTTCTTCTGACCCACCTTCATAATCTTATCCAAAAAACTTTTTTTAATTTTTTTCTATTGCAATACCAACACCATAGGAGTTTTGCAGTCCAAGGATGACTGCATCAGTGCCTGAGTAGGAGAGGGCATAACTAAATCTGTACCACTTTCCAAAATAGTTTCCCTTATAGGGATAGACCCAACCATGTCCCCTATACTCAGATCCAAAGCCCTTTTTTCTTCATTCAAACCCCCTAGATCTGATTCCTTAAGTTCCCCCTCAAGAAGAGACATCTAATTCGGCATTTTCATCAGGTAGCGACATTTCAGGTATCTCCATGCACTGATAAAGATCATCTAATATTTCAAAATGGTTGAGTAGAGCATCTGGTTGGCTATCCTTAAGGTCTTTGTTTGTCCTTCGTCCTCTATTTTGGGCTTTTATCGAAACAAAACCTTCCTTATCCCATTCCCCTTCCTTTATCAAGATTTTTTCTTTATCCAAACTTTGTCCAAACCAAGAGGGCCCAGGATTTGAATCCACAAGTGGGACAAAATTAGGGTATTTTCTTTGTAGGTGGCCATATTCACGGTAAATCCATCAATGAAATGGAAGAGCTTCATAGTCAAGTTTTTGAACCCATGTAGTTGATCCAAATTGTATTTCAATATAATATGGAATAGGATTATTTAATTCAATTTCAACACAAATACGAGCAACAAAGATTACCTTTTTATCCATTTTCTGTTGTGACGGTCCAACTATCTTCCCAAGCAGAAGGACAATATTATGCAAGATATAAGTTCTCAAGAATTCCAATGGGAGCCATGGAAGCCGCACCCATACTGGAACCCATGATGACCGCTCCTCTAATGGGTTGAAATCCACATGCTAGGGTTTAAGAAAGAGTCCCACTTGGTTATATAAATAAGTACCCCCTTCAAATGCTTTGTTACGATCTACAATACAAGAGAAAACCACCATAAAATAGTTGTTTGCACTCAGCATCACCTCCACATTGCATTTAGGATTCCAAGTCTTCCGGACCTAAGCCTCCATAAATAGGAGAGAAATTCGGATGCCCAAAAATTTACCAATAAGGGCATGTTTGGTTAGATACTCCACATATTCTACCACCGAGTCTGGTTGAACCACTAGAACTGGCATGGCTTCACATTGTTCCAAACATCCATTGTTCTTTAACAAGCGGTTCTTGACATGCATTGGAAAATCCTGTTCCTTCTAGTCATTTTTAGATGAAAAAACATCACGAGCATGCACTCTTTGTGTTGGACCCGATGCCATCATGAAATTCCTCCAATTTTTTAGACCTCCTCCAGAAGCTGCTGCCATCCCCATAGAGCAATTTTTCTTCATCAAACCCTAGCAGAGTAGTTTTTCCTCATCAAACCCTAGCAGAGCCCTCTCTCAATCGTCAAGAATTTTGTAGTCGGTATTTTGTTGATGTTATGTGAAGAGCTTCATTAAAGTTTACTCATTTCGATATTTAGTTCTTTTCCTACTGGCTCTGGTTTTACTATGTGTACTATGCTAATGGTAAAATCATCCCAGCAAGATTAAATATTTAGAATGATTAAAATATCCTAAGAGAGTGTTTAAATCTATAGTTTAAGGATTTGGAATTGATAGCTCTGGTATGTGTGCATGAGAATTTGCTATCCACAAATATACCTTGTTAGTTGCAAGGAGTATTATAATTTAAATAGATTGGTATGTTCTATAAACTTGTTTCACCCATTTCTAGGTAACGAATTGATCTTAGAAAGCTGGACAATTTATTATTCTATTGGTTACGATTGAACATAATAGTATGCTGAGTTGAAAGAATTATTAACAATTAAAATTGTAGGATTTCACCCTTCTTTTCTTCCCTACCTTACCCTCTCTGTGTTATTTCTGAAAGGTTCTCATTTTTATTTTTCTTAAAATTATTTATTCTTTTAATCTACTAAAATTCAAAGAGCTATATCCATTTACAAATGCAAATCTGATCATGAACAACATAAACCACCACCAAATATCAATGAACAAAGGTTGAACCCATTGTAAGGTAAAACATAGTCTACTTGAAACTATTCTAGAAGTGGAAAAGAGTGAAAGCATTCGACTCGACTCTGTAACTCACACCTTGGATATCTAGCAAGATCCTAAAGTGAGAGGGAATTTATTCCCATTAAATGTTACTTGTGTTTTTTGTTCACTCTTCACAAGGTGTGCATGAAATTCGAGCCAACGAGAAGACTTGAAGCAGCATTAAGGTAGATTTGACCAAGTATTATGAGAATACTTGAAGCAAAATTAAGGTAGTTTTGAGCAAGTCTTATGAGAAGACTTGAAGCAACATTAACATAGATTTGAGCAAGTCTTGTGAGAAGAGTTGAAGTAGTAGTGAGGTAGATTTGATCAAGTATTGTAAGAATACTTGAAGCAACATTATGGTAAATTTGAGCAAGTCTTGTGAGGACTTGAAATAGAATTGAGATAGATTTGTGAGCAGATTTATAGCAGATTTGTGATAGCCTTGTGATAAGGTTTGGTGTAGATTTAAGACAGAGTTGAGAGCATGCTTTGGAACAGACCATAGTAGAGGGGATAGAGTTCTCTTGTGGAAAGATATCGATAAACTAGAGCAGAGGCGATAGAGTTATCCTATGGAGAGATACACAAACTAGAGCAAATGGGATAGAGTTATCATATGGAGAGAGATCCGCAAACTAGAGCAAAGGGGATAGAGTTATCCTATGGAAAGAGATCCACAAACAATAGCGTAGGAGATAGAGTTATCCTGTGGAGAGAGATCTACAAAATAGAGCAGAGGGGTTAGAGTTATCCTGTGGAGAGAGATCCATAAACTAGAGTAGAGGGGATAGAGTTCTCTTGTGGAGAGAGATCCACAAACCAAAGCAAAGGAGATAGATTTCTCCTATGGAGAGATATCCACGAATCAAAGCATTAGGGATTAAGATCTCCTCTAGATAGAAGTCCATAAACATTTTAATAGGGAATTGATTCTCAAGATATTTGTTGAGAAAATTTAGAAGAAATATTTTCTTCATGGACGTAACCCATATTAGGTGAACCACGTTAAATTTGTGTCTCTCATGTGTGTGATGATTTGTGCATTGTTTTAATTACTACTATTGATATTGCAAATTGATAACATTGGATAATATTGTTTGGGAAAGAAAAGTAAAAGTTGATCTTATACTGTTCACCCCCTTTCTCAGTATAAGCTTGTGTTATTTAACCCCATCCTAATGTTATTTTTTAATTCTCATTACTTATGTAATGACCTACTTCCAACATGGGGGATCCCATATATAATATTATTTTGCAATATTTTGTAATGTATGTGGTAAGTAATAAACCTAGCCAAGTGGGGCCATTTCATGTAACCGTTATCAAGATTGTAACCAACGTGTGGTAGAAGATTCTAGATCAAGTGGCATTTTGCATGTAAGACAACTCTTGAGCTTAGGGTTAGGGTTACACAAATACTTTTTGTTAAAATCTATGAAGCCATTTAAAAATGTATATCTTTGCAAGTGAATGAAATATTGAAGGAGGTTTCCCCATCAAAGAGGCATGCAATTCAGTGTATTTATTTTGTGAGTTTTTTTATTTTTAATAGTAGGTTCTTAACAAGTGGTAGCATAGCACTTTCCAAGGTTGAGTTCTGCTATGAATGCAATAATTCATTCCCATTCATTCTACCTATTAGGTATAATTTTCCTATGTTTTTTATTTCCATTTTCCTTTATTTAAAAAGTATTTCACAAAAACAAAAAAAAAGCAAAAAAATATGGTTTTTTTACACTAGTTGAGTAGGTTATAAATCTTGTATCAGGGGTTTTAAAATATCATGAAGGAGCTATGATTATTGGCTAAGCTAGATAGCCCATAAAGCATCTAGTGAAGTGAGGGGTGATCAGGCTCCAATACCTAGGCCTCAAACAACACTTGCACATGGAATTGAACTCTCACGCATCTTCAAGTGTACTAGGAGACCATTTAGGCTTAAAAAACATTTCCAATAGGAAGCATTTCGGACTTGTATTATCCATAGTCCATAGGACACAACATGTCAGACGATTACCCTCCCATACTATAAAAGAGATAGATAATGTGCTCAAGGGTATATGTGGAATCCTCCTTGGATAGTGGCTTGAAATATTGGTTCAAGAACTATTGTTCATCACTATGGTATAATAGAGGGCCTATGGGTAGTACATACTCCTATGCCTAGCATACCTTGGTTCTATCAAAAATTCATCTTGCAAAAACAAAAACCCTCCTGTTCTACTAAACTTACATTTACAACCCACAAAAGTGAGCATATGGATAAAGGCTTCCTTATTATCGAAGAACAAAATTTTACATGCACCGAACAGTCAGGACAGAGTTTTCAAGTGTTCGTGAGAGTTAGTAATATTTTAGTACCATTTGGGTTAGTGGTAGTAATACTCGATTTAGTGATATTAATAGTCAATTTGATAGTGGTAGTAACAGGCGTATGTACCAATCAGATACTACAAGTTGTCAATATCACAAATAAAACTATAGTGTCAGTAACTGCACAAAACAAATAATCTTAAGGTTAAAAAGTGAACAATATCAGTAACTTCAGTATAGGTTATAGGGACAAGTACAATACAATGACACAGGGGTCAATATACAAAATGCACAGGTTAGAGATAGTTGATTCAGTACCCAACTTTTGAACCATATCTCAAAATCAAAAATCGGCCACACTAGGAGACTCATCAAAACAAAGGATTAACAAAAACATTTAGGGTGTCCAAAATTTGTGTTGTGGGATATAGCTCACTGTGACCATATTTTCAAGCTTATCATTTTGATATATAACACCCAAGCACTTTTTCAGACTCCTTACTAAAAATAGTAACTCCTAAAACCACACTTCTATTTTTAATAATTTAGTAAAAGAGGTTCAAGACTATCCAAAATGGTTGTTGGCATTCGTGGACATAAAAAATAGATAGATTAAACCACCTCATTATTGGAATCCCTAAAAAGCACCATTTATAGCATGCACATAGGAAATCAAGCCATGAGGGAAGAACTTCAAAATTTTAGAGATGATTACGATACATCCAGAACCTACCTAGAAGAACAACTTGCAGATGTTGAATCCAAATTGTAAGGTGGCCGAAGCAAGTTTGAGTACCGTACTAAACACTCATAATTTAACCAGGGTAAAGTAATGGCAATAGATGACTCTCACCCTCACTATGATCATGATCCTACCTTTAGGCTACCTAAATTAGACTTTCCTAAGTTCAATGGGAAGTATGTAGATGGGTGGTTATGTTGTTTTGCCCAATTTTTTAAACTCCACAATGTCCCTTCATATTATCGAGTTCAAATAGCTTCCTTCAACTTGGAATATAAAGATTTATAGTGGTACCAATAGTTGCAAAAAAACTTGATCCTTCTTGGGAAGAATTCGAGTCTCAATTACTCATTCACTTTATCCCTAGTGAGTATGATGATTTTATAGGAGCATTGAAAAAGTTGAAACAAACTTCAAAAATTTTAAATTACCAAATTCAACTTGAGAAATTGGCCAACAAAACTAAGGGATTGAATGAAGGGTTCTTTATGAGTTGTTTTATTAGCGATTTGAAGGATGATCTCCAAGCTGAGATCATGATGTTTAAACCACAATCCATGATGTAGGTTATCAAGTTGGCTCATTTGGCTAAATACAATTTTTTAGCTCAGAGGTGGATATCTAAATTTCCATAGGCTAGACCCTCCTTTCCACCTAGACTCCAAAATTAAAATGAAAAAAAATTGCTACTCCTAAATGTTTGACTATCACAAAAATGGATCCGTGATGCACCCAAGGGTTGTGCTACAATTGTGATGAAAAGTTTACTCATGGGCATAGGTGCACCTAAAATAATTTGTTCCTCATAGATGTTGATGAGCCTGACACCAACGACCAAAGTGATGATGACACAAAACCAGTAGAGGAACCACCACAATCAGAGGAAGAAAGCCAAGAAGAACCACAACCCAAAGTATTTTTTCATGCTCTTGCTGGAATTTCTACTCCCAAAACCATGAAATTTGTGGATTATTTCAAAGGCATACGTCTTACCATCCTGATTAAATCTGGTAGTATACACAAATTTATTGATCCCCACATTTCCAAGCAAGAAAATTGTTTTTTAAATGCATATAATTACTTTGAGGTCATGGTGGCCAATGGTGGGATATTACCTTGCAAAGGTAAATATCATAATGGTAAAGTAAAAATTGAGGAATATGAGCTGAAAAAATATATGTTTGCACTTCAACTAAGGGGATGTGATATTGTGTTGGGAGCACAATGGTTGGGCACATTGGGAACCATCTCATGGAAATTTTTTGAGATCTAGACGTAATTTTCATAGAATGGATAGTCCCACACTCTCCATGGCTTCAAAGTAGGGCCTTCATAGATTATCAGTTCAATATGGATGAATAAGTTATTCAAAAATCATCTTAGGGAGTCATAGATCATATATTTGTGATCTAAACTCACTCTTCCGAGGAGGATTTTGTTCCCATATATTTTCAACTTATTTTTTCCAAGCACAATTCTATTTTTGCTTAACCATCAAAATTACTACCTCATCGCTCCCATGACCATGCTATTCCATTGTTACCTAAAAATGGACCACACAAAATTAGACTATACTGGTATCCCCATGCTATTAAGTCAAAAATCAAGAAGTTAGTACAATAATTGTTAAAATTCGATGTCATTCATCCAGGCAATAATTATTACTCTTCTTCAATTTTACTATTGCACAAGAAATAGGGGTCCTAGTGGTTGTTTATCGATTACTGTAAGCTCAATAAACTCACCATAAAGGATAATTTTGCTATTCCGGTGGTGGATGAATTAATGGATGAACTACATGGGACTATGTACTTTTTAAAATTAGACCTTCACTCCAGGTACCATCAAATCAAGCTCAACAATGAGGATATTCCCAAGACTTCTTTCCATACTCATGAAGGTCACTATGAGTTTTTGGTGATGGCATTTGGCTTGACTAATGCTCCTTCCACTTTTCAAAGCTTCATGAACAACATATTTAACCCATTCCTTTGAAAATTCATCATATTTTTATTTGATGGTATTCTAGTTTATAGTTGCTCATGGTAAGAGCATCTTGTTCATGTGGATTAGTCTCGACAACTATTGGCACAACAACTTTATGCTAAGTGATCCAAATGTTCTTTTGGTTTGATATAATTGGAGTATTTGGGACACATTTTCACCAATAATGACATCAAATTTGACCCCAAGAAGATCCAGGCAGTTTAGGAATGGCCAAAAATTTACACTCTCAAGGATCTTCAAGGATTTTTAGGGCTTACAGGTTATTACCATAAATTTATTCATAACTTTGGTAAAATATTCCCTTACTTCCATGTTAAAGGACTCTTTTACTTGGATGAGATTATTTGAATAGGATTTCCTAGAGTTGAAGCATGCTACCACTAGACCAATCTTAGCCATGCTAAATTTCTCCAAATATTGTCTTTGAAAGCAATGCTTATGGTAATGGTATTGGTGCAATTTTGATGCAAGAAGGGAGACCCTTGTCTTTCACTAGTAAAGCACTCTCTACTTGTAATCTAGAAAAATCCACTTATGCTAAGGAAATACTAGCAATTTTGCATGTAGTAACACATTGGTGACCATATCTCATTCGACATCATTTCTCCATTAAAACTAACCATCAAAGTCTCAAATATTTTTTGAAGCAATGGGTTCCCATCATCGAATAACAAAAATGGATTTCTAAGATCATGGGCTATGATTATGATATCATTTATAAGAAGGTAAAGGAGAACATTATGTTTGATGCTCTCTCTTGCCAATTTGAGGCTCATTGTATGCTATGTGCCATTTTATTGTCCATTCCACAATGGATCGGTTCCTTACAACAAGAGGTACTTCAAGATTCAAGCTTGTAGACTTTCATTACCTCTCTACACACTAACTCTACTTCATGTCCTAGGTACACTTGGGATGGCCATGATTTGTGTTACCACCAAAACCTTGTTATTCTCCACACATCATCCCTATGGAAACTTCTCATGAGGTAACTACATGCCACCCCATCTATCGACCATTCAGGATTCCTCAAAATATATGAATGGCTTAAGCGCACTTTTTTCTTGAAGGATATGCAAAATGACATTCAAAATTTTATGGTATCTTGTGATACCTATCAAAATATGAAAGGCAAAATAATGCATTCTCCAAGAACTCTCCAACCCTTGCCCATTCTTGACCAGGTTTGGATCGATATTTCCATGGATTTTATTGATGGGTTACCTAAGTCTGGAGGTAAATCTATTATTTTCATCATAGTGGATTATCTTTCAAAGTATGCTCGCTTTTATTCCCTCTCTCATCCTTACATAGCCTCCACCATTTCCCAAATTTCCTCAATTTTATATTTTGCCTTCATGGTATGCCCACCTCCATTGTGTCCAATCATGACCCAATATTTACAAGTCACTTTTGGCAAGAATTGTTTAAGTTGCAAGGAAATCAACTCAAAATGAGTTAAGCTTATCATATACAAAAGGATGTCCATATGGATATTTTGAATAAATATATAGAGTTCCACCTTAGTTTCTTCACCTCTGATCATCCTACTCAATGGGTGAAGTTGTTTCCTTTGGTCGAATGGTGGTACAACACTTTCTATCACACAACAACCAAGGTTATCCCTTTCAAGACTGTTTATGGGTGTCCTCCACTCATGCCTTCCTCCTACATTTTGAGAAACTCTAGGATCCATGTAGTCGGTATTACTCTTAGTCAGCATGTTGATGTCCTCCATCAATTGAAGATGAATTTGTGGTCCAGAATAAAATGTGCCAATAGGTCGACCAACATCATTTCAAGTGCAACTTTTATGTGGGTGATATGATTTTCCTTCACTTGCAACCATACAAATAGTTGCCCCTACAACTTTTTTGGTGCCAGAAACTTGTTGCAAAATAATATGGGCCCTACCAACTTTTACAACGGATTGGTGCCGCAACATACAAATTGGCCTTTCCACCTACATCCAAGATCCATCTTGTTTTTCATGTCTCCTCTCTCAAAAATATGTATAGGTTCAATCTACACTCCTATAATTATATGAAGAAGATTCTATCTTGCTCGAGCCCAAATAATTGTTGGATCATCAAACTCGCACTCTCCACAACTGCACCATTATTGACGTCCTTGTCTAGTGGTGTGGACTACATCCATAAGATGATACATGAGAGTCTCTCCATTAGATCTAGCACTATTTTCCTTATCTTTAGCTTTGAGGACAAATATTTTTGAAAGGTAATGATATGTTAGGACCCCATCCTAATGTTATTTTTTAATTCTCATTGCTTATGTAATGACCCATTTCCAATGTGGGGGATCCCATATATAATGTTATTTTGTAATATTTTGTAATGTATGTGGCAAGTAAGGCACCTATCCAATTGGAGCCATTTCATGTAACCATTATCAATATTATAACTAGTGTTTGGTAGAATATTCTAGCTCGAGTGGCATTTTGTAGGTAAGCCAACTCTTGAGCTTAGGGTTAGGGTTGCACACATTATTTTCTTTAAAAGCTATGAAGCCATGTACGAATGTATCTTTTTACAAGTGAATGAAATATTGAAGGAGGTTTCCCCCTCAAAGAGGCCTATGATTCAGTGTTTATTTATTTTGTGTGAGTTTTCTTATTTTTAATAGTAGGTTCTTAACAAGTGGTATCAAAGCACTTTCTAAGGCCAAGTTCTGCTATGGTTGTAAAAATTCTTGTCATTTATTTTACCTATTAGGTATACTTTTCCTATGTTTTTCACTTCCATTTTTATTTATTTAAAAAGTAAAAAAATCCTGCAAAAACCAGATAAGCAAAAAAAATACACTTTTTTTAATAGTAGCTAAGTAGGTTAAAAACCCTATTCCAAGGGTTTTAAAATATAACAAAGGAGCTATCGTTTTTGGCTAATATAGATAGTCTATAAATCATATAATGAAGTTAGGGGTGATTAGGCTCCAATACCTAGGCCTAAAATAATACTTACGCATAGAATTGAGCTCCCATGCATCTTTGAGTGCATCAGAAGACAATTTAGGCTTAAGCAAAATTTTATCCAATAGGAAGTATTTTGACCTTGTATTATCCATAGTCCATGGGACACAACATATTATATAATTACCCTCCCATACTTTTAAATATGCAGATAATGTGCTCAAGGGTATGTGTGGAATCCTCCTTCAGTAGTGGCTTGAAATATTGGTCTGAGCACTATTGTTCATCACTACGATATAACAAAGGGCCTATGGGTATCACATAATCCTATGCCTAGCATAACTTGGTTCTATCAAAAATTCATCCTACAAAAAATAAAAAATCTCATGTTCTGCTAAATTTGTATTTACAACCCACAAAAGTGAGCATACAGAGAAAGACTTCCTTATCACCGAATACAGACACAACATACAAACACTTGCATTTACGACCCACAAAAGTGAGCATACAGACACAACATCCTGGATGATTACCCTCTCGTACTATTATAGAGGTAGATAGTATACTCAATGGTATGTGTGTAATCCTCCTTGGGTAGTGGCCTAAAATATTGGTGTATTGGTAGAGTCTGACACCTTCATATAATTTTTAAAAGTTTCATCTTATACTTTACAAAATTATATTGTATAACATGCATTTTTGATGAAATCTGACACCTTGAAACATGGGCATATCCAAGAAAAAAAAAAATCCCAAAATAAATTGATGATTTTTCCACACAAGATAAAGGTTTATATATTTCAAAAGGGACATATATTTATGAGGATGAAAAATTCTTCACACTAAGGAGTTGTGTGAAACAATTCTTGAAGATGTTGATTACTATGAAGATCTTCAAACAAATGGTGTTATCTTTCCTATAAATGTTGTAAGGGCATTATACATGGTATTCATAACACTTGATATCTATAAGTATAAATTTAAAGAGGAACCAAATGAGGAAGCAAATTTCATGTCCCAAGTGGTTGATGCTTGTTGTGACACAAGTAACCTCAAGCCCTTTGTGGAAAATGCTTGTTGTGACACAAGTGACCTCATGCCTATAATGGTAGATATCAGTTGTGACACAGGTGACCTTATCACAAGGAAATATTTTTCTTGTGACACTAGTGACTTAAAAATTTGTAGTCCTAAAAAATAGCACCATGATTGTTAGGACCCCATCCTAACGTTTTTTTGTAATTCTCATCGCTTATGTAATGACCCACTTCCAATGTGGGGGATACCATATATAATGTAATTTTACAATATTTTGTAATGTATATGGCAAGTAAGACACCTAGACAAGTGGGTCCATTTCATGTAACCGTTATCAAGATTGTAACCTATGTTTGGTAGAATATTCTAGCTTGAGTGGCATTTTTCATGTAAACCAACTCTTGAGCTTAGCGTGAGGGTTGCACAAAGTCTTTTCTTTAAAATCTATGAAGCCACATATGAATGTATCTTTTTGAAAGTGAATAAAATATTGAAGGAGGTTACCCCCTCAAAGAGGTCTATGATTCAGTGTTTTATTTATTTTATGTGAGTTTTATTATTTTTAATATTAGGTTCTTAACAAGTGGTATCAAAGCGCTTTCCAGGGCTGAGTTCTACTACAACTACAAAAATTCTTGCCCATACATTCTACCTGTTAGGTATAATTTTCCTATGTTTTCAATTTCCATTTTTATTTATTTAAAAAGCAAAAAAATCCATAAAAACTAAAAACAAGAACAAAAATACAATTTTTTTTATAGTAGTTGAGTAGGTTAGAAACCCTACATTGGGGTTTTTAAAATATCATGAAGGAGTTATCATTATTGGCTAATCTAGATAGCCCATAAACTATCTAGTGAAGTGAAGGATGATGAGGCTCCAATACCCAGACCTCAGACAACACTCGCACATAAAATTGAGCTCCCACGCATCTTCAAGTGTATCAGGAGACCATTTAGGCTTAAACAAAATTGTATTCAATAGCAAGCATTTTAGCCTTGTATTATCCATAGTCTATGGGACATAATATCCTAGATGATTACCCTACTATACTATCAAAGATTTAGATAGTGCGCTCAAGGGTATGTGTTGAATCCTCCTTGGGTAGTGGTCTAAAATATTGGTCTGAGCACTATTGTTTGTCACTACGGTATAACAATGAACCTATGGATATTACATACTCCTCTACCTAGCATACCTTGGTTCTATCAAAAATTCATCTTGAAAAAATAGAAACCCTCTTGTTCTACTAAACTTGCATTTATGACCCATAAAAGTGAGCATACTGAGAAAGACTTCCTTATCACCAAAGGATAAATTTTTACATGCATCAAACAATCAAGACAGAGTTTGTAAGTGTTTTGAGAGTCACCAATATTTTAGTACCATCTAGGTTAGTGGTAGTAATAGTCAAGTTAGTGATAATAATATTCAGGTTGATAGTGGCAATAATAATTATCTATACCAATTAGATACTATAAGTTGTTAATGTAAAAAATAGAACTGTCAGTGTTAGTAACTTCACAAATAAAAAATATTGAGGTGAAGGAAGTGAATAGTATTAGTAATTGTAGTACAGGTGATAGGTACAAGAAAAATATAATGACACAGGGGTTAGTAGATAGAATTCTTATGTTAGAGATAGTTGATCTAGTACCCAACTTTTGAACCATATATCCAAATCAAAAAGTAACCACACTAGTAGACTCATCAAAACAAAGGATTAAAAAAAAGTTTGGGGTGTCCAAAATTCATGTTGTGGGATATAGCTTATTGTGACCATATTTTTGATCTGATCATTTTTATATATAACACCCAAGAAATTTTTTGAACTTCTTACTAAATATAGTAACTCCTAAAACCACACTTATATTTTTAGTAATTCAGTAAAAGAGGTTCAAGACTATTCAATATGGTTGTTAGCACTCATGAACATCAAAAAGAGATAGATCAAACTACCTCATTGTTGAAATCCATAAAAATCACCATTGATAGCATGCACATAGCAAATCAAGCCATGAGGGAAGAACTTCAAAATTTTAGAGATGATTATGATACCTCCAGAACCCGCCTTGAAGAACAACTTGCAGATGTTGAATCCAAATTACAAGGTGGTCCAAAAATGTTTGAGTATCTTACTGAACACTCACAATATGATTGAGGTAAAGGAAGGGCAAAAAATGACTCTCACCCTCACTATGATCATGATCCTACCTTTAAGCTACCTAAATTAGACTTTCCTAAGTTCAATGGGAAGGACGTACATGGGTGGTTATATCGTGTTGCCAAATTTTTTAAACTCCACAATGTCCCATCATATTATAGAGTTCAAATAGATTCCTTCAAATTGGAATATAAAGCTTTATAGTGGCACCTATGGTTGCAGAACACTATCCCTGATCCTTCTTGGGAAGACTTCAAGTCTCAATTACTCACTCACTTTGTCCCTAGTGAGTATGATGATTTTATAGGAGCATTGACAAAGTTGAAATAAACTTTAACAATTTGAAATTACCAAATTCAATTTGAGAAATTGGCCAAAAAAACTAAGGGATTGAATAAAGGGTTCTTTATGAGTTGTTTTATTAGCAATTTGAGGGATGATCTCCAAGCTTAGGTCACGATGTTTAAACCACAATCCATGATGTAGGATATCAAGTTTGCTTGTTTGGCCAAATACAATTTTTTAGCTCAGAGGTGGATATCTAAATTTTTGTAGGCTAGACCCTCCTTTCCTCCTAGACTCCAAAATAAAAATGAATAAAAAATTGCTACTCCCAAATGTTTGACTATCATAGAAATGGATATGTGATGCACCCAAAGGTTGTGCTACAATTATGATAAAAATTTTACTCATGGGCATAGGTGCACATAAAAGAAGTTGTTCCTCATAGATGTTGATGAGCCTGACACCAACGACCAAAGTGATGATGACATAGAACTAGTAGAGGAACCACCCCAATCAAAGGAAGCAAGCCAAGAAGAACCACAGGCTAAAATTGTTTTTCATGTTCTTGTTGGAATTACTACTCCCCAAACCATGAAAGTTGTGGGTTACTTCAAAGACCTACATCTTACCATCCTGATTAATTCTAGTTGTACACACAACTTTATTGATCCTCGCATTGTCAAGCAAGTAAATTATTTTGTAAATACATGTAATTTCTTTGAGGTCATGGTGGCCAATGGTGGTACCTTACCTTGCAAAGGCAAATATCTTTATGTTAAAGTAAAACTTGGGGAATATGAGCTAAAAAAATATATGTTTGCACTTCAACTAGGTGGATGTGATATTATGTTTGGAGCACAATGGTTGGGCACATTGGAAACCATCTCATGGAATTTTTTTGAACTTTGGATGTAATTTTCATAGAATGGATAGTCACACACTATCCATGGCTCCAAAGTAGGGCCTTCATAGATTATCAGTTCAAGCTGGATGAAGAAGTTATTCAAAAATCATCTTAGGGAATCATAGCTCAGATATTTGTGATCTAACCTCACTCTGCTAAGGAGGAGTTTGTTCCCACATATTTACAACTTGTTTTGGCTAAGCACAATTCTATTTTTGCTTAACCATCATAATTACCACCTCGTTGCTCCCATGACCATGCTATTCCATTTTTACCTAATAATGGACCACCCAACATTAGACTGTACTGGTATCCTCATGATATGAAGTCAAAAATTGAGAAGTTAGTATAGGAATTGTTAAAATTTGATGTCATTCATACAAGCAATAATTATTACTCTTCTTCAATTTTACTATTGCACAAGAAATATGGATCCTAGTGGTTGTGTATCGATTATTGTGAGCTCAATAAACTCACCATCAAGGTTAATTTTACTATTCCGATGGTGGATGAATTACTGGATGAACTACATGGGACTATGTTCTTTTCAAAATTAGACCTTCACTCCAGGTACCATCAAATCAAGCTCAATGATGAGGATATTCCCAAGACTTCTTTCCATACTCATGAAGGTCACTATGAGTTTTTTGTGATGGCATTTGGATTGACTAATGCTCCTTCCACTTTTCAAAACCTCATGATCAACATATTTAACCCATTCCTTTGAAAATTCATCATATTTTTCTTTGATGATATTCAGTTTTATAGTTGCTCATGGTAAGAGCATCTTGTTCATGTGGATTAGACTCTACAACTATTGGCACAACAACTTTATGATAAGTGATCCAAGTGTTCTTTTGGTTTGATATAAGTGGAGTATTTGGGACACATTATCACCAAGGATAGAATCAAATTTGATCCCAAGGAGATCCAGGCAGTTCAGGAAAGGCTAAAACCTTACATTCTCAAGGATCTTTAAGGATTTTTAGGACTTACAGGTTATTACCATAAGTTTATTTGTAAATTTGGTAAAATGGTAGCTCCCCTCATTTCCATGTTAAAGAAGGACTCTTTTACTTGGACGATATCCACTGAACAAGCTTTACTAGAGTTGAATCATGTTATGACCACTACACCACTATTAGCCATGTCGTATTTCTCCAAATATTATATTTTAAAATAATGCTTATGGTCACGGTATTGGTGCAATGTTGATGCAAGAAAGGAGACCCTTTTCTTTCACTAGTAAAGCACTCTCTACTTGTAATCTAGAAAAATCCACTTATGCTAAGGAAATGCTAGCAATTTTACATGCAATAACACGTTGGTGACCATATCTCATTCGACATTATTTCTCCATTAAAACTGACCATCAAAGTCTCAAATATTTTTTGGAGCAATGGGTTCCCACCTTCAAACAACAAAAATGGGTTTCTAAGCTCATGGGCTATGATTATGATATCATTTATAAGAAGGGAAAGGAGAACATTGTGTTTGATGCTCTCTCTTTCCAATTTGAGGCTCACTGTATGCTATGTACCATTTTATTATCCATTTCATAATGGATCGGTTCCTTACGACAAGAGGTACTTCAATATTCAAGCTCATAGATTTTGATTTCCTCTTTACACACTAACTCTACTTCATGTCCTAGGTACACTTGGGATGGCCATGATTTGCATTACCACCAATACCTTGTTATTATCCACACATCATCCCTATGGAAAATTCTCATGAGGGAACTACATGCCACCCCATCTGTCGGCCATTCAGGATTCCTCAAAATATATGAATTCTCCAACCCTTGCCCATTCTTGACCAGGTTTGAACTGATATTTCCATGGATTGTATTGATGGGTTACCTAAATTTTGAGGTAAATCTATTATTTTCATGATAGTGGATTGTATTTTGAAGTATGCTCACTTTTTTCTCTCCATAATTACCCAAATTTTCCTCGATTTTATCTTTTGCCTTCATGGTATGCCCACCTCCATTGTGTCCAATCATGACCCAACCTTTACTACTCACTTTTAGCAATAATTTTTTGAGTTGCAAGGAACTCAGCTCAAAATTAGTTAAGCTTATCATCTACAAATTTATGACCAGATGGATATTATCAATAAATTTTTAGAGTCCTACCTTCATTTATTCACCTCTGATAATCCTACTCAATGGGTGAAGTTGTTTCCATTGGCCGAATGGTGGTTCAACACTTCGTATCACACAACAACCATAAACCTTTCAAGTCCATTTATGGGTGCCCTCCACTCATGCCTTTCTCCTACATTTTGGGCAACTCCAGGGTCCATGTAGTTGATATTACTCTCAGTCAGCATGCTGATGTCCTCCATCAATTAAATATGAATCTGGATGTGGCCCAGAATCAGATGTGCCAATAGGTCAACCAACATCATTTTTAGTGCAAATTTGATGTGGGTGATATGATTTTACTTCACTTGAAACCATAAAAATAGTTGTCCCTACAGATTTACCAGTGCTAGAAACTTATTGTAAAATAATGTGGGCCCTACCAAGTTTTACAATGGATTGGTGCCACAACATAAAAATTGGCTCTTCCACCTACATCCAAGTTCCATCTTGTTTTTCATATCTCCTCTCTTAAAAATATGATGGGCACTCAGGTACATGTTCAATATGCACTCCTATAGTTATATGAAGAAGGTTCTATCTTGCTCGAGCCTAAACAGTTTTTTGGATCAGCAAACTCGCACTCTCCATAATCACACCATTATTTATGTCCTTATCTAGTGGTGTGGACTACAACCAGAAGATGCTACATGGGAGTCTCTCCATTAGCACCAGCACTAATTTGCTTATCTTTAGCTTTGAGGACAAAGATTTTTTAAATGGAAGGATATGTTAGGACCCCATCCTAATGTTATTTTTAATTCTCACTGCTTATGTAATGACCCATTTCCAACGTGGGGGATCCCATCTATAATGTTTTTTTTTTAACATGGTGGAATCAGTAGCCATCACAAATCCAAGCAGGCTATCTAGATTTTATGGCCACCACAGTATTCTTTGTTGTCTGCCCTAGAAGCCACCACACAAATATTTGCACAGTCCACCCCTATAACCACCATACCATAATCATTTAAAACCTTTTATGTCTTTTGAATCACTAGGAAAGGGATAAGCGTTTAGTCCAATGAGGCCCGAGATTTTAACCTTGGACCTCTGCCCCCCTTATGGGGTTTGGATGAACCAATTGGTCGACCTAATCCCATATATAATGTTTTTTTTTTTTAATTTACATGGTGGAATTGGTAGCCACCACGAATCGGGGCAGGTTGTCCAGCTTTTATGGCTTCCATAGTATTCTGCATTGTTTTCCCCAGAAGCCGCCACACAGATCTTCATGCAGTTCACCCCTATAACCACCATGCCACAATAATTTTAAACCTTTTATGCCGCTGAAAGCACTAGGAAAGGGACAAGCGTTCAGTTCGGTGAGGCCCGATATTTGAACATTGGACCTCTGCCCCCCTTATGGGGTTTGGATGAACCAATTGGTCTACACCTTGGACATTTAAAATAATTATATTAGTATTCCAATAAGTTTTTTTTTTTTTAACATTGTGGAATTAGTATCCGCCATGAATTCGGGCAGGTTGTCCAGCTTTTATGGTCACCACAGTATTCTACGTTGTCTGTCTCGGAAGCCGCCACACAGATCTTCATGCAGTCCACCCCTATAACCACCATGCCACAATTATTTTAAACCTTTTACACCACTAAAAGCACTAATAAAGGGAAAAGCATTCATTCTAGTGAGGCTCGAGATTTAAACCTTGGACCTTCGTCCCCCTTATGGGGTTTGGATGAACCAATTGGTCTACACCTCGGACCTGATCCCATATATAATGTTATTTTGCAATAGTTTGTAATGTATGTGGAAAGTAAGGCACCTAGCCAAGTGGGGCCATTTCATGTAACCGTTATCAATATTGTAACCATGTTTGGTAGAATATTATAGCTCAAGTGACATTTTATATGTAAGCCAACTCTTGAGCTTAGGATTAGGGTTGCACAAATTCTTTTCTTTAAAAGATATGAATCCATGTACGAATGTATCTTTTGCAAGTGAATGAAATATTGAAGGAAGTTGCCCCCTCAAAGAGGCCTGTGATTCAGTGTTTATTTATTTTATGTGAGTTTTCTTATTTTTAATAGTAGGTTCTTAACAAGTGGTATCAAAGCATAAATTAGACTTTTCTAATTTCAATGATAAGGATGTAGATGGATGGTTATGTTGTATTGACCAATTTTAAACTCCATGATGTCCCTCCATATTATCAAGTTCAAATGGATTCCTTCAACTTGGAATCTAAAGCTTTACAGTGATACCAATGGTTGTAGACCACTACCCATGATCCTTCTTTGGAAGACTTCAAGTCTTAATTACTCACTCACTTTGGTCCTAGTGAGTATGATGATTTTATAGGAGCATTAACAAAAATTGAAATAAACTTCAACAATTTGAAATTACCAAATTCAATTTGAGAAATTGGCCAAAAAAACTAAAGGATTGAATGAAGGGTTCTTTATGAGTTGTTTTGTTATCAGTTTGAGGGATGATCTCCAAGTTGATATCACGATGTTTAAGCCACTATCCATGATGTAGGATATCAAGTTGACTCATTTGGCCAAATCTAAATTTTTAGCTCAAAGGTGGATATCTAAATTTATATAGGCTAGACTCTCCTTTCCTCCTAGACACCAAAATCAGAATGAACAAAAAATTGCAACTCCCAAACGTTTGGCTACCACAAAAATGGATGTGTAATATACCCAAAGGTTGTGCTATAATTGTGATCAAAAGTTTACTCATGGTAATAGGTGCACCCAAAATAATTTGTTCCTCATAGATGTTGATGAGCTTGACACCAATGACCAAAGTGATGATGACACGAAACCAGTAGAGGAACCACCCGAATCATAGGAAGCAAGCCAAGAAAAACCATAGGCTAAAATTTATGTTCATGCTCTTGCTAGCATTGATACTCCCCAAACCATGAAAGATGTGGGTTATTTCAAAGGCCTTCGTATTACCATCCTGATTGATTCTGGTAGTACACACAACTTTATTGATCCTCTCATTGCCAAGCAAGCAAATTTTTACATACATACATATAATTCCTTTGAGGTCATGGTTTCCAATGGCAGGACCTTACCTTACGAAGGTAAATATCATAATGTTAAAATAAAAATTGGGGAATATGAGCTGAAACAAGATATGTTTGCACTTCAAATAGGGGGATGTGATATCATGTTGGGAGCTCAATGGTTAGGCACATTAGGAACCATCTCATGGAACTTTATTGAGATATGGATGTAATTTTCACAGAATGGACAGTCCCATAATCTCCATGGCTCCAAAGTAAAGCCTTCACATATTATTAATTCAATCTGGATGGAGAAGTTTAAAAATCATCTCAGGGAGTCATATCTTAGATATTTGTGATCCAACCTCACCCTTTCGAGGATTTTATTCTCGTAGATTTACAACTTGTTTTGGCCAAGAACAATTCTATTTTTGTTGAACCATCAAAATTACCGACTTATCACTCCCATGACCATGCTATTCCATTGTTACCTAGCAATGGACCACCCAAAATTAGACTATACCAGTATCCTCATGCTCTTATGTCAAAAATAAAAAAATTTATATAGAAATTGTTAAAATTTGATGTCATTCAACCAAAAAATAGTCCTTACTCTTTTCTAGTTTTATTGGTATGCAAGAAATACAGGTCCTAGTGGTTGTGTATCGATTATCGTCAGCTCAATAAACTCACCATCAAGGATAATTTTACTATTTTAGTGGTGGATGAATTACTGGATGAACTACATGAGACTATGTATTTTTATAAATTAGACCTCTATGGGTATCATCAAATGAGGCTCAATGATGAGGATATTCCCAAGACTTCTTTCCATACTCATGAAGGTCACTATGAGTTTTTTGTGATGCCATTTGGCTTGACTAATGCTCCTTCCACTTTTCAAAGTCTCATGAACAACATATTTCATCCATTCCTCTAAAAATTCATCCTAGTTTTCTTTGATGGCATTCTATTTTATAAATACTCATGGGAAGAACATCTTCTTCATGTGGATCAGACTCTACAGTTATTGGTACAACAAAAACTTTATGCCAATTGATCCAAGTGTTCTTTTGGGTTGATAGAAGTGGAGTATTTGGAATACATTATCACCAGGGATGGTGTCAAAGTTGACTCCAAGAAGATCTAGATAGTTTAGGAATGGTCGAAACCTTGCACTCCCAAGGGTCTTCGAGGATTTTTATGGCTTACAATTTATTATCGTAAGTTTATTTGTAACTATGATAAAATTGCATCTCCCCTAACTTCCATGTTAAATAAGGACTCTTTTACTTGGATGGGATCCACTAAATAGGCTTTCCTAGAGTTGAAGCATGTTATGACCACTACGCCAGTCTTAGCCATGCCATATTTCTCCAAATATTTTATCATTGAAAGTGATGCTTTTGGTCATGGTATTGGTGCAATGTTGATACAAGAAAGGATACCCTTGGCTTTCACTAGTAAAGCACTCTCTAGTTGTAATCTAGAAAAATCTACTTATGCTAAGGAAATGCTAGAAATTTTACATGTGGTATCCCATTGGTAATATTATCTCATTCAACATCATTTCTCCATTAAAACTGACCATCAAAGTCTCAATTATTTTTTGGAGCAATGGGTTACCACACCCAAACAACAAAAATTGGTTTCTAAGCTCATGGGCTATGATTATGATATCACTTATAATAAGTAAAAGGAGAACATTGTGGTCAATGCTCTCTCTCACCAATTTTAGGCTCACATTATGCTATGTGCCATTTCATTACCCATTCTACAAACGATCGATTCCTTATGACATGAGGTACTTCAAGATTTAAGCTTGTAGACTTTGATTACCTCTCTACACACTGACTCTACTTCATGTCCTAGATACACTTGGGATGGCCATGATTTATGTTTCTACCAATGCCTTGTTGTTCCCCACACATCATCCCCACAATAAATTCTCATGAGGGAACTGCATGCCATCCCATCTGTCGATCGTTCAAGATTCCTCAAAATATATGAATGGCTTAAGCACACTTTTCTTTGGAAGGGCAGGAAAAAGGTTATTCAAAATTTAATGGTAGCTTGTGATACCTGTCAACATATGAAAGGTGAAATGATGCATTCTTCAAGCACTCTCCAACCCTTACCAATTCTTGACCAGGTTTAGACCAATATTTCCATGGATTTTCTTGACGGGTTACCTAAGTCTAGAGGCAAATATTTTATTTTCATGGTAGTGGATCATCTTTTGAAGTATGCTCACTTTTTTCTCTCCCATCCTTACATAGCCTCCACTATTGCCCAAATTTTCCTTGAATCTATATTTCACCTTCATGGTATGCCCACCTCCATAATTTTTGTTCGTGACCCAACCTTTGCTAGTCATTTTTGGTAAGAATTGTTTAATTTTTAGAGAACTCAACTCAAAATGAGTTAATATTATCATCCGTAAATGGATGGCCAAACAGATATTATCAATAAATTTTTAGAGATCTACCTTCATTGCTTCACCTCTGATCATCCTACTCAATGGGTAAAGTGGTTTCCTTTGGCTGAATGGTGGTACAACACTTCCTATCACACAACAACCAAGGTTACCCCTTTTGAGGTAGTTTATGGGTGCCCTCCACTCACACCTTCCTCCTACATTTTGGGCAGCTCCAGGTTCCATGCATTCGACACTACTCTAAGTTAGTATGTTGATGTCCTCCATTAATTGAAGATGATTTTATATGCAGCCTAGAATTGGATGCACCAATAGGCCAACCAACACCATTTCAAGTGCAACTTTGATGTGGTTGATATGGTTTTCCTTCGCTTGCAGTCGTACAAATAGTTTTTCCTACAACTTCCTCGATGCAAAAAAAATGCTATAAAATACTATGGGCCCTACCAATTTTTACAGTAGATTGGTGCCACAACATACAAATTGGCCCTTCCACCTACATCCAATCTCCATCATGTTTTTCATGTCTCCTCTCTCAAAAATGTGGTGGGCACTTAGGTACTGGTTTAATCTATACTCCTATTATTAGATGAAGAAGGTTATATCTTGCTTGAGCATAAATAATTATTGGATCATCAGAATTGCACTATCTACAACCACATCATTACTGAGGTCCTTGTTCAGTGGTATGGACTACATCCAGAAGATGCTACATGGGAGTCTCTCCATTAGCTCCAACACTAGTTTCCTCATATTCAGCTTTGAGGACAAATATTTTTGAAAGGGAAGGACATGTTAGGAACCCATACTAATGTTATTTTGTAATTCTCATTGCTTATGTAATGACCCACTTCCAATGTTGTGGATCCCATATATAATGTTATTGTGTAATATTTTGTAATGTATGTGGTAAGTAAGGTACCTAGCCAAGTGGGGCCATTTCATGTAATTGTTATCAATATTGTAACCAACATTTGGTAGAAGATTCTAACTCAAGTGGGATTTTGCGTGTAAGAAAACTCTTGAGCTTAGGTTTAGGGTTTTATTAATTATTTTATTTAAAAGCTATGAATCCATGTACGAATGTATCTTTTTTCAAGTGAATGAAATATTAAAGGAGGTTGCTCCCTTGAAGAGGCCTGCAATTCAGTGTTTATTTAACTTATGCAAGTTTTATTATTTTTAATAATAGGTTATTAACAATGATCTTATCAATTATGACCAATGCAATATTGTTAAAAGCATTTATGATGAAGAACTTGGGTGTTTTGAAAAACACACCAAAGGAATTGGTTCAAAACTAATGCAAATAATGGGATACAATGGTGAACGATTGGGTAAAATGGGTAAGGCATTAAAAATCCCATAATGCCAAATATTAGGACAAATAATGAAGGCCTTGGCTATGATGGTCAAGTAGGAAGTAATAAGACCATGTTTGTAAAACCAAAATCCCATACAACTCCTAGAATCAATTGTTGCAGTCATTGTGGAAGAACTGGACATGTAATAGCTAGGTGTTGGAACCTACATCCTTGTGACATATGTGGTTGTACTAATCACTCCCCTATAAATTGTTGGTATAAAGAGAAAATGACCAACAAGATTCATGTTGATTGTGGATGGACAAATATCACACAATGGACCAAAATGAAATAAATGTTGTATGGCTTCTATAGAAGAGGTAAACCTATAGAAAGACCCAATGACAAATCAAGTGGTAGACACAAAGGCAATGACCTAGAGTTAGACCAAAGGAATATCTAGAGGCATACCCAGAGGTAATGACCTAGAGGTAAAACCAAATCCAAGATCCAGAGCCAAGAGCAAGATTCATATCCATAAGCCATATTTCATTTTTCTCTCCTTTACATTAAGGGGATATGGTAAAAAATGTACAAAATAATGTAATAAGAGGGGATGTTAGAAAAAAAATATTATTACATTATATAGTTAAGTAAATGCTTAACTATTTGGTATTCCATAAGACAAAATGTATAATTTTAATTTCATAATAGATTAGATTAGATCAAAATAGGACTAATCTGTTATTCGCTAATCATGGCCAATACTGTATTATTTATGCACGACTTGTTTAATAAAATAATTATGACCAATCATGGCCAATATTTTTATCATACCCTTAGGAATATGTTTTACCTTGTATTCTCCATGGTACATCATACATAGCATCTAAAATGATTACCCTCATATACTAATAGAGAGGTAGGTAGTGTGCTCAAGTGTATGCATGGAATCCTCCTTGAGTAGTGGCCTAAAATATTGGTTCAACTACTATCGTTCACCACTATGGTATAATAGAGAGCCTATGAATAGTACATACACCTTGGCTTAGAATATCTTATTAGGTTTAATATCAAACCTGCAATAAAAATTCCTACAAAAAATCCTATTCTATGACTTTTGAGCCTATTATCATAACCTTATCACAAAAATTGACCATACGAAGAAGACATCTTTATTCCAAAATTCCTGCATAAAAATAGTCAAAATAAATTATTAAAAAATATAATAGGCCAGAGAAAAACCACCAAAGTAAAAAATAGTGGGAATATGGGGGTAAATTTCAGTAACAGTCACAATAATTAGTTAGTAATAGTCAGTACAAGGTTGTCAATTATCAGTGTCAGTAACAATTACTTGTGACAATCAAAATTGAAAAGAGACATGGAATATCTATGACAAATTCAAACTATGTAGGTGAAAACATAGTGTTAGAAGTGGTTAGTAGTAACAACAGATAGGATAGAGTTTCATAAGAGGTCGGTTAACATAGAACATAACTTTTGAACTAAGCCTCTAGAGAGAAATCGACCACACCATCAGCCTCAACAACAAAGCAATATAAAAACAAATTGGGGTGCCCAAAACTAGTGTTGTGGTATATAGCTTATCGTATCATCTTCTCTAGCTAATCATTTTGATATATAGCACTGAAACCACTTTTTGGGATTCTTACTAAACATAGTAACCATTTAAATCACATTTCTACTCTAGTAAGTGTCATCAACATGTAAAAACATTTAGAACATGGCTTTAGGTACTCGATAACAAGAATTAAAGGCACAAATTTCTAAGCATGTGGATAATTTGGGTAACAAGTTAGGGTCTCAATTAAACAACTTAGATAAGATAAGGCCAACTATCAATTTTTTTTATAAATTCATGAATTTGGTTACTGTTGGGATCCAAATTGACATTGAGCAAAACTCGAAACTATGACTGTCTATCTTCCAAATTTTTTATTAGTCATGCACCTGCTAATCATAGTTCAGACCTCAATATTGGATGGATTAAAGAATGCTCTAATCCAACCTCCAAAGTAGGTTGGTTCCTTGTCAACTGATAAGGTGTTGACTCATGTAAGCTCAGTTAAATTTTTTAAGAAATAGGGATAGAAAAAGGTTTAGGGTTAAGAAATTATAATCAAAATAGTGGTTGGATAGAGCTAACAACATAGGCATCCATAGGTAAAACCTTTCTAACAAATAATTTTTAGTGTCCCACACATAAAATTAACAACATTAAAGAAAATATGATCTTCTTCAATAAAACACAAAACAAATACATACTCCAAGAAGCTATTTCAATATCTATAATACTAATACAATTTAGTAGAATAATATTAGTATCAAGATTTAATAGAAAATAAATTCTTTAAAGCATAGATTCAATTATGAAAATATTTCAATTGCCCTAAGCTAGTAATCCAATATCAACAGAATAGACTAGCCATAACAACATTAGTAGAAAAGTAATTCACAGCTTGAATCTCTCGATAGAATTATTGAAGACACCAGATATGAGGTAAACATACAAGTAATGTTGCTTCTATTGTATTGAAAAAAATATTACATAACAGGGCAAGAAAACACTCTAGAGTTGACCCTAAAAATTGAGGGTTTGACCTCTATTAATAATTTTTTCATTGAAGGAAGAAAATGGAACATTACAAGAAGAAAGAAATTCTAGATTGGTAGAATGATGAGGTGGCATAATTTCATTCATCTTTGAGACCTAAAGAAACTACGTAATCTTCTGCTCTTTCACAACTCCACTTTGCAACTTGTTGAACTTTAATAACGATTCAGCTCCAGGCTATCAAAACTAAGATCTAGGTCATTATCATTCTTGCAGACTTTCACAAGCCATAGATCTATAACTAACCATGTTCTTGATTCTTAGCATTATAGGAACTTCACATTCTATCTTGCTTTGAATCAAATGATTCATATTTACAAAGAATTTGCTTTTGTATGCCTAGAATATCATCAGCATAAGCCAACCATTTATCTGTTTGTGAATGAACAAGATCAAGACTTTAAAAATGCTTGGAAGTGCATGGTGTAGAACATGTTGTAGACTACTATTCAAAAAATATTATGGCTTAAGTTGAACACTTTAACCGTAAGCTAGAGCATATTAGAAAATACACTTCAATCTACATGGGATGGAACATCTTTGCTAGACTGTTGCCCTTGCTCTTAATTTTTTTTAATTATTTTGACATACACAACATAGAAAAAAGTGTTCATAGGTTGCTATTTGAAATTCGTTCCATAAAAATTTGACCATCGCTGATCGTGATATAGAACATCTTGCTCTACGTTGTTTGGAATGCAGTGTAAAACAATGTGCCTTATGGAACTTGGCACTAGCCCGCTACATTGTTACCTCATTTTATGCATATTGACTACTTTGAACGTGATGTGGAACATGTGTTCTAATCCACTCCAAAATACACTTGAATCTCAGTGGGATAGAACAACGCTCAAAATTAGTCTTTTCCTTGCACGAGCTAGAACAAAATACATTGTGCTACTTTTCAAAAAGTAATAATGTCATATTTGACCAAGGTTGATAACAGGGTAGAACATATTGCACTGTACCACTAATAAATGCACTAAATATTGAGCAAGATAGAACATATTCCATTTGCCTTTGAAAATATGTTGTATCCCGCTCTTAGAAAGTAACCAAAACATCATTTGACCACTCTACCTACAATGTAGGACATATTGCACTGCACCATTGATAAATACACTAAAGCACGAGTGGACTAGGACATCCTTCTAACTTAGAAAATATTTTCAAAATTTTGCTAAGGATGTGGCCATTTTGGGCCTACATTTTGGTACCTCCTGGGGAATTTGCTCGCAAAGCCTTCAAACTCATAATCTTATCCATTAGGTATCGAAAGTCAAAAATATGAAATCTACGAGCTATGCTTCATAGAATAACTTCTATATGACCATCACCCTCTGGGAATTTTGTGAAGTCATTTAGAGGATAATGGTTCATATGGAAATCATGCTAGAAACAATGATACCTACAAATCCTACTATTAAAAACTACTTCATGTCAGACAATATGGAACTATGCTCTCCTTTATAACCCTAACAAAAATGATCAAAATATCTTCACAAATTTCTTATTTTCTACTCTTATACTTCATGCTTTTATGATTTTTTTCTAACAGTTTCAAAATCAAAACCATATACAACACTTTCCACATGAATACAAAAAGTGGCTAAGCTACAGGGCTTTCTACTCTTGCTCATTCTTTCGTTGAAACTTGATCATTGAGCTGTTATTTTCATGTATCTTAGGAATATTTGGAAACCTTATCTGATTGTTATTCCTCTTGTTGTGTTCATTCTTCATAATTGCCTTCTTATTCTTGATCAAATTCTTCTTGGAAGCTTCATGCTTATCTTTGGGCTTTGTATCATCTCCAAACAACTGGATCATCATTTTAAGAGTCTGCAAATCTTGACTCTAAATGACCTTAGAAGGATGGAAGTTTATTTAAGTTACTTATGGATATTAAAACTTGGAGGTTTCTTCATAATTCATAGAGCTACCTTTATTCACCTGTTCCTCCATAAAATCCTTGAGCCTAGTTAAATATTGAATCATTTGGGATACCTACTCTTGATAAAATCTTCCTAGATATCTATCTCAAATTCATCCTAGATGATCAAGGCTATGTTCTCCTTGATCTTCTTTTCTGATAGTAAAGTATTTTTTTCAATCTAGAGTCCTCCAAAACCACATTGAGTCATTTCTTGGTTGATATCTACTACATCTTGAATTGTGCCTTCAATATTATCTGATAACAACCAAGCTTTCTAGAGCAATATATTCTTATTAACCACAACTCTGGAAGCTAGTCTAGAAATGCTCCATGCCTTATTGGGAATGGTCTTAGTAGTTTTACTAAACCTCCACCCAGATAACTTGTATATTTGTTTAATCGATATCACCATAGGTTGCAGCTCCTGAGTGAATTTATCCAAATATTCTTTAGTATTTTCTTGAGGATTTCAAAGCATAGCTCTTTTCTAACCTTATTTACTCCTTTTGGAAAGCATGAGGTCTTAGTTTTCTCAATATAAAGTTGGTGATTCAAATATTATATTTCTTTAGCTTTATCTTCATTCTTTCTCTTCTACTCTTCAATCTGATATTTAAGTTTTACAGCCTCTTGATATCGGTTCTACTAGCTCTTGACTTCTTTTTTGATAGCCTTTTCTACCTGCTTTTGATTGCTAACTATTTTATCCAGTTTATTTATCTTTTCCTCTAACTTTACAATCTTCTCCTTGTAGAATTCAATTTTGACATAAAAAGTCACAAGATGAGCTTTTGCTATGACCAACTTGTCTTCTTATAGTAGCTACTCAATATCTTCAGTATACTCCTCTAGAAGATAATCTTGTGCAGTCATCTCTTCTTTAGGTTAGCTCACCAGAGGGATAATATTTTTGGCTATTCATTGCCTTGTGACTAGATCAACATTCATTTTTTTCCTCTTCGTAGCCATCTTCTTTGAAGGCTTGGAGAGTTTTCCTACCCAAAAATATTGAATCTTCTATGAAACTTATTTTCTTTTCTATAGATAAGACAAGGTGGGATGACTTTTAGGGGGAGGGGAAGTTATAAAATAAGGGAGGATAGACTCAAAATCTAATGATACTAAAGTAGTGGTGACAACAGTTGAATATGTGCTTATTGTTGGAGTTGCAATTGAGGACATAGGAATGGAAGTAAAAGTCACAAAATGAGTTGAAGAGGATGAAAAAACTTGTCCTTCTGATGACACTAGAGGTTTTGAGGATAAATATGTAATTATAGGAGATGATGTAAATGGTAATATGGATGAATGTGGAGAGTATGGATTGGTTTGACCCTTTGTGTTAGTTGATGAAATAGGTGGTGAGTTATGAAGGGGAGAGGGTACATTTTATTCAAACTTTTATTGAGAATGGGAAGAGGATTTCTTTAGGTAAGAAGGAGAAGAAGGGATAACAATAATACCTTCACCTATAGAAGTAAGGTGTTCGAGAATCACCTCCATAATTTGATGTTGCACTTGTTGTACTAATAGTTCTACAACTGAAACGGGGACTTGTTCAACACTCTATCCCTTATCAACTTACTATTTTTTGTAGACCTCCTTTTGGATTTCCCCCAGTGTGTCTTTAGCCTTTCTTTTAAAAAATTGAAACACTTTAGGCTTATAACTCTTTGTATCCTCTTCGAATTGGCCTTCCTGCGGCACATCGTCGGTGGTAGAATTTGACTTAGTTATAGCTGTAGTAGTGAAACTCACACATGTGAATACAAAGTCATCATATTTTTTCTTCCAATTTTTCTTGTCCTTAAGGGGCTCTCTTACCAAGGCTATATGTTTGGGTCTATTTTCTACCTGAATGACTTATGTATTCACTACTCTATCATTAGAGTAAGGCATTTTACTCATAATCTAGGCCCCTAAAAAATATTTCTCCAATTGTTCTTGTGAGGGCTCAAATGTTTTAGGGGCTCCTTTAGTAATTAGTGGAGAATTAGTCTCCATTTCTTGCATTTCTTCCTATGAAGGTGGGGAAGAATAATATGACACTGCTCAAGCTTTTTTATAACTCAATATCAAATTCATAGTGTCCTTAGCTTTCAAGGTCTTAATATGTTTGCCATTGTAGTGATCCTAGGAAAGCAGTTGCATTGTCCACTCACTTTATTTGCTATTATTATTAACATTTAACATATATTAAATGAAAAATCATGAGATAAATGCATAACCGAAGTGCGAAGAAATAAACGAATGAATTCTTTGTACTAATATTTCCAAGATTCGATTACATATAAATCCCTCTATGTGATACCCTTCATTTGATAGATGATTTTACACAAAGAGGGTAGCAGAATTATAAAATATCCCCTAGCAAGGGGTGATGTGCCTTTACAGGTTTCCCAGTGATGCACACAGAATTGTATGAGGGCTTACAGATGCCTCCTTCTCCAAGTCTGATTCCTAGAGATATCCTCTTGCTTTCGTATGTTGTGGATTTATACGATGAACCTATAGCCCTACAATCAATGAAACAACAACACACACTTAGATGTCCGAGATTGCCTCCCTGGATGAGGCTATTAGTAATGAATATGCTCAATGAAAATAAATGCAATGAAACTAGTACTATGAATACAAATAAATGAAATAAAGCTTATGCTAATGAAATGAAAGAGAAAGCAGAATAAAATAAACTATCACCTAAATCCTAGACTAGGTTTTGGGCCACTGTCCAAGACAACGACCGCTAAGGTGAAATCTCTCTCTACTGATACAAAGGCTATAGGCTCAATTCTGCTACTAATTTTAAGATGATTACTGTATGTGTTCATATTTTCCCTCCAATATGACAGGGCCTCACCACAAAATTTATCTCCAAGGGAAGTTCTCCTCAATGATCCAACCTGTTCAAAATCCTGATGTGTGATGTTCTCCCTCCCTCTGATTGATGAAAGAAGGTGCCCTAGTGCTTTTAGGTTTAGCCCTTATAAAGTGTTTGAAGCCCTAGGTCAATGTTCAAACCTTAGGACTGAATCCCTCATGTGCACTTGGTGTTAGCATAATAATTTAAGCTTTTATCCACCCTTGAGGGGTAGTTAACTAATGTCTAAATCCAAACTTGAGTCTTTCATGTAGACTAGTTGTGAGGAGGAATGTAAAGTTGTCATTTCTCATCCTTATTGCATGCTGACTACCACTTCTACCTGATATTAGGCTGAATGAGTGGCAAAATGCATTTGAATTTTAGCCGTTGTTGTCTACAGTAGCTAAGGTTTGGCTACTCTGAGCTACAATAGACAGAATCCAGCCGCTTTGGTCCACAACGACCAGGCTTGGATGGGCTAAAAATTCCTCAAATGCATGGCAAAGACCACTTCTGATACTTGGAAGGTCCCAAGGTTAGTCAAATGACCTATGAGTGTGCCTATGTGAGTAGTCTCCCTAAACATGACATGTTTTAGGTGTCTCTAGATGCCCCTTTTTGTGATATGCTGAGTGAAAGACACAACGCAGAGTGAAAATATAGACTGCTATATTTGCAGGGTGTTTTATGATCATTGATCTAATCAATGCTAGATGGCCCAATCACACAAGATGGCATGCATCCTTAAATCATTGCTTCAACCTGATTGAAGGCTTAATTTAGCATAGGGCTTTGCACATGTCCACTTGCACTCATTCCTCAAACACAATCGGGTAGCTTATGTCACTACAATGTGATCCAACCAAAGGAGAGCTACAAATTGAAGATGTCATATTTGCTTATGAACCCAACAAATGGGGGAAAGTTTTGTAAGAGTTGTATGCAATAATTTGTAGGAGAAACACAATTTTTATGTGATCGAGTGATCTTTGGTTGACTTTGATTATGATTAATTTGAAGATTTGAACTACCCCCTCACACAAATGAATTGGTGAGGGAAAGGCAATGAATTAAGCAACAAGTCACTTGACCACTTTGACTAGCTTTGGTTCCTTTCTAGTTGTTTTTTCTTTTAATGGGTAAACCCCCATCCAAGTGTGATTTCAATTGTTTATGATGACCACTCATCCCTATCTCGAGGAGTGGTCTAGCCACAAATAGCTTTCTTAGGGAGTTAGGATGAGCGATTCTATTTATGCTTGTACTGCATCACTTGGCTCAGTGTTTTTGGTGTCATAGGATAATTAGGATGATTCCATCATACTCATGGACTAGTCTAACCATATTGGTCTTCTTCAGGATTGAGGTGTTGCATCATAATTCCAAAATGAATAATTTTCCCCGAGTAGCTCTATGGTAACTTATCTCTCCAAGTTGCATGGAGTGCAAATCGCTGCAATCGTTGAGTTGATAGAGTAAGTAACTGAATACAAGGTGTACTCGAGATTTGTTTTTATGTGATTTGTTTTGTTATTTTGATCATTTTTATGATCAAGGACCATCAAAATATTGCTTATTTGATTTTTTGACTATCCTTCCTGTAAGGAATCTGCCTGGTTTTCCCTGTGCCTTTGGTTGCTGTCAGGTCCAATGACCACTAAATCCCGGCCTGTGGCCACTCTCATCCTGAGTGGCTAAGAAGTTTGGGCCATTGACATTAGCAGTGACCAAAGCATGATTTAAGGAGTACAAAAGGAATCTAGGGTTTTGAATTTTCATTTTTACAGTTGTCGGTTTGCTTTCCAGAGCTCTGACGAGAAAGTGACATTTGCATCTTTAAGTTTTGTTGCATTAGACACCATGGCTACACAGGGAGAGACATCTACAAGTGGTGGAGCTGGAGCTTCTTGGGTATTCTCTTAAACCTTAACCTTACTTTCTCTTTTTCTTTAGGTAAAATTAAACCTCACTAATTAACTGGTAAATGAACCTCGCTAAACCTGTTGGCAATGAATTTAATCTGCAACTAGTTTTAGGTTTTTTTTTTTTTGGCGGGCTTACCCCCATTTATTAATTTTTTAATTTTTTTTATCATTTTTGACCTAGGGTGCACATGTATGTAGTGTTGCCCGTCGTCTGCTGCTGCTCAGAGTGGCCAACTTGGCCTGTAGTTTGGCCACTATCACTTAGAGTGACCAAATTTGAATCCCAATGGTCAAAAATTATACCATTGGGGTTTGGCCGTTGTTGTCTTCAGTGGCCAGTATCTAGACGTTGTAGGTGACAATGGCCAAATGCCTTAGTTAAATTTTGTAAATTTTTAGATTTTGCAAGGTGATTATGCTAATTTTTTTTGAAATTTTGAGTTGCTTCCTTACAATGTGCTACATGATTAGGTGCATTTATTCCTCTTTTATTTATACTTAGGATAGTTTATCATTATGTGCATGATTTTTCATGTTTTATTTATGATTCATGCCTTAGATGAATTGTAGTTATACCTTTTATTTTTGCTCTTAGATTCTCACTACTTGGGCTCGGGACCCAAAACTCTTTAATGACCTTATCCCACTCCTTGATACTTGAATTGGGCTTGGTTTAAGGTTCGTGGCCTCCAGTATGTCATTCGACTGCTCCAGATCATGTCGTACTAGGCCTACCTTACTGTCCTGGTTCATCGATGGGACCCCAGGATGAATACTTTCCATATTCCTATCAGTGAGATGACTATCACACAGAAGGATGTATATAGGATTTTCTAAATTCCCATTGATGGAATGGACATCGTCTCTTTGGCCATCAATGATCATGATGTAATTTTTGCTAGGGTGTTCAAAAATCATGTAGCGACTGCCTTTGAGGACACCAATTCTGGTGGTATTTATGTTATACATTGGTATAGGGATCACGTCTTTACGGAGAGGCATGCAGTATTGCTGATGGTCATCAACAACATTATCATTCTCGACTACTTAGGTTTGAGGTTCCCATGGAAACTCCTTACGATAGTTCAAGGTTTTATGGATAGCGATCAGGCCTTTATCTATGCATAGGGGAGGTCTCTACTAGCACAATTTTATGATGAGTTGTATCACATCCACCGGTGGGCTGTGTCAGCATTGGTTGTAGCTTGATCCTCTAGTTCTGGGGATGGGAGTATATTAGTGTGGATCATCCCAGAGGACTCCTTGCTAAGATCATGATTATTGATGCTAGGATGCAGTGATATGTTGCAAGGTGGGATCGAGAGTGCGAGGAGTGTAAGAGTCACCCTCATGCGGGGGAGCTCCCCCATTATACTGCTACTTTCATTGGACTATAGTTTGGTGCCATAATGTGGTACCCATATTATGAGTGCCTAGATTGGGATGATTCACCTAGCTTTACAACTAGAAAACAGTGTGAGTGGTGGCTCATTGGTCGTAAGGTCGACATCATGGAGTATTTATTCTATTCTCGATTTCTTCTTTAGTACAGTTTACAATAGGATGTACCACTTGTCCCATTCTTGTATAGGTGCATTAGAGTAGAGAGAGACCTCCCTTCCCCATATATCATATAATTGGCCAATGAGGAGGATGCCCCAGCAGTTGACCCATGAGTTGTTGGGGGAGTTACAAATGCATTTGTGCAATGGTGGGGTGATCGGATGTAGCATGGTGATGGCAGTCTAGGCTTCAAGGATGATGGCAGATATGGGGCAGATCTAGCAGGGCATAGATTCTAAGCTAAGACTAAGGTATGGGGCCAGCCGATAGAGCAGGTGGCAGTGGAGAAGCAAGAGGCTCCTGAGGAGGAGGATGAGGAGCGGGATGTCAAGGAGAGAGATTCTCCTTTGAGGGCACATTTGCATTATGTAGAGGTTGAGCTCTAGTTGGCCAAGATCTAGGTACAGCAGTATAATGCTATTATTTCCCAATAGGATGCTACTATAGTACAACAAGATTCTACTATAGAGTAGCTCACTACTCAGATACAAGCTCTACAGGTTGCTATCAGGGGTGGTGCTTCCAAGATGCAAGTGGTTTTTGATCCTTCCATACCTCGAGGCTCTATAGGGATAGATTCGAGGGCATATATTAGGCATCTGCAAGTTTTTTGGATGAGTATAAGGTGATGATTATTGGTCATGTGGGCCATATTGCTTCCCTTGAGATGTAGATCAGGAGGCTAGGAGCCACTCCGAGGGAGAGGATAGATGTGGGTGGTTCACAGGCTAGTGGGCACTCTACCTTAGGGTAGTCTTCCATCTAGTCTAGAAGAGGACTTGGACTCGCACAAAGAGGCCAGCAGGCTCACACCATTCCACCTAAGATCCATCCACATGGGGTGGTGCTACAGGGGGCACCAGCCCAGTATTTGATTGATGATGTTGTAGGATTTTATTTTTGAGGTCAGTTGACCTATTATGACTGTAGCCTTCGGGCAATTTTGTATATCCATGCACTTTGAGATACACATCCCGAGACATCTTTTGAGACACACATATTTATATGAGACTTTACATTATGCTTCATTATGTGTGTCATTTATTGCTCATGTTTTTATTTTATTTACGTGATGTGATGATGGTAATATGATGAGTTGATGTGTGTGTTAGATGATAGATGATATTTATGATGATATGAATTTGATATGAATGCTTATGTACGTGTTTATGTAAATGCTTATATTATTTGGTAATTGTGACATGATGTTATGTATCATGAGTTGATTTGATGATGTATTTATGATTCTATGTATGGGTGAATGCAATGATGTATTATTATATATGGATGGATGATTTATGACATTGGGTTTATATGGATGCAATATTTTTGTTAGATACATGTCTAATTTTTATTTAATTGTATGCATCTAATTTATGCTATGATATGGTAAATGCAAGGTAACATGCACTGTTTACATGATGCTCAATCTAATGTGAATGAACCTATATGCTTTAATCACTTAAAACATAAGGAATGCATATGATATGATTTCAACAATCTAAACAGGTGATACCACAGAAAGTATAACAATCCTGAATGTGAATAATCATTATTGTCACAAGAACTTATTGTTTGGGCATTCATATGTGAAATGTGTTGGTGTGTATGTATGTAACTTCTTGATAAAGCTTATGTTATTTTAAAAGGTTCAAAATAGTCAGTGGCCATGTAGATATTACTTCTAACATCTATCCAGTATCTATCCTATCTTGTTTATACCTCTTAATTGATAACTTTAGAAAGGAAAACTGATGATGTGATGAATGATATGACTTATTGCTATGTAGGAATTTTGAGGTTTTTCCTGTGACTCAAACACTCTAGTTATTCTATCAATAGTTGCGTATTGACCACACTAGACTTTTGAAGAAGCAAGGCTTTCATAATGGGCCTATGGATTCATTATTCCTATGTGTGCAAATAAATATATTTAGATAGAACTCAAGAATTTCCTCCGATGTCAAGTGGGATTATTTCAGCCCATTGCTAAGATCGTGGATCCTCAATTGTTCATCTTATCCTATGTTGGACTTAGTTGGATTATACTGCTAGGTGGCTTGGGGTTACTTAAAGTTGGCTCATCCACATGCAAAAATTGGTCTACACAAATGCAAAATGCTATTGTGATAGACTTATCATCATGCGTAAGGATACCACCATTTCCAAGAATGGCTATATACCAAACCTATAATGGGTATCACCTTCCAGTTTTGTGCAATACTGAGAATTTCGGGGATTCAAGTTCCATTCCCTTTTTTCTTCACTTCATTTGGGATACTTGCTCATACTTAGTGACAAAAATCACTATTTATTTTTGACTGATTTTTTTCTTGTTTTTATCTTGAGAAAAGGATTTATGTAAGGATGAAATTCATTTGTTTTCTTTGACTTTTATTGTTGCTTGCCATTTGGGAATTTGAATGATGACTTTGGAAACAAGAATTTTGAATTTGTACTTTGTTTCAGGATTTTTGCTTATTTTAATGAAATCAAGGGATTTATGTAGTGATGATAATCACTCATTTCTAGGTAGGGTAGAACTTGTCCTTTTGCCAAATCTCAGCACCTTTGAACCGGTCACACAGGAGGATAAGCAAGGAAGATATTTTTCACTTAAGGTAACCTAGACCACTTTATGCAACTTTTATCTTTCCCTTGTACCAACTAGGATTTTAGTGTTTTTAATTAGTGATAGGATCCTGAAAATTTGAGGCATTCATGACTAGACCTTACTCTCTACTAATCAAGATGGCTTCTCATAAAAACTGATAAGACTACTAGATATGGTTGAATGATCATAAAATCTTAGCCTATTCTGTATAGCAACATGACATGGTTGTGTTGAAAAATATAGTTACACACATGGATGCATGGATGAAGGTGGACTTGTGTATTTGTGACTATGATGCAAATTGTGGCATCATTTGTAAGAGTGTGATCATAACATATACAAATGCAATGGATATGCATGTTTGATGTAATGCAACTATATGGATGTAGATGTGAGATGCAACTATTTTTGTATTTTTGATTTTTGCATTATTTTTGTATTTTTTTATTGTATTTTGACCAAAGGGCTTATTGTGCCTTTGGGGCTTTTTGAGTTTGACCAAGCGACGTGAAGCCATCTTTGGAGCATTTTTTATTGAAATTTGACCAAGCGGTGTGAAGATACCCTTGGAGCATTTTTTATTGAATTTTGACCAAGCGGTGTGAAGATACCCTTGGAGCTTTTTGAATTGAAATTTTTGACCAAGCGATGTGAATATACCCTTGGAGCTTTTGTAATTGAAATTTTGACCAAGCGGTGTGAAGATACCCTTGGACATTTTTTTGAATTGAATTTTTGAACAAGAAGTGTGAATATACCCTTGGAGCTTTTAGAATTTTGAACTTTTTATGTTTTTCGAATTGTTTGCATTTCTTGTTTTTATGTATTTTTGATTTTTTTTGAATTTTTGACATATTTGAATGTTTTTATATTTAATGAAATATTTGAATGTTTTTGTATTTAATGACATATTTGATTTTTTTTGTAATTTATGTGTAAAATATCTTCAAATCAATGATATTGAGAGGCTCAGGCTCTTCAACACCATCCAATGATGTGAGGCAATATGCCCCAGGCCCGACCCTTTTTGAAATCATGTAGGTGCATATCTAGTTTACCACAAATTTGTCTTGTAGGTGCAACGGTAGATTTGAGTTTTGATGGTTTTATTTGAGCACAATATCCCTAAATTTGAATTCTCTTAAGTGGACTTTACTATTGTAATCTCGCACGAAGAAATCTTGGTAAACACAGAGATGCTCAAAGGCATTGACTCAATGTTCATAAAGAAGTGTTAACTGGTCAAGGCGGTCTTGCCACGCTGTGTCATCATCTATGAATTCCTTCATTGCTATACGCAGAGTTGGAATATCCAACTCTAGGGGCATGATGGCCTCAGTGCCATATACAAGTGAAAACGGTGTTGCCCCAGTGGGCATCCGCACACTAGTCCTGTATGCCCACAACACAAAAGTCAATTGTAGATGCTAGTCCTTAGGATTATCTTTCACTATTTTCCTCAATATGGAGACTATTATTTTGTTCGAGGCTTCTGCTTACCCATTTGCTTGCGGATAATAGGGTGTTAAAAAACTATGTTGAATGTGATATTTTTTCATTAAAGCATGCACATTTTTGTTCTTGAAATATGGCCCATTATCCGATATTATCTTCAAAGGGACCCCAAAATGACTTATGATATTGTGGAGTATAAACTCCACAATCCTTGGTATAGTTGTCAATGTTAAGGGGATTACTTCGACCCATTTGGTAAATTACTCAATGGATGTTATGATGAACGTGTGTCGGCCCAAGGATGGGGTGAAATATTTTCCACTAAGTCTAGTACCCACTATAAGAAGGACCATACTGTCTGGATGGATTGCAAGGCTTGTGATGACAAGTGAGTGAGGTTTGCATGATATTGGCACTTGATGCATTTCTTGACATACACGCAATAGTATTTTTCCATAGTGGGCCAATAGTAATCCATTCTCAAGATGTGCTTAAAGATGGTCATGCCACTGAAGTGACCACCACATGTACCATCATGAGCTTGCAAAATTACCCAGGATGCTTCCTAGGGCTCAATACAATGAAGAAGCATTCCATCGTAGTCTCGTCTATAAAGGATATCTTCTAGTAAGATATACCTTGTCATATTCTATTTAAATTCTCATATTTTGGCATGCGATAGGCCTTGCGATACTACTCCAATTTTTAGGAAGTCTCGTAATTGGGAAAGCCAATCCTGATAAGCCATGACTTCTATGGATAAAACGACATGTTCCTCTTGTGATCCAAAATTTGTGAACACAGATTGAGAAATCACCTTATGGTAGATGGTTGTACCACACTCTACAGGACCTTGAGAGATCAAATATTCCCAAGGTGTCATTTGCAAGAAATCTCTAGCTTTGAAGGACCAATATTGATTTGGTTCGATCTGGATCATGTTGACTGAATATAGGTTGTCAATAACCTCATGTTATATTGTTGAATATGTGAGTACTTTGACATGAATGGTTGTGAAATCAGCAAATGGATTCTAAGGGATTAAGGATCCCAAATATTCCATGGTGTCTGCAAATATGTTTGATGTACGAGGGATTGCCTCGATGTCATACCATTCTAGTCGGGCTAGGTAAGTGTCAACAAGCTCCTTGTAAGCTTTCAAGAGTGGGCACCTACATTGGAACAATTCTTTGACTTGATTAACTATGAGCAAAGAGTAACCAAAGATATTCAATATTTTAATGCCCATTGCAATGGCTATTTGGAGTCCCAAGATTAGGGCCTCATACTCTGTGTTATTGTTTGTGTAAGAGAAGTCTAGCTTAAATGACAAGGGCAATGGATCACCCTGTGGTGTGATAAAGACTATCCCTTCTCTATCACCTTGATCGCACTTCGAACCATCAAAGAATAATGCCATGTCTCTTTCCTTTTCAGGCTATTCAAGTTTGGGTGGATATGATAATACGAATACTACATTATTAGACAATTCTATGGTGAGAGGTTTTCTATCCTAAAGAGGTGCCTCTACTAATTGATCTACTTTGACTTGGTCCTTTATGGACTTTTGGCTTATGAAATCTAGATCAAATTCTATCAATAGCATGATCCACTTTGCAGTACATGTATTGTGGTAGGTCTTGTTCATCATATACTGCAAAGGAATTTGTTTTGATATAACATAAGTTGTATGGCTCAACATGTAGTGTCACAATTTTCTAGTTGCAAAGACCACTGCTAGGCATAAATTTTATACATACGCATATCCTAGCTCATAACTCACCAAGGTACGACTAATGTAATATACAGCTTGCTCTTTGTCTTACATATTCTTTTGAGCCAACATGGTGCCCAAAGTGAAATCAATAGCTGATATGTATAGTAAAAATGGCACGTCTGGCCTCGATGGAGCCAATACTAGTGGTGTTGCCAGGTGCATTTTGATTTCTACAAAATCTTTTTGGCATTATTCATCCCAATGAAATAGGACATCTTTGTGTAGCAACCGGTTCATGGATTGACTCTTGTCTAATAATTACATAATGAACCATTTGATGGATGCTACCTTGCCTTGTAGACTTATTAACTCCCTAATGTTGGTAGGGGCAGCCATTTCCATTATAGCCTTTACCTTCACAGGGTTGACTTAAATACCTCTCTTAGAAATGATGAAACCTAAGAGCTTACTAGAAGTCACACCAAACATGCACTTCTTAGGGTTCAATATGATGTTGTGCTCAATGAGGTGATCGAATAATTTCATAAGGATCTCAGTGTGATCTTGCCATACTAAATATTTGGCCAGCAAGTCATCCATGTAATATTCTAAGATAGTGTGCATGTAGTCATGAAATATGTATGTCATGGCTCGCTGATACGTAGCACCAACATTCTTTAGGCCAAATGGCATCACCTTGTAACAAAATGTTCCCCATGGAGTAATGAAATTAGTTTTATGCTGGTCTTTGGGTTTGATTCGAATTTAATTGTATCCAAAAAATCCATCCATCAAGGAGAACATATCATGACCTGCAGTGGCATCAATAAGAGCATCTATGTTTGAGAAAGGGAACGAATCCTTTAGAGTTTCCCTATTCAATTCTTTGAAATTTGTGCAAATGTGGACTCTTCCATATGGTTTTCCCATGGGCACCATGTTCGAGACCCACTCAAGATAATCAATGGGAACTATGAAAATCGCATCCAATAGTTTTGTAACTTGTTATTTACAATCAAAGTGATGTTTGGATGCATTTTCCTCAAATTTTACTTGACTGGATTCTTCATGGGATCCAATGAAAGGTTGTGCACAACTACCTTTGGATCAATCCCTGGCATGTCTTTGTAATTCCAAGAAAAAATATTTGGCCTCTCTTTAAAGAGAGGAATTATGATGGCCAGTTCCTCTGGAGACAAACTTTCTCTAAACTTGACTTTCTTTGGTTGATTAGGATCATCACTGATGTACATCTTGAAAGTCGCTTCTATAGCCATATGTGACCCATCCTCCAGCTGGTGAGGCATGGGTATAAAATGAATATCATCAATAGGATTTACAGGTCATACTAACTTAGAATCCAATCCTACATGGAATACGTCATATGCACATCCTGATACAAAATAAAATGATTGCCACATATGTAGCAAGTGTGAACAGGGATTATCTTTAAAAGGCTTAGAAAAATCCAATTTTTTATAAGCAAGTGTGAATTCTCTTACCTTTTGTCGGCTAAGCTTGTTTGATGGTCGGCATGATATTTTATTATGTTTTTTAAACCTTTGCCTTATTCTTCTCCTTATCCCTTCAATGTCCTTCCTCCTTCCCTACCGTCCATTTTCCCTTATCACTCCATTTCCTTCCTCTCCCCACGCCCGCTGCCACCTCCCTCTCCACTTCCTACTAATTTGTTCTCTCTAATCGTCCCGATCTTCCTCCAACCTCCCTTCCCTACTCTTCCAATTGTATTAAGCCTATATAAGGTTTAATTATTGTAAGGTTTAATTAGCTGGTTATTTTTTATTAATGAATATTCTCGCTGGTTATTTTGCTGTGTCAATTTTTATCTTGGCCCACATTAATCTAAGTTCACATTAACCTAGGACTTACACTGGTATCAGAGCTCCAGGGGGGCACGAAATTCAAGGGCCGAGGTGAGGCATGAAAGTTGAGCATAGCATACTGGTGAGTGACTGGGGCATGAATCCCGAGGAGTGCATGAATTCTGAGGAGCGACTGGGGCATGGATCTCGAGGACACATGGATCTCGAGGAGTTGACTAGGCACAGACAACAGGTTGATGTGGTGGTGATAGCTGACATGGCAGTTTGAGTCGATAAGGCGGTAGCTGACATGGCATGTGGTGACGTGGATCAAAGTTGGCAAAGTGCTGACTGGACAACACATGGATCGAGGTTGGCAACCTGCTGACATGGCAGAGGAGAGCAAAGTGCTAACATGGAAAAGGTGAGCAGTGTGCTGACATGGCAGAGGTGAGCAGAGTGTGCCATGTGGCAAAGGTTAGCTGGCCTAGATTGGGTAAAAGGTTTGGGTGGTCGATTTCCCGAAGGTAATCGACTTTCTATGTGTTCACAAGCTTTGATAAAGCCTGAACACGCCCACCTCCCACTGCATGTGGGACTATTTTTTTTTTTTTTCGTCGCTCAATTTAAATATAACTGGTTCTTTCTTCCTTCCATATGGATAGCTTGGTCTAACAGTCAAGGCTCTCGCTTGCAGAGAAGAGACCCGAGGTCGAATCCCGTTGGGGTCAAGAATACACAAGATTTTTTATTTTTATTTTGTTTCTTCATCGACAAATAGGGTTTAAGTACACAATTTGACACTGTTGTACCATAGCAGCCATGTGGTGCAGCGGCTAAGCCTTTTGGGTAGACGACGGAGATCAACGGTTCGAATCTCATTGAGGATTACAAAAAAAAAAGGTTTATTTTTATAAAAAAAATTATTATTTAGTTTTTTTTAAGGTTTTAAAAATTAATTTAATAATTTATATGTATATATTTTTTTATTATTTTTTTTGATTGGTTGAAAAGGTGTTGAAAGGTCCCGGAACCTTGTACAAGAATTTTTACATGTTATTCAAACCGACCGAAGAGGCCCAAGAGCTAAAGATCATAGAAGAAGCCAAACACCGCAAGAAAAAAGGTGTCGTGATATTGCAACATGTTGCATTTTTGCGGTCCCAAGCATATAGAAAAAGCAAGGAGGAAAAGGTGTCGCGATATCGCGACATGTTGTGCCATCGCGACCAAGGGAGGAAAAGATGTTGCGATATCACGACAAGATGCAGCATCACGGTTGAAGGAGAGGAAGTGTCGCGATATCGCGACATGTTGAGCCATCGCGACCAAGGGAGGAAAAGATGTCACGATATCGTGACAAGATGCATCATCATGGCCGAAGGAGAGAGAGTGTCATGAAATCATGACATGTTGCAATGTCGCTGCCAAAATAGAAGAAGTGTCGCGATATCGTGACAATTTGTGTCATCGCAGCCAAAGGAGGAAAGTTGTCACGATATCGTGACAAGTTGTGTCATCGAGGCCCAAGAAGAAAATATGTCGTGATATCGCGACATGTTACATTATCGCGGCCACAGGAAAAAAAGTCTCCACCATCGCAGCTATGAGAGAAAAGGTGTCGTGATATCGTGACATGTTGAATTGTCACGGCCCAAGGAGAAAAAGTGTTGCGATATCGCGACATGTTGCAATGTCATGACCAGAAGAGAAAAACTGTCACGATATCGCGACAAGAAGTATCATCGCGGCCTAAGGAGAAAAAATGTTGCAAAATAACGACGTGATGCATCATCTCGGCAAAAAGGTAAAAAATATCGTGATATCGCGACATGTTGCAATGTCATGGCCAAAGAAAAATGTGTCGCGATATCGCGACATGTTGCATCATCGCAGCCCAAGAGAAAAGGTGTCACAAAATCGTGACATGTTGTGTCATCGTGGCCAAAGGAAAAAAAGTGTCGTGATATCGCGACAAGTTGTAGCATTAAGGCCAGAGGAGAAAAAGTGTCACGATATCGCGACATGTTACAACCTCACGGCCAAAGAGAAAAGATGTCGCGATATCGCGACATGTTGCAATGACATGGCCAAAGGAGAAAAAGTGTCACGATATCACGACAAGTTGCATTGTCGTGGCCAGATGCGGAAAAAGTGTCGCGATATCGCGACATGTTGCATTATCGCGACCAAGGAGAAAAAGTGTCGCGATATCATGACATGTTGCATTATCGCGGTCAAATAGAAAAAGTGTCGCGATATCGCGACATGTTGCATTATCGCGGTCAAATAGAAAAAGTGTCGCGATATCGCGACATGTTGCATTATCGCAGCCAAAGAGAAAAGGTATCGCGATATCGCGACAAGTTACATCATCACGGCCAAAAGAGAAAAAGTGTCGCGAAATCATGACATGATGTAACGCCATGACCAAAGGAGAAAAAAGTGTTGCAATATCGCGACAATTTGCAACATCATGCCCAAAGGAGAAAGAAATGTCGTGATATCGTGACATGTTGCATTTTCATGGCCAGAGGTGAAAAGTGTCATGATATCACGCCATGTTACATTTTCACTGTTGAAGGAGAATAAGGATAAGGTGTCGCGATATCGCGACAAGTTTCAATAGCATACCAAACCAATCCCCTGGCAGCATCTCACATTGTGCAAACATTGAAACTTGTAGGATCATTCCTTAGGCCAATGGGGAAGGAGTCTCTCCACACTTGAATTTCAGATTCGCTGACTCCCTTGTTAGCAAGCCATTCCGCAACTTTGTTTCCTTCTCGATATTGATTCTTAATGGCTACTTCTAGGTAATTTCCAATTAGGGCCTTGCATTCTTGGAAAATCAAAGCAAGGGTCCAAGGAGGCTTAGCGGTACCATTGAGCCAGTTAATACAGTGCAACGAGTCTCCTTCGATTATAAGGTTATTGATGGTCAACCCTTTCATGAGGATCAAACTTTGGAACAAGGCCCGCGCCTCTGCCATATTGTTGGATTGAATTCCCAAGTTCTAGGCAAAGGCCAAAATTATTTCTCCTCTATGGTTTCTAAGAATTCCCCCTCCGCTAGCCACTCCTGGGTTGCCTTTAGCCGCACCATCGAAATTGAGCTTGTGCCACCTAGTAGGTGGTAAGACCCACTTGATGACGGACCTGTCAATAGAAATACGAGGCATGATAGAGATGTTAGATAGATTGAAAAGTTTGGTTAGGTCCGATTCTAAACCAGGAGGGGGGGTTTTGGAGATGAAACAAGAGAGGCATTCTTCGTAGCAAGGGTCATGATTTTGACAACGATAATATTCTTATCAGTGGCTTGATTTTTGAAAATTTTGGCATTTCTCTCTAGCCATATCTGCCATAGGAAAAGGTGGAGGCAAGCTTGCCACATGAATTTTAGTTGTTTGCTCTTGAAAGGTCGGGGCCATTGCTTAATGAGGAGGGGAATGGAATGTGGGAGGACTGTGGAGATGTCAAAGGTGTTATGGACCTGGTTGATAACTACAAGAGAAAAGGGACATTCCAAAAAAACATGCAAAGTAGACTCATAGGCATTTTTGCACAGGATACACCAATTGGGAATGAGTAACCCTCTGATTATCAAGTTGTCAATGGTGAGGATTCTATTTTGGATGGCCAACCAGCAGAAGAATTTGACCTTGGGAATGATCTTGGGGATCCAGAACTGATTTGATAAGTCCCAACCATCTGTGGGATTTTCTTGACTGTAGTAGGCTGATTTGACTGTGAAATTTCCAGATTCTTCAAGGTTCCAGACCATGGAATCATCTTTGTGAGTGCTCGGGATGATGCAAGTCCTCAACAAGTTTTGTAACCACCTGAGAGCCTCGGTGATATGCCTGGGCCCATTAAGAGCCAGGTGTTTCCATTCAGGTCTTGTAGGACCTTGGTTAATGAAGTGGCACACCTTATCTCCAAAGGTGGCTTTGGTAGTCGCCTTGAGCACTGCAAGATGCGGATCTTAGCTGAGAGGTTTATCACGGATCCATGGGTCGTCCCAAAAACGGATGGTCATTCCAGTTCCTAGACATCACCTTAAGCCTTCCATGATAATTTTCCTTGTTTTGATTATGCCATTCCAGAAATGGGATCCGATAGGGAGGTTGTGCTCTCCAAGAAAGGACAGATGATGGAGGTGCTTAGCTTTAATGATATCAATCCACGTGAATTTTTCATTGATGGTAAGTCTCCAGGCCTGCTTGGCAATGAGGGCTAAGTTCATCCATTTGATGTCTCTGAATCCGAGTCCTCCATCCTTTTTCTTGGAATAGACCCTATCCCAGGCGACTAGCGAAAATTTGTTCTTGTTTTCGTTTCTAGCCCAAAGGAATCTGCATTGAATTTGTTAAATTTTTTGGCAGATGGTAGTTGGAGATTTGAAAATAGATAGGAAAAAAATGGGGATACTTTGAAGGCAAGCTTGGACCAGAGTGGCTTTGGCTGCTCGGTCGAGCATTGAGATTTTCCACCCCACTAGTTTCTTGTTGAGGCGATCTAAAACAGGGTTCCACATAGCCGAGACTGATCTGCCATGGAAAAGTGGTAATCCAAGATAAGTAGTTGGAAGGCTCCCAATGTTGCACCCAAGGATCTCAGCAATCCTATTTTGTCTATGATTGGGAGTATTGAGAAAGTATAGCTTGCTTTTGCGGTAATTGACTTTTTGACCAGTCACCTCTTCATAAGAATCAAGAATGTTCTTAATGATTTTTGCTTCGGGAATGGAAGCATGAGAGGATAGAATAGTATCATAAACAAACTATTGATGGGATATGGCTTTGGATGTAGAGGCTGGTTTGATCCCGAAAACAAGACCACTGTTGCAGGTAGCTGAAAGGGTTCTTCCAAGAGTTTTGGCCAAAATGATGAAGAGAAAGGGGGACAGAGGGTCCCCTTGACGGATGCCTTTGAAAATTTGGAAAAAACCTGCGGGTGAGCCATTGATAAGAAATAAGAACCAAGCAGTCGAGACACATTCATGAACCATCTTGATCCATTCTTTGTGAAACCCAAAATTTTCCAGGACTTCGAACAGGAATTTCTAAGAAACCCGATCGAAAGCCTTGTTCATGTCAAGCTTAAGTAACATGCTGGGTTTTTTACTTTTTGATGCCGAGTGGGCCAGTTCGTGGATGGTTATCACTCCATATGAAATGAATCTACCTTTGATCGAGCTCCCTTGGCACTGATCGATGATGGAGGGAAGGATGTCTTTCAACCTATTTGCCATAACTTTGGTGATAAGTTTGTAAATGACACTGCAAAGACTAATCGGTCTGAAATCAAAAAGGGAAGCACGATCATTGGACTTGGGAATTAAAACAATGAAAGTGGAATTGGCTTCTCTCGGCATATTTTTGGCTCTCTGGAAGAATTTAACTATAGCAACGACATCTTGGCCAACAATATCTCAGAAATGTTGAAAAAACTAGGGTGGGAAACCATCAGGTCTGGGGGCCTTATCAGGTTCCATTGCAAATAGAGCTTCTTTGATCTCCTCTTCAGTGAAGCATGCAAGCAATTTTCCATTATCATTGTTAGACACCAACTTTGGGATGTTCTGTAGCAAAGAGCTTGAGGTGTAGGGATGGCAGTCAGTGCTTGGTCTTAATATTTCTTGGAAGTGGCAAACAACTTCCTGTCTGATTGCTTGGATGTTAGAGACAATGGATCCATCAGCCTTGGTCAGCTCAGAGATTTTATTAGAGCCTCTGTGCCACATGGTGGAAGCATGGAAAAACTTCGTGTTGGTGTCTCCTTCTTTGAGCCAAATATTTCTGGATTTTTGCCTCCAGTAAGTCTCTTCCTTAGCCAAAGCATTGTGAAAATTTGAAAGGAGGCTCTTTTCTTCAAGGAAAGTTTCATCCCTCAGATCTCCTCCCTGAATCATATTTTCCACCCTTTTCAGCTCATCAATCAGATGCTTTTTCTCGGTAAAAAGGTTGCTGAAGACATCCCTATTTCAGCATTTCAGCTTGAGTTTGACCACTTTCATTTTGAGGAATAGATTCGTGAGAGGGTTTGGACAGAAGTCCTACTGCCACCATTGGCGAATACACCGGCATAAATCTAGATGAGTGAGCCACATATTTTCAAACCTGAAAGGGGTTTTGAAGATTTTTTGGGGGCGAGAGAAATCCATAATTAAGGGATTATGGTCGGAGCCAATTTTAGGGTGGCTATGAAGCCTGGCATTGCCAAAAATAGGAATGAGTTCTTTGGATAAGAGAAATATGTCAAGCCAGATTTGGATGTGATGGATACCCGCTTGTTTGTTGCTCCATGTGTAGTTAGACCCTTGAAGCGGCATGTCCATTAGCTCGTTGTGGTTGACAAATTCGTTGAAGTCTTCTATGCAGCTGTTGGTGATCGAATTGCCTCCTTTTTTATCAAACAAATGGAGGGGAGAATTGAAATCACCACAAAGCATCCATGGAAAGTCTACAAAGTTGTTACATATTGCATAAATGTTATCCCATAGTAACCTTCTGTTAACATGACTGTTAGGTTCATAAACATTGGTGGCGATCCACTGGAGGTGAGTGTCTTTATTAGTAAATAGAATGTTGATGGTTCTGTTAGAGACTGAAATAACTCTCCCTTCAATGGTTGTTAGGTCCCATAAACAGAGGAGACCCCTGGATGCCCCTGTGGAGGGACAAAAGGCAAAATTGTTGTTTTCCCATATTAACTTGCAGACTTGGGTGCTGTTATTCTCATCTAATTTGGATTCTTGAAGGAACATGATATTTGGTTTTAGATTTTTTTTTACCATTTTAATAGTTCTCTATTTTGCAGTTCTGTTGAGGCCTCTGACATTCCAAGAGATGATCTTCATCGAGATGATTTGGAGTTTACTTTGCGACCTCTGCCTCTCCCTTGAGACGGAGTTAGTTTGGGTCTAACTTCATCCTCTTCCTGGTGATTTGTGATGGGGTGTTCAGAAATGGGGCCCAAGGTGGTAGGCATTGTGCCATTGTTATATAGGAAATTGTTAAAAAAAAAAAATTAAAGGCCTTTATTAAAACAAATTTTGAAATTTTTTTATAAAAAAAAGGTGAAAAGATATTTTGAGGTAAAAGTTTTTTTTGGTATCATAAGAATTAAGTTGTAACCCAGTTCATGTGATGTGATTATGAGTAGATGATCTAGGCAGTCGGATGCTATAATGCATTAATATCTCTGTTGAGAAGAGAGACACCTGATTCCTTTTACGAGAAAGTCCAACGATACGGACTTCATATAGTGTTCTGCCAATTAGAAAACCAAGTGATTGCTCATCTACGAAAACCAGACTCTGGATACGAGGCAAATTCTGAAGATAATATCTTTAGGCAAAGGATAGTTGAGTCTGAGATGGTTGAAATAGTACCTGAAGGAAAATCAAGTGAAAGTTATACACCTGTAGTGCCTGAAGTAGAAACAAGTGAGAGCTATACACCACGCTCTCCTGATTCAAAACCAGAAGAAGAGGAAGAAGAACCAGTGGAGGTAAAACCTAAAACTGAAGAACAAGAAGTTCTCAACAGATGTAATGAGCTAGAAGCAGCATCAGAAGTCATTATAATTAGTGACGACGAAGCAGACAACTTCACCTTTCCAGTTTTGGGTGATCCTTAAGAAGAAGAATGCCATATCAGTGACCATATTAAAAAGGCTAGATTTGATTTAAATCAGTGATCTATTTAGTAATTCTTTGTACTACTTGTTTGAATTTGAAATAAAGTTTGCTTTCTGAAATGGCATCCAATACTAGTCTACCAATCCCTGAGTTCAATGGTGGTGATTATGAGTATTGGTAAATTAAAATGAAAACTCTTTTGATAGGAAAAGGTCTTTGGGATGTGATTGAAGAGGGATATACTGAACCTACTGCAGCTGATTGGGCAGCTTTGAATTTTGTTGATAAAAGGGCTAAAAAGGAAGCTCAGAAGAATAATTCTTCTGCCCTTTATCACATCCAAGCCACCCTTGACATAAGTATTTTCCCTAGAATAGCTTCTTTTATAACAGTTGAATCTACTTGGAATGCTTTAAAATAAAGTTATAGGGGTAGTGACCAAGTCAAACAAGTTAAACTACAAACCTTGAAACGAGAGTTTGAAACTCTTAAAATGCAAGAGAGTGAAAATGTTTGTGATTACTACGTACGTGTGAAAGTCATAGTAGATAAGATGGTAACTTTAGGAGAAGATGTAAAGCCTGAAGTTATAGTGAAGAAAGTGTTGAGGACACTTCTTCCTAAATGGAATTCAGTTGCCATAATTATAGAATAATCCAAAGACGTAACTTCTCTATCTTTTGAAACCCTCATTGGCTCACTTCTCTCACATGAAGAGAGGTTACAACAATCTCCTTCAACAAGTTACGAAGGAGATGATAAAGCCTTTGCTTCTCATGAAGGCGAAGGTAGAGGTTGTGGCAGAGGACAATATAGAGGTAGAGGCAAAAATAATCAGAGAGGTGGAACTCCTAACAGAGAAGGAAATTAGAACAGAGGAGGATTCTCAAACAGAGGTGAACAATAGAATAGAGGAGGACAACAAAATAGAGGGAAACAATCAGGTAGAGACAAAGGAGGAGATAAATCAAAACAAACTTGCTAAAATTGTGGTAAACCTGGCCATTATGCTCATGACTATTGGACAAAGCCTTCATAAGGAAGCAGCAGTAGCCAGAGTAATCAATTTGAAAATGCTAACTTCACAAGCGATGGTAACCGGACTTCCTAAAGTTCAGGATAGTAAGGAAGTCTATGAAGGGTGTGCTCTGGGGAAGCATGCCAGATCAAAATTTCCTCATGGATAAGCATGACGGGCCAGCTATCCACTCTAGTTAGTGCATACAGACATCTATGGTCCGATGAAGACCAAGAGTCTTGGTAACAAATCTTACTGCCTACTCTTCATTGATGATTTTACTAGAATGTGCTAGATATATTTTTTGAAACATAAGGATGAAGCATTTGAATGCTTTGTCGATTTCAAAACAAGAGTTGAAAGTGAGAGTAGATATTTTGTAAAATTTCTTAGGTCAGATATGGGAGGAGAATACTCCTCTAATGAGTTCTTGAATTTCTGTAAGCAACATGACATTAAGATGTAGTTCACAGCTGCCTACACTCCACAGTAGAGTGGTGTCGCAGAGAGTAAGAATCGCACCATTGTGGATATGGCAAGGTCTATGATTTAGACGAAGCATTTGACTAATTCATATTGGGCAGATGCAGCCAAGACAAGCGTACATATCTTGAATAGAAGTCCTACTTCAATTTTGGAAGGGTAAACACCTTACCAAGCTTGGTATGGTAAAAATCCAAATGTTAAGTATTTCAAAGTGTTTGGCTCCTTGGCATATTCTCACATTCCTGATGAGCTAAGAAAGAAGCTCGATCCAAAGAGTCAGGCATGCATCTTTGTAGGATACTGTGAGAATACAAAATCTTACAGACTCTACAATCTCAGGACTAGAAAGTTTGTGCTTTCCAAGGATGTGATTTTTGATGAACGGGGAGAATGGGGTAAGCCCCAAATATTTAGTGATAATGAATCCAATGATGTAGTTTCTAAGCAGGTGCAACAGGAGACACCACAAAAAGGTAAACAGTCTCCTCCCATAAACCTAATTTCATCTTCTGATTCAACTTCTTCACCAAGTCCTTCTCCATAGAGATCAGTAAGTTCCTCACCAATGGACATTGATTCTCCATCCAGAAGTAAGAGAACTCTATAGAATCATCCATCATATCAGATGTTGGATAATTTTTTTCAAAAAGATACACTAGGAGTCAAGCTAGTGAAATGAATTTTGTACTACAAAGATTAGAAAATATGCACTTGTATGGTGATGATGTCTCCCAACAGGAACCTAGGGGAGATATAGTTAACTATGCTTTGTTAACTAGTTCATAGCTTGAACCTTCTAGTTATGAGAAGGCTTGTACTCAAAAGATTTTGCAAGATGCCATGAAATAGGAGATCACCTCTATAAAAAACAACGACACTTGGGATCTGGTGGAGCTTCCTAAAGGAAAGAAACGTGTTGGATGTAAGTGGGTATTCAAGACCAAGTTTAATGTTGATGGTAGCATCAAGAGGCACAAGGCGAGATTAGTTGCAAAGGGATTCACTCAAAAATATGGAATTGATTATGAAGAGAATTTTTCTCCTATAGCAGACTAGAGACTATCAGAACAGTTCTTGCCTTAGCTGCATATAAGGGATGGAAAGTCCAACACATGGATGTAAAGAGTGCATTTCTCAATGGTTACTTGATAGAATAAGTGTATGTTGATCAACCACATGGATTTGAAGATAAAGACAAGGAAAATATTGTTTTCAAACTGAAGAAGGCACTTTATGGCCTCAAGCAGGCACTGAGAGCTTGGTAATAATGCATTGATGGGTACTTTAAATATTTTGGATTCATCAAAAGCAAAAATGAACCCACGCTCTACTACCTAAATGAAGGTAATGACATACTCATTGTTTGTATGTGGATGATCTCATTTTTATGGGTAGTAATGAAAAATTCAATATGGATTTCAAACACTCCATGATGCAGGAATTTGAGATGAAGGATCTTGGCTTAATGAAATAATTTCTTGGAATGGAAGTCCATCAAACAGATTTAGGGATCTTCATCTGTCAACTTAAGTATGCTTGAGATATGATCAAGAAGTTTGCTATGGAGCAATGCAAATTAGTTGGAACTCCAATTGAACATGGGATCCAATTAAGCAAGGATGATAGAGCACCGAAAGTTGATGTGACCACTTTCAAAAGCATTTTTGGGAGTTTGATGTTTCTCGCCAACACCAGACTAGACATTCAATATGTTGTATCTCTTATTTCTAGATTTATTTCTAATCCATCTGAGCTGCATATGCAGGCAACTAAAATAATTTTGAGATATGTGAAGGGTACATTGGATTTTGGAATTCAGTACTACAGAAGTGATACTATCAAGCTTGAAGGCTTTAGTGATAGTGATTAGGGAAGTAATGTTGATGATATAAAATCCACATCGGGTAACTATTTTAGTCTTGGTTCGGGACTAATAACTTGGAGTTCCAAGAAGTAGACAGTAGTAGCACTATCTTCAACAGAAGCTGAGTATATAGAAATCACTCATGTTAGTACTCAAGCTCTATGGCTACGAAAGGTATTAGAAGATATTGGAGAGCAGTAAAGTGGTCCAACTAGAATATTCTGTGACAAAATTAGTGTCATTCAGTTGGCATACAATCCTGTCCACCATAGTAGATCAAAGCATTTTGATATGAAGTACCACTTCATCAGAGATATGGTGGAAAATGATATTGTTGAGCTTCACTATTGCCACACTTTGGAGAACATCATGGACATCTTCACCAAGGCACTAGCCAAAGCTCAATTTGTAAAGCTGAGAGACTGTATGGTCAGTCCTCTCAACTTTAAGGGGGAGAATGTAGCAAGTGTGAACATGGATAATCTTTAAAAGGCTTAGAAAAATCTAGTTTTTTCTAAGCAAGTGTGAATTCTATTACCTTTTGTCGCCTAAGCTTGTTTTATGGTCGGCATGATATTTTATTATATTTTTTAAACCTTCACCTTATTCTTCTCCTTATCCCTCCAATGTCCTTCCTCCTTCCCTACCGTCCATTTTCCCTTATCACTCCATTTCCTTCCTCTCCCCATGCCCGCTGCCACCTCCCTCTCCACTTCCTACTCCTTCGTTCTCTCTAATCCTCATGATCTTCCTCCAACCTCCCTTCCCTACTCTTCTACTTGTACTAAGCCTATATAAGGTTTAATTATTGTAAGGTTTAATTAGCTGGTTATTTTTTATTAATGAATATTCTCGTTGGTTATTTTGTTGTGTCAATTTTTATCTCAGCCCACATTAATCTAAGTCCACATTAACCTAGGACTTACAACATATATTTGCTAGGGAAAAGGTCTTTAGGATCTATGGGTGAATCAATGCGGTCCCAATCAATAACCTCTGTATCAAGACATAGTGGTTCAGTAGGATGTGCTAGGTTATGAAGTAGAGTGGTCAAATCAATGGAGATCGTATTGATGGATGGAATGAAATCTACAGGACCACGTGGGTGAAATATTTTATTAGAGGCTTCTCCTCCATTATCACAATGAGGATCTGGAGGAAAAATAATCTCTATATATGGCCCATGAGCAGGCCGAATAATAGGATCATTGGATTTTAAGATCTCCTTAAATGTAGGCAGAGGGGGATTGACCATACGATGAATGACATTTAAGTCGATAGGTCTCCCCAAAAACCGCAAGCCAGGGTCTATGACACAAAGTACTGCTTCTCTTTCTACCAGTATATTGACCTGTTGCAAGTGGCAAGGTCCAAGATAAGCCATCTCAGTATTGTCATCAAAGTCATCATCACTTACCCACAAAACATTAGCATTGGTGTGTGGCCCCAAGGTAAGAGGCACATCTCTTGGCCCTAAGTAGGCCATATTTGTCTCATCCTCATATTCTTCATCACTTATGAAGATGCCATTTGCATTAGCATGTTATCCCAATTCATGGGGTCATTGCCTTACCCCTAGGTAGGCTCTCTCTATTGAGTCCTATGACGCATAGCCACTTTAATCCATTATGTACCCATTCTCATTATGGCTAGACCAAGAAAGGCTTTGTAAATAGTGAGGCCAATGATAGGCTAAGATTTTTTGAACTTCATCATCATTTGCCTCGTATCTGTTTCCTTCTTACTCCTCATCCCACAAGTTGCAACCTGTTGGGATGGACTCAATTGTGGAGCTTGGATGATAAGTCTCAAGAGGTGGTATGTTTACCATACCCACTTGTCTATTTCTTGTATATCTTGCACTTGGTGGGTTATAGAGAATAAAATCAATTTCTTCTTCTAACCCCAAAAATTTATCTATCCAAGGCTGCTGCTAGAGAGTCATATCAACCTCTAATGTGATAGCCTAACCCAAATATGTAAGATGTAAGCTAGTATTGTAGCTCAAATGGCCGCCTACACCCCTGCTCACATATACCAAGATCGTAACCATGCCAATGGCAACATTCAAAATAGGTTAGAGCAAACTTAGGATTAGAAAGGTAATGAAAATTAGTCGTGAATAGTTCATCATTATCCTCTTCTATGTCTGTAGACTTATGGGCACAGTCTAGGCAACGTAGATAAAATTTATCTAGTTGGGAGAGATTCCAAGTGGAACTACTATCCCCATCGGTGGTCTTAGGTCTTTTGGTCATCCCATGTCCTATGCAGACTCTATTATGGATGTAAATTTTATGTTCTGCACAAGATACTCTCATATCCTCGTACTTGCCAAGTGTATTGTCGCATGTGATGTGGATGATCCTACAGAAGACACTAGTGAAGCGAGTTCTAGTATCTCCTCAGCTTGATATTGGAGATCTTCTTCTTCTATGGGACTTGGAATTTTCTTAGTCTATGGTTATCACTTCCTTGGGCTTTCTTTCCTCAACTATGGGTACCTTTAGCTTCTAATTATCTTTTGGTTTAGACATTGATGGTCTATTAGAAGCATTAGTCATTTTGGGTGCAAGATGAGTTGCTGATGTGTCTGGGTATTTATGTACCCCTTTGCCTTTGTTATCCAGTTGTGTAGTTGGATATGAATGCCCTACATACAGGTGGGTAGAGGGAATTACAAATTCTCCTAAAAAATCCACTTTATGGATATAATTGAATGGCTCTTCATCATCCAACACCATAAACTTTGTCATCATGCACGTACTTGACACATTGGTCTAAAATCGAAGGCACACACTTCATATCTATTATCCAAGGGTGCCCTATGAGGATTTTGTATTGCATGACCCCTTCCAATATATGACACATTATATGGATGGTCTTATGCCCTACCTTTATGGGTAAGACTATCATTCCCATAGTATTTCATAAAGCATCATTGAAAGCTCTTAATGTGTAGGCTTTCGAAACGATATTTGACTTGGGGATATTGAGGTGTTCTATTGCTGTTGTTGTGATGATATTGATTGAAGAACATGTATCAAAAAAGACTTGCCTAAAATTTAAATCATTGACTGATGCAACAATGTGTAGTGGAGGGTCTGGTAAGGCAGTAGACACTGTCTTAATTTTATGATCATAAAACCAGATTACAGGTTCTTGACATTCTTGTACTTGTCCAACAAAACAAGTGAATGCATTTGGATCTTGTGGTTGGAGCTCAATTGATCTCAAAATATCCATAAAATTCTTCCTATGCTTTGGGGACTATTGTATGAGCTCATAGATAGATAGCTTAGCTGGAGTTGTTTGTAAATTTTTCTCTAGTCTACTCTGAACAGTTACCACAGGTTGAGTTGGTGGACCTAGAATGTTGTTCTACCCCTGCCTCTGCCCAAGTGCAATCAATAAATTAATAGGAGCTGCAGGAGGTTGTTGTTGACCATATCATCTATTCTTGGTAGCTATATCAATAATTTCAACCATCCCAATGCACCCATGAGTAGGTGTATCAATTCAGACTTGATTGACTTGGGCACCTTGCCCTCTAGGGAACTCATGGTTGGGTAGTGGGTTCTTGTATATGCCCATATCTCTGTTATCAGGAACCAATGGGTTGTCAACTTTAAGTTCTCTTGCCTCAATCATATTTTGTACCTGATGTTTGAAACCAACACAAACTTCAATATTATGCCTCAATATCCTGTGATACGGGAAAAATTTATCTTCCCTATATCCTTTTGTCTTAGGATGGTTGGGATCTATAAGGGATACATCTAGAAATCTGATCTTCCTAGCCTCGCTCAATTGATTGAAAATTTATTGCATTGACTCTGATAGAGGCGTAAAATAGTGAGGTGGCTTACGTTCTCTATTTTACCCCTAATTTTTCTTTTGATCATAGTTGGATGACGGGTATTGTGCTTGATAATTATGGGGTTGCTATGCAGCCCCATCCTTAGGTGGAACCAATACTACTTGATTGACTAGAGTAGGGTTTGTTTGCTTCTGCTTGTATTTGTCATTTTTTCCATTCTTGTTCCACTCCTTGTTTCAGATCTTGATGGTTCCCTCATATACCTTTATGTCTTAAATGAGTTTGGCCTGTGCCAAGGCTTCCTCAAATGAAGGATATTGTTGAAGTTGTAGCAAGAGATAAATATGTTTAGAATAACTCTTGGTGAACATACGAACAATTTCTTCTATGGGGATGGAGAATGATAACTTTGCCATGACTTTTCTCCACCTATCCCCATATTCCATTACCGTTTCATCGTCATAATGTTTTAGGTTTTCCAAGTCCAAAATGTTCACCTTTAGAACCAAATGAGAAATGCTTTAGGAATGCATTTGCTAGTTTTTCAAAATTGGATATGATGTGCTTGGGCAGTTGGTTGAACCATTGAGTGGCAGGGCCCAAAAATGTTATAATGAAAGTCCTTAGCATAATAGTATCATTATCTTCAAGATGAAAACATGCATTGATAAAATTTGTAATATGCTCTTGTGCATCCTCTTCACCCTTAAAATTTTCTAACCTAGGCATCTCAAAATTCTTAGGATATGTTGGGCTAGGGATTGATGGGCATAATGGTTGGTTGTGTATTTTTCTCAATGTCGGTTGGTTGCCAGTCATTTCTTGTTTCTCAAAGGACTTCATATTTTTAGTGAGTGCCTGGAATGCCTTTGTGGTAATGGAGGTAACTCTATGTGACTTTGACTTGTTCTATTTTCTTCCCTCTTATGGGGGGATTCAGGATGTGCTTGATCCTGATTTATCATATCTATCCTTTCTCCACCAGTTTGATGTTGTTCATAATTTGAGTGGTGGTTTTGTTGTGGGATTTCTTGTTGTCTATTTTACCCCTCTCTTGGTGATTCGATGCATTTATCTCTTTGATAATCTTTGTTATTGGCTTGTAAATTGATGTAGGATAGTTGCTCAGCTTGTTCTCTAAGATGTTGCTCATGTTGGTTCAAAAGCCTTTATCTTTGTTTGTCATGTTCGAGAGCTTCTAGTAGCTCTCGCTTGTTACGCAACGCATGTTCTAAATTTCACATGTGGTAATATTGCACTGTTGAAGAGGACTTAGGTTTATCTGATTATTCTCTTGTGGTTTTGATTCACAGATTCCTCAAAGAGGTCTCTATTGTTTATTTGCTTTTGCTTGCTACTGTAATTTGTTATGTATGTTGATAAGTGTCTCTACGGTCAAACTCTCCATGAGAATTGTGGAGTCATTATGAAGCATCCCTAGGTTGAGAGGTGTGTTTAGAAGTAACAATTCATGAACTTCCATATGCAAAATTTTCTATGACTACGATTCTGGGAGGTGGCCTCAAACGCAGCCGATCCAACTCATCTAACTATCTTATTTTCCATGGCTAATCCCTTGGGGTACCATTTTCTCCAATGAGGTCATAATATCTTGGAATCCTTCCTCTTGTGTGAAGAGTATCTTCTGTTTGATGCCTATGACTGGATGTAGCTTTGGTTTCTTGCCCTTCAGTGGGTAGCCCTATTCTTAATGTCTCATGTGAAGTTCAATATGTTGTGAATATTGTGTATATTTTTGGTTATGAGGGTTTTGTGGCCCTATAAACCATACATGAGGATGGATATGGGGAAACCTCATCATCCCTATTTCAATAACGGGGTCTAGAACCCTCCTTATGTCCATGTGAGGAGGAAGCTCTTGAATCTTCCTCACATCTTTGAGAAGTTTTTGTGTGTTTAGAGGAAGGCCTTGAGGTTTCCTCATGTCTCCTTGATGATTATGGCTATGAGGCCTATTTTTTTTTGTGCTTTAGTTCCATGATTTGACTCTCTATTTGGGGTTTCTTGAGGATATCCTCCAAGGGTTGAATTATCACCCCGTAGACTCACAGAACTACGTCTCACGGTCTTATGAGCATGTGGTTAAATGTTGCTATGACTTCACCTATGGGCATATGTTGCTTCAAATTATCCCTTGATATTGGACCGAGGGTGTTTACTTCTGGTTTTGACCATGGTGCTTGTGAATTAGTTGTTTGGATTGCAATTTAGATGAGGCCAAACAATATCAAGCAAGTGTTTATCTTGATTACCAATTTATGTGTGACCTAAATTGTTTGATGTGTCTTTGATATGTAGTTGCTCTTGTTTCTTGCTCTTATTTTGGGTTTAGAATAAGGAGACTCATTCATAGCAGGAATCAGGAACACCCATGCCAAACATGATTTTCTCAAAAAGAGACTAGGATACATCGTTGAAGTCTGAGTGGAGGGTTCACCTAGCTCTTCCAATCTGAACCAATTATTTCAATAGTGGGAGACAGTTTGAACATGAATAACTTAGTACCACTATAAAGAAGTTCCCAATTCCATTCTAAGAAGATCTAGGGGGAAAGCCAGTGGAAGGAGATGAATGCCAACGTCACCGGACTGAATTTAAGGTTGGTGATGAAATCCAACTCTCCAATGTTTAAAATATGTGTATGTGTGTGTGGTCCATTTTAAGTTTGCATAAAATAAAATACATAATACATAAATAATGATTCTTTCCTATATTTTTTATTTGAATGATGTTTCACTTCTCAAAAAATATGCATAACTAGCATGAGATTCATGAATGTATTCTACTTTGTGTAAATATGGCATCTAACAGGGCCTCAAGGTAAGCAAACCAACACACAATTCCTAGAACACTGGATTCTAGGGTGGAATTTACAAGCATAAGTCGATGTTCCTAGCAAATTCTTTCCTTTCGTTCCTTAATTTTCCAAATTAAAATGTGGTTTAATGTTCACTATTTTTAGGAAAATAGAAGCAAATAAAAGAACATAAATCATCAGAGAAGTTGTACCAACCTCAAATCCAGCTCAAAGGACCAATATTTTGATTTCTGCTGCACTCAAGCTCTGGCCGTTGTTGACAAAAGTTGTAGACTAGAGCGACTACTCCTAGCTGCTGTAGACCAGAGTAGATGATTCCTAGCAACTGTATATCAGAGCGGCTAGACCTGCACATAAAAATGTGCATCAGTAAAGTGGAAGAAAAAAAAAACTAGGCGGGGGTCCCACCATGATCGCCATCTGTAGTAGCCTCGGGGAAGCGGTTGCACCATCCGCTCACTCTATTTGTGATTATTATTAACGTTTAACATATATTAAATGAAAAAGCATGAGATAAAGACATAACCGAAGTGTGAATAAATAAATGAATGAATACTTTGTACTGATATTTCCAAGATTCGATTACATATAAATCCCTCTACGGGATACCCTTCATTTGATACATGATTTTACACAAAGAGGGTAGCAGAAGTATAAAATATCGCCTAGCAAGGGGTGATGTGCCTTTACAGGTTTCCCAATGATGCACACAAAACTGTATGGGGGCTTACATTTTCCTGCTTCTCCAGGTCTAATTCCTAGAGGGATCCTCTTGCTTTCGTTTGTTGTGGATTTGTCCAATGAATCTATAGCTCTAAAATCAATGAAACAACAACACCCACTTTGATGTCTGAGATTGCGTCCCTGGATGAGGTTGTTAGCAATGAATATGCTCAATGAAAACAAATGCAATGAAACTAGTACTATGAAAATAAATAACTTAAATAAAGCTTATGCTAATAAAATGAAAGAGAAAGTAGAATAAAAGAAACTATCACCTAAACCCTAGACAAGGTTTCGGGTCACTGTCCAGGATAGTGCCCTCTAAGGTGAAATCTCTCTCTACTGATCCAAAGGCTATGGGCTCAAGTCTGCTACTAATGTTAAAATGATTACCGTATGTGTTCATATTTGCCCTCCAATATGACAGGGCCTCACCACAAAATTTATCTCCAAGGGAAGCTCTCCAAGTCTCTAGAATCTCTCCTCAATGATCCAACCTGTTCAAAATACTGATGTGTGATGTTCTTCCTCCTTATGATTTATGAAAGAAGGTCCCCTAGTGTTTTTATCTTTACCCCTTATATTCTTTTTGAATCCCTAGGTCAATTTTCAAACTCTAGGACTGAATCCCTCTGCTCACTTGGTGTTAGCATGAGAATTTAAGCTTTTGTCCACCTTTGATGGGCAGTTAACTGATGTCTAAATCCAGACTTGAGTCTTTCATGTAGACTGGTTGTAAGGAGGAATGCAAAGTTGTCTCTGCTTGTCCTTATTACATGCAGACTGCCATTTATACCTGATATTAGGCTGAATGATCAGCAAAATGTATTTAAAGTTTAGTCGTTGTCATCTACAGTGCCTAAGATTTGGTCGCTCTGAGCTATAGCGACCAGAATCCAGCCGCTCTAGTCCACAACAACCAAGCTTGGATGGGCTTAAAATGCCCCAAATGAGTGGAAAAGACCACATATGACACTTGGAAGGTCCCAAGGTTTAGTCATATGACCTATGAGTGTGCCTATGTGAGTAGTCTCCCTAAACATGACATGTTTTAGGTGTCTATAGTCATATCGCTCAAAAAATTCATCATCTAATTATCGACCTAGTCTGGCCTTTTTGAAACCTATTTCTACTCTCATATTCCACCAATATAAAACTTTACCTTTGTCCCATCCATTTTTCTTTTCAACATCCTTAATTTTAGACTCCTTTAAACGATGGTCTTTATTTTTTGCGACATCAAAATTGACTATCTATTCATAAAAGTATCTCCATGGGGGTAATTGTTCCATTTTGGTGATATTCCATTCCAACAAAGCACTTTATTCATTATTACTCCCATTTTAAAAGTTATTCTTGGAAGTTTTCTTGAACTTGAGAGCCTTTTATTTGTTAAGGATGATATTTCTCTTTACGAACTTGCTATCTAGGTCATACCTCCATCTCCGTGGGATGTACAAAAGACCTAAACTCTCCAAATATTGGATGATTTTTTCACCTTGAACCCTTATGACTATTATTATATCATCAACGTTATCAGAGTAGGTCAACAAACATTTCCTCCCTTTACCAGAGCTGTAATTCATGTTGATGAATTTTTCCTACCTCAAGTACTCCAAGGCAAACAACCTATTAGTCATAAAATGTGGCAACAGAAAAGGTTTTCTAGTGAAACCATATATTCTGATGATAGTGCCCTCTATGAGGATATACTAGTCTTCATCCTTAGTATTTGTTACTCTTAGCAATTTCTTAGTCAAATACAACAATCTAGGGCATTTCCCATACATGATTTTCAATGCTAGCCCTAGAAATTCTAAATTGAACCTATAGAATTATTTTATGCTCCTCATATGAGTGGTCCAATAATAGATAGGAATAGGGTCTCCTTTTTCATTCTTATCTTTCATAGGAATCTAGGGCATCATGTGCCTTACAACAACATAAAACATCCATAACAAATCCAAACAGTGCAAAAAAGAAGGTGGTTTTGAACCCATTTTCATTCTAACCAATTGCTCATGCATTCGCTTAGTGAGGAAGGTTGGCTAGTAGAAGTAAATTACCTTGATGCCTTCTTCTTCTAATCTATTCTTATACATTCTTTCATTTGAAATACAATATACAGTAGCTATTTTCCAATCTCTCACAAACTGGTCAGAGTCTAAACCTTCTAAGTAGGCCAACATGGAGAAGAGCTCTGGATTAGCAAATTGCTCAATAGGAATTGGGATTTTGGGTAGCCTTCTCCTAGAATTGATGGTTTTTAATTGACTATAAACCCACTTCCTAAAAGGTTCTCCTTCATGAGCATGCCTTTGTAGGGAATAATATCCAGTTTGTTTGGCTACATCAAAATTTTTAGGCCTTACAGGTGGTTCTACTCCTATGGAAAAAATGTCATGATAAGCCTTCACTGTGATACTAAATAGGATTTTACCATCAGCTATTTTCACTTCTTTTACCCTAGGTCATAAAAATTGACAATGGATGCTATTAATTTAGGACAAGGATGAACCGAATCATAGATATAAAAAGATAAAAAGGAGTGAATAGCACAATTACCTTGGACTATCATAGATTTACCTCTTTGATATTTATCATTGATATTCTTTCTAAGTTTAGTTATCTCTATAAGAACTAGTTTGGTGTCAGCCACTACTTCTACTTTATCAATATAGTCACCCAACTCTTCATTTGTTGATAGTACTACTTCTTGGGCTACTTTGGGAGCCATCTTCTATGGAAATTCTCAAAACGTTCTCTCCCTTTCTGATTCGTGAGCTTCATCTCTCTACTCCTTTGGCTCTTTCTTCTAAGTGAGTGCCACTTCATGAAATGAATGGGCTTTGCATTTTGATTTTTTAAATGCTCCCATATGCATACCTTCTACCATTAATGCGGCCAGCATGAAAACTATTTGTTTCATGCTTTTCAATTCAAATATATGAGTCTTGGTGGCAGGAACCATCATGTCCATTGTTGATTGGTTGTGGCATGAAGCACTCACTAAACTCGCGATGCTTTCATCACTTTCTTTTTCTTAGGGTAGCAGAGACTAAATGTTGTAGTCCACAACTCTTTTTATTCATTGGAGAGTGGCATAGAACACATGTTGCATCCCGTTGCCATATTCACTCATTGGAGAGCAGCATGGAACACATGTTGTATCCCATTGCCATATTCAATTTATTTTACAACCTTACCTTTTAGCCAAAATTTTATTTTCAATCATTGAACTACTTTGAAGCAATATTTTCTCTCTTTTTTTTACTTTATAAAACAAAACTTTTAGCAAAGGAAAAATAATATAATACAATATATGTACATATGTTACAATAAATGTATATCTTAATCAAAGTAGAGTTTCATATGAAAACCATTGACCGGAATCGGTTGCATGTTTCCTTCTAGATCTTTGAGCTGGAAAAAATTACCTTCTTTAATCTCAACTACTTTGAAAGGACCATCCCAAAAAGAATCAAACTTTTGATGGTGCCCTGGCTTGGCCCTTTCCACATTCTACTTTAGAATAGAGTCTCCCACTTTAAACTTTCTAAATTTGTATTTCTTGTCAAACCATCCCTTTATATCAAATGAGTGCTTCTAGAAGTCTTCATATGCTTGAGTCCTTTCTTCTAGCTGAAGTAAATGTGTTAACCTAGTTTCAACTGGATTCTACTCAGACTCTTCCTCTGTGTCTATCAACTTGAGAGTTGGGATTTCCAAGTGAATAGGTAATATTGCTTCTTTGCCATACACTAGGGCATAAGGAGAGGTCTTAATATATTTTTTTATGGTGATCCTATCTTCCCACAGAGCTTGTTCTAACAGTAGGTGCCAACTTATTTTGTTATCCTCTAATGATCTCCTCAAGATTCTAAGAAGATTTTTGTTAGTTGAATCTGCTAATCCATTCCCCTAGGGATAGTAGTTGGAGGTATTTTTTATAGTAATGCCATACTTGCTAGCAAACTCAATGTACCTAGACCCTATAAAGGCTGGGTCATTATCACTTACTATAGTAGAAAAAGACACCAAACCTTGTGATTAAACTCTCCATGAAGTCGATTACCACCTCTTGATCTGATTTCTTCATGGGAATGGCCTCTACCCATATGGTAAGGTAATCTATGGTAGTAAAAATGTATTTATGTCCTACTGAGGAATTTGGATTAATTATCCCAATGAATTCTAGCCCCCATTTTTGAAAAGGCTCTTCAACCTGAATTGGCTTGAGGGGAAATGATGCATTTTTGGTTCTCCCCACATACCGTTGGCATTCATCATAGGCTCTTGTAACATTGAAGGTATCAACAAAAATAGTAGGCCAATAATAACCTACCCAAGATATCTTCAAAGTTGTGACCCTTCCTAAAAAGTTTCCACAAGATAATCCTCCATGGAACTCTTCGATGATCTTTTGCTTCTGATCTTCTTTCAAACATCTCAAGAGGATTCCATCAAGATTTTTCTTGTATATCCCTTCTGGTAGTAAGACATATTTCAAGTCTTGAAGCCTATATCTTCTCCTTTGTGATGGGTTAATATTATGGGGACAAGCTCCTGTCTAAAATTATTTGGTCATCTGTTCAACCTAGTTCGATTCTCCTGATTGTAGCTCTTTAGTCTTATCTTCTACGGATGATTGTAAAACTATCACTTTTGCTATAACTACTCTTTCTATTAAACCTTGGTATAATACCCTACCTCTAACTAGTTTGGTAGGGTGTATCTCCACGTCATACTCTTGGATCTTGGTAATCTAGCCAACTCTTTTATCTCCTAGTTCACCTTGTAAAATGAAACTTCTAACATCTGGGTGAACTACGTATACCAGGGTTTTAATTTGAACCAAGTATTGCCTAAATTTCTTCAATGACTTCATTACTACAAACACTTGCTTCTCAATAAAATTGTACTTGACCTGATAGTCATGGAGATTTTGACTCCAAAATAATATGGGGTGTTCTTCCCCCTCATCATCTTTCTAAGTGAGGACAAATGCATAGCTCTCTTCAGCTCCATAAGCATACAAAATGAAATCCTTGTTGAAGTCAGAGTTCACTAGAACTGGAGCAGTGGCAATGGACTGTTTTATGATTTTAAAAGCTTGTTTTCTCACTTTAGTCCATTTAAAATATGCATTCTTCTTCAGAAATTCTGAGATAGGTTTCACCTTTTGAGCAAAATCAAAGATGATTTTTTTGATAAAATTGATCTAGCCGAAGAAATACTGCAAAGATTTCTTATTCATAGGCAATGGGAGAGAAATAATTGACTTGACTCTATCTGGATCGATAGCCATACCTTATTTAGAGACCACATGGCCTAACAACTTTTCCTCATGGATGGCAAAAAATGACTTCTTTGGGTTGAGAGAGATACCAAATTCCCTGCATTTTTTAAACACTTGCTCTAAATGTGCTAGGTGATCTTGCTTCTTATGCAAGAATACAGTTATGTCATCCAAGTAGATTAGAATAACTTTGTTGATCAACTCTCCAAAGGCATAATCCATTTCCCTTTGGAATGTCGCTCCTGCATTGGACAAACCAAAAGGTATTCTCTGATATGCAAAAGTACCCCATTTGGTGGTAAATGCTGTTTTGAACTAATCCTCATCTTTCACCCAAATTTGGTTGTAACCAGAGAAGCCATCTAATAGTGAGAACCTCTCTTCTCCTACAATAATATGCAAGATATGATCGATCTAAGGGAGTGGATAGTGGTCTTTTAATGATGCTTGGTTGAGATTCCTAAAATCCACACACAAGAGGATGTCTCCATTCTTCTTTCTTACTAGAACCAAGTTAGCTACCCATGTGGAGTGTTTGATTGGATATATGATCTTAGCTTTTAGTAGTTTTAATAGTTCTTCTCTCATTATGGATTCAATTCTAGGGTTCACAGCCCTTTGCTTCTACCTGAAAGGTTTTGCATTTGGTTCTAGCTCAATTGTATGTTGGATCACCTTTTTATCATATACCTTAAGATATTCATATGACCAAGCCACAATGTCTTGGTATTTTAGGCACAAAACTTTGATATCCTCCTCTTCTTCTAGAGAACATCTGACTCCAAATTTGAGCTTCTTTTCCTTTTTGATCTCAATTTCCTTGTAGATATTTTCATTGATCTCCATAGATTTGATCTTCTTTCTATCTTCGTTATCAAACAAGCTTTCCAAAATGACCAACCCCCTAGGGATATGATTGTTTTTTAATTGGATGACATCTTGTTGGTCTATCTCATCTAGAATTTCCTCTTGAATAGTTGATAAAAATGCTTCCCTTACTAGGAAATCTATGATTTTTTCATCACTTTCAAAAACCTTCCAGAAAATATGCTTGTCTAGTATTGCAGGTCTAAAAATCATTTTGATCCCTTTTTCTTTTGTGACTCCTATATCTACAAAAGGGTTGAAATTAGCTCCCCTCACTGCCAAGGAATCATCCAAGGTGTTCTATCTCCTAGGAATAAAATTAATATTTAGGACATCAAATGATTCCATCAAATCCCATACCCTATTCCTGTATGCCTTTAGGTAATGGTGCTTACTACTGCACCTCTCTCTTACCTGATTAACAATTAGTTTAGAATCACCATATATATTTAGTATCTTGATGCCCATGATCTCAAATTGCATTATCCTGAGACACAGTCTCATACTCTACAATATTTTTGGTACAAGACCATGTCAGTCTATATGCAAAACTCTTTACACCTTGTAACTGAGACTACAATAGTACACCAGTACCAACCCTGTTTCTACAACTTGCACCATCAAAGTGCATGGTCCAAGTATATTTCTTCCTTAAAGACTGATTGGATATGGTAGGAACCCTTTTCTCTATTTTTAAGGAAATTCTATATGTACCCATGTCTGTTCCAAACTGACTATAATATTCTTTGAATGACAATTCATCCTCAACCTCTAGTTCTTCAAAGCTTTCCAGTAGTTTGAACTCATCTAAAGGAGTGAGGTTGTACATGTCTTCTTCAATTTTTTGTCAATATGATAGGTCATGGGATTCTCGGGTGTAATCCTTATTCTCTTTCCTTTAAATAGAATCACCATACTAGAGTAATCCATGTACATACATCCTCCTAATTTGGTAGTGAATTCTCTTGAAATACACAGGTTGAAATAAGGCTCTAGGTCTACCACCACTATTTCTTGCACAATGGTTACCTCTGGAGCTCTATGCAACCTCATTAGAACATCCTTTATTACCCCTACTATCTTTACTGGGGTTCCATCCAACTACAAAAATCTAGGACAAGACCTAGTATATTCCATTCCCATATCCTCGTAGACTACCTTGGGCATAACTATGGTGGAAGCTCCTAAATAAATCATGCAGTTGTGGACAATCCAACCCTCCATCCTCAAATAAATGTAAAAGGGAGGGGGTTTGTTCTTTAGGGTAGTAGGGGACATCTTGTATTTTCTAGAGGGCATGCTGAGGATTGTAGTAGCCTACTTTTCCTAGGGATATTTTCTTAGATAAGCCTTCAATAGGTCTATTTGACTAGGGATAAAGAGAGTATCATAAAGGCTAGCCTTTAAGGGTATTCTTTTCATCTCCTTTACAATGTTATACTCTAATTTCACTGAAGAGGAATTTTTAGACTTTCTATCCAGCTCACCATACTTCCTTTTATATTTTTGTGTGGCCTCAATCCTTTACCTCTTGGTTATGGAGGGAAATCTAAGTCTTTCTTGTGCTTCGCTCTTGGATCTCATCCCATATTTGTCATTTTCTTTGTCATATCTTCTAGGGAAGCTAACCTCCTTTTCTTGGACTTTTGGGACCATATCCTTATTTTCCTTTTCTTGGGGAATAGGGAAAATATCATTACCTTGAGGGAGAGCATATTTCTTCTTTTGGGAAGGGACTTGAAATTGACCCATATTTTGTGGATCAACCTGCAAGGTCTTCTTCCCTGATCTTGTCATAACTAAAATTGACCCTTCCTCATCTGGGTCCTATCCAACCATGATCTGGTCTGGTTGCCAAAGCATATTGACCCTACCCTTATTATTTCTCTTTGCCATTTCCATGGCCTACTGCACATGATGTTGGTACATGACACATGATTCTAAATCATGGGGATCATTGCATACAAGAAACCACATATTTACTAGGCTTATTTCAAAGGAACATCCTAGATCTTCTTGCATTGTATTTACTTTGATTCTTGTGTTATTATTGATACCAAGATTTTTGTCCCTATTGACATAGAGAAATATTCTTTGTTGAGATCTCTCTATCTCTCTTTTTTCCATTGAGCTCATCTTGTTATTGAGTGTTTTAAGGGTATTATGTATATCAAGAAGTATAGTGGATTCTTGGGATGTTTGAGTAGGAAGTGGTGGGAAAGGAACTATAGCAAATGACACTTTAGGGGGAGGTAATGGGGTCATATGAGGAAGCGAGGATGATAAAGAAGGAGGATCCATATAAGAATATGTAGCTACCTAGTTTTGAACATTGGAAATTTTTGAACAATAGGGTATGACAACTTTAGGGGGTAATCTCCCCATATTGATAAGAGTATTTTCAGCTTGAACGGTTGCATTGTAGACTTAGGGGAAGGTACATATTTTTTACTATTGGGTTTGTAGACCCAATTCATATCCAAGGGCTCTGATGTAGTACATGAAAGCAAGGGTTGCAATTGGCCTGGCTTCAAGTGGAATTCTTTTCTAGGACCTACTAAATCTTAGGTTAAAGTCTGAAATGGACTCCTATTGATGCTTTTGCATGGACATAAATTGGTTGAGGAGGAAAAAGGGATAAATAAACTCATTAAAATCTTCTACAAAGGGTTCTACTAATTTTACCCATGATGTAATGGTATTATCCTCTAAAGTCTTGAACTAGTGCAAAATTTTCCCTCTAAAGGACAAGGTCAGGATTCTAACGATGACATATTTATTCTTTATGTTATGGATGGCTACTAAGTTTAGAATATCTTGGCAATGTTCATATGTGGTCTTTCCTGATCCATCGTATGTAGGAATGGCTTTAGATACAACCTAAGGAATATCATGCATATGAGCTAGTATTAGGGGACCTATTTTATTCCAGCTAGGGTATTTCTACAAGATCTGGTTAACGGGTGCATTTTAAGCCATATTTTTGGAGGTGGCCTTGGGGGTCCTACAGGAGGTGGCACAGGAGGAGTTTTCTCTGAATGGAAATATTGGTTCAAATCTCTTATGATGGTAGATCCTCTAAAAGGGAGCTCGTAGTAGATGAAATAACCTAGGTTATTCTTTGTAGATGACCTAGTATTCATGAAAAACTACAAGCTAAAGGGATGGCTTTCTGGTTTCTTGCATTCAAGGAGTCTCCAAGTGAATTTATTGCTCACCACTTAACAAGATCAAGACAATTCACCAAATCTTGATTCCTTTGAGAAAATATACAAAATAAAGAAAGTGTGGGCTAACTAATGTTTCTTTTAAGGGTATGCCAAAAATATTGGAATCCAAATTGACATTGAGCAGAACTTGAAATGATAGGTGTGCACCCACTAATCACAAATTTTACCTCAACATTATATGGATTAAATAATACTCTAATACAACCTCCAATGTAGGCTAATTCCTTATCAAATGATAAGGTGTGGACTCATGTAAGATTAGTTAAAAATTTTAAGAAAATGGGGATAGAAAAAGGTTTAGGGTTAAGAAATTATAATCAAAATAGTGGTCGGATAGAGCTAATAGCATAGGCATCCACAGGGAAAACCTTTCTAATAAACAATTTCCAGTGTCCCACACTTAAGATTAACAACATTCAAGAAAATATGATCTTCATCAAGAAAACATAGAACAAAGACATACTCCAAGAAGCTATTTTAACATCTATAATACTAATAATCCAATTTAGCAAAATAATATCAGTATCAAGATTTAATAGAAAATAACTTTTTGCAAGCATAGATTCAATTATAAAAATATTTTAATTACCCTAAGCTAGTAATCCAATATCAGCAGAATAGACTAACCATAACAATATTAGCAGAAAAGAAATTCACAACTTGAATCTCTCGATAAAATTATTGAAGACACCAGTTTTGAGGTAAACATCCAAGTAATGTTCCTTCTATTGTCTTGCAAAAAAATATTACACAGCAGGGCAAGCAAAAACTCTAGAGCCAACCCTAAAAATCGAGGGTTCGACCTCTATTAATAGTTTTTTCATTAAAGGAATAAAATGGAACATTACAAGAAGAAATAAATTCCATATCGGTAGAATGCTGAGGTGGCATCATTTTATTCATATTTGAGACCTAAAGAAACTGTGTAATATTATGGTCTTTAGCAACTCAACTCTACAACTTGCTGATATTTCATGAGGGTTTGGCTCCATGATGTCAAAACTGAGATCTAGGTTATTTATCATTCTTATAGACTTTTACTAGCCATAGATCTATAACTAACCATGTTCTTGATTCTTGGCCTTATGGGCACTTCATACTCTAGATTACTTTGAATCAACCGGATCATATTCGTAAAGACTCTATTTTTGTATGTCTGGTATATAATCAGTATAAAAAAAATGTTGATCTTCTTGTGAATGGCCAAGATCAAGAATTTAAAAATGCTTAGGAGCATGCATCATAGAATATTTTGTAGACCACTCTTCATAAAATCATATGGGTTAAGTTGACCACTTTGATCGTAGGCTAGAGCATATTGGAAAATACACTTCAATATGCACATGATAGAATATCTTTACTAGACCACTACCCTTGCTCTTATTTTTGTTTAAATACTTTTCACATACATGGCATAGAACAAAGTGTCCCTAGGTTGCTCTTTGAAATTCATTTCATCAAACTTTGACCATACATGACCATGGGATAGAACATATTGCTCTACGCCACTAGGAATGTAGTGTATAAAATATGCTTTATGAAACTTGGTGCTAGCCCACTGCATTGTTACCTCATTTGATGAATGTTGACTACTTTGACCACAATGTGGAACATGTGTTCTGATCTACTTCAAAATACACTTGAATCTCAATGGGACATAATAGTGCTCAAAATTAATCTTTTCCTCGTGCGGGCTAGAAAAAAATGCACTGTGCCACTTTTCGAAAAGTAATGACATCATATCTGACCAAGGTTGACAATGGGGTAGAACATCTTGCGTTGTGCCACTAATAAATGCACTAAATATCAAGTGGGCTGGAACATATCCCCTTTGCCTTTGAAAATATGTTTTATCTCATTTTTCAAAAGTAACCAAAATACCATTTTGTTCATTTTGACTGCGATGCTGGACATCTTGTGCTGCACTACTGATAAATACACTAAAGCGCAAGTGGACTAGGACATCCTTTTGCCTTAAAAAATATTTTCAAATTTTTTCTAAGGATGTGGCCATTTTGGGCCTACAGTTACCAAGGCATAAAGGAATATGAAGGTAAAATTGGATACTCATATCTCTATTGTCCTTCTCATAAGATAATTTGGATCACTAGGATCAAGAGGATATAGGTACAAGTCACCACTAGTGAAACATACTAGATAACAATGGATTTAAGTTACCCAAATTAGACTTTCCAAAATCTAATGGGAAAGATCCTGAGGGGTGGATCTGTAAGGTAAAATAATGTTTCAGTCTTCATAATGTCCCAAGATACATGTGTTTGCCATTTTTCTCTTTCAGTTTTGAATCATATGCACTACATTGGTTTCAGTGGCTTAGGAAGGCCGAACCTAACCTCTCTTAGAAAGACTTTGAGAAGCATCTACTCACTCATTGTTTTCCTAGTGAGTTTGAATATTTTTCAAGAGCCCTTACAAAACTTAGACAAACTTCAATTATTTAAGAGTACCAAACTCAATTTGAGAAACTTACCAATCATACCACTGGTTTAAGTGCTAACTTATTCCAAAGTTGTTTTATGAGTGGTTTGAAAGATGTCATTAAGGCTGAGATTAAAATTTTGAGGCCCCAAACATTACAACAAGCCATCCAATTTGCTAAATTGGTGGAAGAAAAATTCAAGGCTCAAGGATGCAGCTCTAAATTTTTGTAATCTTGACCGCCTTTATCATCCAAGCCTACAACAAGTCCTCCTACTAAATACCTAACTATAAAATAATTTACTCATGAATATATGGAGAATAAAAGGGTCCAAGGTCTATGTTATAATTGTGATGAAAAGTATGTCCTGGGTCACAAGTGTATGCATAAAACATTGTATCCGCTAGATATGGATGAGGTACCATCTGTAAAAGATTCAAATGATGAGGATAATCCCCAAGAGGAAGAAACCATATATCAAGTAATAAATTCAAAGGAATCCCATCCAAATATATCTAAGCATGTTTTAGCAGGAGTATCCACTCCTCAAACAATGAAAGTGGTTGGCTACTTCAAAGGACAATGGGTCATCATTCTTATTGACTTTGGTAGTACACATAACTTTATTAATCGACATGTGGCTAAACAATGGAACTATTACAGTACTACATGTAATTGTTTTGAAGTCATTATTGCTAATGGAGGCACCTTACCATACAAAGGAAAATATCGTAATGTCAAACTTCAAATTGAGGACTATAGTCTCAAGAGAAACATGTTTTCCCTACTGTTAGGTAGGTGTGATATAGTTTTGGGAGTATAATGGTTATGGATGTTAGGACCAATTTTATAGGACTTTGTTAAGTTGTGGATGAATTTTACTCAAGAAGAGAAGGAATATACTTTACGTGGCAAGAAGGCTAGTGTAGATCTGTTTATTTCTTCCCATAATATGGAAAATTGGTTAAAAATATCCTTTCATGGAGTGGTGGCATAACTTTTGGATATCAATATCCCCAATAATGGGGAATAGAACCATCCAATGCAATTACAAGGCTTATAAAAAAATATGCTCATGTTTTTGAGGAATTCAAGGGACTCCCTCCTCATCACTCATATGGCCATGTAATACAACTTCTTCATATTCCCCCTAATTTCCATCTGTATAGGTATCCTTATGCTCAAAAATCAAATATTGAGAAAATTATGCAAGAGCTTCAAGTTGATAGGGTTATCTATTCTAGTGTTAGCCCCTATTATTCATCGATGTTATTAGTACAAAAAAAGGTATCACTTGGCATATGTGTGTGCATTATCAAGATCTCAACAAGATCACTATTAAAGATAAATTTCCTATTTTAGTGATTGATGAATTACTTTATGAGTTGCATGGGGCTCAATATTATTCCAAGTTGGTTTTGTGATCAAGGTATCATCAAATATGCATCAAGGATGAGGACATTCCAAAATAGCCTTTAGAACTCACAAATAACATTATAATTTTTTTATTATGCTATTTGGATTAACCAATGCATATTCTACCTTTTGAAGTCTGATGAACTCCATTTTTTCTTTCCTTCATAATTTCATTCTAGTATTTTTGATGATATATTGGTTTATAGTCATTCATGGGAAGAAAATCTTTAACACTTAGATCAAACACTCAAACTTTTGTATAACCATCAACTTTATGAAAAGAGGTCCAAATGTTATTTTGGCCAATAAGAGGTTGAATTATTGAGGCACATGCTCACTAAGGATGGAGTTCAGGTTGATCGTAAGAAAATTCAGGTTGTTCAAGATTGGCCTAAGCCTTGTACCTTAAAAGGACTCCATGGCTTCTTAAGGCTCACAAGATATTATAGGAAATTTTTGAATAATTATGGCAAGATAGTGGCTCCCTTGACAACCATGTTGAGGAAGAATTCTTTCATGTGGACCAAGCCAGCCAAAAATACTTTTATTAATTTGAAGTATGCCATGACCACTACCCCCATATTAGTAATGCTAGACTTCTCTAAATATTTTTTCATTGTAAGTGACACATAAATAACTAGCATTAGGGTGGTTTAATGTAAGAAGGTAGATATTTGTCTTTCATTAGCAAAGCACTCTTAGACCAAAATTTGGACAAGTCAACTTATAAGAAGGAAATGCTTTCCATTTTACATGCGGTCAATAATTGCATCCATATCTCATTGGTTGATATTTTTCCATAAAAATTAATCATCAAAGTCTCAAATATTTCTTAGAACAAAAGGTGGCCACCCTAGAACAACAAAATTAGGTTTTTAAATTGTTGAGTTATGACTAGGACATCACCTATACGAAGAGTAAGGATAAAATAGTGGTGGATGCTTTATCTTGACTACACGAAGAATCATCTATGCTACATGCTATATCCCCCACATCCTTAGTGGATTCATCAACTCCATGAGGAACTGATCAAAGACTACTCTTTGTAATATCTCATCTACAAACTTCAAGCAAATCCTTATTTATACCCTAGCTATACTTGGGATTGTCATGATTTATGGTATCGTGACTATCTTGTTATATCTAATTATTCATAAATAAAGGACCTCATACTTTAGTAGATGCATGCTTCCCCAATAGCTAGTCATTCTATGTTTCTCAAAACTTATACAAGGACCAAGCGTACCTTTTTTTGGTAGGGAATGAACAAATATATTCATACTTTTATGGCTAAATGGGATTGCTGCCAAAGTATGAAAGGTGAAACTATATGTTCCCTTGGCACCCTTCAATCCTTGTTGATTATTGATTAGGTTTGAACAAATATATCTATGGATTAAGAGTTTCCTAAATTTGGAGGTAAATCTATTATTTTGGTGATAGTGGAATGTCTTATGAAGTATGCTCATTTATGTTCCCTATCCCACCCATATATTGAATTCCATTGTATCTCAAACCTTCATAGACTCTAACTTTCATCCCCATGGCATGCTTAAATCCATTGTCATTAATAGGGATCCTACCTTCACCAAGCATTTTTGGCAAAAATTGTTCAAGTTGCAAGGAACACAACTCAATATGAGTTTGGCCTATCACCGTTAAATTGATGGTCAAACTAAAATTGTGAATAAATGCTTGGAAATATACCTTCATTGCTTCACCTCTTAACATCCTATATATTGGGTCAAGTGGCTTCCTTTGGTCGAATGGTGGTATAACACAACATATCACATTACCACTAAGGTGAGTCCATTTGAAGCAGTCCATAGTCAACCTCCACAATACCACCTTCTTACATTACAAGGAGTTCCAAAGTTTAAGCTATGGATTCCACTCTCTGCTAGTGTGATTCTATTATTCATCAACTCAAGGTTAATCTAGACTTGGCTCAAAACTATATGAAACAACAAGTTGATCAACACCGCATTGAGCATAGATTTGATGTTGGATACATGGTTTTTTTTTTTCTTGCACCCATATGAACAATCCTCTCAACAACTTCGTGGTTGTCACAAACTTGCTATAAAATATTATGGGCATTATTAGGTGTTGCAATAGATCTAGTCGACAACATATAAACTGAAGAAAATGACGAAGCAATTTGAACATTCTGATTGATATCCATATAAAGGTTACAATGCATGCGGTTATGAGTTGGTTTATCTAACCAACTTGGTGGTTAATAAACCAACCTAGAGAGTGCCTATGAGCGCTACCATTTTGCCAAAATGTATTACAAATACATATATGACATATATGCTAAAATCCCCCCTTATTACATTATTGGCAAATTCCAATAGTATCTCGAAACTTTTCATATTTGATACGCCCAAGAGCTTTGGTAAAAATATCTGCAACTTGCACATCAGTAGGAATGTATTGAAGTTGTAAATGTGCTTGGGAACTACATCTCGAATGAAATGACATCTGATATCAACATGTTTGGTACGTTCATGAAAAATTAGATTTTTGACAAGATTCAAAACACCTTGATTGTCGCAAAACAAATGAAGAGGAATATTCTTTGGAAGACCCATGTTTGTAATAATGTGACTTAACCACATTATATCGTAGATTGCTTCACTTGCTGCGCGATATTCTACTTCTGTAGAAGATAAAGCAACCACTTGTTGCTTCTTACTGTGCTATGAAACAGGTCCAGATCCAAGATGAAAAACATATCCAGAAGTGGATTTACGATCATCAAGGGATCCAGCATAATCCGAGTCCGTGTAACCTAGTAAGAAAAACTTATTATTCTTTTTGTATTCCAGACCATAATTTGTACTGCCATGAACATAATGAAGAACTCTTTTTGCTGCTTTCCAATGACTCATCTTAGGCTCTTGCATGAACCTTGAAATATATCCCACAACAAAACTGAGATCTGGCCTGGTATTTTTAGATATAGGAGACTCCCAATCAACTGGCGATAGAGAGTACCATCTACCTGAGGTGATTCATCATATTGGGATAACTTAAGTCCTTGCTCCATTGGAGTTGCTTTTGACTTACAGTTAGTCATTCGATATTTTTCTACTAAAGTCTTGGCATATTTCTTTTGTGTTACTCTGATATGAAATATTTGCTAAGTAACTTCTAAACCAAGACAATAGTGCAGAAGTCCTAGATCTGTCATTTCAAATGATTGCTTCAAATCATTTTTTACTAAGTCAATCATTCTTTCCAAGATTCCTGTTATGATCAGATCATCTACATAAAGTACAAGGATCACTATATCAAAACCATTTTTCTTCATATAGATATTTGCATCAGAAGGACTTCTTTTGAATCCATGTTGCACAAGGTGATTGTCTATCTTGATATACCAAGCTCGAGGAGCTTGATTTAGCCCATACAAGGATTTGATCAACTTGCATACTTTTTGTTCTTGCCCCTCGACTATGAATCCTTTTGGTTGAGTCATGTATACTTCTTCCTGTAAGTCACAATTCAAGAAGGCACTTTTAACATCCATCTGATGCAACTTCCACCCAAACTGAGCTCCCATGGCACAAAGTACTCGAATGGTAGTCATTTTTGCAGTAGGGGCAAAAGTCTCTTCATAGTCTATACCTTCTTTCTAAGCATAACCCTTTGCAACAAGTCAGGCTTTATGCTTATCAATAGATCCATCTGCCTTATACTTCACTTTGAACACCCATTTGCAGCCTATGGGTTTCTTTCCTATTGGCAGATCGACTAACTTCCAAGTATTATTTTTAATGAGAGATTTATGTTCTACATCCATGACCTTTTTCCATTGTGGTTTATCAAGTGCATATTGAACCGTTGTGGGTTCATTTTCATTCAAAGTATACAAATAAATCTTTTCGTCATCCTCATATTCTTCTTTATCATTTTTTGTAGCCACTGAAAAATCATCAAAGTGTTGACAAAGTTCATCAACCTCTGAAGTAGATTCCTCTGCTCTCATTTGTTGAGTCCTACTGTGAGTACATGGCCTATCTAGAGATATATCTGGAAGAGAATTCAACTTAGCATCTCTCAAAGTGCTAGTGTACCATTTTGGAACTTTTTGTTGTTGTTGTGGAAGTTGAGCCTCCTTCTTAGGTTCTTCTTCATCTAGATATACAGTTGTGGATGTGTCTTTTGATGTGAAAGCTTCATCAAATATAACATCTCTACTCACGTGTGTCTTCTTGGTATTAGTATCAATCAATCGATACCCTTTTGAATACTCATCATAGCCAAGAAAGATACACTACAGGGTTTTCTCATCCAATTTCCTCCTTTTCTATTTTGGAATGTGCATGAATGCTTTACATCCAAACACCCTTAGATGAGAAATGGAAGGTTTCTTACCACTCCAAGCTTCTTGTGGTGTTTTCCCTTGTAGAGATTTAGTGGGTGCTCTATTTAGGAGGTATAATGTTGTGTTTACTACTTCTACCCAATATTGATCCTCAAGATGTGCTCCCTTTAGCATACATCGAACCATTTCCATAATGGAACGATTTCTCCTTTCTGCAACTCCATTCTGCTAAGGTGTATAGGTTGTAGTCAGTTGTCTTTTGATCCCATGCTTCTTAAGAAATTCTAAAAACTCTTCAGAGGTGTATTCCCCCCTCGATCTAAGCGGAGGGTTTTTATCAAACAACCTAACTCCTTATCGACAAGTTTCTTGAACTATTGAAAGTGGAGGAATGTTTCTGATTTCAACTAAAGAAAGAAAACCCACATATTTCATGAGTAATCATCAACAAATATTTGAAAATACTTCTTCCCACCATAGCTGGATGGCATAGGACCACACAGATCGGTATGAACCAACTCTAAAGGTTTTTTAGCTTGATAGGAGCTTGCTTCAAAAGGTACTATGTGTTGCTTCCCTGCTAAGCAATCCGAGCAAACTGGTAAGATAGACGAGAGTGGGGGAAGACCTACCACCATCCCATATTTGTATAATTCAAGCAAATATCCTGAACTGAGGTGCCCATAACGTCTATGCCAAATAGAGGTGGCCTCTTTTGTAGTTGTAGCCAGAGCAACATGAGGAGTTAAAAGGGCATCTAGAATGAACAAACCATGTTTGTAGGATCTTGTTGCAACATGTTTACCACTGTAGGTGATAAAACATCTCTTTTTGCATTTGATAACTCGAAACATGACAGCCATATTTCTATCCAACATTTGTGTGACTGAAAGTAGATTATTGGCTAAACTTGGAACATAGAGTACTTTCTCAAGTTTACAATCACCATCAGGAAGAGACACAGAAATATCTCCTTCTCCCTTTACTTGATAGACTTGATTGTCAGCAATGGTTACTGGCTTACCCTCTTTCTCCATAAAAGTATCAAACCATGATTTGTCTCCAGTCATGCGTTTGCTAGCTCCTGAATCAATATACCATACAAAATCTATATGGGAAGATGAAGTATGGGTCATGAGCACCTTGTGTGCTCTTTCAGAGTCATAATTTGAATCAGACCCAGGAGAATATGAGTCTGAATTGGAGTCAGCATAAGCAACATGGCCTTTATATTGCTTATGTTTGTTGTATTTCTATTTTTTTTTGCCCTTCTTCTGAGGACCTCTATCATTTTTTTGCTTGTTTTTGAACCAACACTTGTTGGTGTCATGGTTATTCATATCAAAAATATTACAATATTTTGTGTCCTTTTGTTGATTTTGCTTCCCTTTTCCTTTGGAGGAAGGACCCCCTTTTTGAAACTATCCTTGTTTTCTACCACTTTGTTGTGTGGAAAGAGCATTATCTGGTACATCATATTTTTGGATCTGGGTTGCCTCTTCAGTCTGAAGCAAATTTACCAGCTCCACAAATGATACTTGTCTACTAGAAACATTGAGAGAAGTGATCAAGACATCATCATCCACTGGTTTTCCCATTGCATTCAATTTGGCTTTCAAGTCAGCCACATGGCAAAGGAATATATCAACTATTTCCCCAGAATTCATATTGAGATTATGTAGTTGAGTTTGAATATGTAGAATAGTGGATTGATTCTTTTCTTCATATACTGTGACCAAGGCATCCCAAGCTATCTTACTAGTTTTTGCATCACAAATATGAGGTTGCACCTCATCTGTAGTAGCAAGCAAGATAAACACAAGGCTCTTCTTATCTTTCTTATCCCAAGCATCTTGTTTAGTTCTTGTTGTCTTAGGGCATTTTTTAGTGCCAGTCACTACATCCCATAGATCTTCCAACTGAAGAATAGCTTTCATATTTGTCTTCCATGGAACAAAATTAGGACCTTTCAACAATTGTGAATCTGAAAGATACTTATGAATTGTGGCCATTATGAAGGTTCCTTATATCACCGATTGGTCTCCCTTTCTTTATACCTGCTAGATATTTATATTGTAACCATTCAATATATACCTGCCCTTATGTGAGGGAGACTATAGGTATATAGGAATAGTATACTACTCAATATGTACCCGCCCTTACGTGAGGAAGACTATAAGTACATATGAGAAGCACAATATATCAAACATAGGCGATACTAAAATAACATCGTGTTGTTAATGACACCTACCATAGAAAGTTTTATTCTACATGCGTGGGGCATAACTTCCCCTAAACACTTTGGAAAAAACTTTGGTCAGGATTTATGCCTAACAACAATCACGATGTGGGTATGAAATGGGAAAAAAAATTGGTTTGCCTTATTTCTCCTTGATGATTAATAGAGAACAAGCTCAAACGTCATTGTTGCAGCTATATTAGGTGGCAAATATAGTAGTCCAAAGAACGACAACATTACCTGTAAGTGTGGACCAGAGGTATCTCAAATATCGAATGTTGTTGTGCAATAAATTGCACAAATAGGGTATAAATTTGGGGTCTTATATTTTTTTTAATTTATGATTGTTAATGCAAGAAAAAAATATATTTAAATGCAAAATAAACAATCACAAATACCCACAAATTTAAAAACCTATTACAAATTTAGCAATTATTCTGCCAAATGATTGGTTTTCCCCCCTTTATCTGATAATTTTACAAATGAATCATGTGAAGACCTGAGATCTCTCCCCCGTCAATTTGAAAAATAGAATAAGAGTGGAAAAAAATGGTACCTGAACACCCAAAAAAAAATTTGGAGCCATCAAGGCATCATTTGGACTGTGCAGGCATCAAAAAACCATGTCCGGGCGTCACTCGGGCATTCCGGGCGTCAAACAAGCGACCCATCGTCAAAAACAAGCAATCCGTCGTCAAAAAAAAATACAGGGCATCAAAAAATTTCACCCGCCATCACAACGCACGCAGAGGGAATGGAAACCATGACCTACCGCCAAACAACCACCGCACTTACCACGGGAGCCAGAGGGCCCGATGTGAACAAGGAGGAACTAGGCCAGTGTTAACAGCATCGAGGCCGGAGAAGAGGGAAAAAAAATAATCCCACATGGCCTGTGCTACCACTGTGGGGATCTTTAAAGGGGTAGAAAGCTACTATAGCTTTCGATTACCTTCGGGCAACCACCCTGCCCTTTTGCCTCCGCAACCGTGCCCCATCGACCCATGTGCTCGATTTGCCCTGTGTGTGCCTCATGTGTCCTCGGTTTACATTACATACCTCTATCTGTTTGTGTGCCTCTATGTGCCTCATGTGTCCTATTGGTGGGGTTAGTCCATCCTCTATCTACGTTCGTCAGTCTCCCATCCATCAGGGTCCTCCAATCTCATTGGATGGTAGTCTTGTCTGCATCTGGGTTAGTCTCCCATCCATCAGGGTCCTCCAGTCTCGTTGGTTGGTAGTCTTGTCTGTGTCTGGCTTGCATCCATCAGGATCCGTAGTCTGTCTGCATCCATAGCTCTGATGCCATGAATAAAATTATGAAGCAATTTGAACATTCTGATTGATATCCATATAAAGGTTACAATGCATGCGGTTATGAGTTGGTTTATCTAACCAACTTGGTGGTTAATAAACCAACCTAGAGAGCGCCTATGAGCGCTACCATTTTGCCAAAATGTATTACAAAGACATATATGACATATATGCTAACACAAACTAGCCCTTTCGGCTAGTTTCAAAATTTATCTAGTATTTCATGCATCCTCTCTTAAGAAAGTTGTTGGTAGCAGGGTTAAGATGTCTACACTTCTAGATTTGGATGAGGAAGGTTTTATCATCCTTGAACTTGAATGCATTATCGACCATAGATCATGTTCGTCAGTGTGTCTTTACTGATATTCTTATCCAATGGTGTGGCGTACAACCTAAATATGTTATGTGGGAACCTCTTCAATAGCTCTAGCAAGATTTTTCTCATCTTCAAATTTGAGGAAAAATATTTTTGAAGTTGAAGGGCATGTTAGGACCCCATATTAGCACTATTATGTAATGGTACTTGTTGAACATGGGGGGACACCCATGATAATATTTTATAAATATGGGGAACACCCATGATAATATTTTGTAATAGTTGTGGCTCTAGAAGCTCTTAAACAAGTTGTGACATTATATGTAACTATTATCAAGAATGTAATTATTTTGTAGGTAGGATATTCTAGCTCAAGTGGCATTTTGCATGTAAGCCAACCTTGAGAGTTAGGTGGTAGATGAAGTCTTTAAAATTGTGAGGAGTAGGAATGTATGTATCTTTTTGCATAATTGAATGAAAGTATTAAATGAGGTTGCCCTCTCAAAGTGGCTTGTGATTCAGTGTTACTTTATGAGATTTTTTCATTTTGTATTTAATCTCATATTGCAATAGTTTGTGTTTTGAGCATTTATGTTTATTTACAATATTTATGTGAGTGATTTTATTTTTAATATTAGGTTCCTAACAGTGTTATGTCCTTCTTTATCACAAAAGGATGCTTTTATAATGAAGATTAGGTAGAAAGACCATTTCAACCTTTTTATGTGTTTTTTTTGTGGAGATAAGGGCATTATTAGACAAATAATTTATCAACTAATTTTCAACTTCATATTATTGAATTATATTTACAAATTCTTCAAATGACACAAAACTATTAGATACTTGGAAATATATAACCAAAGTTCTAAATTATTTAGGGAGAGCTCTAAGTACAATTGAGACTAAGAGCTTATCATCCACATTTTATCCCATGGTGTTCAACCTCGACTTCAAGTTGTAATTCTTCGAAGAAACTATTCAATAATTTTACCATATTGGACCCTTAATGTATGTAGTTGTGATTGAAGATGAAATATTATGGTTTCATACCTTCCTTCAAATGCGGTACAAATTTTATTACATGCAGCTTTTGATGTTTCTACTTCACTTATATATGGTTGTATTCTATCATCCACTCTAAAAGTGATGAGCATAAGTGCTCTTGCATCTCCTTCATCATACTTTTTTCTAGTTACAATATCCTTAGGATGTGTTTCATCACTAGTAACTATATCTCAAAGTCTTTTGGCCATTAGTATTATTCTCATTTTTGTCTTCCATGGTGCAAAATTTGGACCCTTGAGAAATTGATATTCTATGAGAAATATGTTTGATGTAGACATAGCAAAGGTTCCTTATATATCCCAAAATTATCCCTTTTTCTATATACTACCATTCCTATATACTAATTCTTTCGATATACTTGATCTTCCTATATACTTGTTAGTACATGGAAGAAGTTAGTCCTCTCGATATACACGATTGTATGTAAGAGAGACATTAAGATATGTGAAAGAGATCGATAAGTGGTACCAAGGTAGTATTGAAAATAATTCATCCTATCAATAACACATACTTAAAGTGAATTTATCATATATTCATGTAACTTCCCTACATACTTATTATTTTTAAATTTCAGGATTAATGTCCAATGATGGTGAGGAATGGGGTAAAAATAGAGTGAAACAAAATATCACAATAAAATGTGTCCTTATTTCTCCTTTATTTATAAGGTTAGTTCCCATATGTCGTTATGACAACTATATTAGGCTTTAGATACAATAACTTAATATAACAACATTACCTATAATGCAAGTCAAAGGTATTGTTTATACCGAATACCATAATTGTACAAGCACATGTTTTGATTTTTGTGTACAAAATTATTTTTGATGTAATTTTTTTTAAGTGTCATTCACTACGAAAAAGGCACTGTTTTTACAAAAAAGTATTTATTCTCCTTAAAAAATTATTTAGCATAGGATCCTAACTCCAAAATATTCAAAAAATATTCATTTTTATTTTAAATATTTATTTCCGCTCTTTTAAAAAAAAATAACTTTCCACTTTGCATTTCATTAAAACTTAAAAAATATAATGCATCTATACACCTTTTAACTCCCTAAATGCACTTTTTACTATCTTCTATCTTGCAAATTTTTCTATAGTTATTATGTTTTAAAAAAAATCCTTTCTACTTCTTTAAGAAAAATATAACTATATAGAAATATTTGTAATATTTCTAAGATAAAAAATCCCTTTTTCAACTAAGCACCCAAATGGAATTGAACTTGTAACCCACTATTAAAAAAAAAACTTTGTTTTAATAACTAGCTACTTGGCTATGCAAATTGCAATGTTAAAGAGAGGCATTTTATTTTTAAAGACATTGAACTTTCACAAAGATAAACTGGATATAGCACAAATTACATGTATAGCCTTCAAAATAATTATTATAATGAGCAAGAAAGAAACATTTCTCATAAATGTTCATTGATCCACCAATAAATTAGGAGTGTTACCCAATCACAAAACTTCCTCACCTCCAAATTCTTGGTAGACTCCAAATGAGCATTTCACTATATTTTTCCAACTTTGAATGAAACATTTCCACTACAATATATTTTTTTTATTCTGACACAAGATAAGGTAAGCTCACAAAGTTGGTTTTCTATTTCAAAAACTCATAGATAGGATGTTGGAAATACAATTCATAGATACAACATCAAGAAAATGACTCATAAATAGAATTTCGAGGAAATATGACTGATAGATAGAGCACTAGGGAATGGAGTAACAAGCATACATAAACTCACAAAAATATCTCCTCTAGTGATTTTTTTTTTGCTCACATGTTTGCACTGCAAGACTAATGATTTATAAATTTAGAGGCTTTGATTAAAAATGAAGTCATTGAATGCATATGGGTCTACAACACTATAATTCACAAATGATAGAATTAGGAAATAAACCAACTTTATGGAAACATGGGGATAGATTTTTCCTATGGGAAAATAGTTGGGGACTCTATAGGCTACTATAACCCATTTTAGTAATAGATTTTCTCCTCAAATGTTACCAAACTCATATTACTCTTGAAACATTGAACACTTTCCCAGAAGTTCAAATCCTCAAATGAAGCCTACACAAGACAAACTATAAGGGCATGTCATAAGATGACGATTATTATCCCTTGTCATTAGCTTCACAAACTCTCCAATGTTGGCTTTGATACTAGATGTTGAAAACAAGGGGAAGACAATATTTACAATATTATGCAAGAACAATATTGAACACAAAGATATATTTCATCATATATTTCCTTTACTATTCGCCAACTAGTATCTTAGTACATCATCTATATTTATGTTTTTTAGTCCCTTAGTTTGAAGAGGCCTTTGGTGTTTCACCTTCTCTCATTCTCATCAAATATTTGAGTATCTAACATCATATGAAGTGATATAATCATTCATTTCTTAATTACTACATAACTTTAAATAATATAATAATTACATTTATAATAAAGTCTAACACATAGTACAAGCAAAGGATGGAAGGAAGAGTTATGCTTAGAGTTAAGATTTATTTTAAAATATTATTTACACATTTAGAGTTAATAATATGTCTGTAATATAATTAAAAAGTGTAATAGTATCTGTTTCACAATAAAATATTTTTAAGTAAGCTAATTCATTAATGAATCTTTTAACAATGAAAACATAGTATAAGGATTTTATTGTAGAACTATATTTAAAATATTAAATTGTATTATCACCATTGCATTTTTGAAAGGACTAAAATTTTAATCTTTTTAAAGGACCTTGGTTTTAATATCATTATTGATGATTGCTCAAGCTTTTTAACCTTATCTAATTGATCATGTTTTGCATTATTATCTATGACTATAAACTAAGAAGCTCCTAATAACATTGGCAAACATAAAGAAATATGTTTTATAGCATTCAATGCACATCAAGGATGAATTATCAAAATTATTAATGAATACATCAACTAGAAAATGATTTCATCTAGTCATTAATATTTTAATGTGACACTCTATTTATTGCCTATATTTTCCATAAAATGTGACCTCTCACATTATATCCACATCTATATTTATGATGTCACATAAATATAATTTCATATCTTTATTTATCTCTATAAAATTGACTCATTGTATAAAATCACCAATATTTAAGAATATCATATTACATTACTTTGGATAGAAGCATTTTTTGTATTTATCTTCTTGGTTGTATCTATCTCATCATTTGTAATGATTATTGATCTTAACAACCATTGATTGTAATTATAGAGCATGCATTAAATAAGCTCTTTCATAAATGAATAAATTGCTAAGTTTTTTTTTGTTTAATTTGTAGCATTTCTTGTTGGAATATTTTCAACATTACCTCCTTAGTCCTAAGTATTAAGTCCTGGTATTTAGTTTTAGTTTAATGTTTTGATTTACATATTTCTAATTAATTTGATTAGCATACATTGAGGTTTTGGTGGTTGATCAATGTTTGACCATAGTCCAAGATTAGCATGTTGTTAGGATAAGAGCTATCTTTAAGTTAGTTTGTTATAATAAGTTAAGAGGATTTCTCTCAACCACCATGTTTATTTTTAGTTCTTTCAATAACTATAAAACTATGTAATGCATTGTTGATAAATAGAACAATTTCACCATTGTTTCTCATTTGGTATCAGAGTAGGTTTTCTCAAACAGATAAAAACCTATGGAGAGTGGTGTGAAGAGATCTGAAGCACGCACTTTGTTAGAGAAACTCAAGTGGCTAGCACTCAGTAGAGTTGCAAGGAATATCTCGAGTAAATCATTAATATCTCATGAATCCTGAAGTACTTAATTATGAAATTTTTAGGGTTGTTATATAATTGTATCACAAGAATGCTAGCAAAATTTTATGTTATTTGGAGCTAATTTGTGGATTTTATTAGCATTTTGAGTTTTTAAATAAAATGGTTGTATAAGGTGGAATACAGGGTATTTGCTTCTCAAATTTTGGGAGAAATATTATTTAGATAAAATCATAATTCAAAAAAAATTTTAGGTCATTTGGATTTGTATTTATTGATTTATGTGAATATTTATTTTTTCTTCAAAAATCCTAGATCCTGTGATAAAAAAGGGAAAAATTAAATAATCACATCTTTTTCACATTTGTGAATTTTCTTCCAAAATTTAGAGGGTTTTCCAATTATTATCTCAAGAATACAGAGTTTAATTTTTAGAAATTTTTGAGATATATGGATTGATATATGTGAAAACATTGAAGTTGTCTCAAAAAACACTCTAAGATCTAGAAAGGGCAAAAGTAAATTGATCACATATTTCTCATTTGTGTGAATTTGCTTCTGAAATTTAGTGGATTTTTAGATAATTATATCATAAGTCTACAGGAAAGGAGTGGTTGAGAGCTAGGTGGAATATTGATGAGTGGTGGATTGCAGAATGGCCACCATGTATAAAGAATTGGAAGTGCCCAAATTCAATGGAGATAATTATGTTATTTGGAGCATAATGATGAAGACCTTATTGAAGGCTCGAGACTTATGGGATATAGTTAAAGAAGGCTATGAGTAACCCTCTTGGAGCAAGCTACAAGGTGAGGAGATAAAAGAGAAGAAGGAGCAGCAATATGCAAATTGCTTAGCTCTTATGGATTTGAGGAGAGGAATGGAAAATAATGTTTTTCCTCTCATAGCCAATTGTAGATCAGCTACAATGGCATGGAAATTGTTGAAGGATGTTTATGGGTTTGATGAGGACACCCATAAATCCATGTGTGATAATCATGAATATTATTTAAGCAAGGAGGAACCTTGCTTCCTTGAAGAAGTTTCTAAATTAGATCCTTTTGAAGGAGTTTTTGAAGAGTCTTTTCAAGACTCATATGAAGACATACATTCTTATGATGGTGAATTCTTCCTTGAAGAGGAAGACATGTTTGAAGAAAATAGTGATGATAAAATTATTGAAGAGAAGAGATACGAAGATGAGGAATCCCTTCATGGAGAAGAGGATGAGAAGGTGAAGAAGCCTTGTATAGCTCTCATTGGAGAGAGTTATTGTGAGACACCCATAGTTGCAGACATGTCTTGTAATGGCATGGAAAATTGTAATAGTCAATTATTTCTTTTAGGAGGAGAAAAATATGAAAATAAAAATTGTACTAATAATTTTTTTGTAGGAATGGCATGCTTGGAAAGCATTCGCATTGATAGCAAAGAGGATGGATGTCTCAATGGAGATACAATTGCTCAAGGACCTTGTAGTGAAGACCACTCAAAATTTGAAGATGACTTTGAAGATGAAGGAAGATAAACACTCACATTGGAGTGTTCCTTGCTTAAAGACCATCAAAGTGAAATGTATGATGAAGAATGTCTCCTCGAGGAGATAAATGAAGAGTGTATTATGGAGAATGCACCTACAATTCTCATGAAGGAGAATAAAGAAGATGATGATGGAGAAGAAATGTTCATGGATGATCATTAACCTGAAGACCATTCAATTTGAATGGATGTGTGCCCTCTTGAAAGAACAAATGAAGTGATGTGGGATGTTGATCCACAAGAAAATTCTAATGAAGAGGATATGGAAGCGATAGACTTCTTATTTGAAGATCACTCATCAAGGGTGAAGGATGTGTTGTGTGAAGAAAAGAACACACAAAACTCTCTCATTTGGGATATGGAAAGTGAGAGGGCAAATGGGATAGAAACAGAAAATAGAAATGATATTGCTGATTTTCTTGTCATAATGGCAAAGGAAACATCACTCATGGATGAATATCACTCACTTGGAGTGACTACATTGTAGAAAGAGAGTTGTCTTGAAAAGGTAACTATGTATGATTGCTTGAATGAATGGTGTTTCAACACACCAACATGGATTTAACAAAGGAGGAGAACTCTTAGTGAATAGTTTATGGTTGATCTTGAAGCACCATACAATGAAGGAGAACTACTACAAAATAGCATTATGGGAAGCATCGAATCTACTCATACTAAAGGTAATGTTTTTATGATTAATGATTTGTTTTTTGTGAGCAGGAATGAAAAGAAAGGAGAATATTTTCCAAAGGTATTATTGAGAAGATATTGTCTCATTGAGACAAATTTTACAAAGAGTCTTCTTGGAGAGAAGACAGTGATGGAGAACTTGGGTCACATGGATCAAAATGATGTGTTCAAAATTCCTTGGGAGAAGGATTCTTGTAAAGTCATTTTTTTGAGAGAATATTTGTGTGAGGAGCAAATTTATGTTGCATATGTAGTTGGTCATTATATGGCCATATTTGTTGTGATTTTTTGTGTGAAAATATGTGAAAGAGTTGTATGGTATAATCATCTATGTGAGATGATTAATTGTAAATACTCATGTGGAGTATTGTTTAGTGTTGAAGATGTAAAAGAAGATCAAAATGTGAGAGCATGGTTTAAATACCATAATGATAAAGATGTAAGAGAGTGGTTGTTGAAAACCACAAGAGGAGATACTTTTGTTGAAGGGGGAGCTAATCAACAAAAGAAGGCACTCAAGCATTTGCAGGAAATTCCACATGAAGAGTGGAAGGAGTGCCACCATAAGTATTTTGCAAATTCTGATTTCTTGATTCAATATTGGAGGAAATGTAAAAGAAAAATTTTCTTCCAACTCTATGATGCTTAAATAAATCTTGCATGAGTGTCTTTAGCATCAAGGGGGAGAATGTTGGAATATTTTCAACATTGCCTCCTTAGTCCTAAGTATTAAGTCCTAAGACAAGGGTTCCATCTAGCTGAACTACTCCTTGATTAATAGGATAATAGACTATTCCCAATGCATCTACCATCCTCCTAAGAATGACTAAGTTACTTGACCCATAATCTACCAAATTTTTATGAATCAACTTATCATCATATACTAAGGTCAAGTAGAACGACATTGGCTTGGTTCTAGTCACTTCAAGGATAGACATTTGAAATATTGTAGGTACCTTTTTCTTTCTTAATATCCTTTGCTTTTCTAGTGCTTACTCTAGGCATTTTATTTGTTTTGATATAGAGATAACATCCCAAAGAGACACAACCATAATAGACTTTTTTAGGTGGTTTACTACATAAATTATTCTAGAGAGTGCACCTTTTGAGTAGTGCCTAATATCCTTTGGGGTTGGTGTCTCTCTGCTATAGGTGATTGGGGAGTAGTAGCTTGTGTTGGGATTAATTATTGTTGCTTAGTGAGTTTAACAAGATTTCTTTTAGCATCCATATAAGTTTTTTGTGTATTCTATATTGGTGCAATTATAAGAAAGATATTTCTCCTAGGATCTACTGACATGTTTTATTGATTAAGGTCCATTTGATTAGGCTTTCCTTATTCTTCTAATGATTTCCTTTTGGACCTTGTCATATAGTCCAATTGTACTTGTGATCTAGTAGGTGTCAAAGTTCCAGCTCCATCAATATAGCATATACTTCCACCTTATCCTAGGTTACCAAGGTTTGTTCAGGAAGGGTGGTATTTGTACCTAGGAGAAATCTTTGTGATGGGGATTGAGAGGCTTGAGTCTGTATATTTAAATTTTCTATTGAGCCAAAAGTAGATGATTGAATATGTATAGTTTCATTTAGTGTTGTTTTATTGGTTTCTATAAGGTAAGCATTAGAAGGGTATATATTTAGTAGTGTATTATTGGTTTTTATAGGCCTTCTCCCTAAATCTATCCACTAGAAAGTTGACAAGTTGATCCTAAATATTGAATAAATGTGGAGGAAGTCTTATGTACCATTCTATAGCCTTCCATTTGAAGGAGGTTGTCAATAATAATAGAGCTATATTCTGCTCTTCGATGTTATCCACCATGTATAGGTTGACCATGTAGTGTAGGTGCTCCATGGACATGGTAGCATCTTCTTCGATAAAATAGGGCAATGACTTAAGATATAAATATGGGATTGGGTTGCATGTAGTGGAAGGAATATATGGTAGTAGGGGACCTCTATCATTCAATGTTGGACATCTTCTTAGAGGTTAATTTGGTTGCACCATGTTTTTACATTGATCTCTCCTTCTCCTCCTTGGAATTCTATTAAGGGGATGCACTAATACTTGAGGATTTGTAGCTACAAAGGACCTAGTGGTAGGTATTGCACTCATAAATTTATAGATCCTGCATTCTTAGTAGAGTTACCAATTAAATATTTGTATACTTTGATAACAAAATAAGTTGAGACCATTACCAAAATATCAACCTAATGCATGTAGTTGTCCCATGAGGTGTGCCATTAAATTATTTGTTGTAAACAATGGGTGGTTCTCCATTGCTTAATAGCATTTCTTGTTGTGGGATAAATTAGAATGTGATTTCTCCCACTACACGTACCATTAAATTATTGTCAACTCTAAATGTCATGGTCATCCCTTACAATGAATGGATGCACTCGACACTTGCAACTCATGTAGAATGACACAATTAAAAGTTTAAAAAGCATAGTATGCAACTCAAAGGACAACATCCAATATTTTTTATAATTCAAACTCCTTATAAGATGTGATCTTAAATATTCACCTTCCTAAACTACTCCTTAGATACTTGCATTCTTTTAAATAAAAAGATAAGAGAGAGAGAGAGAGAGAGAGAGAGAGATAATAGGAAACTAAAAATCATATGCTATAAGAGTCGATACGCCAAGTTTAAGAGATTATTCTACATATCAATGGAATGAATAAACACATGCATAATTTTATAACAACTAGAAATTGAACATAATTTTGATCCCACATATCATTCACACAAATTTATACACACAAGAAATAGGGTAAATAAATATTAGCTACAACTTATTTATATATATATATATATATATATATATATATATATATATATATATATATATATATATATATATATATCACAATAATTCATACATGTATGCCAAAAAAAAAGAGGCTTGATGCTATGAATAGGATGACCCAAGGCTCGATTCTAAACTGATATACACAAGAAAATGATTGGAATTGTGTACAAGACTAGGTATTAGGTATGATTATACCACTTCTAGTACCTTCCAATGAAAATTGATCTATTATTAATAAGTAAAACTAAGGAGTATTTCCCTCCAAAATTATGTGACTTCAAATACTTATCTAGTGTTGCCTTGGGTCTCTATCCACATCCATATTGTTTATCTTATTGAGGTCCCTAGACATGGAATCATAAATGCTAAAGGATTCTAGACCCCTATATGTGCAACTATTATATAATCATCAACTAATTTTCCTAGGGATTCTCAAAAATTAAAAATTGAGGCTTTCTACAATTAATGATCCAAGATCAAGGTTGTTCCTATTATGGCTCCCACATTACTATATTTAATATGTCAACTACTTATTTGTACTTCCATGCTCAACTGGTTCTAGTAGGAATATTTGGAGCCTATTGCAACTACCATATTAATAATTTTAATTTTCTTTTCTAGGAGATTGTATGTAGAGGTTACCTACAATAAAGTGCTTGGAGGTTCCTTGTTATAAAGGCTAAATATGAACTTTGATTGGCCACCATTGTCACTTTTTCTAACCCTAATATTTACCAAGTTGGATTATCTTTCATTTTATTGGATGGTTAGTGGAATTTATCCATATCTCATCCAAGTCCATGGGCCCCCTTTTGGTCATGTGTATCAAACTTGACAAACAATAGAGCTTCTCTTTTGGAAATTCCTCTATCAATCCTTTGAAGCAACATGGGCCATCAATCTTCAATAAAATAGTTCATGGAATTTTTCTTCCTCATCCTCCATCATAGTTCTTCAAAAATAACATGGTTCATTGATCTTACATCAAATGGTTCCATTGGACAACTCATGAAACTTTTCTTCTTCGTCCTTCCATAAAAGTTACCAAAAATAGCATGAGTCATAAATCTACAGATCTTTCCACCACCCGTCTTTATTAGAGGTGTATTAAAATAGCATAATATATTGATCATTGTGATCTAACAATCTTTAGAACTCTAGGAGCATCCATAAACTTCCTAACCTCTTAAAACAATGTTTGTCATTGATTGAGAAGATTTGATGGTGCACTTAATTTACCTCCATTTGCTTTTCACTATCTTTCCTCTCTAACAAATCCACCTTTCAAAATTGACTAAGGAAAAATGTTTTACCATTTGTAGTGAAAATCACTACAATTACCTCCACAAATATTGCAAGAATGTAAGTTCTAACACCTAGTTGTTGCATATGAATAAGAATTTTTCTTCACAAATTTAGTGTCACTACTTCTTTCTTTGTTAGAATATCATAATGTGCACTATGCCTTCTTGACACTTGTCAGTTTCTCTTGACACTTGTCATGCTTGTCATATAGGCTTATGCCTATATATTGTAACACTTTCATTTGTAATATATCTCATCTTATTTTAGTCCCAATATTTGGTATCAGAGCTCTAGGCGTTCTCTGCCCTTGTGAGCTTGAGGGGGGATTTTCCTCATGGAAATCCCTCCCCCAATTTTCTCTCCCTCCCTCATTTTTTCCTTCATTTCTTCCTTCTCCAAAATTCTTAGGGAGTATGCTCTCCACTTTTGTGGATCAAAAACTAGAAGGCCAAAGTGAGAAGGAGAGGATTTTATGGCTACCCCTGAATCTTCAGTGCTTGCGGCCATGATTTATGATAAATTTATTTGGTTTGATTTAGTGACTGTTTGTAGTCATTTCGATCCTCGAAGGGTAGCCTACTAGTCTTATCTCTCCACAAGTCTCCACGACCCTATATGCGAGGAAAGATCCCTGCATTGAGGAAAGCTCCCAGATCTATTTATTTTTTACTCGATGTAGATCTGTTTATTTTTGGTCATGTGATAAGATCATTGAACAAGTTTGTCTGGATATTTTTTTTCCATCCAACATGTGGTGATTGTGTCTCATTTTTTGTGTCTGTGGAGTGTCCTTATCATCATGAGTTGGCGAGCGACGATGATTTTGTTTTTAGATTTTTTTGCATAGCATTTGTTTAGAAGCGTCAGTTGTTGTTGCGCATGTGAAGGTCATGCATTTTCCCCCATGACTTGTCGAAGAAAATTATTCATGCTTTGAATTTGGTATAATATAGTTGTTGAAATCCATAATTTTGATTTCAATGCTAGTGCTTATCAATATTATAGAAAACTATTTATTTTATATTTAATGAAGATCTGGTTCGAAGGAATGGACCATGGGTTGTTTGGATAGAATCCACACATTGTAGAATTTTGTACGCACTTTGTAAGTGGATATCATTTGAAAATTTCCATAGCGCATGTACACCAGCAACAATGGATGTAGCAAGAGATTCACTATAGATTTTACCTGATCTAGCATGGCTGGTGAAGAAGAAAGACTGGCAAGTTTGGCTAGTACCAATGCAAAGTTTAAAAAAATCTGCATATTGAGCACCATAGTAGCAAACTTTTGGAAGTTTTTCTAGGAGCCACTTGAGCAAACAACCCCAAATTGTTTTTAAAAATTTTCAATTGGCATGTTTTATGGGCGTTAACTATGGAGGACCATCCAAAAATGAAGATGTTTTTTAGGCGTGCTATGTTGTGGTGTCATTGAAAATAACCTCACACCCGTAATTTGTGGATCCATGATTTGTAACTACTTTTGCATTGATTTGTCAAGAAATATTTCTTATAGATGTATCATTTTCCTAGTGATAGATGGCATGGGATTCATCAGATTTTGTTGTTGTGTGATTCTTGTGGAGCATACATTTTTTTGTGATCGAGCCATGTTTTAAGAATTGTTGTTACAGATGAGTGCCAGTTCATGAAATAATCGTAAAAACTTACCAAATAGCATTCTATACCAGTCGCACATGATTTTAGCACCAAATAACCTCACCAACAATGAATCCTTGAAATTTATGAGTGGATCGAGTTAAACAAGCGTGTGATTCTATGTTGCTTATGTTCGATTGTTACTGATTTTTTGCTGTAGCCATCGGTGCTAGTGTCTATGGTATTATCATTTTATACCAGACATGCATGATTTTTGTACCAAATCACCTCACCAGCAATGACTCTTGAAATTTATGAGTGGATCGAGTTAAACAGGCGTGTGATTCTATGTTGCATATGCTCGATTATTACTGATTTTTTTCTACAACCATTGATGTTGGTGTCTATGGTGTTTGTTCATGACAAAACATGAATCCAAATTTTACGAGGTGTTATGAAGCACAGAGATGCGACCACAAGCCATTAAAAACTCATCGTGAATGTTTTTCCCACTAGTCAAACTCACTGTTGGCGATGAGGAATATTGGTCCAGAGGAGCCCAAGGTTGAAACCCTAATATATTATTCCGAGGTCTATTTAGGATGCAAATTTATTTGGATATTTGTACTCTCAGTGATGTGGTCTGCTTTTACTATTTATATACGGAGATGATTTTAAAATTTTTGATGACCTCGAGTGTTTAAACACTATAGATGTAGTGTCAAACCATGAAATGAGATGGCCCGAAGATCTTGTATTCATACTGTTTGCATTCTAAAAATTTATAGCCTGTAGCGTAAAATATAAGGGGCAACGTTCATGGAAGTTTCAGAGGCCATGATTTTTGTTGTGTTCAAACTTTGTCATTTTTTTAGCACCTGAGGGAGGTGGCTAAACGAAGATGAATAAGGATTTAGTGGTGGAGCACCATGGAGATTTTAGCTAGACTGTGTTTTTTTGTGGAGATTTTATTATCATCTTGTGCAGTGGAAACCTCATCTACAACTGTAGTACGACTAGCATGGCCCCCACAACCTGTATTCACGAGTTTTTGCTTAACAGTGTGCAAGGTTGAGAATATCGAGACCCACGGTGGTAACCTCCAAACCTATGATCATCAGCTCACTAAATCAATGTAGCCTGTTGTTATGTGATTTTGTTCATTTTAGGTGAGTGAGAGAATGCTAGAATGAACTACATTCTTGTGTTGATATAGTGAATGAAAATTACATTATGGTGAATAAAGAGATTTTTTAATACTGGCCTACTTGAACTGCCCTGGCCATGTTGACTACGTCAAAATCATGGAATGCAATGATCTCAGGCTTTGGGCAGCATGGATATGGCAAGGAAACTGCTTATTTTTTTGACATTATGTGGAAGCTCTGGATGTATGTTTTTTTTGGCTATTAATGCAGAGTTCGTGCAGGCTAAAAAATATGTTTTTAATATCTTCAAAGACATGTGAATTTAATTGAAATTTGTGCACAACAATTTAATTTTTCTTGCACACATGGAGATATGTTTACGAAGCCAGCGATGGAATCGACCTCTCGACTATTTTTTGCAGTGAGTTTCCTACATTGATGAGGTGGCATAGCTACTGCATACTTACCACGACCATGTGTGTTTTTTCCATGATGACACTGGGTGCAACCGATGTATTGTGACAAAATGAGTATGATGTAGTTTTCATCATCATAGTTACATGGAGGTGGAAAGTCAAACATATCCCACTTTTCACGTAGAGAGCCATTTAAATATGAGAGAATATTTGTTATTTTGGGCATAACTGTATTGGTCGACCATTGGGTATTTTTTTAAATAGGGGGTATTTTATTTAAAAGGAAATATTCCTTTTTTTAATGTGACATTCATAATGGCCGATAGTATGGTCATTTTTTTGTTTTTTTTTCCACATGGAAAGTGGAAGTAGAAGTGGAAGGCCTACATGGCCCTATATTTGTATTTAAATGATGAAGGTCCCATTGAAACCCAAACATAAAGGTATTTATAGTTGTCAGAAAGGTTTTTCCGGGATGAACACATTGGTGGTGTCTATTTTTCATTTTGAGGTTGTTCCATATGTCTTTTTTGGCCTTGAAATATGTTGTATCATGGAGTGCACTCTCGATGGAACCCGACACTCCCAAGAAATTTGTAAGTGATCCTAGTATCCAGTTACCTTCTCTAGAGCACCTAGCGGATGCAACGGCTGGTTACCCATGCATTCCGATAGGATGAGATGGTCACAATAAGGACACCTACTCTAGGGACTACAAACATAGACACCCTAGACTCTATATGAGGACTTTTCCAAATCTACTTCTGAAGACTACAAACAAAGACACTTCATAATATTCTCTTCTTTTTTTCTTCTCCTCCATATTTGGATTCTATGGTTCATTTTTTATTGTATTTCATGGCTCATTTTTCTATTGTATTAAGGTGCATTTTCGATAGAGACCGACACCTTCTAGATTGATTTCACCATGAGTGGGGATGATATTCATGGTGAATCTAGTTAGTGAACTACGAGAGGCAACATACCTAGAGGATGATGTATAGGGGCAACAGACCCGAAAGTGGTTGATCCTAGGGTACACAAGATAACCCTGAGGTACTTGGATGACTAACCCAGAGGAAACAGACCCATGGAAGTGGATGATCTTGTGGCAATAAATCGAGATGTATACACTGTTGATCTAGCATTATTCACAGTTAGAGAGCCAAACACAAAGAGCATGAGCCTAGACAAAATTAGCAATAAAGGAGGATGATAGGGTAAGTCAACATTAAGGGGAAATGTTACCTTGTTTTTTTTTCTATAGTTAGGATAGTGCACATTAAGGGGGAATGTTAGAATATCATAATGTGCACTATGCCTTATTAACACTTATCAATTTCTCTTGACACTTATCATGCTTGTCATACAGGCTTATGTCTATATAGTGTAACACTTTTATTTGTAATATATCTCATCTTATTTCAGTCCCAACAATCTTGATCTATATTTTCATATTTTGTAAAGGTTTCCCTTTTCACAAACTTATTATCACTACTTCTTGTTGGATCAACATAACCAAGGCCTTCATTCTATGGCCTTATACCTAGCATTATGGGCATTTTCATACCATACCCATTTCTTACCAACCCTATACCATTGTGTCCCATTTTTATCATTAATTTTGAACCAATTCCTTTGGTATTTTTTTCAAAGAATCCAAATTATTCATAACCACTTTGTTTTTTATCACTATAATCAACAACATTCAACTACCATACACCATCATCATAGTGGTCTTCAACACAATTTGAACAATCACTGTCACTTTCAACTCTAACAATATGGCTTTTATCATGGCCAATTCAATCATCTTCTACTTTTATAATCAATCTTCAAAGCACTTATATCACAAGCTATATTTTTTATTTGGACATGATCATATGTATGATAACAACCATTTGCCATCATGGGCCTCAAATCACCTACATCACAACTAAAAATTTATCCTTTTAAGAAGATCACTTGTGTCACAACAAACATCTTTCATCATTGGCTTATCCTTCAATTTATTAATTATTTCTATTTTTTTCTATAATACACCTCAAGGAGGTTAAGGGTAAATAGTGTCATGCACATTCTTCTCACTGCACCAAAAGAGATTGTCACACCATTTTTAAAGTATTATTCTTGAACTTTTCTGAGTATTATCTATAAAAAAGACCTAAGTTTTAGAAACTCACTGTCTTCACTATTTTTTGATACATATTGTTCTTGGCTTGTCTACTATCTCCTTTATTTCTTGATTTTAACAATTCCTTGACCATGAGGACTTTATCTTTTTTTACACTCTTCTTCACAATCTAGTTTTGATTCACCTTAAGCAATGTACCCTTCCTATTATGGCCTTTGTTGATATTTCCCTCTTTGAGATTTCCTTTATCCTTGTTTCCCTAGTGGATATTGTAATCAATACTATTTATTTCTTTGAGAAGATTTTTGGAATTTATTCCTTTGATTCAATGAATTATATTTAAAAAACTTGGTGTCATGTCCCCATTTTTCAAAATTATGGCAATACATCCTTCTCTATTGAAATTGATTTTATGATGAATATGGGGTAGAAGGACCCTTTGAGCCCTTTTGAGGTTTATTTGTTGAGATAAGAACATTATTGGACAACTATATCTCAATATATTTTCCTCTTCATATTGTTGGAGGATGATTACCAATTCTTCAAATGATACCCTTATATTTGATACTTGGAGAGTTGTCACAATTTTTTTGAATAATTTAGGGAGATTTCTAAGTACAACTAAAATTAAGATCTTGTCGTCCACCTTTTCTTGCATGGTGCAAATTTGATTTCAAGTCTACAATTCCTCCATGGAATTTTCAATACTCTCACCATCTTGGACCTTTCAAGTATGAATTTGTGATTGTAGATTAAGGATTATGGCTTCATTTTCCCCTTCAAATATGGTAAAATTTTTATCCTATGCATCGTTTTATATCTTTGCTTCACTGATATGTGGTTTCATTTCATAAACCACTCAAAAATTTATGAGCATAAGTGACCTTGCATCTATTTCATCATACTTTTACTTATCTTCCATCTCCTCAGGACATGTTTCATCACTAGTAACTATATCCTAGAGTTTTTGACCACTAGTATTGTTCTCAGTTTTGTCTTCCATGGTGCAAAATTTGGACCCTTTAGCAACTAAGATTCTATGAGAAATATTTTTTATATAGACATGGAAAAGGTTCCTTATATCTCCCAAAATGGTCCCCTTTTCTATATACCACCAGTCCTATATACCAATCCTTTCAATATACATGTTCTTCCTTTATAATCGTTATTACATGAAATAAGCTAGGCCTCTCGATATACATAGTCATATGTGAAAGAGATTGATACATGGTACCAAGGTAGTACTAAGGATTAATCCTACAAATGATACCTGCTTAAAGAAAAATATTCATACATGGGCATAGCTTCCCTACATACTTGTATTTTCTTAGTTTTATGATTTATATCTAACAATAGAATCTAATGGAGTAATAAATGGATTAAAATCAAATATCACAAAATTTTATCCTTATTCCTCCCCATTGATTTATAGGGCCAGTGCCCAAATGTCATTATGGAAGCTATATTAGGCTTTATATGTAGTAACTTAATGTGACAATATTACCTATAAACAACAAAGACATCATTTATACTAGACGATGTGATTGTGCAAAGCACATATTTTTATTTTCTTATGTACAAATTATTTTTGATGCAAAATTTGTTTGAAAAAAAATATGTTAGACACTATTGAAAATGCACCCTTTTACAAAAATATAATTTCACTATAGGACCCTTCCAAATTTAAAAAATTCAAAGACTTCCAAATTTATTTCAAATATTTATTTCCCTTCTTTTGCATTTCATGAAATATTTCCCTCTTGAAAAATATATAATGTATCTATACACCTTTTAACTCACTAAATGCATTTTTTTAAAAACTATCTTCTACCTTACAAAACATTTTTATAGTCATTATATTTTAAAAGAAATTACTTTCTATATATATTTTTAAATAAAAATATAACTATAGAAAAATATTTGTAAGTTTTTTTAAGATATAAAATTCCTCTTTCAACTTGGTGCTCAAAGAGAACTGAAATTAGAACCTACTATTCAAAAGTTTTAAGCTTTGTTCCAATGACCAACTCACCCACTATGCAAGTTGCAATATAAAGAAGAGACATTAAATTTTTAAAAATATTGAACTTCACAAAGATAAATTGGGCAAAGTGAATTATCCATATAGCCTTTGAATTACTTATCAGTGAGATCAAAGTAGCAACATTTTTTGTTATATTAATTAATTAACCTCCCAAACCATTAGAAGTGTTACCAAACATAATATATTCCTTGCCTAGGGTAACATGTGGTTAGTTTCCACATTTTGAACATGTTTGTTGTTTTTAGGAGCTTTGTTACAATCTATTGCATAGGTTATGAAATTTTCCTTCTAGTCAAAGTCTATAAACAAACTATTGAATGTTCTTCTGTGTAAACTTCACTGGAAAAAAATTTCCACTAGAAACAAACTATGAAACTCCACAAACACAAACCATGAAACTCCACCTAGATAATTCATAAAAAATTAACCACAAAATAGTTTTATTCAATCAAATTAACTATAAAATAATCTTCCAAATATCTACACGTTCGTGTCAAAACTAAAAAATAGATATGGTAGGCATGTCAACTTTTAAAAAAAGGTATGTAATTTTGTTTGTTCTTAGAGAACATATATGACTATGCTTAGAGACGAGTGGTAATAAAATGGTCTCTATGAGATTTGTAGTATGAAATATACAAAAGCATTGGTGTGGCTTAGGATTTTAACACTACAATGGGACTTCAAACATAATAACTTCTCTAAAAATATATATTGACATCTTTGCATAGAGGGCATGTTGTTGGATGACAATGGTTTTCCCTACTTGAACATACAAACTCAACTTGTCTCAACCCACTTTGATAGAAAATATTGGTAATAATGGAAGACAAACAATATAATTTATAAAATATTATGGAAGAATAATATTGAACACAAAGATATCTCTCATAAAATATATTCAACATATATTTTCTTCATTGTTCGTCAATTTTTACTAGCATTCATCAATCATATTTATGGTGTGTCTTTTAGTTTCAAAATATCTTTGGTGTTTCACCTTCAACGTTATCTTTTCATCTTCTCTCATATTCACAACAGATATGAGTGTCCAACCTCATATGAGGTGACATCATTATTCATCCATTAATTATTACATAACATCAAATAATATAATAATTTTAATTGCATAACAATAAATAATGTAATAAAGTCTAACACATTTGTTTTCTATTTTGACACATGCATGTATGCCTTACATCCAAAAACTCTAAGGTGTACAAATGAGGGTTTCCTTCTAGACCAATTTTCTTCAAGTGTAATCCCTTGAATAGCCATTATAGGTGCTCTATTTTAAAGATACACCATAGTGTTAACAACTTCATCCCAATATTGTTATACTAGATTTTCTCTTGTAAGCATACATTGAATCATTTCCATGATGGACCAATTTTTCCTCTTAGAAACCCCATTCTATTATGGAGTATAGGTAGTAGTTAGTTGTCACTTGATCCCATGTTGTACCAAAAATTTAGAAAAAGCACTAGACGTATATTCCCTTGTTGGGAAATCACAATGGTAAAAGTCATTGAGCTGTCTTAATGATGATCCAAGTTCAATCCATAGGAATGGTGGCCCCTGATATACCCCCACTTTTCAACGTCTTCAATATATATATTCCTCCTCTATATGATCAAAGGACTCAAATAGAATGCCATGTTTCTATTTCCACAAGATTTTTTAAATGTTGAAAAAGTGTGTAGGCATCTTATTCAAGTGGTAAAAAATATACCCATATTTTTCATGAGTAATCATCAGTTGAAAGTACTTGTGTCCACTAAAACTGGTTGGCATAGGTCCATATATTAGTGTGTACAACATCCAATGGTCATTTAGGTCTATGAGTTTTGAATTCAAATGGAACTTGGAGTTGCTTTCTTGCTAAACAACTTGGTCAAGCTGGAAGTGTGGATGAAAAGTTGGGTAGACCTTTCACCATGTGATGTTTATTCATCTATATTAAATATCCAGAACATAGATGACCATATCTCCTATGCTAGAGTGAGGTAGTATCAATTTTGGTTGTTGATAATATAACATTGGGAGATAAATAAGACATCAAATGCAAACAAATCATTTTTATAAGAAATAGTAGCCATAAACTTTTTGTGTTATGTAATGAAACATTTCTTCTTTCCATCGACAACCATAAATTATACTACCATTTCTCGATCCAATAGTTGTGATACTCATAGCAATTTTTTTTAACCTTGGGATATATAGCCCATTTTTTATTATGCAATTTCCATAAAATAGATTGATAGGAACATTACTCACTTATTTAACCTGATAAGTTTTATCATTAATAATCATGACTAGTTTCACATATTTTGCTTGTAGAAAATAAAATCACTCTTTGTCTCTAGTCATGTGTTTAGTAGCCCCTGAATCAATGCACCAAACTTCATCCCTTGGTTTTGTTGCTACCTCAGACATCATGGGTAAGTTTAAAGTCTTTCATAATCATATTCTAGTTCCTCATGGGCAACATGTCCTTGTTGCTATTATGGTTTAAATTGTGGTTTGTATTGAGGAGGTTTGTTGACTTATCCCATCCAATCAAATATTTATATCTATAAAACCTAGTATTATGTCATTCCTTTTCATAAATATGAAAATGTCTTCTTTGTTTTTGGGTTTTTTTTTTATGACAAAGAAGTGGAAGGATATTTTTGACATATTTACGCTTTTGTTGTAGAGATGAGTGCATTATTGGACAATTAACCCCTTAATTGCTTTTTTTTCCTCTTATTATTGACAAATTCATCAAATGATACTCTTCTATTTGAAACTCACAAAGATGTGACCAATATTTAAAATGAATCAGGAAGAGCTCTCAGTACAATGGAGACTAAGAGCTTGTAATCTATCTTTTATCCCATGGTATTCAATATTTTCTTCAATTCCTAAATTTTACAAAGAAATTACCAGGACTTTCTCCATCCCATACCTTCAATGTATGAAGTTGGGATTGAAGATGAATAATTATGGCTTTTCTTTTTTCTTCAAGTATAGTAGAAAGTATATCCCATGCTTCTTTCGTTGTTTGTGCTTCACTCATGTATGGTTGAACTTCATCTACCACTACAAGGGTGATAAACATTATATCATTAACATCCCCCTCATCATATTTTTTTCGATCTACAATATCCTTAGGTTGAGTTTCTCCTTCAATGACTATGTCCCAAAAAAATTCAAGATCCCCATCTTGGTCTTCAAAGGTGTAAAATTTGGACCTTTGAACAATTGTGATTTTGTGAGAAATATTTTTATGTTGCCATGGTGAGGTTTCATTATATATCCCAAATGGTATACCTTTCCATATACCACTAGTCTGATAGATATATCCTTTCTATATACTCGCCCTTTGTATATACTCATCGATACATGAAAGAAGCTAGTCTTGTCGATATACATGAGCATACATGAGCGAGACATTAAGGTACATGAAAGAGAATTATACAGGCTATCAAAGTAGTATAGAAACATATTCATCTTATCTATGACACATGCTTAAAGAGAAATACTTTTACGTGGATGTAACTTACCTATACTCAAAATTTCTCAATTTTAGGATCTATGCCTAGTGATAATGACAAATATGGTAAAAATAGAGTGGAAAGAATCATACAAGATTTTTATTATTTCTTCCTAATAATTTATAGGTTTGATGTCCAAACGTAATAATGGTAGGTATATCAGGCAATAGACATAGTAGCTTAATGCAACAACATGACTTGTAACTACAAGCCAGAGGTGTTGTGTATACCAAATGTTGTGATTTTTTCTTAAACATGATTTTTAACAAAATATGTAATTTGACATAGAAAAATGCTTTTGAAGATGTTAAAATCCACCAAAAATATTTTCTTTTAGAATATATTTACCGCCCTTCTTTTAAATTTTTGCAAAATAATGTTTATTATAGTATATATAGAAAATTACAAAAATATAATAATATTTTTGTAGCCCAAAAATTCTTGCACTCATTTCCTCTAGGTAAATGGATCCGCACCTCAGATGGGAATGGGGGAATAGGTGGTCTACACCTCGAAATGAGAAGTACTTAATCGTACTTTCTATATATGGTGATTTTTTGATGAATTGGTTTTGGGTTCACCAGGAAATATTTGCGGTAGTTTTCGAGCCTAGGTTTTAGGATTTGTTTAGATGAGTTCTTTTCTTTTAATTCAAATCATACATACACCTAGGTTTTGGCCAAATGCTACTAATCTAAATCTATATGCAATTTTCAATTTATATGAAGACAACAAACAAGAAAACAGAATGCTAATGCAAATTTTAAGCCTAATTCAGAAAGGAATGCAAACATGCACCTGATCCGGATGTCTGATGAAGATTCTAATTTGTTGCAGTCCAGATCATATGTAATCTGATGAAATCACCTGCAATTAGATAGAATCATCTACAATTGTGCAGAATCATTTGTAATTGCACATAATCATCCAAAATTGGACAGAATCATCTACAATTAGATGAAATCATCGAAGATGATTTCTTCAAAAACCTGCAACAACATAGTTTGATACCCGAATGGATAGAAAATGCAAAATTCTGATTCTAGATATGAATAAGAACATAAAATGCTTACATATAATACTTCACAAATTGATTTAAGATGGATTTAATCAAGATAAATGCGTTATCCTACTTTCCAAATGATAATATTATGCAAAATCTAAACAAAATGATGGTGAACACCAGATGTAGTAAACAAACAAAAGAATTAAATAAAATGCCAACTGAGATCAGGGAAAGAGAGTGCAAACAAGGCTCTGCAATTACCCCCAAGTGAGCTGTTGACAAGATCATCTCCAATCGGACAAGATCATCTCAAAGGATTCCATTCATTCCCAATCGATGCACAGTGATAACCTTTAATAAAATGATGAAAACAAATGCAAAATATAGTGCTCCTTAAGCTTCACAGACTAGTGCTATCAGGGGTGCAAAGATTTCAATCAACCAGGGGGAATTCTATGAAAACTCATAGTTTAAATAGGCTTAGGAAGTTTTTTAGGGGGTTTGGGATCCTTCCCAACTTGGAAGATCTAGCAGATTGCAGAATTCTAATGCCCACACGCTTATCCTAAGATAAGCAGGGTCGTTGGAGCTAATTTTGTCTTGTTTCTATCTGGGCAAAATTTAGTTTTGAACAAAATCGTCCAGATGATTTCGTCTAGACGATTTTGAACAATTAGGGACGATATCGTCCAATCGGAGATGATATCGTCGCACCGTTGCAACAACTTGTATTTTTGGCATGAAAATCGAGGTGGGTAGTTTTAGGTTGTTTTTCGGTTGATTTTGATTGATTTTCGAATATTTTAACTTTAGGTAAAATAATGTGTCCTTTTTAACTTTAGGTAAAATGATGTGTCATTTTTAACCCGTTACATTTTGCCCCCTCTTTAGCAAATTTTCCAAAGGAAAATGCGTTAAAGAAAATATTGGCACGCTTTTCGAGAAAGCAAAAATTTATTGTAACTTTTGTTGGTGATTTTAAGTTGGGTTGTTAAATTTTTTGTATATGGTGCCCCCTTCGAGTTTTTTACACCAAATTCTATGTTTGGTGGAAAACTCAAAATTTTTTGATATATATATTGATCTTCTTTGTTTCATGTGACTTCGTATGGTTTATTGGATGATTTATTACATTTTCTTATGATGGTTGTGTTACATAATTTCTTGTAGTCATGCTTTGATTTTTGAACATTTTGATCATGCTTAACATAAAAGGAAACTGATTTTGTAAAGTGTGTTTTGAGAAAGATGTTTTGTATGGTGATAAAATAGATGGATTAACAATGAACCTCGAAGGATGTTGTGTTGTTATATGACCGTTGGTGGAGATCAATGCTCGCTAGGTCATGAAGCGGATCCTATTATGAGGAAGTTTTGTATTGCTAATACCAAAATATTGTGTGCTTAAGAATAATCTTAAGGCTTTATGATGAGAAAGAAATGTTTGATGTTGTTTTGAGACAAGATGTTTGATAGATGTGAAAATGTATGAATTTAAGCATGAAAAATTCGAAAGATGATTTGCGCTAAGCATATAATTCCTAAGTGTGAAATTATATGAAATAATTACTTAGGAATTATACCATCATCATGAAAATCAAAATGAAATGCATGATGATATGAAATTATTTGTTCTTTTTAAAATGCAAAGTAATGTAAAATAAATCATTGTGTCGCATGTTGGAAAATTTTGAAGATAATATATATATTGTATGTGCTAAAATGAAGTGAGTTGTGGGGATTAATGCAAATGGTTACAAACTTATGTTTTATAGCAAAAATCAAAGAAATATTTTAAATTATTTCAAGGATAAAGTCAAATTTATCAAGAACCCAATGTGTGATTGTGTGAGTTCATCATCCATTTTGATTCATCATAATGACACAAAATCTCTCAAGGATCAAATGTGTGTGCTTTGTAATGTTCATTTACCAATTTTGAGTAAGGTAGTGATGCAAGAAAACTTGAATGAACCAATGTGTGTGCAAGTGAAGGGTTCATTAACCATGATTTTTGTGCATGAAATCATACCAGACTACTATGTAAGTCAAGTCATCAAAAGCTAGCTAATCCACAAGCGGACATAGGTCTATACAAAATAAGGTCGCTAATGTGACAGACATGTCGCCACGCGAAAAGGAATTACCCAAGGCCAAGTAAGTTGGGCACAAATCACCTGTTATGGGACTTACCTCATGATTTTTGAATAACTGAGAAATTCCAGGGATTCAAGCTCATTCACCCTTATTTTCTTCACTTTCAAGGGGTAGGGATTTTGTTCATTTTGTTTTGAACAAGGGGATTTTATTGCTTTTCTTTTTCTCTTTTCGTTCTCTTTTTTATTTTTTCTCTTTCTTTTTCTTTTGATTTTTGACTTTTTCTTTTCTTGTCTTTTTCTTTTGGGATACTTGCTCGGATTGGTTGTAGAGCAAGGGATTTTTATTCGGGTAGGGGTGAGCTTGTCCTTTTGCCAATTCTCAAAAATTCTAGACCATGCGCATGATAGGATAGCAGGGGAAACTTTTTGCTCAAGAGACTAAGACTACTATGTAGTATCATTTTTTGAATTTGCAACAAATCATTTTAATGTGTAAAAGTGTACTTGGTTCAAGAAGTAGCAAGATCATTTCCCAAAACTCAAAATATTATTTAGTGAAATAGTGATCTTCGATACAAGAGAGATTTATAATCATAGTGATAAAATCAAAATAATTAATTTGTGAAATTAAGTGTATGGTTCAAGATAACTTTTGAATTAATCCGAAATAAAGGAAAATATAGCTTCAAAATTTTGAAATACAACAATAAATAACAATGCAAAATGATTTGAAATAATTTTGAGATTTTGATATATTTTTTTTTAGTTGTTTTATTTGATTTTAATTTTTATGATTTTTTACTTTTGATGATGGAATTGGTGGTATATACAATATGATCTATATACACTATATGAGATGATTTGTGTATAGCATGTCTAAGGTGGCTTCAAAATCAAAAGAGGTTTTGAAGGATAATTTGGTTGTAGTGTATGTGATTGAAGTTGATTGGTTGATAGTTGAGATTGTTGTGATGGAGGATGATGATCAGATATAGATGAAGAAAAGTGATTGATAGGAGGTAGTTGTGACAATGGAGAATGTATAGAACTTGATGTTTCAACCGTTAAAGATTCTTCAAATGGTGTTGGGTCACCATGTATGGTAAAAATTTTATTTGCAAGTTTAAACTTCAAACATTGATGAAGAGTGGAAGGGACAACCCTCATCGTATGAATCCAAGGACTTCGAGAAGTAGGTTGTAAGGTGAAAGGACAAGATGCTACATAAAAAAAAGTATCCAGGATCTTGGGTCCACTCTTAAGGGGAAGAATTATAGTGCCTCGAGCTTCTTGAATTTCATTGTTAAAATATTTTATAATAACATTTGATTCATTGAGATCTTCTTCCTTTAATCCGAGTTTTTGGAATAATTGATAAGTGCATAAATTAAGAGAGGAGCCATTATCTACCATGATAGTTTTAATAGATGTTTCTTTAATAAATCCTGTAATGTAAAGAGAGGAGTCTTCTTGTGGAGTAGAGGAAGGAATCTCCTCATCATAGAATGAAATATGGTTAACCTCAAGAGGGCTTACACCATTAATTGTGTTCTTAGAGAAAGGATCATGAGGAACAAATTGTTGGCTAAGTATCTTGAACAAAGTTTCCCTATGAACATGAGAACTTTGTAATACTTCTAAAAGGGATATATTTTCTTGAGGATTAATCACTTGTTGTTGGCTATCAAAGTGGATTTCAGATTGAGATTTTGATGCTAAATATGGGCTTTCTATGCTTACATTCCATTTTGGATCATTCTCTAGAGCCAAAGATAGTTTTGAAGGTTGGTCAAATGAGGAATCCATCTCTTGAATATCAAATTGAGTTGATTGAACTTGAGGTTGCTCATTTGTAGTTTCTATTACAATATTAGTGATATCATTGTGATGGGACACATTAAGATGCAATATTTGATTGGTTTCCTGTTGTTGATGATTGAATAAGGGTTCTTGGGAGATCCCCATGTCTTGATTGATTATGGGTATTTGTTGTGTAGGAGTTTGATTGTTTATTGGAGATTTATAATCAGTTGTAGATTGTAATTCCTTTATAGTGAAAAGACCCTCATCAATAAAATATTGAATTGCACATCTTAAACTTCTACATTTTTGTGTCATATGTCCATCCATTCTATGATATTCACAATGTAGCTCAAGTTTATACCAATATATTGTGGTATCAGGTTGTCTTATGGGAGGGAAATCAATCCTATTTGTATCAAGTAAATGCTTGAGAATTATATCCATTGGTTGATTGAGCTTAGTAAATTTACGTGGTGAAGGTTTTCGAGAGGTTTTTGATAATAGGCTTAGGACTTCAGCCATAAAAGGACTTAATGGTTTATTACCTCTTTTTTCTTTATTATGGGTAGAATGATGATAGGAATATTGTGAAGTATGATGTGAGTGCATGGTAGGATTGGATGAAGAAGTATTTTCTTGTTGAAATGGATGTGTTGTATTGAAAGAAGAATGTTGAAATGGTGGAGAAGGATTGTATGTGGATCGATAGACATAATATGGATATGTGGGAGAAAAGATAATATCGTTATGAAGAGGATTGGAAAAGGGATTGTCTTGTTGGGGTAAGGATGAAAAATGAGAAAAGTGTGATAAAGGTGATGTTGAATATGGATGAGGTTGGTCATAATCAACAAATGCATTTGGCAGAATTTTCCCAACATTACTGATGGGCTCATATTGATTTGAGTTAAGACTCATGGTTTCTTTAGTACTTCTAAAAGTAATATTTGGTATCTAAAATTTAGAATTGAATCTAAAACATACAAATTTGAAATGATGATTTTTTTTTTGTTTTTCTTGTATATATATATATATATTTTTTTTTGAAATCAGAAGAAATGCCTATGTATTCACGTCGGGTTCACCAAATAATGTAGCCCAAAAATTCCCGCACTCCTTTCCTCTAGGTAAATGGATCTGCGCCTCAGAGGGGAATGGGGGAATAGGTGGTCTACACCTCGAAACGAGAAGTACTTAATCGTACTTTCTATATATGGTGATTTTTTGATGAATTGGTTTTGGGTTCACCAGGAAACATTTGCGGTAGTTTTCGAGCCTAGGTTTTAGGATTTGTTTAGATGAGTTCTTTTTTTTTTAATTCAAATCATACATACACCTAGGTTTTGGCCAAATGCTACTAATCTAAATCTATATGCAATTTTTTATTTATATGAAGACAACAAACAAGAAAACAAAATGCTAATGCAGAGTTTAAGCCTAATTCAAAAAGGAATGCAAACGTGCACCTGATCTGGATGTCTGATGAAGATTCTGTCATTTGTTGCAGTCCAGATCATCTGTAATCTGATGAAATCACCTGCAATCAGACAGAATCATCTGCAATTATGCAGAATCATCTGTAATTGCACATAATCATCTAAAATTGGATAGAATCATCTGCAATTAGATGAAATCGTCTGAGATGATTTCGTCAGAAACCTGCAACAACACAGTTTGATACGCGAATGGACAAAAAATGAAAAATTTTGAATTTAGATATGAATAAAACACAAAATGCTTACATATAATACTTTTTTTTTGGTATATAAGATACTATAGCATTAATACCAGGTTTTACAGCTTGACCCAAAAGCTTTTACAAAAATCAGCCCAGGGCTGTTGATGAACATGTCCTTACTAAGGATCCTATATATGTAAAATCTACATGCTGCCAAAGACATTACATTCGGTAAGGCACATAGCCTATTATCAAAAAGAAACTTCCCATACAAAATTTTGGATATACCCCGAGAAAACACACCTGCATCATAATTACAAAAAAAGAAAAATATATAGATCCCTTCCTTGAAACAGTGGAGAAACAAAAAGCTGCAAACACACATAGTAGAGTACTGAAAAAACTCCCACAAGCTCTGTATTGACAGTTACTATTAATAATTCTTTGGTAATTTCTTTATTCCGTATATGATATGCTTTGGGACCACATCTTGTCTTGGCCAATCAGCCTTGGAGAAGTGAACCTACTGGCTAGATTTATGGCGGTGGCTATTTGGTGGTCCACGTGGCTCTGGTTCGAAGTCTTATATTATCATTTCTTTCTTGCCCTGTGATTATAAACCAACCTCAAATTACTAAGATGACTAGGATTCATGTTATCTAACATGTGACTGTCCCCATTAGTCTTTGTGGTATTTCCAAGCAGCATCCACCAAGACTGACAGCTCGGATAATTTTTATTGTGATTCCATTTCAAAAAAGAGACAAGAATACTCATAGCCTTCAAACTTACAATGCCTTCCCTGTTGGTAAATTTGACTATCATTCTTGGCATTCTTATTGAATAAGATCCTCTACTTCGCTCGGGACACCGTGTTCCCATTTGAAAATTTTGTCACCATCGACACCCAAATTGGTGAACTTATCAACAACTTTGTTAGCTTCCCGAAAGACATGTTGGGCTTTTTTGTCTTGTCTTCCCTGGAAACGGATCCTAGCCTCTTCAACAATTGTTTTAATCCTCCAATGAGGTATTTTCCAATTATTGAAGAGATTTATAACATGCATAGTCTCCTTCTACGATCAAATTGCCTTCTAAGTCTTGAGTCATTTGAAGGCATCTCCACATAGCTCTAGTTTTAGCTTTGTTGTTCATCCTTGTTCCCAAATATTTAGAAAATTCAAGCATCATATTCCCATTATGATCTCACACAATGCTGTCAGTGCCTGCTCTACCAAGATTGTCCTTAGTTGCTCCATAAAAATTAAGCTTAAACCAACCTATAGGAGGTGGGGACCACTTAACATTGGCTCTGGGGTTGACTACCCTAGGCATAGACTCATCTAACAAGGTTAAACTTAAATATTGAGCAATCGTGGTCTCCTACAGATGAGGTTTATGGCTATCAAAACGGATAAGGTTCACATTCTCATTGACAAAGGATAAGATCCTATAAATGATAGTTTGATGATCATGGATAGACTCATTAAAGAATCTATGGTTCCTTTCTAACCACACCTGCCAAAGATAGTGATTGAGACAAATTTTCCACATGTATCTAAGTCTTTGGCTTGAAAATGGGCAAGGGAACTAGACGAACAAATCAAGTACGACGACTGGTTTAACCCAAGAAATATTGAGGGCCTGAAAAACCCCACTTAGGACAGTCAAGGAAAAATGGCACTCAAGGAAAATGTGATAAATGGTCTCCCAATTAGCCCTGCACAGATAATAGCGATTAGTGATACAAATACCTTTATGCATCATATTATCAATAGTTAGAATTCTTCCTTGGATAACCAGCCATGAAAATACTGTAATTTTTGGAATTAATTTTTTTATCCAAACTAAGTCCTTTTGGAGGATAAAATCCTCGTCATCAAGCAGAAGATTGTAAGCTGATTTAATAGTGAACTAACCATTTTTCGTAGGAGCCCAGGTCACTTGATCTTCCTTGGGTCTCATGGGGATAAACTATTGCCCGAGAATGTTATAAAGATCATTTGATTTCGCTTGAAATCCCTGAATCCTTATTTGTTTCCACTTCATTCTGCCTCTTGATTTAAGATGGATTTAATAAAGGTAAATGTATTATCCTACTTTCCAAATGATAATATTTTGCAAAATCTAAACAAAATGATGGTGAACACCATATGTAGTAAACAAACAAAATAATTAAATTAAATGCCAACTGAGATCAGGGAAAGAGAGTGCAAACAAAGCTTTGTAATTATCCCCAAGTGAGCTGCTAATAGGATCGTCTCCAATCGGACAAGATCGTCTCAAATTTGGACGAAATCATCTCAGACAATTATGTTCATTCCCGACCGATGCACAGTGATAACCTGCAATAAAATAATGAAAACCAATGCAAAATATAATGCTTCTCAAGCTTCACAGACTAATGCTATCAAGGGTGTAGAGATTTCAATCAGCCAGGCAGCCAAGTAGGGTGAATTCTATGAAAACTCATAGTTTAAATAGGCTTAGGAAGTTGTTTAGGTGGTTTGGGATCCTTCTCAACTTGGAAGATCTAGTAGGTTGTAAACTTCTAATGCCCACACGCTTATCCTAATATAAGTAGGGTCGTTGGAGCTGATTTTGTCTTGTTTCTATTTGGGTAAAATTTAGTTTTGAACAAAATGGTCCAGACGATTTCGTTTGACGATTTCAAACAATTAGGGATGATATCGTCCAATCAAAGATGATATCATTGCGTAGTTGAAACAACTTGTATTTTTGGCATGAAAATTGAGGTGGGTAGTTTTAGGTTGTTTTTCGTTTAATTTTGGTTGATTTTGATTAATTTTTGAATATTTTAACTTTAGGTAAAATAATGTGTCCTTTTTAACTTTAGGTAAAATGATGTGTCATTTTTAACCCGTTACAATTTCATTCTAAGGTAGCAAAAAAAAAGTGCTTTAGTGAGTTTTGAACCCCTAACTCCTCGATTAAAAGTTTTATACTTTCTTCTCAATGCCAACTCTTCAACTTAGTCATTTATGCATTGGAAAGAAAATATATATTTTTTGTTAAGTACCTTGGTATTTTATGTTCAAAGTTTTTGTTACGTCCACATGTTTTGGATGCCCATAGCTTGAACTCACTTTATGTTCAATTTCTATGAGTTTGTATTATTGTTCTTGGACAAGTGTCATCATAGAATATTTTTACGTATTCCCTTGGGATAGGCTCCTTTAGAGGAGAAACCGATTACAAAGACATCTCTTTAGTGACCTTTTTATGTTCTTCTCTGAGATAGGCTCCTTCAAAGGATAAACTGATTATAGAGACATCATAGTTACCTAAGTTGACATCAAATTTGAAGGCAGGTGCCTCTTTTTTACTTATGTAGAGACGTTTCTCTTCTAAGTTTGAATTCAAAGGAAGGTTCGTCTTTTTTACTTATGTAGGGACATTTCTCTTCCAAGGTCTCACCCCACAATTGATATTTATGTTTCCTAGTTTTGCATATCATTGTTTCCAGATCCACAATATTGACTTTAGTTACACCATTTTATCTTCATTTCAAGGGTTGAATCATTTATCCTCCATTTTCACTCATTTTGGTTATTAAAAATGATGAAATTTTGTATTTAAAATAAAACGGTGCTGGAAAAATACTCTTGATGAGTATTATTGTTTTGAGTGGTTGAAAAATCTTGATGAATAATATAGAATAAGAAAATAAAGCTACATCAAGATAGTTTCTCTATAGGTTTAAAAACGAGAATATACCTTCACGCATTATTTTTCTATCTCAAGTATCAACATAGGGCATGTTGTTAGATGGCGATGGTTATCCCTTCTTCAAATAACACACAAACTCTTACTTGTTTTGATACTAGATGATGGAATCAAGCAAGCAAAATTTTTTGTTATTCAATCAATCAAAGTACAACCTTTACAAATATAAATACAAAATGATATCTCTTAGTTTCAATAGATTCTTGATATTTGGGAGACCAGCAAGCCATAATCTTTTATATTCTATCCCTTCAACAAAGCTATGAAAATAAAGTAATAATGAATACTTGACACTATTTTTTTTCTTAAAATAGTGTAGATTCATAACAAATGTGATCTTTGATCGTTTCTTCTAAATTTTTGAGGTTTATAACTCCTTACCAACAAATATATATTTACCCATTGTAAAACACCTATATATTAAATTTATTAATAATTTTATTTTTAAATATTAAATATTAAAAAAATGAATTTAAGTAATTATAAACATATAACTTTATAATCAAAATCCAAATCCAAATATATACATAAATAATATATTAATATAAAATAAATATCATTTTAATGTCATAATTAATTTATTTTTAATTTATATTATTATTTCCAAATAAAATTATAGTCTTATATTTCAACTTCATTGAAATCACAATTTAATTTAATAAAACATTTTCCTGTCTTGGTGAATCCCCTACGTACTCAATAAGGTCTCTTATAATCTCAAGTCCCTAAAAACTTCAAAAGCTTTTATGTCGAACTATTAAGCGGTTTGTAAAACACCATGGTCAGCTTTACGTAATATACCCACAAACATTAATGTTCATCAACCTTTACAAAACGTTGAACGTTTTGATTTGTTGACTATACTAATACACGTTGCTTTTTAAGTTGTAGTTGAAGTTTTGGCACCCAAATGATAGTAGAAACGAATAAAACTACAATGCTCCATCAAACGCCGATAGGCGTCTACAATGGCAAGAAAGGTCAGTCACGTATTAAACAATATTAATATTTTATTAAAATAGTCGACATCAAGAAAATTATCCGTCGATATTAAGGGTTACGGTGGATTTAAAATATTTAAATTATTTAAACGCCGAGAGTTATCAATCTCGAGGCGCCTATCTGTCACACCCCAAAAAATGAGATAGGCGTATCTGTCACACCCCAAAAAATGAGATAGGCGCCTCGAGATTGATAACTCTCGGTGTTTACAGATATATATATTTTATATATTTAAGCTAGTTATTTTTTCCACAAGAAACAAAATCCATATAATTATGCCTTTTATCAACGTTCTTAAAAAGTAGTCCAGATTTATCCAAATACCAAACTATAAAAAAAAACATGTCATACTTATCCTTTTACATGTCATGATTATCCTTACAAAATATGTTTGTGTTAGGTACATAAAAACACCATAAATATATGCATTTAAAGTTTTTTTTTAATTAAATTTTTAAAAAAAATATTATAGTGTTTTATATGTTTTTAGTAATTTATAAAATAATTTTATAGTAATTTAAATTAAAATATAATTAATTTTTATTTATAATAATTTATATAAGATAAAATTAAACAAAAGAAATATTTAATTGTAAATCTTGATTATAATTTTGAAGATGAAAATTTTAACTATTTAAAACCTCAAATGTGATAATGGAATCTAATGCTTCTAAGAAAAATGGATAATCGCTTTCAATTCTTAGAACAAAGCTTGCAGGATACAAAATAAAATATTTTGAATGAGCGACAATATTTGTTTTTAGGAGAACTCACGGTTTCAGCTTTGAGAGGGCATTCACCTTCCACCGATGAATATTTCAAAGATTTGGAGAAAAAAAGAGGGTACTCCTATGTTAATTTTTAGGGTTTTATCCTAGGAGTTGAGATTTTCAAAACAACTAGGCATACTTTGAACATTTTGAGGGCTTTGTCTTTCCATTGGTGAACATCCGAGCATTTCAAAAATTTGTGGAAAAAACACTCGTGTTATTTTAGGGTTTTGCCCATCTTTGGAGTTTACGGAAGGCTATGCATCTTATAGGGCTTAAAGTGAAGAATTGGGACAATCATCACCATTTGATGACAAGCTCAACTTTGTAGTGGAAAAGTATAGAAAACTAGTTCACACGGGATGTGAGGTTTCTATGATGGACGAAACTCCATCCCTCAATGATGTTGAATCTCAGGTTCCCTTGACTCCTCTTTGGAACCTTGCAAACAATTTTATGAGAAGCCTACAAATTCGTAGAGCGAGAGGAGCTTACCAGAGGGCTACACTGTTGATCCATCAAATCCTAATCCTGCAACACCTCAACCAAATCCAGAGCAAGGTAAGCCCCTTTCAGTTGTTCTTCCTTATTCCTTTGCTAAAGTAGCTAATGACTTGTCTGAACGTACAATCATTTTATTTTTTATGCGGGATACCACCTAAGGTTGAATTTCTCAAATGGGCCACAGGGGTTTGGAAAAATACTAGAGGTTGGATAATTGAGGTTATTCGAGGGTTTGGAAGGGGGTACATAGTAGTCTCCTTTGTGAATACTGAACATGCCAAAAAAGCCCTCCAATATGGAACTTGGGGTATCTACGAGTAAACTTGTTATCTGTAAGGTTGGTATTTGGATTTTCATCTAGAGGGTCCCTCTAGGGCAAAATACCCTTTGTGGATAGAGTTACCCTTTTTATCTATTTCATATCACCCCTTTCTCCATAAAATTATTGTTGTTCTTGGTAAGGTTTTGTGGGCTCACCCGATGTTAGAAAAACTATCTAATTATAGAGTGCACCCTCATATTTGTGTTGAAATGAACATATCCAAGCCATTGTTGGAATATTTTCAACATTGCCTCCTTTGTCCTAAGTATTAAGTCCTAGTATTTAGTTTTAGTTTAATGTTTTGATTTACATATTTCTAGTTAATTTGATTAGCATACATTGAGGTTTTGGCTTGGTTGGTCAATGTTTGACCATAGTCCAAGATTAGAATGTTGTTAGGATAAGAGCTATCTTTAAGTTAGTTTGTTGTAATAAGTTTGAGAGGATTTCTCTCAACCACCGTGTCTATTTTTAGTTCTTTCAAGAACTATAAAACTATGTAATGCATTGTTGATCAATAGAACAATTTCACCATTGTTTCTCATTTGGTATCAAAGCAGGTTTGCTCAGACGGATCAAAACCTGTGGAGAGTGGCATGAAGATATCTGAAGCACACACTTTGTTAGAGAAACTCAAGTGGCCAGCACTCAGCAGATTTGCAAGGAAGAGCTCGAGTAAATCATTAATATCTCATGCATCCTGAGAATGGCCACCATGTATAAAGAATTGGAAGTGCCCAAATTCAATGGAGATAATTATGCTATTTGGAGCATAATGATGAAGACCTTCTTGAAGGCTCAAGACTTATGGGATATAGTTCAAGAAGGCTATGAGGAACCCTCTTGGATCAAGCTACAAGGTGAGGAGAGAAAAGAGAAGAAGGAGCAACAATATGCAAATTGCTTAGCTCTTATGGATTTGAGGAGAGGAATGGAAAATAATGTTTTTCCTCTCATAGCCAATTGTAGATCAGCTACAAAGGCATGGCAAGTGTTGAAGGATGCTTATGGGTTTGATGAGGATACCCATAAAGCCATGTGTGAAAATCATGAAGATTTTTTAAGCAAGGAGGAGCCTTGCTTCCTTGAAGAAGTTTCTGAATTAGATCCTTTTAAAGGAGCGTTTGAAGAGTCTTGTGAAGACTCATATGAAGGTATGTATTTTTTAGAATACATACATTCTTATAAAGGAGAATTATTTCTTAAAGAGGAAGATATACTTGAAGAAGAGCCTTGTGTGAAATAGAGTAAAGAATCCCTTAATGGAGAAGAGGATAGCAAATAGGAAGAGACTTGTACAACTTTTCGTGGAGAGAGTCATTGTGAGACACAGATCATTGAAGACATGTCTTGCATAGGCATGGAAAATTGTAATAAACAATTATTTCTTTTAGGAGAAAAAGTTGAAAAGAAAAATTGTACTAAAGAATTTTTTGTAGGAATGGTATGCTTTGAAAGCATTCACATTGATAGCAAAGAGGAAGAAGAATTTGAAGATAAAGGAAGAGAAACACTCACATTGGAGTGTTCCTTGCTTGAAGATCACCAAGGTGAGATGTATGATGAAGAATGTCTCATGAAGGAGACATATGAAGAAGAGTGTCTTATGGAGAAGACACCAAATCAGCTATTTGTTGAAGAATACTTCATGGATAATGCATCTACAATTCTCATGGAGGAGAATAAAGAATATGATGATGGAAAAACAATGTTCATGGAAGACTATTGGCTTATTTTTGTTGAAGACCATTCACTTGGAATGGATGTGTGCTCTCTTGAAAGAGCAAATAAAGTAATGTGGGATGATGATCCACAAGAAAATTTTGATGAAGAGGAAATGGAAGCTATAAGCTTCTTGTTAGAAGATCACTCATCAAGGGTGAAGGATGTGTTAGGTGAAGAAAATACCCCACAAGACTCCCTCATTTGGGAGATGGAAAGTGAGAAAGAAAATGGGATAGAAATAGAAAGTGAAAATGAGATTACTGATTTTCTTGTTGTAATGGCAAAGAAAACATCACTCGTGGATGATGATCACTCACTTGGAGTGATTACATTATAGAAAGAGACTTGTCTTGAAAATGCAACAATGTATGGTTGCTTGAATGAATGGTGTTTCAACACACCAACATGGATTGAACAAAGGAGGAGAACTCTTAGTGAAGAGTTGATGGTTGATCTTAAAGCACCATACAATGAAGGAGAACTGCTACAAAATAGCTTTATGGGAAGCACCAAATATACTCATACTAAAGGTAATGTTTTTATGATTAATGATTTGTTTTTTGTGAGCAGGAATGAAAAGAAAGGTGATTGTCTCATTGATACAAATTCGATGAAGAGTCTTCTTGGAGAGAATACAGTGATGGAGAACTTGGATCACATGGATCAAAATGATGTGTTCAAAATTCCTTGGGAGGACTCTTGTAAAGTCATTTTTTTGAGAGAATATTTGTGTGAGGAGAAAATTTATGTTGCATATGTAGTTGGTCATTATATGGCCATTTTGTTGTGATTTTTTGTGTGAAAATATGTGAAAGAGTTGTATGGTATAATCATCTATGTGAGATGATTAATTGTAAATACTCATGTGGAGTATTGTTTAGTGTTGAATATGTAAAAGAATATCAAAATGTGAGAGCATGGTTTAAAGACCATAATGATAAATATGTAAGAGAGTGGTTGCTGAAAACCACAAGAGGAGATACTTTTGTTGAAGGGGGAGCTAATCAACAAAATAAGGCACTCAAGCATTTGCAGAAAATTCCACATGAAGAGTGGAAGGAGTGCCACCATAAGTATTTTGCAAATTCTGATTTCTTGATTCAATATTGGAGGAAACGTAAGAGAAATATTTTTTTCCAACTCTGTGATGCTTAAAGAACTCTTGCATGAGTGTCCTTAGCATCAAGGATAATGTTGGAATATTTTCAACATTGCCTCCTTTGTCCTAAGTATTAAGTCCTAGTATTTAGTTTTAGTTTAATGTTTTGATTTACATATTTCTAGTTAATTTGATTAGCATACATTGAGGTTTTGGCTTGGTTGGTCAATGTTTGACCATAGTCCAAGATTAGAATGTTGTTAGGATAAGAGCTATCTTTAAGTTAGTTTGTTGTAATAAGTTTGAGAGGATTTCTCTCAACCACCGTGTCTATTTTTAGTTCTTTCAAGAACTATAAAACTATGTAATGCATTGTTGATCAATAGAACAATTTCACCATTGTTTCTCAGACATTTCCCCCCTCTCTTGAACTCAATGGGCCAGGTTTCCAAGTTAGTCAACCTCTTATCTATATAAACTTACCTAATGCGTATTTTTACTATAGAAAATTTGGGAACTTGATCAGAAATTGTTCGAAAAAATTAGCTAAAAAGGAACAAATGGAAGCAACTACTAAAACAATTGCAGAAAAAATCCCTACTAATGGCCCTCATATGAAAGCTATTACTAAAAATTTAGCTGATAAATTCCCTATTGATGGTCCTCAACACCCCCCTATTCTTGAAAAAACTTCTACTTCTCAAGTCATTCCTCCCAATAACCCTCTTGCCTCTTCGACAACTTAGACTAAGTACTCATATACTCCTATTAATCCTCAAGCTCTGCTAATTTCAACCACGAGTCTTGAGTTAGCTCTCGTTCCTTCATCGCAACTCTTGAAATATAGTCTTATGACAAATGGGTGGAGAATGGTAGGTAAGCGACAATGTTTGTCAATGCCCCAATATCTCTCCATCTATTCAGAGGAAAAAAAACCTCTATCAAATATATTGCTATATCCTTCTCTCAAGTGTCTCAAAATAAGGTTCATGCTCATCAAACACATCTAGACAACATGCAATTGATGCCAATTAGTGAAAATAGTTTCCAGGCTCTAATTCATTAGGTCGAGCAACCTCTAAATCACCCCTCATGAATTTAAATCTTCTATCTTGGAATGTTAGGTGGCTCTCCCTCCCTTACCGTAATTTTCAAGTTCAAAAAGTTGTTGCTGAAAATCATATTTCTGTTCTTTTCCTTCAAGAAATGAAAGTCACTGGTCACACTCTCACCCAATGTATGGATATCATTGGTGATGGTTATGCATCTACCTTTACTACTTCTCATTTTAATGGTAAATGAGGTGTTGCCCTTTCCATAGCTAAGTCTCTTTGTTATGTTATTCTATACAATGGTGAAGACCCTACTCATTGTTATGTGTGGGTTAGATTGGATCTTAACTCTTAGGTTATTGGATTTTGTTCTATCTATGCTCCTAATGACCCTCCTAGTCATATAACCCTTTGGAAATGGTTAGTTGTTTCTATCCCTTCTGCAGAATGGATCCTTGGAGGTGACTCTAATATGATTGAGAATCCTAGTGACAAAAGTTGGACTGGTAGTAGACCCCTTTCTAATGTTGAATTTTGTAATTGATTGTTTTATCATAATAATTTAGGTGTGCATGAACCTCTATTTGGTAAATACTCCTCTCATAGAGATAATTGGTTTACGTGGTCCAACTATCATCAAGGTTTTGCTAGGAAGCTTGTTCATCTAGACAAATTTTATTTCAGTAATTATTTCTTGGATAAATTCTCCATCCACGAGCAAGTTCACATCCTTTCTCACACTACTTTGTTTGATCATTGATCACTTTCCTATCTTATATTATATACAAAATTCATGTATCTCTCTTAATTCCATACCACTTCCTTTCAAATTAAATGTGTCCCACCTTGACAATCTTTTCCTATTATCACCTTGTAGAGAATGTTTGGAATAGATTTCCTAGACCAAATGGTAATACTAGATGGATCAAATGGTTAGAAACAATGATTTCCAATATAGTTTCATCCCTTAGATGGTATGGGCACTCTTTTTCCAGGAGGAAGAAGATCCAAGAGATTCACCTTCATGAGGAGATATCTCATATTCATTCCATGCTAATGAAAGACCATACTAACATTGTTATTCAATGCAATCTAGCTAATGTTGAAAATCAGGCTAGAGTTTATGAGTCTTACCGTGCTAGAGGAGCACATGTTAGATCTCAATTGGATCTCCCAGGGAGACAAGGGAACTAATTTTTTTAACTACCTTAGACATAAGAATATTTTGAAAAGGATCACTGAGTTGGAGGACCCTTTAGGTCATTCTCTTTCCGAATCTAAAGAGATCATGAATATTTTTGTAGCTCATTTCTCTCAACTTTTTACAACAGAGCCAAGGGATGAAATCCAATGTATCTTAATGGAAAATGTGTAGGAAAATATTCCCACCCTAGTAGACCCCATTCTCCAGGATCAACTTGAATATCCACTTTATTTGAATGATCTGAAAACTACTCTTTTTTCTATGAAGAATGACAAAACTCCTGGTTTAGATGGTCTTCCAGTGTATTTTTATAAAAAAATTGGCATATTATTTCCTTTGATCTTCATCACGTTTACTTGGAATATCTCCATAATAGTTCCCTTAGAGCTTATATCAATGTATGGCTTATCAAGCTAATTCCTAAAGGTATGACTCATAACCAAATATTCAATTGGAGACCTATCACCCTCCTCAATGTTTCATACAAGATCATAGCTAAAGCTATAACTTTAAAAATCAAATTTGTTACTCAAGCAATTGTTCGCCCTGAACAATCTACTTTTTTTAAAGGCCATTATATTTTAGATAATCTTATGATGGCTTGGGAAACTTCGCAATGGGCTATCGACTCTAATCAAGATGCCCTCTTAGTTAAGTTAGATTTTGACAAAGCTTATGATAGAATCAGATGGGATTTTATTCTTAGTATGCTTTTTTGGCTTGGTTTCGGTCCAAAATTCTATAATCAAATTGGTATGCTCTTTGGTGATGCTTCAACTTGTGTTCAAGTTAATGGAGCTCTTTCCTCCTCCTTCCCTCTTCAATGGTCTATTAGACAGGGTTGCCCCCTTGCTTTTTTTTGTATGTTTTGGCTATCGATGCTCTTGGTTATCTTCTTCATAAGGCTCATTTTGATGGCCTCATTTAGGGTATTAAGCTTCCTTGGGATAAGAATGCTCTTAACTCTCATTTTGTTGATGATTCCCTTCTTTTTATTCAAAATACCCAACAAGAGGTGGAAATGACTAAAAATATTATTCAATTATTTTATGATATCTTTGGTTCTTGTATTAATGACTCTAAAATTGAAGTCTTCTATACCTCTTCCTCTCCTCATCGATGCAACTCCTTAATTGAGTGGAATATCATCCCTCAAGGTATGACTATACATTATTTCAGAATTCCCTTTGGGATTAATATCTTTCCTAAGGATATGTGCAACTAGGTTATGGAAAGACTTAAAAAAAAATTAATGCTTGGCCAGCTTAGTTTCTTTCCTTAGCAAGAAGAATTCAAGTTGTAAATAAAATAATGACAACCTCTCATGTTTATTACTCCTCTTGTTGTATGACCCCAAGGTAGCCTATAACAAATTAACTCAGACCATTCATAATTTTTATGGACTAAATGGGATGGGGAGGTGGTAATGACACCCATCTATTGGAAAATTTATACTCAACCTAAGGCTTTAGGAGGTCCAAGCATCATTGATCCTCTTACCCAGAGCAAATGTTTAGCTGTAAAATGGGTTGCTAGAGCCATTATTGGTGATGAAATTTAGAAACACTTATTTCATTATAGAATTTCTCTAGCTACTCACAAAGGTAAATGGAAAGAAACCCCTTGGGAGGATAAGGTCCTTAATGCACCTTATTTTATAGTTAAAGGATCTATTCCAGTTACCCAAAATTGGAAAGCTTGGCAATCAGTTTCTCATTTATTGGCTTGGAAGTTTGACTCCTTGAGACATGGTCTGAGCATCGGTCTAAAAAGTATTTGGAGGCATAAAGTTATCCTCCATAATTATAAACCTTTAACTTTATGCAATGTTATTCATGGTCTAGCTGTTATGAAGAAAGGAATTAATAGAATTAGAGATATCTGAGATCCAGGTAGCTTCTTAGTTCTTACCTAGAACCATATCTACAATTATTGTTCCCTTCCATCTAGGTTTAAAGAGTCTTATGGCTTAGTTATGGCTTCCACCCCATGTGAGGTACTTATGAATTTGGGAATAACTACCCATAATATTTGGAATGACTAGAGATGGCTTAATGGTCATAAAATCTCTTCCAATAATTCTAGTTGGTTATACAAAAATAATGTGTCCCCATTATTTAAAATCTAAGCTAAATGTCAAGTGGCAAGTGAATTTTACCAGTACCCAATGACAGTTTCTTGCTACTCAAATTTGGAAAGGTCCTGTTGAATTCAAAACTCAACTTCTTGGATGGTGAATTTTGCATCAAAAACTTCCAACTACTAAAATTTTGGTTGCATTTTTACACATTCCTCCTCAATGCAATTTTTATAATACTTTAGAAACTCTTATTCACTTATTCTGGTTTTGTGACATGGCTAAACATTTTTGGGATGTCTTCTACTCTTTTCTTTTTCCCTCTTTCACTAGATCTTGGAATATTTCTCTGCTTGGGTTTTCTCAGTTGGATCAGTGTCCAAAACTCTAGGATGTTTATAGAATCATCCTTCTTGAGCACATTTTGAAGTGTAGATGCAAAAAGGTGTTTATTGGATCTGCTCCTCCATGGGATATAGTTTTAGCAGACTTGACCTTTGATATTTTTTTACATGTGGAACACATTCATTCCCAAGTCTATGGAACTTCCAACACACCTTGAGATGTTATTGAAATACTTCATAAACTTTATCATATGATTCAGGATCTTCATAAGGTGTAGCAGGAAACTAAGAAGAAGGCAGTTAACAATGATGAGCAGGTTCAAGTTTTGATTACTTCTTTTTATTCTTTGAAGACTTTAGAAGATATCACGAAAGACATGCCCAAAATTTCTTCATGTAACAGATTCTCCCATAAATGAATGTTGATATCTGGTGTATTGCAACAAGATATAGCTATAGTATTTTTGTTGATATTAGCTTCTATTATTATGTATATTTAGTTATGGATGCTTTACTTGATCCACCTCATTTTATTTTTTAGTTGGTGGATAGTGCTAGCACCAAAATATTGTAATGTTCCTATTAATGAATTAATATAATCTAGTTTTTTCTATAAAAAAACTCAAAAACAAAAATCAATCATAAAGAAATTTTATTTATTTGAATTTTATTTTATTTTGTTACTTAACATTGGTTATAAAAAGATATTTATTTATTCATGCATGCAAGTTTTTAGTGGATTAGTTTTTATTACATATTTTTGACTACAAAGAATCCATTGAAAGCTTTATAAGACAAAATTATTCTATATAGATTGAACTTGTTATAGATTGTTGAAAAAGCATAGAATAAGATTTGAGCAAATATTTTTTTATATTTATAGACTAATAGTATTATTGAATTTATATGGAGTTATATTTAATTGCTTTTTTTTCTAGATAAAAATGAGTTGTACTTGGGTCTCCCATCCTTGAAAAATCACAACACTTTCCTTTAGAGTTTGAGATCTTTCAAACAGATTCAATTCTCAACTCAATTGAGTTGATATAGCTACATACCTAGAATTATTTTCATAATATGTATGAATTCTTGATTTTCATTTTTTATATTTTCTTTGTAAATACAAATATTCCAAAATTCAACATCCTTCCTGACATTTTTGTTGGATATTTTGAGTAGATGAATTTTCATTGATGTCAAGAGTGAGTGATCATTGATGTCGAGTTTTCAGCACCAGTCAATGGCAGTTTCAGTTGGCAATGTAAGTTTCAGGTTCTCCAATAAATGCAAAAGGATAACCCGATTTCAGAAAATCAGATGAGGTCCAAAGTGCAAGAGGAAGCCCAAGTGAATAATATTATAATATCCTTTTATAATATTATACAAATGAAGTTTAAAATTAATTTTAAATTAATTTATTAGTTAATTTACTTAACTTATAAAGTTATTTAAATTAATTATTAATTATAAATTAATTTAAGCTAAAGTTAAATAACCCTAAGGTGGGTTATTAAATTAAATTCAAAATTCAATTTTGAATTATAAGTGCCGACGTGAGGAGAAAATTGTAAACGTGTATAAAATGGGGGACTACCCACCTTACCATACTTACCATGCCTTCAAATTATTAATGCGAGTCTTGCAAATTGTGTTGCATCCAAGAGAAGAAAGGGTTTGCGATTTCGAGGAAAGTCAACGACGATGGAGGCATAAGAGGAAGGGACTACTCCTTCCTTCACGTGGGCACTAATAGCCCACGCGGTGGGCTCCCAAGTGCTAAGGCACTTAGGCTTGGGGAGACGGCGGATCGAATCATGCCGAAACCCCTTTTTGGGGAAGAAAGAGGTATGCATTAATCTTGGGCGCCAAAAATTTTGGGAATATTATTTGAGCATTTAGAAATTAATTTTTGCATATTATAATTGGTTTATAAGGTTGCAAAGGGGAGTTATAAGGCTTATGCAAAATTAAGTTTTTGAGTTGTTTACTTTAGTGTTTAGGAAAGGGTAGTAAGGTGTTTAGGAAGATTGTTTGAAAACTTGTGGTGTTGGATATTGTTTTAAGTTGGAGTTTATAAGGTGTATCAAAGAAATTATTTTTCATGTATGGTATGATGAGTGTTATTTTAAAAGGGAGCAATAAGGCATAAATTGAGTTGTGATTATTTTGTGTCTAAGGAATACTTTTGAGAAAGTGTTGAAGTAATATTGTTGTGTCTAACCATTGGAATTGGAAAGAAGAAAATTATGATTGAGATAGGTTTTTCTAAAGGTACTTTTACATCCAACAAAAGGTATGGGCATATTCTTCCTAGTGAGTGATTTTTGAAAGTTGTGAATGAAAATTTGGAGTGAAAAAGATTGTTTGGTTAAGCATTGTTGAGTGTGTTTTAATTAATGCTTCAAGGTTTTTTGGAATTGAGAGTTGTTGATAAAACCTTGTTTTATAAGCATTGTTGTTGAAGTGATTAAGTTGAGTGAAGAACTTGAACTAGGGTTTGCAAAGAACATGAGTATCATTGTTATGTGAGATTGGTTGATAAGCATTGTTGGAAATATTTGAGTGAGTGTTCATATGTTTGGACTAGGGTTTGTGAGCAAGGAGTATTTCATTGAGTGATTGATTGAGTAGAGTTGTTTGAGCCTAGTCAAGTGGATGTGTGAAGTGATAGCTCAAGTTCTATGAAAAAAATTGTTCTATATTCTAAATTGATTTGAGAAAGAGGTTGAGTGTTGATGAGTGTGAAACATATTGAGTCTCTAACAATTCTCTATATGTTTTTGTGATAGAAGAGAGATTGAAAGTGATTAAGATTTTGTGAGTGTGAAGCATATTGAGTCTCTAACAATTCTCTATATGTTTCTAAAAGAGTGAGTGAAAGTGTTTGAGCATTGAGGTGAATGTGAAGCATATTGAGTCTCTAACAATTCTCTATATGTTTCTAAAAGAGTGATTTAAAGTGATTGAGCATTGTGATGAATGTGAAGCATATTGAGTCTCTAACAATTCTCCTTATGTTTCTATGAGATTGGACAAGTTCTAGTGTGGACTTGTTGAGCAGATTTGAGGTAAGTATTTGAGAAGACTTGTGGAAATATTTGTGTGAGCTTTTGTGGAAGCTTACAATACAGATTGAGAGTAGATATTGGATAAGTTCTAGTGAGGACTTATTGAGCAGATTTGGATAAGTTCTATGAGAGGACTTGTGGAGCATATTTGAGACAAGTTCTTGAGAAGACTTGAGGTGAGATTGGAGTTAAGGCTTGCGAGAAATTTGTGAGGATAAAGCTTTATGAAGGCTTGAGGATAGATATTGAGGATAAATTTGGGCAGGACTAGGTTTGTGCTAGAAAAAATAGATATTGAGGATATATTCGAGGATAGAGTTTGGTGCATATTTGAGGATAGATTTGTGCCAGACCAAAGATAGAGATTGAGCATATTTGTGCTAGACCGAAGGACTGTGTTTAGTACAGATTTAAGATAGAGCTTTGGATGTGACAGAGTATAGAGGATGAAAGTATCTAGTGGATAGAGATCCATTAGCTAGGGTAGTGAGGACAGGTGTCTTCAGTGGATAGAGATCCATTAGCCAGAGTAGTGGGGGCAACGGTTCTTCTAGAAGATCACCAGTGAGAGCTAAGGAGAAAGGAGTTATCCTATGGATAGATATCCATGAACTTGATTAGGGGATTGGTGTCTCCTTTGGATAGAGTTCCATAAAAATTGTAGGGAAAGGATTCCCAAGAGAATTTATTTGAGAAAAATTTATAAGGAATATTTTCTCCATGGAGTAGCCCACATTGGGTGAACCACGTTAAATCATGTCTCTCATGTGTGTGATGCTTTGTGTGATGTTTACTACTTTAATATTGTTGATGGTATCATTTGGATTAAAAAGAAAAAGTTTTATCTTATACTGTTCACCCCCCCTCTCAGTATAAGCACATGTTCTTCAATTGGTATCAGAGCGGGTCTCTCCATGAAAATACTAACAGCTTGGAGGAGGATCCATCAGGAACACACATGACTTCAGAAAATGAAGAAGAGACCATGTTTGATATAAAAGAGGAATTATTTGTTGCTCTCAAGAAATTGGAAAGAATTAGAGAAAATAACTCAAGCTTGAAGGAAAAAATTCAAGAGGATGAAGAAGCAAGGATGGAACTTCTACAAAATCTCATAGAACTCAAGATAAAGGTAGAAGAAGGAAATAAAATTGAGCAAGATATGACAGATCTGTTAAGAACAAGAGAAAAGAATGTGAAATATTGGAAGCAAAAATTGTTTATCTAAGGAATGAAGTTGAAAGGACCAAGGTACTACAAGATGTAGCTTATGAGGAACTAAAAAAGGAGTCAAGCCTTCAAGAAGCAGAAACTTCAAACAAATATAGGCAAGCAAAGGATGTCAAAAGGGAAGAAAGCAAAGAAGAACCTTGGATGAAAGTTAATCACAAGAAGAGAAGCACTCCACAAAAATCTCAAAGGCATCCAAACAGGTTACATAATTTCTTCCATGGTCATTGCTTTTCTTGTAACAAATATGGTCATAAAGTTGTACACTGTATTAGTCATGCAAGAAACAATGTCAATAGAAATTTCAATTCTTTTGCACCTCTTATGGATAAATATATTATATGTTACAAATGTAATAATTTTGGGCACAAGGCTAGATGGTGTAAGATGATACTTCTTGAGTCTAGTAAAGGAAAAACAATTTCAACAACTAGGAAATATGAAAGGGAAAATGTAAAGGCTAGATCAATGTTAGTTCAAACAACCCTTCATGCTTAGGATAAAGAAGAACAATGGTATCTTGATAGTGGTTGCTCTAGTCACATGACAGGAGACAAAGACAAATTCATTGCACTAAAAGAAACCAATAGAGGATCAGTAAGTTTTGGTGATAATGGATCAGCAAGGATTGGTGGAAGAGGAACTCTAAGTTTAGATAATGGGAAAACAAGAATAGAAAATGTATTGTATGTTAAGGGGTTAAAACATAATCTATTGAGTGTAATTCAAATTTGTGATCAAGGGCATATGGTTACTTTCCACCTAGATAGATGTGAGATAAGAAAATTAGAAACTAGAAAAGTCATTGCCAGTGCAAGAAGAACCCCAAACAATCTATACATGCTTAGTGAGATCAAAGGGGAAAAGTGCTTTCTATCATAAGAAGATGAAATTTGGTTGTGGCATAGAATATTGGGTCACTTGAATTTTGACAACATATTCAACATAAGAAATAAGCGAGTTGTCAAAGATCTACCCAAAATAAAAAGACCACAAAACATAATTTGTGCACCTTGTCAACATGGAAAGCAAACTAGAACAAGCTTTAAGTCAAAAAGATATATGTAATCTGTGCCATTGAGTCTAATACATACTGATCTATGTGGTCCTACAAGAACATAGAGTATTCAGGGTGAGAGTTACTTTATATTGTTTATAGATGATTACTCCAAAATGGTTTGGGTAACTTTCCTGAAAGAGAAGTCGGATGCTTTTGAAAAATTCAAAGCATTTAAGGAAATAGGTTGAAAATGAAACCGGCAAGAGGATTAAGTGTTTGAGATCTGATAGAGGAGGAGAATTTACCTCAAATGAATTTGTAGAGTTTTGTGAACAACATGGGATCAAGAGAGAATACTCAGTAGCAAGAACTCCTCAACAAAATGGGGTAGTTGAAAGGAAAAACATGACTATTGAGAATATGGCTAGAGCTATGTTAAATGAGTCTAAGCTCTCAGATGGATTTTGGAGAGAAGCAATCAACACAATAGTATACATAATCACTAGGGCTCAAATAAGGGTAAACCATCACAAGACTCCATATGAGCTTTGGAAAGGAAGACCGACCAATGTAAAACACTTCAAGATTTTTGGAAGCAAGTGTTACATAAGATGAGAAGATCAAAACTTAGGCAAGTTTGACCCAAGATGTGATGAGGGAATTTTCCTTGGTTATTCCTCAAAGAGTAAAGCCTATAGATGCTTCAACAAGAGAACACACACTATTTTAGAAAGTATAAATGTAACAATTTATGAAAATATAGATTCAAGAGAACTAGTTCAGCAAATTGTGTATCAGGAAGATGGAAGTTGTCAAGAAGAGTTTCATGAGGAATCAGATGAAGAAGAAGAAGAAACACAAAAACTTCTTCCTAAAACTCCATCTAGGTATGTACATAAGCATCATCCAAAAGAGAAAATCATTAGGAATTCATATGTAAGACAAACAAGGAGAAGGATAATAACACCATCTCAACAAGTAAATTTTTCTTTGCTATCTAAGATTGAGCCAAAAGACTTCAAACAGGCAAGTGAAGATGAGTTTTGGATCAAGGTAATGGATGAGGAATTAGATCAGATAGAAAAAAGCAAGACTTGGGAACTTGTCCCATGACCAAAGGACAAGAATGTGATTGGCACAAAATGGGTATTCAAAAATAAGCTAAATGAATATGGACAAGTAGTAAGGAACAAAGCAAGGTTAGTATGCAAAGGTTATGCATAGGTAGAGGGAATTGAATTTGATGAGACATTTGCTCCAGTTGCATGACTTGAAGCCATAAGAATATTTTTAGCCTTCTCAAGTTTTAAAAACTTCAAAGTATATCAGATGGATGTTAAGTCAGCATTTCTAAATGGTGTTCTAGAAGAAGAAGTCTACATTGAATAGCTAGAGGGATTCATATTAACAGATAAACCAGATCATGTATGCAGATTGAAAAAGGCATTGTATGGTCTAAAGTAGGCTCCTAGAGCATGGTACTCAAGATTGGATAAGTATCTTCAGGAACAGGGATTCATAAAAGGAATAGCAGACAACAACTTATACATCAAAAATGAAGGGAATGATCTACTAATTGTGGTTGTTTATGTTGATGACATCATTTTTGGGGGAAACAATGATAATATGTGTAAAGAATTTTCTAAGAATATGCAAAATGAATTTGAGATGTCTATGCTTGGTGAGTTGTCCTTCTTTCTTGGACTCTAGATTTCACAATCAGAGAAAGGAGTATTTCTCTCACAAACCAAGTATATAAAAGAGATGCTAAATAAATTCAGGTTAGAGGATTACAAACCGGTAAGTACCCCCATGGTTACAAGATGCAAGTTAAGTAAGGATGATGAATCTCTAGAGGTAGATCAGAGACTATACAGATCTATGATTGGCAGCTTATTGTATGTTATAGCTACAAGACCAGACATAGTACAATTAGTGGGATTAGTGGTAAGGTTTCAGGCAGCACCTAAGGAAACACATGTGGTAGCAGTAAAGAGAATTATTAGGTATCTAAAAGGGACTATGGATTTTGGGCTACGGGTATCCCAAAAGTGATAGTTTCACACTCACAACATATACAGATGCATATTGGGCTGGCAGCATTGATGACATAAAGAGCACAAGTGGAGGAGCATTCTTTCTTGGAGAGTTTTTAGTCTCTTGGCTAAGTAAGAAGTAGGTCTCAATATCCTTATCTACAACAGAAGCAAAATATATTGCAGCAGTAGCCAGTTGTACATAGGTACTATGGATGAAGCGGACTCTAGAAGACTTCAAGATAAAACATGATCATCTTATTCCCATATTATGTGATAATACAAGTGCTATAAGTATCTCAAAGAATCCAGTGATGCACTCCAAGACAAAGCACATTTTGATCAAGTATCATTTTCTAAGAGAACAGGTGATAGATAAATAGGTCAGGTTGGAATATGTTACTACAAAGGAACATATAGCAAATATTTTCACTAAGCCACTTTCAAAGGAGAACTTTGAGTATCTCCAAGAAAAACTGGGAGTAATACTCCCACCCCAAAATTAACCACCTCAAGAGGAGGTGGGGGAGGGGCTAAGCTAAGAGACTCATTCTTAGCCTAGAGCCCCAAAGGTGACCCTTTGCCATTGATGTCAAAGGGGGAGAGATTTGAGTAAGGGGAGAGATTTGGTTTAAGGAGAGAGCATTGAGTCAGGGAGAGCAATGTCCCAAGGGGAGCAGAACAAGGAAAAGGTCAAGTATTTGGTAAAAATAATTTGGGTTGCCATCAATGACAAAGGGGGAGATTGTTGGACATTTTGAGTAGATGAATTTTCATTGATGTCAAGAGTGAGTGATCATTGATGTCGATTTTTCAGCACCAGTCAGTGGCAGTTTTAGTTGGCAGCATCAGTTTCAAGTTCTCCAATAAATGCAAAAGGATAACCCGATTTCAAAAAATCAGATGAGGTCCAAAGTGCAAGAAGAAGCCCAAGTGAATAATATTATAATACCTTTTATAATATTATACAAAGGAAGTTTAAAATTAATTATAAATTAATTTATTAGTTAATTTACTTAACTTATAAAGTTATTTAAATTAATTATTAATTATAAATTAATTTAAGCTAAGGTTAAATAACCCTAAGGTGGGTTATTAAATTAAATTTGAAATTTGATTTCGAATTATAAGCGTCGACGTGAGGAGAAAATTACAAACGTGTATAAAAGGGGGACTACCCACCTTACCATACTTACCATGCCTTTGAATTATTAATGTGAGTCTTGCGAATTGTGCTGCATCCAAGAGAAGAAAGGGTTTGTGATTTTGAGGAAAGTCAACGATGACGGAGGCATAAGAGGAAGGGACTACTCCTTCCTTCACATGGGTACTAATAGCCCATGCGGTGGGCTCCCAAGCGCTAAGGTGCTTAGGCTTGGGGAGATGGTGGATCGAATCACGTCGAAACCCCTTTTTGGGGAAGAAAGAGGTATGCATTAATCTTGGGTGCCAAAAATTTTGGGAATATTTTTGAGCATTTAGAAATTAATTTTTGCATATTATAATTGGTTTATAAGGTTACAAAGGGGAGTTATAAGGCTTATGCAAAATTAAGTTTTTGAGTTGTTTAATTTAGTGTTTAGGAAAGGGTAGTAAGGTGTTTAGGAAGATTGTTTAAAAACTTGTGGTGTTGGATATTGTTTTAAGTTGGAGTTTATAAGGTGTATCAAAGAAATTATTTTTCATGTATGGTATGATGAGTGTTATTTTAAAAGGGAGCAATAAGGCATAAATTGAGTTGTGATTATTTTGTGTCTAAGGAATACTTTTGAGAAAGTGTTGAAGTAATATTGTTGTGTCTAACCATTGGAATTGGAAAGAAGAAAATTGTGATTGAGACAAGTTTTTCTAAAGGTACTTTTACATCCAACAAAAGGTATGGGCATATTCTTCCTAGTGAGTGATTGTTGAAAATTATGAATGAAAATTTGGAGTGAAAAGGATTGTTTGGTTAAGCATTGTTGAGTGTGTTTTAATTAATACTTCAAGGTTTTTTGGAATTGAGAGTTGTTGATAAAACCTTGTTTTATAAACATTGTTGTTGAAGTGATTAAGTTGAGTGAAGAACTTGAACTAGGGTTTGCAAAGAACATGAGTATCATTGTTATGTGAGATTGGTTGATAAGCATTGTTGGAAATATTTGAGTGAGTGTTCATATGTTTGGACTAGGGTTTGTGAGCAAGGAGTATTTCATTGAGTAATTGATTGAGTAGAGTTGTTTGAACCTAGTCAAGTGGATGTGTGAAGTGATAGCTCAAGTTCTATGAAACAAATTGTTCTATATTTTGAATTGATTTAAGAAAGAGGTTGAGTGTTGATGAGTGTGAAACATATTGAGTCTCTAACAATTCTCTATATGTTTATGTGATAGAAGAGAGATTGAAAGTGATTAAGAGTTTGTGAGTATGAAGCATATTGAGTCTCTAAAAATTCTCTATATGTTTCTAAAAGAGTGATTGAAAATGTTTGAGCATTGAGGTGAATGTGAAGCATATTGAGTCTCTAACAATTATCTATATATTTCTAAAAGAGTGATTGAAAGTGATTGAGCATTGTGATGAATGTGAAGCATATTGAGTCTCTAACAATTATCCTTATGTTTCTATGAGATTGGACAAGTTCTAGTGTGGACTTGTTGAGCATATTTGAGGTAAGTCTTTGAGAAGACTTGTGGAAATATTTGTGTGAGATTTTGTGGAAGCTTACAATACAGATTGAGAGCTTATTTGGATAAGTTCTAGTGAGGACTTATTGAGCATATTTGGTGTGAGCTTTTGTGGAATCTTATAAAGCATATTTAATACAAGTATTTGAGAAGACTTGGGAGCATAGTTGATTGATTTATTTGTTCAAACCTTGAGTTAAGGTTTAAGGTAGATCCTACATAATTGATTTGTGAGTGGATCAAGCTTTATGCTAAGTTTTGAGGACATACATTGAGGATATATTTATGCTAGACAAAAGGACTGAGTTTAGTGCAGATCAGAGGGTAGATATTGAGGACAGATTTGTGCTAGACCAAAGGACCGTGTTTAGTATAGATTTGGGGATAGAGTTTGGTATAGATTTAAGGATAGGTTTGTGCCAAACCATAGATAGAGATTGAGAAAATTTGTGCTAGATTAAAGGACTGTGTTTAGTATATATTTGAGACAGAGCTTTGGAGGTGATAGAGTATAGAGGATGATAGTCTCCAATGGATAGAGATCCATTAGCTAGGGCAGTGAGGATAGGTGTATTTAGTGGATAAATATCCATTAGCCAAAGAAGTGGGGGCAACAGTTCTTCTAGAAGATCACCAACCAGAGCTAAGGAGAAAGGAGTTCTCCTATGGATAGAGATCCACAAACTTGACTGGGGTATTGGTGTCTACTTTGGATAGAGGTCCATAGACATTGTAGGGAAAGGATTCCCAAGAGAATTTATTTGAGAAAAATTTATAAGGAATATTTTCTTCATGGAGTAGCCCACATTGGGTGAACCATGTTAAATCATATATCTCATGTGTATGTGATGCTTCGTGTGATGTTTATTCCTTTAATATTGCTGATGGTATCATTTGTATTAAAAAGTAAAAAGTTTTATCTTATATTGTTCACCCCCCCTCTCAGTATAAGCACATGTTCTTCAATTTTCTTGTAACAGTCTTCACAATACCATAAATCCACTTATAATATATATGAAATACATCTTAGTTAAGTAATATTTTCAAAACTTTTGCAATATCATAACTTAATTTATCAAATCTAGACTATTTTTTTCCTTCTTGAAGCATAAGTGCAACCATAAGAACTATAATAAATAGTTTATATAAAAATAAATAAATGTTATAAAATACAATAATTATTACCAATGAAAAACATTACAAAAAATCTTAATCATTATTTGATTCATGCAATCAACAATATCTTATCTGCTTCAGCTAAACTTAGTACTTCCTCTAACCATAGAAAATAAAATTTAACTTTATAATCCTCTATTAAAACCCATTTATTGGCCACCCTATCTGCACATTTATTATATTCCCTTAACCTATGTATAAACCTAATTTATTCAAAATTTGTAACAAGGTCTTGTATTTCCACAATGATCTATTATATGTTCCATGGAGTCTTTGCTTTTCTCAAAATTGTATTTATTACTATTAGTGAATCTCCTTCCATTTATACTCTATTCCATTTGAATTTTTTGCATATTTTTAATGCTTTCAAAGTTGCTTTACCTTTAGCATCATTATTTGTCTTAGATCCTCTATTGAGAGCGTAATAAGATGAATTCTCCACCATATTATTTCTAATTACTCATCTACCTACTATTGGTCCTTGATTTCCTTTAAATGCTTCATAAAAATTCAATATTACCAACTATCATCATTGCAGAACATGTGCTTATACTGAGAGGGGGGTGAACAGTATAAGATAAAACTTTTTGCTTTTTAATCCAAATGTTAACATCAACAGTATTAAAGCAGTAATCATCACACAAAGCATCACACACATGAGAGACATGATTTTACGTGGTTCACCCAATGTGGGCTACTCCACGGAGAAAATATTCCTTATAAATTTTTCTCAAATAAATTCTCTTGGGAATCCTTTCCCTACAATGTTTATGAACCTCTGTCCAAAGGAGACACCAATCCCCTAATCAAGTTTGTGGATCTCTATCCATAGGAGAACTCCTTTCTCCTCTTGCTCTGGCTGGTGATCTTCTAGAAGAACTGTTGCCTCCACTACACTGGCTAATGGATCTCTATCCACTGAAGACTCTTGTCCTCACTCAGAAGACCTATCCTCACTACCCTAGCTAATGGATCTCTATCCACTAGAGACTATCGTCCTCTATACTCTATCACCTCCAAAGCTTGCACTCAGCTCTATCTCAAATCTATACTAAACACAGTCCATCGGTCTAGCACAAATCTATCCTCAATATCTATCTCTGGTCAGGCACAAATCTGTCCTCAAATATGCACCAAAATATGTTCTCAAATCTCCACCAAACTCTATTCTCAAGCTCTCTCTAGAACTTATCCAATCTTCTCAATAAGTCCTTACAAGAACTTATCCAAATCTATCCACAAGTCTTCTCAAAGACTTACCTCAAATATGCTCAACAAGTCAACACTAAAACTTGTCCAATCTCATAGAAACATAAAGAGAATTGTTAGAGACTCAATATGCTCTATACTCATCACAATGCTCAATTACTTTCTCAAATCAAATCAGAATATAGAATAGTTTATTTTATGGAACTTGAACAATCACTTCACACATCCACTTGACTAGGCTCAACCAACTCTACTCAACCAATCACTCAATGAAATAATCCTTCCTCACAAACCCTAGTCCAAGCATATGATACTTCACTCAAAATATTTCCAACAATGCTCAACAACAAATCTCACATAACAATGATAACCCTAGTTCAAGTTCTTTGCTCAACAACTCACTTCAACAACAATGCTCATAAAACAACTCTCACATAACAACTCTTTATTCCAGAAAACCTTGAAGCATTAACTCAAACACACTCAATAAGGAAGCCCTAATCAAGTCCTTTTCACTCCAAACTTATTTTCTAGAAACCCAATCAATCAACTCAACTATGGAAGAATGTGCTCATACCTTTTCTTGATGATGAAGGAATCTCATAAATCTGCCAAAACCACAAACACTTCTATGCCAATATCAAAGAGGTTAGAAGATAAATCTCTCATAATTACAATATAAATATCAAAACTCAATTACACCTTATCACTCCATATTTAAGAAAACAACCATCAACATTTACATAAAATAATTCTCCACTTACACCTTATAATGTCCCAATTAAAATAATATTTAATGCACTCTCATCAAAAATTAACTCAAAAATCCTCTTTAATTAGATTTAATGGCACAAAGAACTTTGGTAAAAAATCAAATCCACTTTCCTTATAACTCCAATTTAACATAAATTAATTACCAAGCAAGCAACCTTTCATATACCCTTATAACTCCAAATAACACCTTAAGAAAACATTAGGCAAATAAAATATTTAATTAAAATTACCTTTGCCACTTGTGGGATTCAAACCCACAACCACCGCCTCCTCGTGCACCCTAGCCATGGGCTTGACCACCGCGTGTGCTAGGCACACGCTTGGAAGGCTAAGAGCACCACGTGCTCTTTCTTCCCAAGTCTGGAACTCTAAAATGCATGCCAAAATATTTCCACCACGACGCTCAAGACAAACACGCCAACAACCTCCACATGAATCGATCATGGTCACTTCCACTCCAAACACTCTCCAAAAATGCCCTCTTGCCAATGGACCACACTGTCCAATGGGAGTGAGGCCTTAAGCCCTCTCCACTAGTATCTCTTCCTGGTGCTAAAAGACAAACAATTCTTGTCTTCTTCCTCAATGATTTGCATGAAATACACTTTGCTCGGTCACTTGAATATTAATCGAAGAAGGGTAAGGTTTGAATGCCTCTTTGGCATGGTATTTATACATGAAATCCACCATTTGAATTAGACATCAGCGCTTATGACGTCATCGAGGAAACGACAATTGCAATTTGAATTTAGATTTTGCCAACCTTACCATAAGGTAATTTAATTAAGTTATTAATTAATTAATAATAATATTAATTAGTATAATTATTATAATTAATTTAATAACCACTAAGGTTTTATTAAGCCTTCTCTCATTACAAATTGTACAAATAATATTTTTTATAAAATTTAAATTATTTGAATTTAATTTTTATAAATTAATTTAACTTCCTTAGGCCTCTCCATAGGTTTTAAGAAAAACCTTTTATTTTTCCATCAATGGTTTTGAGAAAAACCATTTAAATCATGCTTTACATAAAGCCTCTTTTGGAACCAATCAATATGCAATCCTTCTTAGAACCTTTTGACATCAATGACAACTAATATTACTCAAAATGTCCAACAATCTCCCCCTTTGTCATTGATGGCAACCCAAATTATTTTTACCAAAAACTTGACTTTTCCTTTGTTCGCTACTCCCCTGGGACATTGCTCCCCCTGGCTCAAATCTCTCCTTTTTTACTCAAATACCAAATCTCTCCCCCTTACTCAAATCTCTCCCCCTTTGACATCAATGGCAAAGGGTCACCTTTGGGGCTCGGGGCTAAGAATGAGCCTCTTAGCTTAGCCCCTCCCCCACCTCCTCATGAGATGGTTAATTCTGGGGTGGGAGTCTCACTCCCAGTCTTCCTCGAAGATACTCAAAGGTTTCCTTTGAAAGTGGCTTGGTGAAAATATCTGCTATCTGTTCCTTTGTAGAAATATATTCCAGCCTGACCTATTTATCTATCACCTATTCTCTCAAAAAATGATACTTAATCGGAATGTGCTTTGTCCTGGAGTGCATTACTAGATTTTTTGAGATACTTATAGCACTTGTATTATCACATAGTATGGGAATAGGATGATCATGTTTTATCTTGAAGTCTTCTAGAGTTCTCTTCATCCATAACACCTGTGTACAATTGGCTACTATTGCAATGTATTCTACTTCTATTGTAGATAAGGATACTGAAACCTACTTCTTACTTAGCCAAGAGACTAAACAGTCTCCAAGAAAGAATGCTCCTCCACTTGTGCTTTTTCTGTCATCAATGTTGCCAGCCCAATCTGCATCTGTATATGTTGTCAGTGTGAAACTATCACTTTTGGGATACCAAAGCCCAAAATCCATAGTTCCTTTTAGATACCTAAAAATTCTTTTTACCGCTGCCACATGTGTTTCCTTAGGTGCTGCCTGAAACCTTACCACTAATCCCACTGACTGTACTATGTCTGGTCTTGTAGCTGTAACATACAATAAGCTACCAATCATGGATCTGTATAATCTCTGATCTACCTCTGGAGATTCATCATCCTTACTTAACTTGCATCCTGTGACCATGGGGGTACTTACTGGTTTACAATATTCTAATCTGAATTTCTTTAACATTTCTTTTATATACTTGGCTTGTGAGAGAAATACCCCTTTCTCTGATTGTGAAATCTGAAGTCCAAGGAAGAAGGAAAATTCACCAAGCATAGACATCTCAAATTCATTTTGCATGTTCTTAGAAAATTCTTTACACATCTTATCATTGTTTCCCCCAAAAATGATGTCATCAACATAAACAACCACAATTAATAGATCATTCCCTTCATTTTTGATGTATAAATTGTTGTCTGCTATCCCTTTTTTGAATCCCTGTTCCTGAAGATACTTATCCAATCTTGAGTACCATGCTCTTGGAGCCTGCTTTAGACCATACAGTGCCTTTTTTAATCTACAAACATGATCTGGTTTATCTTCTAATATGAATCCTTTTGGTTGTTCAATATAGACTTCTTCTAAAACACCATTTAGAAATGCTGACTTAACATCCATCTGATATACCTTGAAGTTTTTGAAACTTGAGAAGGCTAAAAACATTCTTATGGCTTCAAGTCGTGCAACTGGAGCAAATGTCTCATCAAATTCAATTCCCTCTACCTGTGCATAACCTTTGCATACTAACCTTGCTTTATTCCTGACCACTTGTCCATCTTCATTTAACTTATTTCTGAATACCCATTTTGTGTCGATCACATTTTTGTCCTTTGGTCGTGGAACAAGTTCCCAAGTCTTGCTTTTTTCTATCTGATCTAATTCCTCATCCATTGCCTTAATCCAAAAATTATCCTCACTTGCTTGAGCAAAGTATTTTGGCTCAATATTAGATAGCAAAGAAAAATTTGCTTGTTGAGATGGTGTTATTATCCTTCTCCTTGTCTGTCTTTCATCTGGATTCCCAATAATTTGCTCTTTTGGATGATGCTTCTGTACATACCTGGATGGAGTTTTGGGAAGGAGTCTTTGTGTTTCTTCTTCTTCTTTATCTGATTCCTCATAGAACTCTTCTTGACAACATCCATCTTCTTGATACACAATTTGTTGAACTAGTTCTCTTGAATCTATCTTCTCATCAATTGTTACATTTATGCTTTCCACCATAGTATGTGTTCTCTTGTTGAAGCATCTATAGGCTTTACTATTTGAAGAATAACCAAGAAATATTCCCTCATCACATCTTGGATCAAACTTTCCTAAGTTTTGATCTTCTCATCTTATGTAACACTTGCTTCCAAAAATCCTGAAGTGTTTTATAGTGGCAGGTCTTCCTTTCCAAAGCTCATATGGAGTCTTGTGATGGTTTACCCTCATTTGAGCCCTAGTGATTATGTATACTACTGTGTTGATTGCTTCTCTCCAAAAACCATCTGAGAGCTTAGACTCATTTAGCATAGCTCTAGCCATATTCTCAACAGTCCTATTTTTCCTTTCAACTACTCCATTTTGTTGAGGAGTTCTTGCTACTGAATACTCTCTTTTGATTCCATGTTGTTCACAAAAATCTACAAATTCATTTGAAGTAAATTCTCCTCCTCTATCAGATCTCAGACACTTAATCCTTTTTCCAGTTTCATTTTCAACCAATTCCTTAAATGCTTTGAATTTTTCAAAAGCCTCTGACTTCTCTTTTAGGAAAGCTACCCAAACCATTATGGAATAGTCATCTATAAACAATATAAAGTAGCTATCACCCTAAATACTTTGTGTTCTGGTAGGACCACACAAATCAGTATGTATTAGACTCAATGGCTCAGATGACATGTATCCTTTTGATTTAAATGTTGTCCTAGTTTGCTTTCCATGTTGACAGGGTGCACAGATTGTGCTTTGAGGTCTTCTTATTTTGGGTAAATCTCTGACCACCTATTTATTACTTATGTTGACTATGTTGTCAAAATTCAAGTGACCCAATATTCTATGCCACAACCAAATTTCATCTTCTTGAGATAGAAAGCACTTTTCCCCTTTGATCTCATTGAGCATATATAAATTGTTTGGGGTTCTTCTTGCATTGGCAATGATTTTTCCAGTTTCTGATTTTCTTATCTCACACCTATCTGGATGGAAAGTAACCATGTACCCTTGATCACAAAGTTGAATTATACTTAACATATTGTGTTTTAACCCTTTAACATACAACACATTTTCTATTTTTGTTTTCCCATTATCTAGACTTAGAGTTCCTCTTCCACCAATCCTTGCTGATCCATTATCACCAAAACTTACTGACCCTCTATTGGTTTCTTTTAGTACAATGAATTTATCTTTATCTCCTATCATGTGACTAGAGCAACCACTATCAAGATACCATTGTTCTTCTTTATCCTGAGCATGAAGGGCTGTTTGAACTAACATTGATCTAGCCTTAACATTTTCCCTTTCATTTTTCCTAGATGTTGAAATTGTTTTTCTAGACTCAGGAAGTATCATTTTACACCATCTAGCCTTGTGCCCAAAATTATTGCATTTGTAACATATAATATCATCGTCCATAAGAGGTGTAAAATAATTAAAATTTCTATTGACATTGTTTCTTGCATGATTAATACAATGTACAACTCTATGACCATATTTATTACAAGAAAAGCAATGACCATGGAAGAAATTATGTAACCTGTTTGAGTGCCTTGGAGTTTGTGGTGGAGTGTTCTTTCTCTTGATATTAACTCTTAACCAAGGTTCTTCTTTGCTTTCTTCCTTTTGGATATCCTTTGTTTGCTTATCCTTGTTTGAAGTTTCTACTTTTTGAAGGCTTGATTCCTTTTGTGATTTCTTATCCTCTACAACTTGTAGTACCTTGGTCCTTTCAACTTCATTCCTTAGATACACAATTTTTGCTTCCAGTATTTCACATTCTGTTTCCCTTGCTCTTAATAGATCTGTCATATCCTGCTCAATTTTCTTTCCTTCTTCCACCTTTATCTTGAGTTCTATGAGATTTTGTAGAAGTTCCATCCTTGCTTCTTCATCCTCTTGAATTTGTTCCTTCAAGCCTGAATTCTTCTCTCTGATATTTTCCAACTTTCTGAGAGCAGAAAAGAATTCTTCTTTTATGTCAAACATAGTCTCCTCTTCATTTTCTGAAGTCATGTGTGTTACTGATGGATCCTCCTCCAAGTTGTTAGTCTTTTCACGGAGAGACCCGCTCTGATACCAATTGAAGAACATGTGCTTATACTGAGAGGGAGGGGTGAATAATATAAGATAAATTTTTTGCTTTTTAATCCAAATGTTAACATCAATAGTATTAAAGTAGTAAACATCACACAAAGCATCACACACATGAGAGACATGATTTTACGTGGTTCACCCAATGTGGGCTACTCCACGGAGAAAATATTCCTTATAAATTTTTCTCAAATAAATTCTCTTGGGAATCCTTTCCCTACAATGTTTATGAACCTCTATCCAAAGGAGACACCAATCCCCTAATCAAGTTTGTGGATCTCTATCCATAGGAGAACTCCTTTCTCCTCTTGCTCTGGTTGGTGATCTTCTAGAAGAACTATTGCCTCCACTACACTGGCTAATGGATCTCTATCCACTGAAGACTCTTGTCCTCACTCAGAAGACATATCCTCACTGCCCTGGCTAATGGATCTCTATCCACTAGAGACTATCATCCTCTATACTCTATCACCTCCAAAGCTTGCACTCAGCTCTATCTCAAATCTGTACTAAACACAGTCCGTCGGTCTAGCACAAATCTATCCTCAATATCTGTCTCTGGTCAGGCACAAATCTATCCTCAAATATGCACCAAAATCTGTTCTCAAATCTACACCAAACTCTATTCTCAAGCTCTCTCTAGAACTTGTCCAATCTGCTCAATAAGTCCTTACAAGAACTTATCCAAATCTGTCCACAAGTCTTCTCAAAGACTTACCTCAAATCTGCTCAACAATTCAACACTAAAACTTGTCCAATATCATAGAAACATAAAGAGAATTGTTAGAGACTCAATATGCTCTATACTCATCACAATGCTCAATTACTTTCTCAAATCAAATCAGAATATAGAATAGTTTATTTTATGGAACTTGAACAATCACTTCACACATCCACTTGACTAGGCTCAACCAATATCTCAATGACGTCGACGGGGAAAAGACAATTGCAATTTGAATTTAGACTTTGTCAACCTTACCATAAGGTAATTTAATTAAGTTATAAATTAATTAACAATAATATTAATTAGTATAATTAAGTTATAATTAATTTAATAACCAAAAGGATTATTAAATTAAATTAAAAATTAATATATAATTAAATTATTATAATTAATTATAATTAATTTAATTCCTTAGGCCTCTCCATAGGTTTGAAGAAAAACCTTTTATTTTACCATCAATGGTTTTGAGAAAAACCATTTAAATCATGTTTTACATAAAGATATTTTGGAACCAATCAAGATGCAATCCTTCTTAGAATATTTTGACATCAATGATGACTAATATTCCTCAAAATTTCCAACAATCATCATCATACCATTTATTGGAGATTGATGTTGACCAAGAAAAAGATAAAATCAAAAGTTCTCCCATGAATTTGAAGAAGCCCAAAAGTTTTTATAGGCCTTGAAGAGTCACTGTGATTGTTGGACTTCCAAAATGTGAAATGAAGGGTTGTAACATCATTTTATCTCTTGTAAATGTAAAATAGTGTAAAATAGTTGTAGAAGAACATGTAGAAATATTTGTAATACTTCCAAGTTCATTTGGAATACAAAACAGCATTCTATTTCATTTATTTTATGAAATACATGCTTGTTGTCCTTGTTTTTCTAAAACCTGCAATCAACCTGCAAAGCTTATAACGTTTATTTTAAAGCTCCATTTTACATGTATCATACACCATTGGAAATTTTATTTTATATAGAATATACTCACACAATTTCATCTTTTTGAGTAGTTTTGGTCCCTCAAATTTTTCCTATCTCACTGCTATGATTTTTTCAATTTGAAGATGCCCAAAAATTTCTATAGGTCTTGAAGAGTCACTATGACTATAAGACTTCTATAATATAAAATGGATGGTTGTAACATCATTTTATCTCTTGTAAATGTACAATAGTTTAAAATAGTTGTAGAAGAATATTGATAAAAGATTTGTAATACTTTTGAGTTTGTTTAGAATACAAAACAACATTCTATTCAGGGTTATGCATAGAGACTATTTATCACCAAATTAACTAAAATTATGATTTTTAAAATTTGAAATTGGCTAATATTTGGGACCCTTGAGGAGGGTCCATTACCCAAAAATTTTTGGGTGTAATTTTTTTTTTGGGTCTATTCACCCCAATTTTATAATAATTTGACCATTTTAAGTTTAAATTTCCAACATTGCCCTTAATAATAGTGAACCTTCTACATGTGTTTGGACACTATTCACTTGGATTTCAAAATTGATTCGCCAAATTTTTATAAATACAATTTGTGCTAGTGATTATGGTATGGGAATCCACCCCTTCCCATTATGATTCTCATGAAGGCCTTCAGTACCTACATCACTCCAACCAATAAATACCCAAGGTGAAATTGGTTGAACAACATCCCACCCCCCAACCTAGTGGGATGAACAAGTAATGTCAATATTAGGTTGCTTCCTGACTAGCGAGTACTGGGACCAGTACCTATTTGCAAGAGCACTTATTACATATGATAGAGGCCAACAACGATAGTAGATCAAAAATACTCTTGAGAAGAGTGCTCTGGGGTGATCTAGTTGACTGTACACAGAGCATTGGTCCATTGCACTAGAATAAATTACAAGTGATCCAACTCCATAGCAACTTTGTTGGCTTGAGTACATATCTGTAGCCACATGTCATTAAAAATATCTAATTTATCTGCATTAGTAAATGTGATAGAAGGTGTATATTGTTTAAAAATAATTCTTTTATAGGTCTTCCAAATATGAAAGAGTAAGCTAATCCTGAAAACCTACCGCACCTTAAAAATCAAGAGAGACAAAGTAAATGAGTCCCCAATAAGATCTTGGGGCCAAGAAACTCTTGTAGTTGTAAATAGGAAAAAACAAAAGAACATATTCCTAAGCTTACATAGATATTCTATAGTTCCAAAAGAGGTGAGTACAAGACTCAGGTACACCACAAAAAGGATATTTAGGATTAAGAATTCCAAGGTACTCCAAACGTTCCCCCAAGGGGAGACCTTGACACAACAAGCTCCATGTCAAAAAATATTTCTTAGGCTCAACATAAGTAGCCCAAGCATTCTGAAATCTAGAATTCCATCTAGTCCTTGTAGAAAATAAGTTCCAACACTAATTGAGCTTAGGAACCATAGGAATATGAGGAGATAACCATTTATAACCCAAATGAGCCTTATAATTAAGCAAAGGAGTGTCAACATGCCATCTCCAGTCTAACCACCAAGGATGTAGTGAGTGCACACCAATCTTGTGCAACATAGAAAAAGGGGTGAGAGCAATAATAGCATCATAAGTATCTTTGTCTGCACCATTCATCCTGAAGGTGTGTTTGAACTCATTCTATGGAATTCAATCCTTGGTATAGTGAGAAAATAAATAAACTATTGTAACAATACCCTTTTTAAAAAATCATTGAGCATGAATCCATTGCACCCAAGCTAAGGGAGGACCTTGATTAAGAAACATGGGGGGCCACCAAATATTCATAGAATTGATGGATAAGCCTTTATAAAAGCTATCACATTTCCAATAGATACAAGGAGTGAGTTGCTACCATCTGTTCTAGATACTTTTAATAACAAAAGAGCCAGGAATTTTGACAAAAACTGGAGCAACAATGAGAGAGGGAAAATCCAACCCTCTTCATGCTCTACAATTTAAGGGAAGAATAAAGGAAATGAAATGTTGAACTAGAAATTTCTAGGATTTAGATCCCCTTAGATCCCTGACCACCCACTTAGCACATAGAGTAATACCTTGTTGTCTACAGTCCAACAGACCCATTCCACTAGACTCTCTAGGAAGATAACAAATATCCTAGGCAATTTTATGAATCCCTTTATTTCAAAAGAATTATTCAAAATAAAATATCGAAGGATTTTCTCAAGCTTATTATAGCAAGCATGTGAAGGAACAAAACAAGAGGAGTAGTATACATGAGCGGCAGCTAAAACTTTAGAGCAAATCTAAAATCTACCTGATAATGACAGCTTCTTAGTAAGTCAGAATTCAAGTTTCTTTTCAACTCTTTGAAGCACATAATTCTAAAGCTGAGCAAGGGAGGCTTGAAAGGAAAAAGGAATACCAAGAAACTTAAAAAATTCTCTAGGAGGGATCTAATTCCAATGAAAACCTTGAATCCAAGGTGACATAGGCAAGGGAGATTGTCTAAAGTAGAAGGTCTTACTCCATTGTATGCTAGAACTAGAGGCTTTGCAAAAGGTGCTCAAATATCACCCGTATTATTTCTAATTATTCCTCCTCCTCTTGTTGGTCCTAGATTTTCTTTAGATGCTTCATCAAAATTCAATTTGACCAACTCTACTTTTGGTTGCTTCCACTTTATATTATTTTCCTTCCTTTTATTTCTTCTTTATCCAAAATTATAACTTTATTTGATGACTTGAATCCATTTATCAAGACTCTCCACTTCAAGATTAGAGATTGGCTAAGTTGATAGGGTTGGTTTAAATTCCTCTATGGATAAACAAATATTTCTTTTAATTACCTCTAAATTGTTTTCCTTTCCTTTAAATATTGTTTTATTTATTTCTAGACAAACAATCCAAAGTATTTTATCTTTTTATGTATCCCAAATTATTTGTAATGCATCACTTTTAAAAATGTTCTTCTATTTATTTAACCATTATTTAATTTTGTCATTCATCATAATGCATTTACCAGACATATTATAGTTTCCAAACTATTCAATAGTGTCCCAATATATTGTATATACTCTCCTCCATTTTACATAGAACACATAATGAGGGGCTATGAAAACCACTTTTCATTAGGTTATCCTACGATAAAATTTTCCTATGACCTACTAGCTATACAAACATTTTGAATTTTGAATGGTCGAGTTATCCCAAATATCTCTTCATATTCTTATGGTGTTTCTATTTTTTTGGTGCTTTACATTATATTTACTTCTTTTTGTGTGTTCTCTTGAGCTATTCAACTCCTAAATAAGCTTATCATTGTCTCCCATTAGAATAAGCATTGTTGTTATCTTTTTGCTTAAATATCTCCTAGCAATAATGTTCGGTATACTTATAAAAAAGTCTTATTTTTCATTTTATCTTTCTTACTAATCCTTGTACATAATGTTTGAAACTATTTAACCATATTTGTCTTAAAGTAATCCCATACATGGTTTTAAAATTGGATCTAGATTGAGTGGTTTTTATTACACCAAGTAATCATCCAAACAAAATGTTTTCTTCCAATTCCCACCACCCAACGAAGACATTTAATCACTATATTAATTGATTTTTTTAAACTGGTCTTGTTGGAAATATTAAGTATTTTGAGTTGTCATTGATGTCAATAGGTTGATATCAAAGAAATATTGGTATGGCAGAAATATTCTTCAAGGTTGAAATATTGAAGTGTAAGGTAAAATCTTCAAATGATGCATGAGGCAGTGAAAAAGGTGCAAAAGTTGTCAAGGCTTGAATATTGCAAGAAAAGGACAAGACCCTACCTTCCTTCAAAAATATTTAAATTTCAGAATTGGAGGCAAAAGTTCAAAATTTTAAAAGTTATTATTATAATATTTTTCAAATATTATAATGTAACTTAGGTTAAGGTTTTAATAAAAAGGGTGCCATTCAAAATTAATTTATCTCCACTACAGATGTTTGAGAAATTATAAAATTGCATATTTATTGAGGACTAACTCATTGGAGTAAGTTTGTCATGCATATTTATAAGTTTGTCTTTTTTCTTGAAAAATATAAGTGAAAAGGGTGCTTTTAAAAGAGTATTGTCTTGCAAAAATTATAAAAAGGAACTATAAAGGAATTAATTTTTGCATGTGATAACTAGGAGTTATAAGGTGTTTTGTGGTCTAAATATTATGTGTATTTCTGCATGGTGAAAGAAATTTTGAAGAGCTTTGTTCATTGTTTATAAAAACCTTGTTTAAGGAAATTAAAAGGAGTTGTAAAGCAATATTTTTGTACACATGTTTTTGAGAAGAAAGTTCAAGTTGGACATTTTGAGTGGATAAGTTGTCATTGATGTCAAGATTTCCGTACTAGTCAGTGGCAGTTTTAGTGGGCAACATCAGTTTCAGGTTCTCCAATTTCAGTTGATCAAGACCCAGTTTTAGGACATCAGATATGTTCTAAGGTGCAAAATGCCCAAGTGAATAATATTATAATATTTTTTATAATATTATAAAGGGAAGTTTTAAATTAATTATAAATTAATTAATATAATTTTTATTATAAATTAATTTATAATTTAATTTACTTAACTTAAATTTATTTAAATTAATTATTAATTAATTTTGATATTAATTATAATATTAATTTATATTAATTTTTAACTAACCCTAAGGAGGGTTATTAAAATTAATTTGAAATTCAAAATCGAATTTCTAAGCGCCGACATGGGAAGAACATTTATCATGTGTAAAGAAGGGGGATTACCCACCTTACCATAACTCCCAATGTTTTTCGATCGATATCCCTCTTATGGATGATGATATTATATGTTACAAATGCAATAATTTTGAGCACAAGGCTATATGGTGTAAAATGATACTTCCTGAGTCTAGAAAAATAATTTCAACAAATAGGTAAAAAGAAAGGGAAAATGTAAAAGCTAGATCAATGTTAGTTCAAACACACTTCATGCTTAGGATAAAGAAGAAGAATGGTATCTTGATAGTGGTTGCTCTAGTCACATGACAAGAGACAAAGACAAATTCATTACATTAAAAGAAACCAATAGAGAATCAGTAAGTTTTTGTGATAATGAATCAACAAGGATTGGTGGAAGAGGAACTCTAAGTTTAGATAATGGGAAAACAAGAACAAAAAATATGTTGTATGTTAAAGGGTTAAAACATAATCTGCTAAGTGTCAGTCAACTTTGTGATCAAGGGCATATGGTTACTTTCCACCCAGATAGATGTGAGATAAGAAAATCAGAAACTGGAAAATTCATTACCAATGCAAGAAGAACCCCAAACAATCTATACATGCTTAGTGATATCAAAGGGGAAAAGTGCTTTCTATCACAAGAATATGAGATTTTGTTGTGTCATAGAATATTTGGTCACTTGAATTTTGAAAACATAGTCAACATAAGCAACAAGCAGGCTATCACAGATATACCCAAAATAAAAAGACCACAAAACACAATTTGTGCACCTTGTCAACAAGGAAAGCAAACTAGAACAAGCTTTCAGTCAAAAGGATATATGTCATCTAAGCCATTAATTCTAATACATACTAATCTATGTGGTCCTACTAGAACACAAGGTATTTAGGGTGAGAGTTACTTTATATTATTTATAGATGACTACTCCATAATGGTTTGGGTAGCTTTCCTGAAAGAGAAGTCAAATGTTTTTGAAAAAATCAAAGCATTTAAAGAACTGGTTGAAAATGAAATCGACAAGAGAATTAAGTGTTTGAGATCTAATAGAGGAGTATAATTTACCTCAAATGAATTTGTATAATTTTGTGAACAACTTGGGGTCAAGAGAGAATACTCAGCACCAAGAACTCCTCAAAAAAATGGAGTAGTTGAAAGGAAAAGTAGGATTATTGAGAACATGGCTAGAGCTATGTTAAATGAGTCCAAGATCTCATATGGATTTTGGAGAGAAGTAGTCAACACAACAATATACATAATCACTAGGGCTCAAATGAGGGTAAACCATCACAAGACTCCATATGAGCTTTGGAAAGGAAGACCGACCATTGTAAAACACTTCAAGATTTTTGGAAGCAAGTGCTACATAAGACAAGAAGATCAAAACTTAGGTAAGTTTGACCCAAGATGTGATGAGGGAATTTTCCTTGGTTATTCCTCTAATAGTAAATCCTATATATGCTTCAACAAGATAAATCGCATAATTATAGAAAGTATAAATGTAACAATTGATGAGAAGATAGATTCAAGAGAACCAACTTAAAAAACTATATATCAGGAAGATGGAAGTTGTCAAGAAGAGTTTTGAGAGGAATCAGATGAAGAAGAAGAAGAAGAAACACAAAAAATTCTTCCTAAAACTCCATCCAAATATGTACAGAAGCATCATCCAAAAGATCTAATCATTGGGAATCCAAATGAAAGGTAGACAAGGATAAGGATAATAACACCATATCAACAAGAAAACTTCTCTTTGTTATCTAATATTGAGCCAAAGGACTTCAATCAGGCAAGTGGAGATGAGTTTTGGATCAAGGCAATGGATGAGTAATTAGATCAGATAGAGAGAAGCAAGACTTGGGAGCTTGTTCCATGACCAAAGTACAAGAATGTGATCGACACAAAATGGGTATTCAAAAATAAGCTAAATGAATATGGACAGGTAGTAAGGAATAAATCAAGGCTAGTGTGAAAAGGGTATGCACAGGTAGAGGGAATTGACTTTGATGAAACATTTTCTCTAGTTGCACGACTTGAAGCCATAAGAATTTTTTTATCCTTCTCAAATTTTAAGAACTTCAATGTATACCTAATGGATGTTAAGTCAACATTTCTAAATGGTGTTCTAGAAGAAGTCAACATTGAACAACCAGAGGGATTCATATTAATAGTTCAACTAGATCATGTATGCAGATTGAAAAATGCACTGTATGGTCTAAAGTAGGCTCCTAGAGCATGGTACTCAAGATTGGATAAGTATCTTCAGGAACAAGGATTCAAAAAAGGAATAGAAGACAACAACTTATACATCAAAAATTAAGGGAATAATCTACTAATTGTGGTTGTTTATGTTGATGACATAATTTTTGGGGGAAACAATGATAAGATGTGTAAACAATTTGCTAAGAACATGCAGAATGAATTTGAGATGTCAATTCTTGGTGAGTTGTCTTTATTTCTTGGACTTCAGATTTCATAATCAGAGAAAGGGGTATTTCTCTCACAAACCAAGTATATAAAAGAAATGTTAAAGAAATTTAGGTTAGAATATTGCAAACCGGTAAGTACCCCCATGGTCACAGGATGCAAGTTAAGTAAGGATGATGAATCTCTAGAGGCAGATCATTGATTATATAGATCTAGATTGGTAGCTTGTTGTATGTTATAACTACAAGACCAGACATAGTGTAGTCAATGGGATTAGTAGCAAGGTTTTAGGCAACACCTAAGGAAACACATGTGTCAGCAATAAAAATAATTTTCAGGTATCTAAAAGGAACTATGGATTTTGGGCTTTGGTATCCCAAAAGTGACAGTTTCACACTAATAGCATATACAGATGCAGATTGGGTTGGCAGCATTGATGAAAGAAAAAGCACAAGTGGAGGAGCATTCTTTCTTGGAGATTGTTTAGTCTCTTGGCTAAGTAAGAAGCAGGTTTCAGTATCCTTATCTACAACAGAAGCAGAAAATATTACAACAGTAGCTAGTTGTACATAGGTGTTATGGATGAAGAGAAATCTAGAATACTTCAACATAAAATATTATCATCCTATTCCTATACTATGTGATAATACAAGTGCTATAAGTATCTCAAAAAATCTAGTAATGCACTCCAGGATAAAGCACATTTCGATTAAGTATCATTTTCTGAGATAACAGGTGATATATAAACAAGTTAGGCTGGAATATATTTCTACAAAGGAATAGATAGCAAATATTTTCACCAAGCCACTTTCAAAGGAACCCTTTGAGTATCTTCGAGGAATATTGGGAGTGAGACTTCCACCTCAGAATAAACCATCTCATGAGGAGGTAGAGGATGGGCTAAGCTAAGAGGCTCATTCTTAGCCCCGAGCCCCAAAGATGACCCTTTGCCATTGATGTCAAATGGGAGAGATTTGAATAAGAGGAATATTTGAGATAATAGGTGATATATAAACAGGTCAGGCTGGAATATATTTCTATAAAGGAAAAAATAGCAGATATTTTCACCAAGCCACTTTCAAAGAAAACCTTTGAGTATCTTCGAGGAATATTGGGAGTGAGACTTCAACCTCAAAATTAACCATCTCATGAGGAGGTGGGGGATGGGCTAAGCTATGAGGCTCATTCTTAGCCCCGAGCCCCAAAGGTGACCCTTTGCCATTGATGTCAAAGGGGGAGAGATTTGAGTAAGGGGAGAGATTTGGTTTAAGGAGAGAGCATTGAGTTAGGGGAAGCAATTTTATAGGGGGAACAAAACAGGAAAAAGGTCAAGTTTTTGGTAAAAATAATTTGGGTTACCATCAATGACAAAGGGGGATATTGTTGGACATTTTAAGTGGATAAGTTGTCATTGATGTCAAGAGTGAGTGGTCATTGATGTCAAGATTTCTTCTCCAGTCAATGGCAGTTTCAATGGGCAACATCAGTTTCAAGTTCTCTAGTTTTAGTTGATCAAGACCTGGTTTCAAGACGTCATATATGGTCTAAGGTACAAAAAGCCCAAGTGAATAATATTATAATATTTTTTATAATATTATAAAGAGAATTTCTAAATTAATTATAAATTAATTAATATAATTTTTATTATAAATTAATTTATAATTTAATTTACTTAAATTAAAGTTATTTAAACTAATTATTAATTAATTTTGATATATTTTTTTAAATAAAGGGGTAAAAATTTATTGATAAAAATTCTGGATTACAGAGTACAACTGAGCTTCCAACCAGGACTCAAATAAACAACCAAACAGGCTAAAACCACTAGACTAGAATGACACCCAAAAAAGACAACAAGAATAAACCACATTAAGTCTGTACATCCTTGTGGATCAACTCCCATAGGCGTTGAGAGTCCCTAGATGGGAGACTCTCCCAATTATCGATACTCCAAGGATCTAGCAACTTAGAAGCCCTTTTGGCTAGGTAATCAACAACCACATTCCATTCCATTGGAATGTGCACAAAGGATATAAATTTAAACTCTTCACTCATTTTGAGAATCTGAACGGCTATAGATGCCAACTGCCAATTAACTTCCTCCACCTTTTTACTATTTAAAATATTAACCACAATTTGAGAGTTAGACTCGCAGATAATCCTATGCCATCCAAGAGAAAACCCCCTTCACAAGGCCTCAATAATTTCAAGAGCTTCCATAAAATTGTTGGAGTGAACACCTTTATAAATGGAAAAGAAAAAACTGACACCACCAATAGAATCTCTCCCAACACCGCCAATGCCAGCATGTCCAGGATTACCCCTAGACGATCCATCAGTATTAATTTTTAAAACTCCTCTAGGGGGTGGCCTCCACCTATCATCTCTCCTAACCTTCTTGCTGAGTTGAGGAACCCTACTAGGGTTAGAAGAGTTCACACCATCCCTAAAGAGACCAAGGGCTTGTTGTACCTTCTCCTCCCTAGAATCCAAAAGAGGGTCCACATCACATTTGCTATGGATGGTTTCCTGAACCATATACATGATCCTTTGCTAGATCTGTTGAACATCCAAATAACTGCCTTGAAATATGCGCTGGTTCCATTTGAGCCAAATTTTCTAGATGATGCAAGAAGGGCCCAAATTCCAAGCCACCCAAAGGAAGGGGGCCTTGGTCGGAGGTCTGCCCAGACTACTCCAAAACTCCACCAGGGACAGCACATGAAAACATGGATGGTTCCAAGCGCTCCACCAACGATGCCAAATGTCTCTGGCAAAGGAGCATTGGAAAAATAAATGAGAAGAGTCATCCTCATTCTTACTGCAAAGGACACAAAAAGAGGGACCCTAAAATCCCCTCTTCCTCACATTATCCCAAATGAGGAATTTATTACGAGCTACCAACCAGAGAAAGAAGTTACATTTTGGCCAGGCAAATTTGTTCCACACCTTTTTCCACCAAGTGACAGGAAGACTCCCATACTTTTGCTTATCAAGAACCTGATAACCATAGGCTATCAAGTAGGTTCCCTTAGGATCAGGGTTCCAAGCCATAATATCTTTACCCCTCAATGAAGAACAAGTCCTCCCCATGAGAATAAGAGAAAGAACCTCTTTTTCCTTGGCCAGTCCCCTCTGGGGCCATTCTTGCAGATCTTTCCACCTATACATCTCCATATTTCCAAAAGAGATTTTTTTAAAGTCCTCCACATGAGACCAACCTGCTTCCAAGAAAAAAATTCTTAGGGAACATAACCTAGGATATTGATTCGATATAGGAGGGTGGCCATCCCAAGAATCCTCCCAAAAAAGAGCATTTGATCCCTGATTGCAAATCCATAACAAACCCTGCTTGATTAAATTAGCTCCTCTTTTCAAAGTGTCCCAGATAACTGAACCTTTCCCAACCAAGCTGACTCTAGGGATCTCAGCCTTAGAAATACCTCTCAAGTATTTACAAGATAATATTTTAGCCCAAATATTATCTTGAGAGGTACACCATCTCCAATAAATTTTTGCATCCAAAGACTACCCAAAAAGAGTTGTCTGTCGCAACCTAAGGCCTCCCTCTTGCATTAGACCTACATATAGAATCCCACCTAACCAAACTCCATTTAGATTGATCAAGTTTTCTAGACCATAAAAATTGTCTTGACAAAGCATCCATGTCCTTGATGAAGTGAGAGGGAGCTATTTGTACAAAACATCTATAAATGGGTAAAGCTTGAACAACACATTTTAAAAGAAACACTCTACCTGTAGTGGATAGCCATCTAAAAGTCCAATGATTCACCTTCCTTCTAAAATTATCAAGCATAGACTACCAAGAAGATCTAGGTAGAGGGTGAGATGAAATTAGAATACCAAGATAAATGAAGGGGGGAGTCCCAACCTGGAATCTTAGAATGTGAGCAATCCTGGATTGAATAAGAGGAGGGGTATTGAAGAAGAAAATAGAAGACTTGTCCTCATTAATCAACTATCCAAAAGCACCAAGATATATGTCAAGAGACTATCTAATATTACCAGCTTCCCTGATAGTGGCAACTCCCAACAAAGCAGTATCATCAACAAATTAAAGGTGGGAAAGAGGTCACAAACTACTATCCCACTTCCACCCCTAAATGAGACCCTACATGACTTGAGACTTGAGAAATATTCCCAACCCTTCCGCCATAATGATAAAAAAATAAGGAGATAAAGGATCTCCTTGCCTCAATCCCCTTGAGGCCTCAAATAGCTCTGATGGCTCATTATTAACAAGAACAGAGAATGATGAAGAAGAAACACAACTCATCACCCATCTAATCCATTCCTCCTCAAATCCAAAAGCAACAAGAAATTTCTAAAGAAAGGACCATCTGACCCGATCATAGGCTTTGGCCATGTCTAACTTAATGAACATAGTTTTCTCCTTAGAAGTTTCCATCGAGTGAATAGCTTCTGTAGCAATAACAACCCCATCCAATATTTGTTGACCAAAAACAAACCCTCCTTGCTCCTCAGAGATTATTTTTCTCAACCATATCTTTAGCCTCTCAGCAATAATTTTTGTGATGATATTATACACAACATTGCAGAGAGAAATAGGCCTGAACATATCCAAGGAATTTTCTCCCTCTTTTTTGGGTATAAGCACCACAAAGGTAGCATTTAGGGCCCTTAGCATTTTTTTTTTCTTTTGGGACTCATGGACCACCTCCAAAATATTAAATTTGATTAAATCCCAAAAATCTTGATAAAACTCAATCGGGAATCCATCTGGACCTGGGGATTTTCCTTTTTTCATCTTGAATACAACATTTTCCAACTCCTCAAGGGAAATTGGACCCATCAAGTGCTCATTCATCTCTCTAGAAACAATCACTGGAATACAATTTAGAATAAGCTTTTCATTCTCATCATCTGATAGGGAGTCCTCATTGAAGAGAGAGGAAAAATACCTCTTAGTCTCTTCTAAAATATCCTTGAAAGAAGAGAGCAGGGCACCCTGAGAATTCACAAGAGAGGTAATCAGGTTACCATTACGACGAGCCTTAACTAAGTTATAAAAGAAGGTTGTGTTCCTATCCCCTTCCTGAAGCCAATCTACTCGAGCTTTTTTTTTCCAAAAAAATTCTTCCCTCAGTTCCCATTCAGTAAGGTCTTTCACATCCTTAGATTCCTCAACAAGAAGCTCCTTCGTGAATCCCTGATCTCTAATCTTCCTTGAAGTTTCTTCCATCCTCCTAAGAGCTGCCAGCTTAGCCAAGGAAAGGTTCCTAAAATTTAGTCTATTCCATCTCTTCAATTTATGTTTTAAAAATTGTAGTCGCTTCATAAAGGAATACATAGCGGTGCCATGAGGAGGTTTACCAGTGGTCCACCAGCCTCACATGAAATCATGAATCTTAGGATAATGAAGCCACATAAGTTGAAAATTAAAGGAGGGATTCTTTTTTAGCCCTAACTCCAAAGCAGAGAGTTTGATAGGCCAATGATCAGATCCCCTACCCTCTAGAATCATAGAACTAGCACCTTTATTATTACCCATCCAATAACTGGATATCAAAAACCTATCTAGTCTCTCTAATATGGAAGCTTCCCCACACCTTCTATTGTGCCAAGTAAAGATCCCATTATCTGGCTTGATATCAACCAAGTTTAGGGCCTGGATATGAGCATTGAAGACAGAAGAAAAAGGCTCGAGACGGTCCACCCCACCACTTTTCTCCTCCAGATAAGTGATAGAGTTGAAGTCTCCATCCAAAATCCATGGGTATAGGGGAACCAAAATTCTCACAAAGAAAATGTGCTCCCACAAATTCACTTTACCATTAACAAAAGATTTCACCAGATTCATTATCATGCCCGACCATTGAAATAGACCATCTGCTGGAAATCCAAGTAAGAGGGGATATCTTAACCGGATCCCATAAAGAAGCCATGCCACCAGCATATCCACATGCACAAATACACTGGAATTTCCCCATTCTCCACAACTTGGGAGAAATATTGAACATACTATCAATAGCCAATTTAGTCTCCTGAATAAACACCACATCTGGAGAATGCACATGAACCAAATCACGGACAAATTTTTATCTGGGGATGCTATTCAACCCCCTTACATTCCATGAGAGGATAATCATTTTTGGGGGTTATAAAAATGGGAGTCCAATGTTCTCACCAAGACTAAATCCACCAAAGTCTCCCCCATTAACTTAATTTTATCTTGGTCCTTCTTCCAACCCACCTTCATATTCTTATCCGAAAAACTTTTTTTAATTATTTTCTGTTGCAATCCCAACACCGTAGGAGTTTTGCAGTCCAAGTATGACTACATCAGTGCCTGAGTAGGAGAGGGCATAACTAAATATATACCACTTTCTAGAATAGTTTCCCTTATAGGGATAGACCCAACCATGTCCCATATACTCAGATCCAAAGCCCTTTGTTCTTCATTTAAACCCCCTAGATCTGATTCCTTAAGTTCCCCCTCAAGAAGAGACATATGATTTGGCCTTGTTATATTTGCATCAAGTAGCGAAGTTTCAGGTATCTCCATGCACTGATCAAGATCATCTAATATTTCGAAATGGTTGAGTAGAGCATCTTGTTGGATATCCTTAAGGTCTTTGTTTGCCCTTCGTCCTCTATTTCAAGCTTTTATCAAAACAAAACCTTCCTTATCCCATTCCCCTTCCTTTATCGAGGCTTTTCCTTTATCCAAAATTTGTCCAGACCGAGAGGGCCCAGGATTTGAAGCCATAGGCAAGACAAACTTAGGGCATTTTCTTTGCAAGTGGCCATATTCATGGCAAATCCGACAATGAAATGGAAGAGCTTCATAGTCAAGTTTTTGAACCCATGTAGTTGATCCAAATTGTATTTCAATAGAATATGGAATAGGATTATTTAAGTCAATTTCAACACAAATACAAGCAACAGAGATTACCTTTTTATCCATTGTCTATTGTGACGGTCCAACCAGCTTCCCAAGCATAAGGGCAATCTTATGCAAGATATCAGTTCTCCAAAATTCCAACGGGAGCCATGAAAGCCACACCCATACTAGAACCCACGACGACCACTCCTTTGATGGGTTGAAACCCATATGCCAGGGTTTAAGAAGGAGTCCCACTTGGTTATAGAAATAAGGACCCCCTTCAAATGCTTTGTTACAATCTACAATACAAGAGAAAACCACCATAAAATAGTTGTTCGCACTCAACACCACCTCCACATCGCCTTCAGGATTCCAAGTCTTCCTGACCCAAGCCTCCTCAAAGGGGAGAGAAATTTGGATGCCCAAAAATTTGCCAATAAGGGCATGTTTGGTTAGATACTCCACATCTTTTGCCATCAAGTCTGGTTGAACCACTAGAACTGGCCTGGCTTCACATCATTCCAAACATCCATTGTTATTTAACAAGCAGTTCCCAACATGCACTGGAAAATCCTGTTCCTTCCAATCATTTTTAGATGAAAAAACATCACGAGCATGCACTCTCTATGCCGGACCCGATGCCATCACGACATTCCTCCAATTTTTTAGACCTCCTTCGAAAGTTGTTGCCATCCTCGCAAAGCAGTTTTTCTTCATCAAACCCTAGCAGAGTAGTTTTTCCTCATCAAACCCTAGCCTTAATTAATTTTGATATTAATTATAAGATTAATTTATATTAATTTTTAACTAACCCTATGGAGGGTTATTAAAATTAATTTGAAATTCAAAATTGAATTTCTACGCATCGATGTGGGAAGAACACTTATCATGTGTATAGAAGGGGGATTATCCACCTTACCATAACTCCCAATGCTTTTTGACTGATCTCCTATGATATGCGAACTATATGTGAATCGAGTGTGCAACAAAGTTTTTTAATTTTTTGAAGTGCTAAGGGAATGCGGTAACATATCATCAACCAAGGAGAAAGCCTTGGTCACCAACTGTTGGTAGCACAGTTGGCAACCATGGTAGTGGCAAGTCATTAGGGTAGCAACAGGCACAGGTTCGAGTCCCTGTAGATGATCATTTTGGTTTTGCTAGAAAGCATGATGGATAAGGTAGAAAGGGAAGGAAGGTTAACTTCCTTCATGTAGGCACCTCTAGCCCACACGATGTGCTCCAAAGTGCTAAGGCACTTGGCGCTTGGGGAGATGGCAGATTGAATCACGCTGAAATCCTTTTGAGGGATAATAAGGTATGAATTAAATTTTGAGCACCAGATTTATCGAAAAAGGTTGTTAAGGTATTAAAAATTAAATTTTGCATATTTCATGTGGTATATGAGGTTTTAGAGAGTTATAAGGATATTGCAAAATAAAATTTTGATATTATTTGTTTTAGGGTTTAAAAAATAAATAAAGGTGTTTTAGAAAGATTGGTTGTGATTTTGTGGTGTTGGATATTATTTTAAGTTGGAGTTGATAAGGTGTATCCAAGTAATTGTTTTTATGTATGGTTTAAGGAGTGTTAAATTTTAAAAAGGAGAAATAAGGTATATTTGAGAATTTATTATTTTTGTGTCCAAGGAATGTTTTTGAGAGGGTATTGGAGTAATATTTTGACATCTAACCTCCTTGAGTTTGGCAAAGAAGTGTTTATGATTGTAGCATATTTGTGTGGTCTACTTCTCATCAAGCAAAAATATTTGAGGGAAGTCTTAGAGAATACTTGTGGACATATTTGGGTGAGCTTTTGGAAGCTTACAATATAGATTAAGGACAGATTTGAGGATAGATATTTGAGGATAGATTTGAGGACAAAGTTTGAGGATAAATTTAAGGATAGAATTTGGTACATATTTGAGGACAGGTTTGTGCCAAATCAAAGACAAAGATTGAGGATATATTTGAGACAGAGCTTTGGGGTGACAGAGTATAGAGGGAGATAGTCTCTAGTGGATAGAGATCCATTAGCTAGGGCAGTGATGATAGTTGTCTTTCGTGGATAGATATCCATTAGCCAAAGCAGAGGGGGAAAAATTTCTAAGATCATCAGCCAGAGCAGAGGAGAAAGGAGTTCTCAAGTGGATAGAGATCCATGAACTTGATTAGGAGATTGGTGTCTCCTTTGGACAGAGGTCCATAAAAATTGTAGGGAAAGGTTTCCCAAAAGAATTTATTTGAGAAAAATTTATAAGAAATATTTTCTCCGTGGAGTAGCCCACATTGGGTGAACCACGTAAAATCACGTCTCTCATGTGTTGATGTTTTATGTGATATTTACTGCTTTAATATTGCTGATGTTATCATTTGGATTAAAAAGAATTTTTTTTAATCTTATATTGTTCACCCCCCTCTCAGTATAAGCACATGTTCTTCAAATGGTATCAGAGCCGATAATTTCATGAAAAGACTAACAAATTGGAGGAGGATCCATCAAAAATACACGACTTCAAATAATGAAGAAGAGACCATGTTTGATATAAAAGAGAAATTATTTGCTACTCTCAAAAAATTGAAAATAATTAGAGAAAAGAATTCAAGCTTGAAGGAACAAATTTAAGAGGATGAAGAAGCAAGGATAGAAATTCTATAAAATATTATAGAACTCAAGATAAAGGTAGAATAAGGAAAGAAAATTGAGCAGGATATGATAGATATGTTAAGAATAAGAGAAATAGATCATGAAATATTGGAAGCATAAATTTTTTATCTAAGAAATGAGGTTGAAAGGACCAAGGTACTACAAGATGTAGAGTATGAGAAACAGAAAAAGGAATCAATTCTTCAAGAAGCAGAAACTTCAAACAAAGATAGACAAGCAAAGGATATCAGAAAGTAATAAAGCAAGAAGAACCTTGGATGAGAGTTAATCATAAGAGGAGAAGTTCTCCTCCACAATATCAAAGGCATAAAAATAGGTTACATAATTTCTTCCATGGTTATTGCTTTTCTTGTAATAAGTATGGTCATAAAGCTATACACTGTATTGGTCATGCAATAAACAATGTCAATAGAAATTTAAATTATTTTGCACCTCTTATGGATGATGATATTATATGTTACAAATGCAATAATTTTGGGCACAAGGCTAGATGGTGTAAAATAATACTTCCTGAGTCTAGAAAAACAATTTCAACAACTAGGCAAAATGAAAGAGAAAATGTAAATGCTAGATCAATGTTAGTTCAAGCAGCCCTTCATGCTTAGGATAAATAAGAACAATGGTATCTTAATAGTGGTTTCTCTAGTCACATGATAGAATATAAAGACAAATTCATTGCATTAAAAGAAACTAATAGGGGATCAATAAGTTTTGGTGATAATGGATCAACAAGGATTGGTGGAAGAGGAACTCTAAGTTTAGATAATGGGAAAACAAGAACAAAAAATGTGTTGTATGTTAAAGGGTTAAAACATAATATGCTAAGTGTAAGTCAACTTTGTGATCAAGGGCATATGGTTACTTTCCATCCAAATAGATGTGAGATAAGAAAATAAGAAACTGGAAAAGTCATTGCCAATGCAAGAAGAACCCCAAACAATATATACATGCTTAGTAATATCAAAGGGGAAAAGTGCTTTATATCACAAGAATATGAGAGTTGGTTGTGGCATATAAGATTGGGTCACCTGAATTTTGACAACATAGTCAACATAAGCAATAAGCAGGTTGTCAGAGATTTACCAAAAATAAAAAGACCATAAAACACAATCTGTGCACCTTGTCAACATGGAAAGCAAACTATAACAAGATTTAAGTCAAAAGGATATATGTCATCTGAGCCATTAATTCTAATACATACTAATCTATGTGGTCCTACCAGAACACAAAGTATTTAGTGTGAGAGTTACTTTATATTGTTTATAGATGACTACTCTATAATGGTTTGGGTAGCTTTCCTGAAAGAGAAGTCAAATGCTTTTGAAAAATTCAAAGCATTTAAATAACTGGTTGAAAATGAAACCGACAAGAGAATTAAGTGTTTGAGATCTTACAGAGGAGGAGGATTTACCTCAACTAAATTTGTAGAATTTTGTGAGCAACATGGGATCAAGAGATAATACTCAGCAATAAGAACTCAACAAAATTGAGTAGTTGAAAGGAAAAATAGGACTATTGATAACATGGCTAGAGCTATGTTAAATGAGTCTAAGATCTCAAATGGATTTTGGAGAGAAGCAGTCAACATAGTAGTATACATAATAACTAGGGATAAAATGAGGGTAAACCATCACAAGACTTCATATGAGTTGTGGAAAGGAATACCGGCTACTATACAACACTTCAAGGTTTTGGAAGAAAGTCCTACATAAGATGAGAAGATCAAAACTTAGGTAAGTTTGACCCAAGATGTGATGAGGGAATTTTTCTTGGTTATTCCTCTAAGATTAAAGCCTAGAGATGCTTCAACAAGAGAACTCGCATAATTGTATCAAGTATAAATGTAACAATTTATGAGAATATGGATTCAAGAGAACCAGTTCAACAAACTGTATATCAGGAAGATGGAAGTTATCAAGAAGAGTTTCGAGAGGAATCAAATGAAACAAAAAGAAGAAACACAAAAAATTCTTCCTAAAACCCCATCCATATATGTATAGAAGCATCATCCAAAATATCTAATCATTGGGAATCTAGATGAAAGGAAAAAAAGGAGAAGGATAATAACACCATCTCAACAAGCAAACTTTTATTTGTTATCTAATATTGAGCCAAAGGACTTCAATAAGGAAAGTGGAGATGAGTTCTGAATCAAGGCAATGGATGAGGAATTATATCAGATAGTTAAAAGTAAGACTTGGGAGCTTATTCCATGACCAAAGGACAAGAATGTGATTGGCACAAAATAGGTATTAAAAAAAAATCTAAATGAAGATGCACAAGTAGTGAAGAATAAAGAAATGCTAGTGTGCAAAGGGTATGCACAGGTAGAGGGAATTGACTTTGATGAAACATTTTATCTAGTTGCATGACTTGAAGCCATAATAATGTTTTTAGACTTCTCAAGTTTTAATAACTTCAAGGTATACCAAATGGATGTTAAGTCATCATTTCTAAATGGTTTTCTAGAAGAAGAAGTCTACATTGAACAGCCAAAGGGATTCATATTAACAGATCAACCAGATCATGTATGCAGATTGAAAAAGGTACTGTATAGTCTAAAGTAGGCTCCTAGAGCATGGTACTCAAGACTAGATAAGTATCTTCAGGAATAGGGATTCAAAAAATAAATATTATACAACAAATTATATATAAAAAATTAGGGGAATAATCTACTAATTGTGGTTGTTTATGTTGATGACATCATTTTTAGGGGAAACAACGATAAGATGTGTATAGAATTTGCTAAGAACATGTAGAATGAATTTGAGATGTCAATGCTTGGTGAGTTGTCTTTCTTTCTTGGGCTTCAAATTTCTCAATAATAGAAAGGGGTATTTCTCTCACAAATCAAGTATATAAAATAAATGTTAAAGAAATTCAGGTTAGAAGATTGCAAATCGGTAAGTATCCCAATGGTCACAGGATGCAAGTTAAGTAAGGATGATGAATCTCTAGAGGCATATCAGAGATTATACATATCTATGATTGGCAGCTTATTGTATGTTACAACTACAAGACCAGACATATTACAGTCAGTGGGATTAGTGGCAAGGTTTTAGGCAACACCTAAAGAAACACATGTGGCAGCAGTAAAGAAAATTCTCAAGTATCTAAAAGGGACTATGGATTTTGGGCTTTGGTATCCCAAAAGTGATAGTTTTACACTCACAACATATATAGATGCAGATTGGGCTGGTAGCATTGATGACATGAAAAATACAAGTGGAGCATTCTTTCTTGGATACTGTTTAGTCTCTTGGCTAAGTAAGAAGTAAGTTTTAGTATCCTTATCTATAGTAGAAGCATAATAAATTGCAATAGTTTCTAGTTGTACACAGGTATTATGGATGAAGTGAACTCTAGTAGACTTAAAGATAAAATATGATCATTCTATTCCCATACTATGTGATAATACAAGTGCTATAAGTATCTCAAAAAATCTAGTGATGCACTCCAGGACAAAGCACATTCCGATTAAGTATCATTTTCCTAGAGAACAGGTGATAGATAAACATGTTAGGTTGGAAAATGTTACTACAAAGGAACAAATAGTAGATATTTTCACTAACCCACTTTCAAAGGAGACCTTTGAGTATCTTTGAGGAAAATTGGGAGTAAGACTCCCACCCCAGAATTAACCACCTTAAAATGAGGTGGAGGAGGGGCTAAGCTAAGAGACTCATTCTTAGTCCCGAGCCCCAAAGGTGACCCTTTTCCATTGATTTCAAATGGGGAGATATGGTTTAAGGAGAGAGCATTGAGTCAGGGGGAGCAGTTTCCCAAGGGGAGTAGAATAGGAAAAAGGTCAAGTTTTGGTAAAAATAATTTGGGTTGCCATCAATGACAAAGGGGGAGATTGTTGGACATTTTGAGTGGATAATTTGTCATTGATATCAAGAGTGAGTGGTCATTGATGTCAAGATTTCTACACCAGTCAGTGGCAGTTTCAGTGGGCACCATCAATTTCAGGTTCTCTAGTTTCAATTGATCAAGACCTGGTTTTGAGAAGTCAGATATGGTCTAAGGTGCAAAAATCCCAAGTGAATAATATTATAATATTTTTTATAATATTATTATTATTATATATATTTTTTTAATTTACATGGTGGAATCGATAGCCACCACAAATCCGGGCGAGCTGTCTGACTTTTTATGGTCGCCACGATGATTCTGCGTTGTCCACCCCAGAAGCCACCACACAGATCTTCACGCAATCTGCCCCTATAACCACCATGTCACAATCATTTTAAACCTTTTACACCACTGAAAGCACTAGGAAAGGGACAAGTGTTCAGTTTGATGAGGCCCGAGATTTGAACCTTGGACCTCCACCTCCCTTATGGGGTTTGGATGAACCAATTGGTCTACACCTCGGACCTATTTTTTATAATATTATAAAGGGAAGTTTTAAATTAATTATAAATTAATTAATATATTTTTTATATAAATTAATTTATAATTTAATTTACTTAACTTAAAGTTATTTAAATTAATTATTAATTAATATTGATATTAATTATAAGATTAATTTATATTAATTTTTAACTAATCGTAAGGAGGTTTATTAAAATTAATTTGAAATTCAAAATCGAATTTCTAAGCATCAACGTGGGAAGAACATTTATCATGTGTATAAAAGGGGGATTACCCACCTTACCATAACTCCCAATGCTTTTCGAATGATATCCCATGCTATGCAAACTATATGCGAATCGAGTGTGCAACAAAGGTTTTTAATTTTTTAAAGTGCTAAGGGAAGGCAAGAACATATCATCAACCAAGGAGGGATCCTTGGTCACCAACTGTTGGTAGCACAGTTGGCAACCGCGATAGTGGCAAGTCATTAGGGCAATGATAGGCACAAGTTTAATTCCCCATGGAGGATCATTTTGGTTTTGCTAGAAAGAACGTTGGATAAGGTAGAAAGGGAAGGAAGGTTGACTTCTTTCACATGGGTGCCTCTAGCCCATGCAATGGGCTCCAAAGTGCTAAGGCGCTTGGCGCTTGGGGAGATGGTGGATCGAATCGCACTGAAATCCTTTTGAGGGATAATAAGGTATGCATTAAAGTTTGAGCACAAGATTTGTAGGAAAAGGTTGTTGAGGTATTAAAAATTAATTTTTGCATATTTCATGTGGTATATGAGGTTTTAGGGAGTTATAAGGATATTGCAAAATAAAATTTTGATATTATTTGTTTTAGGGTTTGAAAAAGAAATAAAGGTGTTTTAGAAAGATTGGTTATTATTTTTGTGGTGTTGGATATTATTTTAAGTTGGAGTTGATAAGGTGTATCCAAGTAATTTTTTTTTATGTATGGTTTGAGGAGTGTTGATTTTAAAAAGGAGAAATAAGGTATATTTGAGCATTGATTATTTTTGTGTCTAAGGAATAGTTTTGAGAGAGTATTGGAGTAATATTTTGACATCTAACCTCCTTGAGTTTGGAAAAGAAGTGTTTATTATTGTGGCAGATTTGTGTGGTCTACTTCTCATCAAGCAAAAATATTTGAGGTAAGTCTTAGAGAAGACTTGTGGATAGGTTTGGGTGAGATTTTGGAAGCTTACAATACAGATTAAGGATAGATTTGAGGACAGAGATTGAGGACAATTTTAAGGATAGGATTTGGTACAAATATGAGGACAAGTTTGCACCAGATCAGATATAGAGATTGAGGACATATTTGTGCTAGACTAAAGGACTATTTTTAGTACATATTTGAGATAAATATTTGGGGGTGACAGAGTATAGAGGACAAAATTCTCTAGTGGATAAAGACCCATTAGCCAGGATAGTGAGGATAGGTATATTTAGTGGATAAAGATCCATTAGCCAGAGTAGAGGGGGCAACAGATCTTCTAGAAGATCATCAACCCGAGTAGAGGATAAAAGGAGTTCTCCTGTGGATAGATATCCATAAAATTGATTAGGAGATTGGTATCTCCTTTGGACAGAGGTCCATAAACATTGTAGGGAAAGGATTCCCAAGAGAATTTATTTGAGAAAAAATTATAAGAAATATTTTCTCCATGGAGTAGCCCACATTGGGTGAACCATGTAAAATCATGTCTCTCATGTGTGTGATGATTTGTGTGATGTTTAATCCTTTAATATTTCTGATGTTATCATTTGGATCAAAAAGCAAAATGTTTTATCTTATAATGTTCACCCCCATATCAGTATAAGCACATATTCTTCAGTTCATGTGGATGATTTGAGAAAAGTGCTTTTCTCTCTAACCCTTGAAGTGGCACTAGAAATATAAGTTGTTAGTGAGACTGGTATTTGAGGGCACATCTTCATAAAGCTTTTGAGGTATGGTGGTTTAACTCTTTCTCTAGGAGTTTGTGCTTTGAGGAAGTAATTTTAAAGTGGGGATAAAAGGGTTGATTAGTGTACATTTTTGAAAATATTTGAGTTAGGGTTTGATACCTACTTGTGCTTCATTATTGAATGAGATTGGAAATATTTGAACTAGGGTTTACGAACAAGTTATGCATATTTTATTAGTAAAATTTGAATCACTTGTGCTAATGTTGAAGAAGAAGTTTGTGCATATTTGTGAAGCATTTTGGGCATTGGTTTGAGTGACATTGAATGTGAGTGGACAAGTATTAGAGACCATTTTTGTGAAGCAAATTTATGCACTAGCCTTAATTGATTTGAAAAGAAATTTACAAGAAGTAGAGATCTGATTTGTTGAATGTGAGACATGTGAAAGCAACAAACTTAATGAATATGAAAAGAACATATTGAGCATTTGCATTGCATATTACTCCTTATATGTTCTTGAAAGAATTATGGGTAGAATATGTTTGAATTGCCTAGTTGAAGAAAGCATTTTTGAAAGAGATCCAAGCATTATTTTGAACATCATTTGTGTGCAAGATTTGGGATTGGTTGAGCATATTCTATGAGCTATTTTGAGCATGTGTTAGAAGATATTTGAGCATGTACTTTGAGAATATGTTAGAGAATATTTGAGCATGAATTATAGAATATTTGTGCATGTGTTTGAGCAATCTTGAGCATAGTTGAGAACAAAGTGGTTAGTTGTTTTGAGTAAGCCTTATGAGAAGGGTTAAGGTAGTTTTGGGCAGATTGTATGAGTAGGTTTGAGATTGATTTATGCATGTAATGTGTGTATATTTGGGATATATTTGAGAAAATATTTGTGCATGTAATGTGTGTAGATTTAGGATAGATTTGAGATAGATTTTTACATGTAATATGTGCAGATTTGGGACAGAGTTGAGAGCATATTTGTGAGAAGACTTAGAGTAGGTTTTTGATATATTTGTGAGAAGACTTGAAGCAGATTTGGATAGATTGTGTGAGCAAGTTTTGATACAGATTTGTGCATGTAATGTGTGTATATTTTGGGTAGTGTTGAGCAAGTGATTTGAGCAGATATTGGTATAGATTTGAGAAATCCTTTTGTGAAGGCTTGGAGTAATTTTTGAGTAGAGTATTGAGATAGCTTTAGAGTAGACCAAAGCAAAGGAAATAGAGTTATCCTGTGGAGAGAGATACACAAACCATATCAGAGGGGATAGAGTTCTCCTATGGAGAGAGATCCACAAACCAGAGTAGAGGGCATAAAGTTCTCCTATGAAGAGAGATCCACAAACTAGAGCTAAGGGGATAGAGTTCTCTTGTAGAGAGATCCAAAAACTAGAGTAGAGCAAATAAAGTTCTCCTATGGATAGAGATCCACAAACCAAAGCAGAGGAGATAAAGTTCTCTTGTGTATTGAGATCCACAAACCAGAGCAAAGGGGATAGAGTTCTCCTATGGATAGATATCCATGAACTTGAGCATATGAGATTAAGTTATCCTTTGGGCAGAGGTCCATAAACATTGTAATAGGGATTTGGTTCCCAAGAGATTTATTGAGAAATTTTAGAAGAAATATTTTCTCTGTGGATGTAGCCCACATTGGATGAACTACGTTAAATTTGTGTCTCTCATATGTGTGATGATTTTTACATTATGTATTTTACTGAATTTATATTATTTTTGTTATCATTTGAAAGAAAAGTAAATGTTGGTCTTATACTGTTCACCCCCCCTCTCAGTATAATATTGTGTTCTTCAATTGGTATCAGAGCGGGTTCTTTTGGAAAAATTCTAACAACTTGAAGAAAGATATTATAGGAACACAAATGGTATATCAGAATGGATCTTCAAAAAATAAGGCTCCATTGTTTGATGGGAATAATTATGCTTTATGGAGTATGAGGATGAAAACTTATTTTGTTGGAAATTTTGAGGAATATTAGTTGTCATTGATGTCAAAAGGTTCTAAGAAGGATTGCATCTTGATTGGTTCCAAAAGAGTTTTATGTAAAGCATGATTTAAATGGTTTTTCTCAAAACCATTGATGGAAAAATAAAAGGTTTTTCTTAAAACATTTGGAGAGGCCTAAGGAATTTAATTAATTATAATAATTTAATTATATATTAATTTGTAATTTAATTTAATAGTCCTTTTGGTTATTAAATTAATTATAACTTAATTATATTAATTAATATTATTATTAATTAATTTATAATTTAATTAAATTACCTTATGGTAAGGTTGGAAAAGTTTAAATTTAAATTGCAATTGTCTTTTTCCTACCGACGTCTGTAACCACCAAAAAGGCTCACACCTAGTCTAACTATTGCAATTGACAAAAAATACACAAATAGGCAATGCATAAATTGACAACAAGAAATAAAGAAACTACAAGGAATCATTTATTGATTTCAATGGATTCAAATTACATATTCGTCCCTCTTAGGGATACCCATTTGATACATCAATTACAATAGTGTCTAATCCCTCTAAAGGGTATATGTGAATCAAATGCCTTCTAGGGTAACACGAACTACTCTAGGGTGTCGATGACCCTCTTCTACATGATTAGAGGTATTCGTTGTATTGAATGGCATGACCCTATTAATATTGCATTCAAGAAACAACAAGAAGTATGTTAAAAGAAAAGGTAGCCTCTTCTGATGAGGACTTTTGAGGAAAATATATCAAAAGATGTCATGACTAGCAATAATCAAGAAAATGCTAAAAGATGCTAAAACTATGCAAATCATGCAAAGGTTGTCATAAAACATGTAAGATAAAGCACATCTAACTATATGGTGGCCTAATTACAATATTGAAAGCATAGAAGCATGAAAAATATCCATAAGAGTGTTAAATGCAATAATGAAAGCAACATGCATAAAAACTATAAATTTATCTGTTAGGGTCTCTAAATTTCTAATTAAATCTCTAATATGCTTAATCTAACCTAGCTAAGTAATATACAAAAGGAAAAACAAGGGAATCTACTCTAATTTTCTCATCGTGGGTTTGATGCGTGAGTGGCACTGTTAATTACGGTCGAGAGCCGCGATGGAGCTCTAAGTAAGTTTTCCCTCCAAATCAGGGCTTTCTCTCTGATCCACCTTGTAAAATTTATGTCCAAGGGTCACCTCTATGTCCTCTAATAGGTTTGGTGGTTGAATTGATCTAATGGTGCATGGATTGCATGAATTTATATTTCTTGGCTCTTCCTATGCTCCTAGGGCTTCCATAGCAATTTGATCTCCAATTGGGTGGCAAAAGTATCCCTCTCAATGCATGTAGTTGCTTATGCAATTCGACAGGGCTTCACTGCTCAATTGATGAACATTTCTCTAGACTTATCCCCAATTTGGAGGGGGATATTATAGTAATGGTGCAAGGCTATGGGTGGCTTCCTCATGAAGCTAATATCAAGATTGGGTAGTTGAGCTTGCTGGATAGAAGGATCAAGAACCTTCCTCACTCAAATCGCTGCAATCTACAACCAATTGGTCATTGCAACAAACTTTGGGTCAGATGAAGGCCAACTGATTCTGAATGTTGACCACGAATGATAGAAACTGTGAGCACTACTAACCGTGAGTGTCAGCAATGGCTAGCACTGACTAGGTAAAGTGCCCAATTGAGTGGTAAAAACTACTACTAAACCTTGGATCTCTACAAAGGTCTTCCATATGGTCTTCTAGCATGTCCCATATGAGTAGTCACCTTGACATGATGTATTTTAGGTGTCTACAAATTCCCCTTTTGAGATGCATTGTGAGATTTGAACAACATTGAGCAAAAATAGACCTAAAAAGATTTCGTAGATTGGATGATGATCATTGATCTGATCAACATTAGATTTCTTGAGTCCAGCAAAAGGATGTGCATCCTCGTATCATTGCTTCTAACTTGGTAGAAGGCTTAAATTTGAAAAATTATGCACTCATCATCAGACATTCAGATAGCATCAATTCCAAGTAGGCTTTCACGCCTATCAATCCGAAAGGATAAGAGTTACAAACTATCATATTTGCTATTTTTCCCAAGTAGAAGGGGAAGCTTATGATAGTATTTAGCAATAATTCATAAATATGAATACAATTTTGAGAATATCAAGGGATATTTTGTTGAATTTGATTATGATTTGATATTATGACTACCCGTCAAGCGACGAGTCGATGAAGGTAATGACAATTAAATGAAGCGACGAGGTTGCTTGACCACTATGAAATATCTTTGCATAAATTAATATTTAGAATTTGAATACTTGGCAAGGCCTAATCAACTATGATTACACCATTTAGAGTAATTTCCTATTCCTATCCTGTGAAGCGATCCAGCCACGAAGGCCTTCTTAGGGAATCAAAATGATAGAAATATCTATGAGGCTTGTAGTGAATCATATTGTCGATGATGTGCTGAAAATTTCATAGGAGAATTGCAATGAATATCTCGTTCTTGTGGAGTAGTCCGGCTGTGTAGGCCTTCTTAGGGATTGAAACGAAGCATAGAAATTCTACGATGATGAATTTACCCCAAATGTCCTTATGTTAATTTACTCATCTTGCCGGATTGCATGGATCGCAAGTCACTACAATCGCCAAGTGTATAGGGTAAATAAATGAATACAAGGTGAATTTGGCCTTTGATTTATTCAATTTTTTTGTTAATTTTAATTTTTTTAGCTTATCTGGTTTGATTAATATCCTTGATTTGACATTTTAAGGCTCTCCATGATGAGAATTTGGAGCAATTAATGTGGTTTAGTCAAAATATTCGACCAGTGGAGGAGCTGGTGCTTCTAAGGTAACTTGCAAACCGAGACCTCGCATGTCATTACCATATATAAAATTAATCTCATAAATTAATCGATAAATGAACTACACTAAATCGTTGGTAACGAACTTCACTGTAGTTAGGGTTTAGCATAGGTTAGTTAGACGGGGGTTCATTTTTTAAATTTTTGGGGTTTTTCTAGGAAGGGCGGACCCATTTAGGGTTTCTCTTCCTAGCTATGGGTGGTAGGCATGGGCCCCAATTGGTATATTTGGGGTTGTGACTATCAGCCGTGGCAGGATTCAAATCCCAACGGTCAAAATTTTGATGGTTGGGCCGATCACGGTTCCAACCCGTGGCGCCCAAGTTTTAGAAATTAAAAAAAAAAATTAATTTTTTTGAGTTTTTCTAGGCACTTAATGTCATTTGTTGCATTTTTGGAATGCTTTTATGATGTTTTTGAAATTGGTGATCATGTTTTTACATGTTTTTGTATTTTTATGCATTTTTTGATTTGTTTTGACATTTTAGAATTGTTATTTATTTATTTATTTTATTTATTATTTTTGTTGTCACTCATACTTTGACCAACAGAGTGAGGGAGACCAATATACTTCACGACCTCCATGGTGATCTCACTGACGTGGAGCGAGAGCGGTTCGTTGCTATGGGGTTTAGCTACATCTTGAATCTCCCCACCATCCAGATTGATCAAGCATATCTGACTACCTTGGCCCATCACTGGGATGCATGGACCAACACATTTCACCTATCGATGGGTGAGATGACTGTTACTTTGGAGGATGTGTATCACATCTTCCATCTATCAATTTATGGTGAGCCTACCACCTCTTCTCGTACCATAGCCAGGAGTATCGTATTTGATTCCATATTTGGTGGATGAAGTATAGAGACATAGGACCATAATTGATGGGTTGTCGTTAATCACATCATTAAATCTCAAAGATCTTATCAATCTGAGATGGTGTCCAAGGCTATTTATGAGAGAAAGTTCAAGCAGGGTTGTAGTTCAGTTCATTTGGAAGCAGCAAGTCTTATTGGTGGAATTTATTGTGTGGGGTTTTTGTGTCACTTCTACCCCTAAATTGCACAAATTGAACTTTAATCTATTTGCAAGAATGAAAACTAATTGCTAATTGCATAAATGAAACCCTAGTTACAGTTGCAAGAATGAAATCTAATTAAATTGCAGAATTGAAAGTCTAGTTATAGTTGCAGAATTGAAAGTCTATTTAATCTTGCAATAATTGAAATGAAGCATAAAAACTAGATCCTATCAATGCTCTATAACAGAAGGTCCTCAATCTTCTATGCAAGATTTTGACAACAAAAATAAGAATGCAGGGAAATTACAAAAAACATGTAAATTGCTGGAAATGGAAATTTGCAGTGAATTGGAAAGCTGCTGGGAATGAAAATAATAACCAGATCTACCACTAATCATATCACAAAAACATTATGAACATGAATTAAACAACTAGGAATGTTAGCTGTGCAAAATAATGAAAATGACGAGTTCACAACTTATTCTACTGTAGCAAAATCAGAATAAAAACCTGTCTGTCAGTCCTCCTCCTAGGTTTGGAAGTGGCCAGCCTCCTTTCTCAGAATAAGGTTTGAATTATTCTTCAAGTATTACTCACACTCAGACATAACAAAACAAATAGAATGAAACTATACTGTTATTGCTTCAGAAACATAATTACAATTTTGCTTAAATCTATTACAGGTCTGAAATCACTATTCTATTATCTCCCTATTTATTTTCTATCTCCTCTATATAATCTAATTGATCTAATATCTAATATCTAATAGCTCAACCTGGATGGGAGCTATCTTTTATAGATGCCTAAAATATAATTACAAACAGAAAATATGTTGTTCCTGATATCTTGCAGAATTTCTTGGGTTTATCCTAGAAGAGGATCGATTTGATCTTTTCCATAAATGGTGGCTTTGGATGACAAGGACGGCAAATTTAGACGGGAGATATTTTCCCTTAACTTTCTCAACCTTATTATCCCATTTTCCACCACCAAGAGTAAGTCAAAAAGTCAAAAAGCACATTCTATTTTCATTTCGAAGATAAGTGGCTCATTCCGAAGATACTGCAATTCTCATTTTGAAGATCCGCTCATTTCAAAGATACTGCAATTCTCATTCCGAAGATCTGCTTATTTCAAAGATACTACAATTTTCATTCTAAAGATCAGCTCATTCTGAAGACACTGTGTTTTCTTATTTCGAAGATATCTGTTCATTTCGAAGACACTATGTTCATTCTAAAGACATTGTGTTCATTTCGAAGATCTTTAAAATGACCAACTATGTTGAATCCAAATGGTTTTGGCTGCATTTATCAGGTGGATTATCCCTCAGGATCAGATTTCAATAGTCTTCATTATTCCTTGGATGTGAATTCCATGCCTCGCCATTCATTGGCAGCTTGCTGGAATTTATATGGAAAAACCAGTTTTCTGCTGCATAGTAATAAGTCTTTGTTCTATTTGCTGAATTTAGAGAAACTAATGCTTAATGATTATAAAAATAAGACTACTGAAGTGCTGATGTCAACCTAAGTATGACAAGATAACATAAAACTATACAATAACTGTTAAAAATTAGAATATAATTTCCTTAACACTTCAATCATGCAAACAGTTAATACACAGCATATTAAATCAACTTAACTAGCATATAATGCTGAATTTAGAGAAACTAATGCTTAATGATCATAAAAATAAGACTACTGAAGTGCTCATTGTCAACCTAAGTATGACAAGATAACATAAAACTATACAATAACTGTTAAAAATCAGAATATAATGTCCTTAAATATTCAATCATGCAAACAGTTAATACAAAGCATATTAAATCAACTTAACTAGCATATAAGATAATTCACAAGAGTTTTAGGTAGTTTTAACTATTTAAAACATGTTATAAATGAGGCTTATCTAGGCCTTATCATTCCCCCCCAACTTATATTAATGCATGCCCTCATGCATTGCAGTGGGCTATGGAGTCACAAATGTCCATACTCATATTCCATGTTTCATAGAACAATTTAGTGCCTGTGTAATTTCTCATGGAGGTTTCTGAGTCATTATTCAAACTGATCATTTGGTTGGGAATCCTCTTTAAAATATGAGGGAACTAGAGTAATGATGGTTGGAGGACTGAATCTGAGACCTACCCAATAATTTTGCATAAAGGTATTTCTCAGGATTGAGAAGGCAATGCCTTAGAATGGAAGGACACTACTTCAAAGTGGAGGGGCACCACTTCAGAATGAGCACCTATGTCTTCATCTTCCCTAGATATGTTAGCGTACTTAACTCCTTTTATCTGTATTACGCTATTTAGCTATTAGTTAGCTATTAGTATAGCTATCTGTTGTACTGTTACAACTACGTAACGAGTGCAGTTGCCTGTGTGCTATTCACGGCACTGTCACATGTATTTAAACTCTGCAGCAATATACAATTCCTGTTCGTTGAATCTAACATGGTACCAGAGCCAGGGGCGAGGTGAGGAGCAGAGCGCGATTTTTTGATCCGGACGAGTTTTTTTTTTTTCTCGCAGTCCGTGCGTTTTAAAAAAAAAAAAAAGGGGACGTCCAGGACCTCGCGAAGAGCGGGGAGGAGCCGAACGCGCGTCCAGTTCGTGACGATCGAGCACTGGACGCACGACAGAGGAGCCGAGCGCGGCAGTCGAGGAGGGGAGAACCCCCCGCGCAGCGCAAACGTTGCGTTGGAGGGAGGTCGCGCCACGCGTCAACAGACGCGCGCGCCCCCCGAGGTGGCCCCGCCCCCCCCCTCCCCACCAGCCCGACCCCCCCCGGGAATTTAAAATTCCCGCCCGCGCGGGAACCCCGAGGAGGCGCCCCCTCCCGCCTCCCCCCGGCCCGCCCCCCCACCCACGCGCGACGCGCAATTTGCGCGCGCGCGCTCCCCGAGGAGGCGCCCCCCGGCCCGCGGAGCGGGATTTAAAATCCCCGCCCGCGCGGGAACCCCGAGGAGGCGCCCCCCCCCCCCCGGCCCGCCCGCGGAGCGGGATTCAAATTCCCGCCCGCGCGGGAAATCGGAGGGGGTATAAACCCCCCCCGGGACTGCGTCCGCGAGACGCCCCCCTCCCCACCGCGGGACTGCGTCCGCGAGACGCCCCCCCTCCCCACCGCGGGACTGCGTCCGCGAGACGCAGTGTTTGCGCCCGTCCGCGCAAACCCCGGGAGACGCAGTGTCTGCGCAAACCCCCCGGTGATTGCGCAGAGAAGCCGAGGGCCCTCTAGCGCGCGGGGCTGGCCCTGGAATTTTTTTGAAAAAAAAAAAAAAAAAAAAAAAAAAAACCCCTGTTCGGAACGCAGGGAGGGACGCGGACGGGAAACAGAAGCAGGCAACGGGAGACAGAAGCCTGCGGAGGACGGGAAACAGAGGCAGCAAGCAACGGAAGAGCTCGACGGAGCAGCATACCGGAACTTGCAGAGGAGGTGGCAGAGGGCTTGGGCAGACCGAGAAGGGACAAAGGAGAGGTGCTCCATTGTTTCTTCCGGATCAGCCCGCTGGCTCACGTGGTCGTGAGCCGTGCGGTAAGGCTCAGGGAGCCTACAGGTCGGGGGTTCGAATCCCGCCGACTCCCCCAAGGTATATTTTTTTTTAAAGTTATTTTTTTATTATTATTATTTTTAATTAAAATTTTTAATTTTAATTTTTTTAATATAGTTTTTAAACTTTAATAAATTAAATTTAATTTTAATTTATTTTTTCTAAAAGTTTAAAACTATAGAAATTAAAATTTTTTATTTTAATTTTAAAATTGATAATAATTATAAAAATGCTTTGTTAAAGAAAGCCTTTTAAGGGGGGATTTTTTTCAAAAAAAAATCAAAGGGGGATTGAGAGTAATTTTTTATGAAAAATAGCAATTTGGCATTGTAAAAGGTGCATTTTCGGCTGTGACCGACACCTAGTGGGTTATTCTAGTGGGCATTTTTTTTGTTGTATGTTGCATATTTCATTTTTGCACTATAACATTAAAAATTAAAATCAAACACTCCTTAAAGTCCCCGGAATATAAAACCCATCTGTGCAATTTATTTGCACTGCAGCGTTCGGTATTTGCGATACCTCTGGCCAGCACTTACAGGTAAAGCTGTCGTGATTTGGCTACTGTATCCGCCGCCTAATATAGCTGCTATAACGACGTCTGAGCTTGTTCTCTATAAATCGTCGGGGAGGAATAAGTACGCCATTTTTTGCATTTTTTACTCCATCCACTACCCTTTATCGCACTTGTGTTTAGGCGTAAATCCTGACGAAGTATTCTTCATAGTGTTTAGGGGAAGTTACGCCCCACGCATGAGAAGAATCTTCTATGGTAGGTGCCATCAACAAGGCGATTCCCTTTCGGTACCGCTTATGTTCCACGTATCGTATGATCTCTAAAATTCACCTATAGTCTCCCTCACGTAAGGGCGGGTGATTTTTGTTGATCTTTCTAAATACCTATAGTTTCCCTCACGTAAGGGCGGGTATTTTGTACGGTATATTGGCCTAGCAAAAGGTATATCGAAAGGGGGACCAATTTGGTGATATAAGGAACCTTCACTATGGCCGTTGTTGCAAAATTGATGACTGATCCGCATCAGTTATTGAAAGGTCCAAATTATACACCATGGAAACATAAGATGAAGGCTATTCTCCAAATGGAAGATTTGTGGGATATTGTTACTGGAGTAGCAACAAGGCCTTCACCAACAGCGAGATCCACAGGTCCTTCGGCGAGATCGGATTGCTTTTGACAAGAAAGACGGTAGAGCAAAGGTGCTCATTTTGTTTGCTTGTTTCGGATGAAGTGCAACCTCATATAGGTGACAAAGCAAGTGGTAAAGAGGCATGGGATGCCCTTAGAACCATCTATGAGGGGAAGAATGAATCCACCATTCTTCATCTTCAACAACAACTTCATACCTCGAGTTTGAGACGGGGTGAAACGGTTGAACTCTTTACGTGCGAGTGTACGAGTTGAAAGAGAAATTGAGTTCTCTAGGAGATACTGTGGATGAAAAGCTTCTCATTTCACTTGTGATGAGAGCTTTACCTTCTTCATTTGACATGTTGATAACCTCCATCCGGGTGTCCCAACGACAAATTACCTACATCGAGTTGGTCAATCTGCTTCAACAACGGGAAGCACGCCAACTTCACAAGGATGATTCTTCCAATACAGCCCTATACACCAACGAGGCGGGGTTCTAGGAAGAAAGGTAATGGGCAAAAAGGAGGCAACTTTCGGAAAGGAGGAAATTCTCAACGGGATACGAAAGGAAAAGGCAAGCAACCTCAACGAGAAGAAGAGGTGGTGCAAGATCCGTGAGAAAGACAACCATGACACCAACGGGTGTTGGCATAAGAACAAGCAAAAAGGCCAAAACAAACCACAAAATAAAAACAAGCAACCCCGAGGCGAATGTTGCTTGTTGAAGAATCGACTCGGATTCCGAATGGGCACACAAGGTGCTCATGACTACCACAGATTCCACTCGGAGGGATCCTATTTGGTATGTCGATTACGGAGCTAGTAAACATATGAGCGGCGACGGATCGTGGTTTGAATCATTTGTGGCCAAGGAGGGCAAACCTGTCACCATTGCTGATGATAAAACCTACGGGGTTCGGGGAGAGGGTACGGTTTCGGTCACTCTTCCCGATGGCAAGTGTCGGATTGACAAGGTCCTCTATGTTCGGGGATTGGCCAACAATTTGTTGTCAGTGACACAAATCCTGGACAGAAATATGGTTGTCAACTTTCGTGTTGAGAATGGAAAGAAGTGTTGTACAATTACCGGGAAGGGTAAGCGGATTGCAACGACTTCATATAAGCATGGCTTATTTGCACTAGATGCTATCTCTATTCCACATGTTGCCATGATTGTCTCTACCAAGGAGGCAACTTCCCTATGGCACAAGAGATATGGGCATCTTAGTTACGGCTACTTACTTGAGCTCGGCAAGTATGAGATGGTAAAGGGTCTTCCTTCCCTTTACGCCACATTGCCGGTGTGCTCGATCGCTGGCGGGAAAGCGGCATAGAGTACCATTTGAGAAGAGCTCTACAAGAGCACGAAAACCTCCGGAGCTAATTCACACCGATCTATGCGGTCCTTTCACACCCAACGGTGTTGGAGGGAAGAGGTACTTTCGGTTATTCGTAGATGACTACTCACGAAAGATGTGGGTTTTCTTTCTCAAGCTGAAATCCGAAGCTTTCGCATTCTTCCAACGGTTCAAGAAATCCGTTGAGAAGGAGTCGGGGGCTTCTATTAAAACCCTCCGCTCGAGATCGAGGGGGAGAGTTTACCTCTAATGAATTTTTTGCATTCCTAGATAAACATGGGATCAAGAGACGGTTAACAACTGCCTATACTCCTCGGCGAGAATGGAGTTGCTTGAGAGAAGGAACCGTTCTATCATGGAAATGGTTCGTTGTATGCTCACGGGTGCAACTCTTGGGCAACAATATTGGGCGAGAAGCTGTCACCACTGCGGTGTATCTTTTGAATAGGGCACCCACAAAGGCCCTAAAAGGAATGACTCCACGGGAAGCATGGAGTGGTCGAAAACCCTCCATATCTCATCTACGTATTTTCGGGTGTCAAGCTTTCATGCACATACCGAAAGAAAAAAGGAAGAAGCTAGATGAGAAAACACTGAGATGTATTTTTCTTGGATATTATGAGCACTCTAAAGGATATCGGTTGATAGATCCTTTGACCAAGAAAATTCATATCGGCAGAGATGTTGTCTTTGATGAAGCTTTCACATCACAGAGCACATCTACGGTACACCGAGGATATTGTGGAACCAAAGGAAGAGGAGATTCCTTCGTCAACACGGACGGGAGGTCCTTCTACATCTTCTTCACCACCACCGAAGCGGAATCCTAAATGGTGTACAAATACAATCGAGAGATGCAAATTTATCCACTCCTCCCAATTTGAATTTGGATAGACCTCGTACACGCAGTATGGCTCAACAGGAAAGAGAAGCCGAGAAACTGGTGAGGTTGATGATCTTTGTCAATCTTTTGAGGAACTTTATGTGACTCCAAGTAGAGAAGTTGAGGATATGGATATTGATGATGACGGGGCATTCATGTCTACCATAGATAGTCTTGGACCTGCATCGGTGCAAGATGCTCTTAGTGAGCCTCGGTGGAAGGCCGCTATGGATACGAGTATGAGTCTCCGATGAAGAATAAAACTTGGAAGCTTGTTGATCTGCCGCATGGAAAGAAACCTATTGGCTGCAAATGGGTATACAAAGTCAAGTACAAGGCGGATGGAACAATTGATAAGCATAAAGCCCGTCTTGTTGCAAAGGGCTATGCTCAAAAGGAAGGCATCGACTATGAAGAAACTTTTGCACCTATTGCTCGGATGACCACAATTCGGGTTATGTGTGCTATGGCAGCACAATATGGGTGGAAAGTTCACCAAATGGATGTCAAAAGTGCCTTTCTTAATGGTGATCTCCAAGAAGAAGTCTATATGACTCGGCTGAAGGATTTGAAGTGGAAGGCCAACGACAGAAAGTTTGCAAATTGGTTAAATCCTTGTATGGTCCGAAACAAGCTCCTCGAGCTTGGTATATAAAAATGGACAATCACCTAATGCGGCATGGATTTAAGAGATGTCCAGTCGGATGCAAACCTCTATTTCAAGAAACGGGGTTACGAGATAGTGTTGCTTGTACTCTATGTGGATGATCTGCTCATTACGGGGAGTTCGGAAGATTTGATCTCTCTTGTCAAAAGAAACTTGTGCAAATCTTTTGAGATGACGGATCTTGGACTTCTCCATTCTTGTCTTGGTACGGAATTCAGCCGGAAGGAGCACACCATCAAAGTGTCTCGAGAAAAAGTATGCCAAGACATTGCTCGATAAATATCGCATGATTGATCGCAAGCCAATGGCAACTCCTATGGAGAATGGACTTCGGTTATCGCGACATGATGACTCACCCCGGGTAGATGGCACTCTCTATCGACGGTTGATTGGGAGTCTCATATATCCGACCAATACTAGGCCGGATCTCGTATTTCTTTGTAAACTATCTTTCGAGGTTCATGCGGGAGCCTAAGATTACTCATTGGAAAGCAGCAAAACGTGTTCTTCACTATGTCAGTGGTACTATAGAATATGGCCTAGAATACAAGAGGAACAACAAATTCTTCTTGCAAGGATACACGGACTCCGACTATGCCGGATCATTTGATGATCGCAAGTCAACTTACGGATACATTTTTCATACGGGATCCGGTCCTGTCTCTTGGCACGACAAGAAGCAACGGTGGTTGCTATTTCTTCAACGAGAGGCGAGAATATCGCGCCGCACGTGAAGGTGTGTGCGAAGTGATATGGTTACGTCGCATTCTAACAAGTATGGGCCATCCATCAAAATCTCCAATACACTTGTTTTGCGACAATCAGGGTGTTACGAACCTCGTCAAGAATCCAGTCCATCATGAAAAAACAAAGCACATTGACACACAATGTCATTTCATTCGAGAGGAAGTTCCAAAGCACCGAATTCAGCTTCGCACATTCCCACCGATGCTCAAGTTGCGAGACATTTTCACTAAGGCACTTGGGCGTGTCAAATTTGAATTGTTTCGCAGCTCACTTTGTATTGCAAAATAATGTAAGGGGATGTTAGTATAGCTATTAATTATTACATTACCCAAATAATGTAATAAAGGGGGATGTTAGCGTACTTAACTCCTTTTATCTGTATTACGCTATTTAGCTATTAGTTAGCTATTAGTATAGCTATCTGTTGTCTTTGTTACAACTACGTAACGAGTGCGATTGCTCGTGTGCTATTCACGGCACTGTCACATGTATTTAAACTCTGCAGCAATATACAATTCCTGTTCGTTGAATCTAACAAATCCAAGCAGTAACTGAACCAAATCCTCCTCTTTATCTGATGTAGTTGATTGTTCGTCAACTTGTGACAGCCTGCTTTTTAGTTTCTCCACTTTCTGCTATAATTCTCTAATTTTCTTTTCATGTTTTTCAATAACATCTTTTCTTTCCTCAATCCATCTCATTTGTATTTTTATAACACTCTTGGCTGCTCTCAGTTGTTTTGTGATGTCCACCTCCTCTTCTTCGTTTGACTCAGAACCTAATACTGACAAATCAACTGCAGTTTGCTGCTCAACAATGATCTCATCCTCTACTTCAGACCCCTACTCCTGTACAGGAGGTTCCATGAAATTATCTATGATTACATCCAAATTCTCAGTGGCTTGTTGCACTTCTATGACATCAGGGCTATCCTGTCTGGTCTTCTCTTCAATCATTTGTTCTTTTATCTCTTTTTGTTGGAGTCTTGCAGACCTCCTAGTCCTTAATGTATATTTTCTCTTCTTGCCCTATTTTCTTGTGGTAACAAGGGCTGTAGGGATAGCTTCAAGCTCTTCACTGGGAACTTCACTCTCCTATTCTGACAGATAAATAACATCTTTAGAAAAATGAACCCTCTTCTATTTTATTTTTCTGCTGTCAGTTTCAGCCCTTCTCTTCTTCCTCAGTAGCATATTTTTTATAGCAACATTTGTATCCTCTTCTCCTTCATCTTCTTCTTCAAAAACCTCCTATTTTTCGTCCCTTTTAAAGCTTCTTTCTCCTTTTTTCCTCTTGATAATGTTTTGCCATGCTCGTAGTTCTGGGTAGTATGCTAGAAAATTCACTCTAAATTTAGGTTCTTGCCTACCATGCCGAGGTGGTTTAAAATTTTGAAATGATGCCCTAACAAAATTACATACTACCCTTCACAGGTTGAAAAATCTGGTAACCCATGTGGTTACATTATTCCAAGGTTCTTGTAGGCTGGCCCTTTTTCATTTTTCACTTCATTTCTCTGTTATGATGCTGAGAAGACTGCTCTCTTCTGCTACTATAGTCATCCGCTAGGTCACTAATTTTTGGTTTCTACAGAATTACAGGGTTTGCTCTTGTTCTTCTTCAGAAAGAACTTTTAATTTTTTTACTTTTCCTTGTAATCATTAGCAAATATGTCTTCGAAAAGAAAATATGGCACACTTCCTTATTCTGTGCTCTGAACACCTGGCCATCAATCATTGGACATCCTTGCCATCAAATTTTCTTTACTATTTTTAGCTCGTCCATTCTGCATGCAAATTTTCCCACATGAGTGGTTATTAGCAATGAATGGTGGTGGCATGTTTGTTGGTTATTTTCCTTGTGATTCTCATACTTCCTCGATGGGTGCAAAAGATGAGATGAATCTAACCGCAAGCCTACTGACATGTGTCAATGATCACATGGAGTAAAAAATTCTGTTGACTATGTCTTTTTCTCCCTCCTTGGATGCCACGTGGAAACAGACTATCAAATCTTCATTCCGAAGATTATGTTTCATTTCGAAGACTAAGTTGGGCATTTAATCCGAAGATAACCTCATTCCAAAGATAAACCTTCATTTCGAAGACACACCTTCATTCCAATTCTACATACACACCTTCATTCCGAAGACAAACCTTCATTCCAAAGACAAACCTTCATTCCGAAGACAAAGGCTTCATTCCGAAGATACCACGGTTATTTGAAGATACAATAGTCATTATGAAGACATAGCGGAAACCAACATTTTTCTCTTTCTCCAAGCATGTTTTGTTTATGCCAACTCTTATGAACACTTTTATACTAATGGTTAATTGTCATATACTATATATCAAATATTTACAATGAGAAAAGTGCAAGAAACATATATACCTGGTTAAAACAAGTTAATGCAAGTTTTGAAAGATGATTGCTTCTGTTGATATTCTATTGAGGCTTCTTGCAACACTTCAAAAACAAGTGCAGTTGGTGAATTTGTACAATGGTGACTCAGAAATTTCAAGGTTATGCATGCCAGAAAACTGGTTTTCATGCATACCAACTCAGTAGCGCCTTAGAAAAGGTTTTCACTGCTGAGCTATTCATTTTTCTCTTCTTTTTTTTTTTCTTGGTTTCCTTTTTTTTTCTCCTCTCTCTTTTTTCTTGATTCTGATTATGCCCATGAAGGATTTCATGATTTCCCTGAAATCATGCCCATGAAGGAATTCATAATCAGAATTTATTCATCTTTTTGTTTTCTACTTTTTTTTTATTTTTTTTTCTTTTAAGATTCAAAGATATGATCATTTGGAATATTTATCAGAAGAAGAAGCCTCTTTGTCAAATGTAACTGTGTGAAATACCGAGCAAATTCCACCTTTGTTAGTGGTTTATGGTACAACTGTAAAAGATGTCCATTCACCACTAATATCCTCCTTAAATCATCAACTAAAGAAAGTTGAACAACTTCATTCTCAAACTCCCCTGGTTCATCCTTGCTGCTCTTAATGTGATCATCATGCCACATTTTCCATTTTTGTTGAGTGAACTCTATTTGGTGAAGTGCTTCCAACCAAAGTTCATCAAATGCATTCAATTGCAAAATTTGTTTTTTTGTACCTGCAACAACTCAATGCCAACTGCTAAAGATGCATAAAATGTTAGTAAAGCATTAGGATGTTGCACCAATATATCAAACAAATTTGCTCCCTGGTTTTTAGTCAACCAACTATTGTTGTTCAAAGGTTGTTTTGGTTGTATTTCAGTTTGTTTTGTACCAGGCTGATTTGAATTGGTTCTTGGAGAAACATTTTTATTTACAACAATGGAGGCCAAAACTAAAGTATTCTTTTCATTTTCCTTATGTGTTCTAAGAAACTGTGGGCTTTCTGTACAATCATACTTAGGTGTAATAAGTTTACCCGAAAGCAAGTTAACTAATTTTCCACCTTTTTGTATGGTTTTAGGATATACTTTCTTCTTTTTTCTTGGTTTGCTAAAACACATTTCTTGAACAATCCTATTAATGATTGGTACAACTTGAGGTAAAGGGATTGTAACAGTTAAATGTTCTAATTCCTTTATCAAATCTGATTGTGAAGATGTTATTTTTGATATCTCGGACTGTTCAAAATATGATACTTTATTTGATGAGGTATCTTGTTCTTCTTGATGTTGTTTTAGTGTGGATTTGTTTTCATGTTCATTCTTTTTAACTTCACTTTCTACACTGATAAGTGGAATAGGTTCAAGCAGTGGTTCACCTGAACACAACTGAGTTTTAACATAGTCACTAACATTTATTAGGGTTGTATTTTCTGATTCAACCACAGAGACAGGGGTTACCTGTTTAACATGATTTGGACTGACCACAGGTTGAGTTGAAAACAGAGGTTGTTTTAATTTTTGTTGTTGTTGTCCATGATAGAAATTATGGATATAATTAGGCAACAAATTTGATTTTTGTTTTTGACAATGTTGCTGCCCTTTGTACAGATTTTGATGTTGTACCCATTGATATCCCTGTAATTTTGGCTGCAACCATGGTGGATGTTGTTGATTCCATTGTTGTTGCATCCATCCATGTTGAGACCATGCTTGGGAGTATGCCCATGGTGGTTGACTCCAACATTGTTGAAGTGGACCTGAAGCAGACCATGGCATATACCAAGGATTATTTCCCCAATGTGCAAGAAATTGAGAAGCATTCTGATATGGAAATTTATGAAAATTATTCCCTTGTCCTTGTCCTACAAAATTGATTTTTTTCATAGGTTGAGACTGTTTTTCAAAGACACTTTTAAGTTCTGGCAATAAACTACACTGATCTGTGGGGTGTCCTAATTGACAAATGCTACATGTAGCAGGTATAAATATTTTGTTCAAAGGACAATCATGAAGAGAGTGTTGCTTTTTACATTCTGAACAATAGATGGCTGAAGATTCAGTAGATTCATTTTTTTCATCTAATGTTCTATCATGTACTAAAATATCAGCCTCTTTCATGCATTCTTTCAAATCATGTTTTTCATTACCAATTATGTGTTTTCTATGCCTTGAATGAGAGTAATTTTTACAGAGTTTAATAATTTCCTGAAATTTAAGTGCATTTGTATCTCCTCTTCCCAAGATATCCAATGCATCCCTAGATTCATCTTGTAGTCCCCTTAAGAATATGACTTTGCAAATTTCAGGTTCAACACTTCCACATCTCTTATGAACAAAAGAAAATCTGTCTATATAATCTTCTAAGATTTCATTTTCCTCTTGTTTCATTGTAAGAATTTCATCATTTTGATTCTTGACTTGACAATATTCTTGGTATCTCTCCAAGAATATGTTTTCCATCTCATCCCAAGTTCTAATTGAGTCAGGTGCTAAGGTGATAAACCATCGTAGAGCTAACTCTTTAAGAGTGGAAGGAAATAGTTTGAGCTTTTGATTGTCATTAGTGTAATCATGAGCTTGACATACAATTTTAAACTCAAACAAAAACATATCAGGATCTTCGGATGTAATTCCCTTGAAAGTTGGTAATACTGTAGGTGAAATGACCTTCATGGGAGCATTTTGATTAAGATCTAGTTGGATGGGATTTTGAAAAGTTCTGGCAGGTGCACTAGTTGCACTAGGGTGGAGCACATTGTTGGCTCTACCTTGATTCTCTTGTGAGCCTTCCATTGTAGGTTCCCAAAAACAATTATAAATCTTGTCAAATTTTCCTGATTGTATGGATTTGTCAAGAGAAAATGGTGTTGAACTACTTAATTTTCCTCCTTGTAATGATTTCTCAAAGGATCTTGCAGTCTTGGAAGTGGATGATTGGGATTCTTTGAAAATTCCAACATTTTTGGAAATAAAAAATTTAGACATTTTTGACATAATTTCAACCTCTTGTGAAATTTTTCTTCTTGTGGTTTCTTGCTTATTTCCTAAATGGACTGAAATACAATTTACCAATAACAATTACTTATACCAGTCATTACATTCAGATTTTACTCTAAAATTCACAACTTAGCATATTTAATAATTATTGGACTGCTTTTCACCTTCTAACAACACCGTGTTCCCCGAAAACGGTGCCAAAATGATGGGTTGTCGTTAAGCACATCATTAATTCTCAATGAATTTATCAATCCAGGGTGGTGTCCAAGGCTATTTACGAGAGAAAGTTCAAGCAGGGTTGTAGTTCAGTTCATTTGGAAGTAGCAAGTCTTATTGGTGGAATTGATTGTGTGGGGGTTTTGTGTCACTTCTACCCCTAAATTGCATAAATTGAACTTTAATCTATTTGCAAGAATGAAAACTAATTGCTAATTGCATAAATAAAACCCTAGTTACAGTTGCAAGAATGAAATCTAATTAAATTGTAGAATTGAAACTCTAGTTATAGTTGCAGAATTGAAAGTCTATTTAATCTTGCAATAATTGAAATGAAGCATAAAAACTAGATCCTGTCAATACTCTGTAACAGAAGGTCGTCAATCTTCTGTGCAAGGTTTTGACAACAAAAACAAGAATGCAGGAAATTACAGAAAACTTGTAAATTGCTGGAAATGGAAATTTGTAGTGAATTGGAAAGTTGTTGGGAATGAAAATAATAACCAGATCTACCACTAATCATATCACAAAAACATTATGAACAAGAATTAAACAACTAGGAATGTTAGCTATGCAAAAGAATGAAAATGACAAGTTCACAACTTATTCTGCTGCAGCAAAATCAGAATAAAAACCTGTCTGTCAGTCCTCCTCCTAGGTCTGGAAGTGGCCAGCCTCCTTTCTCAGAAGAAGGTTTGAATTCTTCTTTAAGTCTTACTCACACTCAGACATAACAAAATAAATGGAATGAAACTGCACTTTTATTGCTTCAGAAACATAATTACAATTCTGCTGAAATCTGTTACAAGTCTGAAATCACTATTCTATTATCTCCCTATTTATTTTCTATCTCCTCTATCTAATATAATAGCTCAACCTAGATGGGAGCTATCTTTTATAGATGCCTAAAATCTAATTACAAACAAAAAATATGTTGTTCCTGATATCCTGCAGAATTTCCTGGGTTTATCCTAGAAGAGGATCAATTTGATCTTTTCCATAAATGGTGGCTTTGGACGGCAAGGACGACAAAGTTAGATGGGAGATATTTTCCCTTAACTTTCTCAACCTTCTTATCCCCTTTTCCACCGCCAAAAGTCAGTCAACAAGTCAAAAAGTACATTCTGTTTTCATTTCGAAGATAAGTGGCTCATTCCGAAGATACTGCAATTCTCATTCCAAGATCCCTCATTTCAAGATACTGCAATTCTCATTTCAAGATCCGCTCATTTCAAGATACTACAATTTCATTTAATCCTCATTCCGAAGACACTTTTTTCTCATTCGAAGATATCTGTTCATTCCGAAGACACTGTGTTCATTTCGAAGACACTGTGTTCATTTCGAAGATCTTTAGAATGACCAACTGTGTTGACTCCAAATGGTTTTGGCTGCATTTCTCAGGTGGATTAGCCCTCAGGATCAGATTGCAATAGTCTTCATTCTTCCTTGGATGTGAATTCCATGCCTTGCCATTCATTGGCAGCTTGCTAGAATTTATATGGAAAAACCAGTTTTTTGCTACACAGTAATAAGTCTTTGTACTATTTGCTGAATTTAGAGAAACTAATGCTTAATGATCATCAAAATAAGACTAGTGAAGTGTTGTTGTCAACCTAAGCATGAAAAGATAACATAAAACTATACAAGAACTATTAAAAATCAGAATATAATGTCCTTAACACTTCAATCATGCAAACAGTTAATACACAGCATATTAAATCAACTTAACTAGCATATAAGATAATTCACAAGAGTTTTAGGCAGTTTTAACTATTTAAAACATGCTATAAATGAGGCTTATCCAGGCCTCATCATTCCCCCCAACTTATATTAATGCATGCCCTCATGCATTGCAGTGGGCTATGGAGTCACAAATGTCCATACTCATATTCCATGTTTCATAGAACAATTTAGTGCCTGTGTAATTTCTCATGAAGGTTTCTGAGTCATTATTCAAACTGATCATCTGGTTGGGAATCCTCTTCAAAATAGGAGGGAACCAGAGTAATGATGGTTGGAGGCCTGAATATGAGACCTACCCAATAATGTTGCATAAAGGTATTTCTCTGGATTGAGAAGGCAATGCCTCAGAATGGAAGGGCACTGCTTCAAAGTGGAGGGGCACTACTTCAGAATGAGCACCTGTGTCTTCATCTTCCCTAGATAATCCAAGTAGTAACTAAACCAAATCCTCCTCTTTATCTGATGTAGTTGATTGTTCTTCAACTTGTGACAACCTACTTTTTAGTTTCTCCACTTTCTGCTATAATTCTCTAATTTTCTTTTCATGTTTTTCAATAACATATTTTCTTTCCTCAATCCATCTCATTTGTATTTTTATAACACTCTTGGCTGCTCTCAGTTGTTTTGTGATGTCCACCTCCTCTTCTTCATTTGACTCAGAACCTAATATTGACAAATCAACTGTAGTTTGTTGCTCAACAATGATCTCATCCTCTACTTCAGACCCCTACTCCTGTACAGGAGGTTCCATGAAATTATCTATGATTACATCCAAATTCTCAGTGGCTTGTTGCACTTCTATGACATCAGGGCTATCCTGTCTAGTCTTCTCTTCAATCATTTGTTCTTTTATCTCTTTTTGTTGGAGTCTTGCAGACCTCCTAGTCCTTAATGTATATTTTCTCTTCTTGCCCTATTTTCTTGTGGTAACAAGGGCTGTAGGGATAGCTTCAGGCTCTTCACTAGGAACTTCACTCTCCTATTCTGACAGATAAATAACATCTTTAGAAAAATGAACCCTCTTCTATTTTATTTTTTTGTTGTCAGTTTCAGCCCTTCTCTTCTTCCTCTAGTATATTTTTATAGAAAACCTCTTCTCATTCTCCTTCCTCCTAATACACCAGCCAGCAAAATAAATACCTATTAACCGGCCGGTTGGGACAAAATTACATACTACCCTTCACGAGTGAAAAATCGTAACCCATGTGGTTACGTTATTCCAGGGTTCTTGTAGGCTGCCCTTTTTCATTTTTCACTTCATTTCTCTTTATATCTAGAAGACTCTCTCTTCTCTACTACAGTCATCTCGCTAGGTCACTAATTTCTGGTTTCTACAGAATTACAGGGTTTGCTCTTGTTCTTCTTCAGAAAGAACTTTTAATTTTTTTTACTTTTCCTTGTAATCATTAGCAAATATGTCTTCAAAAAGAAAATATGGCACACTTCCTTATTCTATGCTCTGAACACCTGGCCATCAATCATTGGACATCCTTGCCATCAAATTTTCTTTACTATTTTTAGCTCGTCCATTCTGCATGCAAATTTTCCCACATGAGTGGTTATTAGCAATGAATGGTGGTGGCATGTTTGTTGGTTATTTTCCTTATGATTCTCATACTTCCTTGATGGGTGCAAAATATGTCATGTCATGTAATGCTGACTATGTCTTTTTCTCCCTCCTTGGATGCCACGTGGAAACAGACTATTAAATCTTCATTCCGAAGATTATGTTTCATTTCGAAGACTAAGTTGGGCATTTAATTTGAAGATAACCTCATTCCAAAGATAAACCTTCATTCCGAAGACACACCTTCATTCCGAAGACAAACCTTCATTCCAAAGACAAACCTTCATTTCGAAGACAACACCTTCATTCTAAGACTAAACTTCATTCAAGACAAACCTTCATTCTGAAGACAAAGGCTTCATTTCGAAGATACCACGGTTATTTGAAGATACAACAGTCATTCTGAAGACATAGCAAAAACCAACATTTTTCTCTTTCTCCAAGCATGTTTTGTTTATGCCAACTCTTATGAACACTTTTATACTAATGGTTAATTGTCATATACTATATATCAAATATTTACAATGAGAAAAGTGCAAGAAACATATATACCTGGTTAAAACAAGTTAATGCAAGTTTTGAAAGATGACTGCTTCTATTGATATTCTGTTGAGGCTTCCTGCAACACTTCAAAAACAAGTGCAGTTGGTGAATTTGTACAATGGTGACTCAGAACTTTCAAGGTTATGCATGCCAAAAAACTGGTTTTCATGCATACCAACTCAGTAGCGCCTTAGAAAAAGGTTTTCACTGTTGAGTTATTCATTTTTCTCTCTTTTTTTTTCTCTCCTTTTCTCTCTTTTTTTTCTTGATTCTGATTATGCCCATGAAGGATTTCATGATTTCCCTGAAATCATGCCCATGAAGGAATTCATAATCAGAATTTATTCATCTTTTTGTTTTCTACTTTTTCTGATTTTTTTAATTTTTCTTTTAAGATTCAAAGATATGATCATTTGGAATCTTCATCAGAAGAAGAAGCCTCTTCTGTCAAATGTAACTGTGTGAAATACCGAGCAAATTCCACCTTTGTTAGTGGTTTATGGTACAACTGTAAAAGATGTCCATTCACCACTAATATCCTCCTTAAATCATCAACTAAAGAAAGTTGAACAACTTCATTCTCAAACTCCCCTGGTTCATCCTTGCTGCTCTTAATGTGATCATCATGCCACATTTTCCATTTTTGTTGAGTGAACTCTATTTGGTGAAGTGCTTCCAACCAAAGTTCATCAAATGCATTCAACTGCAAAATTTGTTTTTTTGTACCTGCAACAACTCAATGCCAACTGCTAAAGATGCATAAAATGTTAGTAAAGCATTAGGATGTTGCACCAATATATCAAACAAATTTGCTCCCTGGTTTTTAGTCAACCAACTATTGTTGTTCAAAGGTTGTTTTGGTTGTATTTCAGTTTGTTTTGTACCAGGCTGATTTGAATTGGTTCTTGGAGAAACATTTTTATTTACAACAATGGAGGCCAAAACTAAAGTATTCTTTTCATTTTCCTTATGTGTTCTAAGAAACTGTGGGCTTTCTGTACAATCATACTTAGGTGTAATAAGTTTACCTGAAAGCAAGTTAACTAATTTTCCACCTTTTTGTATGGTTTTAGGATATACTTTCTTCTTTTTTCTTGGTTTTCTAAAACACATTTCTTGAACAATCCTATTAATGATTGGTACAACTTGAGGTAAAGGGATTGTAACAGTTAAATGTTCTAATTCCTTTATCAAATCTGATTGTGAAGATGTTATTTTTGATATCTCAGACTGTTCAAAATATGATACTTTATTTGATGAGGTATCTTGTTCTTCTTGATGTTGTTTTAGTGTGGATTTGTTTTCATGTTCATTCTTTTTAACTTCACTTTCTACACTGATAAGTGGAATAGGTTCAAGCAGTGGTTCACCTGAACACAACTGAGTTTTAACACAGTCACTAACATTTATTAGGGTTGTATTTTTTGATTCAACCACAGAGACAGGGGTTACCTGTTTAACATGATTTGGACTGACCACAGGTTGAGTTGAAAACAGAGGTTGTTTTAATTTTTGTTGTTGTTGTCCATGATAGAAATTATGGATATAATTAGGCAACAAATTTGATTTTTGTTTTTGACAATGTTGCTGCCCTTTGTACAGATTTTGATGTTGTACCCATTGATATCCCTGTAATTTTGGCTGCAACCATGGTGGATGTTGTTGATTCCATTGTTGTTGCATCCATCCATGTTGAGACCATGCTTGGGAGTATGCCCATGGTGGTTGACTCCAACATTGTTGAAGTGGACCTGAAGGAGACCATGGCATATACCAAGGATTATTTCCCCAATGTGCAAGAAATTGAGAAGCATTCTGATATGGAAATTTATGAAAATTATTCCCTTGTCCTTGTCCTACAAAATTGATTTTTTTCATAGGTTGAGACTGTTTTTCAAAGACACTTTTAAGTTCTGGCAATAAACTACACTGATCTGTGGGGTGTCCTAATTGACAAATGCTACATGTAGCAGGTATAAATATTTTGTTCAAAGGACAATCATGAAGAGAGTGTTGCTTTTTACATTCTGAACAATAGATGGCTGAAGATTCAGTAGATTCATTTTTTTCATCTAATGTTCTATCATGTACTAAAATATCAGCCTCTTTCATGCATTCTTTCAAATCATGTTTTTCATTACCAATTATGTGTTTTCTATGCCTTGAATGAGAGTAATTTTTACAGAATTTAATAATTTCCTAAAATTTAAGTGCATTTGTATCTCCTCTTCCCAAGATATCCAATGCATCCCTAGATTCATCTTGTAGTCCCCTTAAGAATATGACTTTGCAAATTTTAGGTTCAACACTTCCACATCTCTTATGAACAAAAGAAAATCTGTCTATATAATCTTCTAAGATTTCATTTTCCTCTTGTTTCATTGTAAGAATTTCATCATTTTGATTCTTGACTTGACAATATTCTTGGTATCTCTCCAAGAATATGTTTTCCATCTCATCCCAAGTTCTAATTGAGTCAGGTGCTAAGGTGATAAACCATCGTAGAGCTAACTCTTTAAGAGTGGAAGGAAATAGTTTGAGCTTTTGATTGTCATTAGTGTAATCATGAGCTTGACATACAATTTTAAACTCAAACAAAAACATATCAGGATCTTCGGATGTAATTCCCTTGAAAGTTGGTAATACTGCAGGTGAAATGACCTTCATGGGAGCATTTTGATTAAGATCTAGTTGGATGGGATTTTGAAAAGTTCTGGCAGGTGCACTAGTTGCACTAGGGTGGAGCACATTGTTGGCTCTACCTTGATTCTCTTGTGAGCCTTCCATTGTAGGTTCCCAAAAACAATTATAAATCTTGTCAAATTTTCCTGATTGTATGGATTTGTCAAGAGAAAATGGTGTTGAACTACTTAATTTTCCTCCTTGTAATGATTTCTCAAAGGATCTTGCAGTGTTGGAAGTGGATGATTGGGATTCTTTGAAAATTCCAACATTTTTGGAAATAAAAAATTTAGACATTTTTGACATAATTTCAACCTCTTGTGAAATTTTTCTTCTTGTGGTTTCTTGCTTATTTCCTAAATGGACTGAAATACAATTTACCAATAACAATTACTTATACCAGTCATTACATTCAGATTTTACTCTAAAATTCACAACTTAGCATATTTAATAATTATTGGACTTCTTTTCACCTTCTAACAACACCGTGTCCCTAAAAATAGCCAAAATGTGTGGGTTAAAAAAAAAATAAATCAATTCTCATCTCATATAATCTTGTTCGGAATTTGTGTTGAATTCTATTCAAGAGAAATTTAAATAGGGTTTTTATTCCATTTAATTTAGAAAAAAAAGTTTTTTTTGTTGAAATTGTTTTTTTGGGGGTTTGTGTCACTTCTACCCTAAATTGCATTGCAAAATTATACTTACTTTATCTATCTCTGCACAAAAGAAAACAAAAAAAAAAAAAAAAAAAAAAAAAAAAAAAAAAAAAAAAAAAAAACACAAAAGAAGGTCGTCAATCTTCTATGTAGGGTTTTGACAAAGAAAACAAGAATGCAGGGAAATTACAGAAAACTTGTAAATTGTTGGAAATGGAAATTTGTAGTGAATTGGAAAGTTACTGGGAATGAAAAGAATAACCAGATCTACCACTAATCATATCACAAAAACATTATGAACAAGAATTAAACAACTAGGAATGTTAGCTATGCAAAAGAATGAAAATGACAAGTTCACAACTTATTCTGCTGCAGCAAAATCAGAATAAAACCTGTCTGTCAGTCCTCCTCCTAGGTCTGGAAGTGGCCAGCCTCCTTTCTCAGAAGAAGGTTTGAATTCTTCTTTAAGTCTTACTCACACTCAGACATAACAAAATAAATGGAATGAAACTGCACTTTTATTGCTTCAGAAACATAATTACAATTCTGCTGAAATCTGTTACAGGTCTGAAATCACTATTCTATTATCTCCCTATTTATTTTCTATCTCCTCTATCTAATCTAATATATATCTAATAGCTCAACCTGGATGGGAGCTATCTTTTATAGATGCCTAAAATCTAATTACAAACAGAAAATATGTTGTTCCTGATATCCTGCAGAATTTCCTGGGTTTATCCTAGAAGAGGATCAATTTGATCTTTTCCATAAATGGTGGCTTTGGACGGCAAGGACGGCAAAGTTAGATGGGAGATATTTTCCCTTAACTTTCTCAACCTTATTATCCCCTTTTCCACCGCCAAAAGTCAGTCAACAAGTCAAAAAGTACATTCTGTTTTCATTTCGAAGATAAGTGGCTCATTTCGAAGATACTGCAATTCTCATTCCGAAGATCCGCTCATTCCGAAGATACTACAATTCTCATTCCAAAGATCCGCTCATTTCAAAGATACTACAATTTTCATTCTGAAGATCCGCTCATTTCGAAGACACTGTGTTTTCTCATTCCGAAGATACTATGTTCATTCCGAAGACACTGTGTTCATTTCGAAGATCTTTAGAATGACCAACTGTGTTGACTCCAAATGGTTTTGGCTGCATTTCTCAGGTGGATTAGACCTCAGGATCAGATTGCAATAGTCTTCATTCTTCCTTGGATGTGAATTCCATGCCTTGCCATTCATTGGCAGCTTGCTGGAATTTATATGGAAAAACCAGTTTTCTGTTGCACAGTAATAAGTCTTTGTACTATTTGCTGAATTTAGAGAAACTAATGCTTAATGATCATCAAAATAAGACTAGTGAAGTGTTGCTGTCAACCTAAGCATGACAAGATAACATAAAACTATACAAGAACTATTAAAAATCAGAATATAATGTCCTTAACACTTCAATCATGCAAACAATTAATACACAACATATTAAATCAACTTAACTAGCATATAAGATAATTCACAAGAGTTTTAGGTAGTTTTAACTATTTAAAACATGCTATAAATGAGGCTTATCCAGGCCTCATCATTCCCCCCAACTTATATTAATGCATGCCCTCATGCATTGCAGTGGGCTATGGAGTCACAAATGTCCATACTCATATTCCATGTTTCATAGAACAATTTAGTGCCTGTGTAATTTCTCATGAAGGTTTCTGAGTCATTATTCAAACTGATCATCTGGTTGGGAATCCTCTTCAAAATAGGAGGGAACCAGAGTAATGATGGTTGGAGGCCTGAATATGAGACCTACCCAATAATGTTGCATAAAGGTATTTCTCTGGATTGAGAAGGCAATGCCTCAGAATGGAAGGGCACTGCTTCAAAGTGGAGGGGCACTACTTCAGAATGAGCACCTGTGTCTTCATCTTCCCTAGATAATCCAAGTAGTAACTAAACCAAATCCTCCTCTTTATCTGATGTAGTTGATTGTTCTTCAACTTGTGATAGCCTGCTTTTTAGTTTCTCCACTTTCTGCTATAATTCTCTAATTTTCTTTTCATGTTTTTCAATAACATCTTTTCTTTCCTCAATCCATCTCATTTGTATTTTTATAACACTCTTGGCTGCTCTCAGTTGTTTTGTGATGTCCACCTCCTCTTCTTCATTTGACTTAGAACCTAATACTGACAAATCAACTGTAGTTTGCTGCTCAACAATGATCTCATCCTCTACTTCAGACCCCTACTCCTGTACAGGAGGTTCCATGAAATTATCTATGATTACATCCAAATTCTCAATGGCTTGTTGCACTTCTATGACATCAGGGCTATCCTGTCTGGTCTTCTCTTCAATCATTTGTTCTTTTATCTCTTTTTGTTGGAGTCTTGCAGACCTCCTAGTCCTTAATGTATATTTTCTCTTCTTGCCCTATTTTCTTGTGGTAACAAGGGTTGTAGGGATAGCTTCAGGCTCTTCACTGGGAACTTCACTCTCCTATTCTGGACAGATAAATAACATCTTTAGAAAAATGAACCCTCTTCTATTTTATTTTTCTCGCTATCGCTTCAGCCCTTCTCTTCTTCCTCGTAGCATATTTTTTATAGAACATTTGTATCCTCTTCTCCTTCATCTTCTTCTTCAAAAACTACATTAGTCGTAGAATAAAACCTATTCTTTTCCCCTAAAATATGTTGCACCTTTAATAAGACCATGATGATGAGGCTCTTTTTTCCTCTTTATTTTTTTTTTAAAATTCCTCTAATTTCCCTGAGGTTTTAATTTTGAAATGATGCCTCTACAAAATTACATACTACCCTTCAGTTGAAAATCTTAACCCATGTGGTTACGTTATTCCAGGTTCTTGTAGGCTAGCCCTTTTTCATTTTTCACTTCATTTCTCTGTTATGATGCTAAGAAGATTGCTCTCTTCTACAACTACATCATCCGCTAGGTCACCGATTTTTGGTTTCTAAAATTACGGGTTTGCTCTTGTTCTTCTTCGGAAAGAACTTTTAATTTTTTTACTTTTCCTTGTAATCATTAGCAAATATGTCTTCGAAAAGAAAATATGGCACACTTCCTTATTCTATGCTCTGAACACCTGGCCATCAATCATTGGACATCCTTGCCATCAAATTTTCTTTACTATTTTTAGCTCGTCCATTCTGCATGCAAATTTTCCCACATGAGTGGTTATTAGCAATGAATGGTGGTGGCATGTTTGTTGGTTATTTTCCTTGTGATTCTCGTACTTCCTCGTGGGTGCAAAATATGAGATGAATCTAACCGACTGACATGTGTCAATGATCACATGGAGTAAAACAATTCTGTTGACTATGTCTTTTTCTCCCTCCTTGGATGCCACGTGGAAACAGACTGTTAAATCTTCATTCCGAAGATTATGTTTCATTTTGAAGACTAAGTTGGGCATTTAATCCGAAGATAACCTCATTCCGAAGATAAACCTTCATTCTGAAGACACACCTTCATTCTAAAGATAAACCTTCATTCCAAAGACAAACCTTCATTCCGAAGACAAACCTTCATTCCAAAGACAAACCTTCATTCCAAAGACAAACCTTCATTCCGAAGACAAAGGCTTCATTCCGAAGATACCACGGTTATTGAAGATACAACAGACATAGTAGAAACCAACATTTTTCTCTTTCTCCAAGCATGTTTTGTTTATGCCAACTCTTATGAACACTTTTATACTAATGGTTAATTGTCATATACTATATATCAAATATTTACAATGAGAAAAGTGCAAGAAACATATATACCTGGTTAAAACAAGTTAATGCAAGTTTTGAAAGATGACTCGCTTCATTGATATTCTACTGAGGCTTCCTGCAACACTTCAAAAACAAGTGCAGTTGGTGAATTTGTACAATGGTGACTCAGAAATTTCAAGGTTATGCATGCCAAAAAACTGGTTTTCATGCATACCAACTCAGTAGCGCCTTAGAAAAAGGTTTTCACTGCTGAGCTATTCATTTTTCTCTTTTTTTTTTTTGGTTTCCTTTTTTTTCCTCTCCTTTTCTCTCTTTTTTTTCTTGATTCTGATTATGCCCATGAAGGATTTCATGATTTCCCTGAAATCATGCCCATGAAGGAATTCATAATCAGAATTTATTCATCTTTTTGTTTTCTACTTTTTTTGATTTTTTTTTATTTTTCTTTTAAGATTCAAAGATATGATCATTTGGAATCTTCATCAGAAGAAGAAGCCTCTTCTGTCAAATGTAACTGTGTGAAATACCGAGCAAATTCCACCTTTGTTAGTGGTTTATGGTACAACTATAAAAGATGTCCATTCACCACTAATATCCTCCTTAAATCATCAACTAAAGAAAGTTGAACAACTTCATTCTCAAACTCCCCTGGTTCATCCTTGCTGCTCTTAATGTGATCATCATGCCACATTTTCCATTTTTGTTGAGTGAACTCTATTTGGTGAAGTGCTTCCAACCAAAGTTCATCAAATGCATTCAACCGCAAAATTTGTTTTTTTTGTACCTGCAACAACTCAATGCCAACTGCTAAAGATGCATAAAATGTTAGTAAAGCATTAGGATGTTGCACCAATATATCAAACAAATTTGCTCCTTGGTTTTTAGTCAACCAACTATTGTTGTTCAAAGGTTGTTTTGGCTGTATTTCAGTTTGTTTTGTACCAGGCTGATTTGAATTGGTTCTTGGAGAAACATTTTTATTTACACCAATGGAGGCCAAAACTAAAGTATTCTTTTCATTTTCCTTATGTGTTCTAAGAAACTGTGGGCTTTCTGTGATATTCTCACAATGACACTGAGAGGGGGGGTGAATCAGTGTAGCTAAAAATCTAATCTGCAACTCTTAAAACTGAAGCAAAGAGAACTTGAAAACAGATAAAGCAATAATCACAAAAGAGTGTTGCAAGTGTGAATAGGGTTTCTTTGTAAGTGGCTTAGAAAAATCTTTTTCTAAGTCCTAAGTGTGAAAACACTTAAATTTTGTCGGCAAGAGTTGTCGGCAAATTTTCCTTCTATCCTATTCTCCCTAACTCCCCTCCTATTTCTTCTCCTATATTCCCTCCTCTATCTTCTCCTTATTCCTCCACGCCTCCATTCCCCTTATCTCTCCAACTCCTTCCCTTTATTCCTCCAACCTCCTTATCCCTCCACGCTCCCTTTCCTCTATTCTCTGCATTATATATTATTGTCAAATTAAGGTTGTATGTTGGAGAGTGCAATTTAAATAATTAAATTATTTTTTCTGTTGCGTTTGTTTTTTGTTTCATGTTGTCATAGTTTTCACCCGATCACTGGTATCAGAGCTCGGACACGGTTTTTGAGGCAGATTCCGGTAGCAGACGAGGTGAGGCCAGTCGAGCATGGTTCTCGAGGTGAGGCTAGTCGGGCATGAATCCCAAGGCAGGAGTCAGTGGGCTCGGATCTCGAGGCGGATCGCGAGCAGGTTTGGGCACAGATCCCGAGGCAGATCGGGCATGGATCCCGAGACGGATCATGCGCAGGCTCGACACGGATCCCGAGGTGACACGTGGCAGCAGACAGCAGGCTCGACATGGATTTCGAGGTGACACGTGGCGGCGAGCGAGGTGCTGACTGGGCAACACGCGGATCGAGGTGGCTGACGTGGCGACGCTGAGGTGGCAGTTGATGGCACGCGGATCGAGGCAGCTGACGTGGTGACGAGTAATTGGTAGCTGACGTGGCGGGCATGTGATTGGTTAAAATTTTGCCACCTGGCGGATTTGCATTGGTCGACGGTTAGCTGACGTGGCGGTTTGTGATTGGCTGCATTTTTGGCAAAATAGCGGCATCTGACTGCCCGAAGGCAGTCGATTATCCTTGTGCGCCTTTGGGTTGATAAACCCTCTTGCGTCTCCCACACAGCGCATGTGGGATAAAGGCAAATTTATTATTTTTTTTTAAAATGCCCGACGAAGATTTGATATATTGCCGCCTTCCCTTGTAATCCCGTCCGGACGCCTAGCGGAGTTGGCTAGGGTAGTGGCTAGCGGAGAGGAGGTCCCGGGGTCGATTCCCACCGGGAAGAAAAACAAATTTTTTGTTTTTTATTTTTTTAAAAATTCGGACGCGGGGTTTATTAAGGCGGTCGTCCGCTTTGTTTCCAGCGGAGCCGCTTGGTGTAGCGGCAAAGCCCACCCGCCGTGTTTGGGAGGTCGCGGGGTCGAATCGCCCATGTAAAAAAAAGGTAAAAGTTTTTTTTTTTTTAATTTGAAAGGTTTTAAATTTTTAATTAAAGTTTTTAAATTATTTAATAATTTTAAATTATATTTTTTTTAAAATTATCTTTTTAATAATTTATTTAAAAGGTAATTTAAAAAAATATAAAAATTTATTAAATTTTTTTAAAGACTTTATAAAAAATTTTAAAAACCTTGTTTGATGAGCATTTGAAAAAGGAGAAATAATGTGCCCTTGAAATGTTAGATGATCCGGTCAGTGGGGTGCTATAATGCACTTCTCTCGATTTTGAGAAGAGAGACACCGAAATCCTTTGATGAAAGGGTTCGACGAACAAGTCTCCATACAGTCTTTTGTCAGCTGGAAAATCAGGTGATTGCTCATCTGAGGAAACCGGATTCAGGGTACGAGGGAGATTCTGAAGACAACATCTTCGGACAAAGGATTGAAGAGTCCGAGACTGTGGAAGTTGTACCAGAGGACCAAGCAAGTGCCAGTCATACACCTGGTGTACTGGTAGCAGAATCAAGTGAGAGCTATACACCACGCTCTCCTGAACCAGAAGCAGAAGAAGAAGAAGAAGAAGAAGAAGAAGAAGCAGAAGAAGAAGAAGAAGATCCAGAGGAAGTGGATCCTGAAGAACCTGAGGTCATAGTCATAAGCAGATAGTTTCGAAGCAGAACCTGAATGTTCTAAAAAGGCGAGATTTGATTTGAATCATTAATCTCTTTGTACTACTTTATATTGCCTGTTTGCTTCAAATAAAGTTTGTTTTTTATTCTGCAATGGCATCCAATACTAGTCTGCCGATTCCTGAGTTCAATGGAGGAGATTATGAGTATTGGTCTATTAAAATGAAAACCCTTTTGATAGGAAAAGGTTTATGGGATGTAGTCGAAGAGGGCTATACTGAACCTACTACTGCTGAATGGGCAGCTTTCTCTAATGCTGATAAAAAGGCTAAAAAAGAAGAGCAGAAAAACAATGCTTTTGCCCTTTATCACATACATGCTGCCCTAGATAAAAGTATCTTCCCTAGGGTTGCCTCTTATGTAATTGCACAAGATGCCTGGAATGCCCTAAAAGAAAGTTATAGAGGTAGTGACCAAGTAAAACAGGTAAAGCTGCAAACATTGAAACGAGATTTTGAAAATCTCAGGATGCAAGAAAATGAAAAAGTGGGAGATTACTGCATGCGAGTGAAAGCCGTAGTTGATAAAATGGTCACACTAGGGGAAGATATTAAGCCGGAGGTTATGGTGAAGAAAGTGTTGAGAACACTTCTTCCTAAATGGAATTCAGTTGCAATAATTATTGAAGAATCCAAAGACTTAACCTCATTGTCTTTTGATGCCCTAACTGGTTCACTTCTCTCACATGAAGAGAGGTTACAGGAAACTCCTACCACCAGTTATGGAGGAGATGATAAAGCTTTTGCCACACATGAAGGAAGAGGTAGAGGCCATGGCAGAGGACAACAAAGAGGCAGAGGCAGGAATAATCAAAGAGGAGGAACTCCTAACAGAGGAGGATCATCCAACAGAGGAGGAAATCAGAATAGAGGAGGACAACAGCAAAATAGAGGGAAACAATCTGGCAAAGGAAAAGGAGGAGATAAATCAAAACAAGTTTGCTACAATTGTGGCAAACCTGGCCATTATGCTCGAGATTGTTGGTCAAAGTCTTCGCAAGGAAGCAGCAGCAACCAGAGTAGTCAATTTGGAAATTTTGGAGAAGAGGAAGAGTCCACAAATCTCTTTCTTTCTTATGGCCAAACAGAGCAAAATATGAATGATACATGGATTTTGGACACCGGGTGTTCAAATCACATGAGTGGCAAAGAAGAACTCTTTGCTACTTTAGACTCCTCATACAAATCCAAGATCCGATTGGGAGATGACAAATCATTGGCAGTTGAAGGCATTGGAGCCATGGAGGTTCCAACGAAAGAAGGCGTCAAGCAAGTAAGTGATATCTATTACACACCCCATCTTCAACACAATATTTTAAGTGTTGGTCAAATGCTAGAAAAGAATTACAAGTTGATTTTTGATGAGGGTAAATGCACCATTTTTGACAAGAACAATAGTAATAGAATCATTACACAAGTGCCAATGTCAAAGAATAGATTATTCCCTTTAAAGTTTGGCCAGCCAGGAGGAAATAAGTTAGCAAATGTTGCTATTACCAATCCAAGTGTCCTATGGCACTTGAGATATGGTCATTTGAATTCAGCAAGTTTGAAAATGCTAACTTCACAAGCAATGGTAACCGGACTTCCCAAAATTCAAGATAGTAAGGAAGTCTGTGAAGGGTGTGCCTTGGGCAAGCATGCCAGATCGAAATTTCCTCATGGACAAGCATGGCGGGCCAGCTATCCACTCCAGCTTGTACATTCAGACATCCGTGGTCCGATGCAGACCAAGAGTCTAGGTAACCACTCTTACTTCCTACTTTTTATTGATGATTGCACAAGAATGTGTTGGATATATTTTTTGAAGCATAAGGATGAAGCATTTGCATGCTTTGTTGATTTTAAAGCAAAAGTTGAAAGTGAGAGTGGATATTCTGTAAAATGTCTTAGATCAGATAAAGGAGGAGAATACTCCTCTAATCAGTTTTTGAATTTTTGTAAACATCATGGCATCAAGAGGCAGTTCACAACTGCCTACACTCCACAACAAAATGGTGTAGCAGAAAGGAAGAATCGCACCATTGTGGAGATGGCAAGATCAATGCTTCAGACAAAGCATTTGAGTAATTCATATTGGGGAGATGCAACAAGGACTAGTGTTCACATCTTGAACAGAAGTCCTACTTCAAGTTTGAAAAGGGAAGACACCTTACCAAGCCTGGTATGGTAAGAAACCAAATGTGAAGTATTTCAGAGTATTTGGTTCATTGGCATATGCTCACATTCCTGATGAGCCGAGAAAGAAGCTTGATCCAAAGAGTCAAGCATGCATTTTTGTAGGATACTGTGAAAACACAAAGGGTTATAGACTCTACAATCCTACAACTCGAAAGATAGTGATTTCAAGGGATGTGATTTTTGATGAAGGGGGAGAGTGGGGTAAGCCCCAAATATTCAGTGATGTTGAAGCCACTGATATAGTTGCTCAACAAGTGCAACCGCAGATACCATAGAAAGGAAAGCAGTCTCCTCCCACACATCCTCCAAGTCCATCTTCTGATTCAACTACTTCACCAAGTCCTTCTCCACAGCGATCAGTAAGTTCCTCACCAATGGACATTGATTTTCCATCCAAAGGTAAGAGAACTCTACAATATCATCCATCATCTCATATGTTGGATAAAAATTTTTCAAGAAGATACACTAGGAGTCAAGCTAGTGAAATGGAATCTGTTTTACATAGATTAGAAAGTATGCACTTGTATGGTGATGATGAATCCCAGCAGGAACCTAGGGGAGATCAAGTTAACTATGCTTTGTTAACTAGTGCACAACTTGAACCTTCTAGTTATGAGAAGGCATGTACTCAAAAGATTTGGCAAGATGCCATGAAAGAGGAGATAACCTCTATAAAAAACAATGACACTTGGGAGCTCGTGAAGCTTCCTAAAGGAAAGAAATGTGTTGGCTGTAAATGGATCTTCAAGACCAAGTTTAATGCTGATGGAAGCATTGAGAGGCACAAGGCAAGATTAGTAGCAAAGGGTTTTACTCAAAAATATGGAATTGATTATGAAGAGACTTTTGCTCCTGTAGCCAGACAAGAGACTATCAAAACAGTTCTTGCCTTAGCTGCACACAAAGGATGGAAAGTCCAACACATGGATGTAAAGAGTGCATTTCTCAATGGTTACTTGACAGAAGAAGTGTACGTTGAGCAACCACAGGGATTTGAAGAGCAAGGTAAGGAACACCTTGTTTACAGATTGAAGAAGGCACTCTATGGTCTTAAACAGGCACCAAGAGCTTGGTACTCACGCATTGATGGGTACTTCAAAGATTATGGGTTCACCAGGAGCAAAAATGAACCCACACTCTACTACCTAAAGCAAGGTAATGACATCCTCATAGTTTGCTTGTATGTGGATGATCTCATTTTTATGGGTAGTAATGAAAAAATGAATATGGAGTTCAAACACTCCATGATGACGCAGTTTGAGATGAAGGATCTTGGCTTAATGCACTACTACCTTGGAATGGAGGTTCATCAACAGATACAGGGATCTTCATCTATCAACATAAGTATGCTCAGGATATGATCAAGAAGTTTGCTATGGAGCATTGCAAACCAGCTGCAACTCCAGTTGGACATGGGATCCAATTAAGCAAAGATGATGGAGCACCAAAAGTTGATGTGACCACTTTCGAAGCATGGTTGGGAGTTTGATGTTTCTCGCCAACACCGCACTCGTATATTCAAGATGTTGTATCTCTTGTTTCTAGATTTATGTCTAACCCATCTGAGCTGCATTTGCAAGCAGCTAAAAGAATTTTGAGATATGTGAAAGGTACATTGGATTTTGGAATCCAATACCATAAATGTAACACTATCAAGCTTGTAGGCTTCAACGATAGTGATTGGGGTAGCAATATTGATGACAGGAAGTCAACATCGAGAAACTGTTTTAGTCTTGGATCAGGACTAATAACTTGGAGTTCCAAAAAGCAGATAGTAGTAGCGCTATCTTCAACAGAAGCTGAATATATAGCAGTTACTTATGCAAGTACTCAAGCCTTGTGGCTAAGGAAAGTACTAGAAGAGATTGGAGAATAGCAAAGTGGTCCGACCAGAATCTACTATGACAACATCAGTGCCATTCAGTTGGCATATAATCCTGTCCACCATAGCAGAACGAAGCATTTTGATATGAAGTACCACTTCATCAGAGATATGGTGGAACATGAAATTGTTGAGCTTCAATACTGTCACACTTTGGAGAACGTCGCGGACATCTTCACCAAGGCGATGACTAAAGCTCAATTTGTAAAGCTGAGAGACTGTGTAGTCAGTCCTCTCAACTTTAAGGGGGAGAATGTTGCAAGTGTGAATAGGGTTTCTTTGTAAGTGGCTTAGAAAAATCTTTTTCTAAGTCCTAAGTGTGAAAACACTTCAGTTTTGTCGGCAAGAGTTGTCGGCAAATTTTCCTTCTATCCTATTCTCCCTAACTCCCCTCCTATTTCTTCTCCTATATTCCCTCCTCTATCTTCTCCTTATTCCTCCATGCCTCCATTCCCCTTATCTCTCCAACTCCTTCCCTTTATTCCTCCAACCTCCTTATCCCTCCACGCTCCCTTTCCTCTATATGCATTATATATTATTGTCAAATTAATGTTGTATGTTGGAGAGTGCAATTTAAATAATTAAATTATTTTTTCTGTTGCGTTTATTTTTTGTTTCATGCTGTCATAGTTTTCACCCGATCAAAGAGCACACCACAACACATAATGTAACGAGGTTCACCAATTTGGCTACTCCTCAAGAATGATTGCTTGGACTACTGTCCAAATAAAGCCTTTGCAAAACACCAATTTTACAATCTGCTTACCAGCACCCACTGGAAGGAGCACCAACCCCCGATTTATCCGCACCAACGAAAGGAGCACCAACCCCTATCCAAGCACCTACTTGGATCCCTGTTTTGAAAGTTATATTAATGACATACAAATGCCTTCACTTTTACAAGACCCCGACTGGTCTCCAATTTATCAAAATACAATAAACACTTACTGCTCAGCTTGTCGCTCTCTTACAACACTCTTCTCACCCTCTTTCGGTAGCACTTTCACACATACGGCAACAACCTTTATTCTTCATGCAGACCTGCTTTTATAACATATTAGTCTCTATTTTTAACTTCCATTTTTACGCATGCAACCCGTAACTATTTCTTAAATATTCTATTCTGCCACTTGTCAACTATAACTTCATCTTTATGTAACTCCTTTTGCGTATATAAAGTGGGCATTTCGTTAAACACGTTACATGCAACATATACCTCTACCATGACTGTTCATATTCTTTTCTATGCATGCATGCATTTTTTGATTCTATTTATGCGACTGTTCGATTTCTCCTTCTTTGACTGTTCTTAAAATAGCTGCATGATTTCTATCTGTAACTGCACCTGTAACTATCGCATTTACTCCAATTAACTCTTCTTATTTTGGCTGCATGCTTTTCCTCTACAACTGCCCCTTTAACTGTTGTTCTATTCTAGTTAACTGTCTGTTATCGTGTTGTTGCGACCTGTCACGAAATCGTGACACTTCTGTATCTTTCTGCCCTTCTCGCCTTTTACCCGTGAAAATACATGTCACGAAATCATGACATTTTTGGCCTCCTTGTTCACCTCTTGTCTTGCAGCCACGAAAACTAGACATGTCATGAAATCGTGACACTTTTCGCTTCCTTGCACTTCTCTGCCTTTCGCCCACGAAAATGGAACATGTCACGAAATCGTGACACTTTCACTGCCTTGTGCCTTTTCTGTCTTTGGCCAGCAAAAACACATGTCATGAAATCGTGACACTTTTCGCTTCCTTGCACTTCTCTGCCTTCCGCCCATGAAAATGGAACATGTCACGAAATCGTGACACTTTCGCTGCCTTGTGCCTTTTCTGTCTTTGGCCAGCGAAAACACAACATGTCACGAAATCGTGACACTTTTCGCTTCCTTGCACTTCTCTGCCTTTCGCCCACGAAAATGGAACATGTCGCGAAATCGTGACACTTTTCCTCCTTGGCGCTTTCTCTTCGAACCTGTCACGAAATCATGACACTTTCTCTCCTTGGCGCTTTCTCTTCGATCCTATCGCGAAATCGTGACACTTTCTCTCCTTGGCGCTTTCTCTTCGATCCTGTCATGAAATCGTGACACTTTCTCTCCTTGGCGCTTTCTCTTCGATCCTGTCATGAAATCGTGACACTTTCTCTCCTTAGCGCTTCCTCTTGGAACCTATCATGAAATCGTGACACTTTTCTTTGAGAGCTCCTTCTCCTCGAGCATGTCATGAAATCATGATAGTTTTCTTTGCTTGCGCATCTTCTTCAAACATGTCACGAAATCGTGACAATTTTTCTACTTGCCTTCTTCTCTGCCAACATGTCATGAAATCATGACAGTTTTCCTTGTGCCTTCTCTCTCCTCGGCCATGTCACGAAATCATGACAATTTTGCTTACGCCTTCTCTCTCCTCGGCCATGTCATGAAATCATGACAATTTTGCTTGTGCCTTCTCTCTCCTCGTCCATGTCACGAAATCGTGACAATTTTGCTTGCGCCTTCTCTCTCCTCGTCCATGTCACGAAATCGTGACAATTTTGCTTGTGCCTTCTCTCTCCTCGTCCATGTCGCGAAATCATGACAATTTTGCTTGCACCTTCTCTCTCCTCGGCCATGTCATGAAATCATGACAATTTTTCTTGCGCCTTCTCTCTCCTCGTCCATGTCATGAAATCGCGACAGAAAACATGTCGCGATATCGCGACAGTTTTCTTACTTGTCTTTTTCTTTGATTTTCTGAATCTGGGCCACTTCTGTCTTCTTGGAAATTCACTGTACATGTTCTGATTGATCTCTGAACTCCTGTCCACTGATCAATCTGTCTATGTTGACAACAATGACAATACTTTTGTTGCACCTTGCTCAACAATCTCCCCCTTTGGAATTGTTGGCAACACTCATGCACTCTCCTGTAATTCTTCTCCCCCTTTGACAATAATACCAAAGGGCTACTACAGAATCCCCCTGAGTCTATGCACAACATTCTCGGATACACATTGTTATAGTTAGCAAAAATCATGAATATGAGCAAAACTATAAACATAGGCATAAATGCTCCCCCTGAGAATGTGATCCCAATTGATAGTCAGTTCTTGGGAAATGTGACTACTCCCAACTTACTCCGAAGGTACTCAAAAACTTCCTTTGGTAATGGTTTTGTGAATATATCTGCTACTTGCTCCGTAGTCGAAACAAAATCCAATTTGACCTCCCCTTCTCGCAACTTTATCCTTCAAGAAGTGATACCGGATTGCAATATGTTTGGTTCGAGAATGCATAACCGGATTCTTTGATATGTTAATAGCACTAGTGTTATCACATTTAACTCGAAATTGGCTCTTTGAAGTGAATACCCGGATCTTTCAGGGTTTGTCTCATCCATAATATCTGTGTACAACATGTTGTTGCTGCAATGTATTCTCGCCTCCGTTGTGGAAAGAGAGACCGATTCTTGTTTCTTGTTGTGCCATGCTACCAACCTCGTCTCCAAGATAAAATGCTCCTCCACTGGTACTCTTTTTGTCATCAATACATCCTGCCCAATCTGCATCGAATATGCAATAAGAGTGAAGTCCTTACCTTTTGGGTACCATAACCCATACTCCATAGTACCCTTGAGGTACCTAAAAATCCTCTTCACGGTCGTCACATGAGTCTCTTTGGGACTAGCCTGAAATCTTGCCACCATGCATACCGCCTGTAAGATATCCGGTCCGGTAGCTGTCAAATACAAGCAGGCTTCCAATCATAGACCCGTACATGGTTTGATCTACATCTGGAGATTTGTCATCCTTGCTCAACTTGCAACCTGTTGTCATGGGAGTGCTGATAGGTTTACTATCCTCCATTGTGAACTTTTTCAGCATTTCTTTCACATATTTAACTTGAGAGATAAAAATGCCCTTTTTATTTTGATTGACTTGCAGTCCTAGGAAATAAGAAAGTTCACCAATCATAGACATCTCAAATTCTTTCTTCATTTTAGTTGCTATGTCTTTACAATATTCATCCATGCTGCTGCCAAATATTATATCATCTACATAAACAACAAGTACAATAAGATGGCCATTCTCTATTTTGACATATAAATTGTTGTCCACCATACCTTTCTTGAACCCCTGTTTAATAAGATAGTTATCCAGCCTTGCATACCATGCTCTAGGTGCCTGTTTTAGACCATACAACGCTTTCTTTAACTTGCAAACAAAATCGGGATTGTCACCGAGTTGGAAGCCATCTGGCTGTTCAATGTACACCTCTTCTTCCAGCTTTTCCATTCAAAAATGCTGATTTTACGTCCATTTGATATACTTTGAAATTTTTATGAACTCGCTAAAGCCGTAAACATTCTGATTGCCTCTAGTCTAGCTACTCGGTGCAAAGGTTTCCTCAAAATCAATGCCTTCAACTCCGAGCATAGCCTTTACAGCACCAATCTTGCCTTATTTCTGACAACCTCGTCCGTCTTCATTTAATTTATTTCAAAAAATCCATTTAGTACCGATTATGTTTTTATTTGTCGGCCGTGGTACTAATTCCCAAGTTTTGTTTTTCTCAATATGATCTAGTTCTTCATTAATTGCCTTCATCCAACTTTCATCTGTGCTTGCTTCAACAATATTTTTGGGTTCAATGCTCGGATAATAGAGAGTAGTTCCGTACTATCGCTTCTTCTTGTCTCGTATACCAACCGTTGGGTCCCCAATAATCTGCTCTCTCGGGATGATTTTTCTGCCATTGCCTGCTTTTGAATTTCTTGTTCTCTTCTTCTTCCGAGTCAATTCTTAAATCAGTCGGGTCAATTTTTTGATTTTCTTCTCGTTTCCATTTCTTCATCTCCTTCAATGACTTCTTCATAAATAGGGTAGTTTTCTTGATAAGTAATTTCTCGATCTCTACCTTCATCAACTTTAACATCCGCACTCTCCACAATTTTCTTTAGCCTCTTGTTGTAACATGTGTAGGCTTTGCTTTTTGTCGAGTAACCAAGAAAAATACCTTCGTCAGCTCTATCTTCAAACTTACCGAGATTATCTTCAGTTCGTTTGATATAACACTTGCTGCCGAACACTTTGAAGTATCTTGCTGTTGCTTTCCTATCGAACCACAACTCATAAGGAGTTTTGCTTTCATGCGTCCTTAACATGCACCTATTTTGAATGTAAACTGTAGTATGTACTGCCTCTTTCCAAAATCTGTCAGCTATTTTGTTCTCACCTAACATTGTTCGTGCCATTTCTTGCATAGTCCTTTTCTTCCTTTCAAAAACACCATTTTGTTGAGGTGTCCTTGCTACTGAGAACTATCTTTTGATCCCATATTTTTGACAAGTATTCTGCAAACTCCTCTCGAGATAAACTCTCCTCCTCTCGTCTGATCTTAGGCATTTAATTCTTTTTCCAATTTGATTCTCAACCTATTTTTTAAAAATCTTGAACATCTCAAAGGCATCTGATTTAAGCTTTAAAAATAGTACCCATGTCATCCTGGAGTAGTCATCTATGAACAACATAAAGTATTTGTCACCATTTATGCTTTGTGTTCTCATGGGTCCACATAAATCAGTATGTATCAGCTCTAACGGTTTGTCGGTGAAGTATTCCTTTGCTTTAAATGTGGATCTAGTTTGCTTCCCTTTTTGGCATGAAGCACATATGCTATTTATTGGTTTGCCAATGGTAGGTATATCTCTTACTGCTCTTTTTGAACTTATTTTTACTAGATTGTCAAAGCTAATATGACCGAGCCTCTTGTGCCACAACCAATTTTCATCTTCCTGTCCAATCAGGCATGCTCCTTCTGAAGTTTCTGAGAGAGTATATAGATTTCCAGAAGTCCTCGATCCAGTAGCTATCGGCTTCCCACTGTGTGCTTTTTCGACTTCATAGACCTGCTTCTTAAAGATGACTTCATGACCTCTATCATAGATTTGACTTACGCTCAGTAAGTTGTGCTTCAAACCAATTACAAACATAACTTCTTTGGAATTGATCTTTCCATCACTTATCTTGACTGTTCCTTTGTCAACTATTTTGGCTCCATCATTATTTCCAAACTTTACGTAACCCCTTCATATTTCTGTAATTTTTCAAATTTTTGTTTATCTCCTGTCATGTGACTCGGAGCATCCACTATCCAATATCCATGGTGCAGATTTGTTCTCGTGCTTTGAATGTTGTCTCATACAATCAAGGATTCCTTTTCTTCCTTGAGTTGCTCTTTTTCTTTCCATTCTGATTTGACTGTAGTTTTGGTCACTTGTTTAGACTTTTCTTTGTCAATGGCCTATGCATGTTTATCTGGGAATTTTCTATTTTGCCTTAAACTGTTTGGTTGAGTTCTTCTTCCCTGATATTTATTTGCTGCATATGTGCTTCTATAGTTTCTTGCAATGTGTCCAAAGTTATGACAGTTATAGCATTCTACTGCATAATCCATCAAGGGTGAAAAGACATTTCTACTAGTAAAATTTCTTTGTCCTATATTATAAATGCAGTCTAAAATCTTATGACCGTAAGTATTGCATTTAAAACAATAACCAAAAAAGGAATGATTGAACCTGGGAGTTGGTCTTTGCCAATTTGTAGTAGGAGCCACAAATTTTCTTCTCCTTTGATGTGTGACTTTTGTGAATCCCTCATTGTCAATAGTCTTCTCGTGCCTGGCATTGTTGCTTTCTTTTGCAAGATTCATTTTTCTTTGGTCAACCTTGATTTTATCCTCTTTCTTTACTGGTTCTACAGTTATGGCCTTTGATCCACTTGATGATTCTCCTTCGACAAACCCCAAGCCAAACTTGATGCCTCGTAGTCCTCTCGACTATTTATAATATTTTCAAGCTTTGCATAAATTCCTTCAAGTTTGTGATAGCAGCTCAATTTTTGATTCTTTTCTTCTAGCCGCATTCTTAAAACAACAATCTCTTCTTCTAGTTTGCCACACTCATCTATTCTCATGGTTAATCGTACTTCAAGTTCTTCAGACATTTTCTTAAATTCTTTTGTCTGTACTTTCAAACTATTTATTATGTCATTCGCATCCTCAAGCTTTCTTGAGACCTTATTATTCTTTTTCCTTTCTGTCTTCAACTCTTTAAGTGCAGCAACCAACTCTCCTTCCAGATAAACTTCAACCTCATCCTTACTTTTTGTATCACCTTCCTGTTTTTCTTCTGTTTTTGCTTCTTCAAATGCCATGAACAGAGCTTCACTTGTTTCTTCTTCAGAATCTTCACCTGAGCTATCTTCAGAAGAGCTGACATTCTTGGATATGAAACTTTTCTTTTTGAAATTGCTTTTCCTAAAGTTTGGTTTCTTCTTCCAATCACTTCTTTCTTGGTGTGACCCTTCATCACTTTTGGTTTTCTCATTCATTGGACACTTAGCTGCAAAGTGACCGACCCCTCCATAATTGAAACACTTAAATGGTAACTTTCCTCTATATTTTCCTTTTCCCTTTGTAAGTTTCCGAACAAAGTTGGCTTCCATTTCATCCGATGTCTCTTCATCCTCGATTCTTGTTCAGCTTTTGTATTCTTGTGTGCTTTAAAAGCAGCTTCTCTGTCTATGGGCTTAGTTTGTCCTATTCTCATTTCATATGCAGTCAAAGAGCCATGCATCTCATCCATGCTAAAACTATTTAGATCTTTAGCCTCTTCTATTGCAGAAACTTTAGAATTAAATCTTTTGTGAAGAGTTCTAAGTACCTTTTTTACGACAACCGCATCTTCAATTTTTTTGTCGAGTCCTCTGATTGCATTAATGATTCCATTGACTCTCAGCATATAGGCCTCTATGTTCTCATCGTCATTCATTTGTAATGCTTCGAACTGAGCTCGATGAGTTTGCAGCTTGGCTTCCTTGATCTTGTTGTCTCCTTCATGGATGCTCTTTAGTTTGTCCCACATGTCTTTTGCTGATGTACAACTCATGATCCTTATCAGTTCACTGTCTACTAGCCCACACATTATGGCATTCTGTGCTTTGGAGTTATTCTCAAACTTCTTCTTCTCAGTAGTATCCGTTGGAGGAGTAGCGGGTACTGTGTATCCATTTTCTACTGACTCCCAAATGTCGTATCCTAACGCACTCAGATATGTCTCCATCCTGAGTCTCCAGAATGAGTAATTAGTTCCATTGAACAAAGGAGCTTTGTTTGATGAGAATCCTTCATTACCTGCCATTGTGTTCCTTCCAAGATCACCTAAGCTGATTAAGCTTTGTTCAGGAACCTTGCTCTGATACCAATTGATATTCTCACAATGACACTGAGAGGGGGGGTGAATCAGTGTAGCTAAAAATCTAATCTGCAACTCTTAAAACTGAAGCAAAGAGAACTTGAAAATAGATAAAGCAATAATCACAAAAGAGCACACCACAACACACAATGTAACGAGGTTCACCAATTTGGCTACTCCTCAAGAATGACTGCTTGGACTACGGTCCAAATCCAGCCTTTGCAAAACACCAATTTTACAATCTGTTTACGCAAGACCCACCTGGAAGGAGCACCAACCCCTGATTTATCTGCACCAACAGAAAGGAGCACCAACCCCTATCCAAGCACCTACTTGGATCCCTATTTTGAAAGTTATATTAATGACATACAAATGCCTTCACTTTTACAAGACCCTGACTGGTCTCCAATTTATCAAAATACAGTAAACACTTCCTGCTCAAATTTGTCGCTCTCTAATAGCACTCTTCTCACCCTCTTTCGGTAGCACTTTCACACATACAACAACCTTTATTCTTCATGCAGACCTGCTTTTATAACATATTAGTCTCTATTTTTAACTTCCATTTTTACGCATGCAACCCGTAACTGTTTCTTAAATATTCTATTCTGCCACTTGTCAACTGTAACTTCATCTTTATGTAACTCCTTTTGCGTATATAAAGTGGGCATTTCGTTAAACACGTTACATGCAACATATACCTCTACCATGACTCGTTCGTATTCTTTCTCGTGCATGCATGCATTTTTTGATTCTATTTATGCGACTGTTCGATTTCTCCTTCTTTGACTGTTCTTAAAATAGCTGCATGATTTCTATCTCAGTAATCGCACCTCGTAACCGTTGCATTTACTCCAGCTTAACTCTTCTTATTTTGGCTGCATGCTTTTCCTCTACAACTCGCCCCTTTAACTGTTGTTCTGTTCCAGCTTAACTGTCTGTTATCGTGTTGTTGCGACCTGTCGTGAAATCGTGACACTTCTGTATCTTTCTGCCCTTCTCGCCTTTTACCCGCGAAAATACAACATGTCACGAAATCATGACATTTTTGGCCTCCTTGTTCACCTCTTGTCTTGCAGCCACGAAAACTAGACATGTCACGAAATCGTGACACTTTTCGCTTCCTTGCACTTCTCTGCCTTCTGCCCGTGAAAATGGAACATGTCATGAAATCGTGACACTTTCGCTGCCTTGTGCCTTTTCTGTCTTTGGCCAACGAAAACACATGTCACGAAATCGTGACACTTTTCGCTTCCTTGCACTTCTCTGCCTTCCGCCCACGAAAATGGAACATGTCACGAAATCGTGACACTTTCGCTGCCTTGTGCCTTTTCTGTCTTTGGCCAGTGAAACCACAACATGTCGTGAAATCGTGACACTTTTCACTTCCTTGCACTTCTCTGCCTTCCACCCGTGAAAATGGAACATGTCACGAAATCGTGACACTTTTCCTCCTTGGCGCTTTCTCTTCGAACCTGTCATGAAATCGTGACACTTTCTCTCCTTGGCACTTTCTCTTCGATCTTGTCATGAAATCGTGACACTTTCTCTCCTTGGCGCTTTCTCTTCGATCCTATCATGAAATCGTGACACTTTCTCTCCTTGGCGCTTTCTCTTCGATCCTGTCATAAAATCGTGACACTTTCTCTCCTTAGCGCTTCCTCTTGGAACTTGTCACGAAATCGTGACACTTTTCTTTGAGAGCTCCTTCTCCTCGAGCATGTCACGAAATCATGACAGTTTTCTTTGCTTGTGCCTCTTCTTCAAACATGTCACGAAATCATGATAGTTTTTCTACTTGCCTTCTTCTCTGCCAACATGTCATGAAATCGTGATAGTTTTCCTTGCGCCTTCTCTCTCCTCGGCCATGTCACGAAATCATGACAATTTTTCTTGCGCCTTCTCTCTCCTTGGCCATGTCATGAAATCATGACAATTTTGCTTGCGCCTTCTCTCTCCTCGTCCATGTCATGAAATCATGACAATTTTTCTTGCGCCTTCTCTCTCCTCGTCCATGTCACGAAATCATGACAATTTTGCTTGTGCCTTCTCTCTCCTCGTCCATGTCGTGAAATCACGACAATTTTGCTTGCGCCTTCTCTCTCCTCGGCCATGTCATGAAATCATGACAATTTTTCTTGCGCCTTCTCTCTCCTCGTCCATGTCGCGAAATCGCGACAAAAAACATGTCGCGATATCGCGATAATTTTCTTACTTGTCTTTTTCTTTGATTTTTTGAATCTGGGCCACTTCTGTCTTCTTGGAAATTCACTGTACATGTTCTGACTGACCTCTGACCTCCTGTCCACTGCATTAACTGCATCAATATATTTGTGTTGACAACAATGACAATACTTTTGCTGCACCTTGCTCAACATTCTGTATAATCATACTTAGGTGTAATAAGTTTACCTGAAAGCAAGTTAACTAATTTTCCACCTTTTTGTATGGTTTTAGGATATACTTTCTTTTTTTTTCTTGGTTTGCTAAAACACATTTCTTGAACAATCCTATTAATGATTGGTACAACTTGAGGTAAAGGGATTGTAATAGTTAAATGTTCTAATTCCTTTATCAAATCTGATTGTGAAGATGTTATTTTTGATATCTCGGACTGTTCAAAATATGATACTTTATTTGATGAGGTATCTTGTTCTTCTTGATGTTGTTTTAGTGTGGATTTGTTTTCATGTTCATTCTTTTTAACTTCACTTTCTACACTGATAAGTGGAATAGGTTCAAGCAATGGTTCACTTGAACACAACTAAGTTTTAACACAGTCACTAACATTTATTAGGGCTGTATTTTTTGATTCAACCACAGAGACAAGGGTTACATGTTTAACATGATTTGGACTGACCATAGGTTGAGTTGAAAATAGAGGTTGTTTTAATTTTTGTTGTTGTTGTCCATGATAGAAATTATGGATATAATTAGGCAACAAATTTGATTTTTGTTTTTGAAAATGTTGCTGCCCTTTGTATAGATTTTGATGTTGTACCCATTGATATCCCTGTAATTTTGGCTGCAACCATGGTGGATGTTGTTGATTCCATTGTTGTTGCATCCATCCATGTTGAGACCATGCTTGGGAGTATGCCCATGGTGGTTGACTCCAACATTGTTGAAGTGGACCTGAAGTAGACCATGGCATATACCAAGGATTATTTCCCCAATGTGCAGGAAATTGAGAAGCATTCTGATATGGAAATTTATGAAAATTATTCCCTTGTCCTTGTCCTACAAAATTGATTTTTTCATAGGTTGAGACTATTTTTCAAAGACACTTTTAAGTTCTGGCAATAAACTACACTGATCTATGGGGTGTCCTAATTGACAAATGCTACATGTAGCAGGTATAAATATTTTGTTCAAAGGACAATCATGAAGAGAGTGTTGCTTTTTACATTCTGAACAATAGATGGTTGAAGATTTAGTAGATTCATTTTTTTCATCTAATGTTCTATCATGTACTAAAATATCAACCTCTTTCATGCATTCTTTCAAATCATGTTTTTCATTACCAATTATGTGTTTTCTATGCCTTGAATGAGAGTAATTTTTACAGAGTTTAATAATTTCCTGAAATTTAAGTGCATTTGTATCTCCTCTTCCCAAGATATCCAATGCATCCCTAGATTCATCTTGTAGTCCCCTTAAGAATATGACTTTGCAAATTTCAGGTTCAACACTTCCACATCTCTTATGAACAAAAGAAAATCTGTCTATATAATCTTCTAAGATTTCATTTTCCTCTTGTTTCATTGTAAGAATTTCATCATTTTGATTCTTGACTTGACAATATTCTTGGTATCTCTCCAAGAATATGTTTTCCATCTCATCCCAAGTTCTAATTGAGTCAGGTGCTAAGGTGATAAACCATCGTAGAGCTAACTCTTTAAGAGTGGAAGGAAATAGTTTGAGCTTTTGATTGTCATTAGTGTAATCATGAGCTTGACATACAATTTTAAACTCAAACAAAAACATATCAAGATCTTCGGATGTAATTCCCTTGAAAGTTGGTAATACCGCAGGTGAAATGACCTTCATGGGAGCATTTTGATTAAGATCTAGTTGGATGGGATTTTGAAAAGTTCTGGCAGGTGCACTAGTTGCACTAGGGTGGAGCACATTGTTGGCTCTACCTTGATTCTCTTGTGAGCCTTCCATTGTAGGTTCCCAAAAACAATTATAAATCTTGTCAAATTTTCCCGATTGTATGGATTTGTCAAGAGAAAATGGTGTTGAACTACTTAATTTTCCTCCTTGTAATGATTTCTCAAAGGATCTTGCAAGGTGCTGGAAGTGGATGATTGGGATTCTTTGAAAATTCCAACATTTTTGGAAATAAAAAATTTAGACATTTTTGACATAATTTCAACCTCTTGTGAAATTTTCCTTCTTGTGGTTTCTTGCTTATTTCCTAAATGGACTAAAATACAATTTACCAATAACAATTACTTATACCAGTCATTACATTCAGATTTTACTCTAAAATTCACAACTTAGCATATTTAATAATTATTGGACTGCTTTTCACCTTCTAACAACACCGTGTTCCCTAGAAACGGTGCCAAAATGATGGGTTGTCATTAAGCACATCATTAATTCTCAATGAATTTATCAATCCAGGGTGGTGTCCAAGGCTATTTACGAGAGAAAGTTCAAGCAGGGTTGTAGTTCAGTTCATTTGGAAGCAACAAGTCTTATTGGTGGAATTGATTGTGTGGGGGTTTTGTGTCACTTCTACCCCTAAATTGCATAAATTGAACTTTAATCTATTTGCAAGAATGAAAACTAATTGCTAATTGCATAAATGAAACCCTAGTTACAGTTGCAAGAATGAAATCTAATTAAATTGCAGAATTGAAACTCTAGTTATAGTTGCAGAATTGAAAGTCTATTTAATCTTGCAATAATTGAAATGAAGCATAAAAACTAGATCCTATCAATGCTCTATAACAGAAGGTCGTCAATCTTCTGTGTAGGGTTTTGACAGCAAAAACAAGAATGCAGGGAAATTACAAAAAACTTGTAAATTGCTGGAAATGGAAATTTGTAGTGAATTGGAAAGTTGTTGGGAATGAAAAGAATAACCAGATCTACCACTAATCATATCACAAAAACATTATGAACAAGAATTAAACAACTAGGAATGTTAGTTGTGCAAAAGAATGAAAATGACAAGTTCACAACTTATTTTGCTATAGCAAAATCAGAATAAAACTTGTCTATCAGTCCTCCTCCTAGGTCTGGAAGTGGCCAGCCTCCTTTCTTAGAAGAAGGTTTGAATTCTTCTTTAAGTCTTACTCACACTCAGACATAACAAAATAAATGGAATGAAACTGCACTTTTATTGCTTCAGAAACATAATTACAATTCTGCTGAAATCTGTTACAAGTCTGAAATCACTATTCTATTATCTCCCTATTTATTTTCTATCTCCTCTATATAATCTAATATAATCTAATATCTAATATCTAATATCTAATAGCTCAACCTGGACGGGAGCTATCTTTTATAGATGCCTAAAATCTAATTACAAACAGAAAATATGTTGTTCCTGATATCCTGCAGAATTTCCTGGGTTTATCCTAGAAGAAGATCAAATTTGATCTTTTCCATAAATGGTGGCTTTGGATGGCAAGGACGACAAAGTTAGATGGGAGATATTTTCCCTTAACTTTCTCAACCTTATTATCCCCTTTTCCACCGCCAAAAGTCAGTCAACAAGTCAAAAAGTACATTCTGTTTTCATTCCGAAGATAAGTGGCTCATTCCGAAGATACTGCAATTCTCATTTCGAAGATCCGCTCATTTCGAAGATACTGCAATTCTCATTCTGAAGATCCACTCATTTCGAAGATACTACAATTTTCATTTCGAAGATCTGCTCATTCCGAAGACACTGTGTTTTCTCATTCCGAAGATATATGTTCATTCCGAAGACACTGTGTTCATTCCGAAGATCTTTAGAATGACCAACTGTGTTGACTCCAAATGGTTTTGGCTGCATTTCTCAGGTGGATTAGCCCTCAGGATCAGATTGCAATAGTCTTCATTCTTCCTTGGATGTGAATTCCATGCCTTGCCATTCATTGGCAGCCTTGCTAGAATTTATATGGAAAAACCAGTTTTCTTGCCGTACAAGTAATAAGTCTTTGTACTATTTGCTGAATTTAGAGAAACTAATGCTTAATGATCATCAAAATAAGACTAGTGAAGTGTTGCTGTCAACCTAAGCATGACAAGATAACATAAAACTATACAAGAACTGTTAAAAATTAGAATATAATGTCCTTAACACTTCAATCATGCAAACAGTTAATACACAGCATATTAAATCAACTTAACTAGCATATAAGATAATTCACAAGAGTTTTAGGCAGTTTTAACTATTTAAAACATGCTATAAATGAGGCTTATCCAGGCCTCATCATTCCCCCCCAACTTATATTAATGCATGCCCTCATGCATTGCAGTGGGCTATGGAGTCACAAATGTCCATACTCATATTCCATGTTTCATAGAACAATTTAGTGCCTGTGTAATTTCTCATGAAGGTTTCGGAGTCATTATTCAAACTGATCATCTGGTTGGGAATCCTCTTCAAAATAGGAGGGAACCAGAGTAATGATGGTTGGAGGCCTGAATCTGAGACCTACCCAATAATGTTGCATAAAGGTATTTCTCTGGATTGAGAAGGCAATGCCTTAGAATGGAAGGGCACTACTTCAAAGTGGAGGGGCACTACTTCAGAATGAGCACCTGTGTCTTCATATTCCCTAGATAATCCAAGTAGTAACTAAACCAAATCCTCCTCTTTATCTGATATAGTTGATTGTTCTTCAACTTGTGACAGACTACTTTTTAGTTTCTCCACTTTCTGCTATAATTCTCTAATTTTCTTTTCATGTTTTTCAATAACATCTTTTCTTTCCTCAATCCATCTCATTTGTATTTTTATAACACTCTTGGCTGCTCTCAGTTGTTTTGTGATGTCCACCTCCTCTTCTTCATTCGACTCAGAACCTAATACTGACAAATCAACTGCAGTTTGTTGCTCAACAATGATCTCATCCTCTACTTCAGACCCCTACTCCTGTACAGGAGGTTCCATGAAATTATCTATGATTACATCCAAATTCTCAGTGGCTTGTTGCACTTCTATGACATCGGGGCTATCCTGTCTAGTCTTCTCTTCAATCATTTGTTCTTTTATCTCTTTTTGTTGGAGTCTTGCAGACCTCCTAGTCCTTAATGTATATTTTCTCTTCTTGCCCTATTTTCTTGTGGTAACAGGGGCTATAGGGATAACTTCAGGCTCTTCACTAGGAACTTCACTCTCCTATTCTGACAGATAAATAATATCTTTAATAAAATGAACCCTCTTCTATTTTATTTTTTTGCTGTCAGTTTTAACCCTTCTCTTCTTCCTCTAGATATTTTTATAGCATTTTCCTCTTCTCCTTCATCTTCTTCTTCAAAACTACATTAGTTAGGGTAGAATAAAACCTATTACCTTTTCCTAAAATGATGTTGCACACCTTTAATAAGACCATGATGATGAGGACTCCTTTTTTCCTCTTGATAATGTTTTGCCATGCTCGTAGTTCTTTAGTATGCTAGAAAATTCACTCTAAATTTAGGTTGTTGCCTACCATGCCTGAGGTGGTTTAAAATTTTGAAATGATGCCCTGACAAAATTACATACTACCCTTCACAGGTTGAAAAATCTGGTAACCCATGTGGTTACATTATTCCAGGGTTCTTGTAGGCTGGCCCTTTTTCATTTTTCACTTCATTTCTCTGTTCTGATGCTGAGAAGACTGCTCTCTTCTACTACTACAGTCATCTGCTAGGTCACTGATTTCTGGTTTCTACAGAATTACAGGGTTTGCTCTTGTTCTTCTTCAGAAAGAACTTTTAATTTTTTTTACTTTTCCTTGTAATCATTAGCAAATATGTCTTCGAAAAGAAAATATGGCACACTTCCTTATTCTGTGCTCTGAACACCTGGCCATCAATCATTGGACATCCTTGCCATCAAATTTTCTTTACTATTTTTAGCTCATCCATTCTGCATGCAAATTTTCCCACATGAGTGGTTATTAGCAATGAATGGTGGTGGCATGTTTGTTGGTTATTTTCCTTGTGATTCTCGTACTTCCTCGATGGGTGCAAAATATGAGATGAATCTAACCGCAAGCCAGCTGACATGTGTCAATGATCACATGGAGTAAAACAATTCTGCTGACTATGTCTTTTTCTCCCTCCTTGGATGCCACGTGGAAACAGACTGTTAAATCTTCATTCTAAAGATTATGTTTCATTCCGAAGACTAAGCTGGGCATTTAATTTGAAGATAACCTCATTCCAAAGATAAACCTTCATTCCGAAGACAAACCTTCATTCCGAAGATAAACCTTCATTCCAAAGACAAACCTTCATTCCAAAGACAAACCTTCATTCTAAAAACACACCTTCATTTCGAAGACAAACCTTCATTCTGAAGACAAAGGCTTCATTCCGAAGATACCACGGTTATTGAAGATACAACAGTCATTCTGAAGACAGTAGAAACCAACATTTTTCTCTTTCTCCAAGCATGTTTTGTTTATGCCAACTCTTATGAACACTTTTATACTAATGGTTAATTGTCATATACTATATATCAAATATTTACAATGAGAAAAGTGCAAGAAACATATATACCTGGTTAAAACAAGTTAATGCAAGTTTTGAAAGATGACTGCTTCTGTTGATATTCTGCTGAGGCTTCCTGCAACACTTCAAAAACAAGTGCAGTTGGTGAATTTGTACAATGGTGACTCAGAACTTTCAAGGTTATGCATGCCAAAAAACTGGTTTTCATGCATACCAACTCAGTAGCGCCTTAGAAAAGGTTTTCACTACTGAGCTATTCATTTTTCTCTCTTTTTTTTTTTTCTTTCTTGGTTTCCTTTTTTTTTTCTCTCCTTTTCTCTCTCTTTTTTCTTGATTCTAATTATGCCCATGAAGGAATTCATAATCAGAATTTATTCATCTTTTTGTTTTCTACTTTTTCTGATTTTTTTTTATTTTTCTTTTAAGATTCAAAGATATGATCATTTGGAATCTTCATCGAAGAAGAAGCCTCTTCTCATCAAATGTAACCGTGTGAAATACCGAGCAAATTCCACCTTTGTTAGTGGTTTATGGTACAACCGTAAAAGATGTCCATTCACCACTAATATCCTCCTTAAATCATCAACTAAAGAAAGTTGAACAACTTCATTCTCAAACTCCCCTGGTTCATCCTTGCTGCTCTTAATGTGATCATCATGCCACATTTTCCATTTTTGTTGAGTGAACTCTATTTGGTGAAGTGCTTCCAACCAAAGTTCATCAAATGCATTCAACTGCAAAATTTGTTTTTTTTGTACCGCAACAACTCAATGCCAACTCGCTAAAGATGCATAAAATGTTAGTAAAGCATTAGGATGTTGCACCAATATATCAAACAAATTTGCTCCCTGGTTTTTAGTCAACCAACTATTGTTGTTCAAAGGTTGTTTTGGTTGTATTTCAGTTTGTTTTGTACCAGGCTGATTTGAATTGGTTCTTGGAGAAACATTTTTATTTACAACAATGGAGGCCAAAACTAAAGTATTCTTTTCATTTTCCTTATGTGTTCTAAGAAACTGTGGGCTTTCTGTACAATCATACTTAGGTGTAATAAGTTTACCTGAAAGCAAGTTAACTAATTTTCCACCTTTTTGTATGGTTTTAGGATATACTTTCTTCTTTTTTCTTGGTTTGCTAAAACACATTTCTTGAACAATCCTATTAATGATTGGTACAACTTGAGGTAAAGGGATTGTAACAGTTAAATGTTCTAATTCCTTTATCAAATCTGATTGTGAAGATGTTATTTTTGATATCTCAGACTGTTCAAAATATGATACTTTATTTGATGAGGTATCTTGTTCTTCTTGATGTTGTTTTAGTGTGGATTTGTTTTCATGTTCATTCTTTTTAACTTCACTTTCTACACTGATAAGTGGAATAGGTTCAAGCAAGTGGTTCACCTGAACACAACTGAGTTTTAACACGATCACTAACATTTATTAGGGCTATATTTTTTGATTCAACCACAGAGACAGGGGTTACCTGTTTAACATGATTTGGACTGACCACAAGTTGAGTTGAAAATAGAGGTTGTTTTAATTTTTGTTGTTGTTGTCCACGATAGAAATTATGGATATAATTAGGCAACAAATTTGATTTTTGTTTTTGACAATGTTGCTGCCCTTTGTATAGATTTTGATGTTGTACCCATTGATATCCCTGTAATTTTGGCTGCAACCATGGTGGATGTTGTTGATTCCATTGTTGTTGCATCCATCCATGTTGAGACCATGCTTGGGAGTATGCCCATGGTGGTTGACTCCAACATTGTTGAAGTGGACCTGAAGCAGACCATGGCATATACCAAGGATTATTTCCCCAATGTGCAGGAAATTGAGAAGCATTCTGATATGGAAATTTATGAAAATTATTCCCTTGTCCTTGTCCTACAAAATTGATTTTTTTCATAGGTTGAGACTGTTTTTCAAAGACACTTTTAAGTTCGGCAATAAACTACACTGATCTGTGGGGTGTCCTAATTGACAAATGCTACATGTAGCAGGTATAAATATTTTGTTCAAAGGACAATCATGAAGAGAGTGTTGCTTTTTACATTCTGAACAATAGATGGCTGAAGATTCAGTAGATTCAATTTTTTTCATCTAATGTTCTATCATGTACTAAAATATCAGCCTCTTTCATGCATTCTTTCAAATCATGTTTTTCATTACCAATTCTGTGTTTTCTATGCCTTGAATGAGAGTAATTTTTATAGAGTTTAATAATTTCCTGAAATTTAAGTGCATTTGTATCTCCTCTTCCCAAGATATCCAATGCATCCCTAGATTCATCTTGTAGTCCCCTTAAGAATATGACTTTGCAAATTTCAGGTTCAACACTTCCACATCTCTTATGAACAAAAGAAAATTTGTCTATATAATCTTCTAAGATTTCATTTTCCTCTTGTTTCATTGTAAGAATTTCATCATTTTGATTCTTGACTTGACAATATTCTTGGTATCTCTCCAAGAATATGTTTTCCATCTCATCCCAAGTTCTAATTGAGTCAGGTGCTAAGGTGATAAACCATCGTAGAGCTAACTCTTTAAGAGTGGAAGGAAATAGTTTGAGCTTTTGATTGTCATTAGTGTAATCATGAGCTTGACATACAATTTTAAACTCAAACAAAAACATATCAGGATCTTCGGATGTAATTCCCTTGAAAGTTGGTAATACTACAGGTGAAATGACCTTCATGGGAGCATTTTGATTAAGATCTAGTTGGATGGGATTTTGAAAAGTTCTGGCAGGTGCACTAGTTGCACTAGGGTGGAGCACATTGTTGGCTCTACCTTGATTCTCTTGTGAGCCTTCCATTGTAGGTTCCCAAAAACAATTATAAATCTTGTCAAATTTTCTTGATTGTATGGATTTGTCAAGAGAAAATGGTGTTGAACTACTTAATTTTCCTCCTTGTAATGATTTCTCAAAGGATCTTGCAATGCTGGAAGTGGATGATTGGGATTCTTTGAAAATTCCAACATTTTTGGAAATAAAAAATTTAGACATTTTTGACATAATTTCAACCTCTTGTGAAATTTTCCTTCTTGTGGTTTCTTGCTTATTTCCTAAATGGACTGAAATACAATTTACCAATAACAATTACTTATACCAGTCATTACATTCAGATTTTACTCTAAAATTCACAACTTAGCATATTTAATAATTATTGGACTGCTTTTCACCTTCTAACAACACCGTGTTCCCCGACAACGATGCCAAAATGATGGGTTGTCGTTAAGCACATCATTAATTCTCAATGAATTTATCAATCCAGGGTGGTGTCCAAGGCTATTTACGAGAGAAAGTTCAAGCAGGGTTGTAGTTCAGTTCATTTGGAAGCAACAAGTCTTATTGGTGGAATTGATTGTGTGGGGGTTTTGTGTCACTTCTACCCCTAAATTGCATAAATTGAACTTTAATCTATTTGCAAGAATGAAAACTAATTGCTAATTGCATAAATGAAACCCTAGTTACAATTGCAAGAATGAAATCTAATTAAATTGCAGAATTGAAACTCTAGTTATAGTTGCGAAATTGAAAGTCTATTTAATCTTGCAATAATTGAAATGAAGCATAAAAACTAGATCCTATCAATGCTCTGTAACAGAAGGTCGTCAATCTTCTGTGCAGGGTTTTGACAAAAAAAACAAGAATGCAGGGAAATTATAGAAAACTTGTAAATTGCTGAAAATGGAAATTTGCAGTGAATTGGAAAGTTGCTGGGAATGAAAATAATAACCAGATCTACCACTAATCATATCACAAAAACATTATGAACAAGAATTAAACAACTAGGAATGTTAGCTGTGCAAATGAATGAAAATGACAAGTTCACAACTTATTCTGCAGTAGCAAAATCAGAATAAAAACCTGTCTGTCAGTCCTCCTCCTAGGTCTAGAAGTGGCCAGCCTCCTTTCTCAGAAGAAGGTTTGAATTCTTCTTTAAGTCTTACTCACACTCGGACATAACAAAATAAATGGAATGAAACTGCACTTTTATTGCTTCAAAAACATAATTACAATTCTGTTGAAATCATTACAGGTCTGAAATCACTATTCTATTATCTCCCTATTTATTTTCTATCTCCTCTATTTAATATAATTAATCTAATATCTAATATCTAATATCTAATATCTAATAGCTCAACCTGGACGGGAGCTATCTTTTATAGATGCCTAAAATCTAATTACAAACAGAAAATATGTTGTTCCTGATATCCTGTAGAATTTCCTGGGTTTATCCTAGAAGAGGATCAATTTGATATTTTCCATAAATGGTGGCTTTGGACGGCAAGGACGACAAAGTTAGATGGGAGATATTTTCCCTTAACTTTCTCAACCTTATTATCCCCTTTTCCACTGCCAAAAGTCAGTCAAAAAGTACATTCTGTTTTCATTTCGAAGATAAGTGGCTCATTCCGAAGATACTGCAATTCTCATTCCGAAGATCCGCTCATTTCGAAGATACTGCAATTCTCATTCCGAAGATCCGCTCATTCCGAAGATACTACAATTTTCATTCCGAAGATCCGCTCATTTCGAAGACACTGTGTTTTCTCATTCCGAAGATATATGTTCATTCCGAAGACACTGTGTTCATTCCGAAGACACTGTGTTCATTCCGAAGATCTTTAGAATGACCAACTGTGTTGACTCCAAATGGTTTTGGCTGCATTTCTCAGGTGGATTAGCCCTCAGGATCAGATTGCAATAGTCTTCATTCTTCCTTGGATGTGAATTCCATGCCTTGCCATTCATTGGCAACTTGCTGGAATTTATATGGAAAAACCAGTTTTTTGCTGCACAGTAATAAGTCTTTGTACTATTTGCTGAATTTAGAGAAACTAATGCTTAATGATCATCAAAATAAGACTACTGAAGTGTTGTTGTCAACCTAAGCATGACAAGATAACATAAAACTATACAAGAACTGTTAAAAATTAGAATATAATGTCCTTAACACTTCAATCATGCAAACAGTTAATACACAACATATTAAATCAACTTAACTAGCATATAAGATAATTCACAAGAGTTTTAGGCAGTTTTAACTATTTAAAACATGCTATAAATGAGGCTTATCCAGGCCTCATCATTAATGCCCATGGAGGCATCCACGTCAAAGAGTGGTTTGAGACCCAATTCTTCTCACATTAGGAGGTTGTATTCATGCACTTGATTATCCAAGTAGTCCTCCCAGACTCTTCAAGTGTGAGGTTCCATTAGAACCTCCTAGCTTAGACCAAAGAGGTGATGGTGATATCGACTCGAGATCCTCTAATTATGTCATGGGGGAGTGCCTTGCTAGCACAGATCTACCATAAGCTATATCAGATCACACATCGAAGGAGAGCCGACATCAGCTATAACATCCTCCTCCAGGTTTAGGGCTAGCAGCACATCTTGATTGAGATCCCTATTGATTTTACTATGATGATCACTGGCATCGATTATAAGAGTCAATGATATACTGCCTACTAGCCCTGGGAGTGAGAGGGATTTAGGAGTAGGTCTCATGTAGGAGACCTAGAGCACTACATTTCCATATTTACATAGCTCCACCCTTAACACATACAATGGTGATCGTATATGGACTGCCCAGCCTAGACAGAGGTGGATAGGTACCTATGACAAGTGTGTAAAGATAGATGGATCTTTTGTTGGAAAGTCGATATACATGAGTACCACTTCTACTCTCACATGCTAAGGTATTTTGGGATCCGACAAGTTTTCCCAGAGTTGCAACTCATCTACAGATGCCTGGTCCTAGAGAGGGACCTGACTTGGCCCTAGGTGACTCCACTAGGGGACGATGATGATGAATTTCAATATTTAGGCCAAACATATGTAGGTAATACTCCTGATTATGATGGTTGGTGGTCTGAATTCTAGTGGTATGGATAGGGTCCTCTAGGCCGACCAACTGGTGGATTCGTAGAAAAGGGTGTAAAGGGCACATATGTGGATCCTTAGGTGCGTAGGACCCACCAGTAGATAGAAGGCACATGGGGTGCAAGGGTTGCTATAGATGAGGACCCATAAGTGGAGGTAGAGGAGGAGGCATTAGAGGAGGGTGAGACACATTCGAATAGCGATATTGGGTAGCTGAGAGCCCATATTTCCAATATCCAAAGCTAGGTTGGGATACTGTAGACATATATCCTACACAGGGATACAACCATCACCATGATATAGGTGAATCTCACTCACGAGGAGATGTGATAGGTTTCTGCTGTAGATACTCAGATTGCACAACTCACAGGCGATCAAGATGTGGCACAGGTGTAGCTGAGTGTCATTACTACTAAGAGGGACTTTCTTAAGATAGTGAGGGTAGATTCATATTCATATGCTATTATGCCACCTTCGATAGTGCCCTCGACTTTACTACCAATACGTCACGATCCCATGGTAGAGATTTGGTACCTACATTCCCTCATGAAGGAGGGTAATGAGCGATAGGTAGTGAGTGGAGCTCACATCTCCCAAATAGAGGGCTACATTAGGCTGATAGGTAGGGAGGTACCAGAGGATACCGACACTACAAGGACATAGAGGACCAGGTCTAGGACCAGGGAAATAGGGCAGTATTCTTCTAGCTTGAGCCACAAGACGCATAGGACTAAGAGGACTCATAGGTCTTCGAGCACTCATGGTGCTAGCTCTCAAAGGACTCACAAGGATGGCAGAGGCTATGGAGGTGCCTCACAGATTGAGGGTATAGGCCATGTCTAGTATGGATCTTCAGAGATAATTTGTGTACCAGTTTTGAGTGTAAGATCGAGAACCTACATAGTTGTAGCATGTGGGCATTTTGATATACCTTGATACTATGTACTCTTTGACACATATATTTATATTATATGACAAATCTTTTCATTATATGTGTATTTTATTTTTGGTATTTTATGTTTATGTTATGCACATGGATGTAATGTAGATATTTGATTTATTGCTATATGATGTGATGTATGGATGACATGCACTAGCTATATGATGTGGATGTAGTGATATACATGTGTTGATGGACTACTTTATGTTGCAATGTATACGAATGCAATGTTTGATGTTTTAATCCAGTTTTGATTTGCTTCACTTATATGCATTTACTTTATATTGCTATGACATGATTCATGCCATGTTTTTACTGCATGTATTTTTGATGATATTGATTTATTGTACATGGACATGTATGTTTGAATCACTTAAAACACAATGTATGCAACATGATATAATTTTTTGACAATATGATGGATGAAACCACATAATGTATAACAATCATGCATGATAATTGCTATATTTTATTATGAATCCTTATTGATTTGACACTCGTATGTGAGCTACAATGCATTGTTTCTATTTATAAGCTTTTTGTAAATTAAAAGATACGCATAACATAGTCAATGGCTATTTAAATATCATTTCTAACATCCATATGGTATCTAACATATATCACAAATAGTTCTAATAAACAAACTCTCATAAACGAGATTTTATATTTGATGATTGCATTTGAAAATTTGATTGTTGCTATTTGGGAATTTTTGAGGCTTTCCATGAAACTCAAACACCCTAGTTGACTAATAAAAAGTTGTATACTAACCATACTAAACTTGAGAAACATAAGGATTTCATTAGCCCTAACTATTCATTATCCCTGTGTGTGCAAATGAATACATTAAGATAAGGCACAAGCATACCCCAATGTCAGGCGAGATTATTTCAGCCCATTGCTAAGATTGGGGGTCCACAAATGTTTATCCAATCCTAGGTTTAGATTTTAGTTGTACTAGACCACTAGGCGATATAGGAAACCTAAATCTATCTCTTGCACATTCAAACATTGGTCTGCACAAAAGTGAAATGCTAATGCATCAGACATATCATCATGCGTAAGGTATAGTATTGTTGGCAATTCCATGGATTCAAGTTCACTTCCTTCTTTTCTTCAATTTTTTAGGTTACTTGCTCATATAAAGTGATAAAAATCATTGTTTATTTTTATACTTTAGTGACAATAATCACTGTTTATTTTGTACTTTCCTTTCTTTTTCTTTCTTTCTTTCTTGAGCAAGGGATTTGATACTTATTTTTCTTTCTTTGTACAATTTGTCTTCATTTGACTTGAATTTTTGGAATTTTACATTTGATAATTTGCTTCAGAAACTTCCTTTAGGGATTTTACTTTGGGGAACTATTTCTGGGATATCAATCTAGGATATCGATCTTATGATATCAATATGGGATATCAATTTAGGATGTCGATTTATGATATCAATCAAGGGTATCAATCTGGAGGATTGATCTAGTATATCACTCTGGGATATTGCTCATTTTAACATAAGCAAGGGATTTTGGGTAGGGAACGAACTTGTCCTTTTTCCAATTACCAATATTTCCCATACCTTCCACATAGGGGGATAAGCAAGAATAAATATTTTCACCTCAGGATACCTGGTCCTGCTTCGTGGCTTTCATATTCCCCTAGTACTTATTAGGATTGTTTAAATTGTTTATTAGTGATAGAATTCTGATATGCTAAGGGCTATACTGACTAGACCTTAACTACAAAATCAAAGCAAGTGAAGAAAACAAGCTTATACTGAGAGGGGGGGTGAAAAGTATAAGACCACTTTTTAATTTGCTTTAAAATCAAATTTCAAAATAGTATAATGTAGTGAATAGACAACAGTAATAATAGCAGTAATCAAAGCAAAGCACACACCATCCACAAAGTGACACAACAATTTATGTGGCTCACCCAATGTGGGCTACTCCACAGATAAAACTTTTCTCTAAAAGTTATATCATAGTTCTTTGGCAAACCTTCCCAATTACAAAGTTTATGGGCACCAACCCAAAGGAGACATCTTCCCCTAGCTCTGCTCTTAGTGGTGATCCTCTAGAAGACCTCTACCTCCTCTGCCCTTAGCAAGTGGAACTCTATCCATAGAAGACACCTATCTTCCCTGCTCTGGATAGAGATCTCTGTCCTCAACTCTATCACTACAAATCTATTCCTCAAATTTGCACCAAACACAGTCCTTCGGTCTAGCACAAATCAGTCCTCTTTCTCTGTTCTTTTCTATTACAGTCGCACTTGGTCAAAACCAACTTTTCACTATCTGTGCAAACATAGCAGCACAGTCTTTGCACTCTATGCAAACACAGCAGTCGATCAGACTTCCACTTATGCACCTCTACGATCGAACTTCTCCCCACACTCTATCTGCGCAAATCGCACTTCGAACGCACACTTGATCGATTTGACTCGACTCGCTCTCTTGCGCATAGCAGAATTCACTTGCACAAATTTGACACACACATTCGATGATCAAACTCTCTGAACAGCCCTCCTTTTATACTGACAATCTCAAGATTAGATTCTTGATCTTAGTCGACTGTATATCCCTAAAACAATGTCGGCTGCACAACCCTACACTTCGTCGGCTCAAGGTTAACTCTATCGACTTCAACCGCCTCTGCTGTTCTATAGCTTTTCTTGTGAAACTACAACATGTCATGATATTGCGACACTTTTACAGTCATACACCATCTATAGCCTGTTGTCATGAAATTGTGACACCTTGGCCTTTGTCAACTTCCTTTGTGCTTCTGTCGCAAAATCGTGACACCTTTGCCTCTTGCTGACATCATCTCACTTCTGTCATGAAATCATGACACTTTAGTCTTCATGGCCTTCCTCTCAGCTTTTGTCATGAAATCGTGACACTTATGATTTTTGCTGACGTCATATTCACTCTATCGTGAAATCATGACGCTTTAGTCTACAATGCCTTCTTATCTGCTTTTGTCATGAAATCATGACACATTTGCTTCTGCTGACGTCATCTGCAACTCTATCACGAAATCACGATGCTTTCATTGCCTTAAGCTCTTTTTTGCCATATGCCCGTGAAACTGGAACATGTCACGAAATTGTGATGCTTTTGCCTTCGAGCTCTTCCTTCTTCAATTCATCACGAAATCGTGATGCTTCTTATGTTTAAGACTTGCTAACTATTTCTGTCGCAAAATCGTGACACTTTCTCCAACTGCAAGCTGCCATCTCAACCTGTCACGAAATCATGACACTTTCTGCATCCGTACAACTTCTTTGTAGCCTATCACGAAATCACGATGCTTTCAACTTTTGAAAGCTTTCCTTGCAACCTGTCACAAAATCATGATGCTTCTCCTTTCATACTCTTCCCTTTTGCTACATGTCACGAAATCACGATAGTTCTCACTTCGAGATTTTCAACATGTCACGAAATCATGACAGTCCTCAACTTGACCTCTATAGCATGTCGCGAAAACACGACAGTCCTCACTTGGAACTTTGCATCATGTCACGAAATCATGATAGTTCCTGAATAACTTTCTCTCTCTCTTCGATCTTGTCGTGAAATCATGACCATTCACACTACGGACTCTCTTTTCTGCATTATGTCACGAAATCGCGACACCTTTTCGTCCATACAACTTTCCTGGCAATGTGTCATGAAATCGTGACACTTTTCCTTCTCTACCTTCCTGCACTTTATGAGTCGCGAAAATGCGACATGTCGTGAAATTGCGACAATTTTGCCAGCTTCGTCTTTGTCTTCTAGCATGTCACGAAATCGTGACACTTTTGCCCAAACTTTCTCTCTCCTCAAACATGTCACGAAATCGCAACAATTTTGCCAGCACTTTCTCTCTCCTCAAACATGTCACGAAATCACGACAGATTTTCCAGTGCTTTCTTTCTCTTGAAACATGTCACAAAATCACGACAGTTTTTCCAGCTGCCTGCATACTTTTTCTTACTTGTCTTTTTCTTGATCTTTTGCAACTGGGCTACCTTGATCTTCTTGGAAACTCACTGTCCATGCTAAAACCTTCATCAAGACACATTTTTTGACATCAAACCAAATTGCTTCAAGACCTTCTTGACATCAATGACAACATCTACACTTAGAGCAAAGGCAATGTACCCAAGGTACCCAAAATTGCCAACAATCTCCCCCTTTGTCATTGATGGCAACCCTTAACTGAAAACATAACTCAAGAGCCAAAACTAAACCCTACTGATCCAAAAACTAAGAATCTACAATTGAAGTTTTTGCTCCCCCTGACTTGAAGCTTTCTTCTTCACTTGAAGCTCTCCCCCTTACTCATATCTCTCCCCCTTTGTCATCAATGGCAAAGGGTCACCTTTGGGGCTTGGGACTAAGAATGAGCTTCTTAGCTTAGTCCCTCCCCCACCTCCTGATGAGGTGATTTAAAACAAGGGTGGGAGTGAAACTCCCATTAGGGACTCATCATCATCAGTGTCTTCAATTTATTTGTCGAGCCTTCTCTTGAACTCTTTGTCAGTGTTTCTGTTCTTGTCACTTTTCTTGTTCTTGTTCTCATCTCTTTTCTTGTCCACACCTTGATCCTTGGACCTGTTTATACCATTGTTTTTGTTCCTGTACCTTGGAAGATCAACTCTGCACTGTCTGCCTGTGTGACCTGCATTGTTGCACTTATAGCAAGTAACAATATTATTTCTTTCGGGCATAGTTGTTCTTTGAATCCGCTTGTTTTGACTAACCTAGTTCCTGTTATTTGCCTTGCAAAAAATTTCCTTGTGCCCAAACTATTGACAAGAGTAGCAATACCCTTGAAAGAAACTAAAACTTTTGAAATTGTTGTTTACCATTTTTATTTGATCTATGCACTGTGAAGCCGTGTGACCAAACCTGTGACATGCAAAACATCTGCCATAAAATATTCTTTTAATCGACCTTTTGGGTCCCAAAAACTTCTTCGCATTCAAAATTTTTTTTTCTGTTTCTGCGCATTTATCACTCACGAACTCTTTCTCTGAGATACTCTCTTCATCAGAACTCTCTTCTTTTTGAAATATTTTACTAGATTCCCCAACCTGTTCCTTGTGTGGTTTAACAAAACCAAGACCTATTTTATCTCTTATCTTTCTTTGTCCTTTGATAAGAGATTTAACCTTTTTGGAGCTTTCTTGAAACCTGTACAGTTTATCCTTGTATTCTTTATTTTCCTCTTTCAAGGCAGCCATTTTTCTGTTCTAATTCACTATACTCAAGCATCTTAGATTCTAACTCATTCTTGAGTTCTTGTGTCTTAGCCATAGAGATGTCAAGACTTTCTATGAGTTCATCTCTCTCCATACAACATTCATCTAGTTTATCCTTGAGTCTAGCATTTTTCTTTCTTTCCTTTTTCAAAACACTAAGAGCATTAGTAAGTTCACATTCAAGATCCTCTATTTTATTGCATTTTGAATCATCAAGGCCTTTTTCAGATTTCTTATCACTAGAGGTGCTACCCTTTTCAAAAACCATACAAGCATCTTCCTTATCATTTTCTGAAGCATCCTCATACATACTAGCAACCAATTCATTATTTGTGCAATCATCCTCAAGGTGCCCAAAATTTCCACATCTAAAACATTTCATGACAATGAATTTATGTTTCGGTTCTTCCTCTTTTTTTGAAATGAACAACATCTCATTTTCATCATCACTAGAAGAACTTTCACTATCACTGCTAGAACACTTACTTGCTTTGTCTAGGTATAAGCTCTTCTTATTATTGTGTGAATGCCTCTTTCCTTGATTGTTGTGCTCATATTTGTTCTTTTTTAATACCTGTGCTTTTCAGAATCCTTGATCTTAACATCCTGTATATCTTCATCACTTTCATTCTTGGAAATAGTATAGTCAGTAGCATAATGACCAAACTTTCCATAGTTGAAACATCTTATGTTTTTCTTGCTTTTGTGTTTTCTAGAGAACTTGCCTTTCTTGCTGTAATATGCCTCTTCATCACTAGAAGACTCATCACTCTCTTGAATCTATTTGCCCTTTGATTTCTTGGTAGTTTTGAAAGCTGCCTCTTTCTTGACATCAACTTTCACTTGAGTTCTCAGCTCAAATGCTGCAAGAATACTATGGAGCTCATCCTTTTTCAATTTATCTAAATCTTTAGCTTCCTCAATAGCAGAAATATTTTCACTAAATCTATTAGGAAGAGATCTTAAAATCTTATCACACACATCATTTTCAGCAACCTCAAGACCTAGGTCTTTCATGGAGTTAACAACTTCATCCATACGAAGCATGTAGTCACTAATATTTTCATCATCATTCATTTTGAGTTGTTCAAACATACCTTTAAAATGTCTCAATTTTTCCTTTCGAACATTTGCATCACCTGTATGAACCACCTGTAATTGTTTCCACATTTCACTAGCTGTCTTGCAATGAATAACTTTGGTGAGATCTGCTTTCTATAAGCCTCTCAAGATTGCATTCATGGTTTTTGAATTGCTGTGAAGCATGAGCCTGTCTTCTTTAGTATAAGGACCATGTTTAGGAATAGTGTATTCGTCTTCAATCACTTCCCATACCTCATTACCAAGTGCCATTAGATAAACTCTCATTATTGCACTCCACAGACCAAAATCTAATCCATCAAGAATAGGTGTTGCATTGCCACCTGAAAAATCCATTGTGTTCTTAATCAGTTCTTCCTTTCAGTTGTTAAACCTTTTCGAAGGAACCAGCTCTGATACCAATTGAAGAACACAAGCTTATACTAAGAGGGGGGGTGAACAGTATAAGACCACTTTTTAATTTGCTTTAAAATCAACTTTCAAAATAGTATAATGCAGTGAATAGATAGTAGTAATAACAGAAATAATCAAAGCAAAGCACAACACACCATCCACAAAGTGACACAACAATTTACGTGGTTCACCCAATGTGGGCTACTCCACGGATAAAAAATTTCTCTAAAATTTATATCACAGTTCTTTGGGAAACCTTCCCAATTACAAATTTTATGGGCACCAACCCAAAGGAGACACCTTCCCCTAGCTTTGCTCTTAGTGGTGATCCTCTAGAAGACCTCTACCTCCTTTGCCCTTAGCAAGTGGAACTCTATCCACAGAAGACACCTGTCTTCCCTGCTCTGGATAGAGATCTATGTCTTCAACTCTGTCACTGCAAATCTGTTCCTCAAATTCATACCAAACACAGTCCTTCGGTCTAGCACAAATCTATCCTCTTCCTCTATTCTTTTTTGTTACAACTGCACTTGGTCAAAACCAACTTTTCACTGTCTATGCAAACACAACAGCACAGTCTTTGCACTCTACACAAACACAGTAGTCGATTAGACTTCCACTTATGCACCTCTATGATCGAACTTCTCCCCGCACTCTATCTGCATAAATCACACTTTGAATGCACACTTGATCGATTCGACTCGACTCGCTCTCTTGTGCATAGCAGAATTCACTTGCACAAATTTGACACACACATTCAATGATCAAACTCTTCGAACAACCCTCCTTTTATACTGACAATCTCAAGATTAGATTCTTGATCTTAGTCGGCTGTATATCCCTAAAAAAACATCGATTGCACAAACCTACACTTCATCGGCTCAAGGTTAACTCTGTTAGCTTCAACCGCCTCTGTTGTTCTATAGCTTTTCTTGCGAAACTACAACATGTCATGATATCGTGACACTTTTACAGTTGTACACCTTCTATAGCCTGCTATCGCAAAATCATGACACCTTGGCCTTTGTCGACTTCCTTTGTGCTTCTATCACGAAATTGCGACACCTTTGCCTCTTGCTGACGTCATCTCACTTCTATCGCAAAATTGTGACACTTTAGTCTTCATGGCCTTCCTCTTAGCTTTTGTCACGAAATCGTGACACTTATGATTTTTGTTGATGTCATCTTCACTCTGTCGTGAAATCGTGACGCTTTAGTCTACAATGCATTCTTCTTTGCTTTTGTCACAAAATCGTGACACATCTGCTTCTACTGACGTCATCTGCAACTCTGTCATGAAATCGCGACGCTTTCGCTGCCTTAAGCTCTTTTCTACCATATGCTCGCAAAACTAGAACATGTCACGAAATCGTGACACTTTCGCCTTCGAGCTCTTCCTTATTCAATTCATCGCGAAATCGTGACGCTTCTTCTGTTTAAGACTTGCTAATTGTTTTTGTCATGAAATCATGACACTTTCTCCAACTGCAAGTTGCCATCTCAACCTGTCGCGAAATCACAACACTTTCTGCATCTGTACAACTTCTTTGTAGCCTGTCATGAAATCACGATGCTTTCAGCTTCCGAAAGCTTTCCTTGCAACCTATCATGAAATCACGATGCTTCTCCTTTTATACTCTTCCCTTTTGCTGCATGTCATGAAATCGCGATAGTTCTCACTTCGAACTTTTTAGCATGTCACGAAATCGTGACAGTCCTCAACTTGACCTCTATAGCATGTCACGAAAATGCGACAGTCCTCACTTGGAACTTTGCATCATGTCACAAAATCACGATAGTTCCTGAATAACTTTATCTCTCTCTTTGATCTTGTCACGAAATCACGATCATTCATACTACGGACTCTCTTTTCTACATTATGTCATGAAATTGCAACACCTTTTCATCCGTACAACTTTCCTGGAAATGTGTCACGAAATCATGACACTTTTCCTTCTCTGCCTTCCTGCACTTTCCAAGTCGTGAAAATGCAACATGTCATGAAATCGCGACAATTTTGCCAGCTTCATCTCTGTCTTCCAGCATGTCATGAAATCGCGACACTTTTGCCCGAAATTTCTCTCCTCAAACATGTCGTGAAATCATGACAGTTTTGCCAACACTTTCTCTCTCCTCAAACATGTCACGAAATCGTGACAGTTTTGCCAGTGCTTTCTCTCTCCTGAAACATGTCGCGAAATCGCGATAGTTTTTCCAGCCGCCTGCATACTTTTTCTTACTTGTCTTTTTCTTGATCTTTTGCAACTGGGCTACCTTGATCTTCTTGGAAACTCACTGTCCATGCTGAAACCTTCATCAAGACACATTCTTTGACATCAAACCAAATTGCTTCAAGACCTTCTTGACATCAATGACAACATCTACACTTAGAGCAAAGGCAATGTACCCAAGGTACCCAAGGTACCCAAAATTGCCAACAGCAAGTTGTCAATCAACTCTTGAGAAGACCTCTAGGTACGGTTGAATGACCATAAAATCCTAGTATATTCTTCATAGCAACAATTTGGGTTGTGTTGAAAAACACAATTACTCACAAGGGTGATAAATGATAATGATAGTGCATAAATGCATAATTGAAACAAATGGTGTCATTTGTAAGATTGTAAACATAATTCATTCTAGTTCAAGAGTGGTGGATGATTATACCTAATGCAATGCAAGGATGAAATGCATGTGGAAAATGAGATGCACGATGCAAAATACAATGTAACTGATGAAAATGAAATGCAAATGTTTTTTATTTTTTATATTTCTCCATTTTTTTTGGATTTTATGGTGTTTTAATTTATTTTATGGATTTTAACATTTGGTTTGACCAAAGAGCTTACAGACCTCTTTGGAGCATTTTGAGATTGACCAAGTGGTTTTAAGAAACCCTTGGAGCCTTTTAGGATTGACCAAGCAATTTTGATATACCCTTGGAGCCTTTTAGGATTGACCAAGCGATGTTTAAGAAACCCTTGGAGATTTTTAGAATTGACCAAGTGGTGTTTAAGAAACCCTTAGAGCCTTTTAGGATTGACCAAAGGGCTTATAGATGCCTTTGGAGATTTTTAGGGGTTTAAGGATAAAATGCTTTAATATGAAGGATATTGAGAGGTTCAGGCTCTTCAAATCTCCAAGCGATGTCAAGTGATATGTTTGTAGGTCCAATCTTATCTGAGATCATAAGAGGACCTAACCAGTTAGCCGTGAATTTATCTCGCATTTGTGGTAACAAATTTGAGTTTTGTTGGTTCTATTTTAGCACAACATCACAAACCTAAAAATCTCTCAGATGGACTTTGCTATTGTAAGCTCATTTTAAGCGCTCTTGATAAACACGTAGATGCTCAAGGGTATTCATGCAATGTTCATCAAGTAGCATCAATTTATCTATGTGTGCTTGTCGTGTAGTGTCATAATAAATGAACTCTTTCAATGTGACACGTAGTATTGGAATTTCCAACTCTAAGGACATAATGGCCTCAAAACCATATGCCAATGAAAATGGTGTTTCCCCAATGGAAGTCTGAATACTAGTCCTATAAGCCCATAAATCAAGGGGTAGCTAGATGTGCCAATATTTGTGGTGCTCTTGTACCATATTTTTCAAGATGGAGACCACTATCTTATTTGAAGCTTCAGCTTGTCCGTTTGCTTACGAATAATATGGAGTCACAAAATTGTATTTTATTCTATACTTAGACGTCAAAGCTCTCACAATTTTGTTCTTAAATGATGTTCCATTATCCGACACTATATTGGATGGTATCCCAAAATGACTTGTGATATTGGTGAGTATAAACTCAGCAATATGTGCTCTAGTTGTCGTTGTCAATGATATGGCTTCCACCCATTTAGTGAAATACTTAGTAGCCGTGATAATAAAGGTATGTTGGCCTGATTATGGAGGATATATCTTACCAATGAGATCAAATACCCACTAAGCAAATTTCCAAGCCGCTTGAATGGGCTATAAGGCCTATGATGGCAGATGCTTAAGATTAGCATGATTCTAACATTTAACATATTTCTTGACATACACATTGCAATCCTTCTCCATAGTGGGTCAATAATAACCCATTCTAAGGATGCACTTGACGATAGCCATGCCACTGAAATGGCCACTGCACGTATCATCATGATCTTGCAAAATTACCCAATAGGACTCTTGGGGCTCAAGACAACAAATGAGAACTCCATCATAGCTTCTTCGATATAGGATGTCTTCTAACAAGACACATTTTGTCACATTCTATTTGAATGTGCGCTTCGCAGCATATGACAATCCCTGAGGGATTACACCAAGTATAAGAAATTCATATATCTGTGACGTCCAATTATGATAAGCTTCGGCATCGAATGACAAGATAACATATTTTCCCTACGGTTCTACATTTGTGAATGTAGACTAGGAAAAAATATTATGGTGAATGGTAATACCACTCCTCGTATGATCCTGTGAGATCAAAGACCCCAAGGAAGCTCTCTTGAGAAAGTCTCTAGCTCTGTAACTATTTGTGATTTGGTTCTACATGAATCATGTTGATTGACTCTTTAATCCAATACTTCGTGTTGCATAGCAGAGTGTGACAATGTTTTTGCATGGATGGTCATGAAATCGGTAGACATATTCTAAGGGATTAGAGATCCCAAATATGCCATTGTGTCTACAAATATATTGGATGAATGAGGGATTACCTCAATGTCATACCATTCCAGTAAAGCTAGATAAATGTCAACAAGATCCTTGTAAGCTTTCAATACCGAACATCGGCATTGAAATAGTCCCTTAACTTGATTCATAATGAGAAGGAAATCACCAAATATATTTAGCCTTTTTATCTTCATGGCGATGACTATTTGGAGACCCAAAATTAGGTATTTGTTTTAAGAATTGTTATTAGTGCAAGGAAAGTCTAACTTGAATGACAAGGGCATTGGAGCTCCTTGTGGTGTGAACAACACTATTCCTGCACCACCCCCTTGCTCACACTTTGAATCATCAAAGAACAAGGTCATATTGGCTTTGTTATCCGGTTATTTGGGTTTGGGTTCTTTTGATAAGGTAAATACTACATCATCAGGAAGCTCTATGGTGAGGGGTCTACTATTTTTGAGAGGCACCTCAACCGGTTGATATGTTGACTTGTCCCTTAATGGACTTTTGGCTTATGAATTCCAGATCATATTTTGTTAGTAGCATGATCCACTTCGTAGTACGTGTATTATGATATGTCTTGCTCATCATATACTACAAAGGATTTTATTTGGATATAACATATGTCGTATGACTCAACATATAGTGTCACAATTTATTAGTAGTAAACACTACTGCTAAACATAGCTTCTCCACATATGCATATCCGAGCTCATAGCTCACCAAGGTTCTGCTAATATAATATATGGCATGTTATTTGCTTTGCACATTATTTTGGGCTAGCATGGTTTCCAATGCAAAGTCGGTTGCTGATATATATAATAGAAAAGGCTCGTCTGGCCTTGGTGGAGCTAGCACTGGTGGTGTTGCCAGGTATTACTTAATTTTAGCAAATGCTAATTGATAGTCCTTGTCCCAATTGAATGGGATCCCCTTATGTAGCAATCGATTCATGGGTCGACATTTATCCGATAATTGAGCAATAAATCGCTTTATAGATGCTACCTTTCCCTGTAGGCTCCTTAGCTCTTTGATGTTTATGGGGGATGCATTTCTATAATAGCCTTGAAATTTGTTGGGTCAACTTTGATACCTCATTTTGAAACAATGAATCCTAAGAGCTTTCCTAAAGTTACACCAAATATACACTTCTTAAGATTTAGCTTGACATTATGCTCTATCAAGCAATATAAGACCTTCTTCAGGACCTTCGCATGCTCATAACATAATAATGACTTGGCCCACAAGAAATCAATGTAATCCTCTAGGATATTATGCATATAGTCATGAAAAATGTATGTGATAGTCCGCTGATATGTGGCACCAACATTTTTAAGGTCGAGTGGCATAACTTTATAGCCAAATATCCCCCATGGCATTATAAATGAGATTTTATGGTGGTCTTTGGGCTTAATCTGAATTTGATTGTAACCACAAGAATCGTCCATTAAGGAAAGCATCTCATGACCTGTAGTTGTGTCTACAAGAGCATCAATATTCGGTAACAAAAATGAATCCTTTGGTGTTACCTTATTTAGGTCTTTAAAATCTGTACAAACATGAATCCTTCCATCAGGTTTTCCTACATGCACCATATTGGATACCCATTCCAGATAGTCGATGGAAATGACAAAATCTATGTCCAATAGTTTTTGAAACTCATCCTTAACCATTAAGGCTACTATTGGATACATCTTCCTGATTTTTTGCTTGACTGGCTTCTTTGATAGATCTAGCGAAAGGTTATGAGTAACCAATTTTGGATCTAGACCCGATATATCTTTGTAAGTCCAAGCAAAGAGATCATGTCTCTCTCTCTCTCAGTAGAGGGATGAGGTTGGCACGCTCATCAAGAGTCAAAGTCTCCCCAAATTTGACCTTGCTTGGATTTTTGGGATCATTACTGATATCCACTTTGAAGGTCTCCTCTACTGACATATGAGATCCCTCCTCAAGCTGATGAGGCATAGGGATCAAGTGGATGTCATATGCTAGGTTTATAGGTTCCTCATTGGAAGTATCCTCAGCATGATAGACATCATGTGCACAACCTGGCACAAAATGGAAAGGTTGCAGCATTTCTTTGTTAGGGAAGAAATATTTAGGCTCTAGTGGTGAATCCACATGATCCCATTCAATAGCATCTACATTTAGAGGTAATAGTTTGGACAGATCGATTGGATTGTGGAGTGGAGTGATCAAATAAATGGAGATCATGTTGATGAAATGGATCATGTATTCAAGACCACGTACAAGTGACTCATTATTAACAAAACTTCCCTCCCTGAGATGCAGTTATGGGGGTATGGGGATATCTAGATTTGATCCGTGAACAGACTGTCGGATGGGATCATTGGATTTAAGGAGCTCCATGTATGTCGACGGATCAAGAAATACCATATGATAAATCATAATAAGATTCGATGGTCTCCCTCTAAGGATAGGATGGAGAATTATTTCTTTACACATATCCTCAGTCGTATAAGATGCATTGCGATAGCGTACATAGGGAGGTCCTAAGTAGGCTCTCTCTATCTCATCTTCCTCATCACTATCATAATACAGGATTTCACCACTATCTACTAGAATAGGACACTCTAGAAAATTTGGCCCCATATAGGTTATATCCTGATCACTATCATCACTATCCAGTAGAATCGGGTACAAATATCACAAATACCAATGCACCGAGTAAACTGACTCAACTTCATCCTTATATTTATCGTTGTGTGAGGATGATTTAGCATCATTTGTTCCAGTTTCATAGTCTGGTCCATCACTTTTGATGATGGATACTACATGAACGTCCTTAGAAGTAACTTATGATTTGGTACTCATAATTATATCTAGATTCTAGAAGTGCATACCAATTTTGTCAGTAGCTCCACAACTTTGATTGTCCAAGTTGACTCTTCGAATGGGTTCTAGGTTGGTATACACCAAGATGTTCATGTGATATCTCTTGGGTGGATCTATAGTGATGTAAGTCACTATCCGATTATCCCTCTAAATCATAGAAGGATTAGGGTGATACAAATTGAAGTCAAATTCACCCCCCAAACTGAGGTACAGGTGGTCTAAAGATACTACAAGGAGTTCAGCCTGTCCTCCATTGTAGAATCCCAACCTAAACCTATCAATAGGTAACTGATACTATGGCTCTAAAGGCTTCTTACACCCCTGCTCAAATAGTATGAGACTGTAACCATGCCAATGGTAACACTTGAAGTATCACATGGTGTAGTATAGGTTAGAAAGGTAATGGATGTTTACAGCAAACGGTTCATTATCATCCTCATCCATGGGCAGGGAGATGCACACTAGTCTAGCCCTCCATAGATGAAGTTGGTTTGGTTGGGTGGTACCCCCAATGGTTCCACCATCGCTATGGGAATGCGATGGGATCACGGTCAGCCCATGTTGTATGTAGTCTCAATAATTGGTGTGAACGTAACATTCTGCATAATGTATTCCCCTAATTTAGGATTAACCAAATGGACAGTCACCTGCGGTGCAGATGACCCTATTGAAGACGCGGGTGAAGCAGGATGAGGTGCCTCCTCGACTCCTCCTTGAACTTCCTCTACTTCCATGGAAGTAGGGGATTCAATGATTACTAGTTTGGGCATTTGCTTTATCTTCTTTTCACCCACTTTTTCTTTCAACTCCTATTATCTCACTATATCATAGATGTAGTCAGTCTAAAGGAAGTAGCTTTCGTGTGCTTCGATCTTTGAGGTGCGGATGTTGCAGGTCTAGCACACACTTCTTTGATTTTACCTATTGGATTTTTTACCGGTGACACTGTTTGCATATCTAGGTGCATTGAGGGGAGTACAAATTCCCATGATAAATCATCTAGATTCACATATTTAAAGGGTTCTTCATCCGAAGGCATCACGTGAACCTGTCCCTCATGAATGTATTTAATACATTGATGTAAAATAGAAGGGGCACATCACATTTCTCTGATCCAAGGTCTCCTTAAAAGTATATTATACTGCATAGCACCTTCGATTATGTGACATATCACTGGGATGGTTTTCAATCCCACCTAGATAGGTAAAACTATAGTAACGACCATCGAGCATAATGCATCATTGAAATATCTCAACGTGAAGGTAGAAGGGATGATATGCATCTTGTGTAACTTCAGGTTAGTTAACACATTGGTAGTTATGATATTGATTGATGACCCCGTGTCAATAAAAACCTGCTTGAACAGTTTATGATTCATGCATGCAATGATATGTAGTGATGGGTCTGCTATAATAGTGGAAACCATCTTGACTTTGTGGTCATGAAATTGAATGACCAGCTTCTGACACTATTGCACGTGCCCCACGAAGTGTGTAAACACTTCAATATCTTGAGTCTGTACTTCGATGGACCTTAAAATGTCCATGAGTGTCTCACTGTGCTTAGGAGATTGTTGAATGAGCTCATAAATTGACAAATTTATTGGAGTTATCTGTAGGTTTTGGACCAACCTACTCTTGATGGTCACCACCAATCTAGTTGATGGGCTGGGCACATGCTGGGCTAGCCTTGGAGGAGGTGTAACTTGGACTCTGATAGGTGTTAGAGGTTGATTTGGTCATTCATACCTCGTGTTCCTTGTGATAATGTTGACCATTTCGACGAACCATTGGGTTGGTGGTTCGATGCAAAATTGGTTGACTTGGCCAAAATTATTCTTTGGCATCTCATGATTTGGTAGAGGATTTTTGTAAATCCCCATATTTTGATTGGCAGGCGCTTGTGGAATGTTGACAAGAAGCGTATCTCTCTCGATCATATTTTGCACGAGATGTTTGAAATACCAACATACATCGATGTCATGGCCTTTCGATCGGTGAAAGATGCAATAATGATCATCCTTGTAGCCCTTAGGCTTGGGCTAATTTGGGTCCATTAACTTGACCTCGGGTAAGCATATAGCCTTCGCCTCACATAATTGATGAAAAATTGAAGTCAAGGACTACGATAATTGTGTGAATAAACGAGGTGTACATTGCTCTTTATTTTTACCCTTTTAATTGTTGTTGCACTACTCATATTATGCAGGAGGAGGTTGGGCATGATAGTTTCATTGGTGATGCCCCTTGTCCTCTTTCTAAATGTTCAACACTACTTGATTAACATGGGCCGACTTGGCCTGATGTATCTTAGTGATTTTCTTATGTCCCTCCTTTCTATTCTTGAGCTTCAAGTTATCCTCCTGTAACTTGATATCCTCTATTACCTTGGCTTGTACCAAAGCCTCTTTGAATGTCTAGTATTGCTACAACTGTAGCAATAGTGAAATGTGTTTGGCACAACTCTTCATGAAAATTCATGTTAATTTAGAGGATGGGATGGAGAATGGTAGATTCACCATAATTTTCCTCCATAGTTTTCCATAATCCATCACTGGCTCATCGTCATGTTGCATTAAACCTTCTAGGTCAAATAATTTTACCTTCTTCTTGATGTCGAAGGAGAAGCGTTCAATAAATGCATCAACTAATTGTTTGAAACTAGTGTCGTTGTGTCTCTTTAGTTGATTGAACCACAATCGATATTGGCCTAAGAGGGTCGTGATGAAAGTGTGCAGGAGCAAAGCATCATTACTCTCAATCTAAAAGCACATATCTAGAAAACTAGTCACATGCTCTTGTGTGTCTTTCTCTCCTTAAAACTTTTCTAGTATAGGCATCTTGAAATTCTTAGGATATGCTGGAATAGGCACTTAAGTCCATAGAGGTTCATTGTGGGTTTTTTTTAAGGTAGGCTTCTGATAAGTCATCCCTTGATTATATATGGCTTGGACCTTCTATTCTAAGGTCTTGTAGGCTTGAAAGGAAATAAACTCCTCCTCTCGAGATTACCTTGGAGGTGCCTTCAAAGGCAGATTCTTCCTCAGTTGAGGTGGGGGACTAGGCTCACCCTCCTCTTCGAATTGGAAGATTTTTGGATATTCTTGTTCTAATTCCTCTCCCACTTTATTCTCATACTGCCTATGCTCTTGTTTTTCGGACGCTGGACATTGATCTCTATGTTGAGCCATATGGTGAGTATGTGTGTCGATGTTCTCAGGATGTAACTCGGGATGTGAAGCCACTCGTCTATTTATATGCTCTTTGATCTCATTGCGAGATGGAAAACCAATGCTAGCCAATCGATCCTCTCTCTACACACTCCTTCTGATTGATGATACGTTGTTCACGCATGTGTTGTTCATATAATTTCTATCTTATGAACCTCTGCCTCTGAGTATTCTCATTTTTGAGGTTCCCTTTCTCTATGTGAGCGTCCTCCAGTTAATCATGGATAATCTACCATCTTTGATCTAACATCACTCTATGAGCTCTATCAACATGATTGGTTGTCTGAGGGGTCTAAGGGGTGGACTATGTTTGAGTGACTTTATGAGTGTGTCCTCCAATGGACTGATTCGCCACACTCTTACCTTTGTATGTAAAGATGACATTCATGTTAGGTTGTATCCTATACTTAGTACTTGCATGTGATTTTAGAGCATGCATATCTTGGGAATGCTTGGAGCACTCTCCATGTTCTTGGGTAGTCCTAATGGTGCTTTCGCTACACACGCTCATTGGTCAGGAGGATGTAGGAGTAGGGTCATATCCTAGATGCCCTAGGACTCTATCTAGACCGTACAACTATTTACTATGCTATGGATCTTGAGGCATCATACCATTTATTCCTACTTTGGATATATCTATGGTGAAAGTGGTGGGTTCACCCCTATTGGGAGTCTATGCGGGCCTATGCTCAGAATCAGCCCTCTTGATTTGCCCCTGAATGGGTAGATCTCAGATATTTCTAGACTCTGACGGTGGAGGTCGTGAACCTCCCTTAGATACAGGTCGAAGGGGTACCAATATGGATTCCTCGATGACATACTCCTTAGCTGAACCTATGGATGCCCGTGGAATGCGGTCATGGTATATGCTACCATATGCAGAACCACCATGCTGGGATATCCCATGCTTTGATATATGTATACAGATATGTCTAGTGCTTCCTCTAATTTGGGTGTTCTCAATAGAATCCCCTCATGTGGAATTATCCACTCTAATTATCATTGAATGATATCTAGGAGGATAAAGTGATTGAGGGTGTTCCACATCATGTTGTGTTCTAGGTAGAGCTTGGGCTTCAATCTCGATTTCATGCCCGGATCGACCTCTTTGTGTTTGCACCATTATGTATCCTATGTATAAATTTAATTTTTATTAGCACGCAAAGAATACAATGATGTTTATCTCCTTTTACAATTTTTAAAATGAGCCCTAAAATGTTTGATGTGTTTTCAGTTTGTTGCATCAGTAAAGTAACTCTTGTCATTTTTTGCAATACGTTGATTATTTTCTTAATTGTTTAATGGGTTTCACCTATATTCTTGTAGCTTGACAACCTGACTATGAAATCTAGGCCATGTAATCCCCCCAAAGTGTGGTAATGAAGCCCACACCTGGGAAGGGAGCATAGGTCCTCCCAGATCCTCACCCAATATCACCCAATCAACGTTATACCCTCCAAAGAGAAGTACATGTAAATTTTCTAGGCTACGGATGGTTCTTGGATCCGGTCTTGGTCTAGTAATAAGAAGGTACGAGGGAGTTGGGCCAACAAATGGAAATCACCTCCACTGTAGTGGTTGGATGTGACTCCCAACTCACTAGCATTTACTGTGAAACATGGTGTGTGTGGTTATTTTTACTTTGCATAAAGGAAATATGCATAATACAACATTAACATGATCATTTCCTACATGATATGCAACCAAGAACGTTTGATATTTAGAAAGTATGCATGTTATATCCTACATGACCTTTTGACAATGCAAATTTACAATGTAAATGGCCTTTGATTTGGCCTCAAGCATGCAAAATCAACAAACACATTATTCTAGTATGCTGGAGTCTAGGATGGACTGCAATCAGAGGTCCACTATTCCTAGTAGCACCTAGAAAAATTAAGAAACATTAACCCTAAGGACCTAATTCATTTTTATCATTCTTTCATGGTTATCCTACTTAACTTTCATATTTTAGTATCTGGAAAAACATAGAGACAACAAACAAACATAGAGGGTATCAGAAGGGCCTACCTCAAGTCCTCATCTGATAAATCTTTAAAATCCTACCCTATGAATGGTTTGTTGCTAATTGTGTCTTTGATGCGCAACTGTGACTGTTTCCTACGCATGTCAACCACGAGCCACCATTTTGACCATGGCTATCAGTCACGGGGAGCACCTACCATAAAAAACACCAAACATAGTCAGCAAATTATGGCAAAAAATACATAGTTCCACCATGATCACCTACTGTAACCACAAAAAAGGCTCACACCTCGTCTAACTATTGCAATTGATTAAAAATACACAAATAGACATGCATAAATTGACAACAAGAAATAAAGCAAATACAAGGAATCCTTTATTGATTTCAATGGAATAAAATTACATATTCGTCCCTCTAAGGGATACCCATTTGATACATCAATTATAATAGTGTCTAATCCCTCTCAAGGGTAGATGTGAATCAAATACCTTCTAGTGTGACACGAACTACTCTAGGGTGTCGATGACCCTCTTCTCCATGATTAGAGGCATTCACTGTGTTGAATGACATGACCCTATTAATATTGCATTCAATAAACAACAAGAAGCATGTTAAAAGTAAAGGTAGCCTCTCTTGATGAGGCCTTTTGAGGAAAATATATCAAAAGATGTCATGACTAGCAATAATCAAGAAAATACAAGAAATATGCTAAAACTATGCAAATCATGCAAATATTGTCATAAAACATGTAAGCTAAAGCACATATAACTATATGGTGACCTAATTAGAAGATTGAAAGCATGGAAGCATGAAAAAGATCCATTAGAGTGTTAAATTCCACAATGAAAGCAACATGCATAAAAACTATAAATCTATCTGTCAAGGTCTCTAAATTGCTAATTAAATCACTAATATGCTTAATATAACCTAGCTAAGTAATATACAAAAGGAAAAATAAGAGAATATGCCCTAATTTTCTCACCACGAGTTTGATGCGTGGGTGGCACTATTAACCATGACTGAGAGTCGTGATGGAGCTCTGAGCAATATTGCCCTCTAAATAAGGGCTTTCTCTCTAATCCACCTTGTCAAATTGATGTCCAAGGGTCACCTTTGTGTCCTTTGATAGGTTTGGCAGTTGAATTGATATTATGGTACATGGATTACACAAATTTTTGTTTCTTGGATCTTCCTAGGCTCCTAGGACTTCTATGGCAATTTTATCTCCAATTGGGTAGCAAAAGTATACCTCTCAATGCATGTAGTTACTTATGCAATTTGATAGGGCTTCGCTGCTCAATTAATGAATGTTTCTCTAGACTTATCCCTAATTTGGAGGGTGATCTTATAGCAATGGCACAGGGCTAGGGGTGGCTTCTTCATGAAGCCAAGATCAATATTGGGTAGTTGAACTTGTTGGATGGAAGGATCCAGAACCTTCCTCACTCAAACTGCTCCAATCTGTAACCAATTGGCCTTTGCAACCAACTTTGGATCGAATGAAGATGAAATGATTCTGAGTACTGATCATGGATGACAGGCATAGTGAACACTGCTAATCATGGGTGTCAGTAGCGACTAGCATTGACTAGTCAAAAATGCTCAATTGAATGGTAAAAACCACTGCTATACCTTGGATCTGTCCAAAGGTCTTTCATATGGTCTTCTAGAATGTCCCATATGAGTAGTCACCTCGACATGTCGCATTTTAGGTGTCTACAACATCATCAAATTTTGTGGAGCACTGACGTCTAAGTCAAATTGTGGATTTTGTGTATAAATACCATGCCAAAGGGGTATTCAAACCTTACCCTTATTCGATTAATATTCAAGCGACCGAGCAAAGTGTATTTCATGCAAATCATTGAGGAAGAAGAAAATAATCATTTGTATTTTAGCACCAAGAAGAATACTAGTGGAGAGGGCTTAAGGCCTCACTCCCATTGGACAGTGTGGTCCATTGGCAGCGTTCATTTCGTGAGAGTATTTGGAGTGGAAGTGACCACGATCGATTCGCATGGAGGTTGTTGGCATGTTTGTCTTGAGCACCATGGTGGAAATATTTTGGCACATATTTTAGAGTGCCAGGCTTGGGAAGAAAGAGCATGTTGTGCTCTTAGCCTTCCAAGCGTATGCCTAGTGCATGTGGTGGTCAAGCCCATGGCTAGGGTGCACGAGGAGGTGGTGGTTGTGGGTTCGAATCCCACAAGTGGCAAAGGTATTTTTAATTAAATATTTTATTTACCTAACGTTTCTTAATGTGTTATTTGGAGTTATAAGGGTATATGAAAGGTTGCTTGCTTGGTAATTAATTTATGTTGTTGGAGTTATAAGGAAAGTGAATTTTATTTTTTCCAAAGTTCTTTGTGCCATTAAATCTAATTAAGAGGTTTTTTAGTTAATTTTTTGGGATGTTAAATTTATTTTAATTGGGATATTATCAGGTGTTATTGGATAAATATTTTATGTATGTTGATGGTTGTTTTTAAAGATGGATTGATCAGGTGTAATTGAGTTTTTGCATTACATTGTGAGATATATTTATCTTCTAACCTCTTTGAGTTTGGCATAGAAGTGTTTGTGGTTGGGGTAGATATTTGAGATTCCTTCATCATCAAGAAAAGGTATGAGCACATTATTCCATAGTTGAGTTTATTGATTTTTTGAAAATAAGTTTGGAGTGAAAAGAAATTGATTAGGGCTTCCTTATTGAGTGTGTTTGAGTTAATGCTTCAAGGTTTTCTAGAATAAAGAGTTGTTATTGAAACCTTATTTTATAAGCATTGTTATTGAAACCATTGGTTGAGCAAAGAACTAGGGTTTGAAAATAACATGAGTATCATTGTTATGTGAGAGTTGTTTTATGAGCATTATTGTTGAAGTGAGTTGTTGAGCAAAGAACTTGAACTAGGGTTATCATTGTTATGTGATATTTGTTGTTGAGCATTATTGGAAACATTTTGAGTAAAGTATCATATGCTTGGACTAGGGTTTGTGAGCAAGAATTATTTCATTGAGAGATTGGTTGAGTAGAGTTGGTTGAGCCTAGTCAAGTGGATGTGTGAAGTGATTGTTCAAATTACATAAAACAAACTATTCTATATTATGAATTGAATTGAGAAAGTTATTGAGTTGAAGCATATCAAGTTTCTAACAATTCTCTGTATGTTTCTAAAAGAGTGATTGAAAGTGTTTGAGCATTGTGATGAGTATAGAGCATATTGAGTCTATATGAATTCTCTTTATGTTTCTATGAGTTTGGACAAGTTTAAGTGTGGAATTTTTGAGCATATTTGGTTAAGTTCTTAAGAGGACTTATTGAGCATATTTGGTTAAGTTCTTGAGAGGACTTATTGAGAATATTTGGTTAAGTTATTGAGAGGACTTATTGAGCAGATTTGGTTAAGTTCTTGAGAGGACTTATTGAGCAATTTTGGTTAAGTTCTTGAGAGGACTTATTGAGCAGATTGGACAAGTTCTAGAGAGGACTTGTAGACAGATTTGGTGTGAGATTTTGTGGAAGCTTACAAGGTAGAGTTGAGACAAGTCTTTGAGAAGGCTTGGAGAGCAGAGTTGATTGATTGATTTGTTCAAACCTTGAGTTAAGGTTTGGGGTAGATCTAGTAGAGTTGATTTGAGATTGAGTCAAGCTTTGAGTTAAGGCTTGAGGACAGAGATTGAGGATTGATTTGTGCTAGACCAAAGGACTGTGTTTAGTAAAAAATTGAGGATATATTTTGGTGTATATTTGAGGACAAATTTGTGCCAAATTAGAGATAGATATTGAGGACATATTTGTGCTAGATCGACGGACTATGTTTAGTACAAATTTGAGACAAAGCTGATTGCAAGCTTTGGAGGTGAAAAAGTATAGAGGACGAAAGTATCTAGTGGATAGAGATCCATTAGCTAGGACAGTGAGGATAGGTATTTTGAGTGATGACAAGAGTCTTTAGTGGATAGAGATCCATTAGCCAGGGTAGTGGAGGCAACGGTTCTTCTATAAGATCACCATCCAGAGCAAGAGGAAAAAGGAGTTCTCCTATGGATAGATATCCATGAACTTGATTAAGGGGATTGGTATTTCCTTTGGATAGAGGTCCATAAACATTGTAATAGAAAAAGGATTCCAAGATATTTATTGAAAAAAATTTAGTGAAAGATTTTCTCCGTGGAGTAGCCCACATTGGGTGAACCACATAAATTGTGGTGTCTCTATTGTGTGTGGTGATTTGTGCATTGCTTTAATTACTGATATTGATATTGCTATATTTACATTGCATAATATTGATTGGGAAGAAAAAGTAAAAAGTGGTATTATACTATTCACCCCCTCTCATTATAAGCTTGTGTTCTTCAATTGGTATCAGAGCGGGTTCCTTCTAAAGAGTTTAATAGATTGAAGAAAAAGCTAAGAAGAATACAATGGATTCTAAGAATGGACCTTCAGATAATTCAGTACCAGTATTTTATGGAAGTGATTATGTATATTGGAGTTTGAGAATGAAGATATACTTGAGTAGATTTGGTTAAGTTCTTGAGAGGACTTATTGACCAAATTTTGTTAAGTTCTTGAGAGGACTTATTGAGCATATTTGGTTAAGTTCTTGAGAGGACTTATTGAGCAGATTTGGTTAAGTTCTTGAGAGGACTTATTGAGTAAATTGGACAAGTTCTAGAGAGAACTTGTATACAGATTTAGTGTGAGCTTTTGTGGAATATTACAAGATAGATTTGAGACAAGTCTTTGATAAGACTTGGAGAGCAGAGTTGATTGATTGATTTGTTCAAACCTTGAGTTAAGGTTTGGGGCAAATCTAGTAGAGTTGATTTGAGATTGAGTCAAGATTTGAGTTAAGGCTTGAGGATAGAGATTGAGGACTAATTTGTGCTAGACCAAAGGACTGTGTTTAGTACAAATTTGAGGATAGAGTTTGGTGCAAATTTGAGGACAAATTTGTGCTAGACCAGAGACAGATATTGAGGACAAATTTGTGCTAGACCGATAGATTATGTTTAGTACATATTTGAGATAGAGCTGAGTGTAAGCTTTGGATGTGATAGAGTATAGAGGATGATAGTCTCTAGTGGATAGAGATCCATTAGCTATGGTAGTGAGGACAAGTCTTCTGAGTGAGGACAAGAGTCTTTAGTGGATAGAGATCCATTAGCCAGAGCATTGGAGGTAGCAGATCTTCTAGAATATCATGAGCCAGAGCAAGAGGAGAAAGAAGTTCTCCTATGGATAGATATCCACAAACTTGATTAAGGGGATTGGTATCTCCTTTGGATAGAGGTCCATAAACATTGTAATAGAGAAAGGATTCCCAAGATATTGATTGAGAAAATTTTAGTGAAATATTTTCTCCATGGAGTAGCCCACATTGGGTGAACCACGTAAATTGTGGTGTCTCTATTGTGTGTGGTGATTTGTGCATTACTTTGATTACTGCTATTGATATTTCTATCTTTACATTGCATAATATTGATTGGGAAGAAAAATTAAAAAGTGGTCTTATATTGTTCACCCCCTCTCAGTATAAGCTTGTGTTCTTCATATTTGATGGCACAAGGATATGAAATATGGCAATCTATTGAAGATGGGTTCACACATACAACTGCTCCTCCCATAGATAAGGATGGTCAGCAATTACATGTGAATAATTTGAAATCTATGAATGGAATCTTAAGTGGATTATGTGAATCAAAATTTATGAAATTTATGTAATGCAAATCAGAAAAAGATATATGGGATAAATTGAAGAAAACATATGAAGGAGATAACAAGGTCAAGTTGGCAAAATTGCAGACTCGTAGGAGGAGGTTTGAAGAGTTGAATATGGAATATGGGGAAGATATTGCTAAGTACTTTGTATTGAGGAAGTTGTTAATACCTTGCATGGAATTGGATTAAAAATTGAGGACTCTAGTGTTGCTCATAAAGTATTAATATCACTCTCTATAAGGTATGATGCAAAGGTTAAAACTATAGAAGAGATGAATAATATCGATAAATTGACTATGGATGAGTTACATGGAATTCTCATAGCTTATGAGATGAGAACATAAAAAGATCACAATTCCAAGAGAGAGGCAACTTTCAAAGCTTCAAAGAAGATAAAATATAAGAAATCATAATCAAGTGATGAGTCAAGCAGTAATGAAGAAGTTAACTATGTGAGAATAAATAAGGACTCAAGAAAACATAAAGATATAAATACTGCGAAATATTTTAATTATGGTGACTTTGGTCACTATGCATCTAATTTTCCACAAGTTGGAAGTAGTAGCAGTGAAGAGAAACAATATTATAAGAAAAATGAGGAAATAAAATTCATGCATGAAAATAAAAATAGGTATGGTCAAGGCAAGCATGAAAATAAGCTCTTTCAAAGGCACAAGAGAGTTTCTATGTTAAAATAGCAAGCAATGCTTCAAATTACAGTGATGAAAGACTCTCATATAGTGAAGAAGAAGAGATTCTATTTTTTGGCAATAGAAGAGGAAGAAAAAACTCTTATTGAAAACCAAGTAGAAGATGCTTCTATATTTGAAGAAAGGTTCAGAAAAAGAAGAAGAAGGCACAGTTTATCTAGAAGAACTTATTTTTTCTCTCAAAGAGTTGAAAAGAGTTAGAAAGCAGAATTCAAGACTGAAGGATCAAGTTCAAGAACATGAGGAAATAAAAGAAAATATTCTACAATATCTCAAAAATTCATAAGCTAAGGCAAGGATATTTAAAGAAGTCATGGTTGAAAAGTTAGAGGTAAAATATTTAGAATGTGAAATATTAGAACATGAAGTGGTTTCTATTAGGATGAAAGTGAAATATTCTAAGGATAAGCTGCATAGGTTTGGGAAAAGTTCAAAATATTTGGATAACATTATCAAAGCACAAAGATCTTCATTTATCAAAATAGGACTTGGTTTTGAATAAGGTCAAGAAATACAGAAAAATGAGTCAATCTTAGAAGAAAAGGAAATTTTAGAGGAAGATATTGAAGAAGAACCTAAGACCTATGTTGATAATTTGAAGAATGGAAGCTTCACTAAGAAAGAAAAAAATGCACATACAAGAAATATGGACCATCACAGAGAAAGCAAAGAAAGGACTAAGAGACCAGATGTTTCAAAACAAGATGAATATTTATTCCAAGGGCATTATTTTTCATGTAATAATTTTTGTCACAAAGTTATGCATTGTAGGGTTCATGGAAAGGAGTATGGCTTCACTAAGAGGAACTTCAACTCATTTGAAGATGTATATTTCTTTCAAGGTTATTGCTACTCATGTAATCACTTTGGTCATGAAGTGACCGCTACAGGGTTCATGACAAAAATGATTATGGCTTCACCAAGAGGAACTTCAAGTCATTTGCACCTTCCAAGAACTACAACATCAGATGTTAAAATTGTAATAATATTGGGCATAAGGCCAAGTGGTGTAGAACAAAGTTTTCATATCTTATAGAGTCAAGCAAGAACATGGACACTCAAAAGGATAAAAAGGGTATGATTACAAAGGTGTTGAAAAATAAGGTTGAAAAGGAAAAAAAGCATTGTATGTTGGGAGTAGATTTACTCCCACCCCAAAATTAATCACCTCAAGTAGAGGAGGTGGTGAGGGGTCTGAGCTAAGAGTCTTATTTTTAGCCCCAAAGGAGTCCCTTTGCCATTGATGTCAAAGGGGAAGAGTTTCAGTAAGGGGAGAGAAATCAGTAAGAGGGAGAAGCTTCACAGGGGGAGCCTTTTTGGAATCCATTGGTAGCAAAAGGAATTATTTTAGAAGGGTTGCCATCAATGACAAAGGGGGAGATTGTTGGAAATATTAAGTATTTTTAGTTGTCATTGATGTGAAAGGATTGATTTCAATAGGTTGATGTCAAAGAAAGATTGGTATGGCAGAAACATTCTTCAAGGTTGAAATATTAAAGTGCAAGGTAAAATATTCAAAAGGATGCATGAGGCAGTTAAAAAGGTGCAAAAGTTGTCAAGTATTCAATATTGTAAGAAAAGGAAAAGACCCTACCTTCCTTCAAAAATATTTAAATTTCAGAATTGGAGGCAAAAGTTCAAAATTTTAAAAGTTATTATTGTAATATAACTTAGGTTAAGGTTTTAATAAAAAGGATGCCATTCAAAATTAATTTATCTACACCACCGACGCTTGAGAAATTAAAAAATTACATATTTATTGACGACTAACTCATTGGAGCTAAGGTTGTTGTGCATAAAATCATCGAGCACATCGAGTACGTCTAAAATTCACAAGGGAAAGGAAGAAGACAACATGCACATGCTTTTTGGGATAGAAGTGAAGGGTCAAATAGAAGGGTGCACCTTCATTATTCCAAGTTAGCAGGCTAGCATAGCTGGTCGGTTGAGAAGCATTAAGGCACTGGTAGAGAGGAGGTGAGGTGTCGATTTGCAATGGCTCCAATTTTTGTTTGCATTTCTGTAAAGGATGAAGAGCACAAAAGAAATAAAGTAGATATCATGGACTTATGTTTTGTGTGGGTGGTTAGCTCATGCGACGGCTTAGCCAAAGCTAAGGTGTAGAGAGGAGGTTAGGGGGTCAATTCATGGTGGCTGCTTTTTTGGTAAGGGCACATTTTTTAATTAATCTTCTATGGTATGCATTGCTTAGGGAGTCATAAGGCTGGTTTAATTAAAAATTATTTTTCCTTATGGAGTCATAAGGATATTCTAAGAAATTGAATATCTTGAATTTTGGGATTTTTAAGAGTGTGTTAAAGGATGTGTTATTTTGCCAACTAGGAGGTATAAGGGTATGTTTTAAAGTCTTTTTTCTTGAAAAATATAAGTGATAAGGGTGCTTTTAAAATAGTATTTTCTTGCAAAAATTATAAAAATAAAATATAAAGGAATTAATTTTTGCATGTGAGAACTAGGAGTTATAAGGTGTTTTGTGGTCTAAATATTATGTGTATTTCTCCATGGTGAAAGAAAGTTTGAATAGCTTTTTTCATTGTTTAGAAAAGCCTTGTTTTGGGAAATTAAAAGGAGTTGTAGAGCAATATCTTTGTGCACATATTTTTGAGAATAAAATTCATGTGGATGATTTGAGAAAAGTGCTTTGCTATCTAACCCTTGAAGTGGAACTAGAAAGATAAGTTGTTTGTGAGACTGGTATTTGAGGGCACATCTTCATCAAGATTTTTGAGGTATGGTGGTTTAACTATTTCTCTAGGAGGTTGTGCTTTGAGGAAGTAATTTTAAAGTGGAGATAAAAGGGTTGATTAGTGTACATTGCTGGAAATATTTGAGTTAGATTTTGATACCTACTTGTGCTTCATTATTGAATGAGATTGCAAATATTTGAACTAGGGTTTGTGTATAAGTTTTGCATCTTTGATTAGTGAAATTGGAATCACTTGTGCTAAGGTTGAATAAGAAGTTTGTGCATCTTTGTGAAGCATTTTTGGCATTGGTTTGAGTGATATTGAATGTGAGTGGGCAAGTATTAGAGACCATTTTTGTGAAGCAAATTTATGCACTAGCCTTAATTGATTTGAAAATAAATTTGCAAGAAGTAGAGATATGATTTGTTGAATGTGATACATGTGAAAGCAAAAAATTTATGGATGTGAAAATAACATATTGAGAACTTGCATTGCATATTACTCCTTATATGTTCTTGAAAGAATTTTGGGTAGAATATGTTTGAATTACCTAGTTGAAGAAAGCATTTTTGAAAGAGATCCAAGCATTATTTTGAACATCATTTGTGTGCAAGATTTGAGATTGGTTGAGCATATTCTATGATCTATTTTGATCATGTGTTTGAGCATGTGTTAGAGAATATTTGAGCATGTATTAGAGAAGATTTGTGCATGTGTTTTAGTAGTATTGAGCAGAGTTGAGAAAAAAGTGGTTAGTTGTTTTGAGTAAGCCTTGTGAGAAAGCTTAAGGTAGTTTTGGGCAGATTGTATGAGCATGTTTGATTGATGATGTGAGTAATCCTTGTGAGAAGGCTTAAGGAAATTTTGGGTAGATTGTATGAGTAGGTTTGAGATATATTTGTGCATGTAATGTGTGCATATTTGGGATAGAGTTGAGAACATATTTGTGCATGTACTGTGTGCAGATTTGGGACAGAGTTGAGATACATTTGTGCATGTAATATGTGCATACTTGGGACAAAATTGAAATCAAATTTGTGAGAAAACTTGGAGCAGGTTTTGGATAGATTTGTGAGAAGACTTAAAGTATATTTGGATAGATTTTATGAGCAGGTTTTGAGATAGATTTGTGCATGTAATGTGTGCTTATTTGGGAAAATTTTGAGTAAGTGATTTGAGTAGATCTTGGTATAGATTTGAGAAAGCATTTTATGAAGGCTTGGAGAATTTTTTGAGAAAAGTGTTGAGTTGGATTTGGAGTAGACCATAGCAAAGGGAATATAGTTCTCCTATGGAGAGATATCCACAAACCAAAGTAGAGGGGATAGAGTTCTCCTATGGAGAGAGATCCACAAACCAAAGCATAGGGGATAGATTTATCCTATGGAGAGAGATCCATATAATAGAGTTGAGGGGATAGATTTCTCCTATGGAGAGAGATACATAAACCATAGCAAAGGGAATAGAGTTCTCATGTGGAGAGAGATCCATAAAATAGAGTAGAGGAGATATATTTTCCTATGGCTTGAGATCCACAAACCAGAGCAAAGGAGATAGTGATATCATGTGGATAGATATCCATGAACTTGAGCATAAGGGATTGAATTCTCCTTTGGATAGAGGTCCATAAACATTACAATAGGTATTTGGTTCCCAAGATATTTGTTGAGAAAATTTAGAAGAAATATTTTCTCCATGGACGTAGCTCACATTGGGTGAACCACGTTAAGTGTCTCTCATGTGTGTGATGACTTGTGCATTTTAATTTTACTACATTGTTATTATTGTTGTTATCATTTGGAAAGAAAATTAAAAGGTGGTCTTATACTATTCACCCCCCCCCCTCAATATAATCTTGTGTTCTTTAGGTCCATAGTGCAAAACCATTTGGTAGTGAGAACATAGTTAAGATTAATATTGGGTCATTGGACTCAATGTACTTAGAATAATTCTCACCCATTGTCTTTCACTCTCTTTATATAATATTCAAATTAATATCCCCTTAAAGCTATGTTTAATTCCATAAGAACTCTTAAATCGATACCTTCCCTAGTTTTATCATCACACATATTTCTCCATTTCTCCAAAGGAATTTTTTTTTATCATGTATTCTTGACCACAAAAATTGACTGCATAATATAGACTAAATTTTTTTATGCACATTTTGGCATAGTATACAAGGACATATAATATATGGGAATGACCTATAAGACTAATTTAACTAGTTGCACTCTTCATGATGATGATAACCATGTACCTTTCCATGATAGTAGTTTATTATAATATTTATTTCTAACTATATTTCAAAATTTTATCTTCATTCTCTTCTTAAAAAATGACATCCCTAGATAATTTACTAGCAAATTTGCCTCCTCCATTTGAAATAACCTGCATATCCCTACTTTAATTCTAGCTAGAGTGTTTAGGAATTCAATTTAGATTTTTTCCTATTAACTTTTTTTCTTGATGCTCTTTCATTATTCTTTAAGAAGTTATTAAGTGCTTTAGCCTCATTTTCCTTACCCTCCTAAAATGTGTTGTATCATCTACAAAATGTTGATGGATGTTGTTGTTGATGTTATTACTAGCCTTAAGTCTACTTATTATCCTATATTTGTATGCCTTCTTCAACTTCCTTACCAATAAATTTGCCATAACAATGAACAAACATGGTGATAGAGGATCTCCCTGTCTAATACTCCTTTTGGTTTTAAATGATTATGTTACTAGTCCATTGACTAGCATTGAATATGATACTATAGAGATACAAGTTTTAATTCATCTGACCCATTTATTTACAAATCCAAGATTTTCTAATAATACCAAAATATCTCATTTAAACCTATCATAGGCTTTATTCATATCAAGTTCTAAGATCATCACTCTCTTTTCTAGAAGTTGTTAAATGCATTGTTCCATGAACTACTATGATCTCATATAGAATCTATCTCCTTTTCACAAATCCTCCTTGTTATTCTAAAATAATTTTATCTAATAATGTTCTTCAAAAAATTTCCATCACTTTAGAGAGCATCTTATATGCCATATTACATAGGATTATGGGCCTAAATGAATCGAACAATTTTAAATCCTTCTTTTTTGGACTAAAGTTTAGATATGTTGCATTTATTTTATAAGGTATGTATTGTTTTATCCTAGATTTTTCCACTAACACAAATAAAGAATCATTCACCATTTTCTAGTTATTATAATAGAATATTGTAGAGATCACATCTAGAACCAGGGGCTTATCCTTATCAAAATAGAAAAAGGTTGAATAAACTTCTTCCAAAGTAATAGGCTCCATTAATTTACTATTGTCTTAATTTTTTATAAATGAAGGTACTTCTTGCAATAATTTATCATTAAGAACTTCAATCTCCTCTAATCCTAGAATATTATGGTAAAAAGCCTTGTCTCCTTTATAATTTTTCTCTAGTATTCTTTCCAAACTCTTACTGATTTAATTCTACTAATTCTAGATGTTGATGTATGTACTATTGCCATCGTATGAAATTTTGTGTTTTTATCTCTTCCTTTTAACCATGCCTATATTTATTTTAATCTCCAAAATTTCTCTTACTCAAATAATTATGATATTCACTAAGCAACTCCATTTCCTCCAAGCTAGGATTATTGTACTCACCTTTTTGGAATTCTAGAAGTTTTTTTTTTCTTCTAAAACATGTTTCCAAAAGTGTTCTTGTTCTATTCTTTGATTCTAGATGTCATTGAGTTAATTTGTTTTGAAAGCAAATACATCCCACCATTTCTTAAAGAATTTCATGTTTATGCTATTATATCAACAAATTAATGATTATCTTCCCACATTTGCTCATATTTAAAATATGATTTTTTTAGATTCACTTACCACCATTTTAACTCTTACTGTCCAATGATCTAAACTAGTCCTTGCCAAGGTATTAATTTTAGCATAAGTGCCTTCATCTAGCCAATGATCTGAGAGTATTTATCTGTCTAATTTTATACTATCAGGTTCTAGCCTATCCTATTGTTGGTACATATATAGTTATTTTATTCAAACTCAACATCCCATAGATTATTGTTTTGAATAAAAGCTAAGAAATATTTCATACTTTGGGTTATTTTTCTAATTACCCCAAAAATTTCATCCAAATTAGTTATGACATTAAAAACTCCTATGATCATGAATTGGGTTTCCTGGTATTTACTTCTCATAGAGGCTTCAATCCTACTCTATACTTCTAATATACGTGACTTAGTTATAGGTCAATAGACATTTATAAGGATGAACAAAGTCATGGTTTTATAATATGTTCTAACTATATTCCAATTGAAGAACACAAGCTTATACTGAGAGGAGGGTGAACAGTATAAGACCACTTTTTACTTTTCTTTACAAATCAATATATGTAATGGATATATAGAAATATCAATAGTGGTAATCAAAGAAATGCACAAAACACCACGTAGAATAGAGACACCACAATTTACGTGGTTCACCCAATGTGGGCTACTCCATGGAGAAAATATTTCACTAAAATTTTCTCGATCAATATCTTGGGAATCCTTTACCTATTACAATTTTTATGTACCTCTGTCCAAAGGAGACACCAATATCCATAATAAAGTTTGTGGATCTCTATCCATAGGAGAACTCCTTCTCCTTTACTCTGGCTGGTAATCCTCTAGAAGATAACTGCCTCCACTACACTGGCTTGTGGATCTCTCTCCATTGAAGACTCTTTTCCCCACTCAGAAGACTTGTCTTCACGACCATAGCTAATGGATCTCTATCCACTGGAGACTACCATCCTATCTACTATGTCACCTCCAAAGCTCTATCTCAAATATGCACTAAACATAGTACTTCATTTTAGAAAAAATTTGTTCAATCTCAATCTCTGGTCTGGTACAAACCTGTCCTCAAATCTGCACCAAACTCTATTCTCAAATCTGCACTAAACATAGTCCTTCGGTCTAGCACAAATTTGTCCTCAATATCTATCTCTGGTCTAGTATAAATCCATCCTCATATCTACACCAAGCTCTACTCTCAAATTTGCACTAAACACAATCCTTCGATTTAGCACAAATCTATCCTCAATATTTGTCTTCAATCCTTAACTCAAGGCTTGAATCAACTCTTAACTCAAGGATTGGATCTGCACCAAACCTTAACTCAAGGTTTTAAACAAATCAGTCAACTCTGCTCTTAATTCTTCTCAAATACTTGTCTCAAATCTACCTTGCAAGATTCCACAAAAGCTCACACTAATCTGTCCACAAGTCCTCTTTAGAAGTTGGTAAAATCTGCTCAACAAGTCCACTCACAGAAATTTTCCAAATATGCTCAAAAAGTCCACACAAAACTTGCCCAAACTTATAGAAACATAAAGAGCATTTTTAGAGACTCAATATGTTCTATTTTAGCTCAATGCTCAATCACTTTCACAACTCAATTTAGAATATAGAATAGTTTTTTTATGGAACTTCAAAAATCACTTCACACATCCACTTGACTAGGCTCAACCAACTCTACCCAACCAATCACTCAATGAAACACTCATTTCTCACAAACCCTAGTCCATGTATGTAAACACCAACTCAAACTATCTCACATAACATTGATTCTCATGATCTTTTCAAACCCTAGTTCAAGTTCTTTTATCAACAACTCACTTCAACAACAATGTTTAAAGCAATGATAATCAAACCCTAGTTCAAGTTCTTTGCTCAAAAAATCACTTCAACAACAATGCTTATAAAGCAATCTTCACATAGCAATGATACTCAAACCCTAATTCAAGTTCTTCATACAACCAATGGCTTCAAAAAAAATGCTTATCAAACAAGGTTTAACAACAATTATTTATTTTAGAAACCCTTGAAGCATTCACTCAACACACTCAATACAGAAACCCTAATCAAGTCCTTTTCACTCCAAACTTATTTTTCAGAAAACCAACCAATCAACTTAAATATGGAAGAATGTGCTCATACCTTTTTCTTGATGATAAGGAGTAGACCTCACAAATATACCACAATAATAAAACACTTCTTTGCCAAACTCAATAAGGTTAGAATAAAAAATATTATTCCAATATTTCCTCAAAAATATTCTTTGCACCAAGATATAATCAATACCTTATTATTTCCTCTTTCAACAAATCATACATAACAAAATACTTGGAAACACCTTATCAAATCCATTCATAGAATAGTGACCAACACCCTAATAAATCAACCACTCTTAAAATAATATCCACCACTATAGAATATCAACCATTCTTAATAATATTCACCACTATATAATATTAACCAAACACTTTTCACTCCATGCATAAAAACTTTAAGCAAACAATATTAAAAATTTAATTTTGCCAAACCTTATAACTCCCTTGTAACCTTAGAACCAATAATAAACATGCAAAATTAATTTTAACTTACCCAACCAACCTGCAAAAATTTTGGAGATTAAACACCTTGCGTACCTTGTATTCCCCACCAAAAGGGGATTCGGTGTGACTCGATCCGTCGTGTCCTCTTGCCTAAATGCTTAGGTGCTTGGGCACTCGTCACGTGGGATACGAAGGCCCATGTGAAGGAAGGATATATGCATTCCTCTTATACCTTAAACACTTCTCCTTTTTCACACACGAAAAACATGTTTTCATTTCCCTTGGTTGCAGCACTAAATTCTTTGCTTCACACATTCGTCTCTTAGGCATGGTAATTTCATTAAAGTGGTAGGTGCTCCCTTTTATATGCATAATATAAAATTCCTCCTCACCTCAATGCTTTTCAAAATTGAATTTCGAATTTCAAATCGAAAACCCACTTTAGGGTTTTAACCTTAATTTATAATTAATAAATAAATAAATTATTAATTAATTTAAATAACTTTTCAAGTTAAGTAAATTAACTAATAAATTAATTTATAATTAAATTTAAGCTTCCTTAGTATAATAAAATTATTATACTTTATTTTCTAATTGTTTTTATGAAAAATATTTTATTTTCTCCTTTAGTGGTTTTAACGGAAAACCTTTTATTTTCTCCTCTAATGATTTTAATGGAAAACCTTTTATTTTGCTCCGTCAGGGTTTTAATGAAAAACCTCTTTGGTCATGCTTTATAAGACATTATGAAACTTTTTGGAACCAATCAATTGCATTCCTTTTGACATCAATGACAACTCGATGGACTCAAAATGTCCAACAATATCCCCCTTTGTCATTGATGGCAACCCTAAATTCTTTTAACTGAAAGCTTGACCATTCCTTTGTTTTGCTTCCCCTGGGACATTGCTCCTCCTAGATCAATGCTTTCTCAAATACCAAATATTTCCCTCTTAATCAAATCTAAATCTCTCCCCTTACCCAAATATCTCCCCTTTGACATCAATGGCAAAGGGTCACCTTTGGGGCTCGGGGCTAAGAATGAGCCTCTTAGCTTATCCCCTCCCCCACCTCATGAGGTGGCTAATTCTAGGGTGGGAGTATTTCTACTCCCAGAAAGTACTATTCTTTACCTTTATCCTCTTTCCTTCTTATCTATTTTTTTTGTTTCCTCTAATTGTTTTCCATGTCCATGTTCCTATCCATGTCTACATTCTTGTCCTTATTCTTGTTCTTGTTCCTATTCTTGTTCATATCCATGTTCCTGTTCCTGTTCCTATTCCTATTCATTTTCTTGTTCATATCCATGTTCCTGTTCCTGTTCCTATTCTTGTTCTAGTTCATACTTGTTTTTGGAGTATATGCTCTACACCACTTTATTGTGTGACCATCATTATTGCACTTATAACACTTAATTTTATTATTCCTTGGAGGTGTAAATATCTTAGGATTTCTCCTAGTGAATCCATACCTTCTTCTATCATGAACCCTGCAATTTATTGCCTTGTAACCAAACTGATTACATGAGTAGCAATACCTATGGAAAAGTTGTATGTTCCCATATTCTTGTCTTTCCTGTGTCCTACACTGTGAAGCCATGTGCCCAAACCTATGACATGAAAAACATATTCCATTGAAGTTTCCATGTATTGACCTCATTGGTATCTTGGTATCTCTTGCCCTATTCTGATTGTTGTTCCATATATATCCTCTTTGTACATTGTTCCTGTTCTTTTTGAACTCTCTATTGTCCAACTCATTCTGAGATATCTCATTCTCTCTTACACTGTCTTCTTCTAAAGTATCTTCATCTAAAGTATCTTCTTCTCCAAAACTTGAGGTTGACTCTCCTTCCCATTTCTTTTGATCCTGTCCAAATCCAAGACCTATTTTTCTTGATGTAGGCTTTTGTATCTTGATGAACTTATCCAAGTTCTTTGAGCTATTTTTGAACCCTTTTAGCTTGACTTTGGAGTACTCTATATCTTCTATTAGTAGAGCTACTTCTTGGATCAACCTTTCACATTCTAAGACCTTTTCTTCTAACTTATCCTTGAATTTCTTTGTCTTAGCCTTTGATTTTTCTAGATCCTCTATAAGCAGTCTTCTCTCTTCATCACATTCTTGAAACTGAAACTCAAGTTTAGAGTTTTGCTTTCTTACCTTATTTACTATTTCAAGGGCATATATAAGTTCTCCCATGAGATCATATCCATCATTTTCTGAATATTCCTCTATTTTTTTACCTTTTTCTACATATTTATTTTATTTTGACTTGTCTTCTATGGGATCACCTTCTTTATATTCCAATGCCATTAGAAGATTTTCATCTGGCCCTTCAAGTGTATCTTCATATTCATCATCACTAAAAATATAACCATCCCTTTTACAATCATATTCAATAGATCCAAAGTTATCACATCTAAAACACTTGAGAATTATTGGAGTCCTTTTCTTAATTTGTTTTTTTACTTCAATCATAAAAAGAACTTCATATCTATCATTGTTTGAAAAACTAGCATCACTATCACTTGAGTACTTACTTGCATTATCCGCATAGTAGCTCCTCTTTTGCCTTTGGAAGAACTTATTTCCTTGTCTGCTTTGTTTATCCTTGCTTGCTTTTGGTTCCTATATATTTTTGATTCCCCGTTCCTATGATCCTATTTTTCTTCACCATTGTTATTCTTAGCTTCTTGACAATATTTTGTAAAATGTCCATACTTTTCATAATTAAAACATTTAACAGATCTTGTATCTCTATATCTTCTTGAATCCTTATTCCTTCTACCATAATTTGATTCTTCATCACTGGATGACTCATTGCTTGATTCTGAATTCTTACCCTTAGTCTTCTTTATTGCTTTGAATGTTGCTTCCTTCTGGGTAATAGGATCTTTTATTCTTATCTCATGTTCTGTAAGAATACCAAGCAACATATCTCTTGTCAAATTATCACCATCCATTGACACTTCTATAGCAAAAACCTTTTCACTTAATCTATTTGGAAGAGTTCTAAAAACTTTATCACAAACATATGATTCATAAATATTTATTCCAAGTCCTTGCATTGCATTAACAACCTCATCAATTTGAAGTAGATAAGTACCAATGTTTTCCTCATCCTTCATTCTTAGCTCCCCAAATTGTCCTTTGATATTTTGCATATTTTCTTTCTTGACACATTTATCTCCTTCATATATATTTTGTAATTTATCCCACATAGCTTTTGTAGGTTGACAGTGCATAACTTTCATAGGCTCTGTTCTATGCAAACCTATTAAAAGTGCATTCATTGATTTTGAATTGTAATGTTGTAGGAGCTTACCTTCCTTATCTATAGGAGGATTAATTAAGGGATCATATCCAAATTCAACCGCTTCCCAAATTTCATTGCCAAGTGCCATCAGGTAGATCTTCATTCTCATACTCCAATACATATAGTCACTTCCATAAAATACTGGTGCTAAATTATCTAAGAAAACATTATTTGAATCCATTGTGTTATTGTTAGCTTTTACTTCAAGTTGTTAAACTCTTCTAAAGAATCCCGCTCTGATACCAATTGAAAAACACAAGATTATATTGAGAGGGGGGGTGAACAATATAAGACCACTTTTTACTTTTATTTCCAAATAAATATATGCAATGTATAGATAGCAATATCAACATAAATAATCAAAGCAAAGCATAAAACAACACACACAATAGAGACACCACAATTTATGTGGTTCATCCAATGTGGCTACTCCACGGAGAAAATCTTTCACTAAAATTTTCTAAATCAATATCTTGGTAATCCTTTCCCTATTACAATGTTTATGGACCTCTATAAAAATGAGACACCAATCCCCTTAATCATGTTTATGGATCTCTATCCATAGGATAACTCCTTCTCCTCTACTCTGGTTGGTAATCCTATAGAAGATAATTGCCTCCATTGCACTAGCTTGTGGATCTCTCTCCATTGAAGACTCTTTTCCCCACTTAGAAGACTTGTCTTCACTACCATAGCTAATGGATCTCTATCCACTTGAGACTACCATCCTATCTGCTCTGTCACCTCCAAAGCTCTATCTCAAATCTACACTAAACATAGTCCTTCATTCTAGCAAAAATCTGCTCAATCTCAATCTCTGGTCTGGTACAAACCTATCCTCAAATCTGCACCGAACTCTATTCTCAAATATGCACTAAAAATAGTCCTTCAGTCTAGCACAAATATGTCCTCAATATTTATCTCTGGTCTGGTACAAATTTGTCCTCAAATCTACACCAAGCTCTACTATCAAATATGCACTAAACACAATCCTTCGATTTGGCACAAATCTATCCTCGATATCTATCTTCAATCCTTAACTCAAGGCTTGAATCAACTCTGCTGGATTTTTCCCAAACCTTAACTCAAGGTTTTGAACAAATCAATCAACTCTTCTTTCAAGTCTTGTCAAGGACTTATCTCAAATTTGCCTTGCAAGCTTTCACAAAAGCTCACACTAATCTATCCACTAGTCCCCTCTAGAACTTGCTCAAATCTGCTCAACAAGTCAACTCAAAAATTGTCCAAATCTACTCAACAAGTTCACACAAAACTTGTTCAATTTGCTCAATAAGTTCACATATAACTTGTCCAAATATACTCAACAAGCCCACATAAAACTTGTCCAAACTCATAGAAACATAAAGAGAATTTTTAGAGACTCAATATGTTCTATTTTAGCTCAATGCTCAATCACTTTCACAACTCAATTCATAATATAGAATAGTTTGTTTTATGGAACTTGAACAATCACTTCACACATCCACTTGACTAGGCTTAACCAAATCTACCCAACCAATCACTCAATGAAATACTCCTTTCTCACAAACACTAATCCAGGTATGTAAACACCAACTCAAAATATTTCCAACAATGCTCAACAATAAATCTCACATAACAATGATACTCATGATCTTTTTAAACCCTAGTTCAAGTTCTTTTCTCAATAACTCACTTCAACAACAATGTTTATAGCAATGATAATCAAACCCTAGTTTAAGTTCTTTGCTCAACAAATCACTTCAACAACAATAATTATAAAACAATATTCACATAGCAATGATACTCAAACCCTAATTCAAGTTCTTCATACAACCAATGACTTCAACAACAATACTTATCAAATAAGGTTTAACAAAAAAAAATTATTTCAGAAACCCTTGAAGCATTCACTCAACACACTCAATAAGGAAACCCTAATCAAGTCCTTTTCACTCCAAACTTATTTTTTAGAAAACCAACCAATCAACTTAACTATGGAAGAATATGCTCATACCTTGATCTTAATGATAAGAATTATGCCCACAAATATGCCACAACCATAAAACACTTCTTCGCCAAACTCAATAAGGTTAGAATACAAAATATTATTCCAATATTTCCTCAAAAATATTCTTTGCACCAAGATATAATCAATGTCTTATTTCTTCCTCTTTCAAAAAATCATACATAACAAAATACTTGGAAACACCTTATCAATGCCAATCTTAGAATAGTGACCAACACCCTAAGAAATCATTGTAGACACCCAAAAGTCGCACATGTCTACCTCTACGTACTTGTAGATCTATCCGGACACTTGTAGGTTTGCATAGACCATCCTAGACCCCTCTAGGCTATTGTAGACCAGCGTAGACCATTGTAGACCATTGTAGACTACTCTAGACTAGCGTAGACCACTCTAGATCAGTGTAGACCACTCTAGACTAGCGTAGACCACTCTAGACTATCGTAGACCTTCGTAGACCTACGTAGGCCATCTCATTGGCCTATAGGCATGAAACCCTACTAAACTACACAATTCATGTCCTAACCACCTTCTATCTATCAGGAGGTCACCTATCAGCTCCCTAAGGCAACCTAAGCCCTTTCCTACACCTAATTAGGACCCCACGGGACTATTACTTCCCAAAACTCCTAATTAAGTTAATTGAATTTCTAATTGTAAAGTCACTTTTCACTTAAGTGTACTTTATGACTTAAAAAGGTTAATTAGGATCCTAAACCCAAATTAGTCCTAATTATTCCCTCACACATGTGTGCACATTAGGTTAGTTAGGATATTTCCTAGAAATCCTAACTAAACCCTAATCTAACCTAGGAGTTAGCTAACCCTAGTTAACCCTAATCTCTCCTCACACATGTGTGAGGATGAGATATTCCTTTAGGGAATGTGGGAATGACACCTCCCCAAACCCTAACCTAACCTAGCATGGAATAGACTCTAGGGTTTGGTCTACCTAACCACCCCCTTGACCTTAGCTTTTCCTATAAATAGAGGGTCCCCCCTCTCATTATCTCTCTCTCTCCCTTTTAGCTAACTTACAGAAACTCTACCAAAATCCTACCAGAATCCCTTCTTTTGATTGTGGATGGTACAAACAACATCCAAGCATCCCAGGAGCCCATCCGGACAAAGGATCTCCACCAGAAGGCACCTGCAGTTGGATTCACCCCCTGACCTATGAATCTGGGTTCCAGATCACCCCCTACCCTATGAGTTGGTCGTACAACTGATCTACAATAGCAAAAACTTTAGGTAACCTTCATTTCATGTTTTTATAGCATTTACACTTCATTTCGAGCTTTATTTCATGTTTTTAATGTCATTTTGTCTTCATCAATATGGGGCCTGATCCATGATAGGCCCCCAAATGAACTAACACCATTTTTTAGGTTCTCCAACAATAGCAAACACACATTTCAATAGCAAACACAATAGCAACAACAACACATAGTGGTGGCACACACGCATCAAAGCCCACCTACATTCAAGGGGCCCCAAGAGAAACCATCAGAGTGTTTCACATATTATTGAGAAAGAAAAGGAGATTCACCCTATAATCTTGTATCAAATTCTTAATAAAATGAGTTGAAAGCACTTATGAGCATTTTAATTTGTTATAGTTAACTTGCTTGATCAAATGGTAGCCTTTGGTATGCTTCATTCTAGCACGCCCGATGGGACCACCCACAATAGGTTATATTAGGTTATCTTACTACAAATATGATATAATTTTGGTTTTCTGTGATTGCTATAGGATCCCTAAAACCCTGAGACACCTCTCAGGTCAGCAGAATAGGAGTTTTAGGCTCCTAAACATGGTTCACCCCCGACCTATGAATCGAGGGTCAGATCACCCTCGACCTGTGATTTCTTAAAAAACTGCTCTACAGACCCCAAGACAGCAAGGAGTCACAATAGAGACTTCAAAAAAGTCAAATTTCACCTCAGGATAGGTGTCATTTATTTGCAAGACTAGTTCTCTAACAAATGTATTGTGTTAGTATATCAAAATCCTAATTCAAACACAACAAATTAGGGTTTCAAATTGATATAAATACAGTTAGAATAGTTCATTTTCAGAATTACTTTCAGACATAATTAGATTAGAATTTTGTAAATCGCTTGATGTCTTTCTTAATCACTTTTCAAGTTTCCTTTCAAATACATTTAGAGTAAGCTTTTCTTTACATCTACATGTAAGATTAGATTTCAGGTTTTGTCCCAATTCAAATTGACAAATCACATTTCACATTATTTAAAAATTTCTCTTCAAATTTGCATCTAGGGTTAGATTCAAAATCTATTCACTTCACCTTGCAAATTTCCTTTTCTTCAAAAAGGCATTTCCAATTTCCTTCTCCTTTCAAACATTGCATCTAACATAGAATTGTTAAATTCTTCTTGCATCACTTGCATCTCACAACACATCTAGGTTAAGAAATTATTTTCTTTCACTTTCCAAATCCTCAGGGTAACTTGCATTGTCTTTACTCAAACATCTAAAGTAGAACTTGCAATTCTTTCTAATACATGTGGATAGGTCATCTTCCTTCTCATGTGTTTTAGTTTACCTATTTCCATGCTTTCCTAGATCAGTTTTCTTTTCAAAAAGGCATCTAATATTAGATTATATTTTTCAAAAAGGCAATTAGACACTTAGTTTCTTTTCAAAATATGCATCTAGGCCTAGATTTCTTTTCAAAAAGGCATTTAATTAGTTGCACTTTACTTTCACATCATCGCTAAACAACTTAAACCCACACACTCACATGGTACATACAATGGTGAGATTGGATTTCATCCCCAATCCATCACTCAAGACTAGTGAGGTAGGAGTTTCACCCTCCACCAGCTCACCCCCTAGACACCTAGTAGCCCCACAAGAGCGATTTTCTAGACTTCATCACCAAAAATCCCCCACTTTTGAGATTGGTCTTCTGAAATTCATCATCAAAAGGAGCCTTCAAAGTGGGATAGGATTAGATACCTTCATTCACAAGGCTTACATAATTAGTGAACATGATAACTATCATTCTTGACTAATCCTACCGAGGGTGAAGCGAAAGCATGGGTATGCTAGTAGCAGGTCTTAGACAGTACCACCTCTTCTCGTGAGAGGATACAATGAACTCATTTCAGCATTTTGAGTTCTCCCCCTTCTAGCATCCTTTTTGTTATGCCTTTACATTAGGTCACCATTCACCTATTGAAGCATTGTTCTATTATATGCATCTTTGGGTGTTGCAAGAGGTTCTATGTTTACAACATTCCCATTTTATCTAGAAGTTCACCTCACTACCCATGATACTTCCTAGGAGATTCTAACATCAAAACACACAAAACGAAGCAACACTTTTAATTTTTTACATTTAGAATTGACTCCAATTATACACTATTTGCATGCTCACACAAACTAGTTTCAACACATTCACCTATTGGCAGCCCACCTAGGGACTATTTGCAACCTATCATTTTTAGTTTTGTGTCTTTTCACACTCACAGTCCAATTCACCCCTTACCCTATAAATTCACTATTTAGATCACCCCCAACCTATAATTTTAATTTTTAGACACAGAAACCTCACAGATCTTACTAGGTTACATAAAAACCCCACATAGATCATACCCAGAACACCAGATTTCCATTTTTATATAGTTTTAAGCACCAATCCCTGATAGACGACACCATGCCTATTATCACCCATAGCCAAGCACATGAGCAAGCACACCTTGGGGAAGAAGTGACTAGCACTCCTTCCAGCTAGTCCATCCTCCCCTTCAACCACGAAGGGTAAGTCTACGCTCATAGTAGACCTCTTTGTAGGACTAGACCCATTCGGTACTATATCTCATGGTGAGACCTCTACATCCAGAGATGCTTTTGCCACATCATTTGAGGAGGATCATCCACTCCTTTCCCATCCATCATCACCTCATCCTTCTACCACATTTTGTGATCATATTATCTATACGACACCAGGACATCCACCTCCTTCCCTCATTGTCGATGAGGAGGTTCATCCCACATCCCCTACCTTCACTCATCCTTTTTCCAAAACACACCAATCCCTTTTTAAAGGGTTCTTCATTACACAATCACACCCATCCAAAAATTTCACCCAAACCAAAAAAAAAAAAAAAAAAAAAAAAAAAAAAAAAAAAAAAAAAAAAACCCCACCCACTTCAACACATCAATACATAGAGGAAGCAACACCATGACCCCTTCCTCAACAATCCTTTTTCTCATTGTTCGAGGCCACATCACAACCACCTCTACAATCCCAACAAACACAATATCCACAACATCAACAAACTTTCTCTTCTCAAGTCGATGTGAATACACTTACCACACCACCTCCCCAAGTTCCTACCATGGAGACCTATGTCCCATCCCCATCATCACTACCACCTACATCTCATCCATCAAGATTGTATGGTACACCCTCTTCCAATCCATCCTCATCTATGCCTCCCTTTTAGTTGCCTCCACCTCCTTCATTTCAAATTTTGACTTCAAGCTACCTACCCACGTTCGAACCTTGACTCCTTCATAGCCTACATATCTAACATTCCAAACTTACCAATCAATATTTTTCCCACAATTTCTACCTATCCAGATGCAAACGTCATCCTTAGATGCCTCGTCTTGTCCATAAGTCACACAACCCATTCAAACATCTTTACATCCACCTATATCTATTGGACCCACATTTTTCACACCACCTCCTTCTTGGTCATCACCTCCCATGGCACAACCATTGTAATAGGTTCCTCTCCAACAAAACCCCATACAACAACCTCAGACCATGCACCCACAATACTATTATCCTCAGCAACCACCTACTCTACAACAAACTATACCAGTTGCTTTGACATCTTATCCTATGCAGCAATAGTATCCCTAAGATCTATTGCAATATGTTCCTCCCCCACATTAGGAAGAACAACAATTTCAATACCCCCACATTTGTAGGCTTCACCCCCATTAGCACCATCTCCTACACCATTAACACCTAAACTTCAACTCTTACAAGATGAAGTTAAGATGTTAAACCTTTACACCACCAGTTATGGGCCACAGAAACCCACATACGATGAGCTCTACAATGAGCCAGTACATCCCTCAGTTCCCATTCCTCCTTACCCATATCACTTCGAGATGCCAAAGTTTGATAAGTTTAAAAGCAAGGAGGACCCACATGAACATGTCAGTAACTACCACTCAGCTTGCTACCAGCTTCATAGTAGCAATCCTCTCATGTTATGTACCTTCTCCCTTTCACTTGGGGGACAAGCCTTAGACTGGTACAACATGCTCCCATGCCACAACCTCTACACTTTTGAGTAGCTAGCCAATTTTTTCCTCGAGCACTTTTCCATCAACATAAAAAAGAAGATAAAATTCTCTGATGTCTATGCTTTACGATAAGTTGATGATGAACCAATCATAAAATTTATCTCTAGATGGAGATCGATCATACATGACCTCACTCATAGCCTCCCATCTATGGAGTTGGTTACACTCTTCTCAAAGATTTTCCATAAACACATCTCCACCTCCCTACAACTTCACCAAAGTCACACCTTTGAGGAAGCCATTGCTCAAGAAAAAGTCATTGAGGACATCAAAGTCCAATCTAGAAAAATCAAACTAAGACAAAAGCCTTCATACAACTCCAAATTTTACTTTAATAGAAACACACCCAATCAACCTTTCCCATGACCACCACAAGCCAACCAAGTGGTAGCAACTTATTCAGCCTCAACACCGGTCCCATGACCTCCTCCTCCACAACAACAACTATTTCAAACCAATGCACCTCTTCCACCTAGACCACAATAGGCTCGAGGACCTCATCCCCCACCTCCATAGCATAACTTAACACCACTTTTTGAGCCTCTCCCAACCTTATTCCAGAGGTTATACGAGGTAGGTCACATCACCCTACCAAAAATTTGACCTCTCGATCCAAATGCACCTAAGCCTCGAGGTTACATCGAGCAAGCCTACTATGGATACCATAGACAGCATGGCCATGATATCGAATCATGTCATTCTTTTCATGGTATGGTCCAAGATCTCATCGATCAAGGAACCATTCAAGTTTCAAACCCTCTCACACCATAGAACCAGAACCTAGGGATATATCAGAATCCCTTACCTAAACACCAAGGGACTAATCCCAAAACACCTCAAAATAACCCCCTAAGGCCACCAAGACAAGTCAACAATATCCATCATGACCCTCCTTCATGGCGTAGTGGGCATGATCAACCTTACCACTCAAAATCAATATTATCCTTCACATCAGCCTGCATCGTAACCTCTACACCAACACCATTTATTTCCCCACAAGCACCTACGACTCCTCAAGCTCCACCTCATCCCCCATAGAATATCATTACAATTCATGGTAGCCTTACACATCAACTGCATAATGACTTTGCCATATTATCTATATTTGACCTCCTACAACAATCTCAACCCCATCATGAGGCATTAAATGATATCCTTCACTCTATCGACCTTGAGACCCATGATACCAATGTATTTGTCAACTTTATGGGTAATATCCCATGCTACCTTCAGCCATATATCAGTTTCCATGACCATGAGATCACAGAACTCATAGGCGAAGGAGTGGATCCTCCCCTTCACATTCAAGAAACCATCAATGACATCACATACAAACATGTTCTCATTGATACTGGTTCCTCAATCAACATTATTTCCACCATGGCTCTGCATCACCTACACATTCTACCTGCTCACTTCTCCACACCCTCACTAGACCTTCACGCATTTGATGGTTCAATGCGACCTATAGTAGGATCCATTGTCCTACCCATTTGTGTAGGTGTACATACTATTCTAATTCTATTCCATGTTATTCAGGGTGAAATGTAGTATAATATCTTGCTTGGACATCCATGGATTAGAGATATGCAGTGTGTGCCATCTACATTACACCATTGTCTTAAATACATCTACAATGGGCTTGTCCATTGTGTTCCTACCGATGGGGACCCTTTCAAATTTTGCAACATCATAGATCTCCCACCTAGACCTTCTTCATCTATGACATAGGTCCTTCCCATATCTAATCCTCACCCACCAAGAGCATTCATACCTCCTCCCTCATTAGTGCCTTCACCACAACCTTCATCCGAGACATGTACGCACTCACAACCAACAATGTCCATGCCACCATCATCATCTAGTATAACACCCTATCCTACTATCATACCCTTTTCACCACCTTCTTCATGGCCTCCACCACCTTCACAACCCTCATCATCTACAAATCCACCACCCATATCGACAACAGGCTTGTCATATTCATCATGACCAACCCCCACTTCACATCCATCTTCCTCTATAAAACCTCCTCTCTTACCTACACCACAAATGCCACCACTCCCTTTTCACCCATGACCTTGATCATTCACATCCCCTCATAGGTCACCACCAACACTTACCCTTTCTCCCTCATAGTTCCCACATGCTTACCAACCCATCCCATCTATGACTATCAAATGCCACGATTGGGAGCAATGAGCTACCCACCTTGATGACCAACTATTTCAATCATCTATAACCACCATTCAGGATTCCTAGCTTGCATCATCATCATCTAATTTAGACTCACCACCTCATTCACCCATGTATACGTCACCCCAGGTTTCTATCTTCATGACAAACACTAGTCTTGGTGACTACAACATCCATGATGCTCATTTGCATCCACCTCCAATCTAGTCTACTCATGACTTTGGTCACCCATCCACTTTGGTACTTACCATTGGTACAGTCATGCACTTAGGTTCCCCAAAAAATTATACCAACTTTGTGTACATGAGCATTGATTCTTCACTCCCACCTATCATCCCTCCACCACCATAATCTACTTTTGTGGTACATTAGATCACATGTCCAACCCCCAATTCACATTGCATTATCTTTGATACTTTCATTGGCATAGATTTGGGCTAGGATATTATGAACAAGGGTTACACACACCCATAAATCCTCATGTCCAACTACCCATAAACAAATTAGGTTTAGGATACCAACCTACAACTATCCATACACTCGAGGATGAACTACAAGATCTTTCCTTGCATCCCACACCACCTCCTGTGCACACCTTAGAAGAATATTTTGATATGGACCTCTTCGATGAGAACTCATCTCCCCACTCTACGATCATGGTTCCCTTAGACTTCTTTCATGAAGTCCCTTCCCTAGATGACACATCCTCATGCTACATCGATGAACTAGTTAATCAATTCACCACATTATCCCTCACACCTAAAGCCCCATAATGCAACATCACACTTCTCCCTTTTATGCTAATGTATCTAGCTAGACCCTCACACATGTGTCACCAACTTTGAAATCCATAACATGGCCTCGATCACCACCCATTGTCTTGCATCCACCATTACACCTTTCTCGATGCTCACAAACTCATGAATCTTCATCATCAGATTCATCACTATCAGATTCTTCCATCACTTATGTTAACATGGTTGATGTGGACCTCTTCATACCACTTCGATACACATCTCACACAAATCAGGACAACATCCCCAACCCAAATTTCATCGACCTAACTCACATTTCATCAATACCTTCTCCACAAGACTTCCTATTATCACCACACATCCTACATGCAGCAAATGCTCCTTCATCATCAAATCCACCTCACATTCCATGCATCCATCACATGAACATATATTTAGATGATGAATATGACATACCTGAGGTCATCGATGACCTCCACCTCATTCCAATCCTAGAGCAACTTCGTGATGGTTCCCACATGTTGATAGAAGAAACCATCGATGTTGATATTGGTGATGATCCTAACAACCCTCATATCATCAAACTCACTATTGACCTCTCACCTAAAGAATACATGTTATTCACTACCTTCCTTAAATAATACATCAAGGTATTCACTTGGTCCTACAAAGACATGCTAGGTCTTGACCCATCCTTAGTAGTTCACAATCTTACATTAGACAAAGATGCTAAGCCTATCCGACAAAAACTATGATGTATGCACCCTACGATTGCTTTGTTAGTTAAATCCAAGCTACAAAATCTCCTTGACATAGATTTTATTCAACCCATAGACTATCCCAAATGGGTATCTAACATGGTGCCAGTGCCCAAACCTTTAAGTGAGGTTCGAGTCTACACTAACTTCCATGATCTAAACAAAGCTTGTCCCAAAGATAATTTTCCATTGCCAAACATCGACTCACTTGTCGATTCCATCATCGACCATGAAATGATATCCCTCATGGATGGATTTTTTAGTTACAACCAAATTAATATCAATCCTACCGATCAACACAAAATATCCTTCACAACCCCTAGGGGACCTTCTATTACAAGGTCATGCCATTCGGCCTCAAAAATGTTGGGGCAACCTACCAGTGTGCAATGACATATATCTTTCATGATTACATGCATAAAATCATGGAATATTATATAGATGACCTCATCATAAAGTCTAAATAATGCTCACAACATCTAGCCGATTTACGTAAAATCTTTGATCACCTCCTAGAGCACAATGTGCACCTCAACCCAAAGAAGTGCATCTTTGGTGTTACATCGAGCAAAATCTTAGGGTTCATCATCTCTCAATGAGGCATCAAAGTTGACCCTAACAAATTCAAGGCCATCATCGAGATGCCTCCTCCCACCAACCTTAAACAATTACATAGCTTGTAAGGTAAAATCACATCAATCCGATGGTTCATCACCCAATTATCAGATAAATGTAAGTCGTTCAATCACATTTTGCAAAAAGGAGTCTCCTTCAAATGGGATGACAAATGTCAACAAGATTTTGACTCGATCAAAGCCTATCTCACCTCCTCACCAGTACTATCTCCTCCACACCCACAACTACCTTTTATTATGTACATCACCACTATAGACTTCACACTTGGTACATTGTTAGCACAAAATAATGTGCTCAATCATGAGCAAGCCATATATTACATTAGTCACACCCTAGTTAGCTATGAGACACATTACACATATATGGAAAAGCTATGCCTAGTTGTAGTTTTTACAACCCAGAAACTATGCCATTACATGTTGAACCATACCACCTTTGTTATCGCTCATGACAACCCACTATGATACATGATGAACAAGAGTTATCATAACTCTCACACAACCAAATGGATCATGCTTCTTACTGAATTTGATCTAGAATTCATTTCACAAAAATCCATAAAAGGATAGGTCATCATAGACCAATTGGCTGAAGCTCCATTGCATGATGACCAACCACTTCTCATCCAACTCCTTGATGACTCTATCTTCCATGTCATAAAAGTCGAAGAATATGTTGAACCTAAAACGCTAGTGGATTTAACACTTTTCTTTGATGGCTCCCATTGCACTCACATCTAGGGTGTAGGCATCATTTTATTTACACCATATGGGGAACCACTCCCATTTTCCTTCAAATTAGGCTTCCCATGCACTAAAAATAATGTAGAATATGAGGCCTTAATATTGGGATTGAAACAAGCTCACTCCATGCACATTCGATGCCTTCACATCATAGGTGATTCCCTCCTAATTGTTAATCAGGTCCAGGAGATCTAGCAATGTCATTGCCTAGTTCTCTAGTAATACAAACAAATTGCCCAACAACTTCTCACCTAGTTTGAGTGGTATGTTATCGAAGCTACCCCATGCTCATCAAACTATTTTATAGATACCATGGCTTCATTGGGATCGCTCATACCCCAAAATCCCCTTTTTGACACCACACATGTGTCTATTCACACCCTAAATCAATCTACCATCACACCTTCACCCACCGTAGATGATGAGGGCATTCACATTGTCCAAACCGAACCTCATGATCCTTGGTTTTTGTAAATCAAGGACTATATTAAACTAGGTTTCTTACCATATGATTTACCACATGCTCATCATCGAGCATTCAAACAAAGGGTAATTCATTATACATTACTAGGGGACATCCTCTATCATCGTAGTTATGATGGCATCCTCTTGCACTACCTAGAACCATATGAATCCCAATGAGTAGTGCAAGAAACTCATGATGGTACCTATGGTGGCCACTTCAGTGGCATGGCCATCACAAAGTGTATCCTACGCATGGGCTACTATTGGCCCAAAATGGAACATGATTGTTGTGAGTATGTAAAATGATGCATCAAGTGTCAACAACATGTAAATCTCATGCATCTCCCTTCGCAAGCGCTCTAGCCTATCCAGTCCATGTGGCCCTTCTCCTAGTGGGACCTTGACCTTATTGGCCAAATCACACCTACTTCATCAAGCAATCATAAGTTCATCATAACCACCACATAGAATACTTCACAAAGTGGGTCAAAGCAATCCCACTTGTCCAAACCATGAGGTCCAAAATCATAGCATTCATTACTGATCACATCATATGCCACTTTAGGATCCCATCCCAAATCATCTCAAACAATGGCAAATCCTTCAAGAACAAAACTATCCATGCTCTCTACACCAAATTCCACATCCACCATAGCTTTTCTACCCCATATTACCCTCAGGGTAATGGTCAAGTGGAAGCCACCAACAAAACTATATGTTCTATCCTACGTAAGATAGTCATAGAGTCACACCATGATTGGCACAACCAAATACCATTGGCTTTGTGGGCTTACCACACAAGCATTCATACTCCCACTAGGGCAACCCCATTCTCATTAGTTTATGGAGCTGAGGCCATCATGCCCCTCGAGCTTGAAATACCCTCTTTACGAGTGTCCATGAAAGACTTCATTGATGATGACACTCCCATCAAGCCCACCTTGATCAGTTAACACTCCTAGATGAGTGGTATATCCACACCATCGAACACACGCATGTTTATCAAGATCACCTTCATCATGCCTACAATAGTAAGGTACATCAACATGAATTTCAAATTGGTGACCTAGTACTCAAGGAAAATCAACAAATCATGAGTCAACCCCACCAAAAATGAGACAAGTTCACTCCCAACTAGCTTGGCCCATACATTATTACACACAAATTCGATTCTGGTGCCTATCGATTGGAAAATTTGGAAGGACATACTGAACCTGAACCTATCAACATCATCCACCTACATGCATTCAATGCCTAGCCTACCTAGGTTTGTGACATCATAGGTTATGTACAATGTCATTAAATTACAATTTAGACAAAATCACACACAACACCTCACATACGATGTTTCACTTTATATTTCACAATAAGAATATTTTACTTCTTTTTACATCATTTATATACTATTGGTATTTATATATTTTTGTAGGTTTTTGCATCACCGACTACCACATCATCAATAGATATACACTATTCCATGCATACACCCACAACATCTCTAGATCTCACCATGCAAGACCCTCGATATTACCCCTAGTTCCAATCACTCCATCCGATCTTACATGACCACTTACCTCGACTCATGTTCGACAATCCTCATCGTCTTCCCACTCAGATCATCACCCATCACCCTAATACCATTCACCTATTCACAGAGGCTCCTCCTACTCACCTCGATCAAGTGATAGTTAGGTCTCATTATCCTCCTTTGATGACAAGGAGGAGCACTCACATCCTCACCCATGAGGATCTCCACCCCCTCCATCCCATGATGAGAGGGACCCTTACATACCATCATATTTGGCCCATCATCCCCCTTTAGGTTACTACCCACCTAATAGGGGGCCTACCTTTCACCCAACATGCCTTCCATGTTTACCTCCACCCCTCTCGAGTGGTATGTCCCCATACGTTCAAACCCTCCAAGCACATGCTACCCTACTCACCATCGGATAACCTATCCCAGCTCATCATCGATGCTATCTCAAGCCATATCCTACTCCTCCCATTCTATAGACACCACCATCTACACTATATGGTCTTCCATTTTAGCCTACCTCATCATCAGTGGTATAGTTCCACTCTCCTTCATCTTCACCTAGATCTTCATAGTTATACCACACTCCAACATATTCATCAAAATCTTGATCCCCACCACCCTCGATTCTATTACCCTCTTCACTTGATATCCAACACATTCTTTCCTACCTCAACAATCTTGAACTCCATTTAAATCATTGTCCTTATTGTACTTCTCCTCACCAACCTACCATGGCCCAAATCTTTACACCTCATCCTAGGTCGACCACTAGACCTAGGATTCGACCATCACCAAATTCTTGATCTACCTCCCAAACACTCACCTCCACTCCACCCCTTCCTCATTGACACCACCCAAACCTTATATTTACCCCATGCTAGTCCGATCTACACCACTAGACCAAACATTCCATCAGTTACTACACCAGGGCCTCATTGCCCTACCCAAAATTCATCCTATGGACCCACTATACCCCAAGCCATGAAACTTTCATGAGAATCAATTTTACATTTACCATCACCAATCGAGGCATGACATCAACACATGTCATACCTTTGAAACCCTAGTAAATGATATGTTATTTGAAGAACCAATCCAATCACCCAAAGACACCCCTTCATCCATCTAGCTTCAAAGCCCTCCACATCACCTAGTATCTCACCCATTGCCACCCCATGAATCCAAAACAACATCATCACACCAATTCCAATGGCTAGCCAACTATACAACTCAACAACACCCAGGTCACCTTGTCACATCACCAACTCGAGCATGATCTGACCCTCACAATTTCTAAAATCTCTAGGTTATTTTCACCTTTCTTCTCTTCTTCTCCTCTTTCTTCTTCCTCTATTTATCAAGCATAGTTGTATGGTCACGCTTCGAGAAACTACATACCTATGCTACTTCTATCATCTTCCTACTCTTCCTCTACTTTTCTCGCATTTCTAATCTTCTCCTATTTCCTCCTATGTTTTTCTTTTTCTTTGTCACCTTTTTAGTTAGCATTTCTTTGGTCATTCTCATCACATACATCATCTACAACTACATAATCTCTTCAGGTTTGATACATCCCCCACACATTAGGGCAACCTCACCACATCTTGTGATTCTCATCACCATCATTACACATGATCATCTATAAATATGAATTTCAAAATGTTCATCTAGCTTCATTACATACAAATTCCTCTTGTAATAAAATCTTCCTCTTACATCACATCTTTCATTGCATATATCCATCACTTCTTCTATCATAATTTTATTCAAGTTTGTATATTCTCCTTCTAAAAATATACTCATAATAGGAAATAACATACACACTTGTTAGCATCACCACATGGATGTCCACACCTTTCACTCAGGATCATAGATTATAGGGTATTGTGTAAGTTTTGACCATCTGATAGTTACAACCAATCAAGCATCACCTCTAGCTGATAGGTTATTACACTCCTTATAGCTTTCCATTGCTGATTCAACTTCTTTCAGGGACCATTCACACATGGCATAAATTTAAAGCACCTTTTGAGTCTAGGGAAGATAACACCTTGCGTAGATATCACCATCTAGAGAATGGTTTCCCCTACTCATCCTATCATTTGCATGATCAACATATGACCTAGGGATAAACAAAGGGATAAGCATAACAAAGAATCACAAATACAAGAAAAAAATAAAATCCAATGCCCATACAAAAAAAAAGAAAAAGAGCACCACAAAATGAAACACAAGCAATAATTGAGGGGTAGAAAACAAAAGGAAAAGCCTCCAGATATCACAATTGTTATGCTTCATCACCTTTGGTCCTTAGGTTTAACATAACATCATGGGATGATTTCCATCACCAACTATAGGCCCTAAGCGCCTACCTACAAGTGGAATAGTCTTACAAGTGGTGACACATCTATCACATTAGAGACCTTATTTTGTATAGATCATTGAGTGCTTGTGGATGAGCTAGCTACCTTGGCTATGTTTACAATGGGTTCATCCTACCTCCCTCAAAATGGATAAATGAACATCACTCATTTGCACACACTAGTCCATGATAGACTTTGACCTAGCAAGGTTAGTCATAAGTTATCAATAAAAACCTAGTTCAGTTATTTAGGATGTTTGATTGCAATAACTATGTTAGTCAAGAGTCTTACACATACCCCTATACCATATTATATCCATGAGATTATGGATACAGATCGCATCCACATAGGTTTATGTTATGATACAAGTGTTTCCTCGATGCATTTCAAATTTCAAGATACATGCAACATCACATCTATCAAACATACATGTTATCTACATTGCATTACATATCAACATCTCAATCTCCATCATGCAACATTACATCTCTCCAACATGCATTTATCAGTGTCACATCACTAAGTAGTGTTGTCTACATTACAATGATCTAATTTTCCTATGTGTTACCCCATACACATAAATTCATCTATCACACAGGTACATACCAAAATTCTACATTACACATCCATACATCACAACAATCATACACAAAAGCAACACAAAATGCAAATCAAAAATTCACACACATATATAAGAGCCACAACAAAAAGTTGTATATATATATATATAATCATCAAAATACCCTCAGGCTACAAAATAGGATAGTGTCCACTATCTATCCTCAAAAATACCTAATGGCTACAATAGGGATCAATACCCATACATACAAACATCACCCCTACTGATCACCAGGAGTCTCTCCACTCCCCTCATGAGCCCCACCTACCCACTCCACTCTATGCACTCCTGCCACCCTACTCGACTCAACACCAACTCTAGATGCCTCAATACCTACAACTACTACAACTCCCTCTAATACTAGAGCACCACCACCCACCTACACCACTGGTAGCCTACCCATACCCACCTCTCTCCATCCTATGGAAGTAGCACTCTGATAACTTCGCTCAGACTGAGTTCATGCTCACGACCATGATCTCAACCTCGATCATGACCTATCATAATCTAGTAGTGCAATCCCTTGGACCATCAAGGCCATCTCACAATCATACCTCATCAAAACCTCATCTCTCAACTTATCTACCAGATCCTCATTCCCCTTCCTCAACCACTCTATCTCAACCTAAAGAGTAGCCACATCTATAGGAACCCTCACCTCTCCCAACTCCTACCATAACCACTCCACCTTAGCATACAAATTCTATCACCTCAACCACATGAGCAACATGCTCAATCTCCATAGATACCTCCAACTACTCCATCCTAACCACCTCCACCTTGAACTTCTCTATAATCACTACAACCTCTATCATGAGGACACACAAACTCTCAACCAACTCAACATACCTCATCTCCTCCATAGTAAGTCTACCTCATAGCTCTACACACTATAGCTCTACCTCCCCTTTTTTACTTTTATAACTCTAGATCTCTCTTCTCTATAACACTCATTATATCAACTACCATCAATCGCTCCTCACAATCATGTAACTCTCCCTCTAAATATTATACCCAATCATGCAACATCACCAACTCCTCCTCTACATCTCTCCTCTCCTACTCCTCCAATGGGATATCTCCCATATCCCCAAAATCAATCATATCATCAACCTCCACATCCACATTTATATCCTCCATCACCACATCCTTTGCTATGGGCTGATCACCAGCTACCACATCCTCTACAACCCCACCCATCTCACTTAGTGTGCTAGACTCCCCTCTCTGAAGTCACCTCGACCATTGAAGAGATGTCTCAACCCTCACCCCTAATCCACTTGGTGCCTCTCCCTCTCATGAAGGCACCCCACCAACTAGCCCCATCACATGCTCGATAACACTAGTACCTACCTCCCAATCCTACCTAGCCCACTAAGCATCATACTCAGAGTGGTACCCACATCACAGCCCACCAAACAAGATAGGATGCATCCCCCTATCACCTCTCTCTGTAGATCATGATAGGTACATCTGGCATACCCTACCTCAATCCAAACTACCTCATCACCCTACTAAAGGGAAAGAACTCAACCTAATGGGTATATCATCCTACAACCCATCACCCTCATTGGATAGCCCTAAGCTACTCATCATCCTTCTCCCACACCACTCCCCCTCCAAGGCCTCCACTAAATATCTTTCAGCTCCAACTATCTAAAATTACCCCTCCAAAACAAGTAATCACCCTCATGTGGTCTCTTCATGCCCTTCTCCTCATCCATCTACCACCTCAGTGCATACGATAAATCCTTACTCTTCTTCTCATGCACCAAGTATGGCAATAGTATTGGTCACTCCACTACTATGTGCTCCCATACCCAAACCTATAGTAAAGGGACCCAATTCAGTCCCTTTCACCCTATCCTCACCACATCATGTAGCTCCTTATATACCTGAGCTAGTAGCATAGGTGCCCATGCAAACACAACCTTGTGCTCTACCATATCACACACCACATCCAACATGTTCTAGGTGAACTTCACCCCTGAAGCATCAAGAAGCACCCATGTCGAGATCATCAACATCACCACACAATGGTGATTAGACATCTTCTGATACCAATAATACTCATAATCAATGCCCTTCTTGGTATCAACCTCCCTCCACCTCTCACCAAATGTACATTGCAACGTTGCATCATGCCTATCATCATCTGCCACCCTCATAAGAGCACCCTCAACTGGTAACTTATAAATCCTATAGATATCCTCTAGGGTGATCGTCATCTCACCCATCGATAAATGGAAGGTGTTCCTATCAAGATCCCACCTCTCACATAGAGTTGATATGTAGGCTTAGTTAGCATGAATGCTAACACACTCCCATACTCCTCTCAGCCATACTGCATCTAACCACTCTAAATTAGCATCACTCCACACTTTCACTAACATCGCCTTCATCATTCACACACGATGATGAGGCTCAATCATCTTTATTTCATTCATAAATATCATAATAAAATTTATGTTAGAATCAAAATACATAATTTTACCACTATGATTACAATACAATCATCATACAACTGCATCCTATGTACAAAAAGAAACAACAACAAAATAATACATCTTCATGTATTTCAAGACACTACAAATGCACAACCTCAACCATACCTCAACATGGAAAATAAATAGCACTTTTGAATACCCATTTTGCCCTTTCATGGCTAAAGTGTGAACAAAATTTAAAAATAGTACATAATCAACACAAAATAGAATAATTTACATGCATTCAAACTCCCATCATGGCACGAAATTCAAAACATCACCAAATCAAACCACACCAAAATAACAATCACATTTTTGAATACCCATTTCCCCATTCCATGGTGAAAGTTCAAAAACATCGGGAAAATAGTACACCATTTCCCCAAAATATCCAACAAATATGTATTACATCACGTAATTCAAAACAATTACCAAAATAAAATAAAACAAAATAACAATCACATTTTTGAATACCCATTTCCCCATTTCATGGTGAAAGTTCAAAAACATTGATGAAGCTTGTACACCTCACCCGAAGCAGTGATACACCCATGTGAAAAGTGAGCAAACGCAAACAAAACGTCTGACAGGGGTTGGACAAAACCACAAATGTAATTGGATATTAAAAAAAATACAAAAAAAACAAAAAAAAAAAAAGTCAAAAGCATTTGGAAAATAATACACCATTTGCCCAAATAATCAAATAATACATCAAACAAAAATGAATTACATCGGTTAATTCAAAACAATTACAAAAAAAAATCAAAACAAAATAATAATCACATTTTTGAACACCTATTTCATCATTTCATGGTACAAGTTTAAAAAAATTTGGAAAATAGTTTATCGTTTACCCAAAAACAACTACATCTACATTTATGAGTTACATCGTACAATGTGTAAATTCAAAACATCATCAAATCAAGTCAAATCAAAACAACAATCACAAATTTGGACACCCATTTCACTATTTCATGGTGAAAGTTCAAAAATATTTTGCAAACAGTACATGGTTTGGCACGAAAATCAAGGTCAAACTAGGTCTTTTATCACACAGTCAAATAATCACCAAAATAGGTCAAAACAAAAAATGGGCAATCATTCCAAATATCCATTTGGCTTGTTTAGCACTTTGTGTTTAAATTTTCATCAAATTAACCATGCAAGTAACAAAAACAAGAAAAATACTACCCTACAACATTCATTTTCAATTACATGATTTCCAAAATTCAAATACAAAAGGTTCAAACACTTACCCGTGGCTCCCTGATGATTGCCAATGCTGGTCTTAAAAATTTGTAAGCACTCCACATCAAAATTCTTCACACACACCTCACTCCTCTACTCGCATGCCACGAAAATGACCCCACATGTGCAACAAAAGACTTTTATATGCCTCAAAACCCTAAATTGTAGGTCACCCTATGATTTCAACCCAAATCATAGGTCACCCTATGAGGTCAACCCAAATCACAGGTCACCCTATGAGTTCAACCCAAATCGTAGGTCACCTTACGATTTGAACCAAACAACACAAAAATCAAAATTTCTTCATTCCAAAACATTCTTCCCCTCCATCTTCATGCTATTTTGCAAATTTTCCATATTTTGCAACCCATTTTCATCTATCAATCGACTCATCATCATTTCACCACATTTCATTCACCTCATTGTTGATTCCTCATTTGAGGGGGTATTCATATACAAAAGTCATCTTTACATGCAACCAAACAATCAAACATCCAAACCATGGATATCGCATCTATCTACACAAATTATTTTTGAAGATTATCTCAAGATAATACTAAACCCAACCAACCAGATATTTGTTAGATCACGAGAGCTATGCGCAACAATGGAGATGTCACTCTAGCATTCATGTATGTCGACAATGATCACATAATGAATGACATGTTTGAATAATCCATGTGCAACATTCGGAGATGTCACTCTAGCATTCATGATTCACAATGAATGACACATTTGAATAATCCATGTTAACTAGCTCAAATGGTTTGACACATGTCACCATGCACTCATCAATCAATCAACAGCAAAAATTTGAATAGGCATTTGTTCTATTCGTACTTTGGACCATCTTGCATTGGTCGCAAAAGCAAAGCAATCATAAGTTGCCTTCGCAAGAAACTAGTATGACATTGCAAAATATCATACGAAATTAGCAAAATCATCGTATTGCATCCGCAATCATCCACCTGCATTCATCATCAACATTTTCCATTTTCTTTCTCTTCTATTTTCTCTCTTCTCCCCTTTTTCTTCTTTCCCCCCTTTCTTTATTTCTCTTATTCTTCTTTCATCTTCCTCCTTTCTTCTTCTCTTCTCTCCCCATATTCCCGATCAATGTTGTATGGTCATGCTTCGAGCAGCTACATACCTTTGGTTGGATTCCTATTCCTCTCTTCTCTCCTCGGATTCCTGATCAATGTTGTATGGTCACGCTTCAAGCGGTTACATACCTTTGATTAGATTCCATTCTTCTCTTCCCTCCTTCATATTCTACTTTCTCCCATCATATTTTTGTACTAAACTGTGTTTCACACAACATAGTACAAAAGAGGTAAATGTAGACACCCAAAAGTCGCACATGTCTACTTCTACATACTTTAGATCTATCTAAACACTTGTAGGTTTGCATAGACCATCCTAGACCCCTCTAGGCTATTTTAGACTAGCGTAGACCATTGTAGACCACTATAGACTACTCTAGACTAGTGTATACTTCTCTAGATCAATATAGACCACTCTAGACTAGCGTAGACCGCTCTAGACTATCGTAGACCTTCATAGACCTACGTAGGCCATATCATTGGCCTATAGGCACGAAACCCTACTAAAACTTCACAATTCATGTCCTAACCACATTATATCTATCAATAGGTCACCTATCAACTCCCTAAGGTAACCTAAGCTCTTTCCTACACCTAATGTGGACCCCACGGGACTATTACTTCCCAAAACTCTTAATTAAGTTAATTGAATTTCTAATTGTAAAGTCACTTTTCACTTAAGTGTACTTTATGACTTAAAAAGGTTAATTAGGATCCTAAACCCAAATTATTCCTAATTATTCCCTCACACATGTGTGCACATTAGGTTAGTTAGGATATTTCCTAGAAATCCTAACTAAGACCTAATCTAACATAGGAGTTAGCTAACCCTAGTTAACCCTAATCTCTCCTCACACATGTGTGAGGATGAGATATTCCTTTAGGGAATGTGGTAATGACACCTCCCCAAACCCTAGCCTAACATAGCATGGAATAGACTCTAGGGTTTGGTCTACCTAACCATCCCTCCTAACCTTATATTTTCCTATAAATAGAGGGTCCCCCCTCTCATTATCTCTCTCTCCCTTTTTAGCTAACTTACAAAAACTCTGCCAAAATCCTACCAAAAACCCTTCTTCTGATTGTGGATGGTACAAACAACATCTAAGAATACTAGGAGCCCATTCAGACAAAGGATCTCCACTAGAAGGCACCTACAGTTGGGTTCACCCCTTGACCTACGAATTCGAGATCACCCCCTACCTTGCGAGTTGGTTGTACAACTGATCTACAACAATGAAAACATTAGGTAACCTTTATTTCATGTTCTTATAGCATTTACACTTCATTTTGGGCTTTATTTCATGTTTTTAATATCATTTTATCTTCATCAATATGGGGCTTGATCTATGATAGGCTCCCAAGTGAACTAATGCTATTTTGCAAGTTCTCCAATAACAACAAACACACATTTCAACAGCAAACACAACAAAAGCAACAACACACAGTTCCCAAAGAGAAACCATCGGAGTGTTTTTCCTCTTGTTGAGAAAAGAAAAGGAGATTCACCCTATAATCTTGTATCAAATTCTTAATAAAATGAGTTGAAAGTATTTTTGAGCATTTTAATTTGTTATGGTTAATTTTCTTGATCAAATGGTAGCCTTTGGTATGCTTCATTCATAATCCATGGTTTGGGTCCACAAATTACCCCCATACCTCCAATATTTTTAGAAGGTCAACTCCTTATCAAATGTGATCTTCAATACCTTCCTAAACTACTCCTAAGCTACTTACATTATTTCAAAGGAAAAGGGAGAGAGACAATAGAAAAATACAAATACTATGTTACAAAAGGTGATGCACCATGTTCAAGAGATTCTATTGCATACTACATACTAGTGGAATGAGTAAACACATGCATCATTTACCAATAACTACAAATTTGAACATGGTTTTGATTTTGCATATCATTCACACAAATTTATACAAACAAGAAACAAGATAGAGAAATATTAGCTACAAATTTATATATATATATATATATCATAATAATTCATATGGGTATGCCAAAATAAAATAGTTTCAATGCTCTAAAAAAAATGACTCAAATATTGAGTTGATACTGATATACAAAAGAATATGAAGGGAAATATATACATGGCTAGGTATTAGGTAGGAAAATGCCACTTCCAATGCCTTACAATGAACATAATTCTACTATTAATAAGCAAAACTAGGGAGTCTTTCCCTCTAAAATTATGCAAGAATTCAAAGCCTTATACATTTTTTCCTAGGGCTTTATCCACATCTAACTTGTCAATCTTCTTGAGGTCTCTAGATCTAGAATCATTAATGCTAAAGTATTTTGTACATTTGGATGTGCAACTACTATCATAATGGTCAATTACCTTTCCTGGGAATCCCTAAAGATTGAACATAGATATTTTTTGCAATTAAAGCTCTAGGTTCAAGGTTGTTCCCATTGTGATTTCCATTATGGCTCTCACATTGTCATATTTAATATGTCAACTACTTCTCTAGACTTCCATGCCCAAGTGGTGTTAGTGGGTGAATTTGAAGCCTTTTTCAACTTCCATCGTAATAAATTCATCTTTCTTTTCTAGGAGGTTATATGTAGAGGTTACATGCAATAAAGTACCTAGAGATTCCTTGTTATGAAGGATGAGGATGAACTCTAATTTTTTATTGTCATCACTTTTTCTAGCCCCAATATTTACCAAGTTGAACTATCTTTTATTTGATTGGATGGTAAGTGGAATTTCTCTAGATCTTTGAGTCTATGGACCCCCTTTTTTCACATGTCTCAAACTTGAAACATCGAAGGTTCTCTTTTGGAATATTCTTTATCAATTCTTAAAAGCAATGCAGGCTATCAAACTTCAATCAAATTACTTGTAGAAATTTTCTTCCTCATCCTCTATCATAGTTCTTCAAAAATAGAATGGGTCATTGATCTTCCATTGGATATGTTTTAAAAAATTTCTTCCTCGTCCTCTATCGTAGTTCTTCAAAAATAACATGACCTAAAAATATTTCATTGGATAGTCTATGAAACTTTTCTTCTTCATCCTTCTATCAGAGTTTCCAAATATAGTGTCAGTTGTCAATCTACATATATTTATGCCATCTATCTTCATCAGAGGTGTATTGAAATATCAAGAGTTGTTGATAATTGTGATTTAAGGGTTTGTAGAATTTTTGTAACATCCATTAGCTTCTTGACCTATTTATATATTATTTTTTGTTGATTTATAAGATCCGATAGTGTACTTAAATTTGCTTCCCTTTGATTTCCACTAGCTTACCTTTATATCAAATCCACCATTCAAATTTAACCAAGGTAAAATATTTTCCCAAGTGTAGTGAAAATCACCACAATTACATCCACAAATCTTGCAAAAATGTAAGTTCCAACACCTAGTTATCACATGCCCAGATCTTCCATAATGAATACAAAAACTCACCCTAGGAACTTATGCATAAGATTCTTTATTCACAACTTTAATGTCACTACTTCTTTATAGAACTATATTTTCATATTTTGCATAGGTTTCCATTATCACAAACTTGATATCACTACGTCATGTTGGATCATCATAACCAAGGCCTTCATTCTTTGGCCTTATACCTAGCATTATGGGTATTTTCACACCTTGCCCATATCTTCCCAAAATTGTACCATTGTATCCTAGTTTAATCATTAATTTTGAACCAATTCATTTGGTATGTTATTCAAAGCATCCAAATTATTTTTCACAACTTTTATTTTTGTCACTATCATTAACAACATTCAAATACCACACATCATAATAACAATGGTCTTAAAGACCATCTTAATAATAACTCTCACTTCCAACTTTGACAATATGGCTTTTGTCATGGCTAATTCAATAATTTTCTACACAATATTTCCTTTCATCATCAATGTTCAGATCACTTGTATCAAAAGCTATATTTTTCCTTTGTATAATATCACATGTATCACAACAACCATTTTCATCATGGGCCTCAAATCACCCACATCACAAGTAAAATCTATTCTTTCAATAATATCACTTGCATCACAACAAATATTTTTTATCATGGACTTATCCTTCAACTTATCAATTATTTTTATTTTATTTCTATAATGCACCTCAAGGAAGTGAATAGTCCCATGCACATTCTTCTCATTGCACCAATAGAGATTGTCACATGATTTTCAAAGTATTCTTATTCAAATTTTTCTAAGTATTGCTATGCACACTTTTGATGACACACACTTTTGAATTACATATTTTTCTTGGCTTGTTTACTATCTCCTTTAATTCTTGATTTTAACACTTCCTTTGCCATGAGGACTTTATGTATTGTTTTACACTCTTCTTCACAATTTGGTTTTGATTCACCCTCAGTAATGTACCCTTGCTATTATGACCTTTGTTGAGATTGCCATTGTCCTTTTTTTACTTGTTGATATTGTGATTGATACTATTGATTCCTTTAAAGATGTTTTTGAAATTGATTCCTTTAATTCAATGAATTATATTTACAAAACTTGGTGTCATGTCCTTTTTTTATAAATATGACAATACCTCCTTCTCCATTGAGGTTAATTTTGTGATGAATATGGGGTATAAGGACCCTTTGAACCCTTTTGAGGTTTATGTATTGAGATAAGGATATTATTGGACAACTCATCTATCAATAAATATTCCACTTTATATTTTCGGAGGATGTTTACCAATTTTTCAAATGATACCCTTTTATTTGATACTTGGAGAGATGTCACCAATGTTCTAAATGATTCAAGGAGATCCCTAAGTTCAAATAAAATTAAGAGATTGTCATATACCTTTTCTTCCATGGTCATCAACTTTAATTTCAAGTCTATAATTATTCCAAGTAATTGTTCAATACTCCAACCATTTTGGACCCTTAATGTATGAAGTTTTTTTCTAGATTAAGGATCATGGCTTCATTTTTCCCTTTAAATATGATATAAATATTATCCTATGATGTTTATGCTTCATTGATATCTACTTGTATTTCATCAACCTATAAAAAATTGATGAACACAAGTGACCTTACATATCTTTCATCTACTTTTGCTTATCTTCTATATCCTTAGGACAAGTTTCATCACCAATAACTATATACCATATTTTTTTGACCATTAGTATTGTTCTTATTTTTTCTTCCATGGTGCAAAATTTAGACCCTTTATCAACTAATATTTTGTGATAAAAAGTTTTTATATATACATGGTGAAGGTTCCTTATATATCCCAAAATAGTCTCATTTTCTATATACCACCAATCCTATATACCAATTATTTCGATATACATGCTCTTCCTATATACCCATTGGTACATGGAAGAAGTTAGGCCTCTTGATGTGCACAGTAATACATGATAGATACTTTAATGTATGTTAAATATATTGATACATGGTACCAAGGTAATACTAAAGAGGATTCATCCTATCAATAATACCTTCTTAAAGAGAAATCCTCATACGTGGGTGTAACTTCCCTATATACTTGGATTTTCTCAATTTCAAGATTTATGTCTAACAATAGTAATGAATGGAGTAATGAATGAAGTGAAATAAATTATCACAAAAATGGGTGCTTGTTCCTCCCCATCAATTTTAGGGTCGATACGCAGATATTACAACAACAATTTTAGGCTTTAGATGCAATAACTTAATGTGATAACAATACCTATAAAAGCAAGTCAAATGCATCATTTACAATAAATTATGTAACTATGCAAAGCACATGTTTTGATTTTCTTATGTAAAAATTCTTTTTGATGCAAAATTTATTTGAAAAAATAAGGTGTAAGTCACTGCTGAAAATGCACCTTTTTAATAAAAAATAGTTTCACAAAAGGACCCTAATTTCAAAAATTCAAAGTCTTTCATTTTTTTTTCAAATATTTATTTCCCTTATTTTGAATTTCATGAAATATTTACCTCTTAAAAAAATAAAATGCAACTATACATATTTTAAATCCCTAAATCTACTTTTCTTTTAAACTATCTTCTAACTTAAAAAACTTTTTTATAGGCATTATATTAATTTTTTTTTTTTTCCTTTCCATATATATTTTAAAATATATATAAATATAGAAAAATATTTACAATATTTATAATATGGAAAATTCCTCTTTCAACTAGGTGCTCAAAGAAAATTGAACCCATAACCCACTATTCAAAAATCTAAGCTTTATTCCAATGACTAATCCACCCACTATGCAAGTTACAATATAAAGAAGAGATACTAAATTTAAAAAAAAAAAGAACTTCAGAAAGATAAATTGGGCACAATGAATTACCCATATAGAATAAAAATTATTTATTAGTGAGAGTAGAGTGGCAACCGTGTTTTTCAAATACATTCATTAACCTTCCAAGTCATCAAAAGCATTACCAAACACATTATCTTTCCTACCTTGGGTGCCAACTGGTCAATTTTCAAATTTTAACCATATTTTTTTTGGAGCTTTGTTACAATCTACTACACAAGCTATGTAATTTTTCTTCTACTAAAACTCCTTCATAAATAGACCATAGAATTTCCTTCTATGTAGACCTCATTGGAAAGAAAACAACACTGGAAACGAACTGTAAAACTTCACTAAAAAATAAACCATAAAACTCCACTAGGAAGCTTAACCAAATTATGAAGCACAAAATGTATTTAGCTACAAAATAGTCTTTTAGATATCTACATATTCCTATTTAAACCAAAAAATAGATATGGGGCCACATCAACTTCAAATCAAAGGACTAGTAATTTTCTTTATTTTTAGAGAACACATATAACCATGCCTAAAGACAAGTGGTAATAAAATGGTCTCTATGATATTTATAGTATGAAATATACAAGAACACTAGTGTGACTTAGAATTTCAACACTACAATGGGACTTCTCAATCATTCTTATCATATTTAGACACAATAACTCTAAAAAATGTCCTAACACCTTTGCACATAGGGCTTGCAATTAGATGGCAATGATTGTCCCAACTTGAACATACAAACTCAACTTGGCTCAAATTTCTCTAATACTAGATGTTGACAATGGGGAAAGACAAGAAATATAATTTATAAAACTATTATAGAAGAATAATATTGAACACAATGGTCTCTCATAAAATATCTACAACTTATATTTTATTCATTATTTGTCAGTTTTTGCCAGCATACATAAACCATATTTATGGTTTATGGTGTCTCTTGGTTTCAAGTGACCTTTGGTGTTTTACCTTCAACTTTGTTTTTCACCTTATCTCTTTCTGATCAAAGATATAAGTGTCCAACTTCATATGAGGTGACATTATCATTCATCCATCAATTATTACATAACATAAAATAATATAAAAATTACATTTACATAACAACAAATAATATAATAAAGGCTAACACATATTTTTCTATTTTTACACATGAATGTATGCCTTTCATCTAAAAACTATAAGGTGTGTTGCTAAGAGTTTCCTTCCATATCAAGTTTCTTTAGGTGTAATCCCTTGAAGAGACTTTGTAGGTGACCTATTTTTAAGATACACCATAGTGTTAAAAACTTCATCCCAATATTATTATGCTAGATTTTCTCCTATGATCATACACTGAACCATTTCCATGATGGAATAATTTATCCTCTTAAATAGGCCATATTTAGTTATCGCTTGATCCCATGCTATACCAAAAATTTGGAAAAATAATTGGATGTATATTCCATCTTCAATCTGAGTAAAGGACTCAAATAGAACATCCTATTTCTATTTCCAAAAAAATTTTGAAATGTTAAAAATGTGTGAAGGTGTCTTTTTTAAGTGGTAAAAAATTACACACATTCATGAGTAATCATCAAAAAATAGTTGAAAGTACCTATTTCCACTAATATTTGGCTAGCATGGATCCATTATATTATAATCTATAAACTTCAATGGTGCTTTAGCTCTATGGGTGCTGAGTTCAAATGGTACTCAATGTTTCTTTCCTAATAAACAACCTAAGCAAAGTGGTCCTACAGATGAAAATTTGGGTAGACCTTTCATCGTGTGATGTTTATTTATTTAGATTAAATATACAAAACTTAGATGACCATATATCCTATGCCAAAGTGAGGTAGTATCAGTTGTGGTTGTTGATAATGCAACATTAGGAGATGATAGAATATCAACCACAAACAAACATTTTTTGTAGGAACCAATAGTCATAAAAATTTTATGTTGTGTAATGATACATTTCTTCTTCCCATCAACAACCTTGAATTCTATTGTCATTTCTTAATCCAACATTTATGATATTGACAAAAAATTGTTTACTAACCTTGGGATATATGACACATTTTAAATCATGCATTTTCCATCAAATAGATTGATAGGAACATTACTCACTCCTTTAACTTGATAAGTTTTATAATTAGTAATTATGACTTGTTTCCTATATTTTTTATTGGAAATCAAACCATTTTTGTATTTAGTAGCCCCTAAATAAATATGCCAAACTTAATCCCTTGGTTTTATTACTATATTTGACATCAATACCTTATGGTCAAGTTCAAAGTATTATTCATAATCACATTCAAGTTCCTCATGGGCAACATGCACTTGTAACTGATGTGGTTTACATTATGGTTTGTTTTGAGGAGGTTTTTTTACTTATCCCCTCGAGTCAAGGATTTATATCTACAAAACCTAGTATTACATCCTTCCTTTTCACAAATATGATAATACCTTCTTTGTTTTTTAGGTCATTTTTATGAGAAATAACTAAGACCTTTTTGACTCATTTCTGCTTTCTTTGTAGATATGAGTGCATTATTAGAAAATTGGTCTCTTAATTAATTTTACATTTTCTCCTATTAAACAATATTGACCAATTCAACAAATGATACCCTTCTATTTGAAACGTATAAAGACATGATCAACATTCAAAATGAATTAGGAAGAGCTCTAAGTACAATGGAGACTAAGATTTTTTCATTTATCTTTTCTCCCATGGTATTCAATTTTACCTTCAATTATGTAATTCTATGAAGAAATTGCTCAATACTTTCTCCATATTGTACTTTCAATGTATGAAGTTAGGATTGAAGATAAAGAATTATGGTTTCATTCTTACCGTCAAATCTAGTGGAAAGTATATCCCATGCTTCTTTTATTGTTTGTGCTTCACCGATGTATGATTGAACTTCATCTACCACTCTAAGGGTGATAAGCATTAGAGCCTTGGAATTCCCCTTATATTTTTTCTAATCTATAATTTTTTCAAGTCAATTTTCTTCTTCAATGACTATGTCCCAAAGTTTTTCAACCACTGGAATGGTCCTCATCTTGGTATTCCAGTGTGTAAAATTTAGACCTTTTAACAATTATGATATCATGATAAATATTTTTTATGTTACCATGGTGAAGGTTCCTTATATCTCCCAAATGGTCCCCTTTTCTCCATACCACTAGTATGATATACATATTATCTTTATATAACCACCCTTATTATATACCCATCGATACATGGAAGAAGTTGGTCCTCTTGATATATATAATCCTACATGAGATAAATATTAAGGTACATGAAAGAGAACAATATGTGGTACCAAAGTATTATGAAAGAATATTTTTCCTATCTATGATACCTTCTTAAAGAGAAATTCTTTTACATGGGTGTAACTTCCCTATATCTTAAAATTTCTTAGTTTTAGGATTTATGTCTAGGGATAGTGACAAATAGGGTAAAAATGAAGTGGAAAGAATCAGAAGATACTTTTATAATCTCCTCAATGATTTATAGTGTTGATAACAAAATATCATCATGGTAACAATATCAAGCAATAGACACAACAACTTAATGTGACAAACATGACTTTTAAACACAAGTCAGAGGTGTTGTAATACTAAATGTTGTAATTTTTTCTTAAAAATTATTTGAACAAAATATATTGTGATGGAATCTATATCAATTTAAGTTTTATACTTTCCTTCGAATACCAACCCCTCTACTTAAGCATTTGCACATTGAAAAGAAAATATATTATTTTTGTTAACTACCTTAGTCTTTTATGTTCAGAACCTTTGTCACACCCACATGTTTTGGAGGCATATAACTTGAACTCACTCCACATTTGGTTATTACAGGTTCATATTATTGTTCTTAGACAAGTATCACTAGAATACATTTTTTTATACTCCCTTGGGATAGGCTCATGTTGGCACAAGATTCGACACCTGAATGTAAGGTAGAAGAAAGTTGCACACCCTGAGAACCTCAACCAACATTGAAATATCATGAGGCCAAGTGGGCTTCACGGTTGATCTTCGAAGAAGGCCAATTCCTCAAGTCCTATCTACCTACGCCTAGAGGGGAAATGGAAGGGGAAAGAAAATATAAATAGGTTGTAGCAATAACTCATGATGATGGGTTATAGTCGCATGAAGACACATGCAGGACAAGCAAATGCCCTTATTAAAAATGTAAGCCTACACCTAATAGATCATCCAAATTTACCCTTGATTAATATTTATCCCACTAGCTGCGAGAGAATTATAGAACTCATGAACGAAAATGCAAGAAATTTGGATAACAAAACTAATTGCATATTCATTCAACAAGAATTAGCATAAATAAACCCAAAATATTTAGACACATATTTGAGAATTAATTTGGATATCAAATAGTATTGAACTTGTATTAACAAAATGGTAAAAGTGCCTTACATATGAATTGTAATAGCTAAAGATTTATTCCCTAGAAAGATTCTCCTTCTAGTATTTATAATAATTTTTATAATAAATTCAAACATAAGCTTTAATAGCGTAGGTGGGAAGATAAGACTAATATAGACAGGCCTTCGATTGGTACACTGCATCTCTAAAGATGTGACTAGAAATGGCTGCTAGGGAAAGGTAGGTGACTCTGCATATGTTTAAGTTTTATTATGCCATAACCCTTTCACCTACCCTACCTCTTCAGACAAGCAATGGGATGCAATTGCATCGGGATATGTGTTTCAAAATTTTACCTTCATGAACCCCATGCCTTGGTAGTCGAGCACTTTTTATGTAGGCCAGACCCCTTAAGGTCTATAGTTCTTGCTATATTTCATCCTATATATTATTCACGATCGGGTGGGGCTTTAGGACAAGTCTACCCTATTGACACCCCAAAATTTTGCCCTACTTTTGGGTGGGGACTTAAGATAGTTCCACTCTCCTTGTTGTCCCTAAGTTCTATGCTACTTCTAGATGGGGACTTAATATAGTTCCATGCTCCTTCTATCCCAAATGTTTACCCTACTTATGGGCAACAACTTAAGATAGTTCCACCCTCGTATCATGAAGTTTCATCCAAAAGTAGTTCCTTAGTTTCTTCTCGATCAATTCTTCACCCGTCCTTAGAAAATATTCAATTCTTCTCGATCAATGGAAGTAAATTTTCTATGTGCAGTTTTTCTCCTTTATCCAAGGCTAATTTCTGTGTGTTTAGACTAAAGGTTTTTTGTGTATCTCCATTTATTTTTATCTCTTCAAGCTCAAGTAAGTTCTTGTTTGAGCACAATTGGATGTTGTTGCAGTCAATAACATTTCCTGCATTTTTTTGTTTTTTTACCAGATTCAGCTACATAGATAGGGTATGCTTATCATATATTATTCATACTGATCACAAGTTGGGCTAAAAAAAGAAATATTTTTGGTTTGCACAATAAGACAAGAAGTGTACAACTTTAGCAGATCAACTACTTGTCAAGTAGGATCACCTCTAATGAGATCAACTATTGTCTATGTAGGCTAAGAATTGCTAGGTTGTGGTTTAGTGCGGTAAAATCCTAACAATATTTAAGTAATAATAGAAAAATCTAGGATCATCATTAAGTTGTAAACTCCTATTTTGATTGTGCAAAAGTTTTTGTGATTTTTTTTTTAATAGATTCAGCTTACATAGACAGGGGTTTCTGTCTGTATTATTCATATTGGCCACAGGTTGGGCTGAAGGTGGTGGTTGATTTACTTGCCCTATTTGTTGTTGTTAGGATCTCTCTTTGAGAAGAATTTAGACTAGACAACATATTTTGCATCTCGAAGTTATGGAAGTAAATGGCATTCATCAATGATATGTCCCTATGAAAAAATGCTACAGGTAGCTGATATGGCTATTTTGTTCAAGGGATAGTCTTGTATATCTACCATGATATCTTTCCAACAACTAGTAAAAATGTTTTTATACTACCCTGATGATATGGATATAAAAACGGTAGTACTAGCAGATGACTCCTCTAAGAGATCTTATGTTTCTTGATAATGAGGATGATGAATTCTTTCAATTTTTATCAAGAATTTCAAACATAAGCAATTTAACCCCCAAGTGTGAAGATCACCTCCCTGTGGTTGTTTTTTTTCTAAATGGACTGAAATGCAACTATCAATAATTATTATTTATACCAGCTATTACATTCAGATTTAACTTTGAGGGCATGCATATTACTATGGCCTACTAAGATGCATGAGGACATGCATCAGTTCAAGTTGGGGGGGATGATGAGGCCCAAAAGTGCCTCATTATTGCATAATTTTTTACTACCATATGATAAGTTAATTGTCAAACAGTTGAATAAAATATACTATTTGTTAAGTGTTTGCATGATTTTATGTTAGGAATACTATATCTCTGTTTTTGACTATTTTCAGCATTTTGTGATTGATTTTGCTTGATTAAGTAGCAAATAAAAATATGTATTTCAAATATCCAAATGTGGTATGTTGATATCCATTAAATTCACAATTTTTTATGAATGTTTTCGTACCCTTCAACTTGTTTGAAGTCCACATTGAAGCCAATTTATTAGGACTATCATAAATCTGAAAAAAATAGCCATATAAAAATCAGCAAGCTGTCACTTTATAGGAACACCTGGAAGTTGTCAAGCAAAGCATGAGAATATTGATGGAATGAGTTTAGAAGGACTATATAAGACATATAACCTATTTAGAAGCATTACCACATGGTCTAAATAGGCAGCAACAGGGTATAACAGAGCAGGGACAATTGTGTAGCACTATTACACTATTTCAACATGGTTACTTGGTGAATGAAGTGTATAAATTCAGTAGCAACTTGATGTAATCATTCATGTTAATATTTTAATAATTTTTCCATGTTATAATTTGTTTTAATTTGCAAGAAATGCCAATATTTTACAATTGTGCAGTAGAATTGGAAAATGCAGTAATTTACCATGTAAATTCCAGCAAGCTACAAATGAATGGCAAGGCATGGAATTCACACATGGAGAGGAATTAAGGCTATTGCAATCTGATCCTGAGGGTTAATCCACCTGAGAAATACAGCTAAAATAAGTTTAAGAGCACACAGTTGTTAATTTCAAAGATCTTCAGAATGAACAAGACATCTTCGAAATGAGAAATACAGTCTCTTCGGAATGAGCCACTTATCTTCGGAATGAGAACAGAAAAGTGCTTTTTGAATTTTTGACTATTTTTGACAGTGGAAAAAGAGAAATAAGGTTGAAAAGGTTAAATGAAAATATCTCCCATCTGACTTTGTCGTCCTTGCCGTCCAAAGCCACCATTCATGGAAAAGATCAATTTTGATCCTCTTCTAGGATAAACACAGAAATAAATACAACATAATAGGAAATTGTTTGCAAGATAGAAAGGGCATATTCTGAAGTGAAGAAATATATGTGAGATATTTCTAGACTTCTACCATGTACTCCCACCACTGAAGATGCCTTCTAAGGGCCAATGACTACTACTGCAACACAGACTGTCTAGATTTGCATTTATTTCAGATCCAGAATTATTGGTAAATCAACGTAAAGTAGCACATAGGCTGATTTGAGCATGGGATATGTTGTAAATATTTATATAAATAACATAGCTCCCTCCTTGGTTGAGCTAGTTAGGAATTAGAATAGAGGAGAGTTTTCAATAGCAACAATTAGGAATGTACAACAATTTTTTGTAACAGTTTTCCAGCATGTTCTATCATCAATAAAAGTGCAGCTATTTTATCATTTTTTGTTCTGAGTGTTAATTAGTTAAGGAGTGCTTTTCACCTCCTTCTAGATCAGGAATTATGGGCCCACTTTTATATCTAGAAGGACGGATTTTATGGTAGGTTTTAATCTGTAATTTTGTTGTAGCAAAATTAATAGATTGCTTGCCAGATTTCATTTTCTTGTTTTTATTTTGTATTATGTGATTTATGTTTTCTATTATGTTCATATATAGCATTTGTGTGTATGTCAGCTGAAAAATTATATTAAGCATTTTTCCTTTGCTTTCTATATTTGCCCTACTTTTTTGTTTTAACAACTTTTCATTTTCAGCATATTTCATTTTGCTGTCAATTCCTGTAGCAGAAGCTTGACGACCTTTTGTGGCAGGGTATTGACAGGTGTTTTATTTCTAAGCATCACTTCCATTCCGCAAGAGTAAAATAGGTTTCAATTTTGCAAGTGTAATTTAGGATTTCATTTTAGCAACATTTCAATTTAGTAATTTCAATTCTGTTATTTCAATTCTGCAAAAGTAGATTAAATTTCAATTCAGCAATTTCAATTCATGCAATTGTAGTTAACTTTAATTTTATGAAATTAGAATTAGTTTTTATTTCTTGCAAGTTTCCATTCTGTAGATTAGGTTTAGTGTGACACCAAAAGGCTAAACCAAATCTGTCTCACCCAATAAATGCTTAAAATCTGAATGCCTGAATTGTACTCTGCCCTAGCCTTCTATCGTAGATAGCCTTGGACACCACCTTGGATTGATAAGATCTTTGAGATTTAATGATGTGCTTAATGAAAATGCATAAATAGGCCTTTTATTGGTACCCTGCATCTCTAAAGATGTGACTAGAAACGGTTGGTAGGGAAAGGTAGGTGACTCTGCATATGTTTAAGTTTTATTATGCCATAACTCTCTCACCTACCCTACCTCTTCAGACAAGCAATGGGATGCAATTGCATCGGGATATGTGTTTCAAAATTTTACCTTCATGAACCCCATGCCTTGGTAGTCGAGAAATTTTTATGTAGGCCAGACCCCTTAAGGTCTATAGTTCTTGCTATATTTCATCCTATATATTATTCACGATCAGGTGGGGCTTTGGGAAAAGTCTACCCTATTGACGCCCCAAAATTTTTCCCTACTTTTCGGTGGGGACTTAAGATAGTTCAACCCTTCTTGTTGTCCCAAAGTTCTACGCTACTTCTGGATGGGTACTTAATATAGTTCCATGCTCCTTTTATCCCAAATGTTTACCCTACTTATGGGCAGCAACTTAAGATAGTTCCACCCTCCTTCTATCCTAAAGTTTCATCCAAAAGTAGTTCCTTAGTTTCTTCCCGATCAATTCTTCGCCCGTCCTTAGAAAATATTTTACTTCCATGGAAAACTTTCAAAATTACTACTTACTCGGCTATCCTAGATCTTCCACCCATCTGTCATTTGTTATTGCCCACCAGTGCTAACTGCCTTTATCTTTTTCTCGACCATTAATGCTTCAAAATTTGGCCAATTTTATAGAATTTCATATTTTATATACAAAGTAGAAGAGTGGGTGAAGGGGAGGTGCAAAATTTCATCCATACTCATGGTGATTCATAGGGGATTTTCACTTGCAAAAAATCATAACCCAAAAAGCTACATCTTGAAACACTCATAAATATGGAAGAAGAAGGGGACAAAGAGGGCACAAATAATTACAACCAATAAAGGTTGCAAGACAAAGGAGGAATATTACCAAATGTGAAAGGAAAATAAGGCAGAACAAGGTGGAAGTGAAGAAAATAAGGGGGGCCATAAGCGAAAATATCAAGCAAAACTAGGGAAAGAGAACAAGAGGGCATGAGGGAAAGAAGGGAGACATAGGAAATAGTATAAGCAATAAGACAATGACCACTAACCAAAGAGGTTAGTGAGAAAAATCTAGAGGGGAGGATGGAGGGAAGAGAAATATGTAGAAAATTAATGAAACAAAAAGGAATTTAATCCATGGGATACCCCATAAATTAAATTCCCATAAACATACCCCACTTGGGACCAAGGTCCATTCAAGAACAATTAGAATGTTATAAGTATTTGTCAGTCCTGATGCAACTCCTCTTTCTAATGCAATCAACCAAAAACTTCATTTTATCATTACCACTCCTCTAGGGAATCTTCATTCGTAGCATCATTATCATTTTTATTTTACACAACACATACTACTATCACATTTTTGGGCTGATATTTATAGATTAGTTTTTCCATTCAACTAAAGAGTAGGTAATTCTCTCAAAATATTTGATTTAGCATGAGTGATTTGGGTGGATCTAAAGCTTATCCATGACATCACACTTGTTACTGGCACATGTAGTGATTGTATTTTTGATGAGGGCATCAAATTAGAGACTAGGGTTTAGGTCCTTAGATAGGCTAGGTCTTAGGGATTAGTCTTAGTTTTTAATATTTTAATGTACGTGAGACTTTTCTCACATAATAGCTAGCCAACTTCTAGATGAAGCTATCTAGATTGATATTTATCAATCCCTAAATAACTCCTTTCATATGAGTGTCGACATTCCCAATTGGGAATTTGTTGCTTCTTCGTAGGAGCATTAGTTGTAATTTTGGGCCTTTATAAGCCCTTAGTTTTAATTTATTTTGCATGTTGGTTAATACCACAATAGTGGTATCAGAGTAGACAATTTTTTGGGGGTTTTGGCTCATTTTTTACCTCCATGGTCCTGATTTGGGTTATTTTCAACCCATTTTATATTTTTTGAAGATCTCTTTCATCTTGCTACATAATTGCTATCCTAGATAGCAATTTTTATCGAAGCTTGCTATAAACCTATTTTTCATGGTGGTCATTTTCTTGGCATAATTTGTCATTAGGTATTGTTGGCTGCAGAGTTGTGGATATCACAAAATTCTACTACATTTTGTTGCTGCCAAAAAAAAAAGTTGTGATTTAGCATCTTGAAATTTTTGACTTAAAAAAAAAAAAATTGAAAGGCCTTAAAAAAAAAACAAAACAAAATTTTAGGCCATGTGCAACCGCAACAACAATGTCGAGGTGACAATAACCTCGATTATCATGCAACATTCCTAAATTTTTGAGGTTGTAAGGGATTCATGAGATCCCCACTAACAACCATCGGTGATAGGAGCTCGTTGTCCCGACCGTCAATAATAAAAGTTGGGTTGGTTTTCCTTGTCGAGCAACGCCAAGGCAAAAAACTTGGTCGGTGATAGGTGATCACCAGCTTGGCCTTGGAAAACGTAGGGATAAGACCTAAAAATACTGACAGGTGATCCGTCTTCTATGGAACACACTATCCAAAGACCCTACCTGGTGTAGATCTTGCAATTGTAGTCACAGAACACAACTTGAAACTCTGCATGGTGTAGATCTCATGATTGTCATCATAGAGCATAGCTTTAAACCCTAAAAATATTACATGGAATTTGATGTGCAAAGGTTGTAGTCGTAGAACACACAAATTTGGTGCATATTTCCATGAACTATTTTCCAACGTAGAACCAATAGTCACGTACATACTAAAGCATGGAAAGTAGTGGCAGAAAATAGACTTTAAGGCATAAATCCCAAGCCTCATGTGAAATTAACACAATGCTCTTTCATCTATAGGTTTTTGGTATGATTTCCAAAGACATCCATTTGTGATTTACACCACGTGGCGATAGTGTGCACTATTGGTTTAGGTGAACGGGTTGAACTGCTATTGTTAGTCCCACATCAAGCGAGGGAAAGCCTTTGAAGGCTTTAAAATAGCTTACACTCACTATAGGTGATAGCCAACACATTTTGGCTTAGCATGCGCTGGCTAGTTGGTTGATTTGTTGAACGTACAGTTGACCTACTTGTTGACCAATGACCAAAAATCTATTGATTTAATGGTAAACACATAACCATTCTTGGGCCTTCATGCCACAATTTTTTTTTGGTAAGTTGCATACCAACTCTTGGTATTTTTCATAAAACAAAAATTTTGTTATCCAAACAAGATATTTTCAATTTTTTAAAAGGGGATTTTGGTGCTAGATTTATTTTTGCCCACCATTGTAAAATTGCAACATTGTTTTTGCAATTATTGGGGCAAATAGCACTCTTTTGTAAACCCCTTTTAGCATATTTTGTAAACCCTCCTTGTAATATCCTTGGCATACACCAGAGGACAAATGGCTCAGGATTTGGCGGAACAAATGGCTGCAATCACTGCAGTCATTAGTACTTTGGCCGATAAGGTCAATGATATTGCTTCTTATAGTGGTCCCAGTCAAGCCCCTGACCTTCGTGTGAAAGCAAAATGCGAGGTCAAAATTTATGATGGCTCCCATGATCCTGAGGTTCTAAATAGTTGGATTCTCAACATGGACATGTGGTTTGCCTACAACAAAATACCAAAAGATGAACAAGTTTCCTTTGCTCTTTTAAAACTTTCTGGCATAGCCAAAGTTTTTATCACGGAACGCCTAAGCAATCAAAATCCAATTGATAATTAGGATGATTTGGTGAAGACTTTGACGTACACTTTTTATCCTTCAAACTATGTAGAAGATCTTGAATTTTGATGGCTTCGATTGAAGCAGGGCTACAACATTAATTTACAAAAATACATCGTCCTATTCAAAAAATTGAGAATTTTGAGTATTCATGACACTACTACTAAGATAATAACCAAATTCAAGAGTAAATTACAAGAAGCACTTTTTAGGGAGTTGAAATATACTCCTATCACATATTTGAATACCATGTACAATCAAGCACAACTTGTAGAGAAGAATCTTGTTGCTCAATCAAGTGGATCTCACTCTTCATACTCCACCAAAGCTTCCAAAAAAAAAAGAAATCTCCACAACAATAGAAGAAGATTTCTTCCTCTTCTTCTTCCCCTTATTCTAACACTTCTACTCCTTATTTTGATCCTAAGAAATTTTGTGATTATTGTAAGAAGAGAGGTCATATAGAATCTGAGTGTTTTAGGAAGAAGAAGAATCTTATTGTAGAAGCTCAACCAGAGGAAACACAAGATGGACCTATTGAGGCTACGGGAGAATGTCACCCTTATATAGAGCTTAGAGGACTTAATAAGTATACTTTTTTGACACACAACATTATTGAAAGAGGCCGTGACCATTTTTTTATCACATGTGCCCACTTAAAGCACAATTACTTTATAGATTGTATAATCGACAATGGCTCCCAAAAAAATTGATTTCTAGAGCTTTCATCGATTAGTTGAAGCTTCCTGTACAACCCCATCCTCATCCATACCAACTTGCATGGAATAATGTGGGCACATCCTCCATGATTACAGAAACATGTTCTGTGTCCTTTGTATTTGGGCCATGCTATGTGGACAAAGTCACTTGTGACGTGACTCCAATTGAATGTTGTGATCTCATTCTTGGAAAGCCCTATCAATTTGATAAATGGGCTCAATATGATGCATATAACAATACCTATACATTGCATCATGAGAACAAGAAGTTTCTCATCTCTTCCATGAAGCCCACATACAGTTATGTAGGTCCACGCCATACAACATTGGTCTTTCGCAAGCCAAAGGACACACCAGATCTAGTTGCACACAAGGAGGCTTCTCCTCCTTTTTCAGCACCTCCTACTACTTCAGTTGCTCCTCCTCCTGATTCTACTGTGCATCAAGTTCTTGATTTGAATCTGACCTTGCAACCACTGCCATAGGAGATTTATCCTTAATATCATCAGGATTTCACTCGAGTTGGACCTACATTCATGACCAGGTGAGGCTCTCCAGCATCGACATCACTTGTACTTCTTGACATCTTCAGTACTCTTGCCTATTTGGCATATGATATTTTTCTTCTGCTCCCACTTGCTCGAGTTCTTCACCCTCCACCCACTACTATTATACAAGCATGGGAGTCCAATGCTTCCTTTGTGGGGAGGTATGACGAGGGCATTAAATTAGAGACTAGGTTTTAGGTCCTTATATAGGCTAGGTTTTAGTGCTTAATCTTATTTTTTAATCTTTTAATGTACATGAAAATTTTCTCACATAATAGCTAGTCGACTTCTAGATGAAGCTAGCTAGATTGATATCTATCAATCCCTAAATAACTCATTTCAGATGAGTGTTGACATTCCCAATTGGGAATTTGTTGGCACTCATGCAAAAGGAGTTATTTAGGGATTGATAGATATCAATCCATCTAGATTCATCTAGAAATCAACTAGCTATTATGTGAGAAAAATCTCACGTACATTAAAAGATTAAAAACTAAGACTAAGATCTAAGACCTAGCCTATTTATGGACCTAAAACCTAGTCTCTAATTTGATGCCCTCATCACTTTTATAGGGATTGCGCAAAATTATGTTTGAATCTAAGGCTTTGACACATTGGGTAACGGGTCACAACAACAAAACAAAAGGAAAAACATAGACTATGAGGGGGAGTGCTTCAAAACCGATGCACTTTCTATAAGCTCCTCATTTTTCATCCTAGGTCTCCTTAGTATAATATGATATTGTTTATTACATGGCTACATGCTTCTTGCACCTTTAATTAGTTGTCTTATGTACACAAAATTATGGTATGATTGGCATGCCGCAACCAATGACTCACCCTAGAAATCATCTAATGAATCTATAATTTCTAGACCAAATCGTACTGAACTTGAGGTATTCTTTGTATTCCAGCTAACACTATTCCAAAAATTTCCAAGCCATAGTGTACCTACAACTTGATGAGCCATCATTCATATCAATACTTATACAATAAATGATCAATGCAACAATAAATCTTACCACATGGGCATTCCTCTCAGGTACTAGTTCATATGGCAACAGACTTCAGTGTCACCATTATTTGGGATCCACTACTTGTGCAATCCTTATCATGTGCTCCTTCAATGTCCATATGAAAGTATGATAGCAGGGCTCATTCAGTAATAACCCTACTATTGATATCTCCTCAAAATCCATATTTTGATTGGCCAAGATCTCCAGGGCATGGCTCAACTTCTATTTAGTGTGCTTCTGGATAAAAAAGGGTGAAAATATGTGCCATTTTTGAAAGTATGATCCACTGTTTGTTCTTTCTATTGATCATGGTCCTTTGGTTGTTGGAGAAAAATACAAGAAATGAAGTTGTCCATTGCAGGGGATGTGCTTACATTTCCTTTGTGCAAGATTTATAAAAGGTCCACTCTTTGTGCTTTTTATAGTTGTAGCCCTGGTTTTTGCACAGCTTTAGATAGTAGTCATTGTGGATATTTTGTAGTCAAGAGGGGGGTAAAAGTGATTGGAGAATGGAATGGGAGAGTGGAATCTCTCAAAGATATCTTTCCTACTTGAAACAAGATTTTATCAACCTACAAAGCTTCCTGAAAGATATGAGGGAATCTCTTTTTTTTAAATTAATGTAGGAGGAAGCTTATATCCAAACTAAAGGCTCGAATATAATACCAATGGGTCTAGATGGGAGACAACTAGAATTCAAGGGGATTTATTTCCTAGATCCTATTGAATCAGACATTGAATTCCATGATGCATTTAAAATGGACCCTCTTGCTGAATGAAAAATGCATCAAGAGTTGGAAGGGATCCCTAGAGCCATCAAATGTGTCAACTAGAGCTCCCATAAAATCTTCCCATGAGTAGATATTTTTTGCTCATAATATTGGTACCACATTAATGCCCTCCCTTCAAGAGATAAGAACATGAGATTTATCATGACATCTTCATGAGTAATGCCATGGAGGGTCATCATAGCACCAATATCTTCAAGGTGCTCTCCAACAGTTCCTTCAGTGCCATCATATTTTGTCAGGTTCTTCAAGGTACTTTTAGGAATCTCATGCCAACAGTGGAGATTGAGTGGACCAGGATCATTCCATCAGGGATAGCACTAATAAGACATTATGGTATAGGTCTTTATTGATTATTTCTTTGTAGTCATAGTAGCTAAATAAGCATACTTTCTTTGCTAGTGAGTTCAAGACTACTCATAAAATATTGAGTCCTTGAGGATGTTTAGATCTTTCAAAGCATTGAAGAGGTAATCAACCTCATCATTTTAATATTTTCACTTAGAGGAGTCTCTAGGTGATTTGACCAAATTTGGATAAATCAAATTATCACCAAACTTTGATTTCCTTGAATAACAGAGAACTTTTGAGGTTCCTCAATAGAGTCACCAAAAAATGTTAGTGAGATTTAGCACCTGAAGGTAAGGCAAAATAATTTGAAGGTTTTGTGCCCTACAAACCTTTACCAACATTGAATTGCCATGGGGATGAGAAGGCTTCACGATCAATATCCGGATAAGGTAGGTTCCTCAAGTCCTAGATACCTATTCATGGAGAGGGAAAAGGGAAGGGGAAAGAAAATAAAAGGAGGTCGTAGCTAGAACTCACAAGGATGGGTTATAGCTGCATCAAGACATGTGTAGGACAAGCACATGCCCTTTCTAAAAATATAATCTTACACCTAACAGATCAACCAACTTTACCCTTTGTTACCTTTTATTTCACTAGCTACGAGTGAATTCCAAAACTCATGAACAAAAAATGCAAGATATCTAAATATCATAATTAATTGCATATTCATTCAACAAGCATTAGCAGAAATAAACACACAATATTTAGACACATATTCGAGAGTTAATTTGGAGACTAAATAGTATTGAACTTGTATTAAAAGAATGGATAAGTACCTTACAAATGAATTATAATAGCTAAAGAGCCGCCCCTTGGAAATATCCTCCTTCCAATATTTATAATAATTTTTACAATAAATTCAAACATAAGCTTTAATGGTGCTAGGCGAGAAGATAAGATTGATATAGACAAGCCTTCAACTAGTACCCCGCATCTCTGAATATGTGACTGGAAATGACTATGAAGGAAAGGTAGGTGACTCTACATAGGTATAATTTTTATTATGACATAACTCTTTCACCTACCCTACCCCTTTAGATAGGCAATGGGCTATAATTACATTGAGATACATGTTTTAAAATTTTACCTTCATGAACTCCATGCCTTGGTAGCCAAGCGCTTCTGATGTAGGGTCTGCCCCTTAAAGTCTATATTTCTTGCTATAATTCACCTTGTATATTATTCATGATTGGGTGGGGCTTTAGGACAAGTCTACCCTATTGACGTCCCAAATTTCCGCCCTACTTCTAGGTGGGGAATTAAGACAATTCCACCCTCCTTGTTGTCCCAAAGTTTCACTCTACTTCTGGATGGGGACTTATGATAGTTTCACCCTCCTTCTGTTCCAAAATTCAGCCCTACTTCTAGGTGAGGACTTAAGATAGTTCCACCCTCCTTTTGTCTCAAAGTTCTACCTAGAAGTAGTTCCTAAGTTTTCACCCGATCAATTCTCTATTCATCCTTAGAAAATATTTGAATTTCATGGTGGACTTTCAAAAGTACTGCTTACTCAACTACCATGGATCTTCCACCCAGCTATTTTTTATTGACGTCCACTAGTGCTAACTGCATTCATCTTCCACTCGACCACTAATGCTTCAAAATTTAACCTATTTTATAGAACACTATCTTTGAAGAACATAAACTTATACTGAGAGGGGGGGTGAATAGTATAAGATGCAACCATTTAAAAAAATTTACTTTAGATAGCAGTGGCATCACCATAACATTAACCATCACAGAAAGAAACACATAAAGAAGAGCCATTTTAACGTGGTTCACCCAAGATGGGCTACATCCATAGAAATATTTTCACTAAAAGCTTTCTCAATCAAGTTATTTGGGAAATCCTTTCCCTATTACAAATTTTATGAACTTCCTATCCAAAGGAGAATCCTTCCCCTCAACAAGTACTTATGAGCCTCCTACCCAAAGGATAATCCTTCTCCTCAACAATTATTTATGAGCCTCATGGCCAAATGAGATGTCATATCCTCTCAAAAAGTATTTATGAGCCTCCTGCCCAAAGGAGATGTCCTATCCCCCAAAGCTCTAGATAGATACTTCAGAAGATCACTGCCTCTTCTGCCACTATCAGGTGGAACTCATTTCCACAGAAGACGTCCTATCCTCCTTGCTCTGGGTCTAGAGACTTCTATCCTCACTAATCACCTCCATAGCTGCTCATAAAAACCTGTACTAAACACAGTCAGTTGGTCCAGCACAAGTCATCTCAAACTCTATCACAAATTTGCACCAAACTCAGTCCTCTGGTCCAACACAAATTTGCTCTCAAATCTCTGTCAGATCTATCCCAAGATTAAGCCAAAATCTTGAACAAATCAATCACAACTGCTCACAAGTCTTCACCAAGACTTCATAAAATTTGTCCATAAGTTCTTCAACAAGAACTTGTCCAAATCAGTCCTAGCAAGCTCACCAATAACTTGCCCAAATCAGCTCAAGAAAGTTTACCAAGAAACTTGCCCAATGTGAACACACAAAGATAATTGTTAGAGACTCAATATGTTCTATTATTTAACTCTCAATATCAACTCAAATCAATCTCATAGAAGCATAAAGAGAATTATTAGAGACTCAATATGTTCTATCCTTCAACTCTCAACAACCAAACAACTCAATTAGGGTTTCAACAACTTATAGCAATGGCATAAGCTTCTCACTCAAAAACCCTAAAGAAAACTTCAAATGCTTCCACTCTCATAAACCAAAATTATGCAATAACTCATAAACTCATTATGATATCATAATGCATAATAAATACTTCCACTTTCAGATCATAAGATCCACTCCAAATAAATAAACTTAATTTAATCCTTTTCACTCCAAACTTATTTTCAAAAAACTATCAATCAATAATAACCATGGAAGAATGTGCCCATACCTTTACTTTTATGAAGAAGGAGAACTCAAAATATGTCACAACACTAACTCTCAATTTTCCATAAATTAGAGTTAGCAACAATGGAATAATGCACAATAATAAGAGTCCTAATAACACCTTATCACTCCAACTCATCAATAATCAAAACTCACAAATATACATATCAACAATATTCCTTTACACCTTATAACTCCTACTTAATATATCACAAAATAACTTCAACCTCAAAAATAATTACAAGAGAATATCCACTCAATAACTTCAAAGGCTTTCTAACCCCAATATGACATTAAGCACAATTATTCCTTAAACCCTTATAGCTCCTAAAATACATTTACTTCTAAATGCATTTACCACATAAACATTAAGCATCAATAATAACAATGTCAAAGCAATATTTCTATTTAACCTTATACCTCCATCCAATTACCAACAATAATTTGCCAAGTCAAATCAAATATTCCACATTATCAACAAAAGATATACCTTGGCCAAAAATCAATTCTCCAACCTTAGGAGAAGTGTGGAGACACCGAAATAAGCGCCAAAGCGCTTTCTCCTCCAAACTTGTAGCCCAAGGCAACTATTGTACCACGTGCACAATAATCCGTGACCAAAAACAAAACACGCCTGATGCGAATCGATCTCGACACCTCTTCCTAGCGAGCACCTTTGCTCCACTACCTCCACCGTTGGAGCATAAGTGCCAAACAAAAATCTCAAGCGCCACTCATCATTTTACCTTCTCTTTGCTCACAAAAATTAAAGACAAACAGATTTGTCTTCCCCAGATGCGTACAAAATCAGAACTTAAACACAGAGCAATACGAAACTCGAAAATCATAGAGCAATCCAAAATCGAAGGTCACAGAGCAATATGAAATTGAAGGTCATAGAGCAATACGAATTCGAAGGTAATCATGCAAATTAGAGGTGTATTGAACCTTAGGAATTAATGCCCTTTAATAGTCTTTTGCATCCCATGCAAGTTGACATCGGTGCTCCTTCCAAACAAACGATGTCGACGAGGTAAGTCTTCTACATTGGCGTCGCTAAGGGTTTAGAAACCCTTTCAATAATAATTATTAAATTAATAATTATTATTTTATTAATAATAAACTTAACTTAAAACCTTTTCAAAGGTTTGAGTTAATTTATTTATTAATAATCAAAATGGACTTTTAAGGTTTTTTCAAGGAGCAAAAACCTTTTCATTAAGCCAAGATGGTTTTAATAAAAACCCTTAATGAGTCCAGATGGTTTTAAGAAAAGCCTTTAACCTTGTCACCATGGTTTTAATTAAAAACCCTTAAACAAACATCATGGAACTTTGAAGATCTTTTTGCCACCAAACTCTTTGTGACATTAGCACAAATTCCTTTTGATATCAACACAAACTCCTTTTGACATCAATGACATCTCACAACCATGAAGCTAGGCAACATACCCAAAATTGCCAACAATGTTTTATATACATAGGATAAGAGTGGGTGAAGGGGAGGTACAAAATTTTACCCATAGCTTCTTTAGAGGAGCAATAAATTATAGAGGTAGTTCTCTAGTCACCTTTTCATGTTCTTCTCTAGGATAGACTCCTTTAAAGGAAAAATCTATTAAAGAAGCAATGTTATAATCAACTTCATTAATGTTGAATTTGAAGGCAAGTCTCTATTTTTTACTTATGCAGAGATATTTATCGCCGAGGGTAGAATTCAAAGGAATGTCCCTCTATTTTACTTATGTAGGGATGTTTCTCTTCCAAGGTATCACCCTCTCAGTCATTATCCACCTTTCCTATTTTTTTATAGCATTATTTCTAGAGCCAAATTTGAGGTGGTGCAATATTGACTTAAGCTCCATAATTCAATCTTCATGTCAAGGACCACATCATTTATTCCATTCTCACTTGTTTTTTTTATTAAAAATAACAAAATTTTATAGTTGAAATAAAATGGTTCAAGAAAAATATGCTTGATGAGTATGATAGTTTTGAGTGGTTGAAAAATCCTAATGAACAATACTGAATGGGAAAAATAGTTATGCCAAGGTAGTTTCTTTGTAGGTTTAAAAACCATAATAGACCTTCACACGCTATTTGTCTATCTCAAATATCAACACAAGGCATGTTGTAGGATGGTGAAGGTTATCCCTTATTCAAATAACACTCCTCACACAAACTTGTACTTGCTCTAATACCAATTGATGGAATCAAGGAAATAGGAAATTATTGTTATTCAATCAATAAAAGGTACAACTTTTACAAATATAAATACAAATTGGTTTCTCTTGGTTTCAAGAGACTCTTGATGTTTTAGATGCCAACAAATCATGACCTTTTATATTCTATCCATTCAACGAAGCAATGAAAATAATGTAATAGTTAATGCCTAACACTATTTTTTTTCTTCAATATAGTGTAGATTCATAGCAAAGGAGACATTTGATCATGTCTCCTAAATTTTTGAGGTTTATAACTCCTTACCAAAAATATATTAATTTACCTATTGTAAAAAACGTATAATTTAAATTTATTAGCATATATATTTTTAATTTTAAATAAATATATTTTAAATTTATCAAATGAGTTTAAGTGGTTAGAAACATAAAATTTTAGTATCAAAATCCAAATCTAAACCTTATCAATTGATATATACATAAATAATATAACAATATGATTTTTTTATATGATTTAGTTAGTGTGATAAATCCCTACTACTGATGCTCAGGGTTAGGCATCCCCATCCCACCATGACCTCTCATAAGGGGGAGAGTTGAGCTTATTAATAGAGAATTTAATACATAGCCACACAAACATGTCGTGGTTTGAACCTTAGACATTTTGAAGAAGAGCCAAAACCCAAATTGTTGCATTGTCCCCCAGGACATATAACAATATGATTATTAGTATATTTTAAAATATTATTTAATATAACAATGTGCCAACTACTTCTCTAGACTATCATGCTCAAGTGTTGTGGCGGTTGGATTTGGATCCTTTTGAAATTGCCATCTTAATAATTTCAACTACCTTTTCTAGGAGGTTGTATATAGAGGTTACCTACAATAAATTTCTTAGAGGTTCCTTGTTACGTAGGATGAAGATGAACTCTAATTTGTCATTGTCATCACTTTTTCTAGCCCTGATATTTATCAAGTCATACTATGTGTTTTTTTATTGGATGGTTAGTGGAATTTCTCTAGATGTCCTAGTCGATGGACCCCCTTTTATTCATGTGTCTCAAACTTGGAACAACAAAGCTTCTCTTTTGGAAAATTCTCTATTAGTTATTTAAAGTAGTGTGGGTTGTCAATCTTCAATCAAATGATTTGTAGAATTTTCTTTCTCATCATCCTCCATCAGAGTTCTTTAAAAACAGAATGAGTCATTGATATTCCATTAGAAAAATTACAATATTTTTCTTTCTCATCCTTTATCATAGTTTTTTTTTTTTTTTTAAGCGAAAAACCCCTTGTGGAGCCGCCTTGGTCTGAGAGACCACGAACAGGGGGTTCTACACCATCAAACACACCCGAGAGTCGCACCCGACCCTGCCCGCACCAACATTATCAATTGGATTTTGGATACCCAATTCAGCTTTTTGGTAGGGTGGATATTTGGAGGATTGCCCTCTCCTCTGTTGAGCAAGGTGCAGCAAAAGCAGTGCAAAAGGATTGTAATTGTTGTCAACACAGACAGAGTGATGCAATTGAAGCAGTTCAGAGGTCAGTCAGATCAAGTGCGAGAAAATCTCAAGAAAAACGAGAGGGGACCCGGATCCGAGAAATTTGCGAGAAAAAGACAAGGAAGAAAACTGTCGCGATATCGCGACATGTTTTCTGTCGCGATATCGCAACATGGTTCTGTCGCGATTTCGCGACATACCGGAGGAGAGAGAAAGTCCATAAGAAAATGTCACGATTTCGCGACATATCCGAGGAGAGAGAAAAAGCACGCCAAAATGTCGCGATTTCGCGACATGTCTGAGGAGAGAGAAGATGCAAGTAAGATTGTCGCGATTTCGCGACATATCGGAGGAGAGAGAAAATGCATTGAAAAATGTCACGATTTCGCGACATATCGGAGGAGAGAGAAAATGCATTGAAAAATGTCGCGATTTCGCGACATATCGGAGGAGAGAGAAAGTGCATTGAAAAATGTCACGATTTCGCGACATATCGGAGGAGAGAGAAAGTGCATTGAAAAATGTCGCGATTTCGCGACATATCGGAGGAGAGAGAATGTGCAAGGAAAAATGTCGCGATTTCGCGACATGTTGGAAGGAAAGAAGCCAAATCGAGAAACTGTCGCGATTTCGCGACAAGTTTGAAGCAAAGGCACCAAGGATGAAAAATGTCACGATTTCGCGACACATCGGAGGAGAGAGAAAGTTGATGAAGAAGTTGTAGCGATTTCGCTACATGTATGAGTTTCGCCAGCATAAGCAAAGAAAAAGCACCAAGTAAGAAAAGCGTAGCGATTTCGCTACAAGCTTGAGACACTAAGGACAAAAGTGCAGCGACTTAGATACAACTTCGAGTTGCAAGGTGAAAAGTAGTAGCGATTTCGCTACATGGTCAAAGTGCAAGGTAGAAAGATGTAGCGATTTCGCTACAAGTTGAAAGTGCAAGGTAAAAAGGTGTAGCGATTTCGCTACAGGTTGAAAGTGCATAGTGCGGAGGTGTAGCGATTTCGCTACAGGTTGAAAGTGCATAATGCGAAGGTGTAGCGATTTCGCTACAGGTTAGAAACACATGTTGGAAAGGTGTAGCGATATCGCTACACGTCGGAGTTTCACTAGCAAGCGAAAAAGAAAAATGCTAAGGCAACAATGGTGTAGCGATTTCGCTACATGTAAGGTTTTTCGCGGCTGCATGGAGTAAAAATTGTACGGATGCCAGAAGCGTCGCGATTTCGCGACAGGGTGAACGAAAAGCCGTTGCAAGCCGAAAACGTCGTGATTTTGCGACATCTATGAAGATGACGTCAGCAAAACCAAAATGTGTCGCGATTTCACGACAGGGTGAACGAAAAGCCATTGCAAGCCGAAAACGTCGTGATTTCGCGACATCTTTGAAGATGACGTCAGCAAGTCTAAAAATGTCACGATATCGCGACAAGTTTCTAGAGAAGCCTCTGCAAGCCAGAAGCGTCGCGATTTCGTGACACCTTAGCGGATGACGTCAGCAAGACAGAAAATGTCACGATTTCGCGACATGTTTCCAGAGAAGCCTCATGAAGCCGGAAATGTCGCGATTTCGCGACATCTTAGAGGATGACGTCAGCAAGACCAAAAATGTCGCGATATCGCGACAAGTTGCCAGAGAAGCCTCAGGAAGCAGAAAGTGTCGCGATATCGCGACAAAGTTGAGGATGACGTCAGCAAAGCGGAAAACGTCGCGATATCACGACAGGTAATGTTTTGGCGGGAAAAAGTCAAAGATACATGCATTGTGACAGGTGTCAAAAAGGCGCCAGTTACGAAAAGTTAACTAGAGTCAGATCTGCAGTTCCAAGTGACAGGTGGTGAGATTGCAGAGGAGAAATTCATGCTGCAGTTAACTGAAGTTAAAAGGAAAGTTACGAAGCATTGCATTTAAGACACGAACGGCTGTTGTAGAGCCGTGATGCAGCATGGCCAGCTAAGGTAGCAATTACAAAAAGTAGCTACTGAGCAATGCATTGAATGTTAAACGGCTGTTGCAGGGCCGTAACAAAGCATGACTGGGAAAGGTGGCAGACTCACAGGAAAGCTACGTTGTATCGAGAACTGATTGCAGTGACATTGGTCAGCTGCGTATATCATAAGGTATAGTTGATCATAGGAGATAAAAGATACACAATTTTTAACAGAGAAGAGAGAGCGAAATCAGAGAGCATCAAAATGCGTAGAAAGGCTGTCAGTCTACACAAAAAGGGGTGTCAGTTCCAGCAAAGTAGAATGTCAGAATGTGCAGAGAAAAAGGCTGTCAGAACGTCAGAATGTCAGTAAGAAAGCGGCTAAAAGGCGGATCAGGTCAGAGAAGGATTTGACACGTCAATTATAGCCGAGAATGCATGAAAATGTTGGAGGGAAAGTTAAACCGTTTGAAATTGAGCCGTTCGAAGAAATCAAGTATATAAGGATCGAATTGGCATAGTGAGAAGGTTACTGTGACTGTGTTTTTATTGTGCATTTAAAAGGTCTCAGTGAGTAAGGGTGCTGTAAGAAAACAACCTTGGATCAAAACCTGCAATTCTATTGAATATTCAAGAGAAAGGTTTTAGATTAGATCAGAAGATATTGAGTCTCTAACAATTCTCTCTATGCTTACGTGAGATTTTTGTATGTGCTATAGACCGGTAAGGGTCTTGCAAAAGAGAAGGCATTTTTATGTCCATTTATCTTGCAAAATAGAAATCCAAGTTGGTGCTTGGATAAAGGGGTTGGTGCTCCTATACGTTGCAGCGAGATAAATCGGGGGTTGGTGCTCCTTCCAGTGGGTCTTTGGTAAACAATTGTAAATATTGAATCCTTGCAAAGACTGGATTTGGATTGAAGTCCAAACCAGTCATTCTTTGAGGAGTAGCCACATCGGTGAACCTCGTAAAATTCTGTGTTGTGTGATGCTCTTGTGTGATACTTGCATTATCTAGTTTCAAGCTTGCATCATTAGTTTTAAAAGTTGCAGATTTAAGTTTTTAAGTAGTTACACTGATTCACCCCCCCTCTCAGTGTCATTGTGAGAATATCAATTGGTATCAGAGCCAGGCACCTGCACAAGCTTAATCAGCTAAGGTGTTCTTGGGAGATATACAATGGCCGGTGGTGAAGGTTTTTCTTCTAACAAAGCTCCTCTGTTCGATGGAACAAACTATTCTTTACGGAGGCTCGGAATGCGGACCTATCTCTGTGCATTGGGTTATGACATTTGGGAATCCGTTGAAAATGGATACACCACTCCCACTTGTTCCTCCAACGAATCTTCGATGAAAAGAAAAAGTTTGAGAACAACTCGAAAGCCAAGAATGCTATTATGTGTGGATTGGTCGACAGTGAGTTGATACGCATCATGAACTGCAAATCTGCTAAAGACATATGGGACAAAGCGCAAAGCATTCATGAAGGAGACAGCAAAATCAAGGAAGCTAAGCTGCAAACACATCGTGCCCAGTTCGAAGCATTAAAGATGACCGATGATGAGAACATAGAAGCTTACATGTTGAGAGTAAACGAAATCATCAATGCAATAAGAGGATTGGGGGAAGAAATGGAAGATGCAGTTGTTGTGAAGAAGGTGCTGAGAACTCTCAACAAAAGGTTTGATGCAAAGGTTTACTGCCATAGAAGAAGCAAAAGATTTAAATTTTTTTAGTATGGATGAAATGCATGGTTCTCTAACGGCTTATGAAATGAGGATTGGACAAACTAAGCCCTCCGACGGAGAAGCGACCTTCCAAGCACGGAAAAATGTAAAATCTAAACAAGAGTCGAGAGGAAGAAGAATCTGCGAGATGAAAATGAAGCAAACTTTGTTAGGAAATTAGTAAAGGGAAAAGGAAAGTACGAGAGGTAAGTTGTCGTTCAAATGTTTTAACTGTGGAGGCATCGGGCACTTTGCAGCAAAATGCCCAATGAAGGAGAAAAATAAAAATGATGAAGGAACACATCCAGAAAGAAATGTCTGGAAAAAGAAACCGCAGTTTAGAAAAAGAAACTTCAAGAAGAAGAGTTTCATTTCCCGAATATCGATTCTTCTGAAGACAGTTCCAGTGAGGAATCAGAAGAAGAAACTGGTGAAGCCCTATTCATGGCTTTTGAAGAACAAACAACTGAGGAAACACAGGAGTGTGAAGAAAAATTAGAAGATGAGGCTGAGATAGATCTGGAAGGTGAGTTAGTTGCTGCTCTTGAAGAGTTAAGTGCAGAAAGGAAAAGAAATAAAAAGATTACAAGAAAATTTGAGGAGGCCAGCAATGTAATAATAAGTTTGAAAGTACAAACTGAAGAATACAAGAAAAGGTCTGAAGATGTTGAAGCTCAGTTGACCGTGAAAATAAATGAGAGCAATAAAGCTGGAAGAGGAAATAGTTGGATTAAGGATGCATGACTAGAAGAAATGAATCGAAAAGCGAGTTGTCATCAAAAATTTGAAGACGAGTTACGAGAAAGCTGAACAAAATGTTGAATAATCAAAGGCCCATAGGTATCAAATTTGGCTTGGGCTTTGATGAAGGAGAAACCTCAAAGGACTCAAAGGCCATAATGAGTAGATCCGATAAATAATAAAGACAAGATTAGAGTTGATCAAGATAAACCGTATCATGCAAAAGAAAACAACAAATCCAAGCTCGAAAGGAGTGCTGCAAATGATGGATTCACCAAAGTCTCTCATCAAAGAAGAAGAAGACCCATGGCTCCTACCTCCACATGGCAACAACCACTTCCCAGGTACACTCGTTCCTTTTTTGGTTATTGTTTTAAGTGCAATGCATATGGTCATAAAATTTCTAGTTGTAGATATAATATAGAACAAAGAAATTTCACTAGTAGAAATACTTTTTCTCCTTTGATAGATTATGTTGTAGAATGTTATAACTGCCATAACTTCGGCCATATTGCAAGAAATTGTCGTAGCTCTTTTGCAGGAAATAAATATCAGGAAAGAAAATATCACTCAGTTGGATCAAAACAGTACAGAAAATTTCCCAATAAACTGTCACAAGCAAATGAAAGGGAGAAGGTGAAGAAAGTAACCAGATCTGCTGTCAAAACTCAGTGGAAAGAAAAGGGACAACCGAAGAAAGACAAAGAATCCCTGATCGTTCAAACAGCTCTCAAAGCACGAGAATAAATCTGCTCCCTGGATTCTAGACGGTGGATGCTCCGAGTCACATGACAGGAGACAAACAGAAGTTTGATAAGCTGCAGACATACGAAGGTGGTTATGTGAAATTCGGAAACAATGATGGAGCAAAGATAGTGGGTAAAGGATCAGTTAAGTTAAGTGATGGTAAAATCAACTCAAAGGAAGTTCTTTTTGTGGTAGGACTGAAACATAACCTACTGAGTGTAAGTCAGATCTGTGACAGAGGTCATGAAGTAATTTTCAAGAAGGAGGGCTGTGAAGTAAGAAAGACAACAAATGGAAAGTTAATAGCCACTGGACTGAGAACTTCTGGAAATTTGTATACTCTCTCGGAGACTTCAGAGGGAGCTTGCTTGGTTGGACAGGAAGAAGAAAACTGGCTGTGGCATAAAAGACTCGGTCACATAAGCTTTGATAATCTGGTAAAAATCAGCTCGAAAAGAGCAGTAAGAGACATACCCACTATTGGCAAACCATCAAACAACATTTGTGAGTCATGCCAAAAGGGGAAGCAAACCAGATCTACCTTCAAAGCAAAAGAGTACTTCACAAGCAAGCCACTAGAGCCGATTCACAGCGATTTGTGTGGTCCCATGAGGACAGAAAGCATAAATGGATACAAATATTTTATGTTGTGTATTGATGATTTTTCCAGAATGACATGGGTACTCTTTTCGAAACAGAAGTCAGAAGCCTTTGAGATGTTTAAAACCTTCAAAAATCTTGTTGAAAATCAATCTGGAAAAAGAATTAAATGTTTGAGATCTGATAGAGGAGGAGAGTTTATTTCAAATGAGTTTGCTGAATTCTATGAAAAATATGGAATAAGAAGACAGTTTTCAGCAGCAAGAACACCTCAGCAGAATGGAGTAGTTGAAAGAAAGAACAGAACTGTACAGGAAATGGCAAGGACCATGTTAACAGAGAGCAAAATTGCTGACAGGTTCTGGAAAGAGGCAGTCCATACTGTAGTCTATATTCAGAATAGGTGTATGTTGAGGCCGCATGAAAGCAAAACACCATATGAACTGTGGTTTGGCAAAAAGGCTACGACAAAATACTTCAAAGTGTTTGGCGACAAGTGTTACATTAAGAGAATTGAAAGCAATCTTGGCAAGTTTGAAGATAGAGCTGATGAAGGAATATTCCTTGGGTACTCAACTAAAAGCAAAGCCTATACATGCTACAACAAAAGACTTAAGAAAATAGTGGAGAGTGCGGATGTGAAGGTTGATGAAGGCAGGAAACAAGAAATCAGCAATAATGAAAACTACCCAACCTATGAAGAATTTATTGAAGAAGATGAAGATCAAGAAAAATAAGAGAGACAGAAATCAGATTCAGAGGACTTAGAAAGAGATGAAAATAGAAAATACAGAACGGGCAGTTGGCAGAAAAATCATCCCAAAGAGCAGATTATTGGGGACCCTACAGTTGGCATTCAGACAAGAAGAAGAGTAGTAAATAACTATTCTCTGTTATCCAGTATTGAGCCCAAGAATATTATTGAAGCAAGCACGGATGAAAGTCTGGATGGAAGCAGTAAATGAAGAACTAGATCAAATTGAGAAAAACAAAACACGGGAATTAGTACCAAGGCCTGAAAATAAAAACATAATTGGTACTAAATGGATATTTAGAAACAAACTGAATGAAGATGGACAGGTGGTAAGGAATAAAGCAAGATTAGTCTGTAAGGGATATGCCCAAGTTGAGGGGATTGACTTTGAAGAAACTTTTGCACCCATGGCCAGACTTGAAGCAATAAGACTGTTTTTGGCTTTAGCTGTTCATAAGAACTTCAAGGTTTATCAGATGGATGTAAAATCAGCATTTACGAATGGAAATCTTGAAGAAGAAGTATATATTGAACAACTGATGGTTTTCAACTTTGTGATAATCCTAACTTTGTTTGCAAGCTGAAGAAAGCATTGTATGGCTTGAAACAAGCACCTAGAGCTTGGTATGCAAGGTTGGACAACTATCTCACTAAGCAAGGATTCAAGAAAGGTATGGTGGATAGCAATTTATATGTGAAAACTGAAAATGGCAATTTCATTGTTCTAGTTGTTTATGTAGATGATATAATTTTTGGGAGTAGCAATGATGAATCATGCAAAGACATAGCAAACAAAATGCAGAAAGAGTTTGAAATGTCTATGATAGGTGAACTTTCATATTTCCTTGGATTACAAGTTAATCAAGCTGAAAAGGGGATCTTTATTTCTCAAATTAAATATGTGAAAGAAATGCTGAAAAAGTTCACTATGGAAGATAGTAAGCCGGTGAGCACCCCCATGACAACAAGGCTGCAAGTTGAGCAAGGATGATAAATCTCCGGATGTTGATCAAACAATGTACAGATCAATGATTGGGAGCCTCTTTGTATTTGATGACCACTAGACCGGATATCTTACAAGCTGTCTGCATGGTTGCAAGATTTCAGGCTAGTCCAAAAGAGACTCATGTGACAGCAGTGAAAAGGATTTTTAGGTATCTCAAAGGTACTATGGAGTATGGGCTGTGGTATCCAAAAGGAAAAGACTTCACTCTCTTTGCATACTCTGATGCTGATTGGGCAGGATGCATTGATGACAGAAAAAGTACAAGTGGAGGAGCATTCTTTCTTGGAAACAAATTGGTTGCATGGCACAGTAAGAAGCAAGAATCAGTCTCTTTATCCACAGTCGAGGCCGAATACATTGCAGCTACTACATGTTGTACACAAATACTATGGATGAGACAAACATTGAAAGATCTAGGAATTCACTTCAATGAGCCCATTTCAGTCAAATGTGACAACACTAGTGCAATCAACATTTCAAAGAATCCGGTAATGCATTCCCGCACCAAACATATTGCAATCCGGTATCACTTCTTGAAGGATAAGGTTGCAGAAGGAGAGGTCATATTGGAGTTTGTTCCCACTACAGAGCAAGTAGCGAGACATATTCACCAAACCTTTACCAAAGGAAGTATTTGAATACCTTCGGAAGAAGTTGGGAGTAGTCACACTTCCCAAGCATTGACTAGCTATGGGAAATACATTCTCAGGGGGAGCATTCAAGTTATTTATGCCTGAGAATGTTGTGCATAGACTCAGGGGGAGTCTGCAGCAGCCCTTTGGCATTATTGGCAAAGGGGGAGAAGAATTTGAGCAAGGCTACAAAGTGTTGCCAACAATTCCAAAGGGGGAGATTGTTGAGCAAGGTGCAGCAAAAGCAATGCAAAAGGATTGTAATTGTTGTCAACACGAGACGAGTGATGCAGTTGAAGAAGTTCAGAGGTCAGTCAGATCAAGTGCAGAAAATCTCAAGAAAAACAGAGGGGACCCAGATCCAAAAATTTGCGGAAAAAGACAAGGAAGAAAACTGTCGCGATATCGCGACATGTTTTCTGTCGCGATATCGCGACATGGTTCTGCCACGACATACGGAGGAGAGAGAAAGTCCATAAGAAAATGTCACGATTTCGCGACATATCGGAGAGGAGAAAAAAAAGAGGAGAGAAAAAACAGAAAAAGAAAAAAGGGAGAGAAAAAATGAAAAAGAATCGGAGGGGAAAGAAAAATGTCACGTGACATATCGGAGGAGGGAGAATGTGCAAGGAAAAATGTCACGATTTCGTGGACAATCTGGAAGAGAAAAGCCAAATCGAGAAGCGTCGCGATTTCGTGACAAGCTTGAAGCAAAGGCACCAAGGATGAAAAATGTCGCGATTTCGCGACACATCGGAGGAGAGAGAAAGTTGATGAAGAAGTTGTAGCGATTTCGCTACATGTGCGAGTTTCGCCAGCATAAGCAAAGAAAAAGCACCAAGTAAGAAAAGCATAGCGATTTCGCTACAAGCTTGAGACACTAAGGACAAAAGTGCGGCGACTTAGATACGACTTCGAGTTGCAAGGTGAAAAGTAGTAGCGATTTCGCTACATGGTCAAAGTGCAAGGGAGAAAGATGTAGCGATTTCGCTACAAGTTGAAAGTGCATAGGTGCGGAGGTGTAGCGATTTCGCTACAGGTTGAAAGTGCATAATGCGAAGGTGTAGCGATTTCGCTACGGGTTAGAAACACATGTTGGAAAGGTGTAGCGATATCGCTACACGTCGGAGTTTCACTAGCAAGCAGAAAAGAAAAATGCTAAGGCAACAATGGTGTAGCGATTTCGCTACATGTAAGGTTTTTCGCGGCTGCATGGAGTAAAAATTGTACGGATGCCAGAAGCGTCGCGATTTCGCGATAAGGTGAACGAAAAGCCATTGCAAGCCGAAACGTCACGATTTCGCGACATCTATGAAGATGACGTCAGCAAAACCAAAATGTGTCGCGATTTCGCGACAGGGTGAACGAAAAGCCATTGCAAGCCGAAAACGTCACGATTTCGTGACATCTTTGAAGATGACGTCAGCAAGTCTAAAAATGTCACGATATCGCGACAAGTTTCCAGAGAAGCCTCAGCAAGCCAAAAGCGTCGCGATTTCGCGACACCTTAGCGGATGACGTCAGCAAGACAGAAAATGTCACGATATCGCGACATGTTTCCAGAGAAGCCTCATGAAGCCAGAAACGTCGTGATTTCGCGACATCTTAGAGGATGACGTCAGCAAGACAAAAAATGTCGCGATATCGCGACAAGTTGCCAGAGAAGCCTCAGGAAGCCAAAAGTGTCGCGATATCGCGACAAAGTTGAGGATGACGTCAGCAAAGCGGAAAACGTCGCGATATCGCGATAGGTAATGTTTTGGCGGGAAAAATTCAAAGATACATGCATTGTGACAGGTGTCAAAAAGGTGCCAGTTACGAAAAGTTAACTAGAGTCAGATCTGCAGTTCCAAGTGATAGGTGGTGAGATTGCAGAGGAGAAATTCATGCTGCGATTAACTGAAGTTAAAAGGAAAGTTACGAAGCATTGCATTTAAGAAGAGAACGGTTGTTGCAGGGCTGTGTTGCAGCATGGCCAGCTAAGGTAGCAGTTACAAAAAGTAGCTACTGAGCAATGCATTGAATGTTAAACGGCATGTTGCGGGGCCGTAACAAAGCATGACTGGGAAAGGTGGCAGACTCACGGGGAAGCTACGTTGTATCGAGAACTGATTGCAGTGACATTGGTGAGCTGCGTATATCATAAGGTATAGTTGATCATAGGAGATAAAAGATACACAGTTTTTAGCAAAGAAGAGAGAGCGAAATTAGAGAGCATCGAAATGCGCAGAAAGGCTATCAGTCTACACAAAAAGGGGTGTCAGTTCCAGCAGAGTAGAATGTCAGAATGTGCAGAGAAAAAGGCTTTCAGAACGTCAGAATGTCAGTAAGAAAGCGGCTAAAATGCGGATCAGGTCAGAGAAGGATTTGACACGTCAATTACAGTCGAGAATGCATGAAAATGTTGGAGGGAAAGTTAAACCGTTTGAAATTGAGCCATTCAAAGAAATCAAGTATATAAGGATCGAATTGGCATAGTGAGAAGGTTACTATGACTGTGTTTTTATTGTGCATTTAAAAGGTCTCAGTGAGTAAGGATGCTGTAAGAAAACAGCCTTGGATCAAAACCTGCAATTCTATTGAATATTCAAGAGAAAGGTTTTAGATTAGATCAGAAGATATTGAGTCTCTAACAATTCTCTCTATGCTTACGTGAGATTTTTGTATGTGCTATAGACCGGTAAGGGTCTTGCAAAAGAGAAGGCATTTTTATGTCCATTTATCTTGCAAAATAGAAATCCAAGTTGGTGCTTGGATAAAGGGGTTGGTGCTCCTATACTGTTGCAGCGAGATAAATCGGGGGTTGGTGCTCCTTCCGGTGGGTCTTTGGTAAACAATTGTAAATATTGAATCCTTGCAAAGGCTGGATTTGGATTGAAGTCCAAACAGTCATTCTTTGAGGAGTAGCCACATCGGTGAACCTCGTAAAATTTTGTGTTGTGTGATGCTCTTGTGTGATACTTGCATTATCTAGTTTCAAGCTTGCATCATTAGTTTTAAAAGTTGCAGATTTAAGTTTTTAAGTAGTTACACTGATTCACCCCCCCCTCTCAGTGTCATTGTGAGAATATCATCCTCTCCAACTCACCTACAACACCTAGGTATCCTTTATCATAGTTAGTCAATAATAGCATTATCTATTAATATTTAATTTGATATTTTATGAAAATTTTCTTCTCCATCCTTCTATTAGAGTTTCCCAAAAAAGTGTTAGTTGTCAATATACATATCTTTGTGTCATCTGTCTTCACTAGAGGTGTATTGAAATATCATGAGTTTTTTATCATTGTGATCTAAGGGTTTGTAGAACTTTAGGAGCATCAGTAAACTTCCTAACCTCTTAAAACAATGTATGTTGATTTAGAAGATCCGATAGTGTGCTTAACTTTGCTTCCCTTTGCTTTCCACTAGCTTGCCTTTCTATCAAATCTACCTTTCAAATTGGAGTAAGGAAAAATATTTTCCCAAGTGTAGTGAAAATAACCACAATTACCTCTACAAATATCACAAGAATGCAAGTTCCAACACCTATTTGTCACATGTCCAGATCTTCCATAATGACTACGACAACTCACCCTAGAAACATATGCATAAGATTCTTTCTTCACAAATTTAATGTTACTACTTTATTGACCTATATTATCATCTTTTGCATAGATTTCCCTTGTCACAAACTTGGTCTCACTACTTACTTTTGAATCATCATAACCAAATCCTTTATTCTTTGGCCTTATACCTAGCATTATGGGTATTTTTATACCTTACCCATATTTTCCCAAGTCTGTACCATTGTATCCTAGTTTTATCATTAATTTTGAACCAATTTATTTGGTATTATTTTCAAAGCATCCAAATTATTCATCACCACTTTAATTTTTATCGCTATCATCAATAATATTCAAATACCACACATCATCATCATAGTGGTCTTAAAGATAATTTGAATAACCATTGTCACATTCAACTCTGATAATATGGTCTTTGTCATTGCTAATTCAACCATCTTCTACACAATATTTCCTTTCATCATCAATGTTCAAATCACTTGTAGCACAATCTATATTTTTCCTTTGGATAAGATCACATGTATCACAACAACCATTTGTTATCATGGGCCTCAAATCACCTAAATCACAACTAAAATATATCCTTTGAATACGATCACTTGTGTCACAACAAACATTTTTCATCATGGGATTATCCTTCAACTTTTTAATTATTTCTATTTTCTTTCTATAATGAACCTCAATGATGTCAAGGGTGAATATTACCATGCAAATTCTTCTCATTACACCAATAGAGATTGTCACACCATTTTCAAAGTATTATTCTTCAACTTTTTTTACTATTTCTTTATAAGGTGGACAAAAGGAGTTTTGAAAGGACATCCCAACCTTTTATGAAAAGGAGCTAGTCCCCAACCATAGATGGATACCCTATAGAAACAAAACACTATAAAACATCAAATTTATACTAATAATATAGAGAAACCATCATGGAACCAAATAACCCGTATAAATCCTAAACAAACCAAATACCCACAAGACCACTTAAGGGAAGAAAACCTAGGCACATAGACCCACAAGATCAGAATAGAACCAACAAAAAGGAACTCAAGAAGAGGAAGGGGGCCACTAAGAATTTGTATCCACTAGGTCCCACCTTATTCTCATCCTTGAACTCATTTACTCCCATCACCTGCCAGACCATGATATCTAGAACCTTCTTAGTGCAGAAAATCATTGCTTACATAGAATCAATCAAAGAGCGATGCCATTCCATCATCACTTTAAACTATTTTGGGTTTGAAGTCCTCGTCTGGATATCAATATTTTTATTCTTTCTAACACTGCCCACCCCCAAAATTAATTTTAGCTTCTTGGGTGGTGGCAAGTAATCCTCGGATTCTGAATCATTGATTGTCATCAAAGCCTTCCCGTCAACTTTTCTGAGTATTACCTGTAAATAAGGCCTAAGTTTTGTAAACTCACCATCTTAATTGTTTTTTGATGACACATAATTTTGAATTACATATTTTTCTTGGCTTTTTTATTATCTCCTTTAATTATTGATTTTGATACTTCCTTGGCCATGAGGACTTTATGTCTTGTTTTATGCTCTTCTTCACAATTTGGTTTTGATTAACCATTGAGTAATGTACCCTTGCTATTATGACATTTTTTGAGATTGCCCTTATCCTTGTTTCCTTGTTGATATTGTGATTGATACTATTGATTCCCTTAAGGATGTTTTTGAAATTGATTCCTTCAATTCAATGAATTATATTTACAGAACTTGATTCCTTCATATTATGTTTTTCACAAATATGACAATACCTCCTTCTCCATTAAGGTTACTTTTGTGATGAATATGGAGTAGTACCATTTTAACCCTTTTGAGTTATGTGTTGATATAAGGACATTATTAGACAAATCATCTATTAACAAATTATTGTTGGAGGATGTTTACCAATTCTTCAAATGACACTCTTCTATTTGATACTTGGAGAGATGTCACCAATGTTTTGAATGATTCAAGGAGATCCCTAAGTGCAAATAAAATTAAGAGCTTGTCATATACCTTTTCTCCCATGGTAACCGACTTTGATTTCAAGTCTATAATTTTTCAAAGGAATTGTTCATTACTCTCACCATCTTGGACCTTTAATGTATAAATTTATTTTCTAGATTAAGGATCATGGCTTTATTTTCCCCTTTAAATATGGTATAAATTTTTTCCCATGATGTTTCTACTTCATTGATATCTACTTGTATTTCATCAACCAGTCCAAAAGTGATGAGCATAAGTGACCTTGCATCTCTTTCATTATACTTTTTCTTATCTTCTATCTTCTCAGGACAAGTTTCATCACCAGTAACTATATACCATATTTTTTGACCACTAGTATTATTCTTATTTTTGTCTTCCATGATGCAAAATTTGGACCCTTTATCAACTAAGATTTTGTGATAAAGAGTTTGATATAGACATGGTGAAGGTTCCTTATATATCCCAAAATAGTCTCATTCTCCATATTCCACCAATAATATATACCAATTCTTTCGATATACCTGCTCTTCTTATATGCCCATTGGCACATGAAAGAAGCTAGGCCTCTTGATATACATAGTAATACGTGAGAGATACCTTAAGGTATTTTAAATATATTGATGCATGATACCAAGTTAATACTAAAAAGTATTTATCCTATTAATAATACTTTCTTAAGGAGAAATCCTCATACGTGGGTGTAACATCCCTATATACTTGGGTTTTCTCAATTTCAAGCTTTATGTCTAACGATAGTAATGAATGGAGTGAAATAAATTATCACAAAAATGTGTGCTTATTTGTCCCCATAAATTTATAGGGTCAATGCCCAAATGTTGCTACACCAACTATATTAGGCTTTAGAAACAATAACTTAATGTGACAACATTACCTATAAAAGCAAATCAAAGGCATCATTTATATTGAATGATGCAATTGGGTAAAGCATATGTTTTGATTTTATTATATAAAATTCATTTTTGATGCAAAATTTATTTGAAAAAATAATGTGTCAATCACTACCAAAAATGCACCTTTTAATAAAAAATAGTTTCACAAAAGGATCCTAATTTCAAAAATTCAAAATATTTCAATTTTCTTTCAAATATTTATTTCCTTTCTTTTGAATTACATGAAATATTTACCTCTTAAAATAATATAATGTAAGTATACATATTTTAACTCCCTAAATCCCTAAATTTACTTTTTTTTAATTTATCTTGTAACTTACAAAAAAAAAAATTATATTCATTATATTTAAAACAAAATCCTTTATATATACATTAAAGAAAAATATAACTATAAAAAAATATTTACAATATTTCTAATATGGAAAATTCCTCTTTCAACTAGGTGCTCAAAGGAAATTGAACCCATAACCCACTATTCAAAAAAAAAATCTTTATTCCAATGACCAATCCACCAACTATGCAAGTTGTAATATAAAGAAGACTATATTTGTAAAAACATTTGAAATTCATAAAGATAAATTGGGCACAATGAATTACCAATATAGCCATCAAATTATTTATTAGTGAGAGTAGTGTAGCAACCATTTTTTTTCAAATACATTAATTAACCTCCCAAGTCATCATAAGCATTACCAAACACACTATATTCCTTGCCTTCGGTAACGATTGGTCAATTTTCACATCCTGGCCATGTTTTTTATTTTAGGAGATTTGTTACAATCTACTACATAAGCTATGCAATTTTTCTTCTACTAAAACTCCTTCATAAATAGACCATAGAATTTCCTTCTATGTAGACCTCATTGGAAAGAAAACAACACTGGAAAAGAACTGTGAAACTTTACTAAGAACAAACCATAAAACTTCACTCGAAAACTTCACCAAAAATGAACCACAAAATGACTTTATTCAACCAAATTAGCTACAAACTAGTCTTTTAGATATCTACACATTATTGTTTAAATAAAAAAATAGATATAGGGGCCACATCAACTTAAAATTAAAGGACTTGTAATTTTTTTATTTTTACAAAACATGTATGGCTATGCCTAGAGACGAGTGGTAATAAAATGGTCTCTATGATATTTATAGTATGAAATATACAAGAACACTAGTGTGACTTAGGATTTCAACACTACAATGAGACTTCTCAAGTACCCTTATCATATTCAGACATAATAACTCCTCTAAAAAATGTCCTAACACCTTTACACACAAGGCTTGCTATCATATAGCAATGGTTGTATTGACTTGAACATACAAACTCAATTTGGCTCAACCTACTCTAATACTAGATGTTGGCAATGGGGAAAGATAAGCAATATAATCTATAAAACTATTATGGAAGAGTAATATTAAACTCAAATATTTGTAGCTTACATTTTCCTCACTATTTTCTAGTTTTTGCCAACATACATTAATCATATTTATGCTTTATGGTGTCTCTTGGTTTCAAGATATATTTAGTGTTTCACGTTCAACTTTTTTTTTCACCTTCTCTCATTCTCATGGAAGATATAAGTGTCCAACCTCATATGAGGTGACATCATCATTCATCCCTTAATTATTACATAACATCAAATAATATAATAATTACATTTACATAACAAAAAATAATATAATAAAGTCTAACACATCCTTTTCTATTTTGGCACATGCATGTATGCCTTTCATAAAAAACTCTAAGGTGCATGGTTGAGAGTTTCCTTCCATATAAAGTTTCTTAAGGTTTAATCTCTTTAAGAGACTTTATAGGTGACCTATTTTGAAGATACACCATGGTGTTAAAAACTTCAACCAAATATTTTTTTTAAGCATAAAAATCCTTGCAAGGCCGCCTTGGTATGAGAGACCATGACTAGGGGGTTCTACACCGTCAAAGTCACCCGGGAGTCACGCCCAGCCCTTCTTGCACCAACATTATCAATTGAATTTTGGGTATCCAATTCAAATTTTTGGTAGGGTGGATATTCGAACCTGGGACCTTCCTTGGACGAGGATTGTCCTCTCCTCTCCAACTCATCTACAACACCTGGGACATCCCAATATTGTGATGCTATATTTACTCCTATGAGCATACATTGAACCATTTCCATGATGGAATGATTTATCCTCTTAAATAGGCCATAGTTAGTTATCCCTTTATCCCATGTTGTACCAAAAATTTTGAAAAGGCATTGGATGTATATTCCCACCTCAATTTGAGTAAATGACTCAAATAGAACACCTTATTTTTGTTTCCACAAGATTTTTGAAATATTGAAAATGTGTGGAGGTGTCTTATTTAAGTGACAATAAATATACCCACATTTTCATGAGTAATCTGAAGTTTTTTACACAATAGTGAAAGAAAAAACTCACTACAACAAGCGTTGGGGTTTCTTCAGTGCAGTTATAGTTTTACACAGTTTTTCCAAAGAGCACTAAAATCGATAAAACAAAGGACCAAAACTATTTAGAATTCCATGGAAATTTTAGGGTAAATTCTACTCAATAATGGGTACTAAAAAAATTATTTCACGGGAAAATACCAACTACAAAAAATTTATGAGGTTTGTAATGTACTATGAAGTGTGCTCTGAAGTCTAGGTAAAATAGACAAACATGATTTTTAGAGGTGAAAACTAAGTGCTTAACATACATGAAATAGGGCATGCGATATATGTATGAAAATTTCTTGGTAATATATTTCCAATGGTGTATCACGTTCAACAACCATAACAACACAGAAAAAATATTAAGCTCCAAAGTAGGTTGTTCAGACTTTGTGTAAAATCTGGACTACACAATACAAGAAAACACAATAGGCTAGAAAAATGGATTTTTCACCTTGAATTCATGTTTGCGCACTTTGATAACTTGTACAATGCAATAGAAAATATATTCATCTACATAAGACTAAAAAACTCAAGAATATAATTTGTTACAAGAAGAATAAAAGTATACAAATATTACAAGCTGAAATATTCCTCCAGTTACAAACTAAAATATTCTACAGTTACAAAATTAGGGGAAAATTCATTTTACTGACTTGGAAATGCCACATGATCAGCATCATATTCCAATATTATTCCCCTTAATACTGAGAGGGCTCACAAGTGATATTCTTAGCTTCACAAATTGAGCTTTAGCCACACATTTAGTAAATATATCAACTAGTTGATCATTGGGTGTTGCAATATCTCAATTCAACCTGTTTCTTTTCCACCATATCATGGATGAAATGATACTTCATGTCAAAATTCTTAGACCTACTATGGTGGACTAGATTATTTGCTAAATTAGTGGTACTCATGTTGTCACAAAAAATTACAGTGGGACCACTTTGTTTCTCACCTATCTCCTCCAACACTTTTCTAACCCATAAATCTTGAGCAGTAGCTGCTATGACTGCAATGTACTCAGTATCAGTAGAATATAGAGTTATTGATCCTTGTTTCCTTTAACTCCAAGTGATCAGTCCAGATCCAAGAGAAAAATAATTTCCAAATGTGGGCTTTCGATCATCCAAATTGCTACCCCAATAATCATTGAAGCCAACTAATTTCATCCCTTTAGTAGGAAAATAAAGTATGCCAAAGTCAATAGTACCTTTAAAAATACCTCAAAATTCTTTTAGTAGCCTTCAAATGTAAAGAATATGGCTCACTCATATATCTAGATACAAGTGAGACATCATATGCAATATCTGGTCTGGTATTTGTGAGAAACATCAAAATCCCAAAAATGCTCCTATAATTTTTCACATTCACCTTTTCAACCTCATCATCTTTGCATAATAACTCACCATGTGCAATGGGAGTAGGGACTAGTTTGTCGTTGTCCATATCATACTTCTTCAGGATATCCTTTGCATACTTGGTTTGAAAAATGAATATTTTTCCTTTGCTTTGATGCACCTCCATTCCAAGAAAGTAGTGCATCAATCCTAAATACTTCATCTCAAACTCACTCATCATGGCAACCTTAAAACAATCATTCAAATTAGAACTACTACCCATATAAATAAAGTCATCAACATACAAGCAAACAAGTAAAATATCATCACCTTCTTTTTTAAAGTATAGAGTAGGTTCAAGTTTACTCCTCTTGAAAGTATCCATCAATTTTGGTGTACCAAGCCCTTGGTTCTTGCTTAAGTCCATACACAGCCTTCTTCAACTTGTACACATGATTTTATTTACCTTTAACCTCAAAACCTTTAGGTTGCTGTACATACACTTCTTCATCTAAGTATCCATTAAAAAAGACACTTTTTGCATCCATGTGATGTATAGTCCAACTCTTTTGAGCAACCAAAGAAAGAACCATTATCACAGTTTCTTACCTAGCTACAGGTGCAAAATTTTCTTCATAGTAAATTTCATACCTTTGTGTGAATCCTTTAGCCACAAGTCTAGCCTTGTGTCTTTCAATGCTGCCATCACTGTTATACTTAGTCTTATAGATCCACTTAGAACCCACATGTTTCTTTCCCTTGGGCAGTTCTACAAGCTCCCAAGTGTAATTCTTCTCAATGGAATTGATATCCTCTTGCATTTCTTGTATCCAAACACCATTAGTACAAGCTTATTCATAACAAGAAGGTTCAAAATTAGCAACAGTCATCAAAGCATAATTAACAACATCTTCTTTTGTCTCATCTTCATCTTCATCACCATACATGTGCATATTATCAAGCCTTTGAACAATTTGGTCAATTTCTTGAGCTTGGATTCTAGTAAGTCTTCTATGGAAATTACTATTCAAAACTTGAGTAGGAGGGTGAATTTGAAGTGCCTTTTTCCCCCCTTTTATCTTCATAACATCTAAAAATATGTTTGGAGAATCATCACTTGAAGAGGGACTTGAAGTGCTTTTTCTGGGACTGTTTGAAGGGCTAATTGGTGGATTGGATTGAACTATTTTTTGGTTGGGCTACACACAGCGCTGCACACTTGGAGAAATTCCACCACTGCTACCATCATCAACATAAAGTTTTTGATGACCATATACTCCCCCTTCATCAAAAATCACATCTCTAGACACTACCACTTTGTGATTTTTTGGATTATAAATCCTATAAACCTTAGTATTCTCATAGTAGTCAATAAAAATACATGTTTCACTCTTAGGATCAAGCTTATTCCTAAGTTCATCATCCACATGTGCATAAGCCAAACAACCAAAAGCTTTGAAGCGGTTAACATTGGGCTTCTTTTCATACCAAATATCATAAGGGGTCATCTTCTCCAAGCTACTAGTAGGACTCCTATTCAAAATATAGATTGTTGTCCAGACTGCATCAACCCAATACATATTGCTCAATACCTTGGTCTATAACATACTCTTTGCCATCTCAACAACATTCTTATTCTTCCTCTCTACTACATTTTTTTATGGGGTATAGGCAATAGTGAGTTTCCTTTTAATACCATTATCTTTGCAAAATTAGAGAAACTCATTAGAGCAAAACTCCCCACCATGGTCAGTCCTTAAACATTTAAGGTTGTAACTACTCTACTTCTCAACAAGATTCTTAAAATATTTGAAACAAGAAAATGTTTCATCCTTATATTTTAATAAGTAGACCTAACACATTTTTGAATAGTCATCAATAAAGGTAAGAAAATAAGAATTCTTACCCAAGCTTTTGTTTTGCATAGGCCCACAAATATCAAGATGGATCAATTAGAGTGGGTATGAGGCCCTCCATGCTTTTCCTTTAGAAAAATTATGTCTTGCATGATTTCCCAATGCACACCCCTCACAAACACCTTTATGCTCCTCTACCTTTGGCAAATCATAAACCATCTCTTGAGAAGTTAGCAGCCTCAAACTTGTAAAATTTAAATGACCATACCTAAGATGCCACAACCAACTCTTGTTTTCAACAACAATATTAGCAAGGTTGTCCCCTTGTCCTCGAAAATTCAAAGGAAATAATTTGTTGTTGGTCATAGGAATTGTAGCAACAGCCATATGTCCTTTGCTATTATCATAAATAATGCACTTATTTTCCCCAAACACTATCTTGTAGTGCTTTTCACAAAGCTGCCCTAAACTCAACAAATTATGTTTCAAATTTGGTTTGTAATAGATGCCATGAACTTATTTCTTACCTTCTCTTATGTTCACCTCCATTACACCTTTGGCAGACACCTCCAAATAGTTATCATATCCAAGATTGATATTGGATTTGAAATAATGATCCAAGGAAGAAAAAAAATCCTCCTTTCTTGTCATATGATTAGAACATCTAGAATCAAGAATCCAAGTTTCTTGAAGATTCTTATCAGCCTTATTATATGATAAGAATATATTTTGAACATCATACTCTTCTTCACCATAGTGGGCTATCATGTTTTCATTTCTAGCCATCTGTCTACATTCTCTCTCATAATGCTCATGCTTGTTGCAATGGTGACATTGCACATTCCTCTTATCACCTCTATCTCTACCTCTACCTCTACCAGCTACACCACCTCTTTTGCCTCCTCTTCCTCTAGAAGAATTTTGACCTCTTCTTTGGCCATGTCCTTTTTCTTTCCCACTAGAACTTGTTTCATCAGTCTTGTAAGAAAAATATTTCTCCTCAATAATAATAATAGTTTCTCTCAGCGTCTCTTCATGAGACATAAGAGACCCTATCACCTAATCAAACTCAAGAGTACATAAATCCTTACTCTCTTAAATAATTATGATCATATGGTTACACTTAGGGGTAAGTGTTCTCAACACTTTATTAACAATAACCATTTTTTCCAGTTCTTCTCCAAGAGTTGCCATTTTATTGACAACAACATTTACCCTTACACAATAATCACCAACACTCTCAACCTCTTGCATTCTCAAATTTTCAAACTCTCTTTTAAGAGTTTGCAACTTCACTTATTTGACTTGGTCACTCCATTGGTAACCATATTGTAATATCTTCCATGCATCAGTAGTTCTTTTATAGCCTGCTATTCTTGGAAAAATACTTTTCTCCAATGTGTTGTGGCTAATCCACAACACACCCCAAAATTGGGGGCCCACCTTTTTGGATGCTTTCAAAGAAGAAAACAATGACCCAGATGCTAAGAAAATCAAAGAAAAAGGCAAAATTTTCACTAAGGCAAAAAGTTGTCACGATATCGCGACATGTCGCTCTGTCACGACCGAAAGTTGTCACGATATCGCGACATGTCGCTCCGTAAAAACCACATGTCGCTCCGTCGCTGCAAAAAATGAAAAGGTGTAGCAAAATCATGACATGTCGCTCCGTCGCTGCGAAAAACGAAGAACTGTAGCGAAATCGTGACATGTTGCTCCGTCGCGGCCCAGAGAGGAGAGAGAAAGGTAGAATGGAAAACTGTAGCGAAATCGTGACGTGTCGCAAAATCATGGTCAACGTGGTCAACGGCAGCAGGTGGGCGAAACGTCGCGAAATCGCGACGTGTTTGATTTTCGCGGCTTGAAAGCGGGCAGAAGGCACAAAGTACAAAATGGTCATGAAATCATGACAAAACCGAGCAAAAGAGTCTAAGGCCCAGCAGTGTAGCGAAATCGTGACAAAACCGGAGACAAAGCGCTTAAGTCGAAAGGCGTCGCGAAATCGTGACGCGTCGTGGCGCGGGTGGATAAAAAAGCCTGAGTAGGAAAATGGTAGCGATTTCGTGCAACTTTTGGCGAAACGTTCCAGCCAGGCAAAGACGTCGCGAAATCGTGACAAAAAGTGAAGACCATGCCCGAAACAAAAAATGGTAGCGATTTCGCTACGGGTTGCAGCCGAAGTGTACGGATGATGAAAGACGTCACGATTTCGACAGGTTGCGACGAGATGGTCCAAAATAGAAAATGGTAGCGATTTCGCTACGGGTTGCAGCCGAAGCGTACGGACGATGAGAATGGTCGCGATTTCGTGACAGGTTGCAGCAAGATGGCCGAAGCATGAAATTGTCACGATTTCGCTACGAAAAGCAGCAAGAGCGTACGAAACAGAAAATGGTCATGATTTCATGACAGAAAGCCGCAAGGTAGCTCCGAAGCAGAAAAGCATCGTGATTTCATGACAGGTTGCGGTCGAAGCGTACGGAGAACAAAAGCGTCGCGATATCGCGACATGTCGCGATTTCGTGACATGTCATGTTTTTGCTGTGAAAGCGAAGGAGCAAGGCCGCGGGCTATTTTTGGTCACGATTTTCATGGGACCGTTACTGAGCATACAGAGAGCGCTGAACACATGGCAGAAAGGCATGAGGGTCATAGTAACGCTTCAGATCGACAGTTACAACATCAGAGAAGATCAAACGTTGCAGATTCAAGCGAAAGGTCAAAAACACCAAAAAGCGGGAAAATGAAGCGAAGCGTCATGGGAAATGAAACGAAGCGTCGCAGAGCAGCCGAGAGCAGCAACAGAAAGTTTAAATAGCAGAAGTGTAGGTAGATACAGGGGCTAGAAATTGTAAACAGAAAGGATTATTTTTATTGAATAAAAGGAGTTTATTTGGCAAGAGTAACTTTTGTGTGTGAAACCAAAAGGAGATTGAAGGCTAAGACTACTGTTATTTTTGTAGATCTTTCACTTGCATTATTCTTTCTTGTATCTATTCGTTTACACCATAATCTGGGTTACGATAGGTGAATGATAGAATGTTGCAATTATTTATTTCCTTAGAGTCTTGCATCTGATCTGATTCGACTGTGTTTTATTGCAGGTCTGTTAGGTCAGGTTGTTTTAGAGCTTCATCTCATAACTTGGGGTTTTGCAGGGAGGAGATTGCTAACCAAATTAACGTCCTGTTTCAGTTGTTCCAGCTAATTTTCATACAGAATCTATTCATTTTAGGATTTAATTTTATTTCCACATTGTTCATGCAAAGATTGGCATATCGGATTTTGGTGCATTCCAGAATACGTATTTCAATTTTACTAATTTCAGAAGCTGACATAGAAATAGCAGAACACTTAAATCAAAGATAAAATGAACCAATTAATTGTAAAATGAACCTCATGCTAAAGGCACGGAGCTTAAAATGAAGTGGCCTATACCACGCATTTTCTCATTTAAAATCTTTCTTTAAGCCAAAGATAAAAGAGGTTGCTAATTTATTCTAGGGAGGGTTTCATTAATTTCAAGATCATAAAAGAAGAAAGGGTTTTTGTTCTTTCTTTTGCTTTATGCGGTTAGATTATTTTAACAGATTAGGGTTACAAAGTTTGTTGGGAATCATCAAAGGCCCCTTGTTAACGAGTTACTTGCAGAAAATAAGTTATTCTAGATTACATTCATTTATTTGCATTTTGTCTTAATTGGTTATATGCATATGAATGTTTGTTCACAAGAAACTTGGAGAAATTAAAATAATAAATTTTCTTTGCAAGAAAGAGTCTATGGGTTTGAGACTCCAGTTGCGTGTTCATTTTGTAATAGGACAAAATATTCACTCAACATTTTGGCGCTAGAAGGAGGGCCTTCTTTATTGCTTTGTGATTATGATTTGTTCTAACAATTAACGTGGGTAGTTTTGTTTCCACCTATTGTGCTTGCAGGTATAACATTTAGATACTGTATTTTGCAAGTAAGTTGAGAGAAGTCTTTCGAGTTCTAGAGTTTCCAAGCTGGCCCAACCTGAGTACATAGCTACTAGGTCCAAAACCACAGGGGAAACTATTTTCCAAAGCCTTTCTCCCACTGCTAGGAGGCCGAAAAACAAAACATTAGAGGTCGAAATACCACCCAGTATACTTGAGTTAGGGATTTCTTTAGACTCAAGTACGTCTAGCGGGCCTGAGCCCTTAACTTCAAGTGCGACAGTAACACCAGTTGTATCTGTCTCCACAGTTCCAAGCGTTTCCATTGTTCCCACAGGGTTAACACCTTTGAACAACATGGCCCAACAACAACAACAACAACAACAGCCACCTGCCCTCTGGTATGGTGCGCAAAGTTCCCCTTTAGATATTCCTGGGGCAGTCCATGACTTGCCTAGAAACATTGAAAGGGGATTACCCAAATTCTTGCACGATGGTCCCACGACAGTGGAAGATCATGTCCAAATCTACAAGGATTATATGTTTAGGCAAGGGGTTACTCATGAGGATGTTGCTTGCCGAGTTTTCCCTGCTAGTCTAGACCCCACGGCCAATGAATGGTATCGAAATCTTCCAACAAGGTCCATCACTTCATGGGCCCAATTAGAAACCGCCTTCATTAGCCAATTTAGAATGTTATTGGATCCCTCCATAATCTACAATCTGTTCGTATCATGTAAAATATTACCCAATGAGCCCATACGAACATTTAACCAGAGGTTCCAAAAACTATACACGAATCTGACTCGTCACTTTGCGGTAGATCCTGCAGTCGCCTTGCAATTATATTTCGGAGCCTTAGATCCTTTAACGTCTTTGTTGACTAGAAGGAACCCTCAGGTTACGACGCTTCCTTTAGCCTATGCAGAAACAATGACTCTTGAACAACGGATGAACTTGCCAGGAGCAGGATTGTCTCAATTGACTGGGATGGGACAATATGGTCCATACAGTCAATTTGCCATGATGAACCAGTTAATGGCACCACAGGTTCCTATGATGAATAATTTTCAAACACCCACCCAAGTGGCGTCATTTCCAAGTTATCCTAATCCCTCTGTTCAAACGCAGGGATTAATTCAAAATAGCCCGATGGGTTTGCCTGGGTTCGGCATGGGCAGTAATTTGTTGACCATGCCGGGGTTTGCTCCGATTAGCACGCCAAGCCAAACGACTTATCCAACAATCACTCCGATTCAAAGTGTGAATCCAGGATGGAATCCACCTGCCCAGACCCAAGCCATTGTACCTATTCCAGAGGTGGCTAATGCAGCAAACACGACTGTACCCAAAATTATAGTGCCTCAACCACAAGGGTCCGAATCCGCCATAGAAAACATGAAGGAAACCTTGGCCAAAGTTTTGGTTACGGTGGGAAATGTCAATAAAAAGGTGGACCAAGCCATGGGTCATAACCGGCCTCATAACCATAGAGGAAAAGGAACATACAACACGCAGCCGAATAATGGGCGAGTACCCAATCCCGTAGCCAATCAGGCAGATGTCTCGAAAGATTTTGGAGAGTCAGGACCTTGTGACAACGATTGTATGCACTGTGGCCACGGGAAGCATGAGTCTATATTGACTGAGGTTATACATTCCCAAGAAAGTGAAGAAGAGGAGGATGTGGAATTTTTTGGAAACGAAGATGAAGAAACATTGGAAGTTCATGCCAACAAACGTTTTGGGAAAGGAAATCACAAGTATTACACTAGGAGTTCTAAGGAGCCCAAAACTTCCTCTACTCCTCCAAACAACCAATTACTCCCTCCCGATTTCAAAGGAGATGTCAATCCCCCTCCTCCATCCATGGTGGAAAAGTCTAAGATGGTGCAAAATATGTCAAATTCAGAAAAACCCACTTATGACTTGGTGGAAGACATGAAGAAAACTAAGGCCAATGTCTCAATGTATGATATGTCCCGATTATTAGGCCAGGAGGTAAGTCCACCAAAAAGTTTAGATCCATCTGCCCAAGTTCATGAAGCTAAAAGTGCTGAGTCCCGATTGGTTTTAAAAAAGGAAAAACGAGATATACCTCCTTTTCTGATAACCATTAGAATTGCAGGTAAAAACCTGCACAATTGTTTAATAGATTCGGGGCCTCGGCTACCATCATGCCCCTAGAAATCAGAAAAAATTGGGACTTACACCAAAACCTTCTAGAAGTAGGGTGGTGCAGCTGGATAGATCAACCATGGAGGCAGTGGGAGAAGTGGGGGATGTTCTCATTCAGGTCAATTCGGAACCTAGGGTTCAATATCACATAGACATATTGGTGCTCGACATTCCTATCAAATATGGCATGGTTTTGGGAAGAGATTGGAGTAAAAACCTAAACGGTTACATTGTGACAGATTCTTCACATATGTGGTTGCCGTGGAGGGGAGTGGCCAACCAAATTCGGATTGATAGTGAACCTAGGCTCAAGGAGATGATCACGGAGTACAACAAACCGAATGAGATCCAATACATTGAAGCAGAGCTGGGAGCATATTGTTTGGACATAGAAACACCCGAAAGTTCCCAAAATGAAAGGATTGGGTGCAACGTTACTGAAGGACATCAGGACATTTGGACTTTAAGATTTGATGGATCCAAGTCCGGACAAGGAGCGGGAGCCGGTATTGAATTATCATGTTCAGACAGAGAGCCTATGTTCGCTGCATATAGACTACAGTTCCCTGCCACCAACAATATGGCAGAATATGAGGCCTTGATTCTCGGACTTCAATTGGCCCTTCGAAAGAAAGTTAAGTGTATCAAGGTCCTTGGTGATTCGGAGCTGGTGGTAAAACAAGTGAAGGGACAATACGTATGCAAGAACAAGCGACTCAGACTTTACAGAACCAGGGTTAGAGATTTAATAGATGAGTTTGATGCCTTTAACATATCTTTGATCTCTAGAAAAGGCAATCGTCTGGCAGACTCTCTAGCCGTGGCTGCGAGTATGTTGAAACCAGTGGACCATAAGAAATGCAAGAAATTCTCCATAGAACTGGTCCCTTGTCCCTCGATACCAGATAATGTCATGAATTTCCAAGTGTTTGATAGTGACAGGCACATATTCCATTTTGTCACTAATTCTGGTATATTTGAAAAGCAGGTTATAGATGAAGATGAGAGGGATTTAGAGGAGGCAGATTTGGAAGAAAAAATTATTGGAAAATGCAATAAGATGCCAGATGAGATGGCTTCATTAGAGAAAACTTTCGATATCGGATATCAACCAAGAGAAGGTAAAAAGGTTCCATCTCCCAGAGAAGCCTGTGACTTGGTTAACATTGGAAGTGCAGAAAGCCCTCGAGAAGTGTTCATAGCAAAAGCATGTACCAAGCAAGAGAAAGATTCCATTGCCGATACATTAAAGGAATACATAGACTGCATAGCTTGGAGTTATAAGGAGCTGAAAACATATGATCAGAATGTCATAATGCATACGATTCCGTTGAAACCAGACTCCAAACCCTTCAGGCAAAGACAAAGGCGAGTCAATCCATTATTAGAACCCTTGATAGAGAAAGAGGTGAAGCGACTGTTAGAAGCTAAGATCATCTTTCCTGTTAGGCATTCCACATGGGTTGCTAACCTGGTCCCTGTGAGGAAAAAGAGTGGAGAAATAAGGTTATGTATCGATTTTAGAAATCTTAATAAAGCCTCACAAAAGGACAACTACCCATTACCCACCATTGATGAAATACTCCAAAAGGTAAATGGGTCGGAGATGATGTCATTCCTGGATGGTTATTCGGGATATAATCAGGTCCTTATCCATCCTAGTGATAGGATGAAAACTGCTTTCACCACAAGGTGGGGCACCTTTGCTTACAAGAGAATGCCTTTCGGACTATTGAACGCAGGTGCCACATTCCAACGAGCTATGGACTTTGCTTTTAAGGGGCTCATAGGTAAGTGCATCATCGTCTATGTAGATGACATTCCTGTCTTTTCTAAGAACAGGGAAAACCACGTCAGGGATCTAAAGAAAGTCTTTCAAAGATGCAGGGAACATGGCATTTCTCTCAACCCAAAGAAGTGCATTTTCGGGGTAACGAAAGGAAAACTGTTGGGACATATAATATCTAAGGATGGAATTTCCATTGACCCTGAGAGAATAGAGGCCATACAGCAGATTCCTTGTCCCAACAACAAGAAGGGGTTGAGATCATTTTTTGGGAAGATCAATTTCGTCAGAAAATTTATTGCAGATTTTGCAGAAATAGCAAAGCCTTTGAACGACATGTTAAAGAAAGAGGTCCAGATCAAGTGGACAGATGAAAATAGAGATGCTTTTAAAAATATCAAAGACGCGATTTCTAAAGCCCCGGTTTTAGTGAGTCCCGATTATACGAAGCCTTTCTATATCTACACATTTGCTTCAGATCACTCCTTTGCGAGTGTTTTAACTCAGAAGAGTGAAGGCAGCATTGAAAATCCTATTGCCTTCCTGAGTAGTCCTCTCAAAGATGCGAAACTGAGATACTCCATCTTGGACAAGCAAATGTATGCTCTGGTTAAGACTGTGAAAAAATTCAGGCATTACATAGTCCACAGTAGGGTCTTTGCTATCGTCCCGGATCCTGCAGTCAAAGCCATGTTCATACAGAATGAATTAGGTGAAAGACGTGGTAAGTGGGTTTCAACTTTGCAGGAGTTTGATCTTGAGATTCAATCGATGAAGATAGTGCGGGGACAAGGGTTGGTTAAGGCAATAGCAGAAAAGGATCTCGCAATTTCATGTCAACATTATGAAGTCGCAGATATAACCAAAGATGAGTGGTATACAGATGTGGTGTATTTTCTACTAAACGGTAAATGTCCACCGCATTTAAATTCTACTCAACGAAGAGCCTTGCGCTTGAAATCTGCTAATTTCCTAATTAGATCTGGCACGTTATACAAGAAAAACCATGAAGGTATTTACCTTCGTTGTGTTGATCAAAAAGAGGTAGTGCGAATACTCGAGGAATTTCATGGTAAACATGGGACAAGACATGGGTCCGCTAATGCCACAGCCCATCAAATCCTTAGAGCCGGTTATTATTGGCCTCGACTGTTCAAAGATGCCCATACTCATGTGAGGTCATGTCATACATGTCAAACTGCAGCCAATAGAGACAGGAGTGCTTCCATGCCTTTACAATCCGTAATCGAATCTAGACCTTTTGCGCAATGGGGCCTGGATTTTGTTGGGATTATCAGTCCCAATTCATCCGATTCCCACAAATACATTCTGACAGCTACGGATTATTGCACAAGGTGGACTGAAGCTATCCCCACAAAGAATGCTACTTCGGAGGTTGTTATTAAATTCTTAGAGGATAATATTGTCACTCGGTTCGGGATGCCTAACTCCATTGTAAGTGATAATGGTTCAGCTTTTTCTTCTTTGGAATTTGCTAATTGGGCATTTGACAACGGTGTGAGTTTAAAATTCTCTTCCAATTATTATCCGCAAGGCAATGGATTGGCCGAGTCTTCTAACAAGAATTTGTTATGCGTCATAAAAAAATTGTTGGAAAGAAATCCTAGGGATTGGCATAACAAACTTAAGTTGGCTCTTTGGGCTGACAGAATCAGAGTCAAAGAATCAATAGGAACATCTCCTTACCATCTGGTTTACGGACAAGATCCCATTTTTCCTACAAATCTCAAGTTACAAACGCTGCATTTCATGAAAGATTATTTTGGGACTGATGATAAACTTGAGTCTAGACTAACACAATTAATGCATCTGGATGAAAAAAGGGATGAGGCTATGCTTCATTTTAGTAAACACCAGGATGTAGTAAAAATATGGTTTGACAAAAAGTCTAGAGCCAAGGCTTTTAAAATATCAGATCTAGTGCTGTTATGGGATAAAAGACATGAGAAGAAAGGGGAGCATGATAAGTTTGACTACCTATGGTTGGGTCCCTACCAGATTTTAGAAGTCCTAGGGGAAAATAGTTTTAGACTAAGAACCTTGGATGGAAAGGATTTGGCATTACCTGTCAATGGGTTGCACTTGAAACATTATTTCCAGGGCTTGAAGCGGCTGGGTTTTGTATTATATGTAAATTATGCCATGCTTTATTTCTTTTGTGTGTGCAGATTTGATATTTAAGTTGTGTTTTTTTTGACATGTTCAGGTTTTGTATTGATGTCGTGTTTTGTTTCTTCTGTGTGTGCAGGTTGGACGTTGAGGCGGTGTGTTTATTTGACATGTTTTATTTTCTTATAAATAAAAAAAAAAAGAATAAAGTTTGAAATGTTAACACATGCCTAAGATCGGGAAAATATGAAACATTGGAATTATGTTGTAAAAGCTCCACATGTAACACAAACAGTTAAATAATATCGTTTGAGGCTTGTGATGCATGAAGTAGTCAGTTTTACAAATTATGGCAATACTTCATCTGCAATTCAAAGGGCAATGCATTCATATTACATCTCACTTTGCATATACATGCCATCTTAGTTGCATATGCATTTCAGATACAAATCATTAAAGTGTGTCAAATCCTCTTAGGGTTATGCTATAACATAAATAAAGAAAAATCCTAAGGTTGGAAACTGAGCCCCGAGATATCTAGAACCAAGCACATTTTGTACACATTAAAAAAGATCTTGGGCAAAATGATCAAAACCTTGCTTGGAAGAAAAGGTCAAGCGAAAGGAATATTTCATGTCTATCCTATTATGCAACATGATCCTTAAAACAGTGGTTTTTACCACTTCCATTAAGCTTAAAGCCTAAAATCAGAGTAGTAAGGATAGGGTTAAGTCCTCATCGAACTTAGGTTGAGGATCCAACTCCCCAAAGCTTTGATTTGACCTACATGGAGTAGTAAGGATAGGGCATAATTCTCATCTCGCCTAGGTTGAGAATCTGATTCCCCAAAGCTCCTATGTCTCATTTCATGATAAAACTTGGATTGGAAGGATCGTACTACTTGTCCTCTGCAAAGGATGGGTAGTCATCCCCAAGGTCCAAGTAATAAAATTAATATTCTCCATTTTCATCTAAGACTTGGATTGGAAGGATCGTACTACATGTCCCTAGCAAGGATGGGTAGTCATCCCCAAGATCCAAGAAGTAAAATTAATTTTTCCCATCTCATCTTTATATTGGATTGGAAGGATCGTACTACTTGTCCTCTGCAAAGGATGGGTAGTCATCCCCAAGGTCCAAAGAAATGAAGTTAAGTCATGGATTATGGGGTTAGGTATGCCCATGCATGACAACATGTCTTGTCTAAAAAACAAGACCACTGACTGTTCAAAGGGTTAGACTAGCATGACCATTTCTTCCATAATTGGTTAAATCATTTTGCTCAAAGTGAGGTAATGAATTCCAAATCAGAGTAGTAAGAATAGGGTTAAACTCTCATCTCGATTAGGTTGGGAGTCTGATTTCCCAAAGCTCTGATTTCACTTTCACTTACACATGGGTTCAAGATAGTAGTGACTCATAACCAACTTTGGGATCTAATAAAACAATTCATTATACACATGGTTGATCCTAAGGGGGTTTGATAATCTTGAATATTTGTGTATGATATTAGAAGGTCTATGCATTTGTAAAAGCAAAATCTCTAAGCATATTTATTAGGTTACACAAATCATTCACGGTCTCACATATGCATGCATGTAAAACTGACAATGGAATGTTGATCAAGTTCAAGCGATATGGAATGAAAACAAATAGCACACACTGAGCTAATACTAATGATTCTGATGTTTCATGTACTTTTGATCTGTCGGTATTTGTTTATCTTTTATATGCTAACGCCTGTATCTAAGCTTGTATATTTCAGATTGGGTTCTCACCAAAATGCTCTGGAGCATTTGACAGCAGAGTCGCCATTTGTTGTGGCTAATCCACAACACACCCCAAAATTGGGGGCCCACCTTTTTGGATGCTTTCAAAGAAGAAAACAGTGACCCAGATGCTAAGAAAATCAAAGAAAAAGGCAAAATTTTCACTAAGGCAAAAAGTTGTCGCGATATCGCGACATGTCGCTCTGTCGCGGCCGAAAGTTGTCGCGATATCGCGACATGTCGCTCCGTCGCTGCAGAAAATGAAAAGGTGTAGCGAAATCGTGACATGTCGCTCCGTCACTGCAGAAAATGAAAAACTGTAGCGAAATCGTGACATGTTGCTCCGTCGCGGCCCAGAGAGGAGAGAGAAAGGCAGAATGGAAAACTGTAGCGAAATCGTGACGTGTCGCAAAATCGCGGTCAACGTGGTCAACGGCAGCAGGTGGGCGGAAACGTCGCGAAATCGCGACGTGTTTGATTTTCGTGGCTTGAAAGCGGGCAGAAGGCACAAAGTACAAAATGGTCATGAAATCATGACAAAATCGAGCAAAAGAGTCTTAGGCCCAGCAGTGTAGCGAAATCGTGACAAAATCGGAGACAAAGGCTTAATAAGGCGGGTGGATAAAAAGCCTGAGTAGGAAAATGGTAGCGATTTCGTGCAACTTTTGGTGAAACGTTCCAGCTAGGCAAAGACGTCGTGAAATCCACGACAGAAAGTGAAGACCATGCCCAAAATAGAAAATGGTAGCGATTTTCGCTAGGTAGGTAGAAGAGAATGAAAGGTAGATTTCACGGTTGAAGCGTACGGACGATGAGAATGGTCGCGATTTCGCGACAGGTTGCGGCAAGATGGCCGAAGCATGAAATTGTCGCGATTTCGCTACGAAAAAGAAGAGCGTACGAAATAAAAATGGTCACGATTTCATGACGAAAAGTCGCAAGGTAGCTCCGAAGTAGAAAAGCATCGTGATTTCGTGACAGGTTGCGACCGAAGCGTACGGAGAACAAAAAGCGTCGCGATATCGTGACATGTCGCGTTTTCGTTGTGAAAGCGAAGGAGCAAGGCCGCGGGCTATTTTTGGTCATGATTTTCATGGGACCGTTACTGAGCATACAGAGAGCGCTGAACACGTGGCAGAAAGGCATGAGGGTCATAGTAACGCTTCAGATCGACAGTTACAATAGCAGAGAAGATCAAACGTTACAGATTCAAGCGAAAGGTCAAAAACACCAAAAAGCGGGAAAATGAAGCGAAGCGTCATGGGAAATGAAACGAAGCGTCGCAGAGCAGCAACAGAATGTTTAAATAGCAGAAGTGTAGGCAGATACAGAGGCTGGAAATTGTAAACAGAAAGTATTATTTTATTGAATAAAAGGAGTTTATTTGGCAAGAGTAACTTTTGTGTGTGGAACCAAAAGGAGATTGAAGGCTAAGACTACTGTTATTTTTGTAGATCTTTCACTTGCATTATTCTTTCTTGTATCTATTCGTTTACACCATAATCTGGGTTACGATAGGTGAATGATAGAATGTTGCAATTATTTATTTCCTTAGAGTCTTGCATCTGATCTGATTCGACTGTGTTTTATTGCAGGTCTGTTAGGTCAGGTTGTTTTAGAGCTTCATCTCATAACTTGGGGTTTTGCAGGGAGGAGATTGCTAACCAAATTAACATCCTGTTTCAGTTGTTCCAACTAATTTTCATACATAATCTATTCATTTTAGGATTTAATTTTATTTCCACATTGTTCATGCAAATATTGGCATATCGGATTTTGGTGCATTCCAGAATACGTATTTCAATTTTACTAATTTCAGAAGCTGACATAGAAATAGCAGAACACTTAAATCAAAGATAAAATGAACCAATTAACTGTAAAATGAACCTCATGCTAAAGGCACGGAGCTTAAAATGAAGTGGCCTATACCACGCATTTTCTCATTTAAAATATTTCTTTAAGCCAAAAGATAAAAGAGGTTGCTAATTTATTCTAGGGAGGGTTTCATTAATTTCAAGATCATAAAAGAAGAAAGGGTTTTTGTTCTTTCTTTTGCTTTATGCGGTCAGATTATTTTAACAGATTAGGGTTACAAAGTTTGCTTGGAATCATCAAAGGCCCCCTTGTTAACAGTTACTTGCAGAAAATAAGTTATTCTAGATTACATTCATTTATTTGCATTTTGTCTTAATTGGTTATATGCATATGAATGTTTGTTCACAAGAAACTTGGAGAAATTAAAATAATAAATTTTCTTTGCAAGAAAGAGTCTACGGGTTTGAGACTCCAGTTGCGTGTTCATTTTGTAATAGGACAAAATATTCACTCAACACAATGTAGATTGGAGATGGTAAAGAGCCAATAAATTCCTCTTCTGAGCTTCCTTATTTGTTATTTTATCTGTTGTTGCAAGTGTGCTCCAATATACTGGTTATGTGTACCCATATTCTAAAATATCCCACATACCTTTTTCTATTAGTACGGTCTTCATCTTAATTCTATAGTATTCATAATCAGCTCCATCAAACTTAGGGATTGACAACGAGTTATTGTTGTTGGCCATTACACCCAACAAACAATGTTCCTACAAAACATCTTACAAACAATTTGATAAACTATTAGCAAGACCACAGGTGACTCTAACCCTTCAACAAAACAAGGATCTGATACCAAATGAATTTTTTTATACAACAGTGAAAACAAAAAAACTCAATACAGTAAGCACTGGGGTTTCTTTAGCATAGTTATAGTTTTACACAGTTTTTTCAAAGAGCACTAAAATCGATAAAACGAAGGACCAAAACTATTCAAAATTCCATGAAAATTTCAAGATAAATTCTACTCAATAATGGGTACTCAAAAAACTTTATTTCATGGAAAATACCAACTACAAAAAAAAATTATGAGGTCTATAATGTGCTTTTAAGTGCGCTCTGAAGTCTGGGCAGAATAGACTAAAACATGATTTTCAGAGGTGAAAAAAAAGTGCTTAACATAAATGAAATAGGGTATGTAATATATGGATGGAAAGTGCTTGGTAAGTTCCAACTCTATATCACGTTCAAAAATCAAAGAAACACAGAAAACAATATTAAGCTCCAAAGTAGGTTGTTCAAACTTTTTGTAAAATCTGGACTGCATAATACAAGAAAACACAACTGACTGGGAAAATAGTTTTTTCACCTTGAATTCGTGTTTGCACACTCTAATAACTTATACAATGCAATAGAAAATATATTTCTCTATCTAAGATAAAAAAAAAATGAAAAATCTAAGTTGTTACAAGAAGAATAACAATCTATAACTGGTACAAGCTGAAATATTCCTATAGTTACAAACTAAAATATTCTATAGTTACAAAATGAGGTACAAATTCATTTTTCTGACTTGGAAATGCCATATGGTCAACATCATATTCTAACATAATCATCAACAAATAATTGAAAGCACCTATGTACACTAAAATTGTTTAGCATGGGTCCATATATATTAATGTGTATAACATCCAATGGTGTTTTAGCTCTATGGGTCTTGAGTTCAAATGGTACTTGATGTTGCTTTCTTGCTAAACAACTTGAGCAAACTGTTATTCACTTATATTAACTATCCAAAACTTAGATGACCATATCTCCTATGCCATAGTGAGATAGTATCATTTGTGGTTGTTGATAATGTGACATTGGAAGATGATAGAATATCAATTGCAAATAAATAATTTTTATAGGAACCAGTAGCCATAAAATTTTATTGTTGTGTAATGAGACATTACTTATTCCCATAAATAACCTTAAATTCTACTACCATTTCTCAATCCAATATTTATGATACTGATAGCAAGTTGTTTGCTAAACTTGGGATATATGACACATTTTCAATAATGCATTTTCCATTAGATAAATTGGCAAGAACAATACTCACTCCTTTAACTTGATAATTTTTATCATTAGTAATTATGGCTAGTTTTATATATCTTACCCATAGAAAATAAAACCATTTTTGTATTTAGTAGCTCCTAAATAAATATACCAAACTTCATCCCTTGGTTTTGTTGCTATCTTTGACATCAGTACCTTGTGGGCAAGGTCAAAATATTTTTCAGAATAATATTCAAGTTCCTCTAGGGCAACATGCCCTTGTTGCTAATGTGGTTTATATTATGGTTTGTTTTGAGGAGATTTTTTGACTTATCCCCTTGAGTCAAGGATTTATATCTACAAAACCTAGTATTACGTCCTTCCTTTTCACAAATATGATAACATCTTCTTTGTTTTTAGGATTGTTTTTATGAGAAATAATTGGAAGGACCTTTTTAACTCCTTTGTGCTTTCTTTGTAGAGATGAGTGCATTATTAGACAATTGATCCCTTAATTGATTTTACATTTTCTCCTATTAAGGAATATTGACCTATTCATCAAATGATACCCTTCTATTTGAAACTTATATATATGTGACCAACATTCAAAACAAATTAGGAAGAGCTCTAAGTACAAGGGAGACTAAGAGATTTTCATTTATATTTTCTACCATGGTATTCAATTTTACCTTAAATTATGTAATTCTAAGAAGATATTACTCAATACTTTCTCCATCTTGTAATTTCAATGTATGAAGTTAAGATTGAAGATAAAGAATTATGACTTCATTCTTACCTTCAAATATAGTGGAAAGTAGATCTCATGCTTCTTTTGTTGTTTGTGCTTCACTGATGTATGGTTGAACTTCATATACCACTCCAAGGGTGATAAGCATTAGAGCCTTAGCATCCCCCTTATATTTTTTCTATTTAATAATTTTTTCAAGTCGATTTTTTTCTTCAATGACTATGTCCCAAAGTTTTTCAACCACAAGAATGGTCCTCATCTTGGTCTTCTAGGGTGTAAAATTTGGACCTTTTAACAATTATGATTTCATGATAAAGATTTTTTATGTTCCCATGGTGAGGGTTCCTTATATATCCCAAATGGTCCCCTTTTCTATATACCATTAGTCTGATATACTGATCATTTCTATATACCCACCCTTATTATATACCCATCGATAAATAGAAGAAGTTGGTCCTCTTGATATATGTAATCCTACATGAGAGAAATCTTAAGGTACATGAAAGAGAACAATATGTGGTACCATAGTATGAAAATTAATTTGTCCTATCTATGATACATGCTTAAAGATAAATCCTTTTACATGGGTGTAACTTCCTTATATACTCAAAATTTCTCAGTTTTAGGATTTATGTCTAGCGATAGTGACAAATAGGGTAAAAATGAAGTGGAAAGAATTAGAAAATATTTTTCTCATCTCCTCAATGATTTATAGGGTTGATGACCAAACATCATCATGGCAACAATATCAAGCAATAGACACAATAGCTTAATGCAACAACATGACTTGTAAACACAATCCAGAGGTGTTGTATATACCAAATATTATAATTTTTTCTTAAGAATGATTTTAAACAAAATATGTTGTGATGGTAGCTATATCAATTAAAATTTTTATACTTTATTTCGAATGCCAACCCCTCTACTTAGTCATTTGTACATTGAAAATAGAATATATTATTTTTTGTTAAGTACCCTAGTCTTTTATGTTCAAAACCTTTGTAACATCCATGTGTTTTGAAGACCTATAACTGAAACTCACTCCATGTTTGGTTTTTATAGGCCCATATTATTGCTCTTTTTTTTTTGGTAGGTAAAATTGATAAAGTACGAAGTTTAAATGGGCCCCAAACCCAAGTACATAAATTGGTAGCTAAACCAATAGCATTAGATGACACAGGCCAACATATTGGTGAGCAACAACCTAAAGAAAAAGGTCCAAACAACATTAGAGAAGGTTGGATGGACGCCTGACGTCAGAAAAACAAAAATACAGTCTAAGCAATACCCACGCAAGGGTTGCTTAAGAGAAGTAACTACCTAAAAAACCTATAAAGGAGCTATGACAAAAACCCGCACATATTATTGCTCTTAGACAAGTTTCACCAGAGTATGTTTTTGCATACTCCCTTGGGATAAGCTCCTTTAAATGAGTAATCGATTATAGAGGTAGTTTTCTAGTCACCTTTTCATGTTCTTCTCTAGGATAGATTCCTTTAAAGGAAAAATCTATTATAGAAGCAATGCTATAATCACCTTCAATGATGTTGAATTCGAAGGCAAGTCTCTCTTTTTTACTTATACAAAGAAGTTTATCTTTCGAGGTAGAATTTGAAGGAAGGTCCCTCTCTTTTACGTATGTAGGGATGTTTCTCTTCCAAGATCTCACCCTTTCAATTGTTCTCCACCTTTCCTATTTTTGTATAACATTTTTTCTAGAGCCAAATTTGAGGTGGTGCAATATTAACTTCAGCTCCATTGTTCAATCTTCATGTCAAGGACCACATCATTTATCCTCCATTCTCACTTGTTTTGCTTATTAAAAATAACAAAAATCCATAGTTGAAATAAAATGGTGCTAGAAAAATACACTCGATGAGTATGATAGTTTTGAGTGGTTAAAATTTTTTTATGGATAATACTGAATGGGAAAAATAGCTACACCAAGGTAGTTGCTTTGTAGGTTTAAAAACCATAATAGACCTTCACACACTATTTGTCTATCTCAAATATCAACATAGGGCATGTCATAGGATGGTGATGGTTATCCCTTCTTCAAATAACACTCCTCACACAAACTCTTACTTGCTCTAATACCAAATGATGAAATCAAGCAAGTACATAATTACTATTATTCAATCAATCAAAGGTGTAACTTTTACAAATATAAATACAATTTGGTTTCTCTTGATTTCAAGAGACTCTTGATGTTTTAGAGACTAGCAAGTCATGACCTTCTATATTCTATCCCTTCAACGCAGTGATGAAAATAATGTAATAGTTAATGCCTAACACTATTTTTGTTCTTAAATATACTGTAGATTCATAACAAAGGAGACATTTGATCATGTCTCCTAAATTTTTGAGGTTTATAACTCCTTACCAAAAAAATATATATTTACCCATTATAAAACACCTATATATTAAATTTATTAGTATTTTATTTTTAAATTGTAAATAAATTTCTTTTAAATTTATTAAATGAATTTAAATAGTTAAACGAGTGAACTTTTAATATCAAAATCCAAATCTAAACCTTATTGAACGATATATACATAAATAATATAACAATATAATTATTCATAGAATATAAAAAAAAAAACATTTTGTAATTTATTTATTCTTAGTTTATGCTACTATTTTCTTAATTAAAATTATAGTGTTGTATTATCAACTTCATGGAAATAACAATTTAATTAAATAGCACTTGGGGGTGGAGCATAATGGTTCGTGGGTGTATGGTGGCTCCGTGTTAAATTCACTATTGATAAATATAACTCTCAACTTTAAAATAATCATGATTAAAAAAAACTACATAACCAAATAAAAAAACAATATAATTAAATAAAACTTTTATTTATGAACCCCTCTTCTAATCTTAAGTCCCTACAAACTTCAAAAGCTTTTATCTCCAGTTATTAACGTTTTGAGTCGTTGACGATAGTTAAAATGTTTTTGATGGAGGACAGGTCGGACGAAGTGAAGCATAGAAACATGAGTTTTAAGACAAAGGTTTTATTTTTTATTAATAATATTCCTTTTACCGACCATGAAGAAATTCGACGACTACAATCCGAATACGATAGAATGAAAATGTGACGTGATGGTCCACCTACAAACAACGACCGAGTAAGAGACAAACTACTCCAACTCCAATTTGAAAATGATTGAAAAATATCGTTAGTTTTTTAGGCAACTTTCGTCACTGAAGGAATTTGAAACGTGTACCTCTTTTACTCCCCATTTTACTTGTGAGCTGCCCATCAATCATTAATATGAAATCAATATCTTCATTTTGTGCTTATTTTTTTCTCATACGTCAATTTGATTAAGAGACATAATCTTATTATGCTTTTTTATTCAATCAGTCACCTTCTACGTTCCTACAAAGTACTCAAGATTTTTCTAAATTGAAAGAAAGGCATGTCATACTTATCCTTTAAAATATCATGATTATATTTGGAAAATATGTTTAAGCAAACACCATCACATGGATGCCTTTAATTTTTTTTTTAATAAATTTGATGTAACATAAAATATTATATATTTATAATCAATTTTAAATTATATATTTTATTTTTTTTATAATTTAAGATATAATTAAATCTTATTTTTTAATAATTTATATGAGATAAAATTAAACAAGTGAAAGATTTACCTGTAAAGCTTGGTGGTAATTTTGAAGAGGAAATTTTAACTATTTAAAACTTTACAAGGAAATATCAATCAAAAAGTAATTTTATTTCTTTTACTTTTATTTTATTTTATTGTATATGTTTAAAGGTGTAGTTTATGGATAAGATATATAAAAAGGATATTATAAAGATTATTTTCAAATAAATTATTGTATTTTTAGTTTGCTATTCAATATTGTTGTAAAATGATATTTATTTATTCATGCATGCAAGTTTAGATAGATTATTTCTTATTGCATATTTTGGACTACTAAGAATCTATTGAAAGTTTTATAAGAAAAAATATATTCTCTATGAATTGAACTTCTTATAGTTTGTTGAACAAGCATAGAACAAGATTTAAGCAAAAAAAAAAAATTATATTAATGGACTAATAGTATTATTGAATTTATATGGAGTTATCTTCAATTGCTTAATTTTTTATGGAGAAAAAAGGTTGCACTCAAGTTCCCCATCCTTGAAAAATAATAACTCTCTTCTTTAGAGCTTGAAAGTTTACAAATAAATTCAATTCTCATCTCAATTGAGTTGTTATAGCCTAAAATTATTTTCATAATAATTCTGAATTATTTATTTTTATTTTTTGAATCTTCTTCAATTTTCTTTGCAAATATAATTATTCCAAAATTCACCTTCCTTCTTCTTGACATTTTCCTATAGCAACCTTCATAATAGTATAATTCCACCTCTACTATCTATGCACTGCATCTCAGCAGAATAATATTTCAAAAAATTTGCACTATCATAGCTTGCTTTACCAAATTTGGATTGTTAGTTTCCTTCCTGAAGCATAAGTGCAACCACAAGAAAAATAATAAAAAGTCTATATGAAAACACATTAATAGACCCACATGTTGTAGGTGAGTTGGAGAGGGTATGGTAATCCTCCAAGGGAGGTCCCTGGTTTGAATCTCCACCCTACCAAACACACATTGGGTATACAAAATTTAGTTGATTATGTTGGTGAGGTCAGGGTTGGGCATGAATCCTGAGTGATTTTGACTATGTAGAACCCCTAGTCGTGGTTTCTCAGACCAAGGCAGACCCACAAGGGGTTTTTCACTAAATTTAAAAAATACATTTATATTAACAAATATTACTAATGAAAAACATTGCAATAAATATTAATCATTATTTTATTCAAATAGTCAACATTCTTTTGTCAACTTCAACTAAACTTACTACTTTATCTAACCATGGAAAAGAGAATATAACTTTACAATACTCTATTTAAACTCCTCTATTGGCTAGCCTATATGCACGTTTATTCTCTTCCCTTAACATAAGTGTAAACCCGATTTCTTCAAACTATGTGGTAAGGTGTTGTATTTCCACAATGATCTCTTATATGTTCCATGGAGCCTTTGCTTTCTTCTGAATTGCATTTATTACTATTAGATAATATCCTTCCACCATACTTTGTTCCATTTCATTCGTATACATATTTTAAACCCTTCCAAGTTGCCCAAGATTTAGATTCATTATTTATCTTAAAACCATTATTGAAAGTGTAATATGACTAAATCTCACCCCCTATTATTTCTAATTATTCATCTTCTTCTTATTGGTCCTAGATTTTATTTAGATGCTCCATCAAAATTAAATTTCACTAACTTAAATTTTTGTGGTTTCCACTTTATATTATTTGTCTTTCTTTTGTTTCTCCTATACCCAACATCATAATTTCATTTGATGACTTGACTCCATTTATCAAGGCTATGCTTCAAGATTAGAGATTGGTTGTGTTGATAGGGTTGGTTTAGACTCCTCTATGTCTAAACAAATATTCATTTTCATTACCTCTAAATTGCTTTCCTTTCCATTAAATGTTTTCATGCTTCTTTCTAGCCATACAATCCAAAATATTTTATGTTTTGATGTATCCTAAATTATTTTTAACACCTCATTTTTAAAATTGCTTTACCATTACTTTAACTATATCTCAATTATGTCATTCATCACCATGCATTTACCAAACATATTAAGCATCCATTGCCATAGTTTTGAGACTATTGAACAATATTCCAAGAGATGTTCTATAATCTCCTTCTCCTTTTTACATAGAACACATTGTGAGGACCATGAAAACCCCTTTTCATTAGGTTATCCCAAGATAAAAGTTTCCTATGACCTATTAGCCATACAAACATTTTAACTTTTGAAATACTTAGGCTATCCCAAATATCTCTTCATATTCTTCTAGTATTCCTATTTTATTGGTGCTTTACATTATATCCACTTCTTGTTGTGTATCTTCCTAAGTTATTCAACTCCCAAATCAGTTTATCCTTGGCTCCCCTTATTGTTATCTTTATGCTCAAATACCTCCTAGCAACAACGTTAGGTATACTTGTAAAATATATGTTTTCCATTTTTATCTTCCTTCCTAATCTTTTTACATAATATCTGAAACCCTATCACCATATTTATCTTGAAGTAATCTCATCCATAGTTTCAAAATTAGTTTTAGATTGAATGGATTTTTATCACACAAAGTATCCATACAAATATAATTTTTTTCTCTAGTTCCCACCACCCATATTAGACCTTTAATCACTAGATTTTTAGAATATTTTATTAACTTATTTTATTATTAGATCATGCATTTTTAACTAGGAGATTATTTTAATAATTTTTGTATGTAACGATCTCCTAACTGAGAGTATTGATCTTCCAGTTTGTAACCCTAAGGTATGTATTAAATAGGCTCTTGCCTCAATGAATGAATTTCTAATTTACAAAGTCTTTTTGTCATCATTAGTATCAGAGCAAGGGTAATTTGAGTAAGCTCTAAACATGCAATATTACACTAATTTATTTTATCAAAAAGGAACCCTTTACTCCATATCTAATCCACCATTAAAAGAGTGTGTTAGATCTAAGAGAAGGAACACTCATCACCATACGATGACATGCCCTTATATTTATTTGATAATTATAGGTTTTTATTCAAAGACTAACATCAATACAGACCCTCCCAAAATCAAGCAGCTTGAAGCTCAACTCAAGTCAAATCTAGCAATGTCAAAGTCCATGACAACATGTAAAAGGCTTCGTACATCCAACCTTTAAATGACATCATTGTCAACCTAGCTTAGTCAAAGGAAATTCCCCAAGTCCATTCCAAAATTCAAAAAGAACTCAACAAGAATTTTGGTAATCAAACCAAAATTTAGACCTTGATAAATTCTTTGAAATCTCATAGCTTTGTTAGGTTCAATGTTTTTTGAAATAGTACATTTTATTTTTTTAAAGGGGGGTGGAATTCTTTTAAACACTTATTTTATGCGTATGAGTTTTATTTTTCTTTTTCTTTTTAAAAAAGGTTCTTTTTAAGTGCTCATTTATTTCTAAATATAAAAAAGGGCACATTATTAAAAAAAAATAGTTGCCCAAGGAGACACTACATAGATCTGACATGACAATTTATGGTTTTGCACCAAACTACCTTCGCTTCTAATTTATTGTATTGACCTCTAGGTGGAAAAGGAACCCAATCTCTTCCTTAAGTATTTTGTTGCTATTATGCCTTGTAAATACGGTCTAACTGAAGTCAATATCAACTCGATAAAATTTGAAGAACTATCTAAGGTCAAAGTTGAATTCTTTGCTAAAAAAATAGAGCTCTAGAACAATCGATCCGTGGAACTGTCTATTGAAGGTGTGTGCATAGTTATGTACAAGGAGGTTTTACTCCATTTGCACAATAAGATAAAAAAGACACAAAAATATGTGCCCAATATGCACCCAGTAGAAACAACACTTAAACCCTTGAAGGTTCACAATTATTTTTTAAATAATGGGCACATTTTTATTAATTTATTCCTATGGGAAATTTAAAAAGAATATCCATATCTGCATTCATTTTTAAAATGGGGTATGTATCAAAAAGTGCATGTTTTGATTTTTTAAAAAAATAGGCTCTTATTTTAAATAACAAGAATAAAAATAGTCTTTTAATTTTTATAAAACAAATACATGATATTTCTTTTAAAAAATATATTATTTAATTTTAAAAAAGGTGTAATATTGGCAGAGTTTGACATCTTCCCCCTTCTTGAAAATAATTCAATGTTTGAAAAAAGGTGTATTTTTGGTGGAGATCAACACCCTCAACCTTCTTGCAAATTCAACAATTGTAAAATGTGCATTTTTGGTAGAGATCGACACCTTAAAGCATGGAAAAATCAAAGAGAAAACAAGCCCTAAAGCAATCAGAAATTCACAAGTTTGTAACACCAAATAAGGATCTTTAATTCCCAAAATATAAGGATCTTTATGAAGAGGGACAACTTATCACACTACGGAACTATTTGCAAATAATACTCAAGGATGTTGATGTTTACAAAGATCTTCTCCAAAATGGTATTGCAATCCCTATATATGTTGTGAGGATAATCTACATGGCATTAATCACACTTGAAATCTTTAATTGTAAAAGGAAAGTACAAATAAAGGAGTAGTTGAAGGTCAAACCTACAATGGTAGATGCTTGTTATGACACAAGCAAACTCATGCCCTTGATGACCAATGCTGGTTTTGATACAAGTGACCTTAAACCCTTGATGATAAATATGTATTGTGACACAAATAATCTTATCACAAAGATAAATTTAGTTTGTTATACTAATTATTTGCTTGTTATTAATGATAGTGGTGTCCATGATAAAGGCCACATTACTACATATGTTGAAATTCATGTTGAAGAACAAGAACTTGGGTGCTTTGAAAATTATAACAAAGGAATTGTCTCCAAGCTAATAGAGCAAATGGGTTATAATGATATAGGATTGTAAAAATATGAAAAATCCATAAGACAGCCCATAATGACATGTATAATTCCAAAGAATGAAGTTCTTGGCTATGTTAATCAAGCAAGAACTAGCAACACTAAGTTTGTAAAATCAAAATGAAATGCCACTCCTACAACCAACTATTGACATAAAAGAAAATGATCAATGAGGTCCATATTGATTTTGGATGGACAAATATCACACAATGGGACAACATGAGAAAAATATTGAATAAATTGTATAAAATAAGGTAGCAAACCTAGTGGCTAACCAAATAGAAAATCTAGAGGTAGATCTAGATGTGATATACCCAGTGGAAATAAACCTAGAGGAAGACCTAGAGGCTAACCCAAATGTGTTTACCAAATAAAATGCTAGACCATCTAGAGATAAGAAATGGAGCAGCCAAATACAAGAAATAGAGCAGCCAAAGACAAGCAATAGAGCATCCAGAGATAAGCAATAAAGTAGCCAAAGTCAAGAGCCAGAGCATTAAGAGCTAGAGCCATAGATCTAATATCTAGAGCTAGAGCCAAGATCAAGAGCCTTGAATCCTCTAAATTAATGAGGGTACTAATATTTTCTAACCTAAATAATATAATAAGGGGGGATGTTAGGATATTTTATCACATTATTTTATTATTAGATCATGCATTTTTAATTGGGAGATTATTTTACTAGTTTTTGCATATAATGATCTCCTAATTAGGAGTATTGATCTTCTAGTTTATAACCCTAAGGTTTGTATTAAATAGGCTCTTGCCTCAATGAATGAATTGCTAATTTGCATAGGCTTTTTTCCATCATAGATCGTTGATTTATTTTAAATAGTTTGATAGTTCAAAGCCAGTTGATAGTGAGAATGAAATAAATCTTAAGCTTAAGTCATTGAGCTCAATGTACCTACTTAGAAGAATTATTGCCATTGTCTTTAAATCTCTTTGTGCAATCTCCAAATTAATTTTCCTCTTAAAGCTAAGTTTGCATCTGTAATAGCTCTTAAACTAAGACTTCGTCTAGTTTTATCATCACACAACTTGCTCCATTTCACCAAAGGAAATTTCATTTTATCATGTAATATTGAACACAAAAATGATTGCATAATACAGATAAAACTTTTTTCTATTGATTTTGGCATAATATACAAGGACATATAATATGATGGAATGGCCTGTAAGACTGATTTAATTAGTTGCACTCTTTTTAATAATGATAAATATCTACCTTTCCATGCCCGTAGTTTATTATATACTTTACTTATAACTAAATTCTACAATTCTATCCCTATTATCTCCTCAAATAAGGGCATCCCTAGATAAGTTGTTGGTAAATTTACCTCTTCCATTTGAAGTAACTTGCATATCCCTATTTTGATTCTAGCTAGAATATTTAGGAAGTAAATTTTGGAATTTGTACTATTAACTTTATATCCTTATGCTCTTTAGTATTCCTTTAATAAGAAATTCAAATTTATGGCCTCGTTTTCTCTTGCCCTCCCAAAAAGGGTTGTATCATCTATAAATTGTTGATGGGTGATTTTGTTGATGTTATTACTAGCCTTAAGTTTGCTTATTAGCCCATATTTGTATGACTTCTTCAAGTACCTTACCAATACGTTTTTAATAAATGTAATAGATATGGTGATAAAGGATCTCCTTGTCTAAGACCTCTCTTGGATTTAAATAATTTTGTAACTAGTCCATCGACTAGCATTGAATATGATATTGTAGAGACACAATTCATTTAAATTATTTCTTCCCAAATCTAAATTTTTCTAATAGTACAAAAATAAAATCTCATTTAATCCTATCATAGGATTTATTCATGTCAAGTTTTAATATCATTGCTCTAATTTTTCTAGAATTTGTTGAATGCATTACTTCATGAGCTACTATGATCAAATCTATAATCTGTCTCCATTTTACAATTCCTCTTTTCTCTTTTGAAATAATTTTATATAATAGTGGTATTAACCAATATTCCATCACTTTGGAGATTATCTTATACGCCATATTACATAGGCTTATGGACCTAAATGAGTCAAACAATTTTGCATCCTTTTTTGAAATCATGATAAGATATGTTGTATTTATTTTATAAGGTGTGTACTATTTTACCCTAGATTGTTCCACTACCACCAATAAAGAATCCTTCATTATTTTCCAATTATGTTGATAGAATGCTATAGAGAGTCCATCCGAACCTAGGGATTTATTCTTATCAAAAAAAAAAAGGTTGAATGAACTTTTTTCAGTGTAATACGTGTGTCCACCAAAACGGACTCACTCCTATGCTTCCTACTACGTAAAATGAAATAAGAGAAACAAAGTAGATGCATGTGAAACTGACAACAAATGGGAAGAAGAAAAACACTTTTATTCCATTGTAAAGAAATCAATTCTAGTTACAGTTACGTCCCTCTTAGGGATACCATTTTGATACTCTTATTACAGTAGGAAAAAAAAATGTTCCCTCTTAAGGGTAAATGTGAGTTTTAGGCCCTTTAGGGTGACACGAACTGCTCTAGGTTGGATTTGACCCTCTTATCCGTGTTGAGGAAGGAATTGGATGGTTGAATATCCTTTGATTCTGCTTCTTGTGGTCAATAAACAACATAAAAGTATTAATATAATAAGCAGCCTCTCATGATGAGGCCCTTTAAGGAATATGAACATAAATATACCATAACACTAATAAAATAAATAAAATGAATAAAGCATGTTAAGCCTATGCAATACTTGAAAATATTAACTAAAACATATAACTAGAAAGTACAACTATCTATCTAGTGATGAAAATGAACTAATTATGTCCTATTTGCCATAATGAAGTAAACTTGATGAAAACCCTAATTCTATCGATTAGAGTCTCTAAAATGATAAATAAACCACTAAGATGCTTAATCCGACCTAATGAAATACAATGCAAAAATAAAATGGGATATTTCATCGATTGCAAACTACGACTCAAATGAGCAGTCTGCACTATACACCATGGTTTCCAGCCACAGTGGGCAACAAAGTAGTTTTGCCCTCCAAATCCAAGGTTGTGGGCTTGATACTCCTTGTCAAATTGATGGTCAAGGGTCACCTTGGTGTCCTCTGACTGGTTTGGCGGTTGAATTGCACAATTGGGCCTTCGTTTTCCCGAATTTGCATTTCTTGGTGTTTTAGCTCCTTAGGGCATCCATGGCACAAATTGACATGATGCTAGATGAATTAGCAAATGAATGGCAACAAAAATCTCTCAGTACACTGAGGTGAGTCTACAATCCGATAGGGCTTTCTTGCTTTAATAGCCAATGCACACTTGATATGTTTGCCCTAATTTGAAGGGGTACTTATAGGATTACCCAAGGGCTAGGGGTGGCTTCATGGAGAATCCAATATCAAGAAGAGGTGGTTGGGACAGTTGGATTGGAAGCCTCTAGAATATTTCATCCTTCAACTACCTTCTAGAATAAATGATTGTTCAAACTAATTTGGCTCAAATGAAGGCCAACTGAACTTTAGTTCTAGAATGCAAGTGACATCTATGGTCTAACCTGTAAACCACGGGTGTTAGTGGTAGTTTAGAGTATAGACCGTAGGTCTCAATAGTGGTTTTAGCTTATTAGGCCAAGGAGCCCAAATTGAGTGGTTAAAACCACTGCTCTATCTTGGAATCTATCCAATATCTTCCATATGGTTTATCCCATATGAGTAGTCACCATCGACATGAAATATTTTAGGTGTCTATAGATGCCCCTTTTGAGACGCATTGTGAGATCAAACAACACGTGAGAAAAAATACACCACCTAAAATGATGTCGAATATTGCATGATGATCATTGATCTGATCAACATTAGATACCCCAGGTCCTGCAAAAGGACACGCATCCTAGAATCATTGCTTTCAACTAAGTGGAAGGCTTAAATTTGAAGAAGTTTGCACTCGTCATCAGATATTCGAGTAGCTTTGGTGCTACAATAGGAGTTAGGCCTATATAACAAAAATGAGGAGAGCTACAAACTAAAATGTCATAGTTGCTATTTACCCCAAGCAAAGGGGTAAGCTTATGATATTCGTTGACAATGATTTGCAAGGAAGAACACAATTTGATAAGATCAAGGGATCTTCTGATGATTTTGATTATGATTATGAAAGTATGACTACCCCCTTAAGCGACGAGTCGATGAGGGTAATAATAATTGAATGAAGCGACGAGGTCGCTTGACCACTATGAATGATCTGAACAAACTTAGAATTTAGCATTTAATTACTTGACTAGGCTTAGTTCAACTTATGATTGCAACTGTTAATAGTAATTGCACATTGTTATCCCATGGAGTGGTCGGGATGTAATAGTATTATTAGGGAATCAAAATGATACAATTCCATTTAGATTTATGTTGAATCAATTTATCGATGATTTTCTTAAAATATGTCATAGGAGAAGTGACATGAAATGCCTCATTCCCGTGGAGTGATCCAGCCTCAAAGGCCTTCTTTGGGATTGAAGAGAAGCATATCAAATCAATGATGATAATTTGACTCCAAATGTTCTTATGGTTCTTAACTCATCTCGTCGGATTACATGGAGCCTCAGTTGCTGCAACCGCCAAGTGTCTAGGGTAAATAATTGAGTACGAGGTGCATTTGGCTTTTGACTTGTTTAATAATTTTTTTTTTTTTTTTAAGTTTTTAATTGATCTCGATGCTTGAAAATCACCACATTTGTTAAATTGATTGCTCTTATTGAGATTATGATCCATTAGGAATCATTAATTTATAATTTAAAACCTTCCCATGATGGGATTTTGGTGCATTTAATGCCAGTTGCGAACCGCACACATGGGCAGCGGTTAGAAATATCAAATTTAGGAACTGCAGCTCAGAACAATGGTCAGCAAACCCTAATTCAAGGATAGTGATTGTCAATTGTGATCTGATAAAATTAAGAAAAGTATATAAATTTTCCCATTTGAAAATTTCATTATTATTTCTTGAAAGCAATCGCAACTAGAGAGCTCTAAGAGGTGAGGAAACAAAATTTGACATGAAGCACTATCGAAACAACTACCTACGACCTCCCACATATCCTGATGGCAGACCATGTGCAGCCTTCATCTAGTAGAGGCATTGGTGCGGGAAAGGTAACTTGAAACCGAGTCCTCGCACACCTTACCTACTATTGTGGCTGATCCACAACACACCCCAAAATTGGGGACCCACCTTTTTTGCATGCTTTCAAAGAAGACCTCAGTGGCCCAGATGCTAAAAAATCAAAGGAAGAGCAAAATATCACGGAAGGAAAAAGTGTCACGATTTCGCGACGTGTTGCTCCATCGCGGCCAGGAAAGAAAAGTTGTCACGATTTTGCGACGTGTTGCTCCATCGCGGCCAGGAAAGAAAATTTGTCGCGATTTTGTGACGTGTTGCTCCATCGTGGCCAGGAAAGAAAAGTTGTCATGATTTCACGACGTGTTGCACAGTCGCTGCCCAAAAATGAAAGTTGTCGAGATTTCATGACGTGTTTCTCCATCGCGGTCAAGAAAGAAAAGTTGTCACGATTTCACGACTTGTTGCGCTGTCGCTGCCCAAAAATGAAAGTTGTCGCGATTTCACGACATGTTGCACTGTCGCTGCCCAAAAATGAAAGTTGTCACGATTTCGTGACATGTTGCTCCGTCGCGACCAAAAATTGTCGCGATATCGCGACATGTCACGTTTTCGCGGCTCCAAATAGCAAGAGTGGTACGAAAGAGAAAGCATCGCGATTTCGCGATAGGAAGCAGCCAAGGGGTACGAAGATGAAAAGCGTCACGATTTCACGACAGAAAGCTGCCAAAGTGAAAGGAATGAAAAGGTGTCACGATTTCGTGACAGAAAGCAGTAAGACAGCCAAGAATGAAAAGTTGTCGCAATATCGTGACATGTCGCCATTTCATGACCTGAAGACGAGATGAATGGCAAAGATGAAAAATGTCACGATTTTGTGACATGTCGGAGTTTCGCGACCTGGATTAGCCAAGTGGTACGGAACGAAAAATTGTCGCGATTTCGCGACATAAAGCAGGAAGACATGCCAAATGAAAAAGTGTCGCGATTTCGCGACAAAAAATAGCAAGATGGTATGGAATAAAAAACATCGCGATTTCATGACATGTCGCGTTTTCGCAGCCAAATACAGCAAGAGCAGCCCGAAAGAGAAAAATGTCACGATTTCATGACAGAAAAGAGCGAGACAGTACGAAATGAGAAAATGTCACGATTTCGCGACATGTCACGTTTTCGCGACAGGTTGCAGTGAGACAGCCTGAAAGGGAAAAGCGTCATGATTTTGTGACATGTCACGTTTTCACGGCTAGGTGCAACAAAACACAGCGAAGGAGAAAACGTCACGATTTCATGACAAGTTGCAGCGAGACAGCCTGAAAGGGAAAAGCGTCACAATTTCACGATAGAAAGCAGCAAGATGGTGCAAAAGAGAAAAGTGTCACGATTTCATGACATGTCGTGTTTTCGTGGCTAAGTGCAACAAAGCCCAACGATAGAGAAAAATGTCATGATTTCGCGACAGGTTGCACCTGCATGGCTCGAAAGCAGCACCAGTGCATTTGCACGGCCCGGTAATAGAAAAATGTCACGATATCGCGACATGTATCATTTTCGCGATGCATGAGGACGAACAAGGCTGCATACAGGAAAATGTCGCGATTTCGCGACATGTCTCATTTTCGCTGTGCATGGTGGTAGACAAGGCTATTGGTCGAAAACGTCACGATATCGCGACATGCTATTTTTGTCGCGATTCATGGTTGGCCATTACAGAGTATGCAAGGAAGCACTGAACACGTGGCACAAAGGCATAAGGGTTATGATAATGCTTCAGATCGACAGTTACAGTTAGCAGAGAAGACCGAACGTTTCACGACCAAGCAGAAAGCCAGAATAATGAAGGAGCGGGAGACGAAACGAATCGATCTGGAAGATGAAACGAAGCATCACAAGGCGAAGTAGAGAGCCGTAGCAAAAATTTTAAAGGCACAAGCGAAGACAGGCATTGGAGGCCGGAATTTTTGGGCATGGCCAAATGCGGCAGATTTTGATATGTAAAACTTGAAATATAATTTCAATGCTAAAGCTTCTCTTTAAAAATTTTAGGCCTTGTTAGCAAGAAAGGATGAGAAATTTTCTGCATGCTTCATTTTAACTGTTCTATGTTCCTCCTTTCAGATTTCAGATTTGTAAATGAAATTCATGCCATTGTTTTGGGTTATTTCATGTGAATGTCTGCAATCTGGAAATTATTTTAAACCCTAGGAGCCAGCACCTAGTTTACTTTGATTGTGTTTGTTTTGCAGGTCAAATAGGCTAGGTTGCATGTACGAAACTCTCACGTATTCGGTTTTGCAGGATGGGGTGCTATCAAAACTGAAGGAGCTGTTTGCATTGCTGCATTTTCAACGATTATTTTGGATACAAATTTTTAATTTTCTTTTTTCCAAAATTTTAATTTCAGAAGTTTTTCTTATTTTCAGGCATTAAAATAAACGAGTAAAAATTTAGAATAAAAAAAAAATAATTGCACCATTATTTAGAGCACCTATCATACTTCAATTACGCACTTTGAAATTTCATTTTCGCCCCCTTTTATTTTTTAAAAAAAACGGCATAATTTTTTTTTTCATAATATTTTAAAAAAAAAAAAAAAAAAAAATTCTTTTTTTTTTCAAATTTTTTTTTTTTTTTTTTTTTTTTTCATTATTGAGCCTATGATGACATTCCCTTCATGGAAATTCCAATTTCATTGAAGGAGTTATGTTTTATGGCATTTTCACAAATTTCCATTTTGAGCCTAAAATTACTCTTTCTTCATAAAAATTCTAATTTTACGAAAGAGGGGTAATTTGAGTATTACATTGAAGGTCTTTTCTTCAAAGCACTTAATTGTTCATCTTGATGAAAATTTGATTTCATTTAAGAGGGATAAGTTAAAGTGACATTTAAAGCCCTTTATTCAAGGCCATAAATTATTACCTCTTTGTGAAAATCTATTTCACCAAAGAGGGATAGTTTATCGATCATATTGAAAGCTATCTTTATCTTCATGAAAAGAAACCATTTTCAGAATTAATAGAGAAGATAAAATCTACCTTAAAACTCTCAAGATAAAATGAATTAAGGCACTACATCGTGGTCATATGAGGGCCAACTCACATTTGCTTTATTTTGGTTCAATGAACAATCACTAAAGTTTCATGGTAAAATAAACCAACATTGCCCCTTGTTTACGAGTTACTTGCAATCACTAAGGTGTTCCAAGCATTTAAATTGAATATCTTTATTTGAGATTACTAATACACATATGCAAATGCTAATATAGCGGAGACCTTGGAGAAGTTGTTTGTTTAACTTCTTTGCAAGAGGGGATTTGGAACCCAAATCCTAAGGGAGAGTGTACTTTCACAATTGGGTGAAAATACCACTCAACATTTTGGCGCTAGAAGGAGGGCATTGAATAGGTTTATTTCAAGTGTGATTTAAATGCTATAGGGATTTAAATTTTGAATATTTCATGCCCTATTGGTTATTATCTTTAGCCCTCTTTTAACAATACAACCTTGTACTGTTAAAAGGAGGACATGAATTGCTATGCACTTTCCTAACGCTTTGATTGTTCATACAAGAATAATGTGATTTGATTTGATTTTAAAAAAATAATAAAAAAAATAAAAAAGAAATTTTTGGGTATTAAAGTTATATTCTTTAAGATTCACTAATGGCTATGTTTTCACCATGGATGACAGGTAGCCCATTGAACATACCGGGAGTTCAACATTATTTGCCCGTTGGTTTTGAGAGATGTCTTCCTCGATTTTTGTCTAACGGGACAAATACTGCAGGAGAACACATTCAAGCATTCAAATTTGTTGTGAATCACTTAACAATTTGGTATGATGATGTGGTTTGTAAAATTTTCCCTTACACCTTGGACAAAGTGGCATATGATTGGTTTACAAGTCTGCCCTTAGGGTCTATCACTTCTTGGGCTCAACTAGAGGCAGCATTTCTTAATCAATTCAACAAAGAGCAAGTTGACCCAATCCGCATGTATGAGCAGTTTTTCACTATTAAAAAAGGACCAAGTGAAAATGTGAAGTCATTTTCCGAAAGGTTCTTTGGATTATATGCTCAATTAGTGACATTTTATGCTCTTCAAGAAGAAATGGCTCTCCAAATATATGTAAATGCTCTTGACCCACTCATTTCCACATATTTGCGAGGGATGCCTCAAATCACATCTTTGTCACAAGCCTATACTCAAGCAATGGCAATTGAGCAACAATTGAGTTGTCAAAATTATGGTGTGGGTTTTGGATCATGTAATCTTCAATCATTTAATACCTCCTTTACCCACCCAATGATTTATCCACCTCAACCAAGTTCAAGTGTGAATCAATTTCAGAATCAACAATCATTCCCAAGCTTCAATCAATTTCAAAATCCTCAACCTACTATGCAAGATCAACCATCTTTCTTAAGTATGAATCAACTTCAAAATACTCATCTTGATTCAAAAGATGTTTCTAAAATCAATTTTAATGATTTTCATAAGAATATGATTTTAGGCAAGGGAGGAGTACTAGATCCAACTAGTATTGAAACATGTGACAGATTGGAAACCCTTGACCCACCAAAAGATGAATTCTATGAGGATGAATCTGTTTCGGATGACATATTGGATGACATTGTTGAAAATGATGGCCAAGAAAATTCACACCTTCCAAATTATGTTAAACGTGAATCATGGGTTACACATGTGGATTATGATAGCCTTATCAATTTGAATACAAGCAATAACCCAATTTTGGAAGTAATTGAACCATCTAAGGAAGGTGAAGATAAATTTGATGAGAAACATGTTGATGAATTAAAAGATGATGAAGAAATAGTTGAGCATCACAATTTGATTTTGAAAGATGATCATTATGATTCTTGGGAAGAGTATGCTCACTCCAAACCTTCGATGAAATTTGTGTGCCTATTGATATGCCAGGATAATACAATTGCCCTTTCACATGAGGATATTACAAGTCCTGTACAATCTGAGAATGTTTTGGAAGAAGGGTTGGAATCTCATCAAAGGTTGGAGAAGGATAATGATTCTACTACCATGGATGAAGAAGAAGAATCAATTGTTTTTGTTCCCCTTGAGGGGCAAGAAATAGAAAATCTTGATCCACCTATTGTTTCTACAATGTCTATGCCATCTCAAAATGATGAAATTACAAAACCTAGGTGGTATGGGTTTAATACTATTGATGATCCTAATGAAAATATGGATTTTGAGGCAACTCAAGCCATTGATCGTGGAAAGGTGTCACGTGACACATATCTTGAAAAATTAGGCTCTTGTTTTGAAAAATATGGACGCATGTTTGATTGGGTGCCTAACTTTGGTGTTTTTGAACAGGTGTTGGATGATGAAGAAGACAATGAAGAAAAAGAAAAAGCTACTAACACTCATCAAGTTGTGATAAATTCTAATCATGATGGGTTGAGTATGGGTGACAAGGTGAAATCTTTACCTTTGGTGATAGCTACAAAAATTTTAAGTGATGGATTACATGATGTCCCTTTGGATGCTAATGTCATTAATGATGAAATGTCAAATCTTGGTGATGTTTGTCAAGTTTTGATTGATTTTGATTGCTTTAAAATCTCAAAAAATAATTTGAATTCAAGACTTTTAGAAATAGGCTCTTGTTTGCAATATCTCACATTTGAAAAGGAAAGCCTACTTCTAAATCATGAATGGAATGATGAAACTTGCACTTTAAAGAATAGACAAAATAAAATTGAATACCAACCATTGTCTAATCAATTTGATTTGAATCTCACCTATGATGTTGCTAATAGAACTAAATCAAATTGGTATGGTGAGCATGGCAAGTTGAAATTTGTTGCATTGCTTGGTTTGATCTTATTGTTGTTGGATTCCTACAACATTTGGCATGTGTATTGTGACATATGTCTTTTGAAATGTTCTAATCATGTTTGGGATCCAGGAAAGTAATAGTCCAAGCTTGGCATCATCTTGTACTATATTGTATATAGATTTTGGTTTTGGTTTGGGTTTGTGTTTTCAAGTTTCATTTTGGGATTGCTATTTGGATTAGGATTTAAGTTGTGTGGTTGATTTCATTTGACATGTTTAGTTTGTTTTGATAAAAAAAAAAAAAAAAGAAGAAGAAAATTTGAGATGTCAACTTATGCCTAAAATCAGGAGAATATGAAACATTGGAATTGTGTTGTAGAAAGCTCCACAAGTAACACAAACATTTAAATAATATCGTTTGAATCTTGTGATGCATGAAGTTGTCGGTTTTGCACATTATGGTAAAATAGATGATATATTCCAAAAGAAGCGGTGCATTCATATCTCATGTCATATTCCACATTGCATATACATGTCATCTCAGTTACATTTTCATTCCATGGGCAATTATTGAGAAGGTGTTGAATCCTCTTAGGATTATTACATAACATATATTAAAAGGATCCTAAGGTTGGGAACTGCTGCCCAAACTATCTTGAACCAAGAACATTCCATGCACATTAAAAAGAATCTTGAGCAAAATGGTCAAAACCATACTTGGATGAAAAGGTGAGGTGAAAAGAATATTTCATGTTTGTCCTATCATGCAACATAATCCTTGAAACAGTGGTTTTTACCACTCCCATACAAGCTTAAAGCCTAAAACCAGAGTAGTAAGGATAGGGTTAAATCCTCATTGAACTTAGGTTGAGGATCCAACTCCCCAAAGCTCTAGTTTGACCTACATGGAGTAGTAAGGATAGGACTTAATTCTCATCTCGCTTAGGTTGAGAATCCGATTCCCCAAAGCTTCCATTTTTCCCATTTCATCATAAAGCTTGGATTGGAAGGATCGTACTACATGTCCTCTGCAAAGGATGGGTAGTCATCCCAAAGGTCCAAGCAATAAAATTAAAACTAATTTTTTCCATTTCATCTCAATCTTGGATTGGAAGGATTGTACTACATGTCCTCTACAAAGGATGGGTAGTCATCCCCAAGGTCCAAGAGATAAAAGATAATATTCTCCATTTCATCTTAATATTGGATTGGAGGGATCGTACTACATGTCCCTAGCAAGGATGGGTAGTCATCCCAAAGGTCCAAAGAAAAAAGAGAGAGAAAAGAATGAATGAAAGCCAAGTCATGGATTATGGGGTTAAGTATGCTCATGCGTGGCAACATGTCTTGCCTAAAAGCAAGACCACTGATTGCTCATATGGATAGACTAGCTTGACCATTTCATCCATAATAGGTTAAATTATTTTGTTCAAGATGAGGTAATGAACTCCAAATTAGAATAGTAAGGATAGGGTTAAATTCCCATCTCGCTTAGGTTGGGAATCCTATTCCCCAAAGTTCCGATTTCACTTACACTTGCACATGGGTTCAAGATGGTAGTGACACATAACCAACCTTGGGATCTAGTAAATTAATTTAGTAGACATATATTTGGTCCTAAGAGGGTTTGACATTTTTAATATGTTTGTCCATGATATTAGAAGGTTTGAGCATTTATAAAGTAGGTTGTTACATCTCTAGCATCTTCATCATGCATCAAATCCTGCACAAATCATTCATAGCCTTGCATACAAATCATAAGTAAAACTGACAATGGAATGTTGATCAAGTTCAAACGATAGGGAATGAAAACACATTGCACACATCGAGCTGATACTTAATGATTCTGATGATTCATGTATTTCTGATCTATTGGCATTTGTTTATATTTCTTATGTGCTAATGCCTATTTCCAAGTTTGTATACTTCCAGGTTGGGTTCTCACCAAAATGCTCAGGAGCATTTGACAGCAAAGTCGCCATTTGTTGTGGCTGATCCACAACACACCCCAAAATTGGGGACCCACCTTTTTTGCATGCTTTCAAAGAAGACCTCAGTGGCCCAGATGCTAAAAAATCAAAGGAAGAGCAAAATATCACAGAAGGAAAAAGTGTCACGATATCACGACATGTCGCTCCATCGCGGCTAGAAGAGAAAAGTTATGATTTCATGACATGTTGCTCCATCGCGGCCAGGAAAGAAAAGTTGTCACGATTTCACGACGTGTTGCTCCATCGCGGCCAGGAAAGAAAAGTTGTCACGATTTCACGACGTGTTGCCTCGCGCCAAATGAAAGTTGTCACATTTCCACGTTTCCCCAAAAACACAAACACTGTTCTGTCACCCCAAAATGAAAGTTGTCGCGATTTCATGACATGTTGCTCTGTCGCTGCCCAAAAATGAAAGTTGTCACGATATCATGACATGTTGCTCCGTCATGGCCAAAAATTGTCACGATATCGTGACATGTCGCGTTTTCGTGGCTCCAAACAGCAAGAGTGGTATGGAAAGAGAAAGCATCACGATTTTGCGACAGGAAGCAGCCAAGGGGTACGAAGATGAAAAGCGTCACGATTTCGCGACAGAAAACTACCAAAGTGAAAGGAATGAAAAGGTGTCACGATTTCGCGACAGAAAGCAGTAAGACAGCCAGGAATGAAAAGTTGTCGCGATATCGCGACATGTCGCCATTTCGCGACCTGAAGACGAGATGAAGGGCAAAGATGAAAAATGTCATGATTTCGTGACATGTCGGAGTTTCGCGACCTAGATTAGCCAAGTGGTACGGAACAAAAAATTATCGCGATTTCGTGACATAAAGCAGCAAGACATGCCAAATGAAAAAGTGTCATGATTTTGCGACAGAAAATAGCAAGATGGTACGGAATAAAAAAGCGTCACGATTTCATGACATGTCGCGTTTTCGTAGCCAAATACAGCAAGAGCAACCCGAAAGAGAAAAATGTCATGATTTCGTGACAGAAAAGAGCGAGACAGTATGGAATGAGAAAATGTCACGATTTCATGACATGTCACGTTTTCGGCAGAAAAAAAAAAGCATCGTAATTTCACGACAAGTTCCGAGACCGAAAGGAAAAGCGTCATGATTTCGGATGAAGAAAAGTGTCACGATTTTGCGACATGTCGCGTTTTCGTGGCTAAGTGCAACAAAGCCCAGCGATAGAGAAAAACGTCACGATTTCATGACAGGTTGCACCTGCATGGCCCGATAGCAGAAAAATGTCATGATATCGCGACATGTATCATTTTTGCGATGCATGAGGACGAACAAGGCTGCATATAGGAAAATGTCGTGATTTCGTGACATGTTTTTTCTCATGGTGGAAGCAAAGGCATGCAAAAAACGTCGCGATATCGCGACATGCTATTTTTGTCGTGATTCATGGCTGGCCGTTACAGAGTATGCAGGGAAGCGCTGAACACGTGGCATAAAGGCATAAGGGTCATGATAATGCTTTAGATCGATAGTTACAGTTAGCAGAGAAGACCGAACGTTTCATGACCAAGCAGAAATCCAGAATAATGAAGGAGCGGGAGACGAAACGAATCGATCTGGAAGATGAAACGAAGCGTCACAAGGCGAAGTAGAGAGCCATAGCAAAAATTTTAAAGGCACAAGCGAAGATAGGCACAAGGGGGCTAGAATTTTTGGGCATGGCCAAATGCGGCAGATTTTGATATGTAAAACTTGAAATATAATTTCAATGCTAAAGCTTCTCTTCAAAAATTTTAGGCCTTGTTAGCAAGAAAGGATGAGAAATTTTTTGCATGCTTCATTTTAACTGTTCTATGTTCCTCCTTTCATATTTCAGATTTGTAAATGAAATTCATGCCATTGTTTTGGGTTATTTCATGTGAATGTCTGCAATCTGGAAATTATTTTAAACCCTAGGAGCCAGCACCTAGTTTACTTTGATTGTGTTTGTTTTGCAGGTCAAATAGGCTAGGTTGCATGTACGAAACTCTCACATATTCGGTTTTGCAGGATGGGGTGCTATCAAACTGAAGGAGCTTTTGCATTGCTGCATTTTCAGCAATTATTTTGGATACAAATTTTTAATTTTTTGTTTTCCAAAATTTTAATTTCAGAATTCGTTTTTCTAATTTTCAGGCATTAAAATAAACAGTAAAAATTTCAGAATAAAAAAATAATAATAATTGCACCATTATGTAGAGCACCTATCATACTTCTATTACACACTTTTTTTTCTTTTTAAAAATTCATCTCATTTTTTTTTTTTAATTTTTAAAACCCGAAAATGCAAAATTTCCATTTTTAGGTCAAATTTCATTTTTTTGGTTTCGTTTTTCATTATTGAGCCTATGATGACATTCCCTTCATGAAAATTCCAATTTCATTGAAGGAGTTATGTTTTATGGCATTTTCACAAATTTCCATTTTGAGCCTAAAATTACTCTTTCTTCATAAAAATTCTAATTTTACGAAAGAGGGGTAATTTGAGTATTACATTGAAGGTCTTTTCTTCAAAGCACTTAATTGTTCATCTTGATGAAAATTTGATTTCATTTAAGAGGGATAAGTTAAAGTGACATTTGAAGCCCTTTATTCAAGGCCATAAATTATTACCTCTTTGTGAAAATCTATTTCACCAAAGAGGGATAGTTTATCGATCATATTGAAAGCTATCTTTCTTCATGAAAAGAAACCATTTTCAGAATTAATAGAGAAGATAAAATCTACCTTAAAACTCTCAAGATAAAATGAATTAAGGCACTACATCGTGGTCATATGAGGGCCAACTCACATTTGCTTTATTTTGGTTCAATGAACAATCACTAAAGTTTCATGGTAAAATAAACCAACATTGCCCCTTGTTTACAATTACTTGCAATCACTAAGGTGTTCCAAGCATTTAAATTGAATATCTTTATTTGAGATTACTAATACACATATGCAAATGCTAATATAGGGGAGACCTTGGAGAAGTTGTTTGTTTAACTTCTTTGCAAGAGGGGATTTGGAACCCAAATCCTAAGGGAGAGTGTACTTTCACAATTGGGTGAAAATACCACTCAACACCTACTTAAAAATGAACCACATTAAATAATGGGTCAAATTAACTTCACTAAATTATTGGTAATGAACCTCACATTAGTTTAGGCTAGATTAGGACTCTTAATTTTTGGGTGCTATGCTAGGAAGTGACCCTAAAAGGGTTACGTTCCTAGACCGCAACTGGTAGATGTGGCTTCCAATTGTTATATTGGGAACCATGGATATCAACTGCGATGGGATTCAAATCCCAATGGTCATATTTTGATCATTACGTGTACTATAGATTTGATCCACGGTTCAAAGACTTGAAAATTTTTCAATTTTATTTGATTTATTTTATTTTATTTTCTATTGGCAATTAATGCCATTTATTGCACTTTTGAGATGCATTTTGATTTTATTTTGGAATTTTTGATCACTTTTTATTTTTTTGTATTTTTAGCAAATGTTTTGATTTTTTTGATGTTTTTATGGTCGATTTTTAACTATTTTTAGTCACATTTTCCCTTATGCATTGCTTCTTTTCAAAAATTAACCATTAGAACCAGGGATCTCCTTCACACCCTCCATAGATATATCACTAACCAAGAGCAGGAGTGGTTTGGTGTGGTTGTCTTCAGATACGTGCTTTGATATGCCCACGATCAGGGTAGACCAAGCATACATGATTGTGTCGACCCGATGCTGGGATGTGCGGACCAACACATTTCACTTGCCCACAGGTGAAATGACTATGAAACTGGAGGATGTTTATCGGATATTTAATATCTTGATGGATCAAGAGCCCATCACCTCCACTCCATTTGCCAGTAGAGGAGTTGTTTTTGATGCCACTTCGATGGGCGCAGTGAGGATGTTAAGATCAAGATTGATCATGGAGACATCCATGTCAAATTTTGGCAAGATAAGGGCATCTTCTTAGTCTGAGGAGCCATTAAATCCTCAACTGTAGCACAACACAATAGCAAGTACATTACTAGCACATTCATTGCATAAAAAAAAAATCGTAAAAATCCAAACAAGAGTGCCAAGGTTATTTGTCTCAGCCACCTGCATCTCCATGTTTACTATCGCATCCATGCTTACTTTCACATCCACTCCCTCCATCACCATCACTTCACACCTCCACACTCCTTCACTCACTCACTCACTCTCCTTCAGATGTTACTTATGGAACTTGTAAATATAAGACTAAATCCAATTTTACTTTTGCAACACTCTCAATGCTTATTTTTTTATGCTCAAATTCCCATGGGTGTCTATTTGGTGCACTCAAATATTGCCCTACATCTGCCATGTGGTAGATACTCACCCTCATTTGTGCCTCATATGGATGTTGGCCGGTGTCTGGCTCCAAAATGCTACAAAAATAATCAAAGGGCCTAAAATTGTATCTTACCCCCAAAAAATCACCCCAAAATTTATCCATACATTCATTTCAACATCACATCATGTTTTTTAAAAGCACAAATGATTTTGGGCATATAATTTTCATTCACGACCAAAAGGTAGGAAATTGCTCAACAATATTTAAAATGCCTCAAAACGGTCCAAAACTTCACAAAATTATCACATTAACTATCTTCATTATTCATCACATCCTTTAATCACATTTTGTGATAACATGGATTGATTTGGGCGATTAAACCTTGTTTATGATCAAAAGTCACAAAATTGTCCAAAAATTGCTTCAAAAATATTCCAACACAATTCAAAATTTTACAAAATCATCCAATTCACTCATCAATGCATCTCCATATCCATTCAACATCATACATCATCATTCCACTTTGTCAATTACATTCATCATTGCACATTTGCCAATTCCACTCATAGTTTCAATTGAACCTCATATCTAGTGGTTTATTTTATCCCCCTGGTGATTGTAGGGATTGGTTATCCATGTGATTCGGTAGGAATAATATATCACCATAAGGACACTTACTCATATCATCTTCCAACATCCTCTTGTTCAAAATTCAAACCTATTTCATCCCTCATTTTTTGAGTGAGACTGTGCTCAGATTAATTTTCTTAAATGTTGTCATTGATGGTCTTATTTGTAGGGCTTGAAATATGGATAACTTTTACTACATCATTTCTTTTATACCCATAGTCATCGGGGATACATTTCTATTAGGATTATTGGTTCCAATTGAAGGAATTTTCCAACAATCACTATACATTCATAATCCCCAAGTCATCTTGCATTTTCATCACTTTGAATTTTTTTTTGTAGGTAAAAATTATATTAAAAGTGGGTTTTGAAAGGACCCCAAAACATTTTTACAAAAGGTCAACCGACCAAACCAAAGATCAAGAATAATCAATTTGAAGAATCTCGCCCAGCGAAAAATAGACAGTTTGGAAAAACCCACCCAACGGGAAAGGATAATTTTGAAAAATCCCACCTAGTGAAAAACCACAAATACCGCATAGCAAGAAACCACCAATTTTGAAAAATCTCGCCCAGTGGGAAACCACCCCAAAAGGACTATTTCAATGACACTAGAAGGACTATTTTTCAACATCATAGAACCACCCCAAAATTGGGGCAACCAAATTTGATTTTAATTTCCCACATCGGGATACATAATTTACATCATTCATATCATCCACACCATAAAAAAAACCCTTTAATCTATTAGGAAAAAAATAGAATACATCATCCACCTACATTTACATCCACATTATCACCTACATTATCACCTATAATTCTATCAATTGGCTTATGAGATTCATTTTTCACTCATTCACCAATTAAGGAGGTAAGCTACTACTGACAATTTTTGTCTCTAAGATCTTCTTGCACTCCAAGGAAAGAAATTTATTTCACCAAACCAGGTTTCTCTTATTTTTGCACTACATTGTGTTTCATGCAACACGATGCAAAAAAGGGCATCTATAGACACCAAATCCTAGCTACTTGTCATTCGCACATCATCCAATCATCACTGTACATTTATATATATATATATATATATATATATATATATATATATATATATATGAATATATATATATATATATATATATATTCAATTTTAAGAATAAAAGATTATACTGAGAGGGAGGTGAACAATATAAGATAAAACTTTCTACTTTTCTTTCCAAAGAAGTATTATTCAATAATATCAATTACAATAATGAAACAATGCAGAGATCTTCACACACTTTAGAGACAAAAATTTAACGTGGTTCACCCAATATGGGCTACGTCCACGGAGAAAATATTTCTTATAAATTTTCTCAACAAATATCTTGAGAATCAATTCTCTATTACAATATTTATGGGCACCAAACCAAAGGAGACACCAATCCCCTTTGCTCTTGTTTGTGTAACTCTATCCATAGGAGACACCAATACCATTTTCTCTGGTTTATGTACATCTATCTACAAGACACACCAATATCCTTTGATCTGGTATGCTCCAAGCCTTTGCACAAGGCTTGCTCAAATATAATCCAAAACCTACTCTCAGCTCTGCTCAAATATAATCCAAAACCTACTCTCAACTCTACTCAAATATGCTCTAAAACCTGCTCTCAACTCTGATCAAATCTGCTCCAAAACCTGCTCTCAACTCTACTCAAATATGCTCCAAAAATTGCTCTCAACTCTGCTCAAATTTACTCCAAAACCTGGTCTCAACTCTACTCAAATATGCTTCAAAACCTACTCTCAACTCTACTCAAATATGATCCAAAACTTACTTTCAACTCTGCTCACGTTTACTCCAAAACCTACTCTCAACTCTACTCAAATCTGATCCAAAACTTACTTTCAACTCTGCTCACGTTTACTCCAAAACCTACTCTCAACTCTGCTCAAATTTACTCCAAAACATGCTCTCAAATCTGCTCAATTTTACTTCAAAACCTACTCTCAACTCTACTTAAATATGCTCCAAAACCTACTCTCAACTCTGCTCAAATGTGCTCCAAGCCTACACACAAGGGTTGCTCAAATATTCTCACCAAAACCTGCTCAAATCTTATCCAAGCTCTTGCATACAAAAAATACTCATCTATACCCAAAACTAAATATAACAATCCATAAATCTGTCATGCTCATCTACTTCCAATCATACATAATGCACACCTTTTGATTTCAAATATGTTCTATAATTCTTGCATATTTATTCCAATTTCATTCAACAATGATGCATAAGTTTTCTCATATATAATCTTCCCAAAATTCAATTAAAGTAATGCACATAGAATCATTCCTTATGCCTCCAATCATATGACAACAAAATATTTTCCTCAAACAAAACCGTTTGGAGTTAAATCACCATACCTCTAAAAATTACCTTGATGATGATGTGCCTTTAAAACCTGTCTCAAAAATAATTTTCCTTCCTTTTACCACTTTAAAAACAAGTTATGAAATCTCATTTTCATATATTAAAAACCCTTCTCAAAATATGTGCACAAAAAATATTGAATATAATACTTTATAACTCCTTTTTGGTCTCACAAAATAAAGCTTTTCATAATAAACAAACCCTCAAATTTTCCTTCTTCTATCATGCAAGAATACAATTAAATGTAAACCAAAATACACCTTATACCTCCTTTTCTAATATTTAGAATTTACAATTTCTAAATAAACCCTAATATATTTTGTCTCCTAAACATAACATGTAGAATTTAGAATTACCAAATAAACCTTAGTACACCTTATATCTCCTAAAATTAACAAAATATTTCCCTCTATTCAAATCAGTGAACTATTTCCTTTTAAGATATATTTAAATAAAAATATTTTTCCATACCTTCAACCAATATGCCAAGCGAACGAATTCCTTTCTACCTTACTAAAAAATAGCGCCTATGAGTTTTGATCCTACGAACTACTCCTCTCCAATGCTTTAGCACTAGCCATACAAACATTTGGGCTAGCCACCCACTTGAAACCTAAGATGCAGGACTTTAAATTTATTCCACAACAAATTCCTTTCTCTGCCTTACAAAAAAAAATAATGCCTGTAGGTTTTGACCCTGCAACTTACTTCCCTCTAGTGCCTTAGCGCTAGCCAAGCAACTAATTGGGCTAGTCACCCGCTCGAAATCTCAGATGTAGCATTTTAACTTTATTCCCACTTTGCTCACATTTCTTTTTTACTTTTTCCTCTCTATTTCAATGCACGAAAAAGATTTTTGAATTACGTGCAGACCTCCAACTTCCACATAATGAATTAATTCAACACACACACACACACATATATATATATGGATTTTAATTTTATGAAGGTACGTGGGTGCTCATATACTTTGGCTTATATGTTTATGATATTGGTTTCATTTTCTTTTGAAACCTTATGTTATATTATTGAAATTAAATATTATAATATTATTTTAAAACCTTTTGTCCCTTTGAAAAAATTAAATCTTTGTTTTGTCTTTAAACCTTTGCCTTCTCTTGTGGTCTTTAAATCTTTTTCCAAGAAAATATAATATTATCTTTTAAACCTTGTCCTTCTTCATAATATTTAAATTTGACATTTAAATATTATAATTCTTCTCTTAGAAAAATATCTTGGAGATATACCTTGCCTTGAATTATGTCCATTGCTTGCTATAAAACTCGTGGGAAATATTTTTTCCTTGACTACCATGCACCTTTGACATGAAAATATTTCTACCTCATGTACCCTTTGACATCAATGACAAATCAATATACTCAATATTTCCAAAATAATTATATATATATATATGAATAAATCCCAACCATACACCATAATTCAATTTTAACCATCAAATTAACTTGATCTATATCACATATCAATGCACAATCTTAACCCTTCATCATGATTTAATCTTGACCGCCCGTTGGTGTCATCGAAACCCTAACATGTTGAAGGCAAGTTATCAAAGAGCATTCACTTTTGTGAATGAGTTTAAGTGGTTAAGCAGTTGGTTAAGCAATTAAGCGGTTAATTTATCTATTCCTAAGGTAAAAAATACTTAGAGCCCTTGCATCCATCATTACCCAAAACTCTAGCATTTTGCTAACATCTACCATCCTCGTTGTCATCGTATCCTTAGTTTCCATCATCCAAAACCTCTATGAACCAGATCTAGTTTAGTAGAACACTTCCTAGAAACCCTCAAATGCTATCGAGTGTTTCTCGAACAATGTTGAGCATTCCAAGAATATTGCAGGGTGTTCATAGCCCTTCCAAAATGCTCCAAGGTGTTTCCCAACTTTTGGTTTACCGTCAAAAAATCCTCAAATACTTGTGGGTGTGCATCATAAGATCATAGAAATAGAAATGTGGATCAAACAAATTAGGTAATTTTTAACAAGGTATAAAGGTTTATTATTTTACAACTCGTATTTCTATATATGCTTACACTCCATCATCATTTCAATTAGCTTTTTTAATAGATATGTTTTTATAGAGGTTCTCACACAATGGAACCCTCACATATGCTACTAACTTGTTTGATGTTGTTGATCTATTTTCACGTATAGGAACTATATTCTTGATGATTGTTATAGCTCGAGTGGTCCCGTAGAGATACACAAGACCACCCACAACTTGTTTGGAGTGAAGTCAACCAAGATACACCATTATTCGTTTTAATAACAGTTTTAAACCCTCTGATTTGTAATATTGTATAAAAGCAATAAAGTGCATTGTAACCCCATAGTTGGGGTATATATATTGTATAGTTTGGAGATCTAGGCTTCCTAAGTTCCATATTAATAAAATTCTTCATTTTGTGCAATACTGTGTTATTTTCTTTGATCTATTGTTATATTGGTGTTAGTAGATTTTTACTTTACACATATTTAAAATATGAGAAGATGTGGGAAGACCATCCTCAATTTGTTGATATGATAGCTCAAACTTGGAATTCTTCACGTAATGATTGGTTGTATGCTCTTCCAAATCAAATTAAATATATGACTTCTAGATTAAAAGAATGGAACAAGAACACTTTTGAAATTTTTTTTGAGAAGAAAGAACTAAAATATAAACTTTCAAAATTCCAAAAAGGTTATCATAATAATCCAATCTTAGAGGAAAGGGAGTTTCTTAGTGAATATCATAATATTTTGAGTAAGGAAGAGAAATTTTAGAGATTAAAATCAAGACAAACTTGGTTAAAAGGAGATAAAAATATAAAGTTTTTTCATAGGATGACTATAGTATAGAGATCAAAATCCATAATTATTAGATTTAAATCAATAGAAGGGGTTTGGATTGAATATTGAAGTGAAATTAGAAAATAGGTAAAGTATTTTTATCAAATTATTCTAGGATCAAAGAAAACTGAAGTTCTTAATGATAAACTTCTTCAAGATGTTCCTTCAATGATAACAAATGAAGACAATAGGAAACCGATGGAGCCTATTACTCTAGAAGAATTTCATTTAGCTATTTTCTCTTTTAATAACAATAAACCCCCAAGTTTGGATGCACTCTCTGTAGACTTTTACCAACATAATTGGGATATAGTAAAGGATTATTTATTGGTGGTATTGGAACAGTCTAGGGTAAAACAATATATACCTTATAAAATTAATGCAATATATCTTAACCTAATTTCAAAAAATAAGGATGTTGAATTATTTGAATCTTTTAGACCCATAATCCTATATAATATGGCACATACGATTATCTCTAATTTTATGGCAAATCGTTTAAGGTCATTGTTAGACAAAATTATTTTAGAAGAGCAATGAGGATTTGTGAAAGGAGATAAATTTTGGATGGGATCATAGTAGTTAATGAAGTTATACATTTAACAACTTCAAGAAAGGAGAAAGCAATGATCTTAAAACTAAATATAAGTAAAGCTATGATAGGGTTAAATGGGATTTTATTTTTGCAGTTTTAAAAAAGTTTGGATTCACGAAGAAATGGATTAGATGGATTAAAGTTTGTGTCTCTATAATTTCTTATTCAATGTTTGTTAATGGGTTAGTAACAGAATCTTTTAAATCCAAGAGAGGCCTTGGATAAGGAGATCCTTTATCTCCTTATTTTTTCATTATTTTGGTGGAGATTTTGAGTACGAACTTAAATAAGGCTTACAAAGTTGGGCTTATAAGTGGACTTAAGGTTAGTAATAACATCGACAACATCACCCGTCAACAATTTGTAGATGATACAACCATTTTTGGAAGTTTAATGATAAATGAGGCCATAGCTTTGAATAAAATTTTAAAGGAATACGAAAGAGCTTCAGGAAAAAATTTAATAGGACAAAATCCAAAATTTACTTCCTTAACACTCCAACTAATATCAAAGCAAGAATTTATAGGTTACTTCAAATGGAAGAGGTAAATTTTCCAGAAACTTATATAGGGATGTCTTTATTTGAGGGGAGAATGAGGATAGAATTATGAAATTCAATTATTAGTAAAGTTTAGAATAAACTTCTATCTTGGAAAGGTAGATGGTTATCATTAGAAAGAATAGTGTAGTTAATAGATTTAGTCTTACAGGTCATTCCTACATATTATATGTGATTGTATTTTATGCCAAAATCAGTTGAAAAAATTTAATCTATATTATGTGATCCTTTTTATGGTCAGGTTTACATGATAAAAGGAAATTTCCTTTGGTGAAATGGAGAAAGATGTGTGATGATAAAACTAGAAAAGGTCTTGGTTTAAGAGTTATATATGCAAACTTAGCTCTTAGGGGAAAAGTAATATGGAGATTATACAAAGAGAGTCAAAGACAATGGGCAATAATTCTTCTAAGTATGTTGAGCCCAATGACCCAAGTTTAATATTTACTACATTCTCTCTACCAAATGTTTTTTTCTTTGGAATGGTTTAAAAAAATATATTGATCTAATGATCAAAGGTTTAAGATGGGTGGTGGTAACTAGAGAAAAATTTTCTATTTGGATGGATACTTAGTGTGATAAAAACCACTTATTTTAGATCTAATTTTTAAACCTTGGATGAGATTACTTCATATCAAATATGATGATAGGTTTTATACATTTTGTACAAGGATCAGGTAGGAAGATACAAATGGAAAGAAGATTTTTTATAAGTGTACAAGATACTGATGCTAGGAGGTAATTGAGTAGAAATATAACAACTATGATTATTCTGAGGAGAACCAAGGATAAATTGATTTGAGAGTTGAATAACTCTGGAGAAAACGCAAAAAGAAGTGGATATAATGTACAACACCAACAAAATAGAAATATCACTAGAATATGGAGAGATATTTGGGATAACCCAAGCATTCCTAAAGTTAAAATGCTTATTTATCTAGTAGGTCATAGAAGAATTTTATCCTAGGATAACATTATGAAAAGGGATTTTCATGGTCCCTCTCAATGTGTTCTTTGTAAATCAGAGGAGGGAAATATAGACCATCTCTTGGAATATTGCTCAATAGTCTAGAAACTATGGTAATGGATTCTTAACATGTTTGGTAAATACATGGTGATGAATAGCAGAATTGAATATTGGTTAAAGCAATGACAAAGCACTTATAAAAGTGAGGATTTACAAACAATTTAAGATATATCAAAAGATACAATACATTGGACTATATAGAAGAATATGTAAAGGAATGGAAAGCAATTTAGAGGTAATGAAAATGAAAATATATTTAGCCATAGAGGACTCTAAACCAACCCTATAAACTCATCCAATCCCTAATATAGAAGTAGAGATCCTTGATAGATCAATTCAAGTCATTAAATGGAATTATGATGATGGCTACAAGAGAAGCAAAAAGAAGGCAAAGAATATAAAGTGGAAACCACCAGATGTGGAGTGGGTTAAATTGAATTTTGATGGAGCATCTAAAGGAAATCCAGGACTAGCAAGAGGAGGAGGAATAGTTTGAAATAATAGAGGAAAGATTTTGTCTCATTACGCTTTCAATAGTGGGTTTAAGATAAGTGATGAAGTTAAAGCTTGGGTGGATTTAGAAGGCTTATAAATATGCAAACAAATAAAATGGAATAGAGTATGGATGGAATGTGATTCTCTCATAGTAACAAATACAATTTTGAGGAAAGCAAATACTCCATGGAACATACGAGATAATTATGGAAATTCAAGATCTTGCTAAAGGGAAGGTAACAAATGTGTAGATAGGCTAGCCAATAGAGGTGTTTTGATTGAGGATCATAAAGTTAAATTCACCTTTCCATGGTTAGAGGAAGTAGTAAGTTTAGCTGAAGTTGAAAAGAAAATGTTGATTGTCTGAATCAAATAATTATTAAGATTTACTTTAATGTTTTTCATTGGTAATATCGGCTTTATTTTATAACAATAATGTGTTTTCATATATACTATTTATTATAATTTTTGTGGTTGCACTTGTGTTTTAGGAAGGAAACTAGACATCCAAATTTCATAAAACAGACTATGATAGTGGGACGTTTTGAAAATATTACTCTACTAAGATGAAATGCATAGATAGTAGAGGTGAAATTTTGATACTGTGAAGGATGCTATAGAAAATGTAAAAAGGATGCTGAATTTTGGAATATTTGTATTCATACAAAAAATTAAAAGGATCCAAAAAATAAAAAACAAAAATTCAAAAATTGTATGTAAAATGATGTAGGTTTCTAGCTATATATAGCATCTTGATTGAGATGAGAAGTGTATCAATTTGGAAACTCTCAAGCTCTAAATAAGAGAGTTGTAATTTGTAAAGATGGAGACCAAGGTGTAATCTCTTTTTGTTCAATGGAAAAAATATATATATATTATTATAATTATTAATTTAAAGCATAAATATGTTGTTATATATATATATATATATAATCAAACATATGCCCACATATGTATAAGGTTAATAATTATTAAATATCACAAGCATGAGCAATATATTTTATTTAATATATTAAATGTTAACTTTTTTATTTATATATATATATATATATTTATGTTATATTAAATATGAGTAATGTTTATGTCAAGATAAAAAATAAAGTTTATGTCGGCACATTCTAAGTGATAAGTTTTTGGTTATCTCTTAAAACTTCAAGTTTGAATTATGTTTTTCAAATTTAAATTTTTAAAAAAATAATTATACATTTTAAATAATAGAGTAATGTAGACTCATTCTACTCATATACTTGGATTGTTCATCTAAATTATATTTGGTAATTTAAATTTGAACCCAAGATTACCATTTTTTTTCTAGTCTCTTATTTATCAAGGGTTTCTTATGGGAGAGAGACTTAGTAGGGTTGGTCTTCCTAATCCTAAGTGTCCAGTTTGTGGTCGGTTTGAGACTTTCAAATAATTGTTTTGGTTTGCCCTTGTGCTCAGTCTGCTTGATCCTGGATTCACTCATTGTTCAAGTCCTTTCATCTTGAATTTTTCAAATGGCAGATGATCTTTTTTGGAGATAAAAGTTTTTGGTCTGTCTAATATTTTATTTCAACTTTGGAAAGCTAGGAATGTTGCTATCTATTATGGAGATTCAATTTCTAGTTAGTTTTCCTTGCATGAAAATATTACAGTATTTTCTACTGTTCCTGTTCAACTCCATTCATAGGCTTTCAAATTGACTCATGAGTTGGCGCATTTGATAAATCATGTCCTTCTGACACAAGGTTTCGTGCACTATCAACATGGCTTCACTAACCTCCTTCCACCTTAAGGTCTCTCTATTTCTTTGAGGCCTCGATATAGTAGGGGTGATATTTTCTAGCATCAGGTTGTTCTGTGCCCACAGTAAGGCTCTGGCATGAGGCTTCATGCACTACTAACATGGCTTCACTAACCTCCTTCCGCTTTGAGGTCCCTCTATTTCTCTGAGGCCTCGATGTAGTAGGAGGTGACATTTTCTAGCATCAGGTTGTTCTGTCAGTACCCACAGTAAGACTCGGTCTCCTCTTAGAGTGACTCTCTTTATTTAGTTATTCTATTTATTCACCTTTTAGGGGCTGATTTTGTTTTTTTGCCTCAGATCTCTACGATGTTAATTATTTGGGTGGCCTTGAGCCCGAATTGTGATTTTTCCAACTTCATTTTTATTGCAACCTCTCTTATTTTTTTATTAAATATAATCGTTGGTTTCAAAAAGACAATGTGAGTAATAAGGTGGAATCTTGTTGAGCAAGGTGCAGCAAAAGTATTGTCATTGTTGTCAACACAGATAGATAGATCAGTTGATGCAGTGGACAGGAGTTCAAAGGTCAGTCAGATCATGTACAGTGAATTTTCGAGAAGACAGAAGTGGCCCAGATTCAGAAAATCAAAGAAAAAGACAAGTAAGAAAACTGTCGCGATATCGCGACATGTTTTCTGTCGTGATTTCGCGACATCTCGGAGGAGAGAGAAAATGCATGCCAAACTGTCGTGATTTCGTGACATAACGGAGGAGAGAGAAAATGCATGCCAAACTGTCGCGATTTCGTGACACAACGGAGGAGAGAGAAAATGCATGCCAAACTGTCGTGATTTCGCGACACAACGGAGGAGAGAGAAAATGCATGCCAAACTGTCGCGATTTCGTGACACAACGGAGGAGAGAGAAAATGCATGCCAAACTGTCATGATTTCGCGACATGGCCGAGGAGAGAGAAGGCGCAAGCAAATGTGTCGCGATTTCGCGACATGTTTGAGAGAAAGAGCCTGCAAGGAAAAGTGTCGCGATTTCGCGACAAGTAGCAAGAAGGATGGTACGGACGAAAAAGTGTCGCGATTTTGCAATAGGATCGAAGAGAAAGTGCCAAGGAGAGAAAGTGTCACGATTTCGCGACAGGGTCGAAGAGAAGGCACAAGGAAGAGAAAGATGTCGCGATTTCGTGACATGTCAGATTTTTGCTGGAGTTTGCGAAGAAGAGTGTACGGAAGAGAAAGATGTCACGATTTCGTGACATGTCGAGTTTTCGTGGGAGTTTGCGAAGAAGAGTGTACGGAAGAGAAAGATGTCACGATTTCGTGACATGTCGAGTTTTCATTAGAGTTTGCGAAGAAGAGTGTACGAAGCGAAAGATGTCACGATTTCGCAACATGTCAAGTTTTCGGTGGGTGAAGCCGAGAAGCGGACAAGGAGGCGGAAAATGTCACGATTTCATGACATGTCGAGTTTTCGCTAGGTGAAGCCGAGAAGCGCAGCAAGAGGCGAAAAGTGTCACGATTTCGTGACATGTCGAGTTTCTTGGGTGAAGCCGAGAAGCGTAGCAAGAGGCAAAAAGTGTCGCGATTTCGTGACATGTCGAGTTTTCACTGGGTGAAGCCGAGAAGCGTAACAAGAGGTGAAAAGTGTCGCGATATCGTGACAGGTCATGTTTTCACGGGTAGAAGGCGAGAAGAGTGCAAAGAGACAGAAGTGTCGCGATTTCATGACAGTGGCAACAGCATGCTAATCGACGATTAACTAGAATAGAAGCTGATGTTAAAGGGGCAGTAGTAGAGAAAAAGCAAGGAGCCAAAATTAGAAAAGTTAACTGGAGTCAGTGCGACGGTTACAAGTGCAGTGACAGTTAAAAATACATGCACGCATTAAAAAAAAAAAAATACATGCATGCATTGAAAAAGTATTCGAACAGTCGGATAAGAAGAATAAAAAAAATACATGCATGCATTGAAAAAGTATTCGAACAGTCGGATAAGAAGAATCGAAAAAATACATGCACGCATTGAAAAAGAATTCGAACAGTCGCATAAGTCAGAATCGAAAAATGTATGCATGCATAGAAAAGAATTCGAACAGTCTAAGAATGTTATTCGATTGCATGTAGGATTCGAAAAGTCATAGAAGACGAGGAGTCTCGATGAGAAAAAGGGGTTATAAAAAGACAGTCTCATAGAGAATCAGGTTGCTGTTGTAAGAGTGAAATTACTGTGTAAAGAGGGTTAGAAGAGGGCCGAGAGAGAAATAAGCAGAGCCGTGAGAGTGTGCAGAGTTTGTTTAATTGCAGACCAATCAGGGTCGTGTAAACAGTGAAGGCATTTTTATGTCATTGTAATAACTCAAAATTGCAGTCCAAGTTGGTGCTTGGTATTAGGGGTTGGTGCTCCTATCATTGCAGGCAGAAAATTAAGGGGTTGGTGCTCCTTCTAGTGGATGCTGGTAAAGTGTTTGTAAAATTGGTGTTTTGCATAGGCTGGATTTGGATTGGAGTCCAAGCAGTCATTTTTGAGGAGTAGCCAAATTGGTGAACCTCGTTATATTGTGTGTTGTGGTGTGCTCTCTTGTGAAATTTGCTTTACCTATTTTCAAGTTCTCTTTGCTTCAGTTTTAAATACTATAGATTTGAATTTTAATAGCTACACTGATTCACCCCCCCTCTCAGTGTCATTGTGAGAATATCAATTGGTATCAGAGCAAGGTTTCTTGAACAAGCTTAATCGGCTAAGGTGATCTTGGAAGAAACACAATGGCAGGTGGTGAAGGATTCTCATCCAACAAAGCTCCCTTGTTCGATGGAACTAATTACACATTCTGAAAACTTAGGATGCAGACATATCTGAGTGCGTTGGGATACGACATTTGGGAGTCACGTAGAAAGTGGATACACAACACCCACTACTCCTCCAATAGATATTGCCGAGAAGAAAAAGTTTGAGAACAACTCCAAAGCAAAGAATGCCATAATGTGTGGGCTAGTAGACAGTGAACTGATAAGAGTCATGAGCTGTAAATCGGCAAAAGACATGTGGGATAAACTGAAGAGCATCCATGAAGGAGACAACAAGATCAAGGAAGCCAAGCTGCAAACTCATCGAGCTCAGTTCGAAGCATTACAAATGAATGAAGATGAGAACATAGAGGCCTATATGCTGAGAGTCAATGGAATCATTAATGCAATCAGAGGACTCGGTGAAGAAATTGAAGATGCAGTTGTCGTAAAAAAGGTTCTCAGAACTCTTCACAAAAGATTTAACTCTAAAGTTTCTGCAATAGAAGAGGCAAAAGATCTAAACAATTTTAGCATGGATGAGATGCATGGTTCCTTGACTGCATACAAAATGAGAATAGGACAAACTAAGCCCATAGACAGAGAAGCTGCTTTTAAAGCACACAAAAATATAAAAGCCGAACAAGAATCCGAGGATGAAGAGACACGAGGATGAAACGGAAGCTAACTTTGTTCGAAAACTTACAAAGGGAAAAGGAAAGTATAGAGGAAAGTTACCATTTAAGTGCTTCAATTGTGGAGGAGTCGGTCACTTTGCAACTAAATGTCCAATGCATGAGAAAACCAAAAATGGTGAAGGGTCACACCAAGAAAAAGGTGACTGGAAGAAGAAACAAAATTTTAGAAAGAACAACTTCAAGAAGAAAAGCTTCATATCCAAGAATGTCGGCTCTTCGAAGAAAGCTCGGGTGAGGATTCCGAAGAAGAAACAGGTGAAGCTTTGTTCATGGCACTTGAAGAAGAAAGAACAGAAGAAAATCGGGAAGGTGATGAAAACTTTAAGGATGAGGCTGAAGTATATCACGGAAGGAGAGTTAGTTGTTGCACTTGAAGAGTTGAGTGTAGAAAGGAAAAAGAATAAAAAGTTTTCAAGAAAACTAGAGGATGCCAATGACATAATAAACAGTTTGAAAATACAGATAGAGGAATTTAAGAAAATGTCTGAAGAACTTGAAGTAAAATTAACCATGAAAATAGATGAGTGCAGCAAACTGGAAGAAGAAATAGATGGTTTAAGAATACGGCTAGAAGAACAGAATCAAAAATTGAGTTGCTATCACAAACTTGAAGGAAGTTCTCGCACGACTTGAAAAAATCATAAATAGTCAGAGGACCACAGGCATCAAATTCGGCTTGGGGTTTGTCGAAGGAGAATCTTCAAGTGGATCAAAAGCCATAACTACAGAACCAGCAAAGAAAGAAGATAAGATCAAGATTGACCAAAGAAAATCGAATCATGCTAAAGAAAGCAACAATGCCAGGCACGAGAAGAGTGCTGACAATGAGGGATTCACAAAAGTCACACATCAAAGGAGAAGAAAATTTGTGACTCCTACTACAAATTGGCAAAGACCAACTCCAAGGTTTAATCATTTCTTTTCTGGTTATTGTTTTAAATGCAACACTTACGGTCATAAGATTTCAGATTGCATTTATAATATAGGACAAAGAAATTTCACAAGTAGAAATGCATTTTCACCCTTGATGGAGTATGTTGTAGAATGCTATAACTGTCATAACTTTGGACACATTGCAAGAAACTGTAGAAGCACATATGCAGCAAATAAATTTCAGGGAAGAAGAACTCAACCAAACAGTTTAAAGCAAAACAGAAAATTCCTAGAAAAACATGCACAGAGCCACCGACAAAGAAAAGTCTAAACAAGTGACCAAAATTGCGAGTCAAATCGGAATGGAAAGAAAAGGAGCAACTCAAGGAAGAAAAGGAATCATTGATTGTACGGACAACATTCAAAGCACGAGAACAAATCAGCACCATGGATATTGGATAGTGGATGTTCCAGTCACATGACGAGGAGATAAACAAAAATTTGAAAATTTATAGAAATATGAAGGAGGCTCTGTGAAGTTTGGAAATAATGATGGAGCCAAGATAGTTGGCAAAGGATCGATCAAGATAAGTGATGGAAAGATCAATTCCAAGGAAGTTCTGTTTGTGATTGGTTTAAAGCACAACTTATTGAGTGTAAGTCAAATACGTGACAGAGGTCATGAAGTCATTTTTAAGAAGCGTAGTCGTGAAGTGAGAAAAGCACACAGTGGGAAGGCGATAGCCTACTTGGATCGAGGACTTCCGAAATCTATATACTCTCTCAAAAACTGCAGAAGGAACATGCTTGATTGGACAGGAAGATAAAAATTGGTTGTGGCACAAGAGGCTCGGTCATATTAGCTTTGACAATCTGGTAAAAATAAGTTCAAAAAGGGCAGTAAGAGATATACCAACCATTGGCAAACCAGTAAATAGCATACGTGCCTCATGCCAAAAAGGAAAGCAAACCAGATCCACATTTAAATCAAAGGAATACTTCACCAGCAAACCGTTGGAGATAATTCATACTGATTTGTGTGGACCCATGAGAACACAAAGCATAAACGGTGACAAATACTTTATGTTGTTCATAGATGATTACTCCAGGATGACATGGGTATTATTTTTAAAGCTTAAATCAGATGCCTTTGAGATGTTCAAGATTTTTAAAAAATAGGTTGAAAATCAAACTGGAAAAAGAATTAAATGCCTAAGATCAGACAGAGGAGGAGAGTTTATTTCAGAAGAATTTGTAGAATACTATCAAAAATATGGGATAAGAAGACAGTTTTCAGTAGCAAGGACACCTCAGCAGAATGGTGTTGTAGAAAGGAAGAACAAGACAGTGCAAGAAATGGCACGGACAATGTTGGCTAAGAACAAAATAGCTGACAGATTTTGGAAAGAGGCGGTCCATACTGCAGTTTACATTCAAAATAGGTGCATGCTAAGGCCGCATGAAAGCAAAACACCTTATGAGTTGTGGTTCGGCAGAAAGGCAACAACAAGATATTTCAAAGTGTTCGGCAGCAAGTGCTACATCAAACGGACTGAAGATAATCTCGGTAAATTTGAAGATAGAGCTAACGAAGGTATTTTTCTTGGTTACTCAACAAAAAGCAAAGCCTACACATGTTATAACAAGAGGCTAAAGAAAATTGTTGAGAGTGCTTATGTTAAAGTTGATGAAGGTAGAGAACGAGAAATTACTTATCAAGAAAACTACCCTATTTATGAAGAAGTCATTGAAGGAGATGATGAAAAGGAAACAGAAGAGAATCAAAAAATTGATCCAGATGTTTTAAAAACTGACTCAGAAGAAGAAGAAAACAAGAAATTTAAAACAGGCAGCTGGTAGAAAAATCATCCCAGTGAACAGATTATTGGGGACCCCACAGATGGTATTCAGACAAGAAGAGCAGTAGTGCGAAACTATTCTCTGTTATCCAACATTGAACCTAAAAATGTTGTTGAAGCAAGCACAGATGAAAGTTGGATGAAGGCAATTAATGAAGAACTAGATCAGATTGAGAAAAACAAAACCTGGGAATTAGTACCACGGCCAACAAATAAAAACATAATCGGCACTAAATGGATTTTTTGAAATAAATTAAATGAAGATGGACAGGTTGTCAGAAATAAGGCAAGATTGGTCTGTAAAGGCTATGCTCAGGTTGAAGGCATTGATTTTGAGGAAACCTTTGCACCAAGTAGCTAGACTAGAGGCAATCAGAATGTTTCTGGCTTTAGCAGTCCATAAAAATTTCAAAGTATATCAAATGGATGTAAAATCAGCATTTTTGAATGGAAAACTGGAAGAAGAGGTTTACATTGAACAGCCAGATGGCTTCCAACTCGGTGACAATCCAGATTTTGTTTGCGAGGTTAAAGAAAGCATTATATGGTTTGAAACAGGCACCCAGAGCATGGTATGCAAGGCTGGATAACTATCTTATTAAACAAGGGTTCAAGAAAGGTTTGGTGGACAACAATTTATATGTCAAAACAGAGAAGGGCCATCTTATTGTTCTTGTTGTTTATGTAGATGATATAATATTTGGCAGTAGCATGGATGAATATTGCAAAGACATAGCAACTAAAATGAAGAAAGAATTTGAGATGTCTATGATTGGTGAACTTTCTTATTTCCTAGGACTACAGGTCAATCAAAATGAAAAGGGCATTTTTATTTCTCAAGTTAAATATGTGAAAGAAATGCTGAAAAAGTTCACAATGGAAGATAGTAAACCTCGTTAGCACTCCCATGACAACAGTCGCAAGTTGAGCAAGGATGACAAATCTCCGGATGTAGATCAAACAATGTACGGGTCTATGATTGGAAGCCTCATTGTATTTAACGACCACTAGACCAGATATATTACAGGCGATATGCATGGTTGCAAGATTTCAGGCTAGTCCCAAAGAAACTCATGTGACAGTTGTAAAGAGGATCTTCAGGTACCTCAAGGGTACTATGGATTATGGGTTGTGGTACCCAAAAGGTAAAGACTTCACTCTGATTGCATATTCTGATGCAGATTGGGTAGGATGTATTGATGACAAAAAGAGTACCAGTGGAGGAGCATTTTATCTTGGAGACAGGCTGGTAGCATGGCACAACAAGAAACAAGAATCAGTCTCTCTATCCACAGCAGAGGTAGAATACATTGCAGCAACAACATGCTGTACACAGATATTATGGATGAGACAAACGTTGAAAGATCTTGGTATTCACTTCAAAGAGCCAATTTCAATTAAATGTGATAACACTAGTGCTATCAACATATCCAAGAATCCGGTTATGCATTCTAGAACCAAACATATTGCGATCCGGTATCATTTCTTGAAGGATAAAGTTGCAGAAGGAGAGGTCAAATTGGATTTTGTTCCAACTACGGGAGCAAGTAGCTGATATATTCACAAAACCATTGCCCAAGGAAGTTTTTGAGTACCTTCGGAGTAAGTTGGGAGTGGTCACAATTCCCAAGAACTGACTATCATTTGGGATCACATTCTCAGGGGGAGCATTTATGCCTATGTTTATAGTTTTGCTTATATTTATGATTTTTGCTAACTATAACAATATTTGTCTGAGAATGGTGTGCATAGACTCGGGGGAGTCTGCAGCAGACCCTTTGGTATTATTTTCAAATGTGGAGAAGAATTACAGGAGAGTGCATGAGTGTTGCCAACAATTCCAAAGGGGGAGATTGTTGAGCAAGGTGCAGACAAAAGTATTGTCATTGTTGTCAACACGGACGGATAGATCGATTGATGCAGTGGACAGGAGTTCAGAGGTCAGTCAGATCATGTACAGTGAATTTTCGAGAAGACAGAAGTGGCCCAGATTCAAAAAATCAAAGAAAAAGACAAGTAAGAAAACTGTCGCGATATCGCGACATCTCGGAGGAGAGAGAAAATGCATGCCAAACTGTCGCGATTTCGCGACACAACGGAGGAGAGAGAAAATGCATGCCAAACTGTCGCGATTTCGCGACATAACGGAGGAGAGAGAAAATGCATGCCAAACTGTCACGATTTCGCGACATAGCCGAGGAGAGAGAAGGCACAAGCAAATGTGTCACGATTTCGTGACATGTTTGAGAGAAAGAGCCTGCAAGGAAAAGTGTCACGATTTCACGACAAGTAGCAAGAAGGATGGTACGGACGAAAAAGTGTCACGATTTCGTGACAAGATCGAAGAGAAAGTGCCAAGGAGAGAAAGTGTCGCGATTTCATGACAGGGTCGAAGAGAAGGCACAAGGAAGAGAAAGATGTCACGATTTCGTGACATGTCAGATTTTCGCTAGAGTTTGCGAAGAAGAGTGTACGGAAGAGAAAGATGTCGCGATTTCGCGACATGTCGAGTTTTCGCTGGAGTTTACGAAGAAGAGTGTACGAAAGAGAAAGATGTCACGATTTCGTGACATGTCAGATTTCATGGAGTTTGCGAAGAAGAGTGTACGGAAGCGAAAGATGTCGCGATTTCGCGACATGTCGAGTTTTCGCTGGGTGAAGCCGAGAAGCGCACAAGGAGGCGAAAAGTGTCACGATTTCGTGACATGTCAAGTTTTCGCTGGGTGAAGCCGAGAAGCGCAGCAAGAGGCGAAAAGTGTCACGATTTCGTGACATGTCGAGTTTTCATTGGGTGAAGCCGAGAAGCGTAGCAAGAGGCGAAAAGTGTCGCGATTTCGTGACATGTCGAGTTTTCGCTAGGTGAAGCCGAGAAGCGTAACAAGAGGCGAAAAGTGTCACGATATCACGACAGGTCATGTTTTCGTGGGTAGAAGGCGAGAAGAGTGCAAAGAGACAGAAGTGTCACGATTTCATGACAGGTGGCAACAACATGCTAACCGATAGTTAATCGGAACAGAACTGCAGTTAAAGGGGCAGTGGTAGAGAAAAAGCAGGGAGCCAAAATTAGAAAAGTTAACTGGAGTCAGTGCGATGGTTACAAGTGCAATGACAGTTAAAAATACATGCACGCATTGAAAAAGTATTCGAACAGTCGGATAAGAAGAATCGAAAAAATACATGCACGCATTGAAAAAGTATTCGAACAGTCGGATAAGAAGAATCGAAAAAATACATGCACGCATTGAAAAAGTATTCGAACAGTCGGATAAGAAGAATCGAAAAAATACATGCACGCATTGAAAAAGAATTCGAACAGTCGCATAAGTCAGAATCGAAAAATGTATGCACGCATAGAAAAGAATTCGAACAGTCAGAGAATGTTATTCGACTGCATGCGGGATTCCAAAAGTCATAGAAGACGAGGAGTCTCGATGAGAAAAAGGGGTTATAAAAAGACAGTCATGCAGAGAATCAAGTTCTGTCATTGTAAGAGTGAAATTACTGTGTAAAGAGGGTTAGAAGAGGGCCGAGAGAGAAATAAGCAGAGCCGTGAGAGTGTGCAGAGTTTGTTTAATTGCAGACCGATCAGGGTCATGTAAACGATGAAGGCATTTTTATGTCATTGTAATAACTCAGAATTGCAGTCCAAGTTGGTGCTTGGTATTAGGGGTTGGTGCTCCTATCTCATTGCGAGAAAAAATTAAGGGGTTGGTGCTCCTTCCAGTGGATTCTGGTAAAGTGTTTGTAAAATTGGTGTTTTGCACAGGCTGGATTTGGATTGGAGTCCAAGCAGTCATTTTTGAGGAGTAGCCAAATTGGTGAACCTCGTTATATTGTGTGTTGTGGTGTGCTCTCTTGTGAAATTTGCTTTACCTATTTTCAAGTTCTCTTTGCTTCAGTTTTAAATACTGTAGATTTGAATTTTAATAGCTACACTGATTCACCCCCCTCTCAGTGTCATTGTGAGAATATCAAATCTTTTCCCAAATAATTGAATTGCTAAACATAGGCGGAACGGACATCTCTTTCATGGACGATTGATAATTTCCAGGCATGAAAAAGTATGTATAGCCAATCGAATATGTATGGTTGACAACGAAGAACCCCACTTCATCTTGTCGTAAAGTGATACTACTTTGAACTGCTATTTAAAAATGATAATCATGATTAATGATAGGCAACAATAAAGAATTAGATACACTCGTGTAATTCCTTGGATTCCTTTGTCCTAGTCCTGCAACTAACGAAGCCCGGTCTTTTATAAGATATTTTTATTCAACGATGAATAGTAATTTAGTGGCCACGATTTTTTTATTTGGGACGGCCACATATGATGACGGCTCTGCCTCTCACCTGAACAAAAAGATGTGTGATTTTATTTATAATATTTTTGCATATTGTCTTTTGCTAATAAGCTTTTATAACAAAATTTGAAATTTTAAGATTGTTATTAAAGCAATGCAAAAGAGTAAACGTCTAGAGTTTAGTAGTTTCTTAACCTATTTTCCCCTTCCTTCCATGGAAGAGGTCATAGGCTACACTTACAGTGAACTGATTTAAGCAGCTAAGTGACACTTTCCCTGTTGAGAACACTATGAATTGCTCTTTGTGGTGCTTGTCGAAACTTGAGCTTTCAAACGCGAATCTTCCTCATCTTTGCCGGTGTTGAATTTGCCATAAATGTCTTGTTTGTAGAATTGTCTGGTCCGATAAACCAGAACACCCGCCACCACACAGCCCACTATGCTAATGGCCGCCATTATCAAAAAGGTGTCGCGGAAGCACTGTTTTCCAACACACATTATCTCATCTAACTGAGCGAGCGAGTGCGAGGGTGCCGCCGCATGGGACAGTGATAGTGATGATTTCCCGTGCACATGATCTTCATATTGGACTCTGGCATGTTTGTCATACAAGTATCCTGCTACCCTCACAGAAAACAAGTAGGCTCCCAGAGGGCTCGAACTTTGCTCTATATTATACAGAATTGCGAAGGGACGGAGTCCAAAGATCTCGGAAACAATGGAGAACATGAGAGGCCACTGTGCGCCGAAACACATTCCGATGATAATGGAAGCCACGTAGATGGAGCCCGGCAATGCAAAGGCAATGAGGAGATGCCCCACACATGTGACTGCCAGCACCAAGCACAGCAGTGAAGGTCTTGGAATGGAGTACTTTTGAACAAGTATCTCTGAGATTGAGCCCGATCCCACTCGGCCCAGGAAGTTCCAGATGCTGAAGAGTGACACAAATGTGCTCACATTCACCGGAGAGTAGCGCAGGGATTTTCCAATTTGTCCCATGTTGTCGATTGCTGTAATTGTAGAGCCGAAGCCACATATTGTCGCCACGAACAGTATCCAGAAATCCGCGCTCAACAGTGCTTGAACGACCGTGTGGTCTTCGCCTCTTACAGGCCTTTTCTTTTGGGATTTGATTTCCTTGTGCTTCCCTGATTCTTTGTTATTTGATTCTGAAACATCTAAGTAACAAATTTTTACCGGTAAGAATCCGAATCCCGGGGCTAACACACGACAGGTATAAATTCCATTTTAGACTGACAAAAACTCTCTGGACTAGGGTAAAAGATAGATAACTTTTTCAATATAATATTATAAACAGTCTGGCTCTAATAACCTGATCTCTACCATCTAAGCTTTCTATTTAAAAGAAATTGTTGTACTATCTGATTTTTTTTTTTTAATTCTGGACTTTATTGAGCGTCTAGGTGTTGATAATACTTGGGCTAATGTTTCTATTTATAAGATTAAATATATCTGCTTATTATAGTATGCTATTTGAATTCCAGAGCTATATAGAGAAGTCGAGGGATTTTACCAATTGTAGGACCTGATTCCTCATTTTTGGCTCCAGCCATCTCAACCGATCCTGAGATGTGCGTGACAGACGTCTCGGTGTCCATTGTAGACTTTTCTACATCTGAAAATGCAACATTCATCTCTCGTTTTTGAAGCTGTGAGCGTATGACCACCAGCAACGGCACAAAGATAGTCAGAACAGTAATTACAGCGAACACACGCACTACGCTACGGGGAGGCTTCAGCCTGTTTTCCAACAGAATGAAGACCATTAGAAATCCGGCCAGCAATAGTGCCATGCCTAGAAATACATAGAAATTCCTAATCTCGTTCTTCTCTCTTGTTGAATCTACAAGCCTTATGAAACCCATCAAGGCAATCACAACAACGGTAGGAAGCGTAGCCGCCAGCAATATGAGAAAGCTGGGGTCGTCCCCCTTGACGGCCAGGTAGATTTGAGTGAGAATAGCCCCACTGAGACCCACAAAGCCCTTGAGCAGTCCAATGACCAGACCCCGACCCATGGGAAAATTCTTGACACAGGTGACGATGACGGCAGTGTTTATGAAAGTCATGGAGCTCCCTCCAATCAACTGGTATAAACACATTTGCCACTCTGCTGGCCTGGCCACTCTGCCAGTCACAGACAGCCAGATCATCAGATAACCACACAAATTCAGGGCCGAAGCAATACACAAAACTACACGTGGACCAGAAAACTCGAGTATGAGGCCTGCAAGGATGCCCACGTTTAATCCCAAGTCCTTGAAAAAAGCGAGGGTGTCGATAGTCTTCTGGTCGTATTGGAGAGTGACTTTGATGTACTGTGAATACAGACCGAAAACGTAATTTGATCCAGCGAAGGACAAAATAAGAAAGGACGCCACAGCCATCATCCATCGGCATCTTAAGCCCCGGACAAGAGCATTCCACTCAGACTCCATCTCCAAAATACTAATAACCCAACTTCACTAAGACAAACTACAGACCTAATAAATAAAAGGCATGGGCAATCAGAGACATGAGAAATGAGAGCTTTCCTCGGCAATTTATAGGTGAAATCAACTCGATCCAGCCTGCCCCGGGAAATGTTGTGCGTTCTAAAGACCGCCCTACTGTACTCGTTACTATGGATGATCGTGACAAGGATTTTTTATTTATATTATTTTTAGGTGTTATATACTTATGCAGAATTTAAAACTATAATGATTTTGCAAGCGATTTTATCCCTAGATTTTATCATAGTATCACGTGGGCCTATTCCATTCGGAGATTTGTACAACTAGAACAGTAAAATATTTACTTTCTTTCTAATTGGTAGTGGTAAACTAGAGATTGAACCTTAGTAGTTTTTTAAGTTTATCAAACTAAGGTATATAATCTTATTTTGTAGAATTTGGAACTTAAATTTTTATTTAAAATTTCAAATTTTTACTGCTGGTCATTTTTAAGCCTTCCATTTCTCTTTTCCTTGGAGGATAACACACGTCATGGTTTCCTCCACGTCATGGTTTTCAATAACATTCGTAACATTATTGCGTAGTAAACCTTACATTATCCATTATCATCATCAAACGTTGGTCGTTGTGGCCTTCCTAATCCAACATTATTGCAACGAGGCAAAAGAGGTTAAAATGCATTTTATATTAAAACATTTCCTTACCAATCCCCAATGAGTTTTCCACCACAATCAAGAATGTACTCACTTACACATGGGGAATACTGCAACGTTCAGGTATTAGCGGGGTACGATTGTTCACTATTTTTACGTTTTAGTAAACACCAAAAATTTATTAATTTACTAGTCCTACCTCAAACAAAATTAACCTCCAAAATTTTGAATCCAAATTTGTTCTCAGATACCTTCCCTATTCCCTAAATACCAATTATTCCCTAAATACCAATTGTTTATCCCATCAAATATATATCTACGCTACCAATTGTTTATCCCATCAAATATATATCTTAAGCTAACCCAATTTTTTTTTAAAATGTACCAACCAAACTAAAACCCTAGACCTTGTTTGAAGGATTAAAGGCTCTTATTAGTGAGAAACTGGGTGCGGCCTGCAATCAAGAATGTTATGAGGGTCCACCGGCCCGCTATCAATAATGTTATGAGGGTCCACCTTTTAGATGACTAAGAACAACCTTCTACAACACAAATTGGAAAATTATTGGAAAATGGTGCGCACGTTGTCCAATGTTATTATGGTAGAGAGATGTTGCCTTCCCTGCATAAACGTGTTGTCTCCCATATCTTAAGATAAGAGGAAGGTTCTCAACGACAGAAATACTCGTGAAGAACCAATTTCAACAGTGGGATTGCTCGTCGCATTCCAATGATGACAATCCTCGAGGATGGAAAGTTCATATGGACTTTTATAGCTTTTGATTTATCCAATTAAAAACATGCGGCATGCTCTCTTCAGTTCCACTTTTTGAGTGATGTTTGATTTTTTATTCATGATATTTTTATTATGTGCGTTAGTGCAACTTTATCAAACTTTCTAATCATTTAAGATTTTTTTTTTTATTATATTTCCTTACATTAGTCCAACCTCATCGAACTTGCTAGTCATTTCTTATTATATTAGTGAGCGTTTTTAATGAGACTTTAAAAAAAATCATCATATCCAAATGGTGTCCTCTAGACTCTTGTTTTCCCTTTTGATTATATGTAATAATCAGTGAAAGTTTCCTACTTTAATCGAAGTTTTATATTTAATATCTTTTCTCTATAACCAAATTTAAAAACATATATTTTTTAATTTTTTTAAATTAAATTAAATTAATTTATTAATTAAAAATATTATAATAATAATATTATTTACTGAGTATAAAATATTTATAAAATGTAATTATTAGCTTTGCAAATATTATATAAATGACGTCCTTACTGATTACACTCATAAAATTTAATATATTTTTGTAAAGCTAGAAATATGTGGTTTATTATGCATGGGCATTTCTTCCATGTTCCTAGAAAGATACTACGATCTAACCAAATATTTACATGTGACTTTTATAATTATTTAAAAATAATAATTAATAAAATAAAATAAATAAAAAATTATTTGAAAAATGTAATATCACGTCTAAAATAGGTTAGGTATTTATATCCACAAAATCAAATATAGATTTATATACCATAAGTTAAATATAATATTAAAAAGAAAAATATTTGAGGGATTATAATAAATTTAAGATATATAATTAAAGATAAATATTTTTATATTATAAGATAATGTTTTGTTTTATGAAATAATTTTAAAATTTTATTTTAAAATAAGGACTTGGTATTTCAAATAAAAGATTTAAAATTCAAATCTAAAAGAAGATAAAGTTTAAACACCAAGTTTCAATAAATATAATATTATGTTTATGAGTTAGTAATGGGGAGTAAGTAGTCTTACACCATATATACTATAGTTCTAATCTCCTTTGTGAAAATTAAAATTATAAATGAATTTAAGTTAATAACGAAGGCTTAGTTAATTCAATCGGAAGATCTAAGGTTCAAATCTAGAAGGGTAGGACGTAGATACTATACACTAAATTTATTTACATAGATATACTATACTTAGGGTTCAAGTAATTTCAATACTATAATATGAGTATAATTTTTTAAATCCTTAAATTATGATGAACACCTCATAAGTTAATTTAGGGTAGTATAATTATTAAAATCTTGTGATCATTTATGATGTAATTAACAAATTTTTTGAAATAACTTGAAATAGGATGAAAATTCATTACTCCCAATTCATTGTATTATAATATAAAATTTCATGATAAAGTTACCTATTCTAATTTTTTACTATATGAAGGAATTTTAAGAGGGGATGAGAACAACTATTAACCTATAAGGATATTTTATTTTATAAATATTTTTATATTTGTAATATGATTTGCTATTTTGGAGTTTAAAAAGTAAATCAAATATTTAATGACAGTAGTTTAACCAGTTAGACTTTTTTTGTCTTGACAAACGCAGGGTTCAAACCATAGAGGTGTTGTGGCTGCTCCACAACTAGCCTCAAGATTGGGGACCCACCTTTAAATTTTGGTCTTTGGCAGTTTTGATTCATTTTGAGTGTCATTGTCATTGCCTTCAAGGCTTGATTAGGGAAGGTAGTGAGTTTTTGTTTGCATCCTCCTTGTTGCGGCTTGGATTTAGATGTGTGTTTGAATTGCTCTCCAAAGGTTTGCTATAGTATTTCGACTAAAATCATCATTTGAGTCCAAATGTTGATGTCAAGGTTTTTTTTATACCTTTGGAGCATAATGACCCAAAAGCATCCAAGGTGGATGGATTCTGAAATAAGGTTAAAATATATATATATATATATATATGAAAATAAAAAGTATATATATATAAAAGTAAAACAATAATAATAATAATCATATTATTATTAGTATATTTCATATTATTATAATAATAATATGTATAATAAAAAAAAAATTATAATAAAAGGTATTAATATACATAGTCATGTATATTAATAAAACCCAATAAATAAATATTCAATATAAATATAAATATATATATAATTTCAAGCACGATGGTTGTATTACTCGACCCCACAAAACAAGCAATTACACGATGAGCAGCAAAGATTACGTGATGGCCATCAAGGGGCGTTACACGATGGACAAGCATTATACAGAGTCAAGGAAGGCGCCATTACCAAAATGCGACAGCGATGTGGCGATGAAGCAGAGGAACGTTATCAGAGATGACAGTTTTAGAAGTAGTTTCACGTGAAGGCAGAGATTCGGATGGGTCAAGGTACAGCCTGTGTGGACGTTGTTCTCGGCCAAAGATGTGGTATTGTGAAGGGTACGACAGTGGAAATTGGTAGTTTGATAGTAAGTCGATTCGGCTAGTGAGTAATCTCGGGATTGATGTGGACGTCGGAGGCGAATGCAGGGGTCATTGTGTCAGAATTAGGCAAGGATCGTGCCTGCATCTGGTTGCAAGCGGTGCTAAAAGCAAAGCAAAACAGTCGTCGGGTCATAGATAATTGAGTGGGGGTCGAAGATAATGATCTATTTGCACCTATAGGAAGGAGCTAAAGCAGGTTAATAAAATAAAAAATGATTGCCCTATATGCATGGTGTGAAATGAATGGGAGTCATAAGGCATTACGTGGAATGAAGAATTATTAAATATATTTGTTTACCTAGATTTCTATAGAAGCGGCGGCATCCGACATTAATAAGCCTTACGCTATATTGTAATATAGCCTTTACACGATGCATGGGGATGTAAAACAAACAATACCATATAAAACAAAAGCAAAGGAAGATGGAGAAAAATGAGTTTGTCATGAAAGGACGTTTTTGAAAACCAGGATAGGAAGCGTTCGAAAGAAACCAGGTAGTTAAAGATCGATTGTTTTGGAAAGTGGGGAGAGGGGAGAAGGCTCGTTTTTGGACAGATTCATGGGATCAATACCCACCTATCATTGTTGAATTTCCTGAATTGCAACCAATAAAAACAGCCATAGAAACCAAGGGATGGGTCCAAATTGAAAGTTATTTCACCACTAGTCAGCTGGGGGAGTATAAGTTTAAGCAGTTTAAGAAGTTGGAGGAGTGGCCAATTTCAATCCCTCCGGAGTTGGCACCCACCATGACTAAAATCTTGACAAAAATATTTCTCACAGGTAGAGACGAGGAGGACGAATTAGCTTGGGGCTATGGCAGCCTTGGTGTCTATACAGTGAAGGACGGATATGATAAGATCCTTCCAGAGCCTCCCCCCATTCATATCCGATAGAGGATTGGATAAAGATTTGGCACTCCAAGGGCTGGCCAAAAGTAAACTTTTATGCCTGGCAGTTCATGCACAACGGAATTCTCACTTTTGATAATCTCAGATGTAGAGGAATCATCGGTCCATCTCTCTCTCTCTCTCTCTCTCTCTCTCTCTCTCTCTCTCTCTCTCATAAATCCTCTTTCATCGAGAGTGATTTTCAACTTAATATTTCATAGGATTCCAAGAAACAATTGAAGAATCTATTATCATGATCTAACATCTTCTTCCCTTGACCTCCATAGTATATTGATAGGAAGGTAGGGATCAAAACAACTCATTTGAAGGTATGAATGCATTTCTATATGATTCATTGCAATGATGCATAACAACCACAAGCAAAAGAAGCCCATACTTCTTTCCAAAATATTTTTCACAAATATTTTCAATTCCATTTCTATCTTTCCCAAGCAATGCATTTCTATATGATTCAATTCAATACAACAAACACAAGCATAAGAAGCCCATACTTCTTTCCAAAATATTTTCAATTCCATTTCTATCTTTTCCCAAGCAATGCATTTCTATATGATTCAATTCAATACAACAAACACAAGCATAAGAAGCCCATACTTCTTTCCAAAATATTTTCCACAAATATTTTCAATTCCATTTCTATATTTCCCTAAGCAATGCATTTCTATATGATTCAATTCAATACAACAAACACAAGCATAAGAAGCTCATACTTCTTTCCAAAATATTTTTCACAAATATTTTCAATTCCATTTCTATCTTTCCCAAGCAATGTATTTCTATATGATTCAATTCAATACAACAAACACAAGCATAAGAAACCCATACTTCTTTCCAAAATATTTTCCACAAATATTTTCAATTCCATTTCTATATTTTCCTAAGCAATGCATTTCTATATGATTCAATTCAATATAAAAAACACAAGCATAAGAAGTCCATACTTCTATTCAAAATATTTTCCACAAATATTCTTAATTCCAAAGGATAAGTATAGCCATCTTAAAGATCATCTTCCACTAATGTAGCATTAGTTTTCCTTCATTAGATTATCAACAATCTCAAGAATATACTACTCTGAATCTATCATTAGATTTAAACAACTTGAAATATTATATCCATTAAATCTAACATCAGCTTATTAAGCACTCTAAAATATTATCTCTATTAAATCTATCATTAGCTTGATATCAAAACTAATTCCATTAAATCTATCATTAGCCAAATATCAAATCTATAGATTAATTCCATTAAATCTATCATTAGCTTAATATCAAAACTATAGATTAATTCCATTAAATCTATTATTAGCTAAATATCAAAAGTATAGAATAATTCCATTAAATCTATCATTAGCTAAATATCAAAACTACAAACTACAGATTAATTCCATTAAATCTATCATTAGCTTAATATCAAAACTATAGATTAATTCCATTAAATCTATCATTAGCTTAATATCAAAACTATAGATTAATTCCATTAAATCTATCATTATATTGAAATCAAATCTAAATATTAATTCCTTCTAATCTAACATTAGGTTGAAATCAAATCTAAATATTAATTCCTTCTAATCTAACATTAGATTGAAATCAAATCTAAATATTAATTCCTTCTAATATAACATGCATGAACAAAAGTATTCAAAACTATGACAATCCTAACCTTAAGGGATCAAATAGGTGCCACCCCATGTAGAAGACTCATGTAAAAACTAGGCTTTTAGGCTCCATGCCAAGCAACAGAGGAACAACACTATACCAAGTTAATAAAAACAAGCATTGTCACTCCATAGAAACTATTGTACAAGGAGAACTGGTTCTGAGCTAGCAAAGGACGAGCATGCAACCAAGTTCAATATCACAATGTTGAGCTAACAAGACCCTTTAAACTAGAGCCAATAGTAACACTCAACAAAAGAATCAATGAACTCACAACCAAGGTACATTATCAAAAGCAAAAACCCATGCATAGAGCACATCTTAGTGTTGGTCTAGAAGAACATTATGACTCTGAGAGCAACAAGAAAGGCACACACAGAAGTAACAACAATCGATAACAAGTCAACATGCAAGGAAGGACAATGAAAACAACCAACTTATCATCATTACCACTAGTGAATATTACCTACAAGCGTTAGTCCATAACAAGGTAGATAAGAGGTGGCATGTCATCTCCACCCTTCACTCAAGCTATTTTCTACCACCAACTTTGCGTATAAATACTTGCTTTAGATCCTTCTACCCTCTCATTCCTATTCAAAATTTGTATCCCCTCCAAACCATCATCTTTCCTTTTTAAGCATGTAGATAATTGAACACCTTCATGCAAGGAATGCTTGTGGGGTAACGTTCAAGAGTGTTTCCAATGCCCACATCCAATCTCATAAAGAGCTACTAAATGTAACAAGGAGGAAAAAATAAAGCATTCACATTAAAGTTTCGAGGTGGCTCCACCATCACCATTTGCAAAGGTAATAATAGATAAACATGGGGAGCCAACCTCAATGTGGCTAAAGCATAAATCAAAGTCAACCTTAGATCTACACAAAGACTAGCATCGAAAATACCTCCATCAAAAACAAGAAAGGAATCATTTCATGACCAACATGCCATAAACAAATGCAAATGTATTTTCTTGATGTTTCACACCATTGTTTTATCCTTAAGTGGATGGCCTCTTCTTTTAAGATAGACTAAGCTATCACTGACTCACTTTTAATGAGACTCATTGCAAGCAACTTCCTGGTCCAATTGTGTGAATATGATTCACAAGCAAAAAATGTGATGCACCTACATGAAGGGTATTTATCCATGTTACCCTGAGTTGTTTGATGAACAAGTCATCATCATCATTTCCCTTTTAATATGGTCTCTCATTCCTTGTGGTCAATTCTCTTGTCCACCCACGAGAGTACCTGGTCCTGCAACCATGTAGATCAATAGTAGTACCATATCCTTATATAAAATAGACACAACAATAGAAGCATATATCCATCAAAAGCAACAAAGCTAAGCATTAAATATCATTTATCAATACATAGTCCATATTATATAGCAAGTCCTACCAAGGTGGGTCGTGACATACTACCCCCTTGGACTAAACATAGTCCTCTATGTTTCCTAAAAAACATTACATTTTATCTTTATTCAAACAAATAAGGAAAATGTCTTTTCATTTCATCCACTTTTTTCCAAGTGGTATTTTTCTCAAAATATTGGTCCCATTGGACCTTGCACTATTCTAGAGTTTGTTTCCTCATTGCTTTGAAACAAAAATCCAATATCTTCATTGGCCTCACTTAAATGATTTACGGATATATCACCTACAATTTTGATACATCCTACACATGTTTAGGATCAATAATATACTTGATAAGCAGGGATATGTGGAAAGAGTCATGGATCATTGATAGGTTGGGTGGTAAGGCAAGTTTGTAAGCCATAGAACTGATCTTATCAATGATCATTAGTTTTTAATACTTCTTAAATCCAAGTCTCACTTTAGGAGGTCTAATAGGTATTACTGACTAGTTTCATTTGACATGTGTGCAAGTACTCAGGCGTAAAATGGACCTAGATAGTGACCTGAAGTCATTCAAATCCATAGAGTCTGACTTCCACAACTAGAATAGACTGCATCACATGATCGTTCGATCCTAGATGCTTGTGAACTGCAATCGTCTAAACCATAAATGATCCATACAAGGCCATCCAACCCTTGATGGTCAGCACCAGACAACATCCGACTATGAATCCAGTAGATGTAGTCATACATCCAAATGCATACATTCACATTTGATAAAGTGGTGATAATCACAAACTCCCCCATCAATATTATAGCTACAAAAGGATCGAGACACCATTATTGTCTACAAAAATGGAATCAATCCCTTAGATAATTTTATAACCCCTACATGGGAAAATATTGTAATCAAACAGCAAGAAAGCACAATACAATACATATTATTTTATTGCTTTTGTTTTATATATTATACATGGTGTATACTTTTATCATCTACAATATGGTGATCACGATGGGTCATTCCCTTTTGCTTTAATTTACGCAATAGTTTAAGTTTATTGTTGATTTTATGCTATATTTCAAAATTTTATATCAAATTTTTAAAGGTTTCTAACAATTATTATGTTTCAAGTTTTACAGGTTGTAGACTGAACACACAAAAATAATATCATTCGACCCTAAACGATCTCACATCACAATCATTTGAACCAGGATGGTCTCAAACAAAAACCATCTGACCCTAGATGGTCACAGTACATTTTTATCGCCTACCTCTGGTATTTGAGACAACATAGTATTACAGGTAGGGAGGTTTTATTCTTTCTATTTTGAGCTAGAATTAGCAAGAATCATACCTACATTCCTTAAAGTTTTTGTTTCTTTGTTTTTATTAGGTTAGATAGCTATTATTGTTTTTGCTTTAGAAGTGGATAGAAAGCTAGGGTAACTTTTTATTTTCAATAGTGTAGTTGCTTTTGCGTGAAAGAAACAACGAAAATCATCCTAGAATTGCTTTTGTGTTAATATAGTTGCACTAGGCATTTAAATCAAGATCATATTTAAAAGGTAGAACAAAGCCTAAATATATAAAGAGAATTTTCACACACTATATGGTTGATGTAAACATCATCAAGTTATATTTCATCACCAACCATCGATCGAGACCAACAGTGTTGAAATTCATCTCCTTTTGTTGGCTCACCCCCTAGAAACTATAGCAGTCCCCATGAGTGGTTCCTAGACTTCATCACCAAGGAACCCCCCACTATTGAAATTATCTTAACGCGGGTTAGGTTAGACATCCTTTTGTTGACAGGTTTTAATAATTTCTGGACCTATAGCTATTGTTACTATCCGAGCATGCCTAAGTGTGAACTAAAAGCCCTATTTGGGATGGTAGTAGAACTTGGATAGTGTGACCTCCTTCAAGAGGTTAATTTATACCCATAGGTTACCATCAACTACATCCATCCACATAGGAAGCCATTTCAACCATTATTGCACCACTCTTCATCAAAAAATTGGACATCAACACACCCAATTAGTTGACATCCTATCATTCCATTTTGTAGTTCGAAGTTTAGCTACATCACAAAGCACAAAAAAAATCCAAAATCAATCAAAATTTTAAAATAATACAAAATCAAAAACATCAAAAATAATTCAAAATAACAAAGCAATAAAATTTCATCATAACCAATAAAAATTTGGTTATCATTCAATGCATGCTTTTATTAACTTATCATAAGTGATTTTATCACATTGATCAAGGGTGTCTTCCTTGTGGTATGTGTCTTGCATTACCCTGCATTATAGGCATGTTAGTTATATCAATCATCCACTTTGTTATCTATCAAATTAAAAAATAAAAATAAAAATACAAAAATATACTGATCGTTTGTCTATCGAACGGTCGTGAATCCTCATCTTCCATTCATTGGAAGGTCGAGATGCAAAACCATCCAATGCAAGATATTTTTTTATGTCATCAAACACATCTTAACACTCTTGATTCCACTCAAAAGTGACCCCCTTTTTCAATAAATGATTGAAAGGATTGCATTTATCTGATATTTGTGCTATAAAGTGACGGATTGCTTGTATCTTGCCTTACAAGTTGCATAATTATTTGATATTTGTAGGGGGTGGCATGTCAACGATTGCTTTAACTTTTTTTGGGTTGACTTCAATGCCTTGTTTAGAGACTAAGAACCCCAAAAGTTTTCCTAATGTAACTCCAAAGGTGCACTTCTTCAGGTTAAGTCTCATGTTGTGCTCAAGTAATTACTTGAAAACTTGGTGTAAAACATTAATATGCTCGTGATGAAGCTTTGCTTTGGCCAAAATATCATCTACAATCTTCAACTATTTTGTGTATTTGATCATGGAAAATGTAAGTCATGGCACGCTGATATGTAGTGCCTGCATTCTTAAAACAAAATGGCATGACTCTATAGCAAAACATTTGTTGGACATTTTGAGTCCTCTAAGTCAAATTTGTCATTGATGTCACCTGATAGAGTTATCACTCTTATCAAGAAATTCGATAAGAAATAAAGTCATCCAAGGTTGTCACTATCATCCAAGAAAAAGCTTCATTAGTGCAAAAGTGAAAGGAAAAAGGCTCCATAATATTTTAATATTATTGGGAGCATAGGTTAAGCGATTGGTTCATAAAAATCCAATATGGGTTATTGAAAAGGTTAAATATGAGGTTTAATAATTATTTATAAATTATTTAAATTCGAAAGGAATTTAAATTTTATAAATAATATTCGTTACACCAAGGTTGTGCATTAAGACAAGGTTCCAAGGAAGGCGAAATCAAAAGGTTTTATTTAAAACCATGGTGGACTTATGTGGATAGGGATTTTCTTAAAATCCAAGGTGAAAAGAATTATTTTTAATTAATTATTAATTAATTAAATTTAATTAAACCCTAAGGAGGGTTGATGAAATTAAATTCGAAATTTTTGAATTCAACCGATGTGTTTGGAAATGCATCAAAGTGCATATAAAAGGAGGCAAATGATTTCATTTATCATTGGCCAAGAGTTCGACATTCATCCCCAAGCATTTCGATTTCGACATTGAAGCCCCTGCACCAACGAAGGAGGAAGATAAGTGTTGCATGGTCAAAGGTATGATGGGTTGGTCTTGGCACCAAGGAGTTGGCGCACATGGTGATAAGAAGGGAGAATTCCCTTCTCCCTCACGTGGGCTCTCCTAGCCCACACGACGCGGCCAAAGGACTTGGCAGCATGGTGGTCGGCGGTTCGAATCACCAAAGACCCTTTTGAGGGTAGTGTATGCGCTCTGAAATTCACAGGATATTTACCAAAGGTATGCGATCCAATTTTTGCGGAAATATTGGCACTTAAATTTTAATATTTTGCTTGCTAAGGTTTTATAAAGTTAGATTTGGGAGGTATAAGGAATGCAAGATTAATATTTTTGCTATATTTGGATTGAAAATTGAAAGGGAAATAATTGCCATGGTGGTTGAGTTATTTTGACATGCCAATGTTGGGTTAATAATTTTGAGGGATGATCAAAATTATTATGGTGTTGATTATTGTTAATTTGAAGACTAATTAAATCTTATGGTGGTGAATAATTTTTGAGATTTAGAGGATGAGTTTATTGTTGAGATTGGAGTAATAAGGTTTATGAGTTTTGTGATTTGTTCTAACCCTTGTGAAAGATTGGCAAAAGAAAATATTGTGATTGTGGCAGATTTTCAAGGGCTTCTTCATATTCATAAAAGGTATGGGCACATTATCCTATTGATTGATTGGGTGATTAATTTCTGAAAATATCATTGGAGAGAAAAGGATTGATTGTGGTTTCCTTTTCAAAAGTGCTTGATGTATAAGGCTTTTCTGGAAAGTGGCTTTTTTCCTAGTGAATGTGAGTTATTGGTTCAAGATTTTCTGGATTTGTGAAGTGACTTCAAAACCTTGTGTTATAAGAATTGTTGTTGAAGTGAATTGGTTATGCAAAGAACTTGAACTTGAGTTAGAAAATAACATGAGTATCATTGTTATGTGAGATTTGTTGTTGAGCATTTTTGGAAACATTTTGAGTTGGTTGGTACATGCTTGGACTAAGGTTTGTGAGAAAGGGTTGTTTCTTGAGATGATTGGTTGAGTAGAGTTGATTGAGCCTAGTCGAGTGGATGCATATGGTTGTTCAAGTTCCATGAAACAAACTATTCTATATTCTGATTGAGTTGAGATTGAGCTTTGAGAATAGAACATATTAAGTCTCTAACAATTCTCTTTATGCTTCTATGAGATTGATTTGAGTTGAGATTGAGCTTTGATAATAGAACATATTGAGTCTCTAACAATTATCTTTATGCTTCTATGAGATTGATTTAAGTTGAGATTGAACATTAAGTATAGGACATATTGAGTCTCTAACAATTCTCTTTATCTTTCTATGAAATTGAGTTGAGAAAGTGATTGAGCATTGAGTATAGGACATATTGAGTCTCTAACAATTCTCTCTATGATTCTATGAGATTGGACAAGTTCTGTGTGGACTTGTTAAGCTGATTTGAGATAAGTCTTTGAGAAGGTTTGTGGACTGATTTTTGTGTGAGATTTTATGGAATCTTGCAAAGAAGATTTGAGCAAGTCCTAGAGAGGACTTATTGAGCAGATTTGAACAAGTTCTGAGTGAGCTTGTTGAGCAGATTTGAACAAGTTCTGAGTGATCTTGTTGAGTAGATTTGAGCAGGTTCTAAGTGGACCTATTGAGCAGATTTGAGCAGGTTCTATGTGGACCTATTGAGCAAATTTGAGCAGGTTATGTGTGGACCTGTTGAGAAGATTTGAGCAGGTTCTATGTGGACTTGTTGAGCAGATTTGAGTAGGTTCTGAGTGGACCTGTTGAGAATATTTGAGAAGGTTCTGAGTGAACCTATTAATAGAGCTTTGAAGGTGATAGAGTATAGAGGACAGAGTCTCAATGGATAGAGATCCAGCAGCCAGGACAAATGAAGACAGATCTTCTGAGTGAGGAGTCTTCAAGTGGAGAGAGATCTACCAGTCAGTACAGCATAAAGATAGAGTCTTCTAGAAGATCACTAGACAGAGTTCAAGGGGAAATAGTTCTCCTATGGAAGAGATCCACGAACTTGATATTTAGGGGATCAGCATCTCCTTTGGACAAAGGTCCATAAACATTGCAATTGGAAAGGATTCCCATGAGATTATTTGAGAAATATTTAGAAGAAATATTTTCTCTGTGGAGGTAGCCCACATTGGGTGAACCACGTTAAAATTGGTGTCTCTATTATGTGTGATGATTTGTGCATTGCTTTGGTTATTGCTATTGATATTGTCATTTATTATATTGATTAATACTATTTTGGAAAGAAAAGTAAAAAGTGGTCCTATACGGTTCACCCCCCACTTAGTATAAGATTGTGTTCTTCAAATATCAGTCAAGTTTTATAAAAGTCATTTTATTTTGGTCATCAGGATTTATTCGAATCTAATTATATCCTTAAAAACCATCCATTAGGGAGAGCATTTCATGGCCCGTAGTAGAATCCACAAGCATATAAATATTTGGAGGGGAAAGTCATCCTTGGGACACACTTTGTTGAGGTCAAAAAAATTGTGCAAATACGTATTCCCCCATTAGGTTTGCTAACGGGTACCAGATATAGACCCATTTTGGGTAGTCTATGGGTTGGAAAAACCCACATCTAGCAATTTTTGTAACTCTTGTTTAACCATAAGGTCTATGGTAGGATGAAGCTTCTATAGATTTTGCTTTACAAGTTTTGCATCGAGTCTCAAGTTGAGATTATGAACCACTAGATTAGGATACAGTCCTAGCATGTCTTTATATGACCATGCAAAAGTGTGCAAAAGTGTGCTTGTATTCAGTAAGAAAAGTGACAAGCTCTTCATGTTTGATAGAGGAAAGGCTCTTTCCAAGTTTGATTATTTACGAGTTTTCGGGGTATGTGCTAATGTCGACATCATTTGTCTCCTCGATGAGCATGTGGGAACACTCCTCTAACTGATGAGGAGTGGGGATGATGTGAATGTCATCAGTTGCATTTTCAAAAATGGGTGACTTAGTGTCACTTGCATCGACGTGATGGATAATAGATGAGACGATCGCATTTAAAAAAATAAATAAATAAAACACAAAACAGATAAGGAAAGTCAACCAATCAACAACCAACAAAATGACATCAATCTATCGTCTTGATAAGATAAATCACCTTATCGCCATCATTCATTTTATATTTCATCACCTCACCGCTTGAGGGGGTAGATGATAACAATATTTCACCTCAAACAAGATCAAAATGCAAGCATTCATCTTGGACTCAATGTTTGTCCAATAATCTTGTCCATGACTAATCATACACCCTACTCTATCGGGTCTAAATACAGAGACTTTAATAATATCTACATGGCAATGCACTAAGTCAAGGCCAAGAAGGGTTCACAAACCTTCTACTATAATTGTAGTGGTAAATACATCGTACATAAGACAAAGTTATTATGGCATTGAGAGAACACTTACCATATGATCAATTCGTTTTCCAAAACCAAGGCACTCATCAATTGGTCAATGACAATATTCAAATATATTTATCGCCTCCATCTCTAGGGCATCCACATTGACCTCAAATTGGGGTAATTAAACATCAAACCTCTTCAAGCATAAGAGTCATTATGTCATTCATTCATACATCATTCACATGTGTCATTTATTTTTGCATCGCATTATGTTTTCACACAATACGATACAAAAGGGGCATCTATAGACACCTAAAACTAGCATAATAAATATTAATTAATTAATCATGATTAATTAATACATTTAATATTAATTAAAGCTAATTAATATTAAATAAGCATTCATCACCTAAGTATTGATTAATTAATTAATTAATTCAATAAATAATTAATTAATTAATACCTAGGTTGCACAATAATTCACCCCTCCTTGTGGATGCACTCACCCTTCCATTCCCCCCTCCATGTCATCCATTTTACACCTAATTCCACCTCCCATCATCCATACCAGTCACATGCAAGGAAAAACCCTTATCCATAAGTGAACCCAAGTCACTAGTAGTTGCACCTCCATTCACAGAAAGAATATGCACAACATGCACTTAGTTAACTCATGCACATTTAGTTAAAAGAATATGCACATTCAATCTATCCATGCATAACCAGTTAACTATCCATGCACATTGGATAGAAAATTCAAAGAATGCACACATCACAAATTTGCACATACAGTGCACATTTGGTGATAATTATGAGGTAAGCTTATTTGCATGCACTCGTGATAAAACCAATGCAAGGAGAAGACTTTCGGTTACAACAATTAACTAGTTGAGCCACCTCCTTATCCCCTCCCTCTGAGAAATATATAAATAAAATACCTCCTCCTTTCTATAGCATGAGGATGGAAATAGTATCAAAGCACTGACAAAACTTTGAGCATTCATAGCATTCAACCGCCCAAGTTTTGACTCTTCATCATTCCCATCCTATATCGAACCCTGATCACACATTTTTGTAGGTCTCGATCCGCTTTTCGAAAAATTTTGGATGCCATAGCTTGCAATCGTCCTATCCTTGATGATCTTGACCCATGATCATTAGATCCCCGAATGATCGACTCCCAGCCTACGTAGACGGTTCCCAACATAGCACAGTGCAACTACGATGCAGCGCAACATACAATGCAACTCAACACTAATAACGTCAATAACAACATCAATAACAACAACACATAGGAGGGTAAGATCTATTCATATTATTTCCCTTGTAATATTTAGTTTTACCTATTGCATTTGATTTGTAATACTTCTTAAATCTGAGCCTCACTTCAGGAGGCTTGACAAGTATTACTGACTAGTTTCATTTGACATGTGTGCAGGTACTTAGGTGTAAACCAAACTTAAATAGTTACATGAAGTTGCCCGAATCCATAGAGTCTAACTTTCACAACTACAATACACCACATTGCACGATCGTCTGACCCCAAACGGTCGTGAACTACAACCATCTAAACCATAGACGGTCTAGACACAGGGTCATCTGACCCTTGACAGTTGACACTAGACAACATCTGATCATGGATCTAACGGACATAGTCGCACATCCAGACATAAACATTCACATTTGACAAAGTGACGATCACCACAAACCCATCCACTAGTGTTGTAGTGAGAAAATGATCAAGGCACCATCGTTATTTACAAAAATAGAATCGATCCTAGATCATTATATAATCCTTGCATGGGAAAATATTGTAATTGAATAACAAGAAAGCACAATACAATACATATTATTTTATTGCTTTGTTTTACATATTATACATGGTGCATACTTTTATCATCTACAAATTCACTCACAAAATTTCATCAAATTCTGAGCAGTTTTGGTCCCTCAGATTTAGACTATCACACGTTGTTGCAAAAATTACTACATTTTTTTCTACTATAAATTTTTCTTGCTATAATTTTTTGCACTTCCTTTTTGGGTCAAATACTTTAGGAATACCAATATGGAAAGAGCTAAGTTTGGAAGGCTTTGATGAGATCCAAAGAAAATATGTTGAGATCTTGGCTAACCTTCTCTAAGTCTATCCTTTAAACCCTTTAGGAAAATCAGACTTCTTTGTTTAAAGTAAGGAAAGCAAAGGGTAGTATTCTATGAAGATCAGCTACCCTCTTCTAGATAGGGAAGGACTAAGTTGGATCCTAGTAAAGAAAGTATGGATAAAATGTCTAATCTCTAAAATTTCACTTTTCTTTTGGCTAGTAGTTCAAAATAAAATTTTGAACATAGATAATCTTTTCAAAAAAGGTTTAAATATTGTTAACAAGTGTCCTCGTTTCTTGGGTCCTACTAAACAATTTAGTAGATGCTTGCCTCCATTGGACTTCTCCTTTTATAAGTGTTTGGAATCCTTATAGTAACTTTGTCTCTGTCACCTCCTCTAGGGTTTGTGGCATAAACGTAATAAAAAAAATTTCAAGGAGAAAAAATGGAAAGTGGATTTTGTCAGTTCTAGAATTGAAAGTGCAATCTTGGAGAACCTTAAAATAGTGAATATCAAGGAATATATAGTGTAACAATAAGAGTTTTCATTGTGTAAAGAATGAGATATTCCAGTCCAGTCCCATCAACCCAAACAATGACCATTTAGAGAAGAGGTGCAATGGACTCCCCCTCCCCTTAACTAGATCAATCTCAACTTCGATGTAGCAGCAAATGGAAATCCAAGTCTAGCTAGTGCAGGTGGTGTAGTGAGGGAAGCTGATGGGGAGATCATTCTAACCTATGAAGACCCCTTAGGTTGTTAAACTAATAACTTTGTTCAGGCCAGAGCTATGTTGGTAGGAACCCAACTCCTATTGTAGCTAGAAGTGCAAAATGTGCTCATTGAAAGGGACTCTTTGAATATAATCAAGGCCTTGAAGGAAGAACAGGAATCAAGTTGGACTATTTCCAATATGATGTTGAAGAGCAAAATGAATCTCAGGAGATAAAAGAATATAATGATTCAACATGTGTATAGAGAAGATAATGGGGCAGTTGATTTTATGGCAAACCAAAGAGTAACCTTGGAGAATAAAAGGATTTGGAAATTTGATTCCCTCCCCCCACCGCCCCCTTGTTTATTAGATATAATCTAGGCTAAGAAGACAAAGAACAAGCACCTGTTAGAGTAGCAGGTGGGAATCAATGGTTCCAACTATGAAGTCAATGATGGGAATTAATCTCTAGGGGATAGACCCAAATGGTCTAGCCACCGTGGCATTAGCCAACAAATCAAATTGCCTAGGTCAAATAGATGACAAGATTCTAGTTGGGCATTTGAAGACAGTTAAAATCCTAAATCATGATGTTTAGGATGGCCATTCTTCTTTTGGTCCGTGTTTTTTGTTATGTGTAGTTGTGATGATGTTGTTTTTGTCTTTAAGGTGGATAATAATAGTTTGTTTAATAACAATAGTTTTTTAGTGGATATTGTTATTACAATTCTAAGTTAGAGAACAAGGACTATAAGTTTTTTTATGTTAATTGTTGATCTATTACAATTTTTGTTCAAAATCTAAACTTTAAAAAAATCTTTAAAAACTTTTGAACAGATTTAGAACCCAAAACCCATGTTACCTGAATAAAAAAAACAATGGAAAATTTTAGAGTTCAAACTATTCTATACTTTCAAATATATAGGCACTATGCTAAGTAAACACCGTTTCGAGAGTTAATTGGTGATTACTGAAACTCCAATATTTTCTTAAATGCAGTGGCAGACTAAAAGTGAAAAGCACGGGGAGCAAACCCTTGGGGCTCTACGGGGATGGCAACAGTTTCTGGAGGAGGTATGAAAAACTGGAGGAATGTAGTGATGGCATCAGGTCCGTCACAGAGCGTGCATGCTAGTGCTGGTATTTCATTTAAAAATGATTGGAAGGAACAAGATTTCCCATTGCATGCCAGGAATCGCTTGTTAAAGAACAATGGATGTTTGGAACGATGTGAAGCCAGGCCGGTTCTAGTGGTTCAACCAGACTCGATGGCAGAAGATGTGGAGTATTTAACCAAACATGCGCTTATTGGTAAATTTATGGGCATCCGAATTTCTCTTCCCTTTGTGGAGGCTTGGGTTAGGAAGACTTGGAACCCTGAAGGTGATGTGGAGGTGATGCTGAGTGCAAACAACTATTTTATGGTGGTTTTTTCTTGTCTTGCGGATCGTAACAAAGCATTTGAAGGAGGTCCCTATTTCTGTAACCAAGCGGGACTCTTTCTTAAACCCTGGCATGTGGGTTTCAACCCATCAGAGGAGCGGCCGTCACGGGTTTCGGTGTGGGTTCGGCTTTCGTGGCTCCCATTGGAATTTTGGAGAAATGACATCTTGCATATGATTGCCCTTCTACTTGGGAAGTCGGTTGGACCGTCACAACAGACGCTGGATAAAAAGGTAATCTCTGTTGCCCGTATCTGTGTTGAAATTGATTTAAACAATCCTATTCCAGATTCTATTGAAATACAGTTCGGATCAACCACATGGGTTCAAAAACTTGACTATGAAGCTCTTCCATTTCGTTGTCGGATTTGCCATGAATATGGCCACTTACAAAGAAAATGCCCTAAGTTTGTCCTGGCTTGTGGCTTCAAATCCTGGGCCCTCTCGAGCTGTACAAAATATGGATAAAGGAAAAGCCCCGATAAAGGAGGGGGATCAGGATAAGGAAGGCTTTGTTACGGTAAAACCTCGAAACAAAGGAAGAAAGGCAAAAAGAGACATTAAGGATAACCAGCCAGATGCTCAGCTCAACCATTTTGAAATTCTAGAGAACCTTGATCAGTGCATGGAGATACCTGAAACATCGCTACCTGTTATAGATATAACAGAACCAAATCAGTTGTCTCTTCATGAGGTGGAACCAAGGGAATCAGATATAGGGGGTTTAAATGAAGAACAGAGGGCTTTGGTTCCGAGTATAGGTGATATGGTTGGCCCTAGCCCTGGAAGTGAAGTTATCTTAGAAAATGGCATAGATTTAGATATGCCCTCTCCTACCTGAGCATCGATGCAGTCATCCATGGATCTAGAAACTCCTACTGGTGTCGGGATTGCAAACATAAAATAATTAAAAAAATGCTTTAGATAAGAATATGAAGGTGGGTCGAAGAAAGACCAGGATAAAATTAAGTTAATGGGGGAGACTTTGGTAGAGTCAGGTTTGGTGAGAACATTGGACTCCCATTTTTATAACCCCCAAAAATGATTATACTTTCATGGAATGTAAGGGGGTTGAACAACATCCCTAGACAAAAAGTTGTTCGTGATTTGATTCGTGTTCATTCTCCGGATGTGGTTTTTATTCAGGAGACTAAATTAGCTATTGATAGTTTGTTCAATATTGCTCCCAAGTTGTGGAGAAAGGGGCAATGTCAGTGTATTGGTGCATGTGGATATGCTGGTGGCCTTGCTTGTTTATGGGATCCAGTTAAGATCTCTCCTCTTACCTGGATTTCCAGCAGGTGGTCTATTTCGATGATCGGGCATGATAATGAATCTGGTGAGACCATCCTACTTACAAACGTGTATGCTCCTACTGATTACAATGGTAAAGTGAATTTATGGGAGCACATTGGCTTTGTGAGAAGTCTGGCTCCCCTGTACCCATGGATTTTGGCTGGAGACTTCAATTCTATCACTTTTCTGGAGGAAAAACGTGGTGGGATTGATCGTCTTGAGCCTTTTTCTTCTGTCTTCAATGCTCATATCCGGGCCTTGAACTTGGTTGACATCAAGCCGGATAATGGGATATTTACTTGGCATAATAGAAGATGTGGGGAATATTCCATTTCAGAGAGACTGGATAGGTTTCTGATCTCTAGTTTTTGGATTGGCAATAATAGAAGCGCTAGTTCTATGATTCTGGAGGGTAGAGGATCTGATCATTGGCCTATCAAACTCTCTACTCTGGAGTTAGGGCTAAAAAAGAATCCCTCATTTAAGTTTCAACTTATGTGGCTACGAGATCCTAAGCTTCATGATTTCATGCGAGGCTGGTGGACTAATGGCAAACCTCCTCATGGCACCGCTATGTACTCCTTTATGAAGCGGCTACAATTTGTTAAGCATAAATTGAAGAGATGGAATAGACTAAATTTTGGGAACCTTTCCTTGGCTAAGCTGGCAGCTCTTAGGAGGGTGGAAGAAGCTTCAAGGAAGATTAGAGATCAGGGACTCACAGAGGAGCTTCTTGTTGAGGAATCTGAGGCTGTAAAAGACCTTGCTGAATGGGAACTGAGGGAAGAAATTTTTTGGAAACAAAAAGCTCGAGTAGATTGGCTTCAGGAAGGGGATAGGAACACAACCTTCTTTTATAACTCTGTTAAGGCTCGTCGTAATGGTAACCCGATTACCTCTCTTGTTAATTCTCAGGGTGCCCTGCTTTCTTCTTTCAGGGATATTTCATAAGAGACTAAGAGGTATTTTTCCTCTCTCTTCAAGGAGGATGCCCTCTCGGATGATGAGGAAGAAAAACTTATTCTAAACTCGTATTCCCTCGATTGTTTCTAGAGAGATGAATGAGCACTTGATGGGTCCAATTTCCCTTGAGGAGCTGAAAAGTGTTGTATTCAAGATGAAAAAGGGGAAAGCCCTGGGTCCGGATGGATTCCCGATTGAGTTTTATCAAGAGTTTTGGGAGTTAATCAAATTTGACCTTTTGGAGGTGGTCCGTGAGTCCCAAAAGAACAAACAGATGCTAAGGGCCCTAAATGCTACCTTTGTGGTGCTTATTCCCAAGAAAGAGGGAGCGAATTCCCTGGATATGTTCAGGCCTATTGCTCTCTGTAATGTTGTATATAAGATCATCACAAAAATTATTGCTGAGAGGCTGAAGATATGGTTGAGCAAAATCATCTCTGAGGAGCAAGGTGGGTTTGTTGTTGGCCGACAAATCATGGATGGGGTTGTTATTGCTACAAAAGCTATTCACTCAATGGAAACTTCTAAGGAGAAAACTATGTTCATTAAGTTGGACATGGCAAAAGCCTATGACAGAGTTAGATGGTCCTTTCTTCAAAAAGTTCTTGCTGCTTTTGGCTTTGAGGAGGAATGGATTAGATGGGTGATGAGCTGTATTTCTTCTTCCTCATTCTCTGTTCTTGTTAATAACGAGACATCGGAGCTGTTTGAGGCCTCAAGGGGATTGAGGCAAGGAGATCCTCTATCTCCTTATTTGTTTATCATTATGGCAGAAGGGTTGGGCAGATTACTCAAGTCTCAGGTCAGGCATGGTCTCATTCAGGGGTGGAAGTGGGATAACAGTTTGCCACCTCTTTCCCACCTTCAATTTGTTGATGATACTGCTTTGTTGGGAGTTGCCACTATCAAGGAAGTTGGAAACATTAGACAGTCTCTTGACATATATCTTGGTGCTTCTGGACAGGTGATTAATGAGGACAAGTCCTTTATTTTCTTCTTCAATACCCCCCCTCTTATTCAAGCCAGGATTGCTCGCATTCTAAGATTCCAGGTCGGGACTCCCCCCTTCATTTATCTTGGGATTCCGATTTCATCTCATCCTCTGCCTAGATCTTCTTGGCAGTCTATACTTGATAAGTTTAGAAGGAAGGTAAATCACTGGACTGTCAGATGGCTATCCTCTGTAGGTAGAGTATTGCTTTTAAAATCTGTTATTCAAGCCTTACCCATTTACAGATGTTTTGTGCAAATAGCTCCTTCTCGTTTCATCAAGGACATGGATGCTTTGTCAAGACAATTTTTGTGGTCTAGCAAACTTGATCAATCTAAATGGAGTTTGGTTAGATGGGATTCCATTTGTAGGCCAATTCAAGAGGGAGGCCTTGGGTTGCGACAGGAAACTCTTTCTGGGTAGGCTTTGGCTATGAAACTTTATTGGAGATGGTGTACCTCTCAAGATCATATTTGGGCTAAAATATTATCTTATAAATACTTGAGAGGTATTTCTGAGGCAGATATCCCTAGAGCCAGTTTGGTTGGGAAAGGTTCTGTTATCTGGGACACTCTGAAAAGAGGAGCTAATTTAATTAAGCAGGGTTTGTTCTGGATTTGCAATCGGGGATCAGATGTTCTTTTTTGGGAGGATTCTTGGGATGGCCACCCTCCTATCTTGACTCAATATCCCAGGTTACATTCCCTAAGCATTTGTTTCTTGGAAGCGGGCTGGTCTCATGTGGAGGACTTTAAAAAAATCCAATATTTTGGAAATATGGAGATGTACAGATGGAAAGATCCATAGGAATGGCCCCAAGGGGGATTGGCCGAGGATAGAGATGTGCTTGCTCTTATTCTTGTAGGGAGGTACTGTTCTTCATTGAGGGATAAAGACATTCTGGCTTGGAACCCTAATCCCAAGGGAACCTACTCTATAGCCTATGGTTATCAAGTTCTTGATAAGCAAAAGTTTGGGAGTCTCCCTGTCACATGGTGGAAAAAGGTGTGGAATAGATTTGCTTGGCCGAAATGTAACTTTTTTCTCTCGCTGGTAGCTCGTAATAAATGCCTCACTTGGGATAACTTGAGGAAGAGGGGATTTCAGGGTCCCTCTTTATGTGTCCTTTGTGGTAAGAATGAGGATGACTCTTCTCATTTATTTTTCCAATGCTCCCTTGCCAGAGACATTTGGCACTGTTGGTGGAGTGCCTGGAACCATCCTTGTTTTCATGTGCTCTCCCTGGTGGAGTTTTGGAGTAGTCTGGGCAGACCTCCAGCCAAGGCCCCCTTCCTCCAAGTGGCTTGGAATTTGGGCCCTTCCTGCATCATCTGGAAAATTTGGCTCGAACGAAACCATCGCATTTTTGAGGGAAGTCATTTGGCTGTTCAACAGATCTGGCAAAGGATCCTGTGTATGGTTCAAGAAACTATCCATAGTAAATGTGATGTGGACCCCCATTTGGACTCTAGGGAGGAGAAGGTATGACAGGCCCTTGGTTTGTTTGGGGTTGGTGTGAATTCTTCTAGCCCTAGTAGGATTCCTCAACTTAGCAAGAAGGTTAGGAGAGAGGGTAGATGGAGACTGCCCCCTAGAGGAGTTTTAAAAATTAATACTGATGGGTCGTCCAGGGGCAATCCTGGACATGCTGGAATTGGTGGTGTTGGGAGAGATTCTGCTGGCGTGGTCAGTTTTTTCTTTTCCATTTATAAAGGTGTTCACTCCAACAATCTTATGGAAGCTCTGGCGATACTTGAGGCCTTGCAAAGGGGGTTTTCTCTTGGCTGGCGCAGGATTCTTTGTGAGTCTGACTCTCAAATTTTGGTTAATCTTTTAAACAACAAAAGAGTGGAGGATGTTAATTGGCAGTTGGCCTCTGTGACCATTCAGATTCTCAGAATGAGTGAAGAGTTCGAATTTATATCCTTTGTGCACATTCCAAGGGAATGGAATGGGGTTGCTGATTACCTGGCCAAAAGGGCTTTTGAGCTATTGGATACTCAGAGTATTGATAACTGGGAGAGTCTCCCGTCTGGGGATTCTCAACACCTATGGGAGTTGATCCATAAGGATGTTCAGACTTAATGTGGTTTGTTTTTTTTGGTTTTCTTTGGGAGTTGACCTTGTCTGGTGATTTAGCCTGTCTTGTTGCTTATTTGAGTCCTGGTTGGGGGCTCAACTGTACTTTGTAATCCAGAATTTTTATCAATAAATTTTTACCCCTTTATTTAAAAAAAAGAAGTGAAAAGCACGAAAATTTTGGTTGATTTTTAATTTGTAATGGCTCACAATAAGGATTCTGCTATAAAATAGTTGAGCCATCAAAATGTATGAAACATGTTTGGAATTTTGTTGTGGAATCTCTTGACTTGGGAGTCTAATTATTAATGAGGACCAAGGCAACAGATAACGTGATCCACAGGCCTAACGATTTATCGCTTTCTATTAAAAGGTGCTTTTTCGATCCAAGATATATCTGATAATGTTGAGCCTTTTCTAGAAGTTTATTAAAATAGAAATTGATGTGTAAAAGTATAAATAAAAATTTTATATATAAAAAATTTATTATTAGTATTGTAAACATTTCATCTATTGTTGTATTTTTATTGATTTAGTTTATTTATTCTTATTTAAGTGGATTATTTATCCATTTATACGTGAATGAATCATCCAATTTATATATAATTAGATTAGATCATTTTTTTTTTGTTGAGTAAATTAGATTAGATCATATAAATTTTATTTTTATGGTTTTAAAAATTATATATCAACATAAAAATTAAAATATTAAAATGTAATAAAAAAATATTGTATTGAAAAATAATAAATTAATAAATAAAATTTGTGTATTTTGCATAAAAAAATTTATGTTTATTCTTTTTAATTTTTTTTAATGAAAAAGTATTATATTAAATACAAGATCTAAATATACAAAAGTGGATGGACACATCACACCCCAAGCACAAAATAAACAGGTTGACTAGACAGCCTGGACACAGTTCAAATGTTCACCGACAAAATACTACACAAAGGCGGTCTTAACTACAAAAAAACAAATATATCAGAACATCCATTAATTGTTCCAACCCGACCCTAGCATCGTGACATGCATCTCAGGAGTAGGCTGGTTAGTAGGACTCAGCGGAGCCTCACTGGGAGTGCTCCATCCTGCATACACAACTATACCACTAGCAATGCCCATGCTCCATCCATTACTGGCATCACCATTGCCACCCTTCGAAGAACCAACTTGGTAGGGAGAACGTAGGGGAGTTCCCCAGCCATGGCGAGTTCCCCAGCCATCCTCACAGTGAAATGAATCAGAACGTGGGTGAGCTCCCCAATTAGTAAACTGTTGAGAAGGGCTTGAGAGTGGTAATCTTTGCATGTTTTCGCTAGACAGCTATGTGCAAGCCCTAGAGGATCGTTGGCCCCGCTATCCAGTGGTGGGCAATGACATTGCTGGGATCTGGAATGGGTATGCTTTTCAGGATCTGGAGGGACTCTACTCATAGTACATGGAGCATTGCCCCAATAGTCAATCAACTCCTGAAGATGTTTGATTTTTATTGCAACCTTATTAGCTTGCACCTAAATTTGTAACCAGACATCATGAAATACCATCAGCTTATCTAAAAGAGAGAAGATAACAGAGGGAGTTTTATCTGAAAAAACTATCTCATTTTTAGATTTCCAAATATGAAACAAAAAGTTAATTCTAAAGATGTTCTAGAACTCTAATAGAGGCTGAGAAAAATCAGGTGTATCCCCCAACAGATTGTAAAGACAAGTTAAAAGAGAATGTAAGAACGACTAAAAAAAAGACTCCATCCACTCCCAGGCCATCCTTGCTCTGATGTAGTCCCAAAAAATATGCAAGGTATATTCTGCCTCCCACCAAAAAGGGCAAGTGGAATTATCAATTCCCAAGTGCCTAAGCCTCTGGCCAAGCGGCAGACCCTGATACAACAAAATCCAAGCAAAAATGATCTGCTTGGGTTCAATATATGGGGCTCAGGTAATTTGAAATCGTGCCTGCCATTTGGACTTGGATGAGAACAAATCCCAACGCCCATTGAGCTTTGGTACCATTGGGATATTGGGTGAAATCCAACAATAACCTTGCTTAGTCATGTAATTAAACATAGGGACATGTTTATACCATTCCCACTCTTTCCACCAAGGTTGTTGGACAACCTAAACAAGCTTTAGTAAAAGGAAAAATGGTGTACAATTGATAACCATATCATAAGTGGCTTTATCTGCGGGATTTAAGGCATGTTGTTGTTGAAAAAGCTCCCAAGGGATCTAATCTCGAGTTTACCTGCAACAAAAATCAATAATGGATACAATGTCCTTTTTTAAAAAAATTAGCATGGATCCATTGAACTTGAGCGAGTGGTTGTCCCTGATATTGAACCATAGGGGACCACCATAAATTCAAATTTGCTACAGCTGCTCCACGGTGGCGACCAACACCTTTCCAACGGAGCCAAGGCTTGATAGACTCCCAGGCCCGCCAAATACTTTGAGTCACAAAGGACCCAAAAATTTTAATAGGAACAGGGGCTACAAGTATGGAGGGTAGATCCAACCCCTTCCAATATTTCTTGCCAAATGGTAGCCCTGTGGTAACACAGTTCCTAATCAGAACTTTCCAGGATTCAACACCTTTAAGAGCCCTGATAATCCATTTAGCGTTGAGATCCAAACCTTTACGGTAGCAGTTAAACAGCCCCAAACCTCCCAATTTATTTGGGAGGCAACATAATTCCCAAGCTACTCTGTGAAAGCCATGTTTATGATAAGAACTAGACCAGAGAAAATCCTACAAAATCTTTTCCAGCTTCTTATAGCAAGCTTGAGAAGGAACCCAGTAGGAGGAATAATAAACATGAGTACTGGAAAGAACTTTAGAACATATTTGGAATTTACCCGCAAGGGACAACTTCTTGGTGACCCAGTAAGTGAGATTTCCCTCCACTCTTTGCACCACATAATCCCAAAGTTGAGATGGAGTACTCTGAAAAGCAAAGGGGATGCCCAAAAACTTGAACATCTCCTTTGATTGAATCCACCTCCACTGGTAGTGCTCAAGCCAGGGTGGAAGAGGACTGGAGGATTACTAGTAACACATAGTCTTCCTCCACTGAATGTTGGAACCTGAAGCCTTACAAAAAAAATCTAGGAATAAAAGAGTCTGCGTGACAGAAACCTCATCCTCATTGAGAGTTAAAAAAGAATCATCAGCAAAATGACCGTTAATGAGTTACCCTTGTCTTCCTGGTATGGAAATACCCTTAACCAAACCTTGTGAGGCTTTACGGGTAAGAAGGTAACCAAAAGCTTCAACTGCAAGCACATAGAGGGAGGGGCAAGAGGACACCCTTAGCGAATAGATATGAATAGACCAATACCCTCTGTTTGCACACCATTCAGCGTGAAAATCGCTAAAGCATGTGTAAACAACATCTTCACAGATTGAACAAATCCAGGACCAAATCCAAGCATTATAAGCATAGATAGAATAAAATGCCATTCAATTCTATCTTATACTTTTTCAAAGTCAATTTTAATAAACATGACCTCTTGTTGAGACTGTCGAGCCCATTCCATGCCTTCCCAAACTGCAATGACATTATCTAGAATATATCGATTACGAATGAAACTTGTTTGCTCATGTCTCACAATAATAGGAAGCAGAGGTCGAAGCCGAAGAGCAAGGGCCTTAGCAATAATTTTGTAGTTGACATTCAACAGAGTGATAGGCCTCCAGTTGGTGATCACCTTAGGATTGCCAGGCTTGGGGATGAATTTTATGTTGCCTTTGTTAATAATGGACCCTAAGGAGCCAGTGAACATGGCTTCTTGATAAACCCATAGAAGATTTGGGCCAGTCAAATCCCATAAAGATTTATAAAATTCACAAGGGAAATCATCCAGGCCTAGCGCTTTATCATTGGCCATGTGGGATAGAGCCTCAGCAAGTTCCTCTAAGGAAAAGGCTTTTCGTAGGCTTCTTTCTGGGAGGTCGATAATTTGTTGGGAACCATCGAGCAACACTCCTCCAATGCTTGCAGTCTCTCATATGAGAGATGCTGAGTGGCAAAGACCTGTTGATAGTGGCTAACAAATGCCTTGGAAATGTCAGGTAGCTCGGTAAGCCGTTCACCATTATCCACAATGGCTTTGAACTAAACCGCTTGTTTGGGCGGTCTGAGACGCTGGAAGAACTCCTTGGAGACCCTATCTCCGACTTTATATTTGTTCTTCGTTATTTTTTTCTTTTATGTAAAACTATTATTTGCTATCAAAACACTTGATTATTTCATCTTCATTGGTGATATTCACACCCGCATCCACTTTACAAAAGGAAGGAATCCACTTCCATAAGTAGTTAAACATATTTGTTATCAGACAGTTGAAATATTCATTCAGGGTCTCTCCTTTTGAAGGAGATGACTATGAGGTTAATTGCTTTCATTGTATATGACGAAGAACGCGAGACACTTGGAATTGAATATATATATATATATATATATATATAATTAAATTAATGTAATTTTTAATATTTATTTATAAGACGATTTGTTCATTTAATTAAATTATTTATATTTAAGCTAGTGTACAATTTTATTCATCAAATTAGATCATCTTTTATGCTTGTCTCTTAATTTAATTTAGAACAATTTAAAAAATAATGTCTCAGCTAAAAAAACAAATAATAATATTATAGCAAATCATTTAAACATTATTATATATATATATATATATATATATAAAGATATTTCAAAATTAATATAGCAATACATATTTATGTTAAAGTATGTCAAAGAGAGTATTTAAAGGTTGGAAATAATTAAAGTCTTATATGTTGATAAATTATAGTAAAATATTTCAAATGGGGAATAGAAAACTTAACACTGCGTATAGAAGTTTATTTGACACTATCATTTTGTTAGGCCTTATATAAAATGAACAAGATGAGATTATTTTATTGATACAAATGGTTACAATATAAAGGCATAAGCCTATATGAAATGCATGACACTTGTCAAGTGAAACTGACAAGTGTCAAGGAAGGCATAGTGCACATTACATTAATTCTAACATTCCCCCTTAATGTGCACTATCCTAACTAAAGAAGAAACAAAACAAGTCAACATTATAAACTGACAAGTGTCAAAACAGAGGCATAGTGCACTTTAATTCTAACATTCCCCCTTAAAGTGCACTATCCTAACTAAAGAAGAAACAAAACAAGTCAACATTAGGTAACATTCCCCCTTAATTTTGACTTCTCTAAAACAACCTATCATCCTCTCTTATTGCTAATTTGGTCTAGGCTCGTGCTCTTTGTGCTTGGCTCTCCAACTGTGAATAATGCTAGATTCACTGTGTATACATCTCGATGTGTTGCCTCAGGGTCAGCCACTTCCACGGGTCTGTTGCCACTGGGTCAACCGTCTAAGTGCCTCAGGGTCATCATGGGTGCCTCAGGGTCAGCCACTTCTAGGTCTGTTGCCTCTGCAGGTCATCCTCAAAGGATGTTGCCTCTTATAGGTCACTGACTAGATCCACCACGAATATCAAATCCTTCCTCATGGTGAACTCAATCTAGAAGGTGTTGGTCCCTTCCGAAAATGCACCTTAATACAAAGAAAAAATGAGCCATATAAGAGTGTCGGTCTCTGTCGAAAATGCACTCAATACAATAAAATGAGCCATAGATCCAAATATGGAGGAGAAGAAGAAAGAAGAAAAGAAGAGAATATTCTGAAGTGTCTTCGTCTGTAGTCTTCAGAAGTAGATCCGAAAAAAAAACCTCGGATGGAGTCTAGGGTGTCTATGTCTGTAGTCCCTAGAATAAATGTCCTTATGGTAGTCACCTCATCTTACCGGAATGCATCGGTAACCAGTCACTGCATCCGCCAAGTAGAAATAGGAGAATACTAGATACTAGGTTCACTTACAAGTGCCTTGGGAGTGTCGGGTACAACCACTCCAAGGTAGAAAACTTTGAGGCTTAAAAAACTCAACTGAAACAGCCTCATAATTACAAATGGACACCACCATTGTGTCCGTCGTGGAAAAACGTTTCCAACGACTATAAATACCCTTATATTCCACCATCAAAGGGTTCTTCATCATGTGGAAAGACCATAATGCCTATCTAAGGCAACAAAATAAACCTCAGGAATATCATATTCTTGGCATCGCACTATGGCGGAATAAAAAGACAGACTCAATTTTCCCTCGTAGGGGGATTACATGGGCCATCTAGGCCATCATCAGTTTTTAAATGAAGGAGTACAATAAGAGCCATGTGGGTCTTCCACTTCCACTCTTCCATGTGGAAAAAGCATTAAAAAAATAGCTAATGAGGCCATATAGTCGGCCATTTGCTCCCTTCCAACAAGCATGAGGGGCCTTCCACCTCAATTCAGAAAATAGCATTGAAAATTAGTTCCCCCACCATACAATAATAAAGTGTTCCCTTTTGAATTAAAATACCCCTTTGATCTTTAAAATAATAGTCCTCTCTTATGTTATGCTTTCATTTAAAAAATGCATCACACAAATAAAAACAACACGGTCACGGTATAATGCATGTTCAGCGCCACCACTTCTCATGGGCTTGTCGCCCATTTAAGACGACACGTCTTCACCCCACTGCACGCACCAACTGCCACTAAACTGAACGTCTTCAATTTCGACGAAATGCAGGACCTTCTTAGGCACACGGGCTGCCACGATTCCAATTTTGTTTCCCTTGTATCCCCTCCTCACAGGGATGACCGACAGTTTGGCGAGGATAAGTGCTCCCCTGATGGCGGTGGCGACCTCCTTGCTGCACTTCACACCGAGCCCCACGTGGCCGTTGCTGTCGCCGACGACAACGAACGCCTTGAAGCGTGTGCGTTGCCCGGCCCGCGTCTGCTTCTGCACAGGCATAATCTTCATGACCTCGTCCTTCAGCTGGGGGCCCAGAATGCTCTCCACGATCTGATGCTCCTTCACGGGGAGAGAAAAGAGATAGATCTGCTCTATAGGGATGATTGGTAGAGTTGCCATTACAACAGAGTAGAAAACATCAATGAATTGGAGTGAATATCTTCACGGTGGCGAAACAAAATAAGAATGATGAAAAAAAAAAATTTGGGGGCTTCATCACAAAAAATGGCCTTGCATAGCGCGATGTCCTCATTCGAATCATATCTGACGCTGATGCCGAGCAGCATGTTTACCAATGGCTATAGTGTCTCTGCTCCGGTAGGATCTCCACCAGTGCAGGCGACAGGCATTTCTGGACCGCCAAATATCTTTGCTTGACCAAGAACGAAATGGGCTCTCACATTTCAATGTTTTGCACGGCTCTGATCTCCAGCTGCAGTGACTTTTGCTCGAGCTCTGATCTCCAGCTGTGGTGCGGTGCATTTTCATCAGTGAAATGGGACTGTATTTTCAACTGTCTTTGTATTCTTACAGACCAACCCGGCCGCTATCTACTAACAATCTCGCCGAGCAACTCATGATGATTAACAAGGAGAACAACCAAGGGAAGAGCAGACGAAAACTACATAATTTATGGGACTAAAGATTGAAGTCGAAGCCAGTGCCGAGATTAACCCTAAAACCTAAAACCAGATCTGGTCATTCCGCATAATGTCACAAATTATTTTATGGTCGTTTACAGCATTTGGAAATGTTGTCAACATAGCTCTGCAGGATGAATATAAAACCAAAGATATCTGCCTCACGTGGCTGGCGAGCATACTCCCAAATTTTAATATTTTTGATCATCTAGTTTCTGATCCATCAAATGATGGAGAGCATACTCCCTCGATAAAAATTTAAAAAATAGAGAAAAAATGAGGGGGAGGGAGGATTTCCATGAGGGAAATCCCCCCTCAAGGGTTTCACAGGGCAGGGAAAGCCTGCTCTGATACCAAATGTCAGGCCTTATATAAAATGAACAAGATGAGATTATTTTATTGATACAAATAATTACAATATATAGGCATAAGCCTATATGAAATACATGACACTTGTCAAGTGAAACTGACAAGTGTCAAGGAAGGCATAGTGCACATTACATTAATTCTAACACATTTAACATAGTTTATCAAAAAAAAGAATGAAAACAACAAAAAAATTAGTTGTGTCTCTCTTCAAAAGTGATGATATACACAATCTTTCAAATTATAAAATCATAATGGCTAATCCTTTATTTGTAAAGATATTCAATAATATGGTTGGGTACAAAATCATTAAATGGGTAGAATAACGAAGAAAAAAGGTAAAAGGATAAGTTGGTTTTAAACCAAAACACTTAACAATAAATCATTACATCACATTGAGATATATTATTGAAAAATATAAGTAGAAAAGAATGCATATTTTATATTTGTTGGCATCAAAAAGGTCTTTTATATAGTGCCTAAAAGCAAAAATATTGAATAACTAGACATACCAAAAAAATATAGGGCATGAGTATATAGACTCAATAAAGATGTTCAAGCTAAAATCAAAATAATATCTCTTAGAATACTTTGGAAGTGGTATGAGAGTTAATTACGAATGCCCATTATACTCAATTTTATTTGGCAAATATATTGGTAAGTTAAAATAATGGCTAAACTTGGGTGGAGAGGAGGGTTTGTGGCTAGGCCATTATGTGTGAAGCTACTTTTGTATGCATGTGATATCATTTTGATTACAAGGAGAGAAAAATCATTAAGACAACATTTTAAGGCCTCACAAAGATAACACAAAGATTAAGATAACATTTAAAGGTCTAGGAAAGTTACATGCAAATGAATGCTACCAAAACAAAGATAGTGGATTTTGTCAAACCAAAGAAATTAAAATAATTAAGCTTCTAATTTGAATAGATTTTGGTAGAAGAAGTAATAATTTAATACAAGTATCATGGCACATATTTCAATAATTGACTTAGTTGGACAACATGCAATTTGAAAAGAATATTGGGAGATTGGAGTGCATTCTTTGCATTATAGAGCATGTGTATATGCACAGAACTATCAAACTAGAAGGTCATTGTAGTCTTATTTAGATTATTGGTAGTGTTAGTGGTTCTTTATGGGTTTGCAATACATGCTAGCAATATATCAAACTTGAAATGGAGGAAAATAGAGAGGACCCAAAAGTGTTGATTATAATACAATTCAAAATTAATTAATTAATTCTATATAAAATATATATATTTCTTATAGAGGCAACCATAATGATTTACCTTCTAGGATATTAAAAAAAAAATATTAAACACATGTATATAAATAGGTGGCCTAAGGTTATGATGGGAGAGGAGATGAAAAAAATAAATCTTAGAAGAAATAAAATATCAAATGGATCAAAAATAAGGTATTTAATTTAATAGAATACCCAAGAAATCAACAAGGATATGAAATTCTATGCAAGAAATGGAGATTGGAAGAAAGACACATTACCTTGTTGAGTTCAACCCCATAGTGACTAACATCAAAAATCATATATGAAGATCAAAGATGCTTATAGCCCAATTGAGGACTATCTCACATCAACTCATATGTAAGACAGATAGATGGAAGAGGCCTAAAGTGAAATGAAAAGAGAGGATATACATACTGATTACACTTTAGGGAGAGTGAAATAAGAAAAATATTGTCTTGGAATGTAAATCTTACAATGATATTCAATATCGATATGTTGATACTTTAGCAATGGATTTTATGTGTGAATCAATTGAAGAAACAAAAAGAAAAAGAAAAGAAAAAACTAGGAGAATGTATCAACAAGATCAATAGCAAAAGATTAATTCTTTGAAAAATAAAATGATGAATCAACCTTGATTTTTTTACATATTTTTTTCTATTTAAGGAACAAGTAAGATAACATATTGTGTTTAGAGATACATATATGTTGTTCCATAGGTTGTTTGATTTTATGGACATTAAAACCCTTCAGTTATCTTCTATATCAACCCTTTAAATCACTTTTTATGGTTTAAAGTTTTTTGTGGTGTTGACATGTTTAGATTTTGAAATCCCTAAGTGAGGAATGGTATATATATTGTAAAAGTTATTTTAATTAATAATTAATTAGAAGAAATATTCTTATAATATCTAAACAAGTAACCGACTTCAATATTGAACCATAATTAACCAATTTACTTGTATCTCATACATATTAATATATCCTTTGACTCCGTGGAAATTTCTAGTTGTTGATCCCCTGGCTACTTTTGGCCCCATGGTTGTGTTGGGTTTCCTAGCTTCGATGGCCTGCAAAGATTTCTTTCTCCAGTTCCAACAGTGGTGGTGTTCTTCTTGGTGCCAAAGGCCAGAGTCCCTTCGGTTCGTGCGGAGTGGTGAGGTCATGGGTGGGTGCTCGTTGGTGGTCCCTTCTCGTGGGTGGGCTTCGTTTTTGGGCTCCTATTTAGGGGCTTCTTGTTGTTGGACCTGATCCTTTTGGTGTACACTCAGATCTTTCTTCTTGGCTTCGAGGGTGGCCTTGCATTTTGAATGCTATTGAGTGGATCCATTGGCTTCCCAGGTTCAATCCTTGAAGTTATTCGTCTGTAGGGATGGAGGGTTCCAGATCCTTTTTGGTTGCTCAAGGTACCATATTGCATCCTTCGGTCTTTGGGGAGTGGACCTGTGCTTTATCGACAACTTTGGTTTATCCTGACTCCTCCAGATTTGGGTCGTGGATGGGTGCTCGTTGGTGGTCCCTTCTCATGGGTGGGCTTCATTTTCGGGCTCCTGTTCGGGGGCTTCTTCCTTGTTGGACCTGATCCTTTTGGTGTACACTCATATTTTTCTTCTTGGCTTTGAGGGTGGCCTTGCATTTTAAATGCTATTGAGTGGATCCATTGGCTTCCCAGGTTCAGTCCTTGAAGTTATTCATCTGCAGGGATGGAAGGTTCCAGATCCTTTTTGGTTGCTCGGGATACCATACTGCATCCTTCGGTCTTTGGGGAGTGGACCTGTGCTTTGTCGACAACTTTGGTTTATCCTGACTCCTCCAGATCTGGATCCTTGGAATCTTCCTGCCCATCTCTGCTCTTCGCCTGGGTTTTGCGGGCCTTCATTTCCTTGGGTCTTATGGATTCCTTGAAGTTCACCTCTATGTGCAGGATTGTTGTTCCACTTTTCAGGCTTGTGTTGTGGCATCCCTGGATTGCTGCTGCTTCCTGGACAGCGTCCTACTGCTGCATCATGTTCGCTTTCCTATCGTTGCTTCCCGGTTTGCATCTTGATCGACATCCTGACCAGTTGCTGCTTCATGGATTGCATTCCAGTCGACGTCCTGGTTTGCATCCTGTAGATGCTTCCTAGTCTGCATCCTACAAGCTGCGTCCCTGGCCGCCCGTGGGCGGGAATGATTTTCAAATTTCAATTTTTTTGTTTTTCCTACTTCATTTTCAAATTTCAATTTTAAATTTTGGGCGGGATGGCCCTGTTTCAAAATTTTCATCCTTTATATGGTTTTAGGCGGGATGGCTCTATTTCAAATTTTCCATCCTTTGTATGGTTTTTGGGCGGAATGGCCCATATTCTAATTTTCCATCCTCTGTATGGTTTTGGACGGGATGAGCCTGATTCAAATTTTACCAGTTTAGTTTTTTTTCTCCAATAAATCACAAAGGATCTGTTTCTTCAACTATTTTTTGATTGGAAACTCTTCTCCCAACCTTCTTCTCTTTGTAAAATATTACGGGATCCTTTCAAAACCCCTTTTACCAATCAAAAAATATAAAATATTTTATTATATTTTTAAAGTAAAATATACTTTTATAAAAAATAGATTTAAAAAATAAATAATAAATTAAAAAATAATTTATTAAAATAATATTTTATAAAAATGAGCAAAAATGATGTCTAATATACAAAATAAAGCTTTCATCACCCAAAATGAAGATTTATAATAATATACAAACAAATCTAAAATAAATAAATAAAGCTTTCATCACCGAGAATGAAGATTTATAATCATGGAGGTGGATGGATGGTTTAAATGAAGTTGGATGTTTCTAATTCGATAAAGTGAAAAATCGAGGTGCTTCGAGAGACTAAAGTCAAAAGTGCTGTGAACTTTTTTGAGTGCACGAGTATGCCCGTGGTCATTTAACTCGCAAGCTGGAGCGCGAAATAAGTTGTTATTGTTGAATTATTGCCAATTTTTAAATAATAAAAAAATATTGTTACTTGTGAAAACCGTGGTGACACGTTATTTTTAAATAATAATTTATCTATTAAAAATACATATTTTAAGTTTATTTCATAGACTCTAGTGCACGTCTTAATCTCTAGCACTTTCCATTTGTGTCCTCTTTAAAGGCCCAAATAAACAAACTTAAAACAAAGTTTGTAAGTACGAAGAGAGAAATTACTAGTAATTTTATATTTTTGACTTAAGACACTTTGATAGCAAACTACTACCAGTTGCATCTGAGGAGGTATAATCATGAATACAATTTTTAGTTGCTTTATGAAAAGGTGACTTGAATTAGATTAATAGTTTAACTGATAATAAGAGCATACATAATAAAATGGAAGAAGTAGCATATATATATATATATATATATATATATATATATATATATATATAATCTATAGTCAACCTTTAAAATTATGATGGTATTTCCATTATGGATCCTCGATACCGCAAGAGGTAAAGAGAATTATTGAACACATTTTATTAGGGTGAAAAGTAAATAAATAAATTATATGTATAATATTATGTAAAGATAGTGTTTTTAAGAAGTTTTGAAGGGTCTTCGAAACTGTTGGATGGTAGAAGAAGAGGATTTTATGGAAACAAGACTAATATATAAAATAAGATAGAGGATGTGGACTCTAAGAAGGGTCAAAATAACAATGAGTACACGCGGGTGGATACAAGCTAGTGATCATATCCCACTACAAAATATTTTTCAGTTCATAGCAGTCAATCTCAAACAAGAGCAGAATCAAGGGCGCAAATGCATAAGAGGCAGAGGACCAACTTTAGAACACCAAGCTAGGGTTGTATTGTAATAAGTGGAAATGCCTCAACATGAGAACAAACTTTGGTCATTGGATAATAATCAAGGAGGGACTAATATTGTTGGTTATAGCAAGGAAAAGGAGTTGATCCCTAGTATGAGAAGAGAATTTGGTGAAACATCGCCAAAAAATGACTTTCTAGAATGCAATTAATAATACTAGGATTCCTTGCAATATTTTGAGAATGCCCAAAACAAACCCTATGAAACTATCCTTGGGGTGCATGAAAGTGGTAGATGGATCTTTCATAGTCCAACTATAGATCAGACATACAAATTAGGATCGATGCTATGTAACATAGAGGATTAATCTATCAATTTATGGGTCTTCGTCACACCCTTCCTACTTTTAAGATGTGGGCTGCTAGAAAATGGAGAACTAGAGGTGAGTTAAATATTTTTGCTTACCCCAATAGTTACTTCTTGGTTCTTTTTGCTAACAAGGAGGATAACGAACAAGTTTTCTAGGTGTGTCCTTGGTTTTTAGGTAGGGTTGGGATTTTCATGAAGCGTTGGCATACCAAGTTCAAGGGAGAAGAGAAAATGCCCTCAATAGCCCCCGACTGGGTGAGACTTTTTGGGTTACCATCTAAGTTTTGGAACCAAATTGTCTTCATGGCAATAGATAATACTCTAGGATCTTAGATGATGACATCTGATAGTACAAGCCAATTTGAAGAAATTATCTATGCCAAAAAAATTGTTCTCATCAACTTTGACAAGCCCTCATCGAAAAATATTACTCTGTATTTTAGGGAGGATACCCAGGAACAAGACGTGAACTATAATAACATCCCCTTCGATAGTAGGATTTATCATGAATATGATCACCTAGCTAGGGATTGTAAATATTGGATCCCAAATTCAACACAAGAGAAAACAACCGCTAGAGGTTTCCAACTGCCTAAACATAATAACATACAGAGGAAGCAAACAACTAAAGAACATATAGTCATATCAACTAATAAGGTTGCTAACCTCCTAATTGATCATGAGGAGAACATCATGAAGATGAAGATCCTAGAAACCCCACTTCAAGCCTTGATAAAGGAACCAATAGTTGAAGAAATAAATTATAAAATCGAGCCAACTGTAGCTCTACCAAGTAGCCCACAAGAGAACCCAACCCAACAATCAAAGAGATCCCAAAGGAAAAATAAAAAAGAAGAGAAAGATAATTGTTAGAATTACCCCTACGTAGCTCATTATTGTTAGCATATGCTATTAGGATTATTGTTATTTCTACGTATCTTATTGTTAGGCATCTTTTTGGTTAGAGTTATTTGAGCAATCCAAATGTGGCATAGGCTATTGTCAGAGTATTTATTAGAAGTAATTTAGGCTTTCAAGCCTATATAACTATTGTAAAGTCTTGACTTCAAATTAATCAATGTGCATCATTTCACATTGTGGTATTAGAGCAGAGGAGAGGTCGAAGCGATTGGTCAAGGTGAGCCGAGAGGTGATTGGCACTCGTAATCCGGAGAGAATTCCAGGTGGGCCGAGAGGTGCCCACAAGAAGTCTGCTTGTCAACCATAGATTGTTCGATGCCAAGGACAGACGTGGCCATAACGTGGCCGACCTTTATTTAAGACCTGAAGTCCAATACACACGACACCTGATGTGGTGATTGGGCAGACAACCTAACACGGTGACTAGGCACAGTAGGGACCTGACGCGTGTAGATTTGGACATGACTCCCAGTAGTTACTAGATAGAAAATTGGACTCTTAATAGACATACAAACACCTAAGACCAGATATCTCAACCAAAGCTGGCAGAAACTAAACCAATCAGATCCTATCGAACCAGACTGACGTGTACTAGACACAGACTACAACCTAGTGATAAACTACCTTGGACGAGCTACGTGGAAGGATGCAATAGAACACGTGGATCAGTAGACATACGTGGTAAGCAACGATGTGGCGAGAAACAAAAGAGGAAGGATAGTCAACACGACTACCCGAAGGTAGTCATTAACCTAAGCATGATTATTTGTTTTTAAAACACTAATCATTCTTTTCTCGCTCCATGTGGGATTTTAATCCCCGATCAAATAAAAAAAACTCTTCGGATCATGATGCAACATCTATAGATTGTAGATCATAGACTAAACCAGCATCGCACAAGCGTGAGGAAACAACTATTCATAGAAGAAGATTTCGGTAGCAGCAGAAACTTGTTTTTGTATTTCCAGGCTGAGACGTTGATGCAAGAGGGTGAAGGAAACTTTCCCAACGCTAGCTTTGCATAGCCACTACTTTGAGAATCACAGTCATGGAGTTAGATCACATTGCGAGATCGAGCAAGTGCAGGCTCAATCATGTTTGTGGAGGCTGTGTTTGTAGACAGCGCACAAACACGATCTGACTCCTATGAATCAAATCACTGGTGACATTCAGATGACCAAAAGTCTAAAGAGCCTTATCGTGAGGAGAAATCAATTCTTATAATCTAATGGAGTGAAGAGAAGTCTAAAAAGATAGAGGTATTTTATAAAATTTGAATTGATATTTCTTTCTGGTTGGGTATTGATGATGTCTTCTTGTGTTGTTACTATTTAGTACAAGTAAAATAGACAGGAGTATTTATTGTGCTTTCTTCCAAAATCTTGTTGATTAAGTAATAGCATCCAATAATAATCTACCCATTCCTGAGTTCAATGGGCTAGATTATGAGTATTGGTCCATCAAGATGAGGACCTTACTCATTGGCAAAGGACTATGGGATATAGTCGAAGAAGGTTATGCAGAACCTGCAGATTGGACAACCTTGAGTGCAGCAGATAAAACCAACATGAAGGATGCCCAAAAGAAAAACTCTTTTGCCCTCTACCATCTCCAAGCAGCCTTGGAGAAAAGCATCTTTCCAAGGATTGCTTCTTGTTTAACAACCCAAGATGCATGGAGATCCTTGAAAGATAGCTATCAAGGTAGTGTTCAAGTGAAGCAAGTAAGGCTTCAAACCTTGAAGAGAGATTTTGAAAATCTCAAAATGCAAAATGATGAAAATGTAGGTGATTATTGTGTTAGAGTGAAAGCCATTGTAAACAAAATGCAAACCCTTGGAGAAGACATCAAAACTGAAGTAGTTGTGAAGAAAGTGTTGAGAACACTTCTTCATAAATGGAACCATATTGCAATCATTATTGAGGAGTCTAAAGATTTGTCTACTCTAACTTTTGATGCTCTTATTGGTTCTTTGATGTCTCATGAAGAGAGACTACAAGGTTCTACATCAACAAGCTATGGAGGTGATGACAAAGCCTTCTCATCCAAGGAGGGTGAGACTCAAGGAAGAGGACAAGGAAGAGGCCAAGGAAGAGGACAAAGGAGAGGCAAAGGAAGAGGTAGCTCAAGAGGTGGCAACCAAGGAAGAGGAAGAGGAGGTGACAAATCAAAGAAAGCTTGTTACAATTGTGGTAAGCTTGGTCACTTTGCTAAAGATTGTTGGTCCAAGACTTCTCAAGAAGGGAGAGGTCAATATGGAAACTATGGAGAAGAGGAAGGAACTTCTTCAAATCTGTTCCTTACTTATGGAAAATCAGATCAAAATCTCAATGAAACTTGGATTTTGGATACTGGTTGCTCAAATCATATGAGTGGCAAAGAAGAGCTATTTGCTACAATGGATTCCACCTACAAGTCAAAGATCAAATTGGGAGATGACAAAGCCCTACAAGTTGAAGGTATGGGAGCCATGGAGGTTCCAACAAAAGAAGGCACAAAGAAGGTAAACAACATCTATTACACCCCCAAACTCCAACATAATTTGCTTAGTGTTGGACAAATAATGGAAAAGAACTACAAGCTTGTTTTTGAAGATGGAAAATGTGTAATTTTTGACAAAAAAAATTGTAATAGAGTTGTTACACAAGTGCCTATGACAAATAATAGGTTGTTTCCTCTTAATTTTGGGGAACAAGGAGGTGCCCAACTTGCTAATGTGGCCATTGAAAATCCAAGTGTGCTTTGGCACTTGAGATATGGTCATCTTAACTTTGCAAGCTTGAAGTTGTTGACTTCACAAGCTATGGTATGTGGATTGCCAAAAGTTGAAGAGCACAAGGAGGTGTGTGAAGGATGTGTTTTGGGAAAACACTCAAGAACCAAGTTTCCAAGAGGACAAGCATGGAGAGCAAGCCATCCACTACAATTGGTACATTCGGACATTTGTGGTCCAATGAATACCAAAAGCTTGGGTAACAATTCTTACTTTCTCACTTTCATTGATGATTTCTCTAGAATGTGTTGGATTTATTTTTTGAAAACTAAAGATGAAGCTTTTGAATGTTTCAAATATTTCAAAAATAATGTAGAGAATCAAAGTGAGTATGTTGTAAAGAGATTAAGGACTGATAGAGGAGGGGAGTTTTGTTCAAATGCATTTCTCAAATTTTGTAAATATTGTGGGATCAAAAGGCAATTAACTACTGCCTACACCCCACAACAAAATGGTGTGGCTGAAAGAAAGAACCACACTATTGTAGAAATGGCTAGATCAATGCTTCAAACAAAGCAACTCAGTAACATGTATTGGGTTGATGTTGTTAGAACAAGTGTTTACATTTTGAATAGGAGTCCTACTTCTAGTTTAGATGGGATGACTCCTTATGAGGGATGGTATGAAAAAAAGCCAAATGTAAAACACTTCAAAGTTTTTGGTTGTCTTGCATATGCACACATTCCTGATGAAACAAGAAAGAAACTTGACCCCAAAAGTCAAGCATGTATTTTCATTGGGTATTGTGAGTCTTCAAAGGCATATAGGCTCTACAATCCAAAAACACATAAAGTTGTAATTTCTAGAGATGTGATTTTTGATGAAGGGGGAGTATGGGGTCATCAAAATTTTTTTGTTGATGATGGATCTCATGATGCAAGTTCCTCTCAAGTGCAGCAAGTGCAGCCCAAAAATAGCAAAGGAAGTCCTCCTCCAAGCCCAAGTATGAGTACTACTTCAAGTACAACAGATGCTACTCCAAGTCCTTCTCCACAAAGATCAGTAAGTTCTTCACCAATGGATATTGATTCTCCATCAAGAGGTAAGAGAACACTTCAGCACCATCCTTCTTTTCAAATGTTGGATAAGAATTTCCAAAAAAGGTACACTAGAAGCCAAGCTAGTGAGATGAATGCAGTTTTGAAAAGACTTGAAAATTTGCACATGTATGGTGATGATGACTCTCAAGAGCCTAAGGGTGATGTTGTAAACTATGCTTTAATGACTAGTGTAGAGCTAGAGCCATCTAGTTATGAAAAAGCATGCACTCATGATGTATGGCAACAAGCCATGAAAGAGGAAATGACCTCTATAAAAAAGAATGATACTTGGGAGCTAGTGGAGCTTCCTAAAGGCAAGAAATGTGTTGGATGTAAATGGGTCTACAAGACCAAGTTCAATGCTGATGGGAGCATTGAAAGACACAAGGCAAGGCTAGTAGCAAAAGGGTTTACTCAGAAGTATGGAATTGACTATGAGGAGACCTTTGCTCCTGTTGCTAGATAGGAGACCATCAGACTAGTACTTTCTTTGGCTGCCCACAAAGGGTGGAAAATTCAACACATGGATGTTAAAAGTGCCTTTCTTAATGGGTACTTGAATGAAGAGGTTTTTGTGCAACAACCTCAAGGCTTTGAAGAACAAGGTAAGGAGAACCTTGTCTACAAATTGAAGAAAGCATTGTATGGCCTCAAGCAAGCACCAAGGGCATGGTACTCACGCATTGATGGCTACTTTCAAAGGTATGGATTCACTAGGAGCAAAAGTGAACCTACTCTCTACTACATGAAACAAGGTAAAGACATTCTCATTGTATGTTTATATGTGGATGATCTAATATTCATGGGTAGTAGTGCTAAGATGAATAAGGAGTTCAAAAACTCCATGATGAAAGAATTTGAAATGAAATATCTAGGCTTGATGCATTATTTCCTAGGCATGGAAGTACATCAAACATAAAAAGGGATCTTCATATGTCAACACAAATATGCTCAAGATATGATAAAGAAATTTTCTATGGAGCAATGCAAGTTTGTTGCAACTCCAATGGGTCATGGGATCCAATTGAGCAAAGAATATGGAGCACCAAAAGTTGACATGACCACTTATAGGAGCATGGTTGGGAGTCTAATGTTCCTCACCAACACAAGGTTGGATATTCAATATGCAGTTTCTCTTGTTTCAAGGTATATGGCTGATCCATCTGAACTTCATCTACAAGCAACTAAAATAATTTTGAGATATGTAAAGGGTACATTGGATTTTGGGATCCATTACCACAAATGTAATTCTGTAAAATTAGTTGGCTTTAGTGATAGTGATTGGGGCAGCAATATAGATGATAGAAAATCTACTTCAGGGAATTGTTTTAGTCTTGGGTCAGGACTAATTACTTGGAGTTCCAAAAAGCAGATTGTTGTAGCATTATCATCTACTTAAGCTGAGTACATAGCAATCACAAATGATAGTACCCAAGCTTTATGGTTGAGAAAAGTACTTGAAGAAATAGGAGAAAGACAAAGTGGTCCTACCAGATTGTATTGTGACAATATGAGTGCCATTCAATTGGCACATAATCCTATCCACCACAGCAGGTCAAAGCACTTTGACATGAAGTATCACTTCATTAGAGACATGGTGGAGAAACAGGTGGTTGAGCTATGACATTGCAACACTTTGGACAACATAGCAGATATCTTCACCAAAGGAGTTGCTAAAGCTCAATATATAAAGCTGAGATACTGTCTTGTCAGTCCTCTCAACTTTAAGGGGGAGAATGTTAGAATTACCCCTACGTAGCTCATTGTTGTTAGCATATGTTGTTAGGATTATTGTTATTTCTATGTATCTTATTGTTAGGCATATTTTTTGTTAGAGTTATTTGCGCAATCCAAATGTGGCATAGGCTATTGTAAGAGTATTTGTTAGCGATAATTTAGGCTTTCAAGCCTATATAACTATTGTAAAGTTTTAACTTTAAATTAATCAATGTGCATCATTTCATAATAATAACCAATGAAATAAAGGAACTCATAAATAAATATATAGTGGAGATGACACCCAAGAATATTTTGATAGGGCCATGGTGGTAGACTTACCTACGCCAGGTTTGGAGTCCATCTTGAAACCAACGAGAGAGAGTCAAGAGTCTACTAAAAATATGAAGCTAAACACAAACCAAAGAGCAAGCAGGAAGACTACTCAACATCAAGTAGGGAAAAAAGGTGTAAAGTTGATAGCAATGGGTAAGGTCAATGTTTTAACCCACATATTTAGTCTTGAAGTGCATCACTTAGAATATTTGAAGGCTTAAGGGTATCCCGATAAATCATAATGAAGTAAAATAAATGATACAACAACATCATCCACATATGGTTTTTATCCAAGAAACAAAAGTTTCGGTGGAAGATATGGACATATTTATAAAAAATATTTGGTCTGCATGTAGAGTGGAACCCCTAAGCTCCCAAGGAGCATCTAGAGGAGTGACATATATTTAGGATCTAATAGAGTTAGTGATACACCAAACAATGGAAAGCTAGGGGATTTTGTCTTTACTGGCCTAAAGGAGACATTCACCTCAGCATTGTTTATGCCTCAATGTATACACATCTATCATCCTAGATAAAAAATAACAAAAATGGAGGAATGAAACTTATATTATCAATCATTTAGCTAGAGCTTGACCACCTGTAGATGGAGATTTCAACACCATCCTCTCATTAGAAGAGAATATAGGAGGAAATCACAACCTAGACGGTAGTATTCACCTCATGATGAAGCATATTAGATCTCTTTATCTTGTAGACATCAAACTAGATTGATGACTTGGTCTAACAAAAGGTAAGGCCCAACATGCATTCTAAAAAGACTAGACATGTTTATATTATCAGAGGAGTTTTTTAGCAATGGATACATTTCAAGAGCAAAAACATTGAACAATGCAGGATCAGATCATTGGTTGGTGTTGGTAGAAGTGTGGAAGACTAGACCCAGTCATGCTCCTTTTAGACTCTAGCTAATGTGGTTTTGAGACAATAGTTTTTGAGATAAGGTTCAACAATGGTAGCAAGAGGGTAAACCTAGGCATGGTATGAAGATGTACAACTTTGTTAATATGCTACAATACATCAAGTACAAATTGAGAACATGGAACTAGGAGTTTGGTGACAAAGAAAAAAATAATAAATATTAACCAAACTCAAGGAATTAAATGAGAAAATATGAACAAATGGCACTATTGAGATCTAAATTAAGGAGGAGGCTAAGCTTACTGCTTAGGTGGAGAAATGGGATAAAAGAGAAGAGATCATATGGAAATAGAAATATAGGATCCAATGACTCTAGGAGGGAGATAGGAACATTAGTTTTTTCCATAAATATCTCCTAGAAATATGGTTGTACATTTTTATCTCATCCTTAAAAATAGTAGCGGGTGATTCAATACACACATGGCATGGGATGAAAGATGTAGCAAAGAATACTTTTCCCAAATATTTATGGCAAAACCACTAAACTTGGAGGCACAATAGGAAGGGCTTTAATAGATTCCTTCTCTCATCATAAAGGAAGATAATGTAACTTTGACTATCCCAATTACCATTTAAGAACTACAATAGGTAGTTTTGAAGATGCGAAAAGGTAAAACTCTAGCTCATATGGATTTCCCATAAAATTCTACCAAGAATTTTGGGATATCATTAAGAAAGAACTATTAGAAGTGGTACAAGAGGCTATTATTGCCGAAGTGGTGCTCAAAGAGGTGAACAAGATATATATAACTTTGGTTCTGAAAACACAAGAGTTTAAACACATCTTTGGCTTTGACTAATAACCCTTTGTAATGTCCCATATAAAATTATCACTAAGATCATGGTATAAAAGGTCAAAACTCTTATTCACAAAATTATTTCTCTAGAACATAGTGGTTTTGTAGAAGGAAGGAAGATTTTGGACGAGATAGTCTTAGCTTAGGAGGTCGTCCACTTTATGTAGGTACATAAAACACCCTCCATGTTTATCAATCTAGAACTATCCAAATCGTATGATAGAGTTGACTGACACTTCTTCCTAAAGGTGATGAGATAATTTAGATTCTCAATGGATTGGGTAGAGTGGATCAAGGGATGCATTTCCTTAGTTTTTTATGTGGTACTTATAAATGGAGCTCCTACCCAACTTTTTACAACCTCTAGAGGTATCAGGTAAGGAAACCCTTTCTCCCCATACCTGTTCATCATATTGGTTGAATTCTTAGGTAGAACACTAGCTAAGGATAGGGAAACCAAAGATTTAGATGGAATAATAATAGAAAATGGAGCTAAACCAATTAGTCTACTTTATTAGGAAAAACAAAAAGGGAGGCCTTCAAACTTAAAATGATTCTAGGATGGTTTACAAAAGTGACTGGATAACTTATAAATGAAGAAAAGTCCAAGATCATATTTTTCCATTGTTTACCTAGATTGGATATGATGTTGTTGGATAAATTGGTATACAAGAAGGCATATCTTCCAATAACCTACTTAGGAATTCCACTTACAACTAGGAGGCTAAAAAAGGAGGATTGAATTTGGCTATCAGAGAGAGTGAAAACCAAATTACGAAAATGGACTAACATGTGGCTTTCTATAGGAGGTCTGATGACCTTGACAAAAGTGATCCTCCATGCCATACCTATTTATGTCTCCTCAATGCTAGACATCCCTAAGGTAATTCTTAAAGAGATGAATCAAATAAGCTATAGATTCCTCTAGAGTGAAGTCAAGGAATAATGAAAATAGACACTGGTGAAAGGGATACTTTATGCCTATAAAAAAGGAAGGAGGACTAGGAATCAAATCAGTAGTCAAGAATAACAAGGCACTAGTGGCTAAGTTATATTAGAGATTGCTAAAATTCTTGAAGGATTTGTGGACAAATATTTTGAGGGTCATATATGCAAAGAATAAAATCCTGATAGAGCTTGTCCAATTTCTGCTTCCTAGCAAAGGATATCCCATATTAATGGGACTCAAAATAGGAGAGGATATGATCAAGAAAATATTATTCTAGATTATCCATAATGGATATAAGAGTAACTTTTAGAAAGATATGTGGGATGGTCATCCTCCTCTAATAACACAATTATTGACTTGGAGATCATTGATGGAGAACCTACATAGAAATAATTGGGTTAAGGTAGCCAATTATAGTAAGCCTCAAAGCAAAATCTAGGAGTTAGGAAGGTAATGGATCCTAATAGAGGAGTGGCTACTACAAATTTTGGAGGATTAGAGAAATACAATTTATAGGACCATCCAGACAACTCTCATGGTTTCAAGAGAAGGATACTCCTAGATGGGGTAGGAAAAAATAGAGTGAATATACAATTACGCTGGATACTTAACCCTCTGCTAGATTACCCTAATATCATTAAGAGATATAGTCACACGATTGTTTGACATAGAACCTTTGGACCAATGTGATATTCTTCATTTGGATTCTACTTCATAGAAGGGTACTGATAGGGAAATAGTTGATGAAAAGAGGGATACATGGGCCTTTTATATAGGAAATATGTTGGGAGAATAAGAAAATGATCTCTCACCTCTTTATAGAATTCCCAATCATAATAAAACTATGGAAATAGATGGCAGTTGTACTAGGAATTTGTTGTTCTAGGATATCATCTATAGGACAACTTTCAAGGGAGTGGACTAATGGAAGGAAATTAATCAACCCACTTGACAATTATTTTGGGTGGGCATGAAATTTTTTATATGGAATTTGTGAAAGGAGAGAAATAATTGTATCTTCAACCAGGAGTACAAAGACAACCACTTTGTTTGAAAAAGGATCACAACCAATATGATGGATTTAATCCAATACCTGTTAAAAAGGTGATAAAATCGTAACCAATATTGGATTCAAATAATATCCATAGTACAAGTGCCTCCAATAGTGGTCACGTTAAAAAGGGTAACCCTAAATCACACACAAGTAATCCAAACTAGAAATTGGAAACCTCCTCCAAAGGGTTTAGGTAAGATTAATTCGATTGGATCTTCAAGGAGAAATATAGGAAGAGCGAGTATGGGAGGAATAGGTCACATCTCGAATGATGTCCCTAATTTTAACTTCACAAAAAACCTAGGTATCTTATCCAATAACCTGACAGAGTGATATACCATCTTAAGGGATTACATGAGGCTTTGGAGGTAATATGGAGGAAAATTTAGGTGGAATTAGACTCCCAAATTATGATTAACCACTTAAAATGGATAGGCAAGCAAAATAAAATAGACTAAAGAATACAAAGAATATTGAGCAAATACAAATGACCCAATAATAATTTGAGATAGTGGAGTTCATACATGTCTTTAGAAATCAAAATAGGGTGGCAGATGTGATGGCTAATTGGGCTTTTGATCAAGGAGACCTCACTTGCCATGGATATCCTTTGATATGGTGGACTCAACATACCAAGGAAGCTCATTTTTTCATTCTTACCATTGACGAATTCAATTGTTGATTTTGATGAGAAGTTTCCCTATTTTTCTATTCTTAATTCTTCAAAAAGTTCCATTAGTAAATTTACTTTTAGTATCCTTATATACAATCCTGGTGCCCTTGTAGGATTCACATTCCATGACAAATATTTTTTAGTCTCCATTACTCTATGCAAAAAACATATTTGTTCTGGCCATGCTTCTTGAGCAATTGTCCATCTCCCAATTTTGCATTTGAGATGGTGTGAATTGGATCTTAGTTGGATTATAAGCATATTTTATTCCATTTGATCTTTGTATTTGTGTACTTCTTTTTGTTGTGTTCATACCTTGGGTTGAACTTGTTGATATATAACTATTTTTCCTTCCTAAATTTTCAGTCCACATGACACGTTTGAACTTTTTTATCACATGTTTAATTTATTTGTTGGAGTTTGGGACCTCATGAATTTAATGCTTTATTTTTCCATCCATTTGTTGTTTTGTTTCATCCATGTGTATTTTCTTCTATTCAATATTTCTTTGATTACCTATTTTGACAACTTGTTATCTTTCATTCTTTCTATTTTTTTTAGGTACCCCAATAACCTTATCATAGCTTCTACTTCTAGTGGAAAAGTCCCTATTTTAGAAAGTAAAATTTTATATAGGACTTATGATTTAATTCTAAAATTATTTGTGACTAATCACCTTTGAATTCTTTCTATTTGTCTCCATTTAAAATTTGATGTATTGCTAACCCACACCTCACACCTATATAAGACCATTGGAATAAATAACAATCCAAAAAGGACCCTAATGGTTTTAATCTCATAGCTTTGTTTAATATTTATCTCATCCTATATATTCTCTAATTATATTTTTTGATGTAAAAAAGCATTATATTACAAAATTAACAGAATACATTTTTACAAACAAAAAAGAGATGGATAAACATGCCACATGGGTAATGCCATCAGTCGAAAAACCATCCCCATAAAAATAGAGTGGGAACCCAAGCAAACAATTTACAACTAATTAGCATTACCTTATAGAACTAAAGGCCAACAAAACTAATTGATTACATACTGATGAGACTCCATTATATGGGTTTAGCCACCCCAGGGATTGATTTCGACCCAATAGTAGCATCAAGAGACTTTGACACTGAGTCCCTCCCATGTCTAGAAGTTTTGGGAACATACTCCCAACAATAAACAAATGGCTCTTGGTTGGTAGCAATCATCAAAGATCCTAAATTGTCCCAAGCATCAAATCGAGGAGTTGGGAGGGAGAGATGAGTAGTCAAGTAGCCACGACCCTCTTTGTAAGGACCTTGAGCTAGGATAGGAGTGTAGTTCAGGAGCAAGTGACACTATTATCTAGACTTGGACCGACTTTGAGGAGTATCTTGCTCAAGAGGAACCTGATTGATTGTGCATGGTGCGTTCTCCAACTAATCAATAAGCTCCTAAAGATGAGTGAGATCCATGGCCACCTTATTGGCTTGAACTATAATCTAAAAATATATAGAAGAAATAATATTAGACTTCTCAAAAGCAGAGATGTGCAAAGAGGAAGAACACTTACCAAAGATACAATCATTTCTAGCTCTCCATATGTTGAACATGGTCACCATACGAAATAAGTGTCACACTTCAAAGAAAATAGCCGATAAAGGTAGGGGGTCTTCCAAAATGATATACTTCCACTCAAACATGGTGAAGGAATAGGGTTTAAAAAAGGAAAAAAACCATTCCCAAAGGGAATGAGCACGAGTACAAACCCAAAAAAGATAGACAAAGTCTTCAGTTTGAAGACAAAAAGGGCAATAAGGGTTAGGGATGCCTAAATTCTAGAGACACTCCCCAATAGGAAGCCCTTGGTGCAAAATACTCTAGGTAAAACATGAAGGTTTCGGTTCCACAAAAGGAGCCCAAGCAGTCTGGAACTTACACATCCAAACATGTTGAGGGGAGTAGACCTTCCATCATTGATTAAACTTATAAATAATGGGGAGGTAAGGAGATAGCCATCCATACCCCAATCGAGCCTTATAGTTTTGTAGTAGAGCATCTGGATACCACTTTTAGTCCTTCCACCAAGGCCATTGCGAAAGCACAAAAATCTTGTATAACATGGAGTTAGGGAGAGAAGCCTTGATAGCCTCAAAAGTATCCTTGTTAGAGTGACTAAGCCCAAATTTGACTTTGAAATTATCCCAAGGGAGCTAGTCCATGGTAGGATGAGAAAATAAATTAGTAATGCATTGCACACCTTTGCAAAAGAATCTAAGTGCATAAAACCAGGAAACCTGCGCAAGCATGGAACCTTGGTAGGTGATAACATGTGACCACCATACATTTATATGGTTGATGGAGAGGCCATGCCAAAAGCTCTGGCCATTTCATCTAAGTCAAGGCTTAACACTCTCTTAGGATTTTCAAATGCACCTAATGACGAAGGATCTTGACAATTTGATAGACATAGGGGCAATAAGGAGGGAAGGGAACCCCATGCCCCTCCAACTCTTATGGCCAAAAGGGGAACCTTCATTGATATAGTATCAAATGAGAATCTTCTAGGTCTCATTGCCTATGAGGGATCTGATGACCCACTTAACACAGAGGGCCAAACCTTGATGTTGGGTATTGTGAATGCCAAGTCCTCCATGGATTCTAGGAAGACAACAATACTTCCAAGCAACATAGTGAAATCCTAAACCATTATTGGAAGAGGACCATAAAAAGTCTTGCAAATATCAAGATTCTTATAGCAGTTTTTGGATGGAACCCAACAGGAAGAATAATAAAGATGGGTGGCTGTAAGGACTTTGGTGCAAATTTAGAATTTACCAGTAAGGGAGAGCTTCTTGGTGGACTAGTAGGTAAGTTTTTATTCCACATTGTTAGTAACATACTTCCATAGCTCTAGAAATGAACTGTTAAAGGCAAAAGGAATACCTAAAAAATAAAATATTTCTCCCTCTTGGATGATCTTCCACTGATATTGACTAAGCTAGTGGGGCATCGGGTCGAGAGACTGCTTATAACATTGAGTCTTTCTCCATTGAATGGAGGATCCAAAAGCCAAACAAAAAGTGTCCAAGCAGGCAAGCGCCTGATGAATGATACCTTCTTCCTCAAAAAGAGTGAGGAAAAAGTCATCAACAAAATGAGTATTGATAAACCGAGTTTCACCTCCCGAGAGAGAAATTCCCCGAATCGACCCTTGAGCAGCATGGTGAGCTAGTAAATAGCCAAACCCTTCAACAATGAGGACATAAAGGGATGACACCAAAGGACAACCTTGTCTAATGGATCGAAAGAACCCAATGGTTGAGGAATTGTGTTTGTTAATGGAAAAAACAACTGAAGCCTCAATAAACAACATTTCCACAGAACTAATAAAATAAGGCCCAAAACCAAGAGCTTTAAGCATGGCTAGAATGAACGACCAATTGATCCTGTCATAGGCTTTCTCAAAGTCAATTTTGATGAACAATGATCGTTGGTTGGAATTGTGAGCCCACTCCATGCCTTCCCAGATAGCAATAATATTATCAAGGATGAACCTGCCTTGAATGAAGCCAATTGCTCTGGGAGCACGATAATAGGAAGGCTATGGATAATGTGTACAACCAAGGCTTTGGCAATGATTTTATAGGAAACATTAAGAGTAATAAACCTCCAATTGGTGATGATTTCAAGATCACCGACCTTGGGGATAAATTTAATAATCCCTTGATTAATACTAGGGCCTAGAGAACCCTTAGAGAAGGCCTCCTGATAGACTTTGAGAAGATCAGGCCCAACAGTGTCCCAAAGGGACTTGTAGAATTCACAAGAGAAACCATCAAGACTAGGGGACTTATCATTGGCCATCTGAGAAAGAGCTTCCTCTAGATCCTTCAAAGAGAGGGCCTTTTCATAAGCAACTCTTTGAGACTTAGAAAGCCGCTTTGGGACATCAAAAATGCATGATTTAAGAGCCTGGTCACATGATAGAGAGCAGGCTTGAGCCGCAAACACAATTTGGTAGTGCTCTTCAAAAGTAGAGAGTGGAGAAGCAACGACATATATTTTTTCGTAAAAATCATAATAGGTTCCCTAATTAAGTTTGCTTTGAAAATATAACCAAAGATATCTGTATTTTGTTACTATAGAATTTCCTTCAAATAAAATATATGGTTACTTTTACTCTCTTCCAGTAGAAAAGAGTAGAAACTCTTCTAATATTCATATTCTCCAATTAAATTCACTTTGAAATCCTAATTTAAAGTATTTTTATTTTTTTATTATCTTTAAAGGATTTCTTTTAAATAAAATATATGGTGCTCTCTCCACATAGAAAAAACCAAAACTCTTTTGATAAAGACTAACTATGATAATATCATATCATCATAATATGACTTATGAAATTACCAAGATAATACAATGTAATAGAAAAATAACTTCTATATAACAAATTTTTAAAAAATAAAAGTTTTAATTTTATATATTAATTATATTTCATTTATATTTTTATTATATTAATTTATATATTTGATTTTTCAAGTTTAATTTTATCACTCTTTCTAATATTATATAAAATAATGCATCTGGGTAGAGCGTAATGGTTGGGGCTTTGGCTCTTCTTTGGGAGGTCTAAGGTTAAAACCCCGGCGTGGGCGAGTGTCTGAGGGGGTGGGTGTGTAGTGACTTTGTGTTAAATTTTCTATTGATAAGTATAGCTCTAGCTCTCGACTTTAAGAGAGGTCATGATTGAGAGAAGACTGCTCAACCTCATGATTTGGTCATAAAAATTTCTCACAATTAAAAAAAAAAAAAAATTATTTTTAAATTAAAAAATTGGATAATTGCTTGATGATCATACACAGGCTACATGCTACATATTGATTAGGATGGGATGACCTTAACCATATATTTAAACCCAATAATTTACCTGCAGTTTTTTTTCTAATTATTTTATACGTAAGTTTAACCTAAAGAAAAAACAGGGAAGACTCAAACCTAAGCTAAAGCAAATATCATCCCGGGGTTGGACTCTCACGCTGATATGCTAATACTAATGTCTTTAATGTTATTTAATTAGGCCGTTCTTACAATAGTAGACAGGGATGGGAGGTAAAAGAGGTCTCATACATGTTATACTTTAAATAATTTTTTTTATTAAAAAAATCAACATTAATAAAAACATTTAAAATATTTAAACTAGTTTGGATATAAAAAATATTTATAAAAACGGTTAAAGTTATCAATTCCGCCTATTTTGGAGATCACACCCAAAAAAATGAAATAGTTGGAAATCACACCTCAACAAATGAAATAGGCGCCCTCTCCACATTTTTAGATATATATCCTTTAAATCTAAGCTAATTTATTCGATTGCCATACATCCCAACATTTTATTACCTAACTTGACGATCCGGAGAGGAGATTTAGATATTTAAATTTTCAATAAAAAATTTAAAGTTTGAATATTTTAAAAATAAAATTATAGAGTATAATTAAATAATCAACATTCTAACTTTTCTCTTTTGTGGGTTCACCTTTTTCACCTTTTATATGGAAAAGGAACGAGTTTTATTTTGTATCTTGTCGACATTAGATAATGTCTTAGGTTCACATAACATCAAAAGAATATAAAAGAAGGGTGGTTGTGCTTCCGCGTGGAGAAGCTATGTCAATAAAATAGTGAACATTATAAAACGCTTCAATCATTTCCCACGACTTTCGAGTGTAAGGTTGTCAATTCATTTGGTATGTATTTTTCCAATGTCTCACCATCGGCTTTTCAATCGCATGTTAGCATTTTATTTCACATTTGATTCATAACGTTTTAATTTTTTAATTTTTTGATTTGAAATTTTTAATAACATTTATAAGTTTTACTATAATTTGAGTCAAGATTCAACTATGATTTTTTTAACCTTATTTTTCCAAGTATTAAGAGAACCTTGTTTGATAGTTAATCCTTCAACTTCATTGTTAGTAGCTCTTCCACGATCTTTTAGCTCCCAATGGAGGATCTTCTCTATTAGAATATATTTTATTATTTGGTAATCATGCCAAGTGTTATGTAAGTTGTACCAAGTGTCGTAGGTGGATTAAGGAACAAGAAACCTATCCTCCTATATAATGGACTCATAGTTCCATTCGGATTGTATCATTCTACTTTCATAATATTACAGTCATGTTCATGTAGATCTTCTATTCTCTCTATTTCCTTATATTTCTTAAGTAGATGGAATAGTGCAAAAACTATCATTGGTATCAGAGCAAGGTTTGAGGGACCTGAAAAGGATTGCAAGAAGAAGCAACTCATGCAAGAAGATTTTGGGACAGTTGTCACCATCCGACAAGAAGCCCAAAAAAGAAAATTGTTGATTTCTACAACAAAAAATCAAAGGCCATTGAAGGAGAGTTGAAGCTACCAAACTACAGTTCCAGGCAACAATAAGGTGAATCTAATCACCTAGCAATCCTTCATCTTTAGAGACCTTAAAGGTAAGCAACTTAGGTGCAAAGGGTTCATTTTATGAACACTTATATTTGGTTCATTATTTAGTTTCATTAAGCACCATATTAGAGTTTTAAGAAGTTGCAAAGAGAAGGTTGCAAGAAGGAAGTTTCTTTTAAGGTTTATACTTGCACATTAAAATAAGAGTTAGATATATTTCGACAAAAAGAAAATTATCATCTTCCTATTATCTAGTTACAACAAAGAAGACTACATTAATTTGTAGATGTTATTAGTGCATTTGAGGGTTCTTTAAGAGTTATCATTAGTGCATATTACAAGTTATTTTTAAGGAGTAATAAGGAAATTGCAGTTGCACTATATTAGTCTCCCTTAAAGCTTATTAAAAGTGCACTAAGGATTTCAGTGAAAGTGAAAAATTAGTGCAAGATTAAGCCACTTTATAGGGTATATTAATTGCATGATTATTAGCTTGGATTCATTGTTAAGTTAACCAAGCAAAGGAGAGAGTTGTCTAGTAAGGAAGACAACATCGAATCATCCCTTGCCTACAAGGAATAGTACAAAGAAGCCACCATCAAAATCAGTAGAAAGAAAAATTGCAAAAGGAGATTTGAAGATCTCAGATATAGGTGCAAATTTAAGGTATTCTATTCTAACTTTTGTAAAACTATTTACATCAGTTTTTTGCACCATAATCTCTTGTCCTACGTAGCAAAAGAGGACAAATACTGAGTGTCTCAAGGACACTCCAACAACCAGCAAGACTTGCTTTAAAGCGACCAATAAAATAGAACTATTCGAGCAAGGTAGAGAGCCAACAAAGGGGTCATATTAAGGTATCCAAAGATATACCATCAACCACCGAATCGAGCTTCCATAGGAGCATATACCTACAAGAATCAAATCCAATGTAAGGAGCTTGTTATCCAACTCGTATCCATGTAAGAAGGACAACATATCAAGGAAACTATCATCTATTGTAAGATGGCTCATTACAAGGAAGAATAAGAAAGCTTGAGCTAAAACAAAAGCTTCATTACCATGGATGAACTGCTAGACAAGAGTAGAGCCATAGAATCATCTTCAAAGCACCCTGCTATTGCCATAAAACTGGATCCAACCTCTTACAAAAAAATTGTATCTTCGTAAGCGTTGAGGACAAGATACAACTATGCATCCATTGGCAAGAAGAGAATATAAGGTTTGATAGACGTTTGAGAAGGCTCTACATGCAAGCATGAAGGGTGCCACTTGTCACAATTAATAAGAGCACCCTATATTCCATAACACTCACACAAAAAGGAAACGCTCAAGGTAACATCTATTTCTTGGGCATTGAAAGACATCATTCGAGCATACTCATCATAGTTCATATGTTGAAGAAGGTTGAAGCATTAAAAGAATATTATTCAAGAATGTAATGCCTTTCAAGACTGCAACGACACATGGGTGCAACTCCAAGGAGCATAGAAGCTACATAAGCGCCCAACCAAGCTGGAGAAATCAACAAATTCCAAACGAAGAAAAGGGAAGTGAAAACACGTAACATTTGGGGTCAAAAAGTAGTGAAAGACTATCATATAGCAACATCTTCAAGGAAGAGCATTGAACACTCAAATTGTGAGATTAAGACTAGCGCCATCCAGTAAGAGTATTGAATGCTCAACAACGCTCAGATTTGGAATACTCACTGCCATCCAATCAACTCATTAGCTATACGTTAAAGGGAGGTAAATAGGTATATCTTCTAATCATTTACTTTCCTCTAAATTAGGAGTTATAAGGTGTTAAGTATAAGGTTGATTATTATTTCATTGAAGTATCAACCTTAGGAAGCAAGGAAGAAATTTTAGCAAAGGTAGAAGATATTATATAATTTGCTTACATTAAGATATTTACAACTATTATTACTATTAATTTCTAATATTCCAAAGTAGGGAGATATAAGGTATACTACATCAAACATAGATTATTGGAATTTAGAAATATTAAACTATTAGATATTAAGGGATATAAAAGAAAGTTCATTATTTACTTAAAGGAGTTGGAATTATTTACTTACACTTGTCTCATAGTCACATTAAAGGGATAAAATAAATTCAACCATAGAGAACTTCAAATTGATAAGTGCATAGTTCATAGGAGAAATAAGGTGAACTAATAAATACTAAGCACTTTATCTAGCTTATAGCTTACTCTAATCACTAGGAAAACTCAAGGTTTCTACAAAACCTAAGTTCAAAATGGTTTTATCAAGTTTTTCACATACTCAAATTCTAAGGTGTCATAAACCATGGATTATTGGTATATAGATTCAAGGGCGAAATCAAAAAAGATAAATAAGAAACTAGTTACTATAGCAGATAGTAAAACTTATGAAGTAAAAGGGATTGGTAACATCCTAGGGGATTTGATAAATAGAAAAGGGATATCAAAAATGCATTATATGTCCCAAGATTTACTACTAATATTCTTTCAATTTCTCAACTCATGGATCAAAATATGAGAGTAGAGTTCAAAGCCTCCAATGGAAGAAAACAATGTCTCATTCTTAAACAAGGAATAAAAATAACATCAGGCTCCTATAAAAGTGGTCTATTTGTTCTAGATATTACTACACACTCTGCTTTTTTAGTTAAAACTTCATATCTATGGCACAAGTGTCTAGGACATACTAGTGAATCTACCATGAATGAATTGCTCAAATATAAAATGGTTGAAGGAATACCAAATCTATCTCTAGAATCTACTATTTGTCCAAAATGTTTAGTAGGAAAACAACATAGAATTCCTTTTGAACTTTGATAACACAAGACTCAACAACCATTAGTGTTGATATACACAGATTTAAGTGGGCCAATGAATATCTCTAGTATTGGAGAACATAAATATTTTCAATTATTTGTTGATGATTACACTAGGAAAATGTGGGTATATTTCATGAAGTATAAATTAGAGGTATTTAGTCATTTTAGACAATTCAAACTTCAAGTAGAAAAAGAATCAAGAAAGACTATAAAAGTACTTCGTTTAGACAGAGGAGGTGAGTTTGTATCTAAAGAATTTGATTCATTTTTATAAGAAAATGGAATTAAAAGATAACTCACTACAATATATTCACCACAATAGAATGGAATTGTAGAAAGAAGAAACAAGTCAATAATGGAAATGGTGAGATGTATGTTAAAAGAAGTTCATCTCAATCATCAATATTGGGCATAAGTAGTTCAAACAACATTATACATGCAAAATAGATTACCAACAAAAATACTCAAACATATTACACCTGAAGAAGCATGGTCAGGACAAAAACCAAATATAGTAAAACTAAGAATTTTTGGATGCAAATCTTACATGCATATTAAAAAAAAAGGAAAAAATTAGATGACAAAAATATGGTAGAGATATTTTTTAGCTATGATAATGAATCTATAGGGTACATAATATTATATCCATATACAAAGAAAGTTTACATAAGTAGAGATGTAATATTTGATGAAAAAGTCAAAACTGACACAAAAAAATCTAATAATGATACATAAATTCTTCTAAACTACTTAGAGGAAGATATAACAAGTGAAGAGTCAGAATCAAAATCTCAAGAAGAAGATAAATAACACACATAATCATCCATAATTCCTCATAGGAAAGAACCAATATGGCTCAGAGACACTCGAGGACTCAAACCTAGAAAGAATACCAGATCTTACCACTACTATACCTTAGACTCACAATCAAAGTAGAATAAATAGAGGATTAATAAGCAATATAGTAGAGCCAAAAAATCTCCAAGCACTAAATTACTCACATTTGAGGGCAAAAATAGAATCTGAATATGCATCACTTCAAAAGAATAAAACATGGTATCTAGTGAAATTACCTCTAGGAAAGAAAATAGTAGGGTGCAAATGAGTTTACAAGATCAAATATAAAGTAGATGGAACACTAGACAAGTACAAACCTTGGATAGTAGTCAAAGGATATACTCAAACTGAGGGAATCGACTATGAAGAAATATTCACACCAATAGCTAAAATAACTACTATCAAAACAATTTGTTCATTACCAGCTCATCAGGGTTGGAAGCTTCATCAAATGGATGTAAAAAGTACTTTTCTTAATGGTTTGTTATTAAAGGAAAATAAAATAAGGTGTGCAAATTGAAAAAATATCTATATGGTCTAAAGCAAGCTCCTAGAGCATGGAATATAAAGATCAACAATCACTTATTACAACATAATTTCAAAAGAAGTACATCCGATCCTAGTTTATATATAAAGAAAATTGGAAATAGTATACTGATTCTCATAGTATATGTTGATGATATAGTAATTACTGGAAGTTATGAAAAACTAATAAGTGATATTAAAAGAGATCTAGAAAAGGTATTTGAGATGATATATCTAGGTCTAATGAATATTATCTTGGTCTAGAGATTCAACAAAGTGAAGATAATATCACTATTACCCAATCAAAATATGCAAAAGCCTTACTTGAAAAATATAGAATGAAGGATTGTAAGCCAAAAGATACACCAATGGAACAAGGAATTCAGTTATCCAAAAAATATGAAACACCTTTGGTTTCAACAACTATGTATCGATAGTTAATTGGAAGTCTTTTGTACTTAAAAAATAGTCAACCTGATTTAGCCTTTATTGTAAATTATCTTTCACGCTTTATGCAAGAACCAAGAGAAAGTCATTGGAAGCTACAAAAATAATACTACAATATATAAAAAAGACTACTGATTATGGAATAACTTATATGAAGAATATTAAATATTTTTGTCTATCAGCTTGCCCAGATTCAGATTATGCAGGCTCTATTGATGATAGAAAGTCTACTTCAGGGTATATATTCTATCTTGGATCAGGATCCATATCTTGGCATAGTAAGAAATAACATACAATGGCATACTCATCTAATGAAGCAGAATATGAGGTGGCAAGAGATGCTACTTACGAAGCATTGTGGCTACAATATATATTATCATACATGGGCATCAAACAAACTCCAACATTGATATTTTACGATAATCAAGGAGTACTCAACTTGATCAAAAATCTGATTGTACATGAAAGAACTAAACATATTGAAGCATAATGTAACTTCATCAGAGATCATTTTTAGAACCATTATATCATCCTGAAGCATATTCCAACAGAAGATCAACTAGCAGATATTTTTACAAAAGCACTTGGGAAAAACAAGTTTCAAACATTTAGGGATCATATATGTAATTCAAGGGAACTTCATACCAAATAATGTAATACAAAGGTGTGTTGGAATATATTCCATTATTTGGTAATCATGCTAAGTGTCATAGGTAGAGTAAGGAACTAGAAACCTATCCTCCTATATAATGGACTCATAGTTCGATTCAGATTGTATCATTCTACTTTCATAATATTACAGTCATGTTCATGTAGATATTATATTCTCTCTTTTTCCTTATATTTCTTTCAGTAGATGGAATAGTGCAAAAACCATCATTCTCCTTGAAATATATTCTAAGAAAACCTAATGTTTGCAGCCCTAGGTTATCCTTAGTTGTACCATAAAAATTAATCTTTTCCCAACCTAGGGGAGAGGACTGCCATGGTTCCAACTTTTATGGCATGGGAGTCCCCTCATTCTTTTGGATTTTCTTATCCCTAAGGTGAGCTCTGAAAATTTCAGAAACCTTGGTAATAATTTTATGCCAAATCAACTCCATTGGATTGAACTTCTCTCTAAAATTTTTGGAATTTATTTCCATCCAAATGTGCCACTAAAGAAACTCTAACCTAGGGACCAACCTAGTTGAATGAAGGTATTCTTGAATTTTTATCATTTCCAAATATCCTATATATTAGAAAGAGTCACCTAAAAGTTTAGGTGAGCCTTAAAGACATATAACCACCTTTTCCACAACTCTCTTGCAAATGCACATTGGAAAAGTAGATGATCAAGTATCTCCTCCTGGGATTACACATGATGCAGTTGGAAGGGCCATAAAAACCTCTCTTCATAAGGTTATCATAGGTGAAAAAACTCCTATGCATAATTTCCCAAGCAAAGAAATTTGTTTTAGACCATCCCTTAGCCACCCAAACTCTACCCCATGGGGGTATCCTGTAGGATCAATGGAGGAGGGAGCAAAGCATTATAACCATCATAAACAGTGAAGATACCTAGAGTGCCAAGGTCTCAGATGATCCTATCCTCTTCCTCTTTTCCTGTAAGGCACCTTTGCTTGAGGATATTATCAATAAGAAGATTTTTATGAAGAGGGATAGAAATAGGTCATTCTTCTAACCTCTTCCACTAAAAGAAAGAGAAATATTCAATTTTCCTCGAAGAAATGTATGAAGTCATATATATCCATCATCTACCTTCGAGGCTTTGTTGCAAGGGATGCAACTCTAGAAACTCATAGATTAAGGCGGGATGCTGGTCCCAAGAATCACTCTAAAAGCTACCTTTGTATCCTATACCTACTTTCTAGAAAATTCTAGATTTAACCAATTTTTCACTAGCTTTTAGGAAATTCCAAATAACGAAGACAAGGTCCCTTAGAGGAATGTGACCAACTTCTTGATGAGGGATAGAATCCAAATACTTACTAGTGATGACTCTACTGAAGAAAGCCTCCTCGTTGGAGATCCATCTCTAATAAAGCTTTCTAGCAAGAGCTTGATTATTTAAAGCTACTTTATGAAAACCAAGACCCACTCGAGCTTTAGGCTAACTAAATTCCATTACCCTCAAAACATTTTCAAATAATTAAATTCCTAATAAATTAGGACACCAAATATTTTCCCAAAACTTCATAACATAATTAGACTTTACACCTTTTAAAGAAGCTAATCCTATAACAATTTAGTTGCAAAACACAATTAGTAATAGGAAAAAAAATGAAACATGCAAACCAATCATAACAAGTAAAACAAGCTTTAAGACTATAATAACAAAAAACACAAAAATGATAAGTAGAACAATTTGGAAACTACATCAAGAAAAGAAAGGATTTATTATATATATAAAATACAAAACTGTTTCTATTGCTTAGTTGCATATATAAAGCTAACAAAAAAAACCAACAATTTTCTTTTAACTTCTATGTGATTAATATTATGCATCTACATTTATATTCATGGAGATCTTTAATATCTTCTTTGCAACAAACATTTCTTTGTTAGAAATATTGAGTTGACATTGATGTCAAAGGCAGAAATATCTGCGTGTGCAGAGCAGTTGGCAAATGCCCTGGGTGCTGGTTGTGGCCGACCCAGGTTCCATTCCCACTGCCTCCACCCTGCTGGATATGTAGGCATAGTTAGCAAATGTCCTGTGTGCTGGTAGAGGCTGATAAGGCTCCATTTTCTCTATGCCCAACCTCTGGATATATTAATAATTCAACCCCTTTGTGACTAATGCCATGTGGTATACCTGTATGGGACAACTAAAGTTGGCCATAGAGCTAGGTTCTTGGGGCTTCTAAACTACCCAATTTTTAACATTAAAAGTGATGAAACAATGGAGCGACATGGAGGAGAGGAGCAACAGAGAGATTTCGAAAGTTTTAGGCGGGAAGAGCAGAGATGGCTCAGAGGGTTTGGGTAGGACCCTCGAGATTGACCCAGGCGAGGATCCAGAGGGTGGGAGGCCAGAGGCGTCAGGAGGGGTTGTCCAGAGAGAGCGCGACCCTCCCCAAAAAGATCCGGACAAAGGGACCCAGATGGGCGGTGCGGGTCCCGGAGGAGGCCGGTCCTTTGCGAAAATAGTCAAGGGGAGAAAGAGCATTTTTCTTTCACTCCCGCCCCTCATCTCGGTAAATAACAGGATAAAGGCACCTATTGACTCGATGGGGCCATGTTTAGCCATGGAAGAGTTTTCATTAGTAGGCAAGTTTCTGGGTGGAAGGCCAGATATAGAAACTATTCGGTCCTGGGCCCTATCCAAATGGAGGACGGTGGGTAGTATGGAGGTTGTTGCCCTGTCCAGGGGGTTTTTTATCTTGAGATTTAACAATAAGGAGGATGCGAGCCACGTTCTCACTGGAGGACCCTGGTTTTTAGGGAAACGCAGTCTTTTCCTCAGGAAATGGGGGGAGGATTTTGACCCTAAAAAATAGAATATCAATATTGCTCCCATTTGGGTTCGGCTACCCAACCTTCCAACTCAGTTTGTCAACGAGTATTGGCTGCATGGCATTGCCAGAACGATCGGAGAACTGGTGTCCATAGATCATGCAACCTTGGCTAGGACGAGGATGACACATGCAAGAATTTGCATCAATGCCAATCTTGAATCTGAGCTGCCAAATGTTGTGGAGCTAGAATATGGAAAATACCTAAGATATCAAGTGGTGGAATATGAAAACAAGCCAACTTATTGCCCTGAGTGTAAATCCCAAGGCCACCTGCAAAACCAGTGCCCTACTCTAGCAGCTAGTAGAGACATCATCAGATCGGAAGGCAAACATGCAAATGAGATTGGGTTTCCTAGGAACCCCCCTATAAAAAGAGGTCCTGTTGGCAAAGGAGGGCCTAGGCCATTTAAAAAGAACTACTTTTCTTAGGAGAAGGACAAACAGGGTTCAGGGCAAAATCAGAGCAAAGACAAGCAGCATCTCTCCGAAGATCAGGAAATTCAGGTAAGCCCTAAAGTTCCAAGCTCAAATAAGTTCAATATTTTAGCCGATCTATCGGTAGAAGGTGAGATCGAGGAATTAGAAGAGGGAAACAGGCAATGTGTTCTCCCTGAAACCCTAGAATCCCCATCAAGGGCGGGTCCTTCAAATCCCATAACAAATAACCCTTCAATCCCTCAGGGAGGGGTAAGGCTAAGCCCCAGAGATTATAGAAAAAGGGTGGAGGAGATTGTGTCTTCGAAACCAGACCTCCCCAATATCTTAGCCAGAAGTCTGCCCAACCAGCTAGAAGATTCTTCTCATAAATCAGGAGAATACAGGAAAAATATGGAGGAGTTAGAATCAAGGACGGAGATGGTAGAATTGGATGATTTCGAGGAATGCGTGAGTCCGGTTCTTCAACAGTTAGATCCCCCTCAATTTAGCCCCAAGAAGACCAAGAGTACGACTAAGTCACCTATTGACTATGGATGTGAGAGAAAGAAGGGGAGGATCTCAAATGCAGAGCACAACAGAATGAGGACTTGACAATGAGATTGCCAGCGGTAAACAGAAAACTCTGATTCAACAAGTTATCCCAGGGCTCGAAGATAACAAATCAGGAAAACCTCCTCAGGGAAGGGGGAAAGGGAAAAACTCTAAACAATCTAAATGAAGGTTCTCTCATGGAATGTGAGAGGCCTCAATGGCCGGCCCACTCAGAGAGTGGTTAGTTCGCTAAGAAGGCAATACAATCCAACAATTTTGATGTTGCAAGAAACAAAATTAGACGAAGCCCAGTCAAAATCAATAGAAAAAAAGATGTGGAGTCAAGGGGAAATGGTGTTTATACCAGCTAGAGGATCGTCCGGGGGGCTCATGGTTCTGTGGGACCCTCGGGTAGTGGAAGGCAGTATCATCCAAGAGGACGACAGGGTGTTGAGTGTTTTTTTCCATGATATTGACAACAATAGATCGTGGATCTGCTCCAATGTTTACGCTCCTAATTATGTTCAAGGGAGAGCTTCTTTGTGGGAGTTTCTGGGCAATCTGGGTGATGCTTTCCATGACATCCCGTGGGTGGTGGCAGGAGATTTCAACACGCCGCTATACCCATCAGACAAAAAGGGTGGATCAGGGCTCCCCTCCAGAAGTATGGAAGACTTCAATGAGTTTGTTAACTCAAACCAACTGATGGATGTGAGGCTAAGAGGAGCCAAGTATACCTGGAGCAACAGGCGGTCAGGAAGCCAACTGATCCAGGAAAGACTTGACAGGTTTTTCTTATCCAAGGAGGCGATTGCTGGGTTTGGAGACTCTACCCTGCAAACCTTTCCCAAAATTTCCTCCGATCACAATCCCATCCTCTTGGAGGTCCCAAAGTCAAACTCTTTCAAAAAACCCTTTCGTTTTCAGACTATGTGGATCAGACACCCGGATTTAAAAGAAAGTATTTCCAATTGGTGGCGAGCAACCCTTTCACGGAAGTTCAGGTTTCATTCTTGCTCAAAAGCTGAAATTAGTAAAGAATAACCTTAGAACTTGGAATAAGGAGGTTTTTGGGAACCTGTTTGAGAACAAGGAAAAAGTGGGGGAAAGGTTGCAGGTCATTGACAACACGATACAGAATGGTATCAGTGATGATGCTACTAGGAAGGAGGAACTAGCCAATCTATCATAATATTTTAGCTTGTGAGGAGACTTACTGGAGACAAAAATCCAGGGCTTTATGGCTAAAGGATGGTGATTCGAACTCAAAGTTCTTTCATGTTTCTACCTTGAGGAAAAGAAGTAATAATAAGATCAGAGAGTTGACCAAAGCCGATGGATCCAAAACCCAAGATTTAATTGAGATCAGGGAGGAAGCAGTTGCTTACTTCAGCTCCCTTCTCGGGGATGAATCCCAGTCTAAAGAGGAAGCCAAGGAAACCCTCCTCCAGTCCATTCCGAGTTTGGTTGATGAGGCCATAAATGGTAAGCTTCTTGCTCCCTTCACTGATGAGGAAATCAGAAAAGCTCTGTTTAGCATGGATCCTGAGAAGACCCCTGGCCCTGATGGTTTCCCTCCTCGGTTCTACCAAGATTTTTGGGACATTGTTGGAGCGGATGTCATCTCTGCTATCAAAGAATTTTAGGCTTCAAAACATATCCCGAGAGGGTTCAAGTCCACCTTTATCGCCCTGATTCCTAAGGGCCCAACTCCTGAGTCCATGGCAGATTTTAGACCGATCAGTCTATGCAATGTGTCCTACAAGATCTTATCAAAAGCCATTGCCAATAGGATGAAAGAAATTTTGCCCCTCATTATTGACCCTAGCCAAGGCAGCTCTGTCAAGGGGAGATCAATTTTGGATGGTGTGATCACAGTCCATGAAGCTTTGCACTCTGCTAGTCAAACCAACAAGGCAGTCTTAGCCCTAAAGCTTGATATGAACAAAGCCTTTGATCGCATTAACTGGGTTTTTCTGACGGTTGTTCTTCTGAAGTTTGGTTTTCATCCTCAGTGGGTCAGGCTGATAAAAGAGTGCATTTTCGAACCCTGGTTCTCAGTTCTGGTCAATGGCACGATAGCTGGGTACTTCTAGAGTCACAGAGGGCTCAGACAAGGAGATCCAATTAGCCCAATGTTGTTCGTCATTGTGGCAGAGGCTCTGGGAAGAACTATTAAAGCAGCATGCAATGCAGGGTTAATTTTGGGGATCACAGCCACCTCTCTCATCAACCCTATTAGTCACCAACAATTTGTGGATGACACTTTGATGTTGACCCAGTCGTCTGTGGTTGAAGCTAGAAGGATTAAGCACATTCTCCAACTCTACGAGGATGCGGCGGGCCAAAAGGTGAATTTCAACAAGAGTAAGCTTTACTTCCTTAACACCCCAAATCAGAGACAAGCCAGAATAGCTCATATCTTGGGATGTTCGATAGCGACTCTCCCGACCACGTATCTAGGCCTTCCCCTTTTCTACGGTTCTCCGTGTGTATCTATGTGGGATAGAGTGGTAGAAAGAATCCAAAAAAAATTGGTCGGCTGGAAAGGACACTTTTTATCTCAGGCCGGGAAACTCACCCTCACCAAGGCTTCCTTACAGAGCATTCCGGTTTATTTTCTTTCTATTTTTAGAGCTCCGACCAGAATCTTCCAAAAAATTGAACAGATTCAAAAGAACTTTCTCTGGTCTAGATCTGAAGAAAAGCAGAGGATCCACCTTGTGGGCTGGGGCAAGGTTTGTAGGCCGAAAGAACTCGGGGGGCTAGGATTGAGAAGAGTTGCTCTCCTAAACTCAGCTTTAGTTGCTAAACAAGCTTGGCGTCTTATTAACAATGAGGAGAATGAGTGGACTGCCATAATTAGAAGGAAATATCTTCAAGGTTCTGATTTCCTAGATGATACGGTGCACAGGAGAGGTTCTGTGTTTTGGAAAGCAATCTTATCAAGCAGAGAGGTCATAAAGAAAGGCCTAAGATGGGTCCTTGGTAATGGACAGAAGATCAGGTTCTGGGATGACAGGTGGGCCAAGGATGAAGCGTTATCTCAGGTTCCTCACCTTGCTAGGGTCAAAAGAATCACTGAGAATCGCTATGGTAGGAAAGTTGCTGATTTCATGAGGCAGGACAGAGGAAGGCTTAGGTGGAAATAGTTAAGGATCCCTAGATTTGAAGCAGATTCAGAAGAAATCCAAAGCATATTGCATCAACAATTCATCTCCAGTAGTCCTGGGCAGGATCATGTAATTTGGGCAGCTTTCGAAAATGGGCAGTTTTCAGTCAAATCTGCATACATGCTAATGGTAGATTCTGAGGACCCCATTCTCCAGACTCAGTTGGTGTGGGTCAAAAAGCTTATTCCTAAAGTTGCAATGTTCTCATGGTTGGCGATCCAAGGCAGGATTCTTACGATTGACAACTTGATTAGGAAAGGTATGATAGTTGCTAACCGTTGTTGTTTGTGCAGGGCCAATTGGGAGTCCACCCTCCATATTTTCCTTGAATGCCCGGTCTCTTCGAGCATCCTCAATAGGTTACTGCAAGCCTTTAGCATTTACTGGGTCAGACCAGCCACCATCATTGACCTCTTCCACCAATGGCCAAATCCTTTCGTTAGCCTTAGGTTGAAGTTTTTTTGGAAGATCTGTCTCCATCATTTTCTGTGGCAGATTTGGCTTGAACGAAACCATAGAGCTTTCCATGAGTCGTGCCATGATGCCACCTCCATCACCAATAAGATCCTTTCCTTTGCCCGTGAAAATTTTAGCCTTATTCCTCATGAAGCTCGCAATCCTCCCCTCTGGGAAAGACTGATCGCTCACTCTTTAAATCTTAACCTGGTTGAGAATCCCTTGTCCCCCAAGATCAATCATAGAGTTGATGTCAGGTGGAAACCGCCCCCAGTTGGATGGCTCAAGCTTAACTTTGATGGGGCTTCTAAAGGTAACCCTGGCAAAGCAGGGGCTGGAGGAGTAGTGAGAAATCATCAAGGCTTTCTGGTGATGGCCTTTTCTGAGCAGTTGGGAACCAGGACTAACAACGAGGCGGAAGCAAGAGCGCTTTGGAGGGGTCTTCAGATGGCTCAAGAGATTGAAGATAATCTTATCATCGAAGGAGATTCCCTGCACGTCATAAACCTTATTAGCAATGGGAAAATTCCTCCGTGGCGGTTTAAGACTGTCATCGAAGAGGCTAGGATCCTCTACCAAGCCAGGAATGAGCGAAGGGCCCAGCACGTGTTTAGGGAAGCTAATAAAACTGCTGATATCTTAGCCAATTTAGGGGTGGAAGCCGATGGGTTGGTCACTTGGGAACTCGGGGTTCCAAGTGATGTGGACAAGATTATCCAAAATGATCGCCAATGATGATGCATCTGTGGAGTTTGGGAAAAGGAAGAGGAGTTTTCTGTCTCTCGAAGCAGTCCTGTTGCATTTTCACGACAAAAAAAGGCAAGTGTGACCTCGGACCAAAACTATCGCGATATCGCGACGTGTCGTTGTATCGCGGTCAACGTAGAGCAGGAGAGGCTTTGACCGATAATTGTCGCGATATCGTGACTTGTCACGTTATCGCGCTCAAAAGAAGCAGTGAAGAGCTCAGAAGGAAACTATCGCGATATCGCGACGTGTCGTCGTATCGCGGTCAAAGTCGAGGCGACGAGGTGTTGACCAAAAAATGTCACGAAATCATGACATGTCGCGTTATCGCGCCCAAAAGAACCAGTGGAGAGCTTAGAGGAAATTTGTCATGATTTCGCGGCTTGTCACATTTTCGCGACCTGTTGCGTTCTCGCGGTGCTCGATGTTGGAAAAAGCTAAGTATGGAAAGTTGGCGCGGTTTCGTGACCGACAGAGGCAGAGGGGAGCGCCCAACAAGAATGTCACGATTTCGCGACGTGTCGCCGTATCGCGGTCAAAATAGAGCAGGAGAGGCGTTGACCAAAAAATGTCGCGATATCGCGACATGTCGCGTTATCACGCCCAAAAGAAGTAGTGATGAGCTTAGAGGAAATTTGTCGCGATTTCGCGGCGTGTCGCATTTTCGTGACTTGTCACGTTTTCGCGGTGCTCGATGCGGGAAAAAGTTAAGTATGGAAAGTTGTCACGGTTTCGCGACCGACAGAGGCAGAGGGGAGCGCCCAGTGAGTATGTCACGATTTCGTGACGCGGAGGCGGCATCGATGCAGAAGACTGAAAGATGTCACGAAATCGCGACATGTCGCATTTTCGCGACTTGTCGCGAAATCGCGGAGATGCTGAAAATGAAGCAGAAGGCAGAAAGATGTCGCGATTTCGTGACATGTTGCATTTTCATGACTGGTCACAAATTCGTGGAGTTGCTGGGAATTGTTGCTGAAGGCAGAAAGATGTCACGAAATCGCGACATGTCGCATTTTCGTGACCTGTCGCAAAATCGCGGACGGGCTTGCAGGCAAAGCAGAAGGCAAAAAGATGTCACGAAATCGTGACATGTCGCATTTTCGTGACTTGTCGCATTTTTGCGACTTGTCGCGAAATCGCGGTGTTGCATGAAGTTGAAGCAGAAGGCAGTTTGTTGTCGCGATTTCGTGACATGTCGCATTTTCGTGACCTGTCGCGAAATCGCGGAGTTGCTGGCAAAGGAAGCAGTTGGCTGTTTGATGTCGCGAAATCGTGACATGTCGCATTTTCATGACTTGTCACGAAATCACGGTGATGCTGGAAAATGGAGCTTGTGGTTGTTTGCTGTCGCGATTTCGTGACTTGTCTCTTTTTCGTGACTTGTCACGAAATCGCGGAGGTGAGGGTAGGTGAAAGCAGAAGGCCGAGGTGCGTGAAGCTATTTCAGAAGGGGGTTTCAGATGGGTACTATTAGCCTAAGACAGTCTTTCCATATTGATTTTTGATCCGTAACAGCTCTGTGCTGATTATTGTAAAAGGTTTTGGGTCAACCTTGAAAACCCGTTTGCAATGAATTTGATCCTTAATTACCAAAAAAAAAAAAAAAAAGCAGAAATATCTTCAAGGATGAAATATTGAGTTGTCATTGATGTCAAAAGCACCATTGTACATTTCAATATAAGGTGGTGATGTATGCTTTAATATTTAAATTAAATATTTAAATATTAAAGTAATAAAGGTTTGATATATGATATATTTAAATCAAAAGATTTAAATATAAATATTATTAAAAATAAAAGTGGGCCGACATTGGGCACCATAAGCAAGTGAAACATTTGCATATAAATATAAGACTAAAGTTCACTTTGGGAGAGTTTTTAGTTGATGTCTTCGATATAGAAGCGCAATACTAATGGAGTAGCGAATAGAAACTTAAGCTTGCAGTAGATAAGAAGAGTTTGAGAGCGAATGGAGACTTGAGCCTATGGCGAATGAAGAATGCAATTATTTCCTATCAAAGATAGAAAAATAGAGGCACGCACGAACGTCGAAGTAGAGGCAGTTCATGAACGTCAAAGTAGAGGCAGTGCACGAACACCGAAGAGAGGCAATGTAAGAACACTAAAGAAGAGGTAGCGCATGAACACTAGAGTAGAGGCAATGCATGAACATCGAAGGTATCACCAAAAATAACACTTGAGAAAGTATTTAGATCTGTAGACAGAGGCAACACATTATCATTGAAGACAACACGTGAAAAAATATTTTGATTTGTAGAAGGAGGCAGTGCACAAATCATCGAAAGTGATTGTGGAAAATATGAGAAGAAATATATTTTCAAGACCAATGAACAATTGAGAATAGATTGAAGCTAGAGAATTTGTGAATCCAGCAAAAAAATATTGAAGCCAGAGGAAATCTTGAAGTCAACAAATGTCGAGAAAAATCAAAGCCCAGAGAAAATCATGAAACCAGCGAACGTTGAAACTTAGAGGAAATTGTGAAGCCAACAATCGTCGAATTTGAATATTAAAAAGGTGAAGCCCAACAGAAGTTGTGAGAAAGAAAATAGGTTTATTGGTAGCCTTCACATGAGTCTCTAGTGAGTTATATTTTGTGTTCTTAGATAATAGAATGCAGATGCAGTATTAGTTTTCTCAATAATGAATCGTCAAGTGAAAAGGTATTTATGGACAAAAAAATTATTTCTGAGCTGCATTATTTGAAAAGAAGATTTTGTTGAACATTTTTGGAATTGAAGAATTTGCATTAGCTGTAAGACATCGTTGAAAAATAGATTGTGAATGCCAGAAATAGATTGGAAATTGTTTGTATTTTCATCTTGAATTTGCATGTGGAAATAAGCTGAAGAATTGTGTAAAGATAAGCATTGATTTTATTGTGTAACATTGACGATGCTACTTCAAGTTGAAGGTGGTAGAATATTTTTCTCATTGGATAGTGTTACGAGGTGGTTTGCTTTGCATTGGTAAATTTTGGAGTTGAGAGACTCAGGTTTGAGTCTCGTGCATGATTTTTGAAAAGAGTGGCAATAAATATTTCAAAGGTGGAAGGTTCATTTGATGTTGGTAGCCATGGAGGTATAGTAAGATAATTTCTTTTTGTGGTATTATTATAATTGTTGGTATTATAAGGAGTTATTTTGTCTCTTAAATAAGATTTACCATGTATGATTTTTAAAGGAGTAATAAGGGATAATGGAAGTGTTTTGATTTGATATTTAAATAAATAAGCAAAAAGAAAATTATATGTCAAATTTGAGAATAGAACTTGATGCCATTGTTGAGAATATTTTGGAGGCTTTTTGTTTCGTACATTTTCCATCTATTGCATGGTCAATTGGAGGTTGAGAAAAAGCAAAGATAGAGTATGAATATTAGTGCATAACTTCACCCAAGAATCCAAGTGACAAAGAAGGACAATTCAGCCATCTACAAGAAGAAGTAAAGCTTCCAACACTAGAATATCATCCTCTATATGTTCATAAGGATAAATGAATTTTAGGTAGAATACATTTTTGTTTGGAGAAAGCAAAATCAAGAAAAGGGAAGAATTTGGAACATATTTGAGCAGATTTTGTGAGCAGATTTAAGAAGGTTTTGAAATAATTTTGAGTAGGTTTTGGAGCAGGTTTTGTGACCAGGTTTTGGAGCATATTTGAGCAGGTTTTGCGAGTAGGCTTTAGAGCAGATTTGAGCAAGGGGATTTGTGTCTCTTATGGATTGGTGTCTATGAAATTTATTGAAGAAATTTATAAGCAATATTTTGCCATGGTTTTCTCCTGAAAGGGTGTTTCCATGTAAATATTTGTCTCTTATGTGTATGGTGATTTGTGCATTATTTCATTATTACATTAATATTATTTTGAAGAACACTGAGAGGGGGGGTGAACAGTATAAGACCACTTTTTACTTTTCTTTCCCAAACAATATTATGCAATATATCAATGGCAATATCAACAACAGTAATCAAAGCAATGCACAAATCACCACACACAATAGAGACACCAATTTAATGTGGTTCACCCAATGTGGGCTACTCCACGGAGAAAATATTTCACTAAAATTTTCTCAACAAATATCTTGGGAATCCTTTCCCTATTACAATGTTTATGGACATCTATCCAAAGGAGACACCAATACCCTAATCAAGTTCGTGGATCTCTATCCATAGGAGACACCAATCCCCTTAGCTGGTTCATGTATCTCTATCCATAGGAGAACTCCTTCTCCTCTACTCTAGCTGGTGATCCTCTAGAAGACTACTGCCTCCACTACACTGGCTTGTGGATCTCTCTCCACTGAAGACTCCTATCCTCACTTAGAAGACCTATGTCCTCACTGCCCTAGCTAATGGATCTCTATCCACTAGAGACTACTATCCTCTACTCTGTCACCTCCAAAGCTTGCTCTCAGCTCTATCTCAAATCTATACTAAACACAGTCCTTCGATCTAGCACAAATATGCTCAATATCTATCTCTGATCTGCACTAAACATAGTCCTTCGGTCTAGCACAAATCTTCTCAATATCTATCTCTGATCTACACTAAACACAGTCCTTCGGTCTAGCACAAATCTTCTCAATATCTGTCTCTGGTCTGGCACAAACCTATCCTCAAATCTGCACCAAACTCTGTCCTCAAATCTGTCCTCAAGCCTTAACACAAAGCTTGACTCAATCATAAATCAACTCTGCTAGATCTGCCCCAAACCTTAACTCAAGGTTTGAACAAATCAATCAATAAAATCTGCTCACAAGTCTTCTCAAAGACTTACCTCAAATCTGTCCAACAAGTCCTCACTAGAACTTGTCCAATCTGCTCAACAAGTCTTCACCAAGACTTACCTCAAATCTGCTCAACAAGTCCTCACTAGAACTTGTCCAATCTGCTCAACAAGTCTTCACCAAGACTTACCTCAAATTTGCTCAACAAGTCCTCACTAGAACTTATCCAATCTGCTCAACAAGTCTTCACCAAGACTTACCTCAAATCTGCTCAACAAGTCCTCACTAGAACTTGTCCAATCTAATTGTAAGCTTCCACAAAATCTTACTCTACTCAACTCACTCTATCACAGAAAACCTCTTCAATCACACAAACAAGCTTCACACATAATCTTGTTTAACTCACAGAAACATATAGAGAATGGTTAGAGACTCAATATGCTTCACACTCACAACAATGCTCAATCACTTTCAATCTCTCTTCCAAATCAAATCAGAATATGGAACAATTTGTTTCACAGAACTTGAACTATCACTCCAACACTTCCAATCAACTAAGCTCAATCAACTCCACTCAACCAATCACTCAATGAAAGCTTAGTCAACAATGCTTATCAAACAAACCTCACATAACAATGATACTCATGATCTTTCACAAACCCTAGTTCAAGATAGTTCACAACTTCACATAACAATGATACTCATGTTCTTTCACAAACCCTAGTCAAGCATATGAAAGCTTACTCAATATTTCCAAAAATGCTTATCAAACAAGGTTTCTAGTATCAACTTTCATTCCAGAAAACCAAACTCAACAATGCTTATCAAACAATCCTTTTCACTCCAACTTAGCATTCACAACATCCAACAATCACTCTCAAGGATAATGTGCCCTTACCTTTTGTTTGAAGAAGATTTGACCTCAAACACCTGTCTCAATCACAATCAACTCTTTGCCAATCTCAAAGGTTAGGTAGCAATATCTTCTCAAAAATTCACTCAATTGATCTCTCACAATATTTCACCATACATAGCAATAAATCTCTATTACACCTTATAATATCCACACTTCAAAATATAAGCCAACAATTTGTTTAAAGAAAATAATCACAATAATTTTCTTTATGAACCCTTAACTCTTTTCTCAAAGAATTTAACACATCATAGCTTATCCCAACAAAAATATAATTTCCTTTTTCTACCTTATAACTCCTATCTCAATTCACTTTATCAAAAATCACAATAAAATAATTATTCCTTAAAACCTTATAACTCCCCTTTAACAAAAATTAATCATGCCACCTTAAACCTTAGAAGCAATTTAATTTTCCAAAAATTAAATACCTTTGCCTTCGGCGGGATTCGAACTCCCCTGCTTGCGCCTCCATAGTGCCCTAGTCGTGGCCCACATGCCACGTGAGCTAGGCGCTCACCTTAGAAGCAAAAAGTACCTCGTGCGCTTTATTGCTTCGTCTTGGCGCCAAAACCAAAATGTGAACCTCTACCAAAATGCAGCCACCGGGTTTCGATCGTGGGACTTCCCACCTGTTAGCACCCTAAGCACACAACCACCTACCGTTGGCCCAAACACCACGGTTGGCTATGAGGCTCCAAGCCTCCTCCCTCTTATGCCTTCAATGACTACCACATAAACAAAAATATTATCCTCTTCTTCCACGTAGTTCGTAAATTTTTGCATGCACTCTCAAAGATTCGATCGAAGGTGACTTTGGGTTTTCCAAAGCACATGGTATTTATACCAATGTGCTATCCTCCTTGGCACATCGATGGATGAGAATTTTAGTCGACATCGGTGCCATTTCACTTAGTCGCTTGCCCTTGTAACCCTAACCTTAGGGTTATTTAATTAAATTAAATCATAAACTAATTTATAATTTATTATAATTAATTTAATAACTTTAAAGTTAATTAAATTAAGTTATAAATTAATTTATAATGAAATTATTATAATTAATTTAAATCTTTAGGTCTTAACCTTAGACCTTTAATATTATAATACAAGATTATAATATTATTTTTCTTGGGCCTTCCTTTTGCTCTTTAGACCTCATCTGACCACCTTGAATATTATAATAGGAATAGTATAATATTATTTTTCCTTAGACCTAGAAGCAATCTTTCTCTTGCATTAATTACTGAAATTGACTCTTGACATCCTTCCTTTTGCACTGCTCACTGAAATTGACTCTTGACATCAATGACAACAAATCTTGCTCATATTTCCAACAATCTCCCCCTTTGTCATTGATGGCAACCCATTTACCTTTTACCATTTCCTTTACCTCTTTCTGTTGTTCTCCCCCTGAGAACTGCTCCCCTTGATTGAATGCTCTCCCCCTAACTCAAATCTCTCCCCCTTTGACATCAATGGCAAAGGGTCACCTTTGGGGCTCGGGGCTAAGAATGAGACTCTTAGCTTAGCCCCTCCTCCACCTCCTCTTGAGGTGGTTAATTCTGGGGTGGGAGTATTTCTACTCCCATCATGCACTAATCTTTACCTTTGTCCACTTTCTTCCTCAACCGATCCTTTTGATTCCTCTGACTATTTCTATTCTTGCTTGTCTCTGGAATTTTTTCTCTACACCACTTTGTTGTATGCCCATCATTATTGCACTTATAACACTTAATGTTGTTATTCCTTGGAGGTGCAAATATCTTGGGATTTCTCTTGGTGAAGCCATATCTATTCCTATCATGAACCCTGCAATTCATTGCCTTGTGACCAAACTGATTACAAGAGTAGTAATACCCTTGAAAAAGTTACCTGTTTCTAAAATTCCCATATTCTTATCTTTCATGTGTCCTACACTATGTAGCCTTGTGCCCAAACCTATGACATGAGAAGCATATTCCATTGAAACTACCTTGCCTTGACCCCATTGGTCTCTTAGTCTCTTCTACCCTATGTTGGTTCCTGTTCCATCTGTTCCTCATTTGTGCATTGTTCCTTTCCTTGTTGAACTTTCCATTGTCCAACTCATCCTCATAAGTCTCACTCTCTCTTACACTCTCTTCTTCTGAAGCTTCTTCTTCTTCGGAGCTTGAGATTGACTCCTCTCCTTGTTTTCTTTGTACCTGTTCAAAACCAAGTCTTGTTTTGTTTGATGAAGATCTTTGTACCTTGATAATCTTATCCAAGTTCTTTGAGCTTCTCCCAAATCTGTGTAACTTGTCCTTAGACTCTTTTACTTCCTTCCTTAGTGAAGCTACCTCATGCTCTAACCTTTCACATTCTAAAATCTTTGCTTCTAACTTCTCTTTGAATCTTCTTGTCTTAGCTATTGAGTTGGTTAGATCCTCTATAAGCTTTCCTTTCTCTTCATCACATTCTTGAAATTTAATCTTGAGTTTTGAGTTTTTCTTTCTTACCTCCCTTAATGCATCAAGGGCATGAATAAGCTCACCCTCAAGATCAACTTCTCCTTTCTCTGATTCTTCCTCTATTTGTTTGCCTTTGGGATCATCTTCATTCCTTTCTAATTTATTTCCACTAGAAGTATTTCCTTCTTCTTCTATTGCCATAAGAAGACTTTCTTCTGGTCCTTCAAGTGTATCTTCATATTCATCTTCACTGAAACTGAATCCATTCCTTGTACAACTATCTTCAAGATGACCAAAGTTACCACATCTAAAACACTTGAGAATCATTGGTGACCTTTTTCTAATCACTTATTTTTCTTTTGCTAGAAATAGTACTTCATATTTATCATTATATGAGGAACTTTCATCACTATCACTTGAGCTCTTACCTGCCTTGTCTGCATAGAAACTCTTCTTATGCCTTTGGAAAAACTTATTTCCTTGCTTGCCTTGTCCATCCCTACTTTTCTTTTGGTACTTGTATTTTCCTGTTTCCATGTTCTTATGATCCTATTTTTCTTCATCATTGCTATTTCCATCTTCTGGACAATCAGATGCATAGTGACCATATTTTCCACAATTGAAACATCTAACTAATTTCGTACCTTTATACTTTCTTGAGTCCTTGTTCCTTCTACCATAATTTGCTTCTTCATCACTGGATGACTCATTGCTTGAATTTGACTTCTTACCCTTTGTCTTCTTAGTAACTTTGAAGGTTGCTTCTTTCTAGGGAATAGGTTCCTCTTTTATTCTCATCTCAAAAGCTGTGAGAATGCCATGTAATTCATCCCTTGTCAAAAGTTCAATATCTTTTGACCTCTTCTATAGCTGAAATATTTTCACTAAACCTTTTTGGAAGTGACCTTAAAATCTTATCACAAACATCTGTTTCCTCAACCTTAAGCCCAAGTCCTTGCATGGAGTTAACAACCTCATCCACATGAAGTAGATATGCCACAATGTTTTCCTCATCCTTCATATTTAGGTCTTCAAATGCTCTCTTGAAATTTTGCAACTTTACCCTTTTGACCTTTTTGTCTCCCTCATATATGCCTTTCAACTTATCCCAAATTTCCTTTGTTGATGTGCAATGCATAACCTTTATAAACTCTATTTCATGCAAACCTCTCAAAATTCCATTCATTACCTTTGAATTGTAATGATGTAGAAGCTTACCATATTTATCTGTAGGTGGAGTTGTTGGTGGTATGTATCCATTCTCAATTGCTTCCCATATTTCATTTCCAAGTGCCATTAGATGAAACTTCATCCTTGTGCTCCATAGTGCATAATTGTTCCCATCAAACAATGGTGTTGAATTCCCTGATGATCCATTCTAAGAATCCATCTGTGTTCTTGTAATATTTTCCTTCAAGTTGTTAAACTCTTTCGAAGGAACCCGCTTTGATACCAATTGAAGAACACAAGCTTATACTGAGAGGGGGGTGAACAATATAAGACCACTTTTTACTTTTCTTTCCCAAACAATATTATGCAATATATCAATGGCAATATCAATAGCAGTAATCAAAGCAATGCACAAATCACCACACACAATAGAGACACCAATTTAACGTGGTTCACCCAATGTGGGCTACTCCATGGAGAAAATATTTCACTAAAATTTTCTCAACAAATATCTTGGGAATCCTTTCCCTATTACAATGTTTATGGACCTCTGTCCAAAGGAGACACCAATACCCTAATCAAGTTCATGGATCTCTATCCATAGGAGACACCAATCCCCTTAGCTGGTTCGTGGATCTCTATCCATAGGAGAACTCCTTCTCCTCTACTCTAGCTGGTGATCCTCTAGAAGACTACTGCCTCCACTGCACTGGCTTGTGGATCTCTCTCCACTGAAGACTCTTGTCCTCACTCAAAATACCTCTATCCTCACTACCCTGGCTAATGGATCTCTATCCACTAGAGACTACTATCCTCTAGCTCTATCACCTCCAAATCTTGCTCTCATATCTATCTCAAATCTATACTAAACATAGTCCTTTGGTCTAGCATAAATCTGCTCAATATCTATCTTTGATCTGCACTAAACATAGTCCTTTGATCTAGCACAAATCTGCTCAATATCTATCTATGATCTACACTAAACATAGTCCTTCGATCTAGCATAAATATTCTCAATATCTATCTCTAGTCTGGCACAAACCTATCCTCAAATCTACACCAAACTCTATCCTCAAATCTATCCTCAAGCCTTAACACAAAGCTTGACTCAATCACAAATCAACTCTACTAGATCTACCCCAAACCTTAACTCAAGGTTTGAACAAATCAATCAATCAACTCTGCTCACAAGTCTTCTCAAAGACTTGTCTCAAATATGTCCAACAAGTCCTCCCTAGAACTTGTCCAATCTGCTCAACAAGTCTTCACCAAGACTTACCTCAAATATGCTCAACAAGTCCTCACTAGAACTTGTCCAATATACTCAACAAGTCTTCACCAAGACTTACCTCAAATATGCTCAACAAGTCCTCACAAAACTTACTCAAATCTACTCAACAAGTCCTCACTAGAACTTCTCCAATATGCTCAACAAGTCTTCACCAAGACTTGCTTCAATTATGCATTGTAAGCTTCCATAAAAGCTTACTCTACTCAACTCACTCTATCACAAAAATATATTCAATCACATAAACAAGCTTCACACAAAATCTTGTTCAATCACAGAAACATATAGAGAATGGTTAGAGACTCAATATATTTCACACTCACAATAATGCTCAATCACTTTCAATATCTCTTCCAAATCAAATCAGAATATGGAACAATTTGTTTCACAAAACTTGAACTATCACTCCAACACTTCCAATCAACTAAGCTCAATCAACTCCACTCAACCAATCACTCAATGAAAGCTTAGTCAACAATGCTTATCAAACAAACCTCACATAACAATGATACTCATGATCTTTCACAAACCCTAGTTCAAGATAGTTCACAACTTCACATAACAATGATACTCATGTTCTTTCACAAACCCTAGTCAAGCATATGAAAGCTTACTCAATATTTCCAACAATGCTTATCAAACAAGGTTTCTAGTATCAACTTTCATTCTAGAAAACCAAACTCAACAATGCTTATCAAACAATCCTTTTCACTCCAACTTAGCATTCACAACATCCAACAATCACTCTCAAGGATAATGTGCCCTTACCTTTTTGTTTGAAGAATATTTGACCTCAAACACTTGTCTCAATCACAATCAACTCTTTGCCAATATCAAAGGTTAGGTAGCAATATCTTCTCAAAAATTCACTCAATTGATCTCTCACAATATTTCACCATACATAGCAATAAATCTCTATTACACCTTATAATCTCCACACTTCAAAATATAAGCCAACAATTTGTTTAAAGAAAATAATCACAATAATTTTCTTTATGAACCCTTAACTCTTTTCTCAAAGAATTTAACACATCATAGCTTATCCCAAAAAAAATATAATTTCCTTTTTCTACCTTATAACTCCTATCTCAATTCACTTTATCAAAAATCACAATAAAATAATTATTCCTTAAAACCTTATAACTCCCCTTTAACAAAAATTAATCATGCCACCTTAAACCTTAGAAGCAATTTAATTTTCCAAAAATTAAATACCTTTGCCTTCGGTGGGATTCGAACTCCCCGCTTGTGCCTCCACAACGCCCTAGCCATGGCCCACATGCCACATGAGCTAGGCGCTCACCTTAGAAGCAAAAAGCACCTCGTACGCTTTATTGCTTCATCTTGGCACCAAAACCAAAAATGTAAACCTCTACCAAAACGCAGCCATCGGGTTTCGATCGTGGGACTTCCTACCTATTAGCACCCTAAGCACACAACCACCTGTCATTGGCCCAACCGCCATGGTTGGCTATGAGGCTCCAAGCCTCCTCCCTCTTATGCCTTCGATGACTGCCATGTAAACAAAACATTGTCCTCTTCTTCCACGCAGTTCACAAATTTTTGCATGCACTCTCAAAGATTCGATCGAAGGTGACTTTGGGTTTTCCAAAGCACATGGTATTTATACCAATGTGTTATCCTCCTTGGCACATCGACGGATGAGAATTTTAGTTGACGTCGATGCCATTTAACTTAGTCGCTTGCCCTTGTAACCCTAACCTTAGGGTTATTTAATTAAATTAAATCATAAACTAATTTATAATTTATTATAATTAATTTAATAACTTTAAAGTTAATTAAATTAAGTTATAAATTAATTTATAATGAAATTATTATAATTAATTTATAATTAATTTAAATCTTTAGGTCTTAACCTTAGACCTTTAATATTATAATACAAGATTATAATATTATTTTTCTTGGGCCTTCCTTTTGCTCTTTAGACCTCATTTGACCACCTTGAATATTATAATAGGAATATTATAATATTATTTTTCCTTAGGCCTAGAAGCAATATTTCTCTTGCACTGACTACTGAAACTGACTCTTGACATCCTTCCTTTTGCACTGCTCACTGAAACTGACTCTTGACATCAATGACAACAAATCTTGCTCATATTTCCAACATATCTAAAGTTATTACTTTGGAAAGAAAAGAGAATTTTTTTATCTTATATTGTTCACCCCCCTCTCAGTATAAGCTTGTGTTCTTAAATTGGTATCAAAGTGGGTTCCTTCATGAAAGCCTAACAACTTGAAGGAATATCTTACAAGAACACACATGGCTAGCCATGAATGTTTTTTGTCAAATAGGGCACCACTATTTTATGGGACTAACTATACTTTCTGGAGCATAAGGATGCAAAATTATTTGATGACACATGGCTATGATATATGGCAATCCATTGAGGATGGGTTCACACCACCTACAACTCCTCCCACAAATAGAGATGGCAAGAAACTATTTGAAAATAATGCCAGGGCAATGAATGCAATATTAAGCGGGTTAAATAAAATAGAGTTTATGAAATTCATACAGTGCACTTCAGAAAAACAAATACGAGATAAGTTTCAAAGAACATATGAAGGAGAAAATAAGGTTAAAATGGCAAAAATTCAAACCCACAGGAGTTTGAAGACTTAAATATGAAATATGAGGAAGATATTGCCAAGTATCTACTTTGAGTTGATGAGGTTGTCAACACCATTTGTGGACTTGGAGAAAACATTGAAGACTCTAAGATTGTTCAAAAAATCTTAAGGTCACTTCCCATGAGGTTTGATGCAAAGGTTTAAAAAATAGAAGAGATGAAGGATCTTAAAACCTTAAGCATGGATGAGCTACATGGAATTCTCACATTCTATGATATGAGAACTAAAAAATATAAAACATCCAAATGAGAAGCAACATTTAAAGCTTCAAAGAAGACAAAGAATAAGGAACCAAAATCAAGTGAAGAATCAAGTAGCGGAGAAGAAGCTAACTTTGTGCGAAGGAATAAGAAGGGTCTAAGAAAACATAAAGGTATGCATTCTATGAAATATTTTAATTATGGTAACCTTGGTCACTCTGCATCTAATTGCCCATAATATATAAGTAGTAGCAATGAAGAAGAAAAATAATATAAGAAAAAGAAAGAAAGAAAATTTTATCATGAAAAGAAAAATAGGTATGGTCAAAACAAGCATGAGAAGAAGATATTTCAAAGACACAAGAAGAGTTTTTATGTTGAAGAAGCAAGCAGTTCTTCCAACAACAATGATGAAAGTCTCTCAAATAGTGAAAGAGAAGAAATCCTATTTTTGGCCATAGAAGAGAAAGAAGATGCTCCTGTTGTCAAAGACCAAGAAGAAGAGAAAGATTCAAAAAGTGAAGAAGAAACCATGGTTGAAATTGAAGAGGAAGTTGTTGTTGCTCTTGAAGAATTGAAGAAGACTAAAAAGAAGAAATCAAAATTGAAGGCTCAAGTACAAGAGGATGAGAAGACAACGGTAAATTTGTCACAAGAACTCATTGACCTAAAATTTAAAGTTGAAGAGGTAAAGCAAATTGAAGAAGGTATGGATGAGCAGTTAAAGGCAAAAGAGTTGGAATATGAAAAACTGGAACATGAGTTTGTCTCTCTAAGGAAGGAAGTGGAAAAATCTAATGATAAGCTACATGGGTTTGAGAAAAGCTCAAAAATCGTAGGTGATATTGTCAAAGCACAAAGGTCTTTAGTTATAAATACTGGACTTGGGTTTGAAGAAGATCAAAAGAAACAAAAGGAGGAATCTAGATCAAAAGAAATAAAGGAATCAAAGAAAATGATTAAAGAGGAACCTAAGACCTATGTTGATGTGTTGAGAAGTGGAAGCATCGAGGAGGATGAAAATAAATAATCATCAAGAAACAAGGTCAATCAAAAAAACAAAAATGAGAGAACCATGCGATAATATCCTTTAAAGCAATCAGAAAGGTTTCAATATTTCTTTCATGGTTATTGTTTCTCATGTAACCATTTTGGTCATAAAGCTGTAAATTGCAGGGTCCGTGCTATGAATAATTTTGGCTTCACCAAGAGAAATTTCAATTCACTTGCACCTCTCATGGACTACAATATCATATGTTATAAATGTACTAATTTTAGGCATACAACTAGATGGTGTAGAACAATGTTTCCTAAAATTTCTAAGTCAAGCAAGAAGGAGAATAGTCAATATGTTCAAAAGAATATGACCTTCAAAGTTTGGAGAAAGAAAATGGAACAAGAAAAAGAGCATAGTAATTTGGGAGTTTCACTCCCATATCATAATTTAACATCTCAAGAAGAGCAGGGAGGAAGGGGGTGTTGTCAAGTGTCTTATCTTACAAGCCCCGAGGAGCCTTTGCCATTGATGTCAAAGGAGGAGAGTTTCAGTAAGGGGGAGTAGTTTGTGATCATGTTACAATAAAGGACAGTTTCATTGTAGGGTTACCATCAATAAAAAAGGGGGAGATTTTTGTAAATATTGAGTTGTCATTGATGTCAAAAGCACCATTGTACATTTTAATAGAAGGTGGTGATGTATGCTTTAATATTTAAATTAAATATTTAAATATTAAAGTAATAAAGGTTTGATATATGATATATTTAAATCAAAAGATTTAAATATAAATATTATTAAAAAGAAAAGTGGGCCGACCTTGGGTGCCATAAGCAAGTGAAATGTTTGCATATAAATATAAGACTAAAGTTCACTTTGGTAGAGTTTTTAGTTGACACCTTCGATATACAAGTGCAATACTAATGGAGTAGCAAACGAAAACTTAAGCTTGCGACAAATAAGAAGAGTTTGAGAGCGAATGGAGACTTGAGCCTGTGGTGAATGAAGAATGTAATTGTTCCCTATCAACGACAAAAAACTAAATGCAGTGCATGAATTTTGGATAAGAGGTAGTGCACAAACGCTGAAGTAGAGGTAGCGCAAGAACACCAAAGAGAGGCAACTTACGAATGTCAAAGAATAGGTAGCGCACAAACACCAACGTAGAGGCAGTGCACGAATGCTAAAGGTATCACCAGAAACAACACTTGAGAAAGTGTTTGGATCTATAGATGGAGGTAGCACACTATCACTGGAGACAACACATGAAAAAATGTTTTGATTTGTGGAAGGAGGCAGCGCACAATCACCGGAAGTGATTGCAAAAAGTGTGAGAAGAAATATATTATCAAGACCAATGAACAATTGAGAATAGATTGAAGCCAGAAGAATTTATGAAGCCAATGAACAAATATTGAATCCAGAGGAAATATTAAAGTCACTACACATAAAGAAAAATTGAAGCCTAGAGGAAATTGTGAAACCAGTGAACATTGAAACTTAGAGGAAATTGTGAAGCCAACAATCATTGAATTTGAATATTAAAAAGGTGAAGCCCAACAAAAGTTGTGAGAAATAAAATTGATTTATTGGTAGCCTTCGCATGAGTCTCTGGTGAGTTATATTTTGTGTTCTCAGATAACAAAATGCAGATGCAGTATTAGTTTGCTCAATAATGAATCATCAAGTGAAAAGGTATTTATGGACAAAATTTTTATTTCTGAGATGCGTTATTTGAAAAGAAGATTTTGTTGAATGTTTCTGGAATTGAAGAGTTTGCATTAGCTGTAAGATGTCATTGAAAAACATATTGTGAATGCCAAAAATAGATTGGAAATTGTTTGTATTTTCATCTTGAATTTGCATGTGGAAAGGAGTTGAAGAATCATGTAAATACAAGCATTGATTTGATTGTGTAACATTGATGGCGCTACTTCAAGTTGAAGGTGGTAGAATATTTTTCTCATAGGATAGTGTATCCAAGGTGGTTTGCTTTGCGTTGGTAAATTTTGGAGTTGAGAGACTCAGGTTCAAGTCTCGTGCATGATTTTTGAAAAGAGTGGCAATAAAGATTTCAAAGGTGGAAGGTTCATTTGATGTTGGCAGCCATGGAGGTATAGTAAGATAATTTCTTTTTGTGGTATTATTATAATTGTTGGCATTATAAGGAGTTATTTTGTCTCTTAAATAAGCTTTACCATGTATGATTTTTAAAGGAGTAATAAGGGATAATGGAAGTGTTTTGATTTGATATTTAAATAAAGAAGCAAAAAGAAAATTATATGTCAGATTTGATAATAGAACTTGATGCCATTGTTGAGAATATTTTGGAGGTTTTTTGTTTCATACATTTTCCATCTATTGCATGGTCAATTGGAGGTTGAGAAAAATTAAATATAGAGTATGAATATTAGTGCATAACTTCACCCAAGCATCCAAGTGATAAATAAGGACAATTCAGCCATCTACAAGAAGAAGTAAAGCTTCCAACACCAAAATATCATCCTCTATATGTTCATAAGGATAAAAAAATTATGGGTAGAATACATTTTGGTTTGGAGAAAGCAAACTAGATAAAAGGGAAGAATTTGGAGCAGATTTTGAAATAAATTTGAGCAGGTTTTGGAGCAGATTTGAGTAGGTTTTGGAGCAGATTTGACCAGGTTTTATGAGTAATTTTTGGATAAGACTTGAGCAAGGGGATTGGTATCTCTTGTGGATTTGTGTCCATGAATTTGAGAGGGGATTGGTGTCTCCTGTGGATTGGTGTCCACAAAATTTATTAAAGAAATTTATAAGCAATATTTTTTCGTGGTTTTCTCCCAAAAGGGTGTTTCCACGTAAAATCTTTGTCTCTTATGTGTATGGTGATTTGTCCATTGTTTCATTAATGCATTGATATTATTTGAAGTTATTGCTTTGGAAAGAAAAGATTTTTTTTTTATCTTATACTGTTCACCCCCCTCTTAGTATAAGCTTATGTTCTTCAATTGGTATCAAAGCGGGTTCCATCGTGAAAGTGTAATAGCTTGAAGGAAGATTTTATAAAAACACACATGGCTAGCCATGAATGTTTTTCATCAAATAGGGCACCACTATTTTATGGGACTAACTATGCTTTCTATAGTATAAGGGTGCGAAATTATTTGATGGCACATGGCTATGATATATGGCAATTCCTTGAGTATGGGTTCACACCACCTACAACTCCTCCCACGGATAGAGATGACAAGAAACTATTTGAAAATAATGCTAGGGCAATGAATGCAATATTAAGCGGGTTAAATAAAATAGAGTTTGTGAAAGTCATGCAATGCACTTCAACAAAAGAAATATGGGACAAGTTTCAAAGAACATATGAATGAGACAACAAGGTTAAAATAGCAAAACTTCAAACACATAGGAGGAAGTTTAAATACTTAAAGATGAAATATGAGGAAGATATTACCAAGTATCTACTTCAAGTTGATGAGGTTTTCAACACCATTTGTAGACTTGGATAAAATATTGAAGACTCTAAGATTATTCAAAAAATCTTAAGGTCACTTCCCATGAAGTTTGATGCAAAGGTTTCAACAATAGAAGAGATGAAGGATCTTAATACCTTAAGCATGAACGAGCTACATGGAATTCTCAAAGGCCTATGAGATGGGGACTGAAAAAGATCAAATATCCAAATGGGAAGCATCATTTAAAGCTTCAAAGAAGACAAAGAATAAGGAACTACAATAAAGTGAAGAATAAAGTAGTGGAGAAGAAGCTAACTTTGTGCAAAGGAATAAGAAGGGTCTAAGAAAACATAAAGGTATGCATTCTATGAAATATTTTAATTGTGGTAACCTTGGTCACTATGCATCTAATTTCCCACAAGCTAGAAATAGTAGCAATGAAGAAGAAAAGGAATATAAGAAAAAGAAATAAAGAAAATTTTATCATGAAAATAAAAACAGGTATGGTCAAAACAAGCATGAGAAGAAGATCTTTCAAAGACACAAGAAGAGTTCTTATGTTGAATAAGCAATCAGTTTTTTTGGTAGTAGTGATGAAAGTATATCAAATAATCAAAGAGAAAAAATCCTATTTTTGGCCATAGAAGAGAAAGAAGATACTCCTGTTGTCAAAGACCAAGAAGAAGAGAAAGATTCAAAAAGTGAAGAAGAAGCCATGGTTGACATTGAAGAGGAAATTTTTGTTGCTCTTGAAGAGTTGAAGAGGACTAGAAAGAAGAACACAAAATTGAAGGCTCAAGTACAAGAGGATGAGAAGACAAAGGTAAAGTTGTCACAAGAACTCATTGACCTGAAAGTTAAAGTTAAAGAGGCAAAGCAAATTGAAGAAGGTATGGTTGAGTAGTTAAAGGCAAAAGAGTTGGAATGTGAAAATGGAACATGAGGTTGTATCTCTAAGGAAGGAAGTGGAAAAATATAATCATAATCTACATGAGATTGAGAAAAGCTCAAAAATCATAGGTGATATTGTCAAAGGACAGATATTTTTAGTTATAAATACTAGACTTGGGATTGAAGAAGCTCAAAAGAAACAAAATGAGGAATCAAGCTCAAAAGAAACATAGACATCAAGTAAAATGATTAAAGAGGAACCTAAGACCTATGCTGATGTGTTGAGAAGTGGAAGCATCAACGATGATGAAAACAAAGTATCATCAAGAAACAAGGTCAATCACAAAAACAAAAATGAGAGAACCATGCGGTAATATCCTTCAAGGCAATCAGACAGGTTTCAATATTTATTTCATGGTTATTGTTTCTCATGTAACTATTTTGGTCATAAAGCTGAAAATTTTAGGGTTCATGCTATGAATTATTTTGGCTTCACCAAGAGAAATTCGATTCATTTGCACCTCTCATGGACTACAACATCATATGTTACAAATGTAATAATTTTGGGCATACAACTAGATGGTGTAGAACAATGTTTCCTGAAATTTCGAATTCAAGCAAGAAGGAGAATAGTCAATCTATTCAAAATAATATGACCTCCAAAGTTTGGAGAAAGAAAATGGAACAAGAAAAAGAGCATAGTAATTTGGGAGTTTCACTCCCATATCATAATTGAACATCTCAAGAAGAGCAGGGAGGAAGGGGGTATTGTCAAGTGTCTTATTTTACAAGCCCCGAGGAGCCTTTACCATTGATGTCAAAGGGGGAGAATTTCAGTAAGGGGAGGAGCAGTTTGTGATCATGTTGCAATAAAGGACAGTTTCATTGTAGGGTTGCCATCAATGAAAAAGGGGGAGATTGTTAGAAATATTGAGTTGTCATTGATGTCAAAGGCAGAAATATCTTCAAGGATGAAATATTGAGTTATCATTGATGTCAAAAGCACCATTGTACATTTAAATAGAAGGTGGTGATGTATGCTTTAATATTTAAATATTAAATTAATAAAGGTTTGATATATGATATATTTAAATCAAAAGATCTAAATATAAATATTATTAAAAAAAAAGTGGGCCGGCCTTGGGTGTCATAAGAAAGTGAAATATTTGCATATAAATATAAGATTAAAGTTCAGTTTGCAAAAGTTTTTAGTTGGCATCTTCGATATAGAAGCACAATACTAATGGAGCAGCAAACGGAAACTGAAGCTTGCAGTATATAAGAAGAGTTTGAGAGAAAATGGAGACTTGAGCTTGCGTGAATGAAGAATGCAATTGTTCCCTATCAATAGAAAAAAATAGAGGTAGTGCACGAATACTGGAGAAGAGGTAGCACACGAATGTCAGAGTAGAGGTAGCACACGAAAACTGAAGAGAGACAGCGTACGAACATTAAAGAAGAGGTAGCGCACAAATTCCAGAGTAGAGGCAGTGCACGAACGCTAAAGGTATCACTGGAAACAACATTTGAGAAAGTATTTGGATCTATAGACAGAGGTAACATACTATCATTGTAGACAACACGTGAAAAAAAAAAAATGATTTATGGAAGGAGCCAGCGCACAAATCATCGAAAGTGATTGCGGAAAATTTGAGAAGAAATATATTATCAAGACCAACAAACAATTAAGAATATATTGAAGCCAGCAGAATTTGTGAAGCTAGTGAACAAATATTAAAGCTAGAGGAAATCTTGAAGTCAGCAAAAATCAAGAAAAATTGAATCCTAGAGGAAATCGTGAAACCAACGAACATTGAAACTTAGAGGAAATTGTGAAGCCAACAATCATCAAATTTGAATATTAAAAAGGTGAAGCCCAGTAGAAGTTGTGAGAAAGAAAATCGGTTTATTGGTAGCCTTCGCATGAGTCTCTAGTGAGTTATATTTTGTGTTCTCAGATAACAAAATGCAGATGCAGTATTAGTTTGCTCAATAATGAATCGTCAAATGAAAAGGTATTTATGGATAAATTTTTTATTTCTGAGCTGTGTTATTTGAAAAGAAAATTTTGTTGAACGTTTATGTAATTGAAGAATTTGCATTAGTTGTAAGACATCGTTGAAAAATAGATTGTGAATGCCAGAAATAGATTGAAAATAATATGTATTTTCATCCATAATTTGTATGTGGAAAGGAGCTGAAGAATCATGTAAAGACAAGCATTGATTTGATTGTGTAACATTGATGGTGCTACTTCAAGTTGAAGGTGGTAGAATATTTTTCTCATCGGATAGTGTATCCGAGGTGGTTTGCTTTGCATTGGTAAAATTTGGAGTTGAGAGACTCAGGTTCAAGTCTCATGCATGATTTTTGAAAAGAGTGGCAATAAATATTTCAAAGGTGGAAGGTTCATTTGATGTTGGTAGCCATGGAGGTATAGTAAGATAATTTCTTTTTGTGGTATTATTATAATTGATGGCGTTATAAGAAGTTATTTTGTCTCTTAAATAAGCTTTACCATGTATGATTTTTAAAGGATTAATAAGGGATAATGGAAGTGTTTTGATTTGATATTTAAATAAAGAAGCAAAAAGAAAATTATATATCAGATTTGAGAATAGAACTTGATGCCATTGTTGAGAAGATTTTGGAGGCTTTTTGTTTTGTACATTTTCCATCTATTGCATGGTCAATTGAAGGTTGAGAAAAAGAAAAGGTAGAGTATGAAGATTAGTGCATAACTTCACCCAAGCATCCAAGTGACAAAGAAGGACAATTAAGCCATGTACAATGATAAGTAAATCTTCCAACACCAAATTTGAGCAGATTTGAATAGGTTTTGTGAGCAGGTTTGGGAGTAGGTTTTGGAGCAGATTTGAGCAGATTTTGTGAGAAGGTTTTAGAGCAGATATGAGCAGGTTTTGGAGCAGATTTAAGAAGGTTTTATGAGAAGGTTTTGGAGCAGATTTTAGCAAGGGGATTGGTGTCTCATGTGGATTTGTGTCCATGAAATTGAGAGGGTATTGGTGTCTCCTATGGATTGTTGTCCATGAAATAGAGAGGGGATTGATGTCTCCTGTGGATTGGTGTCCACGAAATTGAGAGGGGATTGGTGTCTCTTGTGGATTGGTGTCCACAAACTTGTATAGGGGATTGGTGTCTCCTATGGATTGGTGTCCACGAACTTGTATAGGGGATTGGTGTCTCCTGTGGATTGGTGTCCATGAAATTGTATAGGGTATTGGTGTCTCCTATGGGTTGGTGCCCATGAAATTTATTGAAGAAATTTATAAGTAATATTTTGTCATGGTTTTCTCCCGAAAGGGTGTTTCCACATAAAATATTTGTCTCTTATGTGTATGGTGATTTGTGTATTGTTTCATTATTGCATTGATATTATTTGAAGTTATTTCTTTGGAAAGAAAAAATAAAATTTTTATCTTATACCGTTCACCTGCCCCTCTTAGTATAAGCTTGTGTTCTTCATGCTTTGTGCACAGGTTTGCAAGAGAACAAAAATCCAAAAAGCATGTTTGCTTCTTCAACCTATCTTTCAAATATGGTCAATCAATTGATTTATAATAAAGCACATAAAAAGTGCTACTTACATGAGCGAAACACAAGGAAGATTAAAGATCCGTTCTTTGTCCTTTGCTATTTACTTCTCTTCCTAAAGAAACTTTTCATTTTGATCTCTATTTTCTTATTTTGGCTATTGTTTTGTTATATCTATTAAAATGTGGATTTTGTAGACATTTACAAATCTCTAATAAAAATTTTCCACTTATTTGGTTGATCAAAGAATGGGCTATAGGTTGTCAAGCTTAAAAGATAAAGGATTAAAATTGAATAATCTACTAAGAATTTTAGTCCACAATTAAATTATTGGGTGGAATTTCAATGTAAGAAGAGAATAAATTCAAATTTTTTTAATTATTTGAATTTTTTTTTGGAAAAAATATTTGAATGCAACCCCCAGACAACACAAAAATCATCAAGATGTTGTGCACTCTCCCACTAAGTTTTTTTTTTTAAATATCTTCTCTCACCCAAGTAATAGATATGATATTTATCACTATGAAGAATCCTTACTTGACTTCTATGTCCCTCTAGGTTTTGCCATTGAGATCACTTCATTAGTCCCTTCCATATAGGAATTTGCTGCCCAATATCCCCCATCTAGGAACACATTCCATATCTCTTATCCAAGGTTTACCTAAAAATATATTGTATTGTCTTTGATCCTCTAAAATGTGGCACAACGTAGGTATAGTCTTTATCCCAACTTGAATAGGTAGGATTATTGTACCAACTATAGGGGATATAGCGTCGTTAAATAATTTTAATGTGAATGTTGATTCTATAATATGTGAAGGTGAAATATTGAGGTGTTTTATAGCAATGATAGTGATGATGTTAATGGACAAACTGGTGTCAATCAAAACTTATAAGGAATCCAATTTATGTTCACTATGATATGTAATGGTGGATCGAGTTCATAATTAGGGGTTGGACTAATCTCTTGCTTGTGGAATGTGATTACAGGATCTTTGTATGATTGAATTGAATTCAATGGTTATAAGGACTATGATATATGATCAGATTTGATTGGATTTTTTGGTAATGTGGACTGATCAAGGTATTTATTGCTCCCCATTGTGATATTTATCATGCTGATAAATCCCTCATTGGGTGAGGTTATGTGAACTTCATGCATGTGCTCTATTTGATTTTATTGAACCTCATGTTTGGGTAAAGGATCTTTGAATATGCTGATTTGTTGATTATCGATAGCTAAGGGGCTATCTATTTGCAATTGGTTTTTGTCCAACATATTCTATACCAATTTTTTAAATGAAATGCAATCTTGGATATTGTGACCATTTTGTCGATGATATATGCTATATAAATATTCCCTACATCCCTTAGGTTTTGGACGATTAGGATCAAGGGTGCATATCTTAGGTATTATATCCTTAGCCAAATATTCAAGAAATGGCGTGTAGGTGTGAGGCGTTCGACGTTGTTATTTTTGTGCCTAGATTTCATTGCACTGATTGTAATGCACTGGGGGAAGTTGAGCCTGATAATTTAGTTGTTGCTGGCTCTTTTTCACTTTTGGAATGTTTATGACCACTTGGTTTACAGGCATTGGTTTGACCTGATGGTTGTTGTTGCATGGTTCTTGTTCCAATCCTTCTTACAAAGCTTCAAATCTCCCTCTTGGACCTTAATGTCCTCTATGACTTTGGCTTGCACCAAAGCCTCCTCGAATGTTGAATACTCTTGCAACTAAAGTAGCAACGAGATATGTTTAACACAACTCTTTGTGAACATCCAAGTTAGTTCAAAAGATGAAATAGGAAATGGTAGTTTTGACATGATTTTTCACCATCAATTCCCATAATCCATAACCAAATCATCATTGTATTGACGTAAGTTTAATAGGTCAGAAAGGTTAGATTTCTTCTTGAAACCAAAGGAAAAGCATTCAAGGAAAGCATTTGCTAGCTATTCAAAGCTAATTATACCATGCTTTAGGAGTTGATTGTACCACTCAATGGTAGATCCCAAGAATGTAATCACAAAGGTCTACAACAATAAGGCATCATTGTTTTGCAACTGGAAACTTAGGTTCATAAAAATCGTCACATGTTCCTGTGCATCTTCCTCCCCCTTGAATTTGTCCAATTTAGGCATTTCAAAGTATTTAGGATACGTTGGATTAGGTATCGATGGACTAAGGAGTTGATTATAAATTTTTCTTAGTGTGGGCTTCTGATAAGTCACTCCTTGTTTCTCGAGTGACTAAATATGCTTGGTGAGCACTTTGTATGCTTGAGATGAGGTGATATCATCCTCCTAAATATGTCTTTAGGGAGAAAGTAGTGGGAGGTTCCTATGTGATTGAGTTGGTCGATTGTAGTCATAGAACAAATCCACAAAGGATGGTTCAGGATACAATTTCTTCTTATCATCTCATTCTGTTTCCTCATACTATTCATGTTCTGGTGGATTTTGTCTTAGGCATTTTTGTTGTCGAGAAGCATGTTGTGAAGTGCGATGAGGATGAGTGTTTATTTTCCTAGTAGGTAGCTCATGGTTAGACGTATGATGTCTCTCATTATGTTGTTGCCTATACTCACCAGGTGAAGGTAATTCTTCTTGAGCTAACCTATTTAATAGTTCTTCATGTTCCTTTTTCTCAAGGATTCTTTGTTCTCTCAAGCAGTGCTCATACAAATGGTGGTAATGCACCCTTTTTTATTTCATGTATTCTTGCTCTAGTCATTCATGCTCATGGTGCAAGTCCTCCTATTGGAATTGGAGTATTTGATCTCTTTGTTTTACATCAGACCTAGGTAGTTGATCTGTTTGATATACTATATAGGGATGTCGACTTTTCACCTTGATGCGAGAGATTTTATTTATCTCAAAATGTGCAACCAGGTTTGCAACCCTCTTCTCTCAATAAATCGAGGTTGCATTGATACCATGCTCAACCCTATGTTTGGTACCATCATGGGTGGATGGGGTAGTTGTATTACATGGACACTTGGATCACTCAGCTTGGGTATACGTATACCACACTACATCTTCGCTACACACACTCTTTGAATGAGAATGGGCAGTCGAAGTGGCCCTATGGGTTGACCTTCCACCATCTTGATCTAAGAAATCAAGTTGATGGGTTTTTTATGGTTGGTTAGGAGGTGTACCTCTTTCACCAATGCTACATAATGATATGAGATCTACTCCACACTTGAAGTGATTTGAAGCTCTGGTGGGTATGTGAGTGTTTGAAACCCCTCTAGTTTATCCCTCATTGGGTGAATTTTATCTGTCAGCATCATGTGATGATTGAGGTCTGGAAATATCCTTGTCTTGATCATGATAAGTCCTTTTATTAGTCCTCCTAGGAGGGGTTTCTCGATGAGATCCCCATGAGTAGAATTATCTCCATGGAGACTTCTTGAATGTTACTTAGGTATGGTTTGGATAACTAGACTGATTCTAGGGTGGTTTGCACCCTCCTGTGCATTGGTCATTTCCTTAGTCATAGATTGAACATAGCTCCGTGTGGTAACCATTCATTTTGAATTATCTCGTATGTGATTTTAAGAAATAAGAAAAGTATACAGATGGTTATCTATTTTAAGGATTGCTTTATGTTTCCTAAGAACTAGATTGTGTGTTTTTGATGTGTTGTATATAGTTCCACTTTCTCATATGTGTTTGAATATGGTTGATGTAACTCTCAATTTGTTAAAAGGTTTTCACCTGTACACCCACACACACATCCAATGGTGAAGTCTAGATTGTGAATCCCATTAGGCTATGGATATGAAACCCATAACTGATAGGGCGACATAGGTCCTACCGATCCTCACCCAATCCATCGAGGGCAATGATATACCTTCCAAATAAGAGTAAGTGTTGTTTTCCCAAGATTCAATGGTTCTTAGAGTCAATATTGGCCATGAACAGGTTTGAAAAACTCTCAATATGCAAGCCAACCAAGTGGTAATGACATCCACTATTGGTCTTGATCAATTGGTTGGATGTGAGAGCCCAAATCAACTAATGTTTAACTTTGAAACATGAGGTGTGTGTGTGTTCATTTTACTTTAAACAAAAGAAAATATGCATAAAACAACACACCATGATTTTTCAACTACACATGCATGAAAATACATTTTAAATTTTAGAAATGATGCATGTAAAAAATGTTTTAGATTTAGAAATGCATATGCAAACTAAAATGAAACAACCTTTAAGTAGGCTCAAAGTATGCAACCCTAACACTCAGATTTAATAGTGTCCACCTCGGTGAATAATAGTCAAAAACAATGGTTGCAATGCATAGGGTTGATCAGAATCATGGCCATTGGATTTTAGGTTGGCTAATAGTAGAGGTTGTTGTTCCCTACAGTAACAGACAGTAAACAAAGAGATTTAAAAAAATTTACTTCTAAATTTTCTCTATGTTATCTGATTAATTCCTAAATTGCCTTTTTAGAGAAAATACAACAGAAAATAGGGAGAGAACCACTTACAGGTAAGTCCTCATCTGAAGAAGAATGTCGTAAGCTAGATTTTTTGTGTCTATCCCATGGCCGCTGATGATCAGGGCGATGACGATGCTGACCGCTGAGGCCAATGACTGTTAGTCACGATCGATCATAACAACAGTGATTTTAATGAAAAATAGACAAAAAACTTAATTAATAGTTGAATAGGGAGGGTCCCACACATGATCACCACTTGTAAAGCTACAAAAACCGTACATCTAATCTATTACAATATTGTAATGAATTGAAAACATGAAATTATGTAACCATTGAGAAAATGAGATAACAAAATGGGGTTCTCTCTTTCAAATAAGCCTTGGTTACAATACGTTCCTCTTAGCAATATCCAATTTGATACATAATTACAAATATTATGGCCCCAAAAGGGGGAAAAATTCACTCCAAAAGGTCTTTGTATCTCCACCAATATGATTATAGAGGGTTTACTTGCAACCTTTGGTTATGATGTCAAGAAAGGTAGACTTGATGGTGCTTAGCTCATGCAAAGGGTCTGTATCCTGCACACAAGAAACTACAAGAAATATCAATAGCATATGAGGCCTCTCAAGATGAGGCTAGTTTCTCCATAAGTGCAAATTATAAAGTAAATGCATAAAGATATGTAAAGATACATGAAGTACTAGAATAAAAGCATAAATATTGAAAGTAAAGCAACTAGTCTATGTTAGAAAACTAAATGAAAGCATCTAATAACTAATCTACTGTATAAAACAAAGAAAAATATACATCATCACATGACTACTATTGATCAGGGCGATGGACTTTGTTAGCCGCTGTCAACATTGGCGGTGGTGCCTGCAGGCCGTAAAATAGCAACCATGAGATAAAGACTATGTTCTCTATGTTTTGGACTTGGTGACAATAAATTACTCCATTGAATTAATGTGCAAGGATTGGTCTTGTATTAAGACACAGTTGGTTGCATAATAGGGCTCTAATTAGTGGTAATTCGATGTAAAATAGTAAGGCGATTGATCCTCAAGATTTGATAATCTCCATGAGTAAATATGCATATGTCATTGTACAATTGGGCAATATTTCATTACACCTTAAAGGGATGTGAAACCGCTTCTCAATTTGGTAGTGATTTGCTATGGCAATTGCTCATAAATTCTTCCAGACTTTTCTCTTATTTTGGGATGCCTTAAATAGACTTCTTGAATCTGAATCCTAGCTCCTCTAGGAAGCCAAGATCAAGAATTTATTATGCCAAGGTAGTTGAATGGATGCTTCTGTAAGCTTCATAGGTGCAACCATTCAAGAAACCATTGTTGGCAATGGATTTTGCTTAGCTCAAATAGACCGATTTTGTTACAAACTCAACCACTATCTATAGGTGTGGCTATCACCATGACCACTATCGACAGGTGTGGAAATACCATGACCACTCTAATCATCGGTGGTGGTAGTGGTAATCATTGATGACATCAGTGATGAAGGATAAATAGGACTAGGCTACCTTTATTGAGTGGTTAGAACTACTATTTTGTCTTGTAAAGGTCCAAGGTGAGTCACATGGCTTGAAAATGTGTCCATATGAGTAGTCTCCTCAACATGATGTGTTTTAGGTTTCCACACTCTCTAAATTGATGGGTCACATGATCAAATCAATACAACTCATAGGCCTTTTTATCATCATCTATCCATCAAATCCGTTTCACTTTAGCCAGCCCCTTGTGATCCTCATACCACATATACTTGCTCCTCCATGATTGGCATGTAACATGTGCCACCCTCATGTCATCAATACGATGACTCACCCAAGATATAAATTAATGCAAAGGATGGATGCACCTCTCCCATATATAAACTATAGGACTCTCAAGATCAACACCTCTCATCACTACAATGGGTCTACTAATGGTTATATGCTCCCATACCCAGACCTAGAGCAAAGTATAACATGTCAAACTCAGGCCCTGCCTATATACCATCTTGTACAAATTATGGTAAATCTCACTAAGATGTCAGGGGCCCATGCATAGATAGTTTGACTATCCCTCAGATCTACTATGATAAGTCCCCATCCCCATGGCATAAAATCTTGCTAGTGTCACTCATCATCAGCCCTGACACCACCACTATTAAGAATGTAGTTCGTTAATCAATATGCCCTCCTATGTAGGAATCATTGATCCTCAACTTTTCCTTCATCCTCAAGAAGTCACCCTTCCTTAAAAAGGCTAACTTCCCAACTCTCACATTCATATCCAAATAGATAGACACAACTTGAATAGGAACCTTGAGGATGCGCCATACATCCTCTAGAGTTACTATCATCTCACCCATTGGTAACCTAAAAGTATTGGTGGATAGATATCACCTCTCTACAAGGGCCATTAATAAGAAGGAATAAAACTCCAAATTAGGCATGTATGCAACATGATACATCCCTATCACCCCTAATACTGTTGCATCCTACCACCTCTACTCACCTGCTAAGATGCTTCCCAAGAATTTAGGGTGACACTCCCTACTCGTCAAAGTCTTCATTGCCTACCAAAACCATCCAAAATATCAAGTTATAAAATCTATCAAATCTTCTCAAAATTTCACAAAAACACTACCATTAGATAGCTCTCAAAAAGAGCTTTTTGACAAGTATAAATATGACTATATTTGCACATATATTGAGAGCAAAAAGTTTAAAATAAAATTCACCATCCTATCCCAAATTCACCACTAGCACCAAATTCACCAGTGAAAAATTCACCAATGGTACCAAATTTACCATTGGCACCAATACCAAATTAACTACATCCCACAAAAAACATGAAAAAGGACACAAAATCAAAAAATTTGGCTTGAAACGAAGACATACCTCTTGGTATCGCTCTAACACATCGAATGTCCCTCGAATCGTATCTGCATGATGCACCCTATCTCAAATATGAGCCATCCTCTCTAGCAACCCTGTATCACCCTCTCCAACTTTCTAAAATAAGTAAAATGCAAATGAGGGAATTTTTACCTTTTCTAATGCCTTTTAAACCATCTGCTCATCGTTGCTAACTATCTCAGCATCCTGTATTCCTAAAAATTTATTCTAAAACCTATCATTAGGCATAATGTTATTTTAAAGGGAAATTTACCATAGGGTAGAATTTTCATGGGGTAAAATTATTTTCTCCAAATAGTAAGGTATGCAAAACGAGGCATATGTATACAAAATCATCAAAATTAGCAAAATCACAAACTCTTCAAATCAACAAAGCAATACAACAACAATCCATCATAGTATCAAAATTGAGTAACAACACAATCCATCATAATATCAAAATTGAGTATTGCAACTTAAATTTTGATGCAACATCTCACATATTGTATCAAAAATAGAGTAAAATGTAGACATCCAATTTTGACACGCTAGTCACAATTTCTCAAGGCTAGTCGTAACTTCACGAAACTAGTCGTAAACACTTCAAAACTTCCCAAAATAAATTGCAAACTTCACAAAACTCAAATTTGATCATTTCCCATCATTCTAGGCTTCATTTTTCACCTTTACCAAATTCACCACCCTGGCCAAATTTGCCAATGGTAAATTTGGCAAAACTATAGAAATCAACTTTTAGCATTCAGAATAAGTTTTTATCAAATTCGTCACTCCTACCAAATTCACTAGTGGTAAATTTGGCTAGTGGTAAATTTAGAAAATTTTCAAATTTCAAACCTTATAGAATAAATTTTGGCTCCTTACCAAATTCACCACCTAGGGTTACCAAATTTGCCAATGGTGAATATTGTTGATAGTGGTGAATTTGGAAAAAATAGTTGGGAATCTTCCACATGAACTAGAGAAACATGAATTAGCCCCCCTTTCACCCCTAACATTGATTTCACATGCTCCAAAAATTCATTAGATGCAACAATTTTGAATTGTTCTTATCCATTCCTCCCTCCAACCCTCCTCCAAATCCTATTTAAGGAGGTCATGGGGCAAGCATTCCATAAGCAATTCTACTGTAGCAAAGCTTTGCCACATTTTCGATAACTTTCTCTTTCTATAGAAATCTCCATTTCTAAGTCTTCTTCAAGCATTTTGGAGCATTGTGTGAGCACTGAGAGCAAGTTAAGCAAGGCAAGGAAGATTTTGGAGCGAGGAGGCCACCATTGGAGGAAATAAAGATATCTCTCCTAGATTATTTCTTCTCTCCTCCCATATTAGATTCATTGCATTTTATCCTCTAGCTTGTAGCATTTCTCATTTGTTATCTTCCTTAAGATGCATTTTACATTCTATGCTCTAACTTCTCTTGCAAGGTTCTAATCCTTGTTTTTTGTAGCCCTCTAACACTATTTTTGTAGCCTTCTAACAATATTTTTTGAAGTCTATTATTAATCATATCATCTCCATTTCATTTCTAATATCTATTTTTTAGGTTTACTTGGGCTTGCATACATTTCATCATCCATATTTTATCCATAACCACTCTATTTTGTAGGGTCATTTAATGCACTTTTGCTTCCATAATAATCAATATTTGCTATTTTTTTTATACACAACACTATTTCATCTTCATTTCAAGTATACTAACTTTTTCTTATCACATCCATGCTATTTTACTTTCATGTTTTAAGTGCTATAGCATTTTAATTTATTACTTCAAGCATTTCATAACATACCTTTCTATTTTATTTTAGCACTTTGTGTTGATTTCTCTATCTAATTTCATAGGTATTTGCAAGAATTAAGACATAGATAAGTCACCTTGCTATGTTCCTAATTCCTTTGGATCTTCAATTCCCTATCTTCAGCTCTCTAATTACCCAAAACAATCATTGAAACTCAATCCCTCATCTTATTTTCCTCACTGCTATAGGTTTTATGTTGTTGAGTAGTTTACATTCACCCAATAATTTTATTGCATCCTATCATTTGAATGCTAGTTTTCTTTTATAAAAGGTTAGATTAGCTCACATCTATCATTCATAGCAACATAATATTTACTCTCATCCCCTATGTATCTCTATTAATTTAAAATTCCAATCATAACTAGATATTTTACACTTTGACACACATTCTAGTTTTAGTCATTAAAATATCTATTTTTGTAGATAAATCCTCTAGTTTTATTCATCACAGATATTGAAAAACACACTAGGGATACTCCCTCTCAGTTTTAGCTCAAAAATCCATCAAATTCTACCCAAATCGACCTCTAAAACTTAAAAAAATCTATCCCAAGATAAAATCACCACCCTAAACTGTCAGTGATGAATTTGAAAACCAGAATACATTGAACCAAATTCACTACTCAGACCAAATTTTCCAATGGTGAATTTGGAAGACCCTAGTGGCAAATTTGGCAACAAGCCAAAATCCATCCCAGAAGGCAAGTCACAATTAATTTTTTCATAAATAGAGGGTCTGATAAGTTGGGGAAGATAGTCTACCACCTCACTACACTGAGATAGACCCCCCAAATCAGACAAATTTAATTTTTGTTTTAGTTTTTGTGCATATTTATTAAATTTACCACCCTAGTGGTGAATTTGGCAGTAGTGGTGAGTTTGGTAGACATGATTTGAGAGAGGTAATTCAACCACTTGGCCCTTCCTTAGCTCTGTAATTTTATTTCTTTTATAATATATTTTCATTTTCTGTTGTTTTGTAAGTAGAAATCACATTTACTTTGGGAAAGTAAGAAATTCTAACTAGAAAACCTTAATCATTTACAAAACCTTACAATTTCTTCACAAAATGCCCCTATTTCTTTACAAAACACTTAAATATTAATCAATTAAGGAACCTTGGACTGGAATTTAACCTTTTGATCACTTTCAAGCATATAGGAAAAGAAACAAAAAACATTTAGTTGCATTAGGCTAAATTGTTTTATTGTATTCCTCGTTTTACCCTAAAATCATAATCTCTATAGTCTAGATAATTTAAAACTTGAAGTGCATATAGGTTAGCTCTTGTTTGAATGTATTTTTTAATTTAAACTTAAGCATTGCATTCATATGATCCTTGATGATTTAGGTTTAAATAATCGTTAAGGCTTAATAAAGAGTCAGATAAGTAGAGATCCAACATAAGCATTACATCAAATTATACACACCCATGAAAAAATGTATTGAGTAGGATTCTAGTTAAGTTGAGTATCTTTGTATCCTCGAGGTCTCCTTTGGAAAGAGACCCTCAAGTGGGGAAGCAGATATTCTAATGAATCTCCCCCACACACACTTGAAATTAAATTAGACTTAAAGGGAAAATAACACAAGGTTTTTCTAACCTCCTACACAATATAACTATACAAACTTGTGACCTTTTTTCCATGGGTAGAATATCACATGTAAATCCTAAGACCTTCAACCTAGAAGAACAAGCTAGGTATTACTCGTTGAAAGGGCATACAAATAATGATGACCATTTTAGGAAATGGGTTTATAGCCAATTCAAAACCATAAGGTCTAGAAATACGTTATGCAATACCCCAATTACCATCGATCATTTTTTAACCTAGATCTCTTTTCTATGCTAGCAGTATTGGTTGGGCTAGATTCTAATCAATATATGAGAGATTGGTAGATAGCCATATTTTATTGTATTTCTAATGAAAATTTTATAACACACCTATGGGTGATGGAAATACCATATCAATTTACTTTGACTTGCCTACTTTCTCACAAAAGGAATGCATGAGCAATTGGTGGTAATGAAGAGATATTTTGAAGCTCCCTCTTTTAGACAATGCTCTAATTTGGCTTGGATGTTTCTCAGTGCTACAAGAAAAGATATGCCTTGGATACTAGTAATAGACAAATATAATAATGGAAGTCCTATACCAATATATACATGGACTAGGTTTTTGAGCAAGACTAAATCCTATTATAACTTCAATAGAGAATATTTGGGACTAGCCTTGAAAATTATGGATGGGTAGTATCCTAGAATTTCTCCTTTAGCTAAAGAACTATTATAAAAAAAGTAAATTGAGACTAGTACATTTTGACTAAGGTCATATTCATTAGACTTTATGGCTTCATTAGAAAACCATTCTTTCTACCATATTTTATCGCTAGTAGAATGTTGGCATTGGAGTACTACAAAAAAGCTAACTACATTAAATACATTTTTGTTACTAGGATAAAGATAAAAGGAATGATTAATTACCCTCGTAATGTGGAAGATATTACAATAACAAGGAAGGGCTAGTATGAGAAAATTACTCAAAACTCAAAAAACCTAGGTCTTAGTCAGCTTCCTCAAATATGGAGGTATGACCTAGCCAATATATTTTTGGAAAAGCTAACGACTCACAATGGTGATAAGGCTCCCAAGTTTGAAAGGACTATAAGACCGTAAATTAAAAAATCCAAAAATAATAGGGAGAGCTCTCCATTAGAATAGAATTTTGGAAAAATAGAACCATTTACCCCTTGGAGATACTTTCATGAGTTATTGGTTGAATGTGAACATAAGCGTAAGAAAACCCACCAACTGAAGGAAGCAAAAAATTAATTGATTCAAGAAAATGCTGGTTGGGATGAGGTCAAGATTTTGGAATGGTGGAAAATGAGAGTTGAGACAAATATAATAGCCCCCAGGTTTGGTCACCAATCCAATATTGATTTATCTAAGATATATGATAAACATATTAAGACTTGGATGGTCAATAATGGTAAAATCTTAGCATTGAGATCTAGAAAGGTTAAAACAAGAAAAGTAAAGAAAGGTAAGGCTAAAGAGAAAATTTTAGAGGTAAAAAAATAGAAGAAATATGAAACACTTCTAGCTTCTCCATCCTCACCACCTCACTAGTAGGATGATACTGCAACAACTTCACCACCAATGACTAAGGAAGCATAGTCTAGTTTTGAACCTTCATAAGAATAATTGCAACAATACACTATGGAAGATGTACTAATGAAAAATATGGGATATTCTAATGGTAGTCTTGGAAAATATGAATCAAGAAATGTAGAAAATATTCAGATGGAACAAGGACCAAAACATTTTTCCTTGGGGGTAGAAAATATTTCACAAGGTCTAATGGGAGACAAAGCAAGTGATATCTTGGCCTTTTCTCCTATTAAATTTATTATTGTAGCCCCCTCTAAGACCTCAAGTCCCCCCTGTTCAAGAGGTTGCACTACCAATTTCACAACAACAAGATGATACTCAAAAGGTTAAACCTTCAATTCATATTTTATTGAAAAGAAAGGTAAAATATTCAGTAGGGGAGACTATTCAGGAATTCAATAAAAAGAAAAAATTGAATCAGATACAAGTAGTTGAACATATGCAGGTCACAACTATAGAGAAATCAGTTCAACAAGTGCAACAACAAACTGTTGAGGAAATTTTTCTACAGTCTATTTTAGTAGGCATGGGTATGATTCCTATCTCTTCTTCTCCTTCTCCTTCTCCTTCCCCAAGGAATTCCCCTTTCCATTCTCAAGAACATAAGGAACAAGAGTTATCATCACCACCTCATAATATTTCATCTCCACCAATCCCTCCATCATCTCATTCCATTCCATCTCCACCTCATTCCGTAGAAATTCCAATATCATCATCTTCAATTCAAATTTATTTACATTCAAGATCATCACCACTCATATTAGCAGAGGACCAAATACTTCCATCTTCACCACCATATTCTACAGTTGTAACATTTGTTGCCATTTTAATATTTGTGTTAGCATAGTTATTTCATTATTTGTCTTCTTATGCATTTGTTATTTTGTTATAACAACATGCTATTGTACGCTGGTTGGTTTGGCAACCTCCGACATTATTGTTATTGCAGTGTTATTTAAACTGCACAATTCAATAAACAAGTTAATCGTTTTTCTAACATGGCATCAGAGCCAGTGGCGTGAAGAGAGAGGCTGGAGGCGGACGAAGCTATTTGCTAGGATAAGGTTGCGTCAGAGCCAGTGGCGTCCCCACTGGATGTAGAGAAGGGACGCAGCACGCGCCCCCCACCAGACGCAGAGAAGGGACACAGCATGCACCCCCCACTGGAAGCAGAGAAGGGATGCAGTGCGCACCCCCAACTGGACGCAGAGAAGGGACGTAGAGCGCGCCCCCCGCTAGACGTAGAGAAGGGACGCAATGCTGATGCGCGAACCACGCACGTGCGTGCCACCTCCTCCGGCCCACTGGACGCTGACCGCCGATGCGCAGAACGCGTGTGGCCCCTCCCCCCCGCTGAAGCGCAGATCGTGCGTGCCCCCCCCCGCTGACGCGCAGGTGAGGATTTTTGGAGGCAGCACGCGTCATCCCGTGCCCCGATTTAAAAAAAAAAAAAAAAAAAAAAAAGGAGGAAAATACCCCGGCGCACGATGAAGCAGCAGCGAGGCCAGCGCCCAGTCAGAGGCCGCTACAGAGGAGGAGGCACAACCAGGGGTTGAAAAAGGAGGATCTCCTTGATCCTTTCGGATCAGCCCGCTGGCTCACGTGGTCGTGAGCCGTGCGGTAAGGCTCTGGGAGCCTGGAGGTCGAGGGTTCAAAGGTATATTTTTTTTTCAAAGTTTTTTTTAATTATTATTTTTTTAGTTAAAATTTTTAATTTTAATTTATTTTTTTATAGTTTTAAAACTTTATAAATTAAAATTTAATTTTTAATTTATTTTTTCATAAGTTTTAAAAACTATATAAATTAAAATTATTTATTTTAACTTTAAATACATAATAATTATTAAAATGCTTTGTTAAAGAGAATTTTTTTAAGGGGGGATATTTTTTTTCAAAAAATCAAAGGGGGAATGTGAGTAATTTTCTGAAAAAGCAATTTGGCGAATTGTAAAAGGTGCATTTTCGGCTGTGACCGACACCTGGAGGGTTAATTCTTGTGGGCACTTTTTATGTTGTATGTTGCATATTTCATTTTTTGCACTACTTCATTAAAAGTTAAAAAAAAATCAAATACACTCCCTAAGTCCCCGGAATAATTAAAACCCATCCGTGCAATTTATTGCACTGCAGCGTTCGGTATTTGTGATACCTCTGGCCAGCACTTACAGGTAAAGCTGTCGTGATTGGGCTACTGTATCCGCCGCCTAATATAGCTGCTACAACGACGTCTGAGCTTGTTCTCTATAAATCGTCTGGGAGAGATAAGTTTGCCATTTTTTGCATTTTTTTACTCCATCCACTACCCTTAATCGCTCTTGTGTTTAGGCGTAAATCCCGACGAAGTATTCTTCATAGTGTTTAGGGGAAGTTACGCCCCACGCATGAGAAGAATCTTCTATGGTAGGTGCCATCAACAAGGCGATTCCCTTTCAGTATCGCTTATGTTCCACGTATCGTATGATCTCTAAAACTCACCTATAGTCTCCCTCACGTAAGGGCGGGTGATTTTTGTTGATCTTTCTAAATACCTATAGTTTCCCTCACGTAAGGGCGGGTATTTTGTACGGTATAACGGCCTAGCAAAAGGTATATCGAAAGGGGGACCAATTGGTGTTATAAGGAACCTTCACTATGGCCGCTGTTGCAAAGTTGATGACTGATCCTCATCGGTTATTGAAAGGTCCAAATTATACACCATGGAAACATAAGATGAAGGCAATTCTCCAAATGGAAGATTTATGGGATATTGTTACTGGAGTAACACCTAGGCCTTCACCAGCATCAGGATCCACAACTCCTTCTGTTGATCAGATAGCTTTTGACAAGAAAGACAATCGAGCAAAGGTGCTCATTTTGTTTGCTGTTTCAGATGAAGTGCAACCTCATATAGCCGACAAAGCAAGTGGTAAAGAGGCATGGGATGCCCTTAAAACCATCTATGAGGGAAAGAATGATTCCACCATTCTTCATCTTCAACAACAACTTCATAACCTGAGTTTGAGACAGGGTGAAACAGTTGAACTCTTTCTGTGCAGAGTGTCTGAATTGAAAGAGAAATTGAATTCTTTGGGAGATTCTGTGGACGAAAAGCTTCTCGTTTCAATTGTGATGAGAGCTTTACCTTCTTCATTTGATATGTTGATCACCTCCATCCAGGTGTCTCAACGACAAATTACCTACATCGAGTTGGTCAATCTGCTTCAACAACAGGAGGCACGCCAACTTCACAAGGATGATTCTTCCAATACAGCCCTATACACCAACAGCAGTGGTTCTAGGAAGAAAGGTAATGGGCAAAAAGGAGGCAACTTTCAGAAAGGAGGAAATTCTCAACAGGACATGAAAGGAAAAGGAAAACAACCTCAATAGAAGAAGAGGTGGTGCAAGATCTATGAGAAAGACAACCATGACACCAACAGGTGTTGGCATAAGAACAAGCAGAAAGGCCAAAACAAACCACAAAATAAAAACAAGCAACCCCAGGTGAATGTTGTTGTTGAAGAATCTGACTCGTATTCTAAATGGGCACACAAGGTGCTCATGACTACCACAGATTCCACACAGAGGGATCCTGTTTGGTATGTCGATTCTGGAGCTAGCAAACATATGACTGGTGACAGATCGTGGTTTGAATCATTCGTGGCCAAAGAGGGCAAACCTGTCACCATTGCTGATGATAAAACCTACAGGGTTCAGTGAGAGGGTACAGTTTTAGTCACTCTTCCCGATGGCAAGTGTCGATTGACAAAGTCCTCTATGTTCCGGGATTGGCTAACAATTTGTTGTCAGTCACACAAATCTTGGATAGAAATATGGTTGTCAACTTTCATGTTGAGAATGGCAAGAAGTGTTGTACTATTACCAGGAAGGGTAAGCAGATTGCAACAGCTTCATATAAGCACGACTTATTTGCCCTAGATGCTATCTCTACTCCACATGTTGCCATGACTGTCTCTACCAAGGAGGCAACTTCCCTATGGCACAAGAGATATGGGCATCTTAGTTCTGGCTACTTACTTGAGCTCAGTAAGTATGAGATGGTAAAGGGTCTTCCTTCCCTTTCTGCCACATTGCCACAGTGTGCTCTGACTGCTTGGTAGGAAAGCAACATAGAGTACCATTTGAGAAGAGCTCAACAAGAGCACGAAAACCTCTCGGAGTTAATTCACACCGATCTCGTGCGGTCCTTTCACACCCAACAGCTGTGGAGGGAAGAGGTACTTTCAGTTATTCGTAGATGACTACTCACGAAAGATGTGGGTTTTCTTTCTCCAACTGAAATCTGAAGCTTTCGCATTCTTCCAATAGTTCAAGAAATCCGTTGAGAAGGAGTCAGGAGCTTCTATTAAAACCCTCCGCTCATATCGAGGGGGGGAGTTTACCTCTAATGAATTTTTTGCATTCTTAGATAAGCATGGAATCAAGAGACAGTTAACAACTGCCTATACTCCTCAAGAAAATGGAGTTGCCGAGAGAAGGAACCGTTCTATCATGGAAATGGTTCGTTGTATGCTCACAGGAGCTACTCTTGGGCAACAATATTGGGCATAAGCTGTCACCACTACAGTATATCTGTTGAATAGGGCACCCACAAAGGCCCTAAAAGGAATGACTCCACAGGAAGCATGGAGTGGTCGAAACCCTCCATATCTCATCTACGTATTTTTGGATGTCACGCTTTCATGCACATACCAAAAGAGAAAAGGAAGAAGCTAGATGAGAAAACACTGAGATGTATTTTTCTTGGTTATGATGAGCACTCTAAAGGATATCGTTTGATAGATCCTTTGACCAAGAAAATTCATGTCAACAGAGATGTTGTCTTTGATGAAGCTTTCACATCACAGAGCACATCTAAAGTACACCTAGATCTTGTGGAATCTAAGGAAGAGAAGATTCCTTCGTCAACACAGCATAGGAGGTCCTTCTACATCTTCTTCAACACCACCGAAGAAGAATCCAAAATGGTGTACAAATACAATCAGAGACGCAAATTTATCCACTCCTCCCAATTTGAACTTGGATAGACCTCGTACACGCAATATGGCTCAAAAGGAAAAAGAAGCCAAAGAAACTCGTGAGGTTGATGATCTTTGTCAATATTTTGAGGAACTTTCTGTAACTCCACGTACAGAAGTAGAGGATATGGATATTGATGATGACAGGGCATTCATGTCTACCATAGATGATCTTGAACCTGCATCAGTGCAAGATGCTCTTAGTGAGCCTCAATGGAAGGCCGCTATGGATACAGAGTATGAGTCTTTGATGAAAAATAAAACTTGGAAGCTTGTTGATCTGCCGCATGGAAAGAAACCCATTGGCTGCAAATGGGTATATAAAGTCAAGTACAAGGCAGATGGAACAATTGATAAGCATAAGGCCCGTCTTGTTGCAAAGGGCTATGCTCAAAAGGAAGGCATTGACTACGAGGAAACTTTTGCACCTACTGCTTGGATGACCACAATTCGAGTTATGTGTGCTATGGCAGCACAATATGGGTGGAAAGTTCACCAGATGGATGTCAAAAGTGCCTTTCTAAATGGTGATCTCCAAGAAGAAGTCTACATGACTCAGCCAGAAGGATTTGAAGTGGAAGGCCAAGAGCAGAAGGTTTGCAAATTGGTCAAATCCTTATATGGTCTGAAACAAGCTCCTCGAGCTTGGTATATAAAAATGGACAATCACCTTATGCAAGCATGGATTTAAGAGATGTCCGTCAGATGCAAACCTCTATTTCAAGAAACAGGGTTCTGAGATAGTGTTGCTTGTACTCTATGTTGATGATCTGCTCATTACAGGGAGTTCAGAAACTATGATCTCTACTGTCAAAAGAAACTTGTGTAAATATTTTGAGATGACAGATCTCGGACTTCTCCATTATTGTCTTGGTCTGGAATTCAGCCAGAAGGAGCACTCCATCAAAGTGTCTCAAAAAAATATGCCAAGACATTGCTAGAAAAATATCGCATGACTGATTGCAAGCCAATGGCAACTCCGATGGAGAATGGACTTCAGTTATCGTGATATGATGACTCACCTCAGGTAGATGGTACTCTCTATCGACAGCTGATTGGGAGTCTCATATATCTGACCAATACTAGGCCAGATCTCGTATTTGCTGTCAACTATCTTTCGAGGTTCATGCAGGAGCCTAAGACCACTCATTGGAAAGCAGAGAAACGTGTTCTTCACTATGTCCGTGGTACTATGGAATATGGCCTAGAATACAAGAGGAACAACAAATTCTTCTTGCAAGGATACACGGACTCCGACTATGCCGGATCATTTGATGATCGCAAGTCAACTTCTGGATACATTTTTCATCTGGGATCCGGTCCTGTCTCTTGGCACAGCAAGAAGCAACAAGTGGTTGCTATTTCATCAACAGAGGCAGAGTATCGCGCCGCACGTGAAGCTGTGTGCGAAGTGATATGGTTGCGTCGCATTCGGACAAGTATGGGCCATCCATCAAAATCTCCAATACACTTGTTTTGCGACAATCGTGGTGTTCTGAACCTCGTCAAGAATCCAACCCATCATGAAAGAACAAAGCACATTGACACACAATGTCATTTCATTCGAGATGAAGTTCCAAAGCACCGAATTCAGCTTCAGCACATTCCCACCGATGCTCAAGTTGCAGACATTTTCACTAAGGCACTTGGACGTGTCAAATTTGAGTTGTTTCGTAGCTCTCTTTGTATTGCAAAATGATGTAATCAGGGGGGATGTTAGTATAGCTAGTAGTCATCCTATTACCCAAATAATGTAATAAGGGGGGATGTTAGCGTAGTTATTTCATTATTTGTCTTCTTATGCATTTGTTATTTTGTTATAACAACATGCTATTGTACGCTGGTTGGTTTGGCAACCTCCGGCATTATTGTTATTGCAATATTATTTAAACTGCACAATTCAATAAACAAGTTAATCATTTTTCTAACAATTTGTTACAACCTCTTCTATAATCAAAGATTCTACCATAATTATCGCTACACCTCTTCCATCTATGTCAGTTCTATTTTTACCCTAACTCATCACTACCTCCATGCCTACAAACCCTACAACAACTTCTTTGTAGAAGGTCAAGAATATTTCATTGAAAACTTAAAATTTTGGAGCAATAAATTAGCTTAACCTTCAAAGAAAGTTGCTCGACTGATAAATACTATGATTTTTGATCCTATGGCTAGACAAGGATATAGAATCTACCTCACCCCTCTTGTTAATAAACCAAAGGAGAGCATGATCATAGAATATTATCAGCTAGAGGAGCACACTAAAGATATTTTTCAATTGCCCATGGAAGATGAATTGATTGTAGCCAAGGCTCATATTGAGACCATCTATGTACATAGTGATATTTGTAAGGAGAAATGTGAGAAATTGGAGGAAACATTGAAAGGCTAGAAACAATAGTCAGTAACCAGAAGAAGGTGGAAAAGGTTGTAAGAATTGAATCTAAGAAGTGGCAAAACAAGTACCAAGAGATGGTCAAATTCAAAGAGTAGGTTGAAAAACTTTAGAAGCAGAATGAGGCCTATGCCAAACAAATATAGATTCTACAAAAACTTTAAGTTGAGAAGACTAGAGCTACAATTTTCTCCAAAGATAAAGTTAAGCAGATCATAAAAGAAATATGGTATGAGATTATGGAGAAATATTTAGAGATCCAACCTATAATTGATTTCATGGATGAGGCTAGACATTTTTTACAAGAAACTAAAGAATATTTTGAAAAGGAAACTGAAGAGCTACAACCAATGGTGTCTCAAGCATAAAGAATATATAAGTTGTTTAAAAATAGATTCAATTTTTTTGCTAAACCCATCCCAAGTAAATAGTAGACGAGTGTAAGATTAATAGCCCAAAATATCCTTAGGAAGAACAAGTTTATCTAGAAGGGGTGGCTATTAATGGATAAAATTGAAGGTAAGCTCTAGAAGATTGTAGATTCCAACAAGGAAATGATGTAATATGGTTTCCAAGGGTTTTGGAATGAGGAGAATATCCTTCTAATAGATGAATACCTTTAGACTAGCTTGGCATCGATAATGCAGGATGAGTCTAAAATAGGTTCTTGGTAGGACCTTATTAATGAAGATTAAGTCACTCAATTGGTAAAATATTTGACTAAGCTTAGATATTTAATGGAAGATCTGGTAGAAAGGGATAACCAAGCTTCAATTTATTCATCAGTAGCTAATGGAGATAGCTAATCCTACTCAAACAAATTTGGATGAAGCTTTAAAAATATTGTATCATATGATTCAATTGTTTTAGGTAAAAATAGAGGAAGAAGTTGGTGAATATGAAGAGAGTGAAGAAGAAAAAGGTGATAAGAAAAATAAAATTGAAGATACTGAATGGGTGCAAGGGCAAGAGGAAGAAGAGTAAATTTAGTAGAAAGAAGTGCAAAAAGAATAAATATCTCTTGCAAAGTAAGCTAAAATATTTTGAGCACCACAACTATTAAAGAGGCCTTGAAAACATGCTTTCTAAATATTTTGAGCCTAACAAGTGTTAGATACAGGAAGAAAAGCATGATCATGCAATCATCATGAGGAAGCCGTGACACTAAACCTTCAAAAAGAGGATAGCCTTGTTGATGAGATGCACATTTTTACCTCTTGCATTGTTTCCATATGAATTATTATCCATTGAATATGATTTGCTAATATCTGAGCGGGTAACAGTAATATGGAAGCAATATCTTGAGACATACTCTATAGCTGATTGGAGTCTATCCTATCTCCCTGTTCCTCTTCATCAATGCTACCATTTCATTTCCCTCCTTGCATTTCCCATTCATAATTCATTTTCACTTCCTTATCCCCTTGTTTCATTCATTCATCCATTTTTATTTATCCCATTTCATGCTTCTGTTTTCTTTCACTATCTCTATTTTTCCACATCATAATTCCATGATATATATCCATTTGAATTTTGATTCCATATACCCAAAGGATAAGACTCTGAGTTCTCAAACATTTCTAGGAAAGTTCCCCAAGAGGCACTAGAATGTAGGCCCAAAAGACCACATAGAATTTTTTTGTGAAATTTCCAAAATTTCTCAAAGTGTAGATATGTGCTTCGGACCATGATAGTGGCTCAACACAAAATGCCCTACATTACAATCAACTTGGTCAAAAAGGCTCCTTGTGCATTTTAAATTATGGCTCAGAATAAATTTGGTCCTGACTCAGGATAAAAATTTTATACCACATGGCCTAGAACATGGTTCTATGCCACGATCAGCTCAGTGAAAGATGGCATTGTGGCATTTTGAGTCATGGCTCAAAATATGGTTCCCCACCATGCAACTCAATACATTGTTCTACGCTGTGCAACTTAGCGCATGGTTCTCCACCATGATCAAAGTTGGTCAAAGCACTTAGAAGATTTTTTAAACCTTGACCTAGAATTTGTTTCTGTAGACACCTAAAACATGTCATGTCGAGGGCGACTACTCATATGGACATGCTACAAAACCATATGGAGGATCTTGGACAGACTCCAAGATAGAGTAGTGGTTCTAACGACTTAATTTAGGCATTTTGGCCTAATCAGGTTGAACCATAGCCTAGATCTGTGGTATCCATTCTAAACCATGGCTGATACCTATGGTTTGTAGTTTGGACCACAACTATGACCCACGATATTAACTGAAGTTCAGTTAGGCCTTCCATCCGAGCCAAATTGGTTGGAACGGCCAAAAGATCTAGAAGCAGGCAGTTGAAGTACGAAAGATTCTAGAGGCTTCCATCCCAACTATCCTAACCAACCTTCTTGGTCTTGGCTTCCCCATGAAGCTACCCCTATCCCTAGGGACATGCTATAAATACCCCCTCCAAATGGGGTGAAGGGAGAGAGTTAATTGATCAAGAAAGTAGTGAAGCCCTGTCAAATTACATATTGAATCTGTGCATTTGAGAGCCCCTTTGCTATTCACCTAAAGACCAGTTAGCCATGGATGCCCTAGGTTCCTAGGAGATTCAAGAAGCACAAATCCGAGCAAATGAATTCCCATCATAGTGATTTGATCGCTACATCTATCAGAGGACAACAAAGGCGACCCTTGAACATGAATCTGGACAAGGAGGTCAAGCCCACTACACCTAATTCTTAGGGTAAAAATATCAGAGGTCAAACCATGACTATCAACCGTGGTTCATGGTGCAGACCACCCACCATTGTTATGGTTTGCAATAGGTGACTGATCACCTTACGTGCTTTTATTTTGACCGCATAGATTAGTTATATTAGTATTTTTATAGGTTTAATTGCACTTTAGAGAAATAGGGGAAGGATCTAGGTGGCTTGGTGGCTTCATGTTATGGGGTTAGGGGCAATGGCTGAGGCCAAAGACTGATGTCGTGATTTCATGAATTGTTCAAGTTTCAGGAAAAGCAATTTTCAGCAAGAAAGGAAAAGTGTAACGATTTCGCGATAGGTTGAGCAAGAAAGAAAAGTGTCTCGATATCACGACATGTCGAGCGAGAAGGAAAAAAGGTCGCGATATCGCGACATGTTGAGCAAGAAAGGAAGAGTGTCATGATTTCACGACATATAGAGCAAGAAAGGAAAAGTGTCGCGATGCCGCGACATGCTAGAAAGAGTGTCGTGATATCGCGACATGCTGAGCAAGAAGGAAAAAGTGTCACAATTTCGTGACATGTCACGTTGTCATGATTAAAAGAGAAGAGAAAAAGCAAGAGGGAAAAAGTGTCGTGATATCGTGATATGAATGAAAGAGTGCCGCGATGTCGATCCATGTTGAGCAAGAAGGAAAAAGTGTCACTTTTTGGCGATGTGTTGAGCATGAAGGAAGAAGTGTCACGATATCGCGTCATGTCGCATTTTCGTGACCAAAAAATAAGAGAAATAGCAAGTGGGAAAATGTGTCACGATATCACGACATGTCATTTTTTCATGACTAAAAGAGAAGAGAAAGAGCAAGAAAGAAAAAGTGTCGCGATATCGTGACATGTCGCGTTGTCACAATCAAAAGAGAAGAGAAAAAGCAAGAAGGAAAAAGTGTCGCGATATTGCGACATGATGAGCAAGAATGAAAGAGTGTCGCGATATCGCGACATATTGAGCAAGAAGGAAAATGTATCACTTTTTAGCGATATGTTGAGCATGAAGGAAGAAGTTTCGCGATATCATGACATGTCGCATTTTTGCGACCAAAAAGAAGAGAAAGAGCAAGTGGGAAAGTGTCGCGATATCGCGACATGTCTTGGTTTCGTGACTAAAAGAGAAGAGAAAAAGCAAGAAAGAAAAAGTGTCGCGATTTTGCGACATGTCGTCTTTTTGTGACCAAAAGAGAGGAATGAGAGCAAGAAGGAAAAGTGGCACAATTTCGGGACACGTCGCATTTTCGTGACCAAAAAATAAGTGATAGAGGAGGAAGGAAAAAGTGTCGCGATATCGCGATATGTTAGAAAAAGTGTCGCAATTTCGTGACATGGAAAAAATGTCGCGATATCGCGACATGTCGCATTTTTGCGACCAAAAGAAAAGAGAAAGAGCAAGAAAGGAGAAATGTCATGATTTCACGACATGAGAAAGAGTGTCACGATTTCACGACATGGTGAGCAAGAAGGATTTGGTGTCGATGTCTGGCGATATGTTGAGCTTGAATAAAAAAGGGTCATGATTTTGCGACATGTCGGATTTTCACGTCCAAAAGAGAAGAGAAAGAGCAAGAAGGAAAAAGTGTCGCGATATCGCGACATGTCGGTTTATCACGACCAAAAGAGAAGAGAAAGAGCAAGATGGAAAAAGTGTCATGATTTCGCGACATGTCATATTTTCGCGACCAAAAGAGAAGAGAAAGAGCAAGAAGGAAAAGTGTCGCGATATCGCTACATGTCGCATTCTCGTGACCAAAAGAGAAGAGAAAGAGGAGGAAATAAAAAGTGTCATGATTTCGTGACATGGAAAGGGTGTAGCGATATCACTACATGTCGCTTTTTCACGACCAAAAGTGATGAGAATAAGCAAGAGGGAAAGGTGTCGCGATATCGCGACTTGTCAAATTTTCGCGACCAAAAGAGAAGAGAAAGAGCAGGAAAAAAAAGTGTTGAGATTTCGTGACATGTCACTTTTTCACGAACAAAAGAGAAAAGAAATAGGAGGAATGAAAAGTGTTGCGATATCGCGACATGTCATTGTTTCGCAACCAAAAGTGAAGAGAACAAGCAAGAGGGAAAAAGTGTCACGATTTCGCGACATGTCGTATTTTCGTGACCAAAAGAGAAGAGAAAGAGCGGGAAGGAAAAGTGTCACGATATCGTGACATGTCACTTTTTCATGACCAAAAGAGAAAAGAAAGAGGAGGAAGGAAAAGTGTCACGATATCGCGACATGTCGCAATTTCGTGACCAAAAGAGAAGAGAAAGTGTTAGGAGGCAAAATTGTCGACTGCCTCTGTTTTAAGATGTGTGTAATCCTTTGTAAGCATGTTGATATTTTTTGGCTGTGTGGCCCCAGTAGGGGGCTAAGGATAGACTGTCCCTATTGAGGTCTTGTTCCGCTTAAGCTTTGTGCTAATTTTTTAATAGGTTTTGGGTCAACCTGTAAAACCCGGTAGTAATGAATTTGTACCTTATTTACCAAAAAAAAAAAAATTGCACTTTAGAGAAACTCTGATCGTAGGAATTGGTTATTTCATGCATTGTATTAAGTAGGATTATATTAGATATTTTATGCACTTTATTGCTCCTAACTTAATATTTCATCCATGCATCATTTGCTTATTCATGTCCATCATGTTATAGTATAATTCTTTATCTAATTAGAATAGTTTAAAGTCTTTCTTTATGATTTCTTGTTTTACTAGTTTACTGAAATTTGCATACATATTTCCTTAAAGGGCCTCATCACGAGAGGCTATCAATATTTTTAATCGTGTGTTGTTGTTTCTTGTTCGTAGGGAGATAGGTGCAAGAGGAGCTTATGTCATAATCCTTCCACATTGCAAAGAAGGGGGTCAACTCCACCCCAAGGCATTTTGTGACTAATCAATAGAGCACTATAAGTGCGCCTACCCTATTGAGGGCATTGGAAATTGTAATATCAGTATCATATTTCAAGTGACCCTAAGAGGGCATTTTTGTAATCAAAGCTCATTAAAATATTAATACAAGAAACCTTACTTTTTGTGTTCAATCTATGTACTTGTGTCAATATTTGTGCTTTCATGATGGTATAGATCAATACAGTAGCTAGGTGCATGCACCATGATTAATTCAGAAGGTGATCTTGGTGGAACTCCGTATTTCTAGCCCCTGAGTATTGAAACTTTTGTTCTTTTTCATCTCAGGTGCTAACTACAGCTAACAGCTACAGTTATTTTTTGGCCCGCGGCTGTCACCTACAGTTTACACTGTAGCCCACAGACCAGAGCTGTGGTTTACAGTAGAAGAAACAAACAACAAAGAAACCACTTGGCAGGAGAGTAGGAGTTGAGATAGGTTCTATTTCCATCCTCTGTTCTGTAGTTTCTCCTCTGTATTCTTATAGTAGGTGGCAAATTGATGGCAAATTAGGAACATTAAAGGAAAAAGGATCAATGAACAAGTCCTAATTTGCTTTCGCATTCTTTCCATTAGAAAGGCACTACTAGGAACTGCGGATCTCTGATTGTAGTCCGTCCTAGAATACAGTGACCTTGATAAAAATTGTGTTGTCATTTGCATGTGTGAGGCCCAATTCGAGGCTATGCCATTGTAATTGCATTATCATAATGTCATTTAGGACACAACATGCATACCTTTGTGAATTTTGAAATATTCCTTCTTATGCATATCATGTAGGAATGATCATATGAATGCTCTTTTATGCATTTGTCTTTATGCAAAGTAAAATGAACCACACACACCACGTTTAATTGTAAACATCAGTGGTGTTGGGCTCTCACATCCAACCCATTTTATTGAGACCAACAATGGATGTCATTATTGCTTGGTTGGCTCATTTGAAATTTTATTATCATGACCCGCTCGTTGCCAAGGCCGACCCAAGAACTGTCCTATTTATGCAAAATAGCATGCACTCTTCTTCGAAATGGTGTATCGCTGCGCACGGTGTGCTGGGTGAGGGTTGGTAGTACCTATGCTACTTAATTGAGTATGGACTTCATTATCATATTCAGCTTGTGCAAGTACATGGGTGAAAGCCAATTAAACTAAGAATAAAATCCAATGATTTTAAAAAACACGCAAGAGTTTCTCATATTGATACAACACATCTAAAAATAACATCAAATAGTTTAGGGCTCACAATAAAAATTTAAAAGAAGATAATCATCATTTGTATACCTTTTTTGCATAATAAAACACATCTAGACGTTAGGTACACAAACGGTGAACACATGGGGTGATCGACAAAGGTCTAGGACCGATGCCCATGATCAACCCGCAATTGATTCACAGTAGCATGTGTCGAGTCCTCACACACATGAGTGAACCAAATGATGTTCGACGAGCATTAGAGGTGACAACTTGACACGGGGAGATCATGTTGAGCGGAACCCTGATAGAGGAGCTTCAGTACACTCCTATAGGCACAGGACTGAGCATGGATCTTCTTAGCATGAGGATGCTCTACTCCAAAGGCATTATCGAGACCGCACTACATGTGCATCCACAAGATCGGTTGAGGAATATGTTGTGTAGGGGACCAAGTTGGTTCCCATACGTACTAGGTCCACAGGAGGTTCTAACCCTCTATAGTCAGAGTATAGACAGACCAGATATCTGCCCATTCAAGAGTAAGAGGATAGGCTCACTTTCGAGCATAGGTCCACCCATACTCCCATGCATGGCCCACCATGCAAGATCACCATTGATATATCAAAGGTGGGAGCTAATGGAAAACCATCGCATAAGTAGTGGAGGTCTAGACAGTTAGATGGTCTAGGTAGTGTTCTTGAGTAGATAGGCTACAAGCCTATAGCTTCGTCCACTTGTGCTCTCAGTGAGCGTAGCGATAGTTGTATCAAGATCACTAGAGAGCATGGAGAGGTTTCTAAGCACCCTCATGTCACACTCTACCATCCACACATGGTGGTTCACAGTTTAGAGCACAACAGGACGTCAATTCCATCTTCATAGATAGAGGTAAAGGCGCAACACATTTTTATGATGGGTACATAACCCATAAGGTAGCTCGCACAGAGCATACACACTAGAGGCCTCCCATGGCTGACCAGATCGATAGATCACATAGACTAGTGTCTGAGAAAATATGTCAACTCCTCCAAGATAAATTGGAGGATGCTCACCTAGAGAGGCAACATATTGAATATGAAAATCTTCAAACACAAAGGCTCATACGATAGAGGTTATATGAGCAGCGCATGTGCAAGGAGCGTATTCTAGCTCAGAAGGAGTGCATAGAGCAGGAGGATCAGCTAGCCAGGGCTGGCCTATACCCTCCCGAGGAGTATAGAGAGCGTGTGCATAGGAGGGATGTTTCCCTAGACAATATGCATGAGGAGCATATAGACACTTGTACTCATGTCAGTGCCCAAAATAGGGAGTGAATGCCATCACTCAATGATCTTAGACAGAGGTAGCATGAGCATGTAGATGTAGACGAATATGATCAGGAGTATCCTGAGAGTTATCGAGTTGAGGGGGAAGAGCCACTTCCTCCACCTCCCTCGAAGAAGACGTTACCTCCTAGACCGCCTCCATGTCAGCTTAGGGAGGAGGAATTTTTGTCTTCTGATGCATACAAGGTTTTGGACGATAAGGTCAAAGCAATAGAGAGGCAAGGCACGGCTATTCAAAAGCCGACACTGAGAAAGATACACAATGAACCTCTAGACCCCTCGGTGCCTACGCATCCATATCCTGAGCATTTTGATATGCCCAAATTAGAAAATTTCAAGGGTGATGAGGATGCCCAAGAGCATGTTACAAGTTTTTTGGATGCTTGTTTCCAGATAGAGAGTCATGATGCCTCGTTGTTGCATACATTCATTACGACACTCTCCGGCCCGGCCTGAGAGTGGTTCAACCAGCTAAAGAAACACAATATTATTGGTTTCAAGTAGTTAGCTGATGCATTTATTGAACGCTATTCATTTGGCATCAAGAAATAGACCAACCTTTATGATTTGGCTATGTTAGCTCAGCACGATGATGAGCCTATCGAGCAATACAAAAAGAGATGGCATAGAATAATGGTAAAGCTACCATTCCCTATTCCTACAGCAGAACTGACCTGAATGTTTACAAAGAGTTGTGCCAAGCACATGTTGCTACTGTTGCCGTTGCAGCAGTACACTACATTCGAGGAAGCTTTAGCACAATCCAAGGTAATCGAGGACATCAAGTTGTAAGAAGGTAACTTGAATCTCAAGTCTAGGAAAGAGGGGTTTAAAAAGAGTACTACAAAGCAATAGGGCAAGCAAGCCCACGTGAATCAAGTAGTACTAAATCTTAGAGGAGAGGACAAGGGATAGCAAAAACCTAATTATTAGGCCCAACCTCCTCCTGTGTGTTATGAGACGCGCAAAAACAATTATAAGGGCAAAAACAAAGAAGAGCGCCCACCTTGTCAGTTCATGCCTCTAACAAAATCGATGACTTTGAGTTTCCATCAACTAAGCAAGGCCAAGGCCATACTATTGCCCAAGGTCAAATTAGTAGATCTGAATGTGCCAAAGTCGAAGTGGCATCAAGACGATATATTCTGCATATTCCACAAAGTTAAGGGCCATGACATCGAGACATGTTGGTCCTTCAAACACATTGTGTAGAAAATGATAGAAAAATGAGAGCTTGTAGTACCAAGAAATCCACAGGTGCCCGACAACAGAAACATGAGGATTTTTAAGAATCCACTACCTAATCACGAGGCACCTTGTAACAATGCCGACCAGGTCAATCAAGTGAGAGTCAAACCACCTACCTAGGGGTTCGTAGGTATGGTCAATATTGTTACTAGACATGGGAGGTACGATCAACCGAATCAACCTCTTGCTTCCATTATAATACAAGCTATGCCAGATCAACGACCAGCTCAGAATATTCCAAGCCCACCAACTAGATCTATGGTGACTATAAGGAGCAGGTTAGTTCAGAACCTATAGACAACTCCTGTGAAGTTGTCAATATATGAGCTTATTCAGCAATCCCCTAGATAGAGGGATACTCTTATGGACATTTTGAGGTCCATTGAGGTACAGTCCCAAGATGTGCATGCGTTTACAAATTTTTTGGGACATGTACAACAGTTTCAGGAACCCATGATACAATTTTACGATCATGAAGTGAAGATGGTTCCTACTATTACGGTTGACCCGCCATTGCATATTATCACGTGTGTTAACCACATGCCTTTCAAAAGGGTCTTGATCGACACTAGGTCCTCGATCAATATAATTATGACCAATGTGCTGAGCCATCTCAAGTTTCCCAAATCACACATTGTGCCTACCACATTTACGTTGAGAGCGTTTAACGATGCACTATGCTCGATGATTGGTACAATTTTTCTACCTGTTCAGGTAGGACTCAATACCATCTCTGTGATGTGTCACGTAATAGAGGGCACCATGCAGTACAACATTCTGCTCAAAAGGCCTTGGATTCATGAAATGCATTGCATCCTCTTGATCTTGCATCAATGCATAAAGTACATTCACGAGGGATATGTAGTGTCCTCAGACGAAGAGTCATTCAAGTTTGTGAACCTAGCGGATTTGGTTGGGGGTTTGTAATCCTGTCAACACACTTGGATATCTAGCCTACTTCGTCGGTTAAGATTCCAAGAGGTAAAACAATAGCCCGTGCTCAACCATCGACATCTGTGTCACATAAATCTGAGCATACGACTACAAATTCTCTAAAAATGACTACATCGACAATGCATCGGTAAGACGATAAGCTAAATGTGAAATTGGGTGAGAAATTAGAAGATCATATGCCTGGACCAGTCACCAATGTGAATACCACTCCCATGGATGTGGAAGAACCTCAAGACAAAGCCGAGGAGGCACCTCAGCCTGCTTTGCCTACATCTTTAGTAGGGTCATATACACCATAGGTGACCGTTCATCTAGTTAGCATAGGGTTAGGTGAGTATCTTGTGCAAAATGTTACTTTTGAACCTATCCTGAAGACTGCACAAGATATGAGCCGACCACACACCCATCAATTTTTGATTGGATCTGAGTGTCATTGGGTGAGCCACCCAACCAAACAAACTTCATCTACGTAGGGCTAGATCAAGTGCCCACCAGAATATCCGTAGATGAGGATGATGACGAGCCATTCACTATGAATGTGCATTATCTTTCCAACCTAAAATATGCCATACGTATTTTTGAGTTGTATCATTGGCATGGACACGACCTTGGTATTTTCGAACAAGGACGTAGGACTCCGCTCAAACCTCATTATCAGTTAGCTACTGATAGGTTTGGGTTAGGGTTATAGGTACAAGATCATGATGATTTGCTTACTGTATCCTTAGAGCACATGTACCTAAGTCTGGGGGATGATGTGGATTTTAATCCATATCACCCTAATCCTTCCAGCTTTTGGAGGACTCACCAGATAGTATCGTTTGTTACCATAGGGACACCTGATTCATATCATGATGGGCCATTAGAGGACAACCCTAGAGGCAACCTAGGTAACCAAATTCGTAATGCTACCGATGACACTGGTATGCAGGGACATAACCCCACTACTGTAGGCGATCTTGAGTTAGGAGATCTTTGTGATGATTATGGAGAGGAGTCCATCGCTGAAATAAGTGGACCTAGTTATGATGCAGATGATGAGTCCTCAAATGATGATCAATCTGAGGAGGAAATTGAGCCGTCCTTTCTAGGTTTGATGTTTATACGCCATCTGCTACCTATGGAAAAAGTGGAAGAGACGAATGAGTGCTTCATAGTCGATAGTGATTATGAAGATGAGACAGAGGAGGCCTACTTAATGCCTCGCCCAACTAATATCCCACTATTCATAGACACAATGGAGTGGTCCATCCATGGTAGTGACCACAGTGATGTAGATGAGAGGACCGATTCTAGGCTTGTGTATCCACAATGTTTATTGCCTAGGGAATCAAAGCATGTTAGGGAGGAAGTCCCTCCCAACACTAAGCACACTGAGGAAGAAGTAGTTCCAGTTTACATGGCAGTATCATATATATGATCGTTCTCTCAGATTTATCCAGATAGTGATGATAGTGACCACATAATCAAATACATGGGGCCACATCTGGTAGATCACCCCTTAGAACAGGGGGGAAGTGACAGATTGTATTTGTACAGTGATGATGAGGATTTGTTGGAGATGGCCTATTTGGGACCTCATCACCTATGTAATATGCATCCACCTCAAGGTCCCCCACCTATTACATCTACAAATTTGCATCGAGAGATTAATCTCCATCGCAGCCTGAGGGAAAGAAGAGAGCTCAAAGAGAGGTATCAGGAACTCTTTCCCTAGATGCCTATGTATGTGATGCTCCTTAAGTCTAGAGATCCCATTTTGTAGCTAGTGCATCGAGAGGATCCAATTAGACTTACGGTTAGGCTACCACCAAATATGAGTCAATGAAAAGGATATTTCTAAGATGGCCTTTTGCACTCATGAAGGGCACTACGAATTCTTGGTGATGACATTTGGCTTGACCAATTCTCCTTCTACCTTTCAAAGTCTAATGAATAATGTATTTCACCCTTTTATTTGTAAATTTATATTAGTTTTCTTTGATGAAATTTTGATTTATAGCAAAACATGGGAAGAACATTTGGACCATGTTAGACAAGCGTTCCAAATCTTGAAGGAAAATCAACTTTATGCAAAAATATCAAAGTGTTCCTTTGGAAAATAAGAAATTGAATACTTAGGGCATATTATCTCAAAGGAAGGAGTTATGGTAGATCCTTCCAAAATCAAGGAGGTGAAAAATTAGCCTATTCCAAAAACCTTAAAAGCTCTACGTGGGTTTCTTGGACTAACGGGATATTATAGAAAATTTGTCCAAAATTATGGTAAATTCGATGCTCCTCTAACAACATTACTTAAGAAAAATGCTTTCAAATGGTCGTCTAAAGTGGATGAGGCCTTTATCACCTTGAAAACTGCAATGTGTACCACCCCTGTTTTAGCCATGCCCAACTTTTCTAAACCATTCGTCATTGAAAGTGACACTTCAGGAATAGGAATGGGAGTCATACTCATGCAGGATGAAAGGCCTCTAGCTTTTATAAGCAAAGCATTTTCTCCTAAGAATTTAGCTCGCTCTACGTATGAAAAAGAGATGTTGGCGATTGTCCATGCTATTCAACATTGGAGGCCTTACCTTATTGGCCAACATTTCATTATACGCACTGACCATCACAGCTTGAAGTATTTTTTGGAACAAAGGACTAATACCCCGGAACAACAAAAATGGATTACTAAAATTCTTGGCTATGATTATGAAATTACATGTAAAAAGGGAAAGGACAACATGGCAGCCGATGCACTTTCTAGAAAATTTGAAGATATGCCTCAATTCCATGCTCTTTCCTCCCTTATTCCTAAATGGGTAGATGAGGTGCATGAAGAATGGATAAATGATCCTACTATCCATGCCTTAATTCAACAACTTCAACATAATCCTAGTAGCAAACCTCCATACACTTGGAAGGACAATATATTAAGATACAAAGGGAGGATGGTCCTCACCCCCAATTCAACTTATCATGAAAAACTTCTTCATGAGTTACATACCTCACCCACTCGTAGGCCACTCGGAGTTCTTAAAAACCTATAAAAGAGCCACTACCTCCTTCTATTGGGTAGGAATGAAAAATTATATCAAAAACTTTGTAAAAGAATGTGAAGTTTGCCAAAGACAAAAGGGGGAGACCCTCGCTATTCTAGGATTACTTCAACCTCTTCCTATACCCACAAAAACATGGGCAGATATTTTTATGGACTTTATTGAAGGATTACCAAAATCAGGAGGAAAAACAACCATTTTCGTAGTCGTTGATCGTTTATCTAAATATGCCCATTTTTGTTTCGTGGCTCATCCTTATACTTCTAGCACTATAGCCCACCTCTTCCTAGATAACATATTTAAATTACATGGTATGCCCTCCACAATTGTTAGTGATCGTGACCCAAATTTCACTAGCACATTTTGGAAGGAATTGTTCAAATTACAAGGTACTCAACTTCGTATGAGCTCCACTTACCATCCTCAAACCGATGGCCAAACAAAAGTTGTAAATAAATGCTTGGAAACATACCTTCGATGTTTTGTTTCCACTCAACCACTCCATTGGGTAAAGTGGCTTTCACTAGCGGAATGGTGGTATAACACTTCATACCATACGTCCATCAAAATGACTCCTTATGAAGCACTATACGATAAAACACCACCATCCATCACTTCCTATATTATAGGGACTACAAAAGTCCATGCGGTGGAAATAGAACTTGCTAATAGAGATGACATGCTACGGATCCTAAAAGAGAACCTACACACCACCCAGCATCGCATGAAGCAGCAAGCCGATCAACATAGAAGCGAACGTAGTTTCCACAAGGGTGATATGGTTTTCTTACATCTCCAACCTTACCATCAATCCTCTCTTAAACAAAAATGTTCTCAGAAGTTAGCACCCAAATTTTATGGGCCGTATAAAGTTCTCCAATGTATTGGGACCGTTGCTTACAAACTAGACCTTCCTTCCTATTCAAAACTTCACCCCGTATTTCATGTATCTTGCGTTAAGCTCATAGTTGGAGCCCATATCATGACAAAAACCATTCTCCCTGAACTATACAATGATGGAGTACTTCTAGTCAAGCCATAAGCTATCTTGGATCTTTGCTCTCGTCACCTTCGTACTCATGATATCATAGAAGTTTTAATCCATTGGAAAGGTCTACCTTTAGAAGACACAACGTGGGAAAATTTTCAAGATATCCAACAACAATTTCCAAATTTCCAGCTTTGAGGACAAAGCTCCTTTAATGGGGGTGGCATGTTAGGACCCTCCTAACATACCCTAATACTTATATTATTTATTAATTATATTTTATGGTCACAACCCTTCACTCTTACAACTATTAGACTAGGAATTTCAATGTAATCCAAATATGATAATAAGGCATCATCGAACAAATATATTAATTAAGTCTATTGTGGGTTTTTCTACCTTACAATCAAAAAGCGATTCAATATAAAAATGATTCCTCCTTCTACACTATTTAGTTTCATACCATATACGGGCATCCCACAGAGAGGATCTATTTGTGCCCGTACCATCTGATCCAGATCTTGGGTATAGAAGCTACATTTTAGATATAGAGTTTTGTCTGTGTGGTTCTGGAGATCAATTCCATTCCATCAATATGGTCTGCATTGATTTTACCACTCCACTCCGCAATCTAGGAGATCCATCCAAACCGCTGCATCTGAGCATGGATGCTATCGATTGGGATTGTGCTGACTCACTGGTCCAGCATGAAGATTTATTCCTTAATGAAGAAATGCTACAACCATTTAATTTTGTGTGCGGCTAAGTGTATGATGTTTATCAAACTGAGGGTGCTTCCCACGAGGAACATGTGAACCCGACTGATGACATCCATCTGATTCCTATGCCTCACCAGCTTGAGAAGGGATAACATATGTTAGTAGAGAAAACCTTTGATGTGGATATCAATAAAGATCCCACCAATCCAAAGAAGGTTAGATTTGGAGAGAGTCTCACTCTGTATGAGTGTGATAGCATCACCCCTCTACTGAAAGAGAGACCTAATATCTTTTCTTGGACTTACAAAGACATGTCAGGTCTAGATCTGAAATTGGTTACTCATAACCTTTCGCTAGATTTTTCGAAGAAGCTAGTCAAGAAAAAACTCAAAAAAAATACATCCAACAATAGCCTTAATGGTGAAATATGAGTTGCAAAAGCTGTTGGACGTAGATTTTTTCATCTCCATCGACTATCTAGAATGGGTGTCTAATATGGTTCCTGTAGGAAAGCCAGATGGAAAGATCCGTATTTGTACAAATTTTAGAGATCTCAATAAGGCAACACCCAAAGATTCATTTCCATGGCCAAATATCGATGCTCTGGTAGACACTACTGTAGGTCACAAAATGCTCTCCCTTATGGATGATTTTTTTGGATACAATCAGATTCTAATTAAACCCGAAGATCAACATAAAACCGTGTTTATAATGCCATGGGGGATATTTTGCTACAAAGTTATGCCATTCAGTCTTAAAAATACTAGTGCCACATATCAACGAGCTATGACATATATATTTCATGACTACATGCATAAAATCCTAGAATATTATATTGATGACTTGCTGGCTAAGTCGTTGCTGTGAGCAGAGCATGCGAAGATCTTAAGGAAGGTCTTCGATCACCTGATAGAGCATAATGTCAGGTTGAATCCTAAGAAGTGCGTATTTGGTGTAACTTCAGGTAAACTCTTAGGATTCATACTTTCTAAACGAGGCATCAAAGTAGCCCCAAAAAGGTCAAGGCTATTCTAGAGATGCATCCTCCCACTAATATCAAAGAACTAAGAAGCCTTCAGGGCAAAGTATCATCCATAAAGCGATTCATCGCTCAATTAGCGGGTAAATGTTGATCCATGAATCGACTGCTACACAAGGGGGTCCCATTTGATTAGGATGAGGACTACCAAGTAGCATTTACTGAGATTAAGCAATACCTAGCAATGCCACCAGTACTAGCTCCACCAAGGTCATATGTGCCTTTTCTGCTATATATATTGGCAACCAACTTTGTATTAGGGACCATGTTAGCCCAAAAGAACATGCAAGGCAAAGAGCAATCCATATATTACATCAGTCGCACCTTGGTGAGTTATGAGTCAGGATATGCATATGTGGATAAGCTTTTTTTAGCAGTGGTGTTTGTTACCAATAAATTACGGCATTACATGCTAATTCATACGACATATGTTATATCGAAATAGAATCCTTTGTAGTATATGATGAGCAAGACATATCATAACACACGTACTGCAAAGTGGATCATGCTATTGACAGAATTTGATTTGGAATTCATCAACCAAAAGTCCATCAAGGGACAAGTCATAGCTGATCAATCGGTTGAGGCACCACTGTCCAACAGTGTAGGCCTCTAACCATTGAGCTTCCAGATGATGTAGTCTTTGTAATATCCGAAGCTCCCGAACCTGAAGAACCAAAGAATAATGCTGATATGACATTGTTCTTTGATGGTTCGAATTGTGAGCAAGGGGGCGGTGTAGGAATAGTGTTTTTCATGCCACAAGGAGCTCCAATGCCCTTGTCATTCAAGTTAGACTTTCCGTGCACCAAAAATAATGTTGAGTACGAAGCCCTACTTTTGGGCCTCCACACAACCATCACCATGGGTATTAAAATATTGAACTTTTTTTGCGATTCTCTGCTCATAGTTAACCAAGTTAAGGTGTTATTTCAGTGTCAATGTCCCATACTGAAAGCCTAGAAAGATCTTGCTACCATTTATCTGGCTAACTTTGAATGGTATGACATCAGGTCAATCCCTCGTTCGTTAAATAGGTTCACAGACACCATGGCATATTTGGGGTCCTTGATCCCTTAGAATCTATCTGCCAATTTTACTACCATCCATGTTAGAATGCTCTTACCCCTAAAGAGTCAGTCAACATGATTGTTGTGGAACCAACAGCTGATTGGTTTCATAGATCAGAAGACTTTATTAAGTAGGCACCCTGGGAGTCATTGACTTCTCAGAGTCCTACGGGGAGTGGTACTACCATTCACCATAAGGTTGTTTCCAAGTATGCATTTACAAAGTTAAATACGCAGGAGGAGCAAGTCATCTTAGCAGTCGAAGCTGAGGCTTGTCAAAGTTGGATGTTGCAAATCTAAGACTTCTTAAAACTTGGTATGATCCCATAGGGATTGTCGCATGCCGCAAGATGCAAATTCAAATAGAAAGCGACTAAGTATGTCTTGATAGGAGATATTTTGTATCGACGTAGCTACGAAGGAGTTCTCCTTCGATGTCTTGAGCCCCAAGAGTCATCTTGGACAATTTCAAAAGCTCACGATGGTACGTGCGATGTCCATTTTAGTGGCATGGCTATCATCAAACACATCCTTCACATGGGTTATTATTGGCCCACTATGGAGAAGGATTGCAATGTGTATGTCAAGAAATGTGTTAAATGTCAACATCATGCTAATCTTACGCACTTGCCATCATAGGCCTTATAGCCCATTCAGGCGGCTTAACCATTTTCTCAGTGGGGACTAGATCTTATTGACAAGATTTCTCCTCCATCGTTAGGCCAACATACATTCATTATCATGGCTACTGAGTATTTTACAAAGTGGGTGGAAGCCATTCCCCTTACAATGACCACTGGAGCTCACATCGCAAAATTTATTCTCGAGCATATCATATGTCATTTTGGGATACCATCCAAAATAATTTTAGATAATGGAACTTCTTTTAAGAACAAAACTGTGTGGGCTTTAACATTTAAATATCGCATTAAACACATTTTTGCAACTCCATACTATCTATAAGAAAACGGGCAAGCCGAGGCCTCAAACAAGACTATTGTAGCCATCTTGAAAAAGACAGTGCAATAACACAAGTATTGGCATATACAACTGCCCCTTGCATTATGGGATTACAGGACTAGCATTCGAACGCCCATTGGGGCAATGCCATTTTCACTAGTATATGGCGCTGATGCCATTATACCCTTAGAGTTGGAAATTCCAACGCTGTGCATCACATTGAAAGCGTTCATCGATGATGACACTGCGCGACAAGCTCACCTCGATCAATTGACATTGCTCGGTGAACATCACGTGAATACCCTCGAGCATCTCTGCATTTATCAGGAGTGATTAAAATGAGCTTACAATGTCAAAGTCCACCAAAGAGATTTTGAAGTTGGGGATCTTGTGCTGAAATAGAACCAACATAACTCGAATTTACCGCTTGATATGCGAGACAAATTTGCGGCTAATTGGCTAGGGCCTTACATCATATCTGAAAAGATTGGTCTAGGTACCTATCACCTAATGTCGCTAGAGGGTGTGGAAGAGCTTGAGCCTCTCAATATCATCCATCTTAAGGTGTTCTATGCTTGAGAGTGTAGTAAAGGCACCAAAGGCATCTGTAAGCCCTTTGGTCAACCCAAAAGCTCTAAGGGTTTGTCCACAACTGCTCGGTCATCCCAAAAGGCTCTGAGTTCTTGAATTGAAAAGCTTGGTCAAATAAATGCACCAAAGGCATATGTAAGCCCTTTGGTCAACCCAAAAGCTCCGAGGGTTTTGTCTCAACCGCTCGGTCATCCCAAAATTCCCTAAGCTCTCTGTTGAGTAGCTTGGTCAAGTAACCATTTGGTCATCCTTAAAATCTCCAAGGACATGTACTCATAGTTTGGTCAAATATGGAAGCTTAAAATCCATAAAAATAAAGAAAAATATATAAAATTCCAAAAAAAAAAATGGGAAAAGCTTAAAATTCAAAAACATTTGCTTTTGCATTTCGCATTTTCATTTGCATTCACGCATTGCATATACGTATTTGTCATCCGTTACATTCCATACAAGAATGGATAGTGTGTGTCAAAATCTTACAAACGAAACCACATTTGTGTTTCAATAATGCACCCTTGCATTATATCATCTATCATCTATCACAGTGAGTAAATGTGTTTTTCAACACAACCCATCATGTTGCTATGAAGAATATGCTAGAGTTTTTCGGTCATTCAAACATACCTAGTGGTCTTCTCAGGAGTTGTTAAGAAATCCTATTTTGCTTTTGATTGCTGAGGTCGAGTTAGCATAGCCCTTAGCATATTAGGATCTTGTTACTAATTAACAAATTAAAAAGAGTCTTAATAAGGACTAGGGGAAGATGAAACTGTGAAGCAGGACCGGGTATCCTGAAGCAAAAATAATTATTCTTGCTTATCCCTCTGTGTGGATGGTATGAGAAATATGGATAATTGGCAAAAGGATAGGTTCATTTCCTACCCATAAATCCCTTGGTTACGATAAAATGAGCAATATCCCCTAAGTGATATCCCACATCGATCCTCAAGATTGATACCCTTCGTCGATATCATAAATTGACATCCCATATTCATATCCTACATTGATATCATACGATCGGTATCACAGATCGACACTGCAAATTTATGTCCTCCAGATTGATGTCACATATTGATACTCTAGAATCGATATTACAGAAGCAGTTCCCCTCAAAGTTAAATCCACAAAGGACGTTTTTGAAGCTCATAAATCCAGAAACAAAGATCAAATGAAGATCGAGAATAAAAGAAAAAAATTTCCAGAGATCAAATGAAGATCAAATATAAAGATCCAATGAAGATAAGAAAATCAAAGGCACGACAAGGTCAAATGAAGATCACAAGATAGTGCAAAAATGAATATCACAAGATAGTGCAAAAATGAAGATGAAGACAAACCCCTTGCTTAAGAATCAAAGATAGAATAACGCAAAGCTAACATTAGTGATTCTTATCAGGTTGTACAAGAAAGTATCCTGATCATACACAGAGAAGGAAGGAGTGGGAATAAATCCCTAGAATTACTCACACTACTATACTTTACACACGATGATATATCTGATGCATTAGCATTTTGCTTATGTACAGACCAATGTTTGAATGTGGATGAGCTAGCTTCAAGTGTCCTGCATCGTTTAGCGGTATGAGTCCAACTGAAATCTAAAACAAATATTGGGTAAGACATTTGCAGATCCCCTATCTTAGCAATGGGTTGAAAAAATCTCGCCTGACATCGAGGTATGCTTATGTCTTACCAAAGTTATGCACTTGCACACTTCAAGGTAATGAACAGTTTTGGCCTATCTTAACAAAAGCCTCATGGTTCAAAAGTCTAACATGGTGAGTATACAACTTCTGATTAGACAACTAGGGTATTTGAGTCTCATGGAAAACCTCAAAAGTTCCCAAAATAGCAACAGGATGGCAGAAACCACAATCCATAAAAAATAATAGTCATTCAATCAATCAAACTGCAAAGTATCTATCCATGATACATTATTATATTGAGCACAATCAAAGATATAGGATAGATACCGGATGAATATCAGAAATGATGTTTAGAAGGCCACTAACTATGTAGTGCAAGGAATGAATATCGAATGACATATCAAATCATTTACATTATACCAATCCATATCATTTCATTTCATATATGGGTGATTAATTGATTAACATCTTGTAATGAGAATGATCAATTATTTTGCATGATTTTTATACAATCTGTGGTGTCATATTTTAAAAATTGATATACATAGTTTACATTCATTCCTTATGTTTTAAGTGATTAAAGCATACAAGTTCATTTCCATTAGATTATGATTATGTACATAATGCATTACCATACATTGCATAGCATACCATAAAATGCATAAAAATAAACACATACCCACAAAGTAAAAATAAATATGCATTTAAAAATAAACATCGCATCCATATGCATACATCATATATCACACATCTAATCATCTAGATCAATGCATATCATCATCATAAAAAAAAATAGCTATCTAGCACATGTCATCCATACATCGCATCATATAAACATAGCATTTACATAAACCTTGCATCCATGTGCATCAAATTAACATTGAATCAAAAAAATAAATAAGAATGTACACATAATGAGCCATAAAAGATCATATCATATATATGTGTCCAAAAGAGTACATAGGGAGTACAAAATGCCCGTAGGCTACAACTGTGTATGTCCTCGACCTTACAAACAAAATTATATATCAAAAATGTAGTCGGCAGCTGCTATAACTCAGATCTAGGCTTCTCCCCCTGTATTGGAGCTCTCACCACCTCCCTCAGTACTGTGCCCTAGAGCCTGCTCTCCTGGCTAACCTGGCACCTATGGTGGATCTTGCCTTCCTACAAAGCCTAAAGCACCCAGCACATGGGAAACTAGTAATTGCAGTAGGCTAGTCCTCTGACTGGTGGTCCCTAATGTCTGCCTTGGATCTCTAGTCCTGGCCTATGATCTTGCTGTGTGTGTGCTAGAGGACCTATGCATCCTCTTAGTCCTGTGAGTCCTGTGACTCAAGCTTGTTGTAGACTGTCCAGTAGTCCTAGTCTGGGTTCGCTGTGACTCTGAGAAGAAAGGATCCTCAGGAACCTGTAGCTTGTGCATCTCTATATAACCGACTAGATGATCAACATGAGCAAGTCAGGCTAGGTGCATATCATTGGTCCTCATGACCATACCACACACTCTCTCTACCTCAGTTGTCAGATCATGTGCAGCTACTAGTGCTACCATTGGTGCTGCCAAAGACCCCATAGTAGCATGAGGAGGTGACATAGCCCCCCTTAATGCTCGAGCAAGATCCCACTCTGTCTTTGCTACAGTCTGCTATGCCTGTGCTAACTCCAGGTTAGTCTGTAGTCTCTAAACCTAGGCCTCTGCTTTTGTGGCCTGAGTCGTAAGCTCCTATATCTTGTCTGGTGCCTCAGTCAGGCACCGCTCCCTGTCAACCACTTTCACCTCTAAAGTGGCGATGGTAGTGTCTCTCGAGCTATTGTGTGTGAAACCGTCTGACATGACTCTACAAGTCAACCTCCTGAGCCAGCAGCCGTCCCTCTACGTTGTTAGGAGGGACCTCACCCTCCTATAGAATATCCTCCTTAGGGTTAATCTCATGTATATCCTCGATGGTGGCCTCTACACCCCAACTGCCCTTTGTACGTTGGTGCACCTTGCGCCCATCAGGATCTGCCTCGACCTCTGCCTGAGTCAAATATTGACCCAGAGACCCTGTTCCATACAATGTAAACAAGGACCACCACCCATCATAGTTTGGAGTGGTCCCGGATGTCTCAACCCCCAACTCCTGGAAGTCATCTGGTGCATATCCTAGTGGTGGAATATGTATCAGTGGGAGATCCCTCTCCAAAGCCAAGCACCTGTATCTGAATGGGATATCTAGCATGTCCTACACCATGCTGAACTATCGTAGGACATAAGAAAATAACTTATACTCTCTGACCTCTGGCTTACGACAGATAATCCATCTCGATGGGATCGTTGTAGCCACTTGTCTACCTCAGGCCATGCAAGGCAATCCATGTAGGGGTGCCAGATAATGTCCCTCAGTCCAAGTGATGCAAATCTAATGATATAGTGCTCAGTGTTCCCAACATGAGCCCTATTGTGGGTACCCTCCTCAGCACGAGGCCAACATGCAGTATAACACTGATGGTCAGCGTCTATGGTGGTGATGCATAGTGGAAGCTTCATAGGATGCTCAATTTGGATGTGTTGCCACCCCCAAATTTGTAACAAAATACTACAGCTGATGCCCTTATGGATACACTCTGTAATCTAGTATAGCTCCTTGTAAAGCTGGAATAATAGGGTGTTCCCCCAAGCTATTTGTAGTCGCTCCTCTATAGAGCTCTGAATTACCCTCCAAGCAGTGGCTAACATGTTCCAGGGAATCCTTGCGCTCGAGGATTCTAGAAGGATAATCTGCACAATGAGATGCATGAAGAGGGCCTCTCATGTAGGAAAGACATCATCACGGTACTAGTCACCAATGTGCACCCCTCCATGATCAACATCATCCTGGGAATCTACGCTCTGGTCATCAAAGATAGCGTCGAAGACAAAATCCTTTGTCGTGGAGGCAGAGGAGATGATAGCCTTGCCATCGATGGGGATCCTGAAGATCCTATAGACATCCTCCAGAGTGATAGTCATCTCACTGGGAGGAAGGTGGAATGTATTGGTCCACGCATTCCAGCACCGGTCCAATGCAGTAAGATAGGCTTGATCTACCCTAATAATAGATAGATCCATGACGTAACCTAATCCAACAACTCAAAACCAAGCTTGGTCATCATCAGATAAAGCCTCACGGAGAGTCTTCATAAGGTCAGACTCTCGTGCTCTAGAATTTAACTTCTAAAAACAAAAAGCATAATGTAAGCTAAATCTAGCTAAGTAGAGCTAAAGAACATTAAATTTTTTAATTAGACAACCTATAGCTTAATTAGATAAAATTAAACGCCTAATTAAATGACAAAAACAAATAAAATAAAATTAAAAAATTTTGCAAAAATTTCTAAGGTTTACAAACTGCGGGTCAACCCTACGGTTTGAAGGCAATAAAATATGACCGTTAGCATTTTGAATCCTAACTGCATATGAAACTTGCGGTTCCCAAGTTGCAAATTGGGAACCATGGCTACCAGCTGCGGTTTAGGAGAGGCACCCATTTTGGGTACCCTCCTAATCCACTAAAAGCAAAAAAAATTAAAAACTAAGCTAACCTAGACTAGTGGGGTTCATTACCAGCAGTTTAGTGAGGTTAATTTTTTGCATTTCTTAATGTGGTTCATTTTACTGGTATTGAGTGCGACGTCTCAATTTCAAGTTACCTTACCTACACCCTAACCTCGGCTAGTAGATGGCTGATCAGGATCCGCCATCGAGGTAGATGAGTGTAATTGCGATAGAGTTTGGCAGCGTTTCGGATCAAGGAATGTTCTCTCTCTCTTAGAGCTCTCAAATTTCTAGTAGTTGCAAGAAAATAATAAAAAAATTCAAATGGGAAAACATTTTGTAGGTCCTCCTAGTCTCCGCAGATCGTAGATGACACCTACGGTTCCAAAACTAGGGTTTCCCATCGGTAGGTCTAACCTACGGTTCCCAAAATTTGGAAATATAAACTGCAGACCGTACCTGCGGTCTACAACTAGCATTAAATGCACTCAAAACCCATCGTGAGAAGGTTTAAAAGAGCAAATTAATGACTCCCATTGGATAAAAATTCAAAATCAAGGATCAAAATTGCAAATTTGGTGATGTTAAAAGTGTTAGCGTACTTTAATATTTTGTTAGTTTGTTAAATTAACTTAGCAACTAGTTATTTTAGTTGCAGCGGCATCCTGTTGAGATGCGCCCATTCCGGGCTAATCCAGGAAGTCCGTTTGTGCTACTGTGTTATTTAAACTCACCCGGCAATAATACAATTTGGTTCGTTTCCTAACATGGCATCAGAGCCATTCTGAATTTCTGGGCGAGGTGATTACAGACGAGGAGCACAGGAGCCATTCTGAAAAATATATATATATATAATTTTTTTTTTGGGCGTGATTACTTTTCCCCGCCCATGCGCTATCTCCTCTCTACACGTGTAGCAATACGCAGTGCACTGCGCAGCAATACAAAGTGCACTGCGCTGCCACGCCCACACGTGCGTGCCACGAAAAGCAGCGCAAGCTGCTTTCGCAGCCTACGGCAGCTGCAGCAGCTACGACTGCGCGACAGCGCACATGGATTTTTCCACACTGCCACACGTAGTCAGCGCTGCTCGTGCAGCCGAGCAAGCTGCGCAATGCGCAACAAGCGTGGAGCTAGTGCTGCACGCATGTGGTTTACTCCACGCTGCCATGCAACCAGCGCTGCTAGCGCACTACGCACATTGCTGCATGTAGCCCGAGCTACCTGTGCAGAACGCTGCCTACGTAGCTCGCCCAGTGCACGGCACGCACAGTGTGGGAACATCGTGGGCAGCCGTATTTTGCCCAGGACGTGCATCAGAGAAAGCAGTTGATGAACAGGGTGCAGCCTCGGAGGGCTCGGGCAGCAGACTGAGGACCCTCCTCAAATACGAGGGGGCCCCTTGATCCTTTCGGATCAGCCCGCTGGCTCACGTGGTCGTGAGCCGTGCGGTAAGGCTCTGGGAGCCTGCAGGTCGAGGGTTCAAATCCCGCCGACTCCCCCCCTTTCAAAGGTAAAATTTTCTTCTCAAAGTTTTTTTTTAATTATTATTTTTTAGTTAAAATTTTTAATTTTAATTTATTTTCTATAGTTTTAAAGCTTTATAAATTAAAATTTAATTTTAATTTATTTTTTCATAAGTTTTTAAAACTATATAAATTAAAATTATTTATTTTAACTTTAAATACATAATAATTATTAAAATGCTTTGTTAAAGAGAATTTTTTTTAGGGGGGATATTTTTTTTCAAAAAATCAAAGGGGGAATGTGAGTAATTTTCTGAAAAAGCAAATTTTTGGCATTATTGTAAAGGTGCATTTTCGGCTGTGTCCGACACCTGGAGGGTTAATTCTTGTGGGCACTTTTTATGTTGTATGTTGCATATTTCATTTTTGCACTACTTCATTAAAAGTTAAAAAAAAAAATCAAATACACTCCCTAAGTCCCCGGAATAATTAAAACCCATCCGTGCAATTTATTGCACTGCAACGTTCGGTATTTGTGATACCTCTGGCCAGCACTTACAGGTAAAGCTGTCGTGATTGCGCTACTGTATCCGCCGCCTAATATAGCTGCTACAACGACGTCTGAGCTTGTTCTCTATAAATCATCAGGGAGAGATAAGTTTGCCATTTTTTGCATTTTTTTACTCCATCCACTACCCTTAATCGCTCTTGTGTTTAGGCGTAAATCCCGACGAAGTATTCTTCATAGTGTTTAGGGGAAGTTACGCCCCACGCATGAGAAGAATCTTCTATGGTAGGTGCCATCAACAAGGCGATTCCCTTTCAGTATCGCTTATGTTCCACGTATCGTATGATCTCTAAAACTCACCTATAGTCTCCCTCACGTAAGGGCGGGTGATTTTTGTTGATCTTTCTAAATACCTATAGTTTCCCTCACGTAAGGGCGGGTATTTTGTACGGTATAACGGCCTAGCAAAAGGTATATCGAAAGGGGGACCAATTGGTGTTATAAGGAACCTTCACTATGGCCGTTGTTGCAAAGTTGATGACCGATCCTCATCGCTTATTGAAAGGTCCAAATTATACACCATGGAAACATAAGATGAAGGCAATTCTCCAAATGGAAGATTTATGGGATATTGTTACTGGAGTAACACCTAGGCCTTCACCAGCATCAGGATCCACAGCTCCTACTGCTGATCAGATAGCTTTTGACAAGAAAGACAGTCGAGCAAAGGTGCTCATTTTGTTTGCTGTTTCAGATGAAGTGCAACCTCATATAGCTGACAAAGCAAGTGGTAAAGAGGCATGGGATGCCCTTAAAACCATCTATGAGGGAAAGAATGATTCCACCATTCTTCATCTTCAACAACAACTTCATAACCTGAGTTTGAGACAGGGTGAAACAGTTGAACTCTTTCTATGCAGAGTGTCTGAATTGAAAGAGAAATTGAATTCTTTGGGAGATTCTCGTGGACGAAAAGCTTCTCATTTCAATTGTGATGAGAGCTTTACCTTCTTCATTTGATATGTTGATCACCTCCATCCAGGTGTCTCAACGACAAATTACCTACATCGAGTTGGTCAATCTGCTTCAACAACAGGAGGCACGCCAACTTCACAAGGATGATTCTTCCAATACAGCCCTATACACCAACAAGCAGGGTTCTAGGAAGAAAGGTAATGGGCAAAAAGGAGGCAACTTTCAGAAAGGAGGAAATTCTCAACAGGATATGAAAGGAAAAGGAAAACAACCTCAACAGAAGAAGAGGTGGTGCAAGATCTGTGAGAAAGACAACCATGACACCAACAAGTGTTGGCATAAGAACAAGCAGAAAGGCCAAAACAAACCACAAAATAAAAACAAGCAACCCCAGGTGAATGTTGCTGTTGAAGAATCTGACTCGTATTCTGAATGGGCACACAAGGTGCTCATGACTACCACAGATTCCACACAGAGGGATCCTGTTTGGTATGTCGATTCTGGAGCTAGCAAACATATGACTGGCGACAGATCGTGGTTTGAATCATTCGTGGCCAAAGAGGGCAAACCTGTCACCATTGCTGATGATAAAACCTACAGGGTTCAGGGAGAGGGTACAGTTTTAGTCACTCTTCCTGATGGCAAGTGTCAGATTGACAAAGTCCTCTATGTTCCGGGATTGGCTAACAATTTGTTGTCATCACACAAATCCTGGATAGAAATATGGTTGTCAACTTTCGTGTTGAGAATGGCAAGAAGTGTTGTACTATTACCAGGAAGGGTAAGCAGATTGCAACAACTTCATATAAGCACGGCTTATTTGCCCTAGATGCTATCTCTACTCCACATGTTGCCATGACTGTCTCTACCAAGGAGGCAACTTCCCTATGGCACAAGAGATATGGGCATCTTAGTTCGGGCTACTTACTTGAGCTCAGTAAGTATGAGATGGTAAAGGGTCTTCCTTCCCTTTCTCGCCACATTGCCGCTGTGCTCCGACCGCTTGGCAGAAAGCAAAGATAGAGTACCATTTGAGAAGAGCTCAACAAGAGCACAAAAACCTCTCGGAGTTAATTCACACCGATCCGTGCGGTCCTTTCACACCCAACAGCTGTGGAGGGAAGAGGTACTTTCAGCTATTCGTAGATGACTACTCACGAAAGATGTGGGTTTTCTTTCTCCAACCGAAATCCGAAGCTTTCGCATTCTTCCAAGCAGCTCAAGAAATCCGTTGAGAAGGAGTCAGGAGCTTCTATTAAAACCCTCCGCTCGCATCGAGGGGGGAGTTTACCTCTAAAGAATTTTTTGCATTCTTAGATAAGCATGGAATCAAGAGACAGCTAACAATCGCCTATACTCCTCAAAGAAATGGAGTTGCTGAGAGAAGGAACCGTTCTATCATGGAAATGGTTCGTTGTATGCTCACAGGAGCTACTCTTGGGCAACAATATTGGGTAGAAGCTGTCACCACCGCAAGTATATCCCGTTGAATAGGGCACCCACAAAGGCCCTAAAAGGAATGACTCCACAAGAAGCATGGAGTGGTCGAAAACCCTCCATATCTCATCTACGTATTTTCGGATGTCACGCTTTCATGCACATACCAAAAGAGAAAAGGAAGAAGCTAGATGAGAAAACACTGAGATGTATTTTTCTTGGTTATGATGAGCACTCTAAAGGATATCGTTTGATAGATCCTTTGACCAAGAAAATTCATGTCAGCAGAGATGTTGTCTTTGATGAAGCTTTCACATCACAGAGCACATCTAAAGTACACCTAGATCTTGTGGAATCTAAGGAAGAGAAGATTCCTTCGTCAACACAGACAGGAGGTCCTTCTACATCTTCTTCAACACCACCGAAGAAGAATCCAAAATGGTGTACAAATACAATCAGAGACGCAAATTTATCCACTCCTCCCAATTTGAACTTGGATAGACCTCGTACACGCAGTGATGGCTCAAAAGGAAAAAGAAGCCAAAGAAACTGGTGAGGTTGATGATCTTTGTCAATATTTTGAGGAACTTTCTCGTAACTCCACGTACGTAAGTAGAGGATATGGATATTGATGATGACAGTGGCGTTCATGTCTACCATAGACGATCTTGAACCCGCATCGCTGCAAGATGCTCTTAGTGAGCCTCAGTGGAAGGCCGCTATGGATACAGAGTATGAGTCTTTGATGAAAAATAAAACTTGGAAGCTTGTTGATTCGCCACATGGAAAGAAACCCATTGGCTGCAAATGGGTATATAAAGTCAAGTACAAGGCAGATGGAACAATTGATAAGCATAAGGCCCGTCTTGTTGCAAAGGGCTATGCTCAAAAGGAAGGCATTGACTACGAGGAAACTTTTGCACCTACCGCTCGGATGACCACAATTCGAGTTATGTGTGCTATGGCAAGCACAATATGGGTGGAAAGTTCACCGGGATGGATGTCAAAAGTGCCTTTCTAAATGGTGATCTCCAAGAAGAAGTCTACATGACTCACCTGAAGGATTTGAAGTGGAAGGCCAAGAGCAGAAGGTTTGCAAATTGGTCAAATCCTTATATGGTCCGAAACAAGCTCCTCGAGCTTGGTATATAAAAATGGACAATCACCTTATGCAAGCATGGATTTAAGAGATGTCCGTCGGATGCAAACCTCTATTTCAAGAAACAGGGTTCTGAGATAGTGTTGCTTGTACTCTATGTTGATGATCTCGCTCATTACAGGGAGTTCAGAAACTATGATCTCTACTCTCAAAAGAAACTTGTGTAAATATTTTGAGATGACAGATCTCGGACTTCTCCATTACTGTCTTGGTCTGGAATTCAGCCGAAAGGAGCACTCCATCAAAGTGTCTCGTAAAAAATATGCCAAGACATTGCTAGAAAAATATCGCATGACTGATTGCAAGCCAATGGCAACTCCGATGGAGACTGGACTTCAGCTATCGCGATATGATGATTCACCTCAGGTAGATGGTACTCTCTATCGACAGCTGATTGGGAGTCTCATATATCTGACCAATACTAGGCCAGATCTCGTATTTGCTGTCAACTATCTTTCGAGGTTCATGCAGGAGCCTAAGACCACTCATTGGAAAGCAACAAAACGTGTTCTTCACTATGTCCGTGGTACTATGGAATATGGCCTAGAATACAAGAGGAACAACAAATTCTTCTTGCAAGGATACACGGACTCCGACTATGCCGGATCATTTGATGATCGCAAGTCAACTTCTGGATACATTTTTCATCCTGGGATCCGGTCCTCGTCTCTTGGCACAAGAAGAAGCAACAGTGGTTGCTATTTCATCAACAGAGGCAGAGTATCGCGCCGCACGTGAAGCCGTGTGCGAAGTGATATGGTTGCGTCGCATTCTCGACAAGTATGGGCCATCCATCAAAATCTCCAATACACTTGTTTTGCGACAATCGTGGTGTTCTGAACCTCGTCAAGAATCCAACCCATCATGAAAGAACAAAGCACATTGACACACAATGTCATTTCATTCGAGATGAAGTTCCAAAGCACCGAATTCAGCTTCAGCACATTCCCACCGATGCTCAAGTTGCAGACATTTTCACTAAGGCACTTGCACGTGTCAAATTTGAATTGTTTCGCAGCTCTCTTTGTATTGCAAAATGATGTAATAAGGGGGGATGTTAGTATAGCTATTAGTTATTACATTACCCAAATAATGTAATAAGGGGGGATGTTAGCGTACTTTAATATTTTGTTAATTTGTTAAATTAACTTAGCAACTAGTTATTTTAGTTGCAACGGCATCCTGTTGAGATGCGCCCATTCCGGGCTAATCCAGGAAGTCCGTTTGTGCTACTGTGTTATTTAAACTCACCCGACAATAATACAATTTGGTTCATTTCCTAAAAAAAAGGACCAATATCAATCAAATAAATGCAAAATTAAACAAAAAAAAATCAAATAATGAAAAACCAAATGCACCTCGTATTCAATGATTTATCCTATAAAATTGGCAGTTGCAGTGACTTGCAATTCTTGCAATCCGGCAAGATGAGTAAATCACCATAAGGACATTTGGGGTAAAATTGTCATTTCTTTGTTGACATCTTTCAACAAATCATCGACAATATGATCCAACACAAGTCTAATTGCATTTGTCTTATTTTGATTCCCTAAGATGGCTATCGTAGCTTGACTGCTCCATGGGATAGAGATGTGCAAATACTACTAAGATTTGCAATCATAAGCTGAAATAGGCCTAGCCAAGGCATTAAAATGCTCGAATCTAAAGTTTTTCAGGATCATTCATTATGGTCAAGTGATTTCGTCGCTTCATACATTGTCATTACCCTCAACGACTCGTCGCTTGAGGGGATAGTCATAATTTCATGTTATAATCAAAGTCAACAAAAGATCCCGGAGATCGTAGATCCCTTGATCTTGTTAAAATTACATTCGTTCTTGCGAATCATTGCTAACAGCTATCATAAGATTCCCCCTTTGCTTGGGGTAAATAGCAAATATGAAATTTTATTTGTAACTCTCATCCTTTAGTTATTAAGGCCTAACTCCTATTGTAGCACCAAAGCTACCCAAACGTCTAAAGGCGAGTGCAGACTTTTCAAATGTAAGTCTTTCCAAGTTGGAAGTAATGATTCCAAGATGCGCATCCTTTTGCTGGACCTAGGGCATCTAATGTTGATCAGAATAATGATCATTAGAGAACCTTCGACATCATTTTAGGATGTATATTTTTTCTTAGTGTTGTTCGATCTCACAACACATCTCAAAAGGGGCATCTGTAGACACCTAAAACACATCATGTTGAGGTCGACTACTCATATGGACATGCTACAAAACCATATGGAGGATCTTGGACAAACTCCAAGATAGAGCAGTTGTTATAACCACTCAATTTAGGCATTTTGGCCTAATCAGGTTGAACCATAGCCCAGATCTGCGGTATCCATTCTAAATCATGGCTGATACCTATGGTTTGTAGTCTGGACCACAACTATGACCTGTGGTCTTAACTAAAGTTTAGTTAGGTATTCCATACGAGCCAAATTGGTTGGAACAGCCAAAAGATCTAGAAGTAGGTAGTTGAAGGATGGAATATTCCAGAGGCTTCCATCCCAACTGTCCTAACCAACCTTCTTGGTCTTGGCTTCTCCATTAAGCTACCCCTAGCCCTAGGGATATGCTATAAATACCCCTTCCAAATGGGGTGAACGGAGAGAGTTAATTGATCAAGAAAGCAACGAAGCCCTATAAAATTGCATACTGAATCTGTGCATTTGAGAGCACCTTTGCTATTCACCTAAAGACTAATTAGCCATGGATGCCCTAGGTGCCTAGGAGATTCAAGAAGCATAAATCCAGGCAAACGAAGACCCGTCATAGTGATTTGACCACCAAATCTATCAGAGGACAACAAAGGCGACCCTTGAACATTAATTTGGACAAGGAGGTCAAGCCCACTACCCCTAATTTTGAGGGTAAACCTATCAAAGGTCAAACCATGGCTATCAACCACAGTTCATAGTGTAGACCGCCTACCATAGCTACGATTTGCAACAGGTGACTGATCACCTTACGTGCTTTGCTTTTGACCACATAGATTAGTTATATTAGTCTTTTTATAGGTTTAATTGCACTTTAGAGAAACTCTGACCATAGGAATTAGTTATTTCATGCATTGTATTAAGTAGTATTATATTGGATCTTTTATGCACTTTATTGATCCTAACTTTATATTTGATCCATGCATCATTTGCTTATTCATGACCGTCATGTTATAGTATAATTCTTGATATAATTAGAATAGTTTAAAGTCTTTCTTTTTGATTTCTTTTTTTACTAGTTTAATGGCATTTGCATACATATTTCCTTAAAGGGCCTCATCACGAGAGGCTATCAATATTTTTAATCGTGTGTTGTTGTTTCTTGTTCGTAGGGAGACAAGTGTAAGAGGAGCTTACATCATAATCCTTCCACATTGCGAAGAAGGGGGTCAACTCCACCCCAAGGTAGTTTGTGACTAATCAATAGAGCACTATAAGTGCGCCTACCCTATTGAGGGCATTGGCAATTGTAATATCAGTATCATATTTCAAGTGACCCTAAGAGGGCATTTTTGTAATCAAAGCTCATTCAAAGATTAATACAAGAAACCTTACTTTTTTGTTCAATTTATGTACTTGTGTCAATATTTGTACTTTCATGATGGTATAGATCAATACAACATCTAGGTGCATGCTCCATGATTAAGTCAGATACACCTAGCTACTGTATTGATCTATAACATCATGAAAGCACAAATATTGACACAAGTACATAAATTAAACACAAAAAGTAAGGTTTCTTGTAGTAATCTTTGAATGGGCTTTGATTACAAAAATGCCCTCTTAGGATCACTTGAAAGATGATACTGATATTACAATTACCAATGCCCTCAATAGGGTAGGCACACTTATAGTGCTCTATTGATTAGTCACAAACTACCTTGGGGTGGAGTTGACCCCCTTCTTTGCGATGTGGAAGGATTATGATGTAAGCTCCTCTTGCACCTGTCTCCCTGCGAACACGAAACAACAACACACGATTAAAAATATTGATAGCCTCTCGTGATGAGGCCCTTTAAGGAAATATGTATGCAAATTATATTAAACTAGTAAAATAAGAAATCATAAATAAATACTTTAAACTATTCTAATTAGATCAAGAATTATACTATAACATGACGGACATGAATAAGCAAATGATGCATGGATCAAATATCAAGTTAGGAGCATTAAAGTGCATAAAAGATCCAATATAATCCTACTTAATACAATGCATGAAATAACTAATTCCTACGGTCAGAGTTTCTCTAAAGTGTAATTAAACCTATAAAAAGACTAATATAACTAATCTATGTGGTCAAAAGCAAAACACGTAAGGTGATCAGTCACCTATTACAAACTGCAACTATGGTGGGCGGTCTACACTGTGAACCGCGGCTAACAGCCATGCTTTGACCTCTGATAGGTTTACCCTCAAAATTAGAGGTAATGGTCTTGACCTCCTTGTCTAAATTTATGTTCAAGGGTCACCTTTGTTGTTGAAAGCATGAGGATACGAAAACAAAAAGGAAATGCCAAGATGCGATGTAAACGAAACTAAACTTAACGCTAAATCCTACGAACTGAAATGCATGAAAGGAGAGAAACATAAACGCATTGAAACAAGGTATAAAAGTGAATATGGAGTACAACCCTTTTTATTAATATGCTTTAGAACCCAGTTACAATCCGTCTCCTCCCTTTTCAGGGGCTAGGAGCGTTAAATATGTTCTTGTCACATCAACAGATGGTATTCCTTCTTCCGCGTGCCCACATGTAGAATGGGCGGACCAAACGTCGCCGCCACTTGCGTTGATGAGTCTTGACTCCTTGCTGCTCCTCTAATGTCGAGATCCTACGTTCAAGGAAACAAAAAATAGTCAGTAGCACCTGTAGATAAAATGAAACATGCAATCCCCAAGCCTACGATTAGTGCATGCAAAAAATAAATAAAACGATAACTAAATAGCATCAGAATGATCTAAAAATTTAACAGAAGCATGAGGACATTACCAGGAGGGCACCGCAAATGGAACAGTCAAAAAATTCACCACGGATTTCTAATCGCTCCGGGGTGGGACGATTAGACCTGCAACAAAACGTCAAAAAGCACTATCCCAAATGTCACATCCGGGAAGCTCCAAATCACCTGCAAAGTTGGGGGTTAGGTAAAATGGGGTATTTTGGAAAGACCCAGAAGGTCAGATTTTTCCAATTCGGCCTCTATCACCGGGAATTTGATGATGCTACCTGCATGTTAGCAAAAGCGGGAAATGACAAAAACATGATCAAAACAACTCAAAATGATGTGAAATTTGAATGACAACCTATCTAAGCAACATAGAATCAGATGCAAAAATAATAGAAAGGAAATCTGCTACAGATTTCTAATCACTCCGGGGCGGGGCGATTAGGACTGCAGTAGTGGGGGGCGCCCGAGGGCAGGACGCCCACCGTTTGGGGCCCGATTTTGGCACCAATCCACTTGGGATGGGTCCAAAACCTCTTGTGGGGTGTTGTCGAAAAATTTGGTAGGATGTTATGGCCAAATGTCAGGTTTTGGTTCCGGATTTGCGCTTCCAATAATCACCCAATGACCTCCCTTCCAAAAGAGATCAAGGATGTGAAAGGCACAAATCAAAAGGTGTGAGGATGTAAAATGGTAGCACTTCATTGCTCAAAATGCTCCTTCTCTGTATATTTTTGGGGTGAGAAGACTCACCATTTTATAGACCTGACGGTCTCTTTGGATGAGCATGCAGAGGCGCCACTTGGCAATCATGCCTTCCCAGGGGGAGAAGATTCCTCCCCGATTAGGGGCTCCATGACTGCCCCTGTAACTGCCTCTAGCGCTCAAAAATGCTCACTCACACTCCCATGCAATGAAGGAAGAGTTAAGTGGTGGATCTGAGCTGCCATTTGTCAAGATTTGACTTTTTGCCCGTCAAACTTGCTATTCGCCCCACCCTGGAGCGAATACTACTAATCGTCCCTGGGTGGAGCGAATACCAGTTTGTAATCGTCCCTGGGTGGAACGAGTAAGGAGCAGAGTGCCTGAAAGGTGCCAAATTGACCTCTGACCTTCCAAAACTACTGTGAGAGTGGTTAGGACCACTGTTTAACCTCTGGGGGCTGCCCTGGGGGCTGTGTGTGTCAATGCGATCAGTGTTTGCGGTCACATAATCGGATTGGTGTTGTTTTGGTGTCTACAGATGCCCCTTTTTGGGATGCGTTGTGCGTGGCGCAATGCTGAGCAAAAATAGATAACCAAAGCACTAATGATTAGGGTTTCTCAATAACCTAACCAAATTTTGATGCCCCAAGTATGGAAAGGGCATGCATTCTTGAATCCTTGCTTCTGACGAGCTAAGGAACTTAATTCAAGTGTTAACCTTTTTCGGTGAGGTGTTACTTGAGCTTGGACATTGATCAGTCATGAATAGGCAAAGGGCGCAACCTTTTGTCTATGGGAACCTTGAGTTCATGATTCATGAATGCCAAGTGTTTGATCAACTTGTGATTATTGCTTGTTTACTGCCCCAAGCAGGAGCGTGATTGTCTTTGTCAATGATTCTTTGAATGCATGCCATTTCCTTAATTGGGTGTGTATTTGTTGATTGGTGACTAAGTGTGACTACCCCCTCAAGCGACGAATCGATGAGGGAATGACCTACATGAGAAAAGCGATGAGTCGCTTGACCCAAGATGACTTAGGTAAGGGTGCCTTTCAGTTGTTTATCTTTGAATGTGTGTGCAGTTTCCCAACATTTAGACCTATTTTTGGTGGGTGTTAACCCTTTTGTGATGCCCTTTGGGATGAAATTGTCAAAAATCCGTCCTCCCGTGGAGCGGTCCGGCTATGGTAGCCTTCTTAGGGAGTAGGATAGTGACAATTTGTGACCCCGACATCAGTTTTGTATGCCAGTGAATGGCAGGCACAAAGGCGCCTTTGTTCGGCAATTTTATTGCTATTTTTGGGTGGGTTTGGACCCTTTTTGGGACGCCATTTGGGGATGAAATTCTCGACAATCCGTCCTCCCATGGAGCGGTCCAGCTATGGTAGCCTTCTTAGGGAGTAGGATAGTGAGGATTTGTGACCCCGACATCTATTTTGCATGCCCAAATGTCAAGTGCAAAAGCACTCTTATTGGACAATTTTATTGCTTGTTTTTGTGCATTTTGGTGCAGTTTTTGCTATTTTTGAAATTTTTGCTCTGTAATCGTCCCTGGGTGGGGCGAATACCAGTTTGGTAATCGTCCCAAGGTGGGACGAGTGCTAACTAGAGTGCTCATCCTAGGGTGGAACGATTACAGGCCTAAAAGCCTATTTAAGGGCCAAAACTAGGGTTTGGGCTCATTTGCATTCGATTTTTCTGGCGATTTGGAGCTCTGAGGAGGAGGTCGATTCTGCGAAGTGAAGCGCTGCCAAATTTTCTTGACACCATGAGTTCATGAACCGGATCGAGCGATGGAGCTGAAGCGAGACCGGTAAGTGCTCCTCCTCGTTATTTGCTTTTGTTTTATGTTACAGTTTAAAAATCGCAATTTATTTTGAATTTGTTTTTCGTTTAAACTAAGGTAAAACCCGAGGCTAAAATGAATTGACAAAAACTAAAACTATAACCCTAGGTTAAACTAAAACCCTAGGTTTTTTTTTTTTTTTTTTTTTTTTTTTTTTTTTTGTTGTTAAACTAAAACCCTAGGGTAAACTGAACGAAAACCCTAGCTTAGAAAAATTGTTTTAATCTAACTTTTTGTTTTTAAACTGAAATCCTAGGGTAAACTGAGAGCAAAACCCTAGCTTTAGAAAAAATTGTTTTTAGTTGATTTTTTGTATTTTCGTTAAGGTTAAAAAACCTAGATTGAACTTTCCTTTTATTTTTTTTGTTTTTAAACTAAAACCCTAGGTTAAACTAAAAAAACCTAGTTTTTAGCAAATTGTTTTTATTGATTTTTCATTTTAAACTTGAGTTAATAAACCCTAGGTTAAAAAAACTATTATTTTGATTTTTTTTTTTGTTTTTATTTATCAGTTTAAACGTAGAGTTAAAAACCCTAGGTACTGACAAACTATTTTTTGAATTTTTTTGAATTTTATTTATCAGTTTAAACGTAGAGTTAAAAACCCTAGGTACTGACAAACTATTTTTTGATTTTTTTTTTTGAATTTTGTTGCTCGTTATTTGTTTATTTTTAGCTGTACATTGTTTTATGCATTGTTGTATATTCATGTTATTGTTGTACAGTTTATCATGTTTTTAATGTTTTTGTTTTGTTTTCTTTTGTAGGTTGTGAAGAGCCGGTACCGTGTGCCTACGGTTTTCTCTAAAGCATGGGAGGCGCTGACTTTGGCTGACTAGGAGTGGCTTGATGCCCTTGGGCTCAAGCAGGTGACTCGACTAGAGCCTGTGGTGGGGGATCGGGCCTATCTAACGGCCCTGATCAACTTGTGGGATCCCTAGACCAATACCTTCCATCTCCCAATAAGGGAGATGATAGTGACTTTGGAGGACGTCTATCGAATTCTATGGATTTTGATAGACGGGCTACCGATCAGGACGACGTCGCGTGATCAATGGATACTAACGCGATGCTTCGGGCATGGGGAGGAGTTGGGTGTGGACAGCCCAATGGAGAGGGCAGAGGGTGACTGCCAGATTGGTGGCATTTTGGTACGATGGTGGCTAGAGAGGGGCATGTTGGGAGTGAGGCATGCATTATTGATGGGCCTCATTTCCAACATGTTGTTACTCGACTCATCGAGTGCGAGGTTCCCATGGAACCTGCTGGAGGTGGTCTTCGAGGTTGGTGGAGTGTCCAACAGAGCCTATGATTATGAGATGGGGACACGACTGGCATAACTCTATGATGAGTTGTACGAGGTCCGCTAGCGAGGTGAAAGGGTATTGGATGTAGTTACTCTATTGAAGTGGGCTTGGTAGCACATAGCTATGGAGAGGCCGATGGGGTTATCATGGATGACTCGAGTGAAGATGGTAGATAGAGAGATAGGGTACGGGGCACTATGGTGGCGGTCCGAGGAGTAGGGACAGAGTCGGTGGTGGGTAGGTGTCATAGGGCACTATGTCGATGCCTTCGCTCGGCTTGCTCCAGGGGAGGTGTTCTGGCGCCCATACCGGGACTGTCAATCCTTGGCCCTTGAGGCTGGAGAGTGGCTCCGATGGGTTTGTAAGGGGAGGTGGCTGATTGGGTGGCATGAGACCGAGCAAGAGTTCTTCCTCGTACGGCCGAGTGACACGATAGTTTGGGGTGCACCAGGGGTTTCCTGGTGAGCCCTTGATCTATCGACATCGGGGGGACGAGAGGACTCTGGTCTGGCCGATCATTGCACCGTTGGGTGAGGATTCAGATACAACGATTGATGTCCCAGACATGGACGACGTCGGGGTTACCACTGAGTATGACCAGTGGTGGACTTTGTGGTGGTGGCGAGGCGAGGGGCCTCTAGGGGGTGCAGAGGTGTAGCAGAGGTGGTGAGGGTGTAGAGGCACCAGGAGAGGGTTGGGGGGTTCCGTTGGAGGATGCGGACATGGTAGAGGTGGATGATTTTATGGGGGAGGATTTTGGGGTTCCTAAGTAGCCGAAGATGTAGGACATTCTAGAGTAGTGGGAGCCAGAGTAGCCTACAGTCCCGGATATGCCTATGCACCAGGATGTCCCGGAGGGTGTGGAGGGGAGGGATCACGTTGAGATAGCATGATTGGAGGATCTACTTTGGAGATGAGATGAGGAGCTGGGGGAGGCTCTGCAGGAGAGGGATCTCCTACGGACTCAGTTGGCTGAGCGGGAGAATGCATTTGTTGCGTACCACCGATGGGATGGGGACACAGATGTTGTACGGGAGAGGGATCTCCTATGAACTTAGTTAGCACAACATAATGATGTAGTGGCTACATACGTGTAGGAGATGGACGTGGTTTCGACACTCCGATGGATTTGGAAGGAGAGATTATCCACCTCGATGGGCGGTTACCTAAGCTCACTAGAGGTGGATCATCACACCGCATGAGAGGGAGCGATACTGAGCAGTCAACATCCTCTCATCAGGCGATTGGATGAGGGGGGTGCTAGTAGGCATGATGCGGGGCGAGCAGCAGCCACCCTGAGAGGTCCCATAGGACCCACACCACGGGGGTAGTTCCTCGTCGCACCGATCCTGCATGATCATGGTGGCCGATGCCCTAGGCTTGGGGGTTTTTGAGCTTTTGCCTTTTTGCGAGGTCAGAGGACCGGTTTATTGTAGCCTATGGGCATTTTTGATGATATATATATACAGATGACTTTCTTTTGTTTATACACGTGTTGTGATTTGATTTTATGCATAGTGATTGATGTTTGATGGATGCATGTTAATTTACATTATGTATGGATATGTTGCGATGAATGCTAATGTTTCTAATTTATATGATATGCAAATGGAATGGATGAATTGAATTTGTGATTTTTGGTGGTGGCACCATAGACTGTTTAGAACTTATGGCTTGTTGTCCTAGGCGATTGGTGTGGTAAATGACTTTTTATGTATACATGTTATTTTTTGTATTTTTTGATGGCGATGCAAGGATGAAAGATATCACAGTTGGTTTAGAATGTAGTTAAGGTTTTCTGAGACTCAGATGTTTTAACTAACTAGCCAAGACTGTACTTTTATCTTACAAGACTTTTGAACAAGGTATGAATCGGACTTGTCTTTGACCAAGTTATTTCACATCCTTGTGTGTGCAATTGAGTTTGTTTATGTGGTATTTGTCAGGATACCGCCAGTGCCAGATAGGCTGTCAACCAAACCTGTACTGAGGATCACCTAATTAGCTCCACTAACTCCTTTGTTGTATTTAGTCAGATTAATCTATGGTGCTATCTAGGATACCATAAGCTAGCTCATCCACATGCAAACATTGATCTGCACACAAGTTAATGTGACAGATATATCGTCATGCGAGAGGTTTGCCACCAGTGACCGATAGGTTATCCACCAAACCGATACTGAGGTTTACCTCATGACCTTCTAAATGCTGAGAGTTCCAAGGATTCAAGTTTGACTCCCTTATTTTCTTCAATTGTATTGGGATACTTGCTCTTCTATAGTGATAAAAATCACTGTTTATTTTTGTTTTTTCTTTTGAGCAAGGGATTTGAATATTGAGTGATGAGAATCACTATTGTATGTGCCTTTTGATGTATGCACTTTGGGGTTGTGATGTCAAATTTTGGAGTTTTGACTTTTGCAAATTTTTGATGTTTTGCAACTTTTTGAGAACTTGGGATTCTTGGGGAATTGGGTAGGGAAGATGCTTGTCCTTTTGCCAACTCTCAGCATTCTTGGGGTCATTCGCACAGGGGGATGAGCAAGATAACCTTTTCACTAGATGGTATCCTGGATTGCTTTGCGGGTTTCATCTTTCGTTCACACAACTTGGGAATTTTTATGTGTTTTAACTTGTGTTGGGATGCTACGTAACAAGGTGTGATCCAAGTAGAACTCTACCTTTGTAAAATCTGTCTGACTTTGTACAATATTTGGCTAGAAAGCTAATGACAGCTGAATGACAAAAACTCTTGATACATTTAGAAGACAACTGACTATGATAGGGTGAAAAGATGTGAATGGCATTTATTTTTGATGGACTATTTATAGAGTGGAGAAATGTGGAAAATGATGGATTTGCCGAGTAATTACAGTCTATGGTGCCTTTGACCTGTATGACCAACAAATATGCAATGTATGGATGTGATGCTTAATGCAGCTATTATTTTTGTGTTTTTGATGGATTGATTTTTTGTGAGTATGAAGATGAGATGCAAAAGAGTTCTTTATTTTTGTGATGATTTTGAGTATGCATGGAAATGAGATGCAAATTTTTGTTATTTTTGATGATTTTATTGTTTTTGAATTTTTTTATTTTTGACCAAGCGATTGTGGGAACCCTTGGAGCTTTTGGTTTGACCAAAGGGATTATGGGTACCTTTGGGGCATTTTTGGGTGACCAAGCGATTGTGAGAATCCTTGGAGCTTTTGGTTTGACCAAGCGATTATGGGAACCTTTGGAGCATTTTGGTTTGACCAAAGGGATTATGGGCACCTTTGGGGCATTTTGGGGTTGACCAAGCGATTATGGGAATCCTTGGAGCTTTTGGGTTGACCAAGCGATTATGAGAATCCTTGGAGCTTTTGGTTTGGGCTATGGCTCTTTTAAATATGGAATGGCCACAAATGACTGATGTTCAAGGGTTCTAGTTCCTTGATTCCATCAAGAGAGGCTAGCCGGTATGTTCCAGGTCCTATTTTACTGTCGATGACATAAGGACCTAACCAGTTTGCCATGAACTTGTCCCTTAGATGGGGCGGCAAGTTAGAATTTTGTTGGTTCTCTTTTAAGACCAAGTCACCAACCTGAAAGTCCCTCAGGTGAACCTTCATGTTGTATGCTTTCTTAAGTCGCTCTTGATAGATACGTAAATGCTCGAGAGCATTAACGCGTCGTTCATCGAGCAACGTAAGCTGGTCTAACCGGGCCTATCGTGCAGTGTCATCATCGATGAACTCTTGCATTGATATGCATAGGGAAGGAATTTCCAACTCGAGAGGCATGACTACCTCGGAGCCATACACCAACGAAAATGGAGTTGCCCTAGTGGGCGTCCGAATGCTAGTGCGATAAGCCCATAGGGCAAGTGGGATTTGAATGTGCCAATCCTTATGACTATCTATGACTATATTTTTGAGGATGGCGACTAGCATTTTGTTTGACGCCTCTGCTTGCCCATTTGCCTACGGATAATAGGGTGTCAAAAAACTATGCTGAATTTTGTACTTTGTGGTCAAAGCACGCACGTCTTTGTTCTTGAATGACGTCCCATTATCCGAGATTATCTTGGATGGAATACCAAAATGACATATGATGTTATGTAAAATGAACTCCACAATGCGGGGTCCAGTCGTAGAGGTAAGCGAAATTGCTTCCACCCACTTGGTGAAGTACTCTGTGGCCGTTATGATGAACGTGTGATGACCCGACGATGCAGGGGAGATCTTTTCGATTAGATCTAAGCCCCACTATGAGAATGGCCAAGCCGATTGGATCGGCTGCAAGGCCTGAGAAGGTACGTGTGTCAAATTGGCATGGTGTTGACACTTCACGCACTTCCTTACATATGCGCAACAATCTCGCTCTAAAGATGGCCAATAATAGCCCATGCAGAGAATGCGCTTTGCGATGGCCATACCACTGAAGTGGCCACCGCATGTACCATCGTGCGCTTGGGTGATCGCCCAAGTGGACTCCTATTGGTCCAAGCAACGAAGGAGGATTCCTTCGTAGCTACGATGGTACAAAATGTCTCCTAACAAGACATGTTTTGCCGCTTTCTGTTTGAATGATATTTTCATGGCATGCGTCAATCCAAGTGGGAGGTTACCTAACTTGAGGTAATCTCGTATGGGTGTATACCAATCCTGCTGATCGAAAACCTCGATAGTATGAACAACCAATCCCTCTTGAAGTTCATCCCTAGCAAAAGCTGAGCGGGAAAGAACTTGTAAGAATAGCGTTGTGTTGCTATTAAGGGGAGTAGGGGAGAACAAGGACCCCAGTTGGCATGATTCAGACAATCATGGATTCGAGAGAACTTGTCCGGGGATGGTTCAATCTGGATCAGGTGGATTCCTGGCGTTAAGTCAGAGCTTGCACGCTCCATCATGGATTGCGATAGTGTTTTGACTTGAATGGTTGTCATATCACCAGAAATGTCTTGCGGGATTAGTGACCCCAAGGAGGCCATAGTGTCCATAAAATGATTCGATGATCGAGGGAGTGCCTCGATGTCGTACCATTCAAGATTTGCTAAGAATTTGTCCACAAGGGCTTTGTAGGCCTGTAGAACTGGGCATTTACATTGGAATACCCCTTTGACTTGGTTGACAATTAACAATGAATCACCAAAGATGTTCAATCATTTGATGTTCATGGTGATTGTTGTCTGAAGACCTATGAGCAAGGCTTCGTATTCTGCATTGTTGTTGGTGCATGGGAAATCTAATTTAAATGATAGAGGCATTGGAGCCCCTTGCGGTGTGAAGAATACAATTCCCATGCCACCCCTTGCTCACATTTAGAACCATCAAAAAATAGGGTTATGTCGGCCTGTGACTCAGGCTCATCAGAATCTGGCGATTCTGAGACATGGAAGACCCCATCATCGGGTAGTTCTATGGTCAGAGGCTGATCATCTTCGAGAGGAGCCTCTGCTAGTTGATCGGCTATGACTTGACCTTTGATGGATTTATATCCAATGAACTCGATGTCAAACTCCATCAACAACATGATCCATTTCATCGTGCGGCTACTATGATAAGTATGACTCATCATGTACCACAATGGATTCTCCTTAGACACAACATACGTCATGTTGCTCAGCATGTAATGGCATAGCTTTTTGGTAGCAAACACCACTGCCAAGCAGAGCTTCTCAACGTATGCATAGTTAAGTTCATAACTGACCAGGGTGTGGCTAAGATAGTAAGTAGCCTGTTCTTTGTGTAGTTCATTTTTCTGGGCTAGCATGGCACCCAGTGCCACCTCAATAGCTGAGATGTATAAGTAGAATGACACTCCTGGTCTAGGTGGTGCCAATACTGGTGGTGAAGCCAAGTATTGTTTAATATCATCGAAGGCTGACTGGCACTCGTCATCCCAGTGAAATGCTACCCCCTTGTGCAATAATTTATTCATGGGTCGGCACTTGTCAGATAGCTACGCTATGAAGCGCTTGATTGACGTGACCTTTCCCTATAGGCTTCTGAGCTGCTTGATGGTAGTTGGGGGAAGCATTTCAAGGATTGCCTTGAATTTGTTTGGGTCCACCTCGATGCCTCGCTTTGAGACTATGAAACCCAAGAGTTTTCTAGATGTGATGCCAAATACGCACTTCTTGGGATTCAATCTGACTTTATGTTCCATGAGGCGATCGAGGATCTTGCTTAAGTCATCGAGATGATCTGGGCGCAAAAGAGATTTGGCCAACAAATCATCCATGTAATCTTCCAAAGTTTTATGCATGTGATCATGGAAGATGTATGTCATGGCACGTTGGTAGGTGGTGCCAGCATTTTTAAGGCCAAAGGGCATGACCTTATAACAAAATGTCCCCCAAGGCATTGTGAACGCCATTTTTAGTTGGTCCTCGAGATTGATACGAATCTGATTGTATCCCGAGAAACCATCCATGAGGGAAAGCATTTCATGGCCCGTTGTAGCATCTACCAATGCATCGATGCTAGGCAAGGGGAAATCATCCTTAGGACTCGCTTTGTTTAGATCTCAAAAATTAGTGCATATGTGAATCCTCCCATCAGGATTTTTGATGGGCACCATGTTGGACAACCATGGTGGGTAATCCATGCAGATGACAAACTGTGCATCCAACAACTTTTGTAATTCATCTTTGACCATTAAGGCCACTGTTGGGTGCATCTTACATAGTTTTTGCTTAACCGGCTTGACTGTCGGATCAAGCGTTAGGTTATGCATGACTAGCTACGGATCTAGCCCCGACATGTCTTTGTAGGACCATGCAAAAACCTCCTTCTTCTCTTTGAGAAGGGCAATGTAGTCGGCTTGCTCTTCGGGGGATAGACTTACCCCTAACTTGATAATCTATGGATTCATTGGATCAGAGCCGATGTCTACGTCAGTCGTCTCCTCGACCGACATGTGGGATCCGTCCTCCAACTGGTGTGGAGTTGGGATCAAGTGGATATCATTTGCTGAGTTTAGATCTACATTGGGAACCTTGGGTTCCTCTTCAGCATGGAAGATATCTTGAGTTGGCCCTAGGGTGAAATGAAGCATCTCACCGAAAGGCCAGTACTCTGATGGGGATGGTGGTGAATTGATGTGATCCCAGTCTATGGCATCTATGTCTAGATACAATGACTATGTTGGATCGACTGGATTGTGGATGGGGGTGGTTAAGTCAATGGAGATCATGTTGATGAAATGATTTTGGTCTCCATTACCATGGGTGTGGTGACTCGGACATTCTTGATGATTTTTGTGCTCCGGATCTGGCTCTGGAGGTATTGGCATGAATGGATCAGCCCTATGTGTGGATAGGAGGATAGGGTCTACCCTCGGCACTGATATCTCTATAGGGTCTCTGGGTGGTAGGTGCTCTCTATATGCCCAAAGTGGTGGATTCAACACTTGGTCCCACTGCGCTGGGTTTAGGTGCCACTCATGCCCTGGCCTTATGTTTAGTTGTTCAAATATGTCATCAATATCCAGGGGGTATTGTTGTTGCATCTGCCGCATGTGATTGAGATATGCCATCTCAGTTTCATCTTCATAATCACTATCAGAGATCCAAAGGCCTTCGTTGGTTCCAACAACTATTTGTGACATTAGAGGCTCATCTTGCTCGAGCAAATTGATCTGGCCCCATCGAGGTTGTTTCGCTCTCTACGGGGGGACCTAATTTTCTTGAGGTGGCACTTGCTCGATTGGAGCATCCAAAGGGAACATTGCCAAGAGGCTTTCTTGATAATCATCCATGGGGGTCACTTGTGAGTGATTGCTATCCGATTCGAAGGGGTCCCATGGTGCTACCTCATATTCTGACTCATCTTCTGAAGATCCTTCTTGACCTTGTCTATACCCCTCTTGTAGGTGAGTTCTCGAACTTTCTCCTCTCTCGAGTAAAGGGAAAGGGTTGTTGAGGTCAACAAGGTTGGTTGTCAATAATGGGAGATAATCCCCCAATGTATATGTCATGTTAGGATTGGCATATGGATCTAATGCCAATCCACCCTTGTTGCCTATCCCTAGGCCTTGCATGTTCTCTACCAAGATGTCCAAGGGTAGAGGGTGGTTGAACCCTACTCCTGATTTGTCGTATGGCATCTGATATCTTGGTTGGCAAAGAACGCGCACTCCTTGCTCATATCTGCCTAACCCATATCCATGCCAATTGCATTGGCCAAGGTATCTCAAAGCAAAGTCTGGGTTGGACAAATAGTTGACATCTTCAGCAAAGGGCTCTTCATCTTCTTCCTCTTGCATGTAAGGTTCAATACCATGATCAAGGCCCCCATACACAAAGTTTGTCTGATTTGATGGGTAGCCTAGAGGAACAATAGTACCGATGGGGAGGCGAGGTCTCCCCATGTCCTGCATGGACTCCAGTGTGGGTGTTGCTACAATATTCCACACCAGATACTCCCCTAGGCCCGTATTGGCCATTTCAATGGTGATTGTTGGTGATTGAGGGGGAGGGAACGGAAGTTCTTCCTGAGTCCACTCCATGTCGGGTGAACTAGGAGCCTCGACTTCCATTCTGCTAGGCATCTCCTCAGTAGAGATGGTTGAGACTGATGGCGGTGCCTCTTCCAGGGGTTTCTTCCCTTTGTCCTTCGATGTGGCCATCGTAGGTGGCATCGTTGGTGAAGGACCAGACGATGAAGATGGACCCGACTAGGGATTTGATGGACTTGTCAATGGGGATGCCTATGGAATCAGACCCTGTTTAGATGGATTCAACTAAAAATCCAAATGCATTGATGGAAGGGTCGATTGCGGCATTAGCTGCACCGTATTGCAATACTTGAAGGGCTCCAAGTCTACCAGGACTACATGCACTTGCCCTTCAAATGTATACTTTAAGCACTGATGAGCTATCGAAGGGACACACTTCATGTCCCTGATCCATGGCCGACCCAACAAGATGTTATAGGCCATCTCACCCTCCAAGATGTGGCACAATGTAGGTATAGTCTTTTGTCCCACTTGGATGGGTAGGACAATTGTGCCAACTGTCGAGCATATTGCATCATTGAATGCTCGTAGTGTATAGGTGGAGGCCACTATGTGAGATGCGGGCAACTTTAGGTGCTTCAAGGCCGTTGTTGTAATGATATTACTGGATGAGCCAGTGTCCACCAATACCCTCTTATACGGAATCCCATTGACCCATGCGATGACGTGCAGGGGTGGATCCGCCATGTCACCAGCCACTGATTTCAATTCGTCCTCTCGAAAGGTGATGACTGGCTCAGTGCATCGTTTGACATGTCCCATAAAGTTGTTGAAGGAGTTTGCTTCATGGGGCTGCAACTCGATGGCTTTTAGTATCTCCATTAGAGCCTCCCGATGGGGCGATGATTGTTGTATGAGCTCGTAGATGGAGAGCCTAGCCGATGTGGTCCTCAAACTCTGGGTGAGTTTGGTTCGAATCATGGCCATTGGTCTAGGTGGAGGAGGTTGCGTAAGGTGTTGTTGTGGTTGTGACATTGTTGGCACCTCTCCTGTAGCTGCCATGGGGGCAGCTGTGCTCGGGTACCTCTTGTTTCGAGTCACTATACTGATCATCCCTACATACCCCTGCATGGGGCAGTTCTGTGTTACCTCATTGACTTGTAGGGTCTTTGCCTATGCATCATGGGTAGGCAAGGGGTCCTTAAAGACCTCCATTTGTTGGTTGCTTGGTGCCACGAGATTATCCACCGCTAATGTCTTGTTATCTATTAGGTCTTGCACCAAGCCTTTAAACTTCCAACATGCATTAAGGTCATGTCCCTTCCATCTGTGGAACCTACAGTACAAGTCTTCCCTATAGCCCTTAGGTTTTGGTGCATTGGGGTCTATGGGTTGACTCTCGGGTAGGTTGATCAAGTTTGCCACTGACAAGCGGTCAAACAAGGAGTCTCTGGACTCTGTGTAAGGTGTGAATTGTCACCTAGGGTGACGCTACTGATTTTGTTCTTGCCTCTAATTTTCTCTATCATAACTATTAAGAGGCACCACCTGATAGTTAGCCTTTTGGGGCTATGTTGCTTGTGCAGGCTTAGGGACATTTATAGCAACCTGATTGACCATAGTGGGTTTCTGTTGCATGGTCCCTATTTTGGTGTTCTTAGACCATTCTTTCTTCTTTGGCTTGGCTATCTCGCCATCCTAAATCTTGATCTCCTCAATGATTCTAGCTTGCACCAGAGCTTCCTCTAAAGTGGCATATTGTTGCAGCTGCAATAGCATGGAGATCGATCTCAAATAGCTCTTTGAGAACATTTGGGTGAGGTCGGACATAGGAGGGAGGTAGGGCAGCTTTGAAAGCAAAGTCCTCCACCGGTTCCCATAGGCCGCCATGGTTTCTTCCTCATACTGCCTGAGGCTGGCTAGGTCACTTAGTGATGCCTTCTTCTTGGTGTTGAAGGTGAAGCATTCGAGGAACGCATCCACTAGCTGATCTAAGTTACTAATGTTGTGCTTTGGCAATTGAGTGAACCAATCCGAGGTAGGGCCTACGAACGTGGTGATGAATGTTCTTAGCAGCAAAGCATCATTGTCCTGAATGCCAAAGCATTGGCTCAAGAATCTAGTCACATGCTCTTGGGCATCTTCCTCACCTCTAAAGATTGCCAACTGAGGCAGTTTAAAGTGTTCAGGGTAAGGGGGTGCCGGCACTGACGGATGCACAGGATGACTACGGAGTTGGCATAAAGTGGGATTTTGGGGCCCAGAAGTCTTGGTCTCCATAGACTCCAAGTGCTCTAGCAGCGCTTTATATGCATCAAAAGATTTAATCTCTTCCTCCTTAGTTTGTTCCCATTGTGGGTTATGGGGAACTTGAGGCCTATAGAGGGGTGGCCGAATAGCACCCCCTCTGCCTTGGTAGGGCATTTCGGCCCACTCTTCTTCTTGCTCATACTCCTCATAAGCTTCTTGAGGAGTTCCTGGGTGAGACCCATGACCATGGGTGGGCACCCATGGAGGGTACCCATCATTGTTCCTGGGAGTGGCCTCCCGCTCAGGTCTAGGGGGTCTCGGAGGTAGCACTTGGTAAGGTCTTGGAGACCTATCTTGCACTAAGGGGTTATGCCTCTCATACCTTTCTGCCCTCTATGTTTGAGGGGTTGGAACCCTCTCAGGCATAGTGTTGTGGAGCAGCTCATCTATTTGGCACCGAATGCGCTCTTTGCTAAGGTGATATAGATGCTCTAGCTATTGTTGGTCTTGCTCAAGCTGCGTGATCTACGCTTGGTGGGTGGCATGTCTGGAAAATTCCAGGTCGATCTGCTCTACCATCTTGAGTCTAGGAGGCCTAGATGCCTCTCCTACACATCTATCTTGGTCATGGTGATCCGAGATTTCTATAGGTCGCTTCCCTCTATCGAGGTTAGCGGCATTCACCTGAGGTTCTAGCCTTAGTGGGTGACCCTGATAAATAGCAGGTGTGGAGGCGCATTGCTCCCATGTTGTATATTGCTCTTGAGGAATGTAGTGGTCTTCCTCATTTTCCCTTTCATAAATGTGAAAGGGGCGGGCGGAGTTGGCTCACCCTGCTAGAAGAGCCTTGTGCTCTGGATTTGTCCTATTGTTTTTGACAATAAGAGGGGGTAAAGGAGGGATGATGTAATCATGTGGCCCCTCCTGATGGACCCTATGTTGTCCTAGCACTTCATCGCATGGTGGCCACTCATAGCGAGCATCTAAGGGAGCTTTCCCATCTATGTTGAGTGCCACATGTAGAGACTCCTCCTGAAAGGGTCTATGTTGGGTGGGCGTGCCCCTCGAAGGGGTGCCTCTATAGTCCCATTCTGTCAAGGTACGATGTGGACTATCTCATGGGTCAGGCCACCAAGGTGGAATGACCAAGTCCTTGGGGCTGTAGCGGAGGTGACTTGTGCCCCCTTGTACACTCTCCGTAGCTTTTGCCCTTGATTGGGCTTGGCTACGGGTGTACACCATGGTGGTGTCTCCCTACAAGATGCGTAGATTTTTATTTCTTTTTATGATTTTTATGCTACACTAAACAGAAAATATCACACACACACAAAGCAATGATTATCTCATTTAAAGATTAAAGGTGTGCCCTAAACCTGGTTTAGTGTGTTTTGATTTTTGTTTTGATAGTTTTGTAAAGAACGTTTTGTAGAAAATGCAATATGATGGCTCTTATGACTCCCAAAAATGGTCGCCCCTTCGATATACCATTGCCAGGCCATTATACCAAACCTCTCTATATACCCGCCCTTACGTGAGGGAAACTATTGGTACGTGAGAGCAGAATGGTACGTGGAACATAGGCGGTACGGAAGGGGGATCACCCTATTTTTGACACCTACCATAGAAGACTTATCCTCATGCACTGGGAATCACCCCAGCTACACTTGGTCAGCTTTCATCAGGATTTACGTCTAGCAACAGTAGCGATCGGGGTTATGGATGCAAAAATTCAAGCCAAGGTGGTGATGAAATCCACCGTTGGTCTTGATCAAGGGCTGGGGTTTTACGACCAGCTCCTTGGTGTTTAAATTGCCATGTGATGTGTGGGGTTCTTTTTATTTTGCATAAAATGAAGCAAACATGCAGTAAAAACTTTCCCTAAGCAAGCAAATAACCAAAAAATAGAAAACAGAAAACAGAAAATGACAGAAGGTGTTTAGGACCTCTACCTCTTCTCTGCCCAAACAGGATGCCTCTGAGTTTCTATTCTGAAACTGCACAGAGAGCTATTCATCCCTGGGTGGGATGAATAATAGAGCTGTATTCATCACAGGGTGGGACGAATGCCCATTCGCCCCAGGGTGGCATGAATTTCAGCTCTGTACTCGTCACAGACTGGAACGAACAACAGTCCAACGTTTGAAAACTTGGTACCTGCAAGCAAAAACAAGCAAGTTTTGATCAAATTTCTGATCTCAAAAATAGAGGACAAGGTCCCACCATGATCACCACTGAAAGCATGAGGATACGAAAACAAAAAGGAAATGCCAAGATGCGATGTAAATGAAACTAAACTTAACGCTAAATCCTACGAACTGAAATGCATGAAAGGAGAGAAACATAAACGCATTGAAACAAGGTATAAAAGCGAATATGGAGTACAACCCTTTTTATTAATATGCTTTAGAACCCAGTTACAATCTGTCTCCTCCATTTTTAGGGGCTAGGAGCGTTAAATATGTTCTTGTCACATCAACAGATGGTATTCCTTCTTTCGCGTGCCCACATGTAGAATGGGCGGACCAAACGTCACCACCGCTTGCATTGATGAGTCTTGAATCCTTGCTGCTCCTCTAATGTCGAGATCCTACATTCAAGGAAATAGAAAATAGTCAGTAGCACCTGTAGATAAAATGAAACATGCAATCCCCAAGCCTACGATTAGTGCATGCAAAAAATAAATAAAATGATAACTAAATAGCATCAGAATGATCTAAAAATTTAACAGAAGCATGAGGACATTACCAGGAGGGCACTGCAAATGGAACAGTCAAAAAATTCACCATGGATTTCTAATCGCTCCGGGGTGGGACGATTAGACCTGCAACAAAATGTCAAAAAGCACTGTCCCAAATGTCACATCCGGGAGGCTCCAAATCACCTGCAAAGTTGGGGGTTAGGTAAAATGGGGTATTTTGGAAAGACCCAGAAGGTCAGATTTTTCCAATTCGGCCTCTATCACCAAGAATTTGATGATGCTACCTGCATGTTAGCAAAAGCGAGAAATGACAAAAACATGATCAAAACAGCTCAAAATGATGTGAAATTTGAATGACAACCTATCTAAGCAACATAGAATCAGATGCAAAAATAACAGAAAGGAAATCTACTACAGATTTCTAATCACTCCGGGGTGGGGCGATTAGGACTACAACAGTTGGGGCCCGATTTTGGCACCAATCCACTTGGGATGGGTCCAAAACCTCTTGTGGGGTGTTGTCGAAAAATTTGGTAGGATGTTATGGCCAAATGTCAGGTTTTGGTTCGGGATTTGCGCTTCCAATAATCACCCAATGACCTCCCTTCCAAAAGAGATCAAGGATGTGAAAGGCACAAATCAAAAGGTGTGAGGATGTAAAATGGTAGCACTTCATTGCTCAAAATGCTCCTTCTCTCTATATTTTTGGGGTGAGAAGACTCACCATTTTATAGACCTGACGGTCTCTTTGGATGAGCATGCAGAGGCGCCACTTGGCAATCATGCCTTCCCAGGGGGAGAAGATTCCTCCCTGATTAGGGGCTCCATGACTGCCCTTGTAACTGCCTCTAGCACTCAAAAATGCTCACTCACACTCCCATGCAATGAAGGAAGAGTTAAGTGGTGGATCTGAGCTGCCATTTGTCAAGATTTGACTTTTTGCCCATCAAACCTGCTATTCGCCCCACCCTGGAGCGAATATTGCTAATCGTCCCTGGGTGGAATGAATACCAGTTTGTAATCATCCCTGGGTGGAACGAGTAGGGAGCAGAGTGCCTGAAAGGTGCCAAATTGACCTCTGACCTTCCAAAACTATTGTGTGAGTGGTTAGGACCACTGTTTAACCTCTAGGGGCTGCCCTGGGGGTTGTGTGTGTCAATGCGATCAGTGTTTGCGGTCACATAATCGGATTGGTGTTGTTTTGGTGTCTACAGTTGTCCTCTGACATATTTGACGGTCAAATTGCTATGACAGACCTTCATTTGCCTGGATTTGTGCTTCTTGAATCTCTTAGGCACCTAGGGCATCCATGGCTAATTGGTCTTTAGGTGAATAGCAAAGGGGCTCTCAAATGCACAGATTCAGTATGCAATTTTACAGGGCTTCACTGCTTTCTTGATTAATTAACTCTCTCCACCACGATCAAAGTTGGTCAAAGCACTTAGAATATTTTTTAAACCCTGACTTAGAATTTGTTTCTATGCCATGTGGCCTAGAGCAAGGTTTTTATGACACAACTTAAATCTAACACACCTTTGCTCCACACTGTAATCAAAGTGTTTAAAGTACCAAGTTGTATAATCTAAAATCCAAAATAGAACATGGTTCTATACCACACAACTCAACACAATGCTCTATACCATGATCAATTTTTTTTGAATTGCATAAAGATGAATTCAAAGCATGGCTTAGAATAAGGTTTTATTCTACAAGGCCCAGAATATGTTTCTATATTGTATGGCTTAGTGCATGGTTCTATGTCACGATCAACATAGTCAAAGCTATCATGTCTAAATTTCAAATCCTGATCTAGAACATGGTTCTACGCCACTCGACCCAAAGCAAATTTTCACAAGAACAACCTCAGATTAGCATACTCTTATCCCAAGTCATGGTCAAAGTGGTCAAACAACTCAAAGTTGGAGATTTAAATGCCACATTAAAGCATTTTCTACATCGTAAGAGGTAAAAATAGCTAAAGGTAAATGTATCGTAGGTTGCAATATACTCCAAGCCATGATATGTTCCAGACTATGAATAGTAAAAGCACACCAAGCTTAGTAAGGCTCTAATATTAGATATTCAAAAGTAGATCAATGATCCACATGGAATTTGGCATGAATCACGTATAAATATAAGATTCAATGTAGCGTAAGGTTACTAGTTTTTGTCTGAGCTGGTTTTAAGCTAAAGTGGATGATCTAAGAAGATGAAGTGATGAAATGCAAAATTTATGAGATCTTTCAATTTTAGATCTATGGTGAAGAAGCAACAACAAGAACAATAAATGGTTTGGATCTTTTCTTGGCAATATTATCTAGCTGGAGGTTGTGAAAAGCCGAACAACTTGCAGAGGCCAAGTTGTAGGGTATCAATGGAGCACATAGTTCTCTTCTTTCTTGAATCAAATAGGAGGCTACCACCTCAACATCTTGTTGATCTGATACTCCAACTTCCTTGTAATATTCCTAATACTTTCAAATCTTTCAAATTTACTGTAAACACTATAAATAGAGGTTGAACCCTCATTTTAAATGGTCAAATCTAAAATATTTTCTTGCACTACTATTGTACACTCTATAAATTAAAAGAAGGAGAATTACTTGGATGTTTACCTCAAAATTGTATCTTATTTTCTTTTGGATTACAAACCCTTGAAGTTATTTCTACTACTGTTGTTATGATTAGTCTATTCTGTTAATTTGGATTGCTAGCTTAGAGCAAATTGGAATGTTTAATGTCTAAATGTATGCTTGGAAAGGATTTCTATTTCTATTAGTCATAGTATTAATCTAATTCTATTAATTTGGATTATTAATACCCTAGACATTTGAAATAATTATTGAAGCATGCTATTGTTCTTTAAATGATGAAGATGACTGGTTTTGAATGTTGTTAGTCTCAAGTATTATTTGTTGGAAATTAATTTGTCAAAAGTTCTTTGTAGATGCCTATGTTGTTAGCTTCATTCATCCACTATTGATTCATTACTTCTTCAAACATTTTTCCTTTTTATCCCTATATTTATACATTTAACTGAGCTTAAATGAGTGAACATTCAGTAAGTTGACTAGGTATACCAGCCTATTCTAGAGGTTGGGTTGAAGCAATTTTGACCCATCCAATGTTAGGATTTGGTTGTGATTAGTAGGTACTCACATTTCAAAAATTAGTGTAGATGATAGTCATAATTCAAGTCTATCTTGATTTCAATTCAAACCCCAATAGGTACGAATCCCTCTAGGGGCATATTTTAGTCCTAAAATATTGTAACAAACCACTGAGCTAGGTAAATATCAATATTTTGTTATTTTTAATCAATTTCCAACACTGTAATTATGTATTATATTATATTTGTAAGTCTTTTGTCTTTCATTACAAGGGGTCTTGTTGGAACAAAATCTGCCTTTGGTTAATTGTATTGCGCCTTAGACCTTGCCAACATTGAATAGACGGACCTATCTTGGGAATGTCCGTCTAATCTCCAGAGTAGGCTGGTTCCTTTTTGCTTTGTTTAGAGAAAAGAGAACATAAAGAAGGGAAATGCTTGTAAAGGGAAATATAGCCGAGGCTAGAAGCTTTTCTCACGGTGCAGTTTAGACAACAACCAGGATAAAACATACGTATTACTGTTACAAGCTTTCTTTTACACCTTCATGTAGAAATCATAACTTTCTAAGTGTGATTCAGATGTTTCATCTAACACATATAAGCATACTTAATCTTAACTCCAGCAATATAATTCATGCATGTACAGTCCAGATTTAGAACAGATACAATATAGAATTCAATAATGTAAATAGAAGTCAAGAACCAGATACATACACTTGCACACAGAAAATTAGAAGCCAGAAGAAGAGTAGCTTTATTTGCTTGTATCCAGAATAATGTACATTCAATCTTGTAAACGTCCAAGAGCCGACCTCTTTTCAGAATGCGTCTACCACTATATATACCCTAAGATGGGTATCTTTACAACTAGTACATCCTTGATTTTCAAATCAATTACAAGCAATTAACTACAGTTTCTAATAATAAGCAAAGATCTTCTGTAATTGGATTCTAATAGATTTGATACTTCTCCTTTATCTGACACCCTCAGAGATCAAAAATTTGGTGTAAGGGCATGTTTTAGTTGCTAAAAATATATCTTGTCAGGAACAACTGTCATGTCGCGAAATCGCGATGTCTTTGAGCCCTCTACTTCATTTACTCCTGCTTCAATTAACATGTGACATGTCACAAAATCATGACATTCTCTTCTCTTCTACTCTTTTTCACTTCTCGGCCACAAAAATGCAACATGTCACGAAATCGTGACGTCTTCTATCCTTTCAGCTCCTTTTTGCCTCTAGGAAAAAAAAAAAAATTTAGGCATGTCGCAAAATCGTGACATTCTTCTATGTCTTAGACTTGTCTTCTTGATTTATCAACGAAAATGCAACATGTCACGAAATCGTGACACTTTCATCTGCTTGACTTTCTTGCATTTTTGCCATGAAAATTAGACATGTCTCGAAATCGTGACATTGTCTTTCCTTAGCTCATTTTCCCTTTCTATTGCCCTTCAAAAATAGACTGCATCGAGCTTCTCAAAATGGCCCCTGTTGCAAAATATCTGCTGTCTTCTAGAGGTAGTATTTTTAGACTAACATTCTTGGTGCCTTCCAGGGGATTTTTTGCTAGCAAAATATTAGAATCCAGGCCCTTCATCCATTGGGAAACGGAGTCAAAAATACAAAATAAGATATTACAGAAAGCAAAGAGTAAGGAAAAATGCACTTCTAATGAGTAAGCATTACCTTGTCAAAAACTCTTGTTATAGCTTAGAGACTTATTACTAAAATACATTAAATACTTTAGAAGGGGAATCTAAACACTTGTCTTAATTTTGGGCACTAGTCCCAGCTTCTGTCAGCTACTTCTAGCCAGTATGCTTTGATTTTCTGATCTTGTCCACTACAGCTACCACTTCCTGATAGGTTTTGCAAATATGTTTCCAATCTCCATCATCCAGGTCTGAGGAATCAATGAATAGCTGGTAGATATACTGAAGCTCTTCCACTCTATCATAGGAGATTATTTTATGCCTTAATATTAATTCTTGCAAATAGGTTTTAACCTGTGTGAGCTTTTGAACCATCTCCATTACTTGTGTATCTTCTATGGGCTCATTCCAGCTTTCTATTTCAGATTCATCTTCAATAAAAGTTTTCAAGGATGAGGAGAGTGCACTTTCATTAAGGACTTTTGAGTTATCATCCCAGAGATATGGGAGTCCACTTTGGATAGCCAAATCTAAATTCTTTAGTAACCCTTTTGCTTCGGTCTCTAGCTCCTACAAGAGTTTATTCCCTTGGGTCACTAATTTAAACTTTCTAAAGAAGTTCTTGGCTGCAATCTTAGCTTGAGACCAAGCTTCACTTCGTACCTTTGCTGCTATACTCTCTGGCATCTTCTCAGATAATATCTAGATTTTAGTAGCAACATCTTCTCTTTTTTGCAAAAAATTAACTACAACTTTGAACTCTTCACCCACTACTTCAATCGTTTCCTTGACTTTAGCTAGGTATAACAATAAAGGTCATGCTTTCAAGCCTAATATCAACAAATATTTCAACAATTCTTTCCTCATATCTCTTACCTTTTCTTTTGAAAATCTAGACGGAGCATTCTGTTGATCTGTCAATTGTTGTTGGAGCTCCTGAACCTGGAGATTCAAAGCTTGAATCTGTGCATCTGCCTATCCTAATTTTTCTTTATATTTAGCTGCCTCATTGGCAACAATACCAAACTTATCCTCCCACTTTTTAACCTCCAATTTCAAAGCTTTTTCTATCAGTCTTTGCTCTTGCAAAACTGATTCTAACTCTTTCCTCTTTTCATTTTCTTTCAAAAATTTCTCTAAGTAATGTCCCCCATGCAGATATATAGTTCCTAGATGTGCTTGGACTTTTACCCATTCATATTGCATAGGCAACTGAGGAATATCTTCATTGATTTCTTCTGCATGGTAATCTTCAACAGTCATTTCACCCTTAGATTTCTTTGTTACCAGGGTTAACTTTACTTTCTTCCTTTGCATAGTAGCAGGATCCAGGGCAATAATTTCATGAACACTGGTAGGCATCTTTGGATCTTCAACGGAGTGAGAAGTCCACCAGTCTAAAGCATTCTTACTAACCTTTTTCAAATTTTCTATCTTTGATAGAGTTGGATGACTTTCATCAACCTGGGAGGACCTAGATTCAATTGTTGGAATACTGGTGTTGGGAAAGAAAGGGATGGGGACCAACGCAGTATTGACATCGAGTTGAGAATGGGAAGATGTTGCCATTTCTGGGAAAGCAAACCATTTTTTGAAAGGAGAGTTACATCTTTCTTCATATTAGAAAAGGAGGGAGAGTAAAAATAGGAATGAGTAGAAGGAAAAGAAGGAGATAAGAAAAGAGACATACCTGGTCCCGTCTGAAGTTGTTGTTGATCCCTTTCTTCTTCTTCAATCTTATCATTATTATTTAATAATTCTTCATCTTGAATTCCACCATCATCATGTATCTCAGTATTCTCATTCTGCTCATTTTCATCATCACTTTCATCAAGATCAATTATTTGAACATTTTGGGGAAATTCCCCATGTTATTCTTTCTCAACTTCCTCAACCTCTTGCTTCACTAGTACTTCTTTTACAACATCTGGATTTTGGCTCTCTTGAGCCAGATTTTGTGAACCGCTTGTATCTTCAATCTGAGAAATTTCTTGTTCAGCATCTTGAGCATCTATGACATTATCTTCTTCATTCACTTTATCTTTTTCATTTCTAGAATCCTCAACTGTATTATCTTGAACATCTTGAACACTTTGTCCACTAAGAGAAGTTTGAGTAACATTCTTGTCTTTCTTCTATCCATCAGCCAGGGTTTTTAATATTTTCATCCTCTCAGCTACAGGTTCTTCATCAGATTCTGAAGCTGAGTCGGAGGGAGGAACAAACTTCACAACTTTAGAAGTATAATATTTTTTATTTGAAGCATCAGCTCCAAGTGCCAGACGTCTTTCCCTCACCTCTACTTGTATGGGCTCAGTCATTCCTTGCCCTCATTTTCCTAGGCCTTTTCCTTCATACCCCATTTTTAGCATCATCTGAGCAGCCTTGCCATAGGTCTGCCCCTGCTCTTTGGTAAAAACTTCTTCTATTGACCGCTTCCTAGAAGTTCTAGGCTTTGTCTGAACCAGGGATAGCTTTTGCTCAGCTACTATTTGTTTTCCCTTGCCCTTATCAGTTTCTTGCTTCTGTGGTGCTTCAGGGCTGGTTCTGCTACTACCTCCAATGTTGGGAGGTATTCTTATAGGAAAAACCCCTTCCCAAGATGCATGATGCAAATTATATTGAATATTAAATTCATTATCATTTTTCAATGGGTACCTTGAAGAAATCATATATGTTTGTACCCTCATCAACCACCATTCATGAATCTTCATGATTGTCCAGTCAGCCCCCCTCTTTTGTATTCTACTAATCCTCTCATTTGTTAACTGATGTTTGGTATTATTCAGAGGATCATAATTCACTACTTGCTCATAGAAATCATGCCAAGGGGGCAGAGGTTCCATTCTCTCTATATGCCATTCCAAGGCATCATCTTCACTATTATTTCTTTTTTCCTCTATATCTGGCCTGACTGTAGCATGATATTTTTTCATTTCAATTTTATTCAGAATAGCTTGTTTTTCAGCAAACCTATCCAAGGGGTCATACTTCCACCTCTGTGGAATTTCAATCAGCCCCAATTCTCTCAAATATTGAGCAATCTGCTCATTCTGACCCCTTTTTGTTACAACTATCCCTTCGAAACTGAATGGCATGTTACAGGTGCTGGTCTTCCCAATACCAGAGCCAAATTTTACATTTATTTATTCAGTTTGTCGAACATACTCTAAAGCAAATAATCTGTCTGTAACATAATGAGGGAGTAAAAATGGTTTCTGAGTGAAACCATACAATCTAATACAAACCCCTTGGGTGAGGATAAACCAATCACCCTCTTCAGCATATTTAGTTTGCAGAACTTTTTCTGCCTTAGGGGTTAATCTTCTAATATTCCCATACATTATTTTCAGAGCAGGGCCTAAGAATTCCCTATTAAAATCATAAAATGATTATGTCTTATATAACACATTTGTCCATTCACAAACAGGCAAAACCCTGCCCTGTTCATCTTTGTCTCTCACTGAGATAAAAGCTAATTCTTTAGACATGAAAAAGAAAAACAACCATATCAAGTATGACGAGAATCAAAAAGAGAATTGAGACCCTTTCTTAAGTGTTGCTAACCCTTCATGAATCTCTGAACATAAGAAACCTGGCCAGTCGAAGAATATTGGATTCACACTTTTATTCATGATAGAAGAGTCATAATTTTTGGGGTTAGACAAGCATTCAACTAAGGCAATTTGCCATTTTTGGACTTTTTCATCAGTCTTGAGGCCTGCTATCATAGCTGAAATAGAATACAACTCTAGATTTTTGAATTCTATGATATTGATGGGAGGCTCAGGTGGGTTTTCCCCTACAGGTAAGTCTTTCAACTGGGAAACCAAAAAATTCTTTATCTTCTCAGAAGGGCCAAAGTATCTAGCTTGATCTTCGAGGTCAAAGGCTTTTGGCTCAAACGTAGGGACATGACCCACGACGAAAGCAGAAATAAAAGCATCTTTGCTTAAAGTAAATAAAACTCTCCCATTACAATCTCTTACATTCTTCCCTTTTTCATCATAAAAATTAGCAATTGCCCTTACTAACTCGGGGCAGGGATGTACAGGAATATATACATACCAGTATAAAAAGGAATGGAAGACAAAAGTAGAAGGAGAAGATGTCGAGACTCCGGTAGCTACCCGGTCTGCTATGTTGCTTCTGATTTTTCTTGGGTCCTTCCAGGTCACAATTGTATCACTTATCCTTGCATCTTTGTCAATAAATCTGTTACTCATCTCTTCTCTTTTTCTCACCACTGAAGTCGTTGGAGATGATGCAGCTACTTCCTACTTCTTTCCCTTTCTAGGAGCCATGAAAGAATAACAGGTGACTAATCTTCTAAAAATTTTCCTAAAAATTGCTTCGAAATCTCTTTTTGTCGAGAAAACTGAAAATTCTGAGTATCACAGTAGGGATTTTCTCTCTTCTCTCTGCGAGAGTTGGAAATAGCAAGTGACAGTATGAAACTTCACTTAGGCAAAAAGTTAGCTTTCTTTTTCACGTCGTTTGGGAAAAACATGTGATAAATTGCATTAATTATGGTTGGTGGAAGCGATTCTCTTGGGATTTCTTCGAATTTCATTTCTGCCACCTTTCCTAGAATGTTTTTTCTTGAAATGCTAACCAACCAATTAATCTCGTGTAGGAAATAGCAATAAATCCTAGTGAACTCTGTGCTACCTGACCGATCAATCATTTCCTCTCATTTATTCCTTGGCACGTGGCTACTCAAGAAATTTCTTAGGTGACCATTTTTAGAAGCTTTTCGCAAGGAGGAAAATAACGCTTCTCGAGGGGTTCTTTTATTAATATCTTCCTGCCAGTTCCTTAGGACCACGTGGCACTTTTGAATTTGAAATTTCGAAATGATGAAAACAACCTTTCTCTCTTCTTTCTACTGTGCTGTTGAACTGTGATTGGTTGTGAGCGTCCAACCAAAATCTTTACTAAGCCAAAAATTGAATAATATTTACAAAATTTATAATGCATATACTATACTGTACATATAATTCCCTACTGTATTTTACTTGAAATATAGCTTCAGGTGAAACGCGTTCACCGTGATAGGAAGAATCCATCCATGCTGATATTTTAGTTGGAAAGAATTGAACTATTTTTTTGAAATGATTTCAAATGGACCTTCCCAGAAAGCATCGAACTTATCATGGTTTCCTGGCTTTGCTTTCTTTACGTTCCACTTCAAAACTAGGTCTCCTACTTTGAATTTTTTGAAGGTAGTCTTTTTGTCAAACCACCCTGCTGTATCAATTATGTGTTTTTGGTGGTGGTCATAAGCTTGTTCCCTGGATTCTTCTAATTGCAAAAGTTGCATCAATCGGGCATCCATCGGCTGACCTTCCTCTTCGTCTATCTGATTTAGTAATTTCAATGTTGGTATCTCCATATGAATAGGCAAAACAACTTCTTTACCATAAACTAAAGCATATGGAGATGTATTAATGGATTTCTTTATTGATATTCTATCAGCCCACAAAGCTTGGTTAAGTAATGAATGCCAGTCTCTCTTGTTATCTTCTAGCATCCTTTTCAGGATCCTGAGTATATTCTTGTTGGTAGACTCAGCTAAACCATTACCTTGTGGATAATAGTTAGAAGATGTTTTCAAATATATTCCATACCTGCTGGCAAACTCAATCATCTTGGCTCCAGTGAAAGAAGATCCATTATCCATGATCAATGAGTTGGGTATGCAAAATATAGTAATTAGACCCTCCACAAACTCTATCATGACTTTTGAGTCAACTTTCTTTGTAGGAACCACTTCTGCCCATTTTGTGAAGTAATCTGTGGCAGTGAGTATATATTTGTGGCCTGCTGATGAGTTTGGTTCAATTATTCCCACGAAATCTAACCCCCACTACTGGAAAGGTTCTTCGACTTGTATAGACTTCAAAGGCATAGGAGCATTTCTGTTTCTTCCTACATACCTCTGACACTGTTCACATTTCTGAGTCACTTTATATGTATCTAAAAAATAGAAGGCCAATAACAACCAGCTCTGAGAATCTTCAAAGTTGTTGTTCTACCTGAATAATGCCCACCCGAGAGGCCTCCATGGAATTCTTCCAATACTTTATGCTTCTTATCATCACCTATACATTTCAATAGTACACCATCAATGTTTATTCTATATAACCCTTCTGTTCGAAGAGTATACTTTAGTGCTTGCATTCTAAACCTCCTTCTTTGGGAAGCATTCAGATTTTTAGGACATATCCCAGTCTAAAAATACCTCACCAAATCATCAATCCAATCAGTCTGAACTTGGTCTTGTTCGGTATTCACCATCATCCCTTGAATTTCGACATTCCCTTTTTCTGCTTGCCTAGCCAACTCTTGGCATAGAGCTCTACCTCTGACTATCTTGGTTGGATGTATCTCTACATCGTATTCCTATATACGAGTTACCCATCCTACTCTTTTTTCGCCAAGCTCTCCTTGTATTATGAAATTCCTAACATCTGGGTGAATTACATAAACAATGGTGCGGCTTTGGGATAGGAAATGCTTCAATTTATTCAATGATTTCATGATAGCATACACCTATTTCTCGATAAAACTATATCTCTCTTCGTGCTTGTGCATGGTAGAACTCAAAAAGGCTATGGGTCTTTCCTCATTATCTGCTCCCTTCTGAGTAAGAACTGCAGCATAGTTGTCTTGCTCTCCAACAACATATAAAATGAAACTTCGAGAGTAGTCAGGGTTGACTAAAATGGGAGCTCGAGCTATGGCCTCCAAGATTTTCTTAAAGGCATATTTCCTTGAATCTGTCCATTTAAAAGGTGCATCCTTTTTTAACAATTCAGTCATTGGTTTAACAGTTTGAGCAAAATCTACGATGAAATTTCGAACAAAATTTATTTGTCCAAAGAAAGATTGTAATCCTTTCTTATTGACTGGTAGTGAAAGTTCCAAGAGTGCTTTTACTCTGTCAGGATCAATGGACAACCCAACTTTAGAGATAACGTGGCCAAGCAATATACCTTCTTCTACAACAAATATAGATTTCTTTGGGTTTAAAGATATCCCAAATTCTCTGCATTTTTCAAATATTTGTTGTAGATGGGTGGCATGATCTCGCTTATCATGAGAAAATACTGTCATGTCATCTAGATAGATGATGATGATTTTATTTGTGAGCTCACCAAAAGCTACGTCCATAGCTCTTTGGAACGTTGCTCCAGCATTTGATAACCCAAAAGGTATTCTTTGGTAGGCAAACGTTCCCCATTTAGTAGTGAATGCAGTTTTATACTGATCTTCATTTTTCACCCAGACCTGGTTATAGCCAGAAAAACCATCTAATAGAGAAAACCTCTCTGCTCCTGCCACTGTATGAAGGATTGGGTCAATCTGAGGCAAAGGATAATGATCCTTAAGTGAAGCTCTATTCAAATTTTGGAAATCTACACACAATCTGATTTCTCCATTCTTTTTCCTAACTGGGACCAGATTCGCCACCCAGGTAGAATGTTTAATGGGATATACTATTTTAGCTTGTAAGAGTTTCAATAACTCTTGTTTCATTAAGGCTTCAATTTTTGGATTTACAAGCCTTTGTCTTTGCCTGAAGGGTTTAGCTCCTTCTTCCAATTCGATGGTGTGTTGGATCACTTCTTTCCTATATACTTTCAAATCACTATACGTCCAGGCTATAATATCTGGATACTTTTTACACAATTCTTTAACTTGATTCAATTCTTCCACTATACAACTGGTACCTACCTTGATCATTTTTCTCAGCTCTAATTCCACCTCTTTATACCGACGTTTGTCAATTTTAATCCTTCGACCTGTTGCTCTATCATTGTTGTCGAAGAGACTCTCAAGGGTGATCAGTCCCTTGGGAATGTGATTGTTTTTTAATTGGATTAAGCTTTCCTCCTCTTCATATTGTAATGCTCTATCACTGGAGCAGTTCATTTCATGGACTAGAAAATCCAGTATTTGTTCATCACTCTCGAACACTTGCCAGAAGATATCTTTGTCAGGCACAGAAGGCCTGTATATAAGTCTCACTATTTTGGATTTTTGGATGACATTACTGACTGGACAGAAGTTAGATCCCATGGATGCCAACAGGTCTGCATGAGTATTACTTTCTCTTGGGATTGAATTTATGTTCAGAGCTTCAAAATTTTCCAAGAGGTCCAACACTTTATTTTTGTAAGCTCTTAAATAATGTTGTTTACAAATACATTTTCCAGTGACCTGCTTCACAATAAGCTCTGAATCTCCATAAACCAGTATTTGTTTTGCACCTAATTTTTTGGCCTTTTTGAGTCCTAAACACAATGCTTCATACTCGACCACGTTATTGGAGCAACTCCATGTCAATATGTACGAAAAAACTTTTTCTTTTCCTGTAGGAGAAATTAAAACTATCCCAGCACCTGCTCCATTTTTGCATCTGGATCCATCAAAGTAAAGTTTCCAAAGCTGGCTAGTGGAAGTGTTTTCTTTAGGGACAAGGATAGATAGCTTTTTTGGTTTCTCAATAGAGTAACTCCCTATCTCTGTTTCCACCATGGCATTGAAATTTTTTAAAGAAAACTGATCTTCGGATTGGAGTTCCTCCAAGGTTTCCTCCATCAAATCTATATCTCCTATATCTTCGGTCATCATACTCACAGTACTGGTTTCTTCCAGTCTTGCCACATGAAAAGTAGATGGCTTTTCATTAAAAATATTGACCCTCTTACCTTTGAAAGGTATTTCTAAATGTGAATAATCTAAGGATAAATAACCTCCCACTTTTGCTATAAATTCTCTAGATAGACACATACCAAAGTATGGTTCCAGATCTACGACCACCACTTCCTGTATAACAACTATTTGGGGCATCCTGTGGAGTTGTATGGGGATATCTTTGATTACTCCTATGGTTTTCATCGGAGTACCATCTAACTGCAACACTCCTGGATGGCTTCTGGTGTACTCCATTCCCATGATGTCACATACTACTTTAGGCATTACTATAGTAGCTGCTCCTGAGTCGATCATACAGTTATGTACTACCCACCCTTCCATATGAAGAGACAAATAGAAAGGAGGTGGTCTATTTTTTCCTATGATAGAAGTAGCATTAGCTTGTATAGAATTTGAAAAAGAGGGGATTTTGCTCTTACGATTCATCATTTTTAAATATTCTTGAAGGAGATCAATCTGCCCTAGGAACTGCAAAGCGTCATACATGCTAGCTTTTGAGGGAGTCTTTTTCATCTCCTCGATGATATTGAATGAAGGTGTCTCGACACTTTTCTCCTTTTCTCTGGTGGATGGATCATATTTATTCTTATAACCCTGAGTTGCTTCTGTTCTTTACCTTTTTGTTAACGAAGGGAATCTGAGTTTCTCTCTTGCTTGATCTTGAGTTTCGCTCTCCTTTCTTGGAGAAAACTCTCTTCTTGGTGTCGAAATAGAACTCTGAGGAGGATTAGAGAGTCCCTTTTCACTTGACTGATCCTTCTGAGGTGTAGCTCTAGGAGCTGGAGGGAAACTTAATGGCTGAAGTTCTTGGGGATCAACTTGTATAGGTTTCCTTCCCGACCTTGTCAGGACTGCGACGTGTTCTACAGATGGTATTGCCAAATTGTGATCAACTTCTCTGATCATGTTTACATGACCTTTCATTATTTCTTTTGCCCTCTCATTTGCTAGACTTTGTACATGATGCTGGTGAAACATACATGAATCTTCTCCATGAGGGTCATTACACGTGGAACACCAATAATATGAGTTAGAGGGTTCTCCATTATCTCTTGTTTCATTAGCATAAATGACATTTTTTCTTTCCTATCCTCTACCACTTGTCGAAGCCCCATATCTGGTTATCTAGGGAAATCTCCTTGGCTAGAAACTTTGCTCAGCTTCTCTCTTTTTCATAGATGACATATCATTTGCCAAAGTTTTCATCATGTCTATTATGGTTGTCATATGATTCTCCTAGGGGATTGCTCGGAGAGGTAGAGCAGGCAATGCGGGAAGGAGAGGAGTAGGAGGTAATTCTGGCAGATTTTGAGGCAACTGAATGACTGGAATGGTTGGTTGCTCATTCCATTTTAGGGGAGGTGCTGAAGGATTTAAGCTTGGAGCTTGGGGAATATCTAGAAAAATTGGTAGTGGAGCCTTTGGAGGATATTTCCTAGTAGCAATAAGATCAACTTCTCCTTTAGCTGCTTCTAAATAGATAGCAGGGAAAGTTAAAACACATGATTGTCGTATAATCATACTAAGATCTGAATCAAAAGCTCTCAAATAATAACATATTGCTTGCTCTATGGTAGGTTTTAACCCAGTAGGTACTCTATCCCAAGTACGTGTGAACCTAATGTTGAAATCCACAATCTCTTCCTGTGGATGTCTCCTGACGATTGTGAATTGATTGAGTAATGAGAAAGGATCTGCATGTACATTGAATTCATCAACCAGACGGCCAACAAGTATCACCCAAGAAGTGATAGATCCTGGAGGGAGTGCTCTATACCAATGGAGCATTTTTCCTTTTAAAGATATGACCAACAACCTGACCATCACATCTTCCTGGGTGATATTATAAACTACTGCTAATGATGAAACATCTAGGCAATGTTCATCTACCATTTTACCTATCCCATCATATGATGGCAAAGCTTTCAGGGCTACCTAGGGAACTTGATTCTGGGCTGCCAAGTTTAGCGGGCCAGTTTGATTCCATACAAGATGAGCTGGGATGGGAGGAGCAGCCATGATGGCTACTGTATTTATTGTTACTATGGAGCTATTTGAGGATACTCCAATAGTAGGTACAAGGGAGTTTACACTAGTACCAGGTGGATTAGATCTTGCAGCTAGCACAGGATGTGCTTTCAAGCTACCAAGGTGTAACTCGAAGAACTCGATAGGCTCTTCAGAGTTTCTTGCTTGGGATCTGGTTATCATACGCATAGGCAATCATGAGTTTGTAACCAGATAGTTTAGACAAGGTATTTCTTAGGTCTAAATCCTCTGAATGGAGTCACCAGGTGGTTTTCTTCTTTCTTCAGGTTTTAAACAAAAGGCTTTAAAGAAAAACACCAAAACTTATAGAATACTATGGGATTTTGGGTCCCACCGGGCGTGCCAAAAACTATTGGAACAAAATCTACCTTTTGGTTAATTGTATTGCGCCTTAGACCTTGCCAACATTGAATAGATGAACCTATCTTGGGAATGTCCGTCTAATCTCCAGAGTAGGTTGGTTCCTTTTTGCTTTGTTTAGAGAAAAGAGAACATAAATAAGGGAAATGCTTGTAAAGGGAAATATAGCCGAGGCTAGAAGCTTTTCTCACGGTGCAGTTTAGACAACAACCAGGATAAAACATACGTATTACTGTTACAAGCTTTCTTTTACACCTTCATGTAGAAATCATAACTTTCTAAGTGTGATTCAGACATTTTCATCTAACACATATAAGCATACTTAATCTTAACTCCAGCAATATAATTCATGCATGTACAGTCCAGATTTAGAACAGATACAGTATAGAATTCAATAATGTAAATAGAAGTCAAGAACCAGATACATACACTTGCACACAGAAAATTAGAAGCCAGGAGAAGAGTAGCTTTATTTGCTTGTATCCAGAATAATGTACTTCAATCTTGTAAACGTCCAAGAGCCGACCTCTTTTCAAAATGCGTCTACCACTATATATACCCAAAATGGGTATCTTTTACAACTAGTACATCTTGGATTTCAAATCAATTACAAGCAATTAACTACAGTTTCTAATAATAAGCAAAAGATCTTCTGCAAATTGGATTCTAATAGATTTGATACTTCTCCTTTATCTGACACCCCCAGAGATCAAAAATTTGGTGTAAGGGCATGTTTTAGTTGCTAAGAATATATCTTGTCAGGAACAACTGTCATGTCACGAAATCATGACGTCTTCAAACGCTCTACTTCATCTGCCTCCTGCTTCAGCGAAAACAAAACATGTCACGAAATCGTGACACTTTAGCCTTGTAAGTTTTGTTTCTCTCTTTCTCTTGGCAAAAAACTGACATGTCACGAAATCGCGACATTCTCTTCTCTTCTACTCTTTTTCCACTTCTCGGCCACGAAAATGCAACATGTCACGAAATCGCGACGTCTTCATCCTTTCAGCTCCCTTTTTCTCTCTATGGCCATGAAAATGCAACATGTCATGAAATTGAATTTAGGCATGTCGCAAAATCGTGACATCTTCCTTGTCTTGGACTTGTCTTCTTGATTTATCGATGAAAATGCAACATGTCATGAAATCGTGACACTTTCATCTGCTTGACTTTCTTGCATTGTTTTGCCATGAAAATTAGACATGTCTCGAAATCGCGACATCGTCTTTCCTTAGCTCATTTTCCCTTTCTATTGCCCTTCAAAAATAGACTGCATCGAGCTTCTCAAAATGGCCCCCTGTTGCAAAATCTTTGTTGTCTTCTAGAGGTAGTCTTTTTAGACTAATGAGTCTGATTGAGACAAGCCCCCAAATATTTCTAACTATTTTTGTAGGGTTGTGCAGGTTTTAGAGGACCTATACGACTAGGAGTGGCCCACATGTATGTAATAAGCCCAATCCCCCATTGAGGAATACAAAGAAGATATTTGTTGTTGTTTACCAATTTTAGTGAAAGAGGGCTTCCATTATGGAAGATCCCATATTATAGCCTTCAATGGCATAGTTGTAAAAGGACAACTCTTGTAACCCCTTCCTTTTATTATCAATTTCAAACAGTGGTTTTCTTGTAGTGTAATTCCTAACCGCTTAACTAGGGGAAGTGCTTGGTCTAATATTTACGTTATTCTAAGGATTACCCTAGGAACCGTAGAGTATTTGGTTTGAGTGTTTTTCTAGTGAAAAGGTTCAATGACCCTACACCTTATTAGTAGTATTTTTATCCTAAGATATTATATAAAGAGCTATCATTTAGAGGTAAAATTGTGGTTGGTTTCTCACCAATCATTCCTTAGTAGAAATATTATTGGTAAAAAAAATTGGTATTCACTTAGACAACCTTTGTGACCAATGATATTTACCTTAATATACTAAGAATCCAAAGTTATGGGCCTATTTCATTACCAGGATTTCCATAGAAGTGTCATACAATCATCAACAATACCTTCAATAATAGTCTCTACATAGTTTTCACAATCTACAATAGTTCCACAACTTTAGTAGAGCAGACCATCGCAATTAGTATAGAAAATAACTATTCTATTATTGGTAGTAGTTTTCCAAACCACAAACAAAAAATCTAGTTTGTAGTTGGCAGTAGTTTACCACAGAAAAAACAATTTGCAGAACAAGCCATTATTAATGCTATTTTGAGTGTAGAAAAGATCTAGTCCATAAAGCAAGTTGTTATCAGTATAATTTTTTTTTTTAGAGGAGGTCATCATAAGTTTCCAAAAGTATAATGTAAGTCATTAACAATTGTAAAGTTGAGTGTTAAAAATAAAAATCTATAGAGCAAGCCATTATCAGTTATTGGAAATTCACAATCTATAAGCCGTTAAAAGTTGTTAAGTGCACAGAAAAGAAATTCCATAGAGAAGGCCATTATTAGTTGTTGAAAGTACACAGTCTGCAAGACATTAAAATTTACTAGTTTGTTGTAGATTTAATTTTTTATTGAAAGGAAAAATAGGATACTTAAGTAATTTTTAAAAATCCATGTTTTTAAATTTGTTGAGGTTTGAGGCCATGGAGTTGCCAATATTCACTAGAAGGAAATATATTGATACTAAGGAATGGTAGAGGCAATTTAAATCCATGTATTTTACTAATTGTATTTGTGTCTATTGGCTTATTCAATAGTTTAAAGGAGAAGCTCAACCTTAGCTTCATAATTTTTTATTGCCCATAATTATCAACTAACTTGGGAAGAAATAGAGAAAGCATTTTCAGAAAATAAAAATTTGAGAAAAATGATGAAAAGATAGCTATTTTGATTAATATATTCAAAAGTTATGCAAAAGAATTAAATAAATCTCAAAAGTAAATAAAGGAAATTAAGAGAGTTAATTTGCAAGTAATTGACAAAAAGAAAAGAGAAGGATGATAGTGTACAGACTAAAGGAAGCACAACTTGGATGTTAGATAAGTTAAACTATGTTGAAAAATAATTGTTTAAATCTAAAAATTATATTTGCAGGTTTATGGATGCATCCAAAAGAAAAATGTTATTATTTCTATAAACCCTAGCAGTAGATACAATGCCATTAATATGTCTTTGGCTAAGAGGTTATATCTCTTTTTATGATGAAAAATAGGAATTTGTTGCAAGGAAACAAATTGAGAAAGAAACATCAAATATTGAAACAATATCCAAGAAAAAAGTAGCAGCCTTAGAGTCCATGGAAGAAACAATGACAACAAAGTCCATGGGAAAAATAATAACAAATTACTAAAAAGACATAAAAGAGCATAATAATACATCAAACAAAGGATATATGAGTGAATATCATGTAGAAGAATTTAAAATAGAGGAGCAAAATATGGAGGAGAAAAAGAAGGTAGAACATCATGTTAAGGTTGTAGCATATCACCATCCACATCACCAGGAGCAACAATAATCTTAGAGGCATGGCTTAAGGCAACAATATTATGGTTCTACATGGAATTATAAGGGCAAAAACAATAGTAGTATTTGGTAAAGAAAGCATAGTGACTCTAGTTTTCAGACCGGTGTAGTAGCATCAAGGAAAAATTGGGCCCATCATTCGAGTTTCGAGAGTAAAGAAGCAAAAGCATGGAGCCAACAAAGTAGTCCTAGATAATCAAGTGGTAAAAGAAATAAAGTATGGATGAAAAAGAGTGATATTTTATGCTAGTAAAAAGATACCTCCAACACATGGAACCAAGGGATTACTATCAAAATCTCAAATAGCATATCAACATTAGCAAAGACAACCACCAATCAAAATTTCACTACAATGAATGGATGATTGAGATAAGTACCAGTTCATAGCAAGACTTAGAAGATCATATTATTTAATCTCTTCTTATGTTTCAAGGACAAAATATTTTGTAACGAGGATGGAATGTTAGGTACCCATGAATGGAATCTAATATTATAATATTATAATAAATATAATTATCCAACATGTATGGATAAGTGGTATTGGTAGGTAGTTGAGCATTATATAATATAGGCAAGAGGCTCATATATGAAAGAAAATAATATTGTATTATTGGGATCTCATATTGAGATATACTAAGAAGTGGCTTCCTTCCAATAAGGAGCATTGTACGATGTTTCTCTACCTCAACATTTGGTTTATAATTCAAAACACATTGGAATAAATAGTTTATATTTGTAGCATCATGGAATTGTAATTGTGCTTAATATTTATAAATGAATGTTGTTATTTTAATAATTGTGAATGATTTGTATTTTAGAGCAAAGAAGGTTCTTAACAAACTATAAATCCTAGTGGAGCATCATGTCCTACTCTATGGAAGGTAATGAACTAGCAATTGATGGCTTTGGTTCTACCTACAGGAACAAGAGATACATAGAGAGCAAAAAGAAGGTTGTGTGCTATGACAATAACAAAGTGAAAGCATGAGATTCCGGAAGGAAGAAACTACTAAGATATAATGAAAACAGAACTTTTGAATCAACCAAATATAAAGGAGAAAAGCAGGGGCACAACCCTTTTGTATTAATTTCATTCGGTTACAATACATCTCCTGCCTTTTCAGGGGCTAGGAGTGTTAGTCTGTCTTGGTTACGATCATGATTAATATCTCTTCTTTCCGCATGCCCACATGCCAAGTGGGCGGGCCAACGTATTGCCGTCGCTGGTGTTAGTGAGTCTTCGCTTACTGCTGCTTACCCTACGTTCAGAGACACAAGAAAGTCGTTAGTAGCACCTGCAATAAAGGGACAAAGCGTTTGTCTTTAAGAAGTAATGAAAAATGCATGTGAAGGATTGTTTAAATGCGTGAATGAAACAACCCTACGTAAACTGCAACTTTTACAGAGAACAAAAAACAGCATGCATTCGAAAACAGCATGTATTCGAAAACATAAAACGTAAACTGTTATTTTAACATATTCGAAAACATCATATATTATAAAACGTAAACTGTCATTAAAACAGTCGGCCGATTCTACACGGCTGTAGTCTCTACTGCCGAGCATCACCAAAAGGTTGTTGCCTATAACTACTTGCTGCATATATATGTTAAACTAATCACTGCGGCCTGCTACTTTGACAGAGAACCCAACATCTAAAAAGACGCGATAGTATTTGACATGCGGCTCTTTGAACGTTAGAATATAATGTATAATATATTTGAGATACGTGATTAAATACAGAATGAGCCAAAGCCGCAATAGCACGATGATATATATTCGCTAAACTATTTAAATATGACAATACGTGACATATATTTCCTAAACTCCATGTTGTAAACTATGTAAACAGCACACAGTAAAACACAAGATAAACGCGTGATACAGAATGAATCGAAATGAAGCTAGCAAAAGGCGTGGGGTGCCCAAGCGGGCCGCCCTCGTTAGAACTTAGTTTCGACGCCAATCCACTAGGGATGGGTTCGAAATCTAAGACTGTGGTGTTGTCGGCAAATTAATGGGATATAGTGATCCAATGTCTGGTTTGAAGGTCAGACTCACACTTCTAAAAACCACCCACCAACCTCTCTTGTGAAAGAGATTCTGGATGTGAAGAAGGTAAAGTCTAAACTGATGCAATCGGGTCTTCAAATGAACAACACTTCGTTGTGTTCACTCAAAAAATCTTCTCTTTCTTACATTGCATTGAGCTAGTTTTTATAGAGGATTTCGCCTCTGAAACATTAATGTCAAACCCTAAATCCGTAGGGGCCGCTGAGATTTGACCCTTGTCAGGTGATTTATGAGACATGGCTCGCACTGAGATTATCGCTAGGAACTCACGTCAGTAGTTATGAGGCATGGCCTCGGATCGGATTTGCTGTTGAAACTGCTCGTCTCATTAATGCAGTTGGTGAAGTCCGTCGTTCTACAGACCCACGGGGTCTCTTTTAAAAAAATGATATGCAGTGATGCCACGTGGCGGCCATGCCTTCCACGTGGCGACCATGCTGAAGTCCATCTCTGATTGATGCCTTTGAATGCTTTTGCTTTAAGCGCAAAATGCCGAAGTGTCGCGATATCGCGACGTCGCGATATCGCGACACTTCGGCCGAGGTTCCCCTTTGGGCCTTAGGTGTCACGATATCGCGACGTCGCGATATCGCGACACCCTCGGCCAAGCTCCCTTCGGGCCTTAGGTGTCGCGATATCACGACGTCGCGATATCGTGACATCTAAGGCCAAGGCTCCCCTTTGGGCCTTAGGTGTCGCGATATCGCGACGTCGCGATATCACGACATCTAAGGCCAAGGCTCCCCTTTGGGCCTTAGGTGTCACGATTGATGCGCGAAATCGCGACATCTAAGGCCAAGGCTCCCCTTTGGGCCTTAGGTGTCACGATTTCGCGATGCACAAAATCACGACATCTAAGGCCAAGGCTCCCCTTTGGGCCTTAGGTGTCGCGATTTCGCGACGTCTAAGGCCAAGGTTCCCCTTTGGGCCTTAGGTGTCGCGATTTCACGACGCGCGAAATCGTGACGTCTAAGGCCAAGGTTCCCCTTTGATTAAGGCTTGCCTGCATTTGAAGTTTGCTTAAGATTTGTTCTCGCTTAAGGCCTGAAGTTTAAAGTTTTGCTTTTGATTAAAGGCTTGCTTTTGACTTTGTTTTAACGAAGGCTTGTTAAAGCGACCAACTTTGCTCTGCTCATTTTTTGACCTTCTAAACTGCTGTGTGAGTGGCTAGGACCACTGTTTGACCTCTGAGGGCTGCCCTGAAAGCTGTGTATGTCAATGCGATCAGTGTTTGTAGTCACTTAATCGGATTGGTGCTGTTTTGGTGTCTACAGATGCCCCTTTTTGGGAAGCGCTACGGGTGACGCAGTGTTGAGCAAAAATAGACGACCAAAGCACTAATGATTAGGGTTTCTTGGTAACCTAACCAACTTTTGATGCCCCAAGTATGGAAAGGGCATGCATTCTTGAATCCTTGCTTCTGACGAGCTAAGGAATTTGATTTCAAGTGTTAACCTATTTTGGTGAGGTGTGACTTGAGCTTGGACATTGATCGGTCATGATTAGGCAAAGGGCGTAACCTTTTGTCCATAGGGGAAACCTTGTGTTCATGCTTCGGGAATGCCAAGTGTTTGATCAATTTAATGATTGCTTGTTTATCGCCCCAAGCAGGAGCGTGATTGTCTTTGTCAATGATTCTTTGAATGCATGTCATTGCCTTGATTGGGTGTGTGCTTGTTGATTGGTGACTAAGTGTGACTACCCCCTCAAGCGACGAATCGATGAGGGAATGACCTTCGTGAGAAAAGCGACGAGTCGCTTGACCCAAGATGACTTAGGTTAGGGTGCCTTTAGATGTTTTACCATTTAAGCACGTGCAGTTTCCCGACATTTGGACCTATTTTTGGTGGGTGTTAACCCTTTTGGTGATGCCATAATGGGGTGAAATTATCAAAAACCCGTCTTCCCGTGGAGCGGTCCGGCTATGGTAGCCTTCTTGGGGAAGTAGGAGAGTGACAATTTGAGCCCCGACATCGATTTTTTTATGCCAAGAGGTTAAGTGCAAGAGCACTTGTGTCTAGCAATGCTTATTGCAATGTTTTTGTGTTGCATTTTTGTGATGTTTTGGCTGTTTTGATTTTCTTTCTTTGTGTATATGTCATGATATTATGGTATGCATAATGATTGATGTTGATGAATGCATGCTACTTTATATTGATGGATGCATATGGGATGATGAATGCAAATGTATGTGATATGCAGAAATGAAATGGATGGATGGACTCTGTGGTGTTTGGCTATGGCACCATAGACTGTTTAGAACTCTATTATTTTGTTTTTTAGGCGATTGCTGTGATGCACGACTTTGTATGTATACATGTGGTTTGTTCTTTTTTTTGTATTTTTTGATGGTATTGTAAGGATGAAAAGTAGCGCAGTTGGTTTAGAAATGTAGCCAAGGTTTTCTGAGACTCAGACGGTTTTAACTTACTAGCCATGACTGTACTTTATCTTACAAGACTTTTGAACAAGGTATGAATCGGACTTGTTTTTGACCAAGTTATTTCACATCCCTGTGTGTGCAATTGAGTTCATTTATGTGGTATTTGTCAGGATACCGCCGGTGCCAGATGGGCTTTCAACCAAACTCGTATTGAGGATCACCTAATTAGCTCCACTAACTCCTTTGTTGTATTTAGTTAGATTAATCTGCGGTGTTATCCAGGATACCATAAGCTAGCTCATCCTTATGCAAACATTGGTCTGCACACACGCAAAGTGAATGTGACAGACATATCGTCATGCGGGTAGGATACCACCATTGCCAGATAGGCTATCAACCAAACCTGTAATGAGGATCACCTAGATGGTTTTTCGAATGCTGAGAATTCCAGGGATTCAAGTTCAGGATGTTTGTTGGCTGAATGATTTAGAGGGTTGCTCGTCTATATAGTGATGAAAATCACTGTTTATTTTCTATTAATTCTTTTTGAGCAAGGATTTTGAATAGTGGCGATGACCACTATTATTTGATTTTGTGTTTTGAGTATTGTGGATTTGAGTTTGTGAATGGCTTTGATCCTTGTGGCCTTGGGGATGACTACCCATCCTGGTTAGGGGCGGATAGTACGAATCCTTACGACGTTGGGGACCAAGGGGATGATGGAGGTTATGGAGTAAGGGCATTGATCTGTTAGGCCTTGGGGATGACTACCCATCCTGGTTAGGGGCGGATAGTACGAATCCTTACAACTTGGAGACCAAAGGTGAATGGAAAGTGTTAGGATGATGATTTGTTGGAATTTTGTTTGTGAATGGTGTTGATCCCTTTAGGTCTTGGGGATGACTACCCATCCTTGGCTAGGGGCGTGTAGTACAAATCCTTACAACTTTGGGAACCAACTATGATTGGGATTTGGTAGTGGTGAAAACCATTGTATATGGAGGTGAATGGATAGGAAAGAGCTTGTCCTTTTGTCAATTCTCAGCATTCTAGAACCATTCGCACGGGGGGATGAGCAAGATAACCGTTTCGCTTATGGTGACCTGGATGATTGTGCAGGTTTCATCTTTCGTTCACACAACTTGGGAATTTTTATGTGTTTTAATTTGTGTTGGGATGTTACGTAACAAGGTGTATTTCAAGTGTAACTCTACCTTCATAAAATCTGTTTGACTTGATACATTACATGGCTAAAGAGCAAAATGATGACTGAATCACGAAAACCCTTGATACATTAGAAGACCACTGACTCTAGTGTGGTAAAAGCAATGCATGGTGTTTTTGTTGTTTTTGCAAAATGGAACAGTGTGGAACAAGGTGGACTAGCAGAGCAATTACAGCCTATGGTGCCTTTGACCTGTACGACCACAAATATGCAATGTATGGATGCAATGCTTTGATGCAGCTACATATTTTTTTGTGTTTTTGATGGATGGATTTTTGTGAATATGAAGATGAAGTGCGAGAAGAACTCTCTTATTGATGAATTTGAGTATGCCTAGAAATGAGATGCAAATTTTTGTTGTTTTTGATGATTTTTGTTGTTTTTGAATTTTCTTGATTTTTGACCAAGCGATTGTGGAAATCCTTGGAGCATTTTGGGATTGACCAAGCGATTGCAAGAATCCTTGGAGCCTTTTGGGATTGACAAAGCGTTAACTCCTTGGACTTTTATGATTAAAGATTGAAGTTAATTAAGAATTTTACGAATTGACCAGAATTCCAACAATCCTTGGAGCCATTTTTGGGATTGACCAAGCGATTTGCAACAATCCTTGGAGCCTTTTGGGATTGACCAAGCGATTGCAACAATCCTTGGAGCCATTTTTGGGATTGACCAAGCGATTTGCAAGAATCCTTGGAGCCTTTTGGGATTGACCAAGCGATTGCAAGAATCCTTGGAGCATTTTGGGATTGACCAAGCGATTTTGGAAATCCTTGGAGCATTTTGGGATTTGGCTCTCTTAGATATGAAATGGTCGCAAATGACTGATATTCAAGGGTTCTGTTTCCTTGATACCATCAAGAGAAGCTAGCCGGTATGTCCCGGGTCCTATTTTGCTATCAATGATATATGGACCTAACCAATTTGCCGCAAACTTGTCCCTTAGGTGGGATGGCAAACTGGAATTTTGTTGGTTTTCCTTCAAAACCAAATCACCAACCCGAAAGTCCCTCAGGTGAACTTTCATGTTGTAAGCTTTCTTAAGTCGCTCTTGATAAATACGTAAATTCTCGAGAGCATTAACGCGTCGTTCGTCAAGCAACGTAAGCTGGTCTAACCGGGCCTGCCGTGCAGAATCATCATCGATGAACTCTTGCATTGATATGCGCAGGGAAGGAATCTCCAACTCTAGAGGCATGACTGCCTCGGAGCCATACACAAGCGAAAATGGAGTGGCCCCAGTGGGTGTCCGAATGCTAGTGCGATAGGCCCATAGGGCAAGTGGGATTTGAATGTGCCAATCCTTATGACTGTCTGCGACGGTCTTTTTAAGGATGGCAACTAGCATTTTGTTTGACGCCTCTGCTTGCCCATTCGCCTGCGGATAATAGGGTGTTGAAAAGTCTGTGCTGAATCTTGTACTTTGTGGTCAAAGCACGCACGTCTTTGTTCTTGAAAGGCGTCCCATTATCCGAGACTATTTTGGATGGAATACCAAAATGACATATGATGTTATGCAAAATGAACTCCACAATGCGGGGTCCTGTCGTAGAGGTAAGCGGAATTGCTTCCACCCACTTGGTAAAATACTCTGTGGCCGTTATGATAAACGTGTGACGGCTTGACGATGCAGGGGAGATCTTTCCAATTAGATCGAAGCCCCACTGCGAGAACGGCCAAGCAGATTGGACTATCTGCAAGGCCTGAGAAGGTACGTGCATCAAATTGGCATGATGTTGACACTTCACGCACTTCTTGACATAGGTGCAACAATCTCGCTCTAAAGATGGCCAATAATAGCCCATGCGAAGAATGCGCTTTGCGATAGCCATACCACTAAAGTGGCCACCACATGTACCATCGTGCGCTTGGGCGATTGCCCAAGTGGACTCTTGTTGGTCCAAGCAACGAAGGAGGATTCCTTCATAGCTGCGACGATACAAAATGTCTCCTATTAAGACATACTTAGCCGCTTTATGCTTGAGTGCTCGTTTTGCGACATGAGTCAATCCAAGTGGGAGATTACCTAGCTTGAGGTAGTCTCTGATGGGTAAATACCGATCCTGTTGATCAGAAACCTCGACAGTATGAACAGCCAATCCCTCTTGAAGTTCATCCCTAGCAAACGTTGAATGGGATAGAACCTGTAAGAATAGCGTTGTGTTGCTATTAATGGGAGTAGGGGAGAACAAGGACCCCCAGTTGGCACGTTTCAGATGATCTCGGATTCGAGAGAACTTATCCGAGGATGGTTCAATCTGGATCATGTGGATTCCTGGCGTCAAGTCTGAGCTTGCACGCTCCATCGCGGATTGCGATAAGGTTTTGACTTGAATGGTTGTCATATCACCGGAAAGGTCTTGCGGAATTAGTGACCCCAAAGAGGCCATTGTGTCCGCAAAATGATTCGATGATCGAGGGAGTGCCTCGATGTCATACCACTCAAGTTTTGCCAAGAATTTGTCCACGAGGGCTTTATAGGCCTGCGGGACTGGGCATTTGCATTGATATACCCCTTTGACTTGATTGACTATTAACAGCGAATCACCAAAGATATTCAGTCGTTTGATGTTCATGGCGATTGTTGTCTGAAGACCTAGGAGCAAGGCTTCATACTCTGCATTATTGTTGGTGCATGGGAAGTTTAATTTAAATGACAGGGGCATTGGAGCACCCTGCGGTGTGAAGAATACAATTCCCGTGCCACCACCTTGCTCACATTTAGAACCATCGAAGAATAGGGTTATGTCGGCCTGTGACTCAGGCTCATCAGAATCTGGTGATTCGAGACATGGAAGACCCCATCATCGGGTAGTTCTATGACCAGAGGCTGATCGTCTTCAAGAGGAGCCTCTGCTAGTTGATCGGCTATGACTTGTCCTTTGATAGATTTTTGTCCAATAAACTCTATGTCAAATTTCGTCAACAACATGATCCATTTCGCCGTGCGACTACTATGATAAGTACGACTCATCATGTATCGCAATGGATTCTCCTTAGACACAACATACGTAGTGTTGCTCGACATGTAGTGGCATAGCTTTTTGGTAGCAAACACCATTGCCAAGCAGAGTTTCTCAACGTATGCATAGTTAAGTTCATAACTGACCAGGGTGCGGCTAAGATAGTAAGTAGCCTGTTCCTTGTGAAGTTCATTCTTCTGGGCTAGCATGGCGCCCAGTGCCACCTCAATAGCTGAGATGTATAAGTAGAACGACACTCCTGGTCTAGGTGGTGCCAATACTGGCGGCGAAACCAGGTATTGTTTGATCTCGTCAAAGGCCGATGGCACTCGTCATCCCAATGAAATGTAACCCCCTTGTGCAATAATTTGTTCATGGGTCGGCACTTGTCAGATAATTGCGCTATGAAGCGTTTAATCGATGTGACCTTGCCCTGCGAGACTTTGAGTTGCTTGATTGTAGTTGGGGGAACCATTTCAAGGATTGCCTTGACTTTCTTTGGGTCCACCTCGATTCCTCGCTTTGAGACTATGAAACCCAAGAGTTTTCCAGATGTGACGCCAAAGACGCACTTCTTGGGGTTTAGTCTAACTTTATGCTCCATGAGGCGATCGAGGATCTTGCTTAAGTCATCGATATGATTTGAGCGCAAAAGAGACTTGGCTAACAAATCATCCATGTAATCTTCCAAAGTTTTGTGCATGTAATCGTGGAAGATATATGTCATGGCACGTTGGTAGGTGGCGCCAGCATTTTTAAGGCCAAAAGGCATGACCTTATAACAAAATGTCCCCCAAGGCGTTGTGAACGCCGTTTTTAGTTGGTCTTCGGGATTGATACGAATTTGATTGTATCGTGAGAAACCATCCATTAGGGAGAGCATTTCGTGACCTGTTGTAGCGTCTACCAACGCGTCGATGCTCGGCAAGGGGAAATCATCCTTAGGACTCGCTTTGTTTAGATCTCAAAAATCGGTGCATATGCGAATCCTCCCGTCGGGCTTCTTGACGGGAACCATGTTGGACAGCCATGGCGGATAATCCACGCAGATGACAAACTGTGCATCCAACAGCTTTTGCAATTCGTCTTTGACCATTAAGGCCACTGTTGGATGCATCTTACGTAGTTTTTGCTTTACAGGCTTGATTGTCGGATCAAGCGTTAAATTATGCGTGACTAGCTGCGGGTCTAGTCCTGGCATATCTTTGTATGACCATGCAAAAACCTCCTTCTTCTCTTTGAGAAGGGCAATGTAGTCGGCTTGCTCTTCGGGGGAAAGACTTACCCCCAACTTGAGAATCTATGGATTCATTGGATCTGTGCCGATATCTACATCAGTCGTTTCCTCGACTGACATGTGGGATCCGTCCTCCAACTGATGTGGAGTCGGGATCAAATGGATATCATTAGCTGAATTTAGATCTGCATTGGGAACCTCGGGTTCCTCTTCAGCCTAAAAAATATCTTGAGTTGTCCCTGGGGTAAAATGATGCATTTCACCGAAAGGCCAATACTATGATGGTGATAAAGGTGAATTGACGCGATCCCAGTCGATGGCATCTATGTCTAGATGCAATGACCATGCTGGATCGGCCGGATTGCGGATGGGTGCGGTCAAATCAATGGAGATCATGTGGATGGAATGAATTTGGTCTCCATTACCACGGGTGTGATAACTTGATTCTTCTAGATGCTCCCTATACTCTGGATCTGGCTCTAGGGGAACGGGCACGAATGGATCGGCCCTATGTGCGAAAAGGAGGACAGGGTCTTCCCTCGGCATGGTTGTCATGATAGGGTCTCGGGGTGGACGGTGTTCATCGTGAATTTGGAGCCATGGATCCAACACTTGGTCCCACCCGGCTGGGTCGACCCACCATTCATGTCCTAACCTTATGCCCATTTGTCCCATTAGATCTTCATGAGTTAAAGGGCGATAATTCCGTCTCGCATGTCTGAGATAGATCATCTCAGTCTCATCTTCTGAATCACTTTCGGAGGTCCAAAAATGTTCATTCTCTTCAGCAACTGTTACTTGCGACATTGAGGGTTCTCCTTGTTCCAGTAAGTTAATCTGGTCCCATTGCGGTTGTTCCACTCTTGGTGGAGGGACCTGATTCTCTTGACATGGTATTGACTCAACTGGAACCTCTAAGGGGAATAGCTTCAAAAAGATGTCTGGACATCGTTGATGTTCTCTTTGAGGATTAATGTCCGAACTTTCACCTCTTGCTAGCAAAGGAAAGGGATTACTGTTGTTGCCAAGGGTGTTTGTTGACCATGGGAGGTAGTCTCCCAATGTATATTCTGTATTTGGGTTGGCATAAAGATCTAGTGCCAATCCCCCCTTGTTGCCTATTTCTAGGCCTTGCATATTTTCTACCAAGATGTCTAAGGGCAGGGGGTGGTTGAACCCTACTCTTGACTTATCATATGGCATCTGATATCTTGGTTGGCAAAGGACCCGCATCCCTTGTTCATATCTGCCTAGCCCGTATCCATGCCAATTGCATTGGCCGAGATATTTTAGGGCGAAGTCTGGGTTTGACAGATAGTTGATGTTTTCAACAAAAGGCTCTTCGTCTGCTTCCTTTTGCTTGGCATGGTTCAAGACCATGATCAAGGCCCCCATACACAAAATTTGTCTGGTTGGGTGGGTGACCTAGAGGAACAAGCTGTTCCTATGGGAAGGCGAGGTCTCCCCATATCCTGTACTGATTCTACTGTAGGCGTTGCCACAACATTCTGCACTAAGTACTCCCCCAGACCTATACTGGCCATTTCAACAGTGATTGTTGATGCTTGGGAGGGAGGGAACGGGAGTCCTTCTTGAGTCCATTCCATGTTTGGTGGTTTAGGAATCTCAGCTTTCGTAGTGCTAGGTGTTTCTTCTGTTGATACCGTTGAAATTGTGGGCAAACCCTCTTCTAAGGGCTGAGCCTCTTCCATGATCTGTTTTCCCTTGTCCTTCTGTTTAGCCATGACAGGTGGCATTGGTAATGAAGGAGCAGATGATGAGGATTCACCTGGCTGGGATTTTGGTGATTTGGTCACCAGTGGTGCCTACGGTATTGGACCCTGTTTAGATGGATTTAACTGGAAATCCAAATGCGTTGAAGGGAGGGTCGATTGAGGCATTAATTGTACCGCATTGCAATACTTGAAGGGTTCTAAGTCCATCGGGACTACATGTATTTCTCCTTCAAAAGCATACTTTAAGCACTGGTGAGCGATGGAAGGGACACACTTCATGTCCCTGATCCAAGGTCGCCCTAGCAGTATATTGTAAGCCATCTCGCCTTCCAACACATGGCACAATGTTGGTATTATCTTTTGTCCTACCTGGACAGGTAGAACAACTGTGTCGACTATCGAGCATATTGCATCATTGAAAGCTCGCAATGTGTATGTGGAGGCTGTGATATGAGAGGCTGGCAGCTTCAAATGTTTTAAGGCTGCAGTGGTGATGATGTTACTGGACGAACCAGTATCTACCAACACTCTCTTGTACGGGATCCCATTGACCCGCGCAACAACGTGCAGGGGTGGATCTGCCGTGTCATTCGATATTGCTTTGACTTCATCCTCTCTGAAGGTGATGACCGGCTCCGTACATCGCTTCACATGTCCCACGAAGTTGTTGAAAGAATTTGCTTCGTGAGGCTGTAATTCGATGGCTTTTAATATTTCCATAAGAGCTTCTCTATGAGGTGTTGATTGTTGAATAAGCTCGTAAATGGAAAGCCTAGCCGATGTGGTCCGCAAACTCTGCGTGAGTTTGGTTCGTATCGTGACCTCGGGTCTAGGCGGAGGCAACTGCGTTGGGCGTTGCTGAGGCTGTGATGTTGTCGGAACTTCCCTCGTAGCTACCTCGGGGGCAACTGTTGGGTACTTTTTGTTCCTTGTCACTATGCTGATCATTCCCACAAATCCTTGCATGGGAAGATTCTGTCGCACCTCGTTAATCTGGAGAGGTTTTGCCTGTGCCTCGTGGGCAGGCAAAGGGTCCTTGAATACCCCCATTTGTTGATTATTTGGCGCTATGGGGTTGTCCACGGCCAATGTTTTATTGTCGATTAAATCTTGGATTAATCCTTTGAATTTCCAGCATCCATTTAAATCATGTCCCCTTCGCCTATGGAATCTACAATACAATTCCTCTCTGTATCCCTTAGGCTTGGGGGCGTTAGGGTCTATAGTTTGGATTTCTGGCAAGGTGACTAAATTTGCCGGCGACAAGCGGTCAAATAGGGAGTCCCTGGACTCCGTGTAAGGGGTGAATTGTCGCCTAGGGCGACGCTGTTGATTCTGCTCCTGTTTCTTATTGTCTTTTTCATAACTAGGAGGCACTGCCTGGTAATTAGCCTTTTGGGGCTGCATTTCTTGCACAGGCTTGGGAACATTTATCGCAACTTGGTTAACCATAGCGGGTTGTGATTGCGTTGTCCCAGTCTTAGTGGTTTTATTCCACTCTTTCTTTTTAGGCTTGGCGATTGCGCCTTCGCCTATTTTAATCTCTTCTATAACTCTGGCTTGCGCCAAAGCTTCTTCTAAACTGTCGTATTGCTGCAGCAACAATAGACCAGAGATTGATTTTAAGCAACTCCGTGCAAACATCTGTGTAAGATCAGACATAGGGGGACGGTAGGGTAGCTTAGAAAGCAAAGCCCTCCATCGATTCCCGTATGCTGTCATTGTTTCTTCCTCATATTGCCTGAGGCTGGCCAGATCACTCAGTGATGCCTTCTTCTTTGTGTTGAAGGCAAAGCGTTCAAGAAACGCATCTACTAATTGATCTAGGTTGTTTATGTTGTGTTTGGGTAATTGTGTGAACCAATCCGAGGCAGGGCCTGCGAATGTGGTTATGAAAGTTCGAAGCAACAATGCATCATTATCTTGGATGCCGAAGCATTGACTTAGGAACCTTGTGACATGTTCTTGTGCGTCCTCTTCACCTTTAAAGACTGCCAATTGAGGCAACTTGAAGTGTTCGGGGTAAAGAGGTGTAGGCACTGAGGGATGCACTGGATGACTGCGGAGTTGACGTAATGTGGGTTTTTGATGCCCAGAAGCTTTTGTCTCCATAGACTCCAAACGCTCTAATAGCGCTTTGTATGCATCGGAAGATTTTATTTCTTCCTCTTTTGTTTGCTCCCGTTGTGAGTTATGGGAGACTGGAGGCCTATGGGGGGGTGGCCGAGTGGCAGCCCTCCCGCCTTGATGGGGCGTTTTGGCCCGCTCTATTTCTGGTTCGTACTCCTCATAAACTTCTTGAGGAGTCTCTGGGCGAGACCTATGACCTTGATTGAGTCCCCGTTGGGGGTACCCATCATTGTTTCGGGGAGTGGCCTCCCTCTCGGGTCTATAAGGTCTCGGAGGCAAAGCTTGACGAGGTCGTGGAGACCTGTCTGGCATCAAAGGGTTGTGCCTCTCATATTGTTCTTCTCTGTGGGTGCGAGGGGTTGGCACCCTCTCAGGTAGTTTATAGCGCAACTCATCCGCTTCGCGCTGCATGCGCTCTTTATTCAGGCGGTATAAGTACTCTAACTCCTTATGACCTTGCTCAAGCTGCGTGATTCGGGCTTGGCGAGCGGCATGTCTGGCGACTGCCGGGTCAACTTGGTCTGCCCTCTTTTGCTGAGGAGGCTTGAATGTTTTTCCTATGTGTTTGCCTCGATCTTGATGATCTAAAATTTCAATGGGTTGCTTCCCTCTGTCGAGGTAGGCGCCATTTACTTGAGGCTCCGGCCTCGATGTGTGATCATGATACCTAGCAGGTGCGGAAATGCAAGGTTCCCGCGTTGTTTGTTGTCCTTGAGGAATGCGATGGCTTTCCTCGTACTCCCTTTCATGGGTTTGAAAGGGGCGGGCGGAGTTAGCTCGCCTTGTGTAAAGAGCCCTACGCTCTGGATTTTGTCTTTCTGTTCTGATGGGAGGCAAAGGAGAGATACCATATCCACGTTGTCTCTCCAAATGAATACTATGCCTCTCTAGCGCTTCATCGCGCTGCGGCCACTCAGATCTAACCTCAAGAGGCGGTTGTCTATTTACATTGAAATCTACATGTAAAGCTTCTTCCCGAAAGGGACTGTGTTGAATGGGCATACCCCACAGAGGGGGTTCCCAATAAGTTCTTTTTGATGGGGCCTGATATGGACTCTCTTGTAGGCTGGACCGCCAAGGCGGTATGGCCAAGTCCTCAGGGCTAAAGCGAAGGCGACTAGCGCCCTCTCTTTGTGCACCTTCCGTAGCGTCCGCCCTTGATTGGGCTTGGCTACGGGTGTACACCATTGTGGTGCTTCTCTACTATCTAAGCAGATTTTATCTCGTTTATGGTGATTTGTCTTTTTGTCTACACTAAGCAGAAATGAACACACTCATACACAAACCGTGATTATCTCTTTTAAGGATTAATAGTGTGTCCTAAAGCTGGTTTAGTGCATTTTGATATTTTGTTTTGTTTTTGCAAGTTTTGAAGAACGTTTAAATGCATAATGTTGGCTCATATGACTCCCATAAATGGTCGCCCCTTCAATATACCATTGTCGGACCGATATACCAACCTCTCTATATACCCGCCCTTACGAGAGGGAAACTATAGGTACGTGAGAGCAGATGGTACGTGGAACATAGGCGGTACGGAAGGGGGGATTGTCCTGTTAATGACACCTACCATAGAAGACTTATCCTCGCGTGCATGGGAATCACCCCAGCAACACTCGGTCAGCTTTCATCAGGATTTACGCCTAACAACAGTGACAATCGGGGAAATGGATGCAAAGCTAAGCCAAGGTGGTGATGAACCCACCGTTGGTCTTGCTCAAGGGCTGGGGTTTTACGACCAGCTCCTTGGTTCAAATTTACCACGTGAAGTGTGTGGAGTTCATTTTATTTTTAAAAATGAAACAAGCAGCGAAAAAGAAACCTTTCCCTATGCCATACAAACACTACAAACCGGAAAACAACAAGTAGAAATTTAAATTTTTTTTTTTTTTAAATAAAGCAAGAAAAATTTATGGAAAATTTCTCTACCTTTCTTTAATAACTAAAAAAAATGAAAGTAAAAAATTAAACAAATAAAATAAACAGAAATATTACAACAGAAAATGACATGGACAGTTAGAAACCGTTACCTCTTTTCTGCCCGGACTTGCTATTTCTGACCTTCGGCTTAAGAAAGGTACCTGTTAAGCACAAAACACAACAAATCTGATTAGTTTCTGTGATTTAAAAAAATCAGGGAACGGTCCCACCGTGATCGCCACTGAAAGCATGAGATTCCGGAAGGAAGAAACTACTAAGATATAATGAAAACAGAACTTTTGAATCAACCAAATATAAAGGAGAAAAGCAGGGGCACAACCCTTTTGTATTAATTTCATTCGGTTACAATACATCTCCTACCTTTTCAGGGGCTAGGAGTGTTAGTCTGTCTTGGTTACGATCATGATTAATATCTCTTCTTTCCGCATGCCCACATGCCAAGTGGGCGGGCCAACGTATTGCCGTCGCTGGTGTTAGTGAGTCTTCGCTTACTGCTGCTTACCCTACGTTCAGAGACACAAGAAAGTCGTTAGTAGCACCTGCAATAAAGGGACAAAGCGTTTGTCTTTAAGAAGTAATGAAAAATGCATGTGAAGGATTGTTTAAATGCGTGAATGAAACAACCCTACGTAAAACTGCAACTTTTACAGAGAACAGAAAACAACATGCATTCGAAAACAGCATGTATTCGAAAACATAAAACGTAAACTGTTATTTTAACATATTCGAAAACATCATATATTATAAAACTAAACTATCATTAAAACAGTCGGCCGATTCTAAACGCTGTAGTCTCTATCTCGAGCATCACCAAAAGTTGTTGCCTATAACTACTTGCTGCATATATATGTTAAACTAATCACTGCAACCTGCTACTTTGACAGAGAACCCAACATCTAAAAAGATGCGATAGTATTTGACATGCGGCTCTTTGAACGTTAGAATATAATGTATAATATATTTGAGATACGTGATTAAATACAGAATGAGCCAAAGCCGCAATAGCACGATGATATATATTCGCTAAACTATTTAAATATGACAATACGTGACATATATTTCCTAAACTCCATGTTGTAAACTATGTAAATAGCACACAGTAAAACACAAGATAAACGCGTGATACAGAATGAATCGAAATGAAGCTAGCAAAAGGCGTGGGGTGCCCAAGCGGGCCGCCCTCGTTAGAACTTAGTTTCGATGCCAATCCACTAGGGATGGGTTCAAAATCTAAGACTGTGGTGTTGTCGGCAAATTAATGGGATATAGTGATCCAATGTCTGGTTTGAAGGTCAGACTCACACTTCTGAAAACCACCCACCAACCTCTCTTGTGAAAGAGATTCTGGATGTGAAGAAGGTAAAGTCTAAACTGATGCAATCGGGTCTTCAAATGAACAGCACTTCGTTGTGTTCACTCAAAAAATCTTCTCCTTCTTACATTGCATTGAGCTAGTTTTTATAGAGGATTTCGCCTCTGAAACATTAATGTCAAACCCTAAATCCGTAGGGGCCGCTGAGATTTGACCCTTGTCAGGTGATTTATGAGACATGGCTCGCACTGAGATTATCGCTAGGAACTCACGTCAGTAGTTATGAGGCATGGCCTCGGATCGGATTTGCTGTTGAAACTGCTCGTCTCATTAATGCAGTTGGTGAAGTCCGTCGTTCTACAGACCCACGGGGTCTCTTTTAAAAAAATGATATGCAGTGACGCCACGTGGCGGCCATGCCTTCCACGTGGCGACCATGCTGAAGTCCGTCTCTGATTGATGCCTTTGAATGCTTTTGCTTTAAGCGCAAAATGCCGAAGTGTCGCGATATCGCGACACTTCGACCGAGGTTCCCCCTTTGGGCCTTAGGTGTCGCGATATCGCGACGTCGCGATATCGTGACACCCTCGGCCGAAGCTCCCTTCGGGCCTTAGGTGTCACGATATCGCGACGTCGCGATATCGCGACATCTAAGGCCAAGGCTCCTTGTAGCACCCTAAAATTGGCGTAGTAAAATTGGAATAATTACATTCACCTTAGTAAATAAATTTAAATTCAAATTTAACCTCCCAAACCGCCCGTTAACCGTCGAGAAACCCGTTTCCTCCTTTTTCGTGCCATTTTTAGCAGTTGTTTTGACCGTTTGACGATATCGTCTCCGATCAGACGATATCGCCCCAGATTTGACGATTTCGTCTGGACTAGAACGTCCAGACGATTTCGTCGCAAAACTGAATTTGCATAGTTGGAATCCGTTCCAACGGGTCTCCAATCCGGGCAGAAGCGTGTCTGCGTCGTTGGGACCCTTCCCCCGTTGGAGATCTCCCAAATTGGGATGATCTCCAACCTCCCAACAACTATCCTATGCCTATTTAACTCTAAGACTTTTCCCTCCCCAACCCCTGGCTGAATTTTTATGCAAATTGAACCCTTATGCTCTAAAACATCGTAATTCATATTTTGCATTAGTCCTATAGTCATTTCATTGCAGGTACACCACTGGTTTTCAGTCGGAGCCAGTACCTATCGCAGACCGACGAACTCTGTCAAGATCGGAGGCGATCTCGTCAAATTCGGGACGATCTCGTGCGATGCGAGACGATTTCGACTGCAGCGCACATCGAGGCAATCAGTGCCTGGAGTTTGTTCTTCTGTCTCTTTTCTCTGTCATTTTATGTTGTAAATTAGATTGTTTATTCAGTTTTTATATTATATTGCATTTGGAGTTCACCCATTTTGTCTAAGTTTACAGATTAAGATCATATTATGCTATCTAAACACAGTTATTTGCATTTACTTCTGTTCTTGTATATTGTTCAACACTCATATTACTTGTTTTACATAGTTTGCCCCTGTTTGCAAAATAGAATTTCTCGTATTTCGCATCTGTTTGCTGTTTTGCAGGTCTATGATGAATTTGTCTGACGAATTCGTCAGATTTTAGACGATCTTGTCAGTTCAGACGATTTTATCAAATTGAAGGCGATTCTGTTGAATTGCGGACGATCCAGACTGCTTCAAGCTTTAGAAACTCCATCAGACTTCCGGATCAGGTAATCTTCATTGGCCTCCTGCAAATTCTCTGTTTCTGTTTTCCTTTTTGTTTTGTTGTATGCATTTAAATTGCATTTTCATGTAGTTTAAGTTAGAATCATTCGGCCAAACCTAGGATGAATGTTTAAAAATAAAACGAACTCATCAAAACTCATTCCCAAAACCTAGGCGTGGAAACTGCCGTCAAATGTTTCCTGGTGAACCCACCATCCGTCGAAAAATCACCAAAATGCACCTCCCTTGAGAGGCGGGACCTTCGCAAAGTCCTCTCGTCTGAGGTACCGCACCATCCTTTTCCCATCCTCCTTTCGGGCGCGGATCCAATAGCCTGAAGGTAGGGGTGCGAAAAATTTGGAGCGATACATTTTGGTGAACCCGACGTGAATGCATCATAACCTTTTGAACAAAAACAAACAAGACAAAAAAAAAAAAAATTTAGATGCATTTTAAAACATTTAAGGTTCAAAATCATGTTTAGATGGTAGCTCCTAAAAAGAGGTTAGCAGTTACTATAAACGTAGTAAACCAATTAGCGGCCATAGAAGTTAATTATGTCCTTAGTGTCCCTGAAGCAAGTAGAAATCAATCCTTGTGGGACGAGCTTATCGGGAGACTTAGTATCATTTCATCTAGGTCCACACAACTTAAGCAGATTAAGAGGCTAGTCTTGGATAGAATCCTGGATCCTCATCAATTAGTGTTCTATCATGAACTTCGGAGAGCTTGCCATAGGTGGTTAGCCTATAGGAGAGCTTTAGTATCTTCGAGTTGTTTAACTTTCGAGGAATATCTTGAGAATGCAGACATTGTACACCGATTCCTAGTTCTTATAGAGGACTTAGAAGTTGTTCTTAGAGATAGGGAAAGATGGAATAGAGTTCCGAGAGCTATGTTATATTGTGAATATTGTCATGAGATTTACTTTTATCAACCGGCATCTGAGATAGACAATATTACCATAGCCCTTTTCATCAAATTCTTAAAAGAAAACTTTCAATTTGAAGAAGAACATTTCATGACCCACTGAACGACTTGAACCTATTAATGATATTCATAGATTATTCATAGAAGATTAGTTCATCTACTTTTAGCCTTATTATTATTGTGTGCATTTCTTGTTTCATTTGCTGTCTTTATTATATTGTTTCAAAGAAAAACTAAAAATCAAAATCAAAAAAAAAAAAAACATAGTAAAAAACTTAAACATTTCATTTACAATATTGCATTAGGTATATATAAATATATACCTTTTAATTTGTTGCATATATATATATATATTTTTATATATATATATATATATATATATTTGCTGAAATCAAAACTTAGCACCATGACTAAACTTAGGAATGGTAAAGAAATTTTAGGAGAAGGAGAAGATTGGCTACAAAATACAAGCTGAAAACCCAAATGTCCTTCTTGGAGATACAAATCCGGAAGGTGAAACTCTAGGTCAATCGGATGAAGACTTAGGTGAAGATAAGGAACAAGAAGGAAGTGTTAAAGAATCTTCGTCCCCTAGAATAGCTCCAAATGGAGGCATCACTTTTGACAACGCAGAACATTTTCAAAAATTTCTTAATCAACATATCGACATCCTTAATGTGGCAGTCCGTATTGATAAAGGGGAAATTAGTGATGCTCAAGCAGTCTTAGAACGGGCGATTGATATGCAAACTAATCCTTTGTCTTTCATTGATCAAGAAAGTGATAAGGGTGGACCATCTAATGCGAATATGGTCACTATAGCCCAAGCCATGACCAAACAACGGGTCACCCAACCTCCTAAGCAACTTGTTACTCAAACTAAGATCACTCCCACACAAAATAAAATTCCCTTCACTACTTCCTTCCTCCAAACAGGTTGAGCAAAATGCTTTAAATAGACAAAAATCTAAAACAAAGCCAAATACAAACTTTCAACAATCTACAATACAACACAATCCAACTTCAAAACTCCTCCATAATATCTTTCCTACCAATGTTTTACACAATAGTAACATGGCATCTAATCTGCATGTTCCTCCATCCTACGCCCATAACACTTATGGCAATGCCCCACCAAATCAATATGGGGGGCAAACTAGTAGTTTGGAAGCTATGGTGAAACAATTGGCTTCACGTATGGACTAGATAGATCCCTACAGTCCCTCGTATAATTATCGAGAGATTTGTAGCCAACCATTGGATCCCATAGTGGTAGCTCAACCATACCCTAAACATTTTCCCATGCCCGTCCTGCCTATCTATAAAGGAACCGAAGATCCCATAGAACATCTTCGCATGTTTAGGATAGCATGTCATGACATATCGCATAACGACTTGCTATTACTAAAAATGTTCCCCAAAAGTTTAGGTGGAATGGCGTTAGAGTGGTATTATCAATTGCCCACTCATTCCTTAAGAAACTTTGAAGAAGCAAGTTGAGTCATTTGTTCATCAATTTAGTGCCTACATCGAGAGGCATGTAACTATTAAAGACCTATACAATTTAAAACAAGATAAAGACGAATGTTTTGCTGATTTCTTAGCAAGATGGAGACAATTGACGGGAAAACTGCACTTTGTGCTACCCTATAGGGAAATGTTAGACATTTTCATTAACAATTTACAAGAACAACTTTCTTATGAGCTATCAACAACTACTTTGACTACCTTCGATCAAGCTATAGACTTAGCTCGAAGGGTAGAAGATGCCCTCATTAGGAGAGGCCAACTTAGAAAGAAGGATGATGAGAAAACATCTAGAAATCAATATAAAAACAAACGGGTTGTCGGTGATGGAGTCAGTGACAGCAGAAATGTTGCTAATGTCAATGCAACAAAAACAACAGAAAAATTCATCTTGAAACCTCCTGATAAGCCTCCTCGAGAGTTCACTAGATTAAACCAACCTTTATCAACTATTTTACCTCAACTTCTTGAAAGAGGTTTAATCCAACTGCCAGCTATCCGGGAACCTGACCCAAGCATACCCGGATATAGAGCTGATTTGCACTGTGATTTTCATAGAGGTCCTGGACATTCTACCAACGCTTGTAAGAGATTGAAACATAAAATACAAGATTTGATTGACAATAATGAAATGGAAGTGCAAGCCTTCCAACCTAAACAAAACCCTCCTAATAATACCCAAAATACTGTTCCCCAAAATCAAAATCAGAATGCCAATCAAACTTTAGACATATTTCAACACCCTTTACCAAGACATGGTAAAGAGGTAGCCAATCAAATTGAACATCACAATGTTCCCCCTCCTACCCGATATGTAGGAACCATTAGCGGGCAATTACATGTTCAGGACTCTCACACATTCGACACAACCTTATCCCTGGTTACAACCAGGCTCTTACATAATTTTCAAACTTCTGATTCTAGCAATATAGAGTCAGATAGTGAGAGTGAAGTAGACACCATTCAATCGAATAGTTCTGAAAACGAATCAGATCCTATTCAACCTATCACGGATGCTAATGTTCCGGAAGAACCATTTCCCAGAAGAGTCACTACTCGACCTTCTTCTAATGAAGTCCTTCCTTATGAACAAGCCATAAACTCTCAACCGAGACCCTTTCAACGTCATCACTATAACATTGTAGGTACCATCGGAGTCGTCACTCGACAACAAGCTCAAAATCCCCAACAAGAACCAAACCAGAACGATGGATCAGCTCCATTTGTTCTGAAAAATCCTAATAAAGGAAGTCATGCTCCTATTGTTCAAACTAAACCCCCTTACAGCATTAATGAGCAATTGTCTAATACCACCGCCAGAATCTCCCTTTTAGATTTATTAAGATCCTCCCCCACCCATAGGGATGAATTGATGCTTACTTTGAGCCAGATGATGGTACCTCAAAACATCCAACCCGAAGCTATGGCCAATACTATCATCACGCGAGAGATTGATTGTATTGACTTTCGGGATAAAGATATCCCACAACACAGTTTACACAAGGATAATCCCTTGTATATTACAGCTTTAATTGGGGATGTAGCTGTCAAACGAGTCCTGATTGATAATGGCTCATCTCTAAACATCTGCACCTTTGACTTCTACCAACGATTTGGTTTTAGAAGTGATGAAATGAAGAAGACTGATATGATTATCAAAGCCTTTAATGACGAAACACAAGAAACGTGTGGAGTCATTACCCTCCCATTGCAAGTTGGTCCTAGAACCCTTGAGACAACTGTGTTCATTGTACATTGCCCAGCATCGTACAATATACTTTTGGGTCGCCCTTGGATTAACGCCATGCGAGCAGTCCCATCAACTTTACACCAATGTGTTAAGTTTGAGTTTAAAAATCGGTTGGTCACTATTCATGGTGACCCTAGACCTTTGATATGTGTGCATTGGCGAGAACCGGTTGGAGTGCAATTTTGCCCTGCTCTGTCATCCACATATCCTAGTTCTTCTTCATCTAAATCTGTGAAATATAAACCCATCATTTCATCTATTCCTCCTCCATTAACTTCATCTTCCCATATAGATCAACCACCTGCTAAACAAATCACTGTAGAACATCAAAAAGCTCTTAAAACTACAACCAATTCTTCAAGTTCTAATCCCATAAATTCAAAACCTTGAGACACATCTATCATACCTTCCACATCTCAAAACATAGGTAATAAGCCTTCTACATCTTATGCCCTTTACGATGATCTTTTACCGATTTATCTACAACCTTAATATCAGAAAAAATGAATGATTTCATGCAAGATTCAGACCTTTTAAATCAATTGCCGCCATCTCCTCGTACTTTGGGCCTCCCACAACCTATGGGAAGTACTTACCAAGTCGGGAGTTGCGCCTTCATTTACAAAGGATATGAGCGGGGAAGAATCCCTCGAGAATATCAAAACCCATCATGATGGATATGCTCGGTGCTATTTTACCAACGATTATATTAAAGCTAAACCCATGATGCTTAAAATGGGATATAAAGGGAAAGGCTTAGGACCTTTCCAAAATGGCATGAAAGAACCTTTCGAGGTAGAACCATGGCACTGCCCGATGTGGTGTGGGCCTATTACCTAGTAAGGGTCAACCCTTTCCTTTTGAGGATGATGATCATCTCATATGCTATCAAGACTATTTGGATAGACATGTTGATTTACCTCTTAAAAATCCGTCATTTTCATGCAACATGCTATCCATAGCATACCCTGAAATGATTGCTGACCCCGATGAAGAGTTGGAAGGAGATATCTTCCATGATGTCTCTGTTGAAGAGATGTTGTATAACGGGTTTTATTTTGATGGTTCTATACCAACCATAGCTCAACTTGAGGCCACCGACCCTCAGAACGAATTATCTAAATTAACTTTACAAGAGTTACAAGAGTTGGGCGTTTCACCTGCCCCACCTAATTTTGAAAGAGATCTACACATGGAGGTAGAAAATGTCCTTAAAATTAATATTGGACCTGAGGAAAACCCTCACATAATCAACATTGGAGCGGAACTAAGTCAAGAAAAACAAGAACAATACATTGCATTTCTTAAAGGGTATGAAGATGTCTTCGCTTGGACATATGAAGATATGCCAAGTCTAGACCCTTCTGTAGTCATGCACCACCTAGTGGTCCATCCAGATGCTAAACCTGTTAAACAAAAACTTAGAAAAATGCATCCCAAAGTGGCTCTGCTAGTCAAAGGGGAGTTAGAAAAACTCCTGAATGTTATCTTCATACAAGCTATTGATTATCCTGAATGGATCTCCAATGTAGTTCCAGTCACCAAGAAAGAAGCCACCAAAGTTAGGGTTTGCACAGATTTCAGAGATATTAACGCTGCATGCCCTAAAGACGACTTTCCTCTTCCAAATATGGACCAAATTATTGATTTTACTGCCGAAAGTGGGATGATGTCCTTAATGGACGGATTCTCCGGCTATAATCAGATCAGGATAGCTCCTGAAGACCAGGCTAAAACAGCCTTCATTACCCCCTGGGGTACCTTTTGCTGGAAAGTGATGCCCTTTGGCCTAAAGAATGTCGGGGCAACTTATCAACGGGCCATGACCTACATCTTTCATGATATGATGCATGATATCCTACATGATTATGTAGATGATATTATAGCTCGCTCTCTTATTGAAGATCATCATTTAGACGATTTAAGAAAAGTTTTTAATCGATTACGAGAATATCTCATTCGATTAAATCCAGAAAAAATGTATATTCGGAGTTAAATCCGGCAAGTTATTAGGGGTTTTAGTTTCTTTACGTGGTATCGAAATTGACCCTCTCAAAATTGCGGCTATCATTGATATGCCCGCACCCACTAATATATCTGAATTACGAAGTTTACAAGGTAAACTTCAAGCTATCCGTCGCTTCATTGATAAGCTTGGCGGACAAAAGCTGGTCCCTTTCTTAAACTCCTTAAGAAGGACGTCCCCTTTAATTGGGATACAGAATGTAGAGAAGCTTTTGAAATTCTCAAGCAATATCTCCTTAAACCTCCGATGCTTTCACCACCTAAATCCGATCGCCCATTTCTTTTATATATTTTTGCTTTAGATTATGCCTTAGGAGCTATGTTAGCTCAGCTTGATGATGAAAAACGAGAACGCGCTAATTATTATATTAGCCGAACTTTCGTCAGTTATGAAACTCGCTATACAGCGTTAGAAAAGTTATGTCTAGCGGTCGTGTTTGCTACGCAAAAATTACGACATTACATGCTTAGCCAAAAAACGTATGTCATTGCCAAATATGATCCTTTAAGATATCTCATGAGTCGACCTTATTTATCGGGTCGCACAGCCAAGTGGGTTCTTGCTCTAAGCGAGTTTGATCTCACCTTCATAGGACAGAAGTACGTTAAGGGTCAAATCATAGCGAGATCAATTAGTCTGCTGCACCCTTAGAGTCTATTCATCCCCTCATTATCGAGTTTCTGATGAATGCCTTCAATTAGAGGCGAGACCTTGTTGAACAATGGTCCTTATACTTTGATGGAGCCCGATGCATGAGTGGGGCTAGTGCGGGTATTATTTTAATATCTCCGCAAAAACATCTTATTCCTCTGTCCTTCAAACTAACCTTTGCTTGCACCAACAATACTGCTGAGTATGAAGCTCTAATCCTTGGATTACGAGCTGCTTTAGCGCTTAAAATTAAAAACCTCTTAGTTTTTGGGGATTCCCAATTGGTTATAAACCAAATTAATGAAGTTTATCAAACCAGAGATGATAAACTTCGCCCATATAAGGCCTATGTTTTACAACTAATGGCCTTGTTTGATCAAGTTACCTTGGAAGCCATTCCTCGAACTAGCAACCGTGCAGTCGACGCCATGGCCGTCGTTGCATCTCTCTTGCCCTTGGAGTTAGACGACGAATATGCCACTATCATCATTCGTCGACTCCAGGAACCCGCTTCACATAAGTCATGCTTAGAGCCTTTGGATGTGTTTCTAATCAAGGAAACCACTCCTGAACTCTAGTATATAGACATATTTGATTTCCTCCAAAATGGGACTTTCCCTGCTAATTCTAATCGCAACCGGCGTCGGTTATTACGTCGACGAGCAAGTCGATTTGTAATCATTGGCAATACTTTATATAGGAGATCTTTTGAAGGTATCCTATTAAGATGTCTAAATTTAGAAGAGTCTAAATCAGCCTTAAGTGAAGCCCACGATGGATCTTGTGGAGGACACTTTAGTGGTAGCGTCATTGCTAAAAAGCTCCTTCGGATAGGATACTTTTGGCCTACCATGGAAACGGATGCACATGAATATGTGCGCCATTGCGACAAGTGTCAAAAACATGCTGACCTTGTCCATGCGCCTGCACAAGAGCTGCAGGCTATTTCTTCTCCTTGGCCCTTTTCTAAATGGGGCTTGGATATTATTGGTAAAATTAACCCTGTGTCTTCTGATGGACATAAGTTCATCATAACCCCACTGAGTATTTCACGAAGTGGGTCGAAGCTATGCCTTTAGCTTCCTGCACTGGTTCACAAGTCTCTAAATTTATTTTTAATCAAATCATCTGCAGGTTCGAATTCCTGCAAATCTCATCTCTGACAATGGAACTCCATTCAAAAATAAAGATGTTAAAAAATTATGTCAAAAATATAAGATTCAACATCGTTGGTCTACTCCCTATTATCCTCAGGGTAATGGTCAAGCAGAAGCTTCTAACAAAACTCTAATCAAAATTCTCAAAAGACTAGTCAATAAAACTGGCCGTGACTGGCATATTCAATTATATCCAGCCCTGTGGGCTTATCGAACTAGTGTTCGAACCCCCACAGGCACTTCACCATTTGTTTTGGTATATGGTGCCGAAGCAGTTTTTCCATTTGAATTAGAAGTTCCTTCTTTGGCTCTGCTACTTCAAGACACCGAAGTAGGAGATGAATATCGCGCTGGCAGACTCAGTCAGCTGGAACTCCTAGACGAAAAATGCATCAATGCTTTAGAGCATCTCCGTGCATACCAAAACAAGCTTAAAAGAGCATATAATAAGAAAGTTCGTCATCGATCCTTTGAGATTGGCGATCTTGTTCTAAAAGAAAATCAAAAAAATACAAATGCAACCAAAGAGCTGAAAGGTAAATTTGAGCCCAAGTGGCTTGGACCATACATCATTACTTGCAAAATTTGAATCGGGAGCATATAAATTATCTACCTTAGATGGTAAAGAACTTAAAGAACCCATGAATATTTTACATCTCAAACGTTATTATGCATAAATTTGATTATTTCATCCATGTATATATTTGTTCAAAATCATTCAAAACCCTCAAAAACATTCATAAAATCTTCAAAAATCTTCAAAAATATTTATCGCATTTATTTTGTAAAGTTTCTTTTGCTTTAAAACAAAAATCAACATAAAAATCCAAAAACAGCTATATGCTTGACTCTTTCGAAACCAAAACAATATATAGAATAAAGAGAGAGTCAACATTCTCAAAACTTTCTCAAAATCATTATTTTCTTACAATTACTTCAGTTATATGTTTCAACTTATTTTGGATAAAACTAGCATTTATTTGGCATCCCTCACTTGCACACTCACATAATAAATATCTTGATTTTATACGGCATGATTACTAATCTCTCTTATATCAAAGTTCACAAAAATCAATTAAATAAAGTTTGAGCATAGAGAATTGATCTTGGTATTTACTTAAACCAAGCACATCTTTTCACAATAAAATGATTATATTTGTAATTTCCATGTTTTGCTACATAGTAGAACTGATTTCTTGAGTGAAAAGTTTCCCCTGCTATCCTATCATGCACATGGTCTAGAATCTTTGAGAATTGGCAAAAGGACAAGCTCACCCCTACCCAGAATAAAAATCCCTTGCTCTATAGCTAATCCGAGCAAGTATCCCTAGAAAAAGAAAAAGAAAAGAAAAGTTCAAGAAAAGAAGAGAAAAGAAAAATGTTATTCTATATCAATATTCCAAGTATTCTCAAGCACTATCTCAAAAATCAAGCAAAAGAAAAATAAGCAAAGTTCAAAAGAAAGCAAGAAAGCAATAAAATCCCTTTCCCTACCCTTTGAAAAAAAAAAAAGAAGGGTTGATGAGCTTGAATCCCTGGAATTCTCAATTATTCGAAAACTGTGAGGTAAGCCCCATAACAATTGGTTTGTGCCCAACTCTGCTTGGCCTTGGGTAACTCCTAGCGTGGCGATATATACATCACATTAGCGACCTTCTTTTGTACGGACCTATGTCTGCTTATGGATTAGCTAGCTCTTGATAATCCGATCTACATAGTAGCCTAGTATGGTTATATGCATCTACATCATGGTTAATGAACACTTAGTTGGTTTATTCAAATCACTTGTATCATAGTATCTTGCTCAAAACTGGTAACTGAACCATACAATTGCACACACATTTGTATTTGAGAGATTTTGTCTATCATTATGATAAATCAAGATTGGCAATGAATTCACTTATGCACATGGGATTCCTTATAAATCTAATTTTTTCAAAATACTTTGAAATATTATTTTTGCAACTTGTTTGGAATAATCAAGTACAATTATTTACCACAAAGACAACTATATAATAGAAGAAATCAAAAATTTCAATTAAAACATATCATATATATCTTATCGACTTTCGTGACGATGGTATAATTCCAAAACCAAAATTGGAGTTTTATGCTTAGCGCAAGTCCTCATTTTCATCTTTTATGTTCATTAAAAATCAACCATGCAATAAAACTATTTTCTTTGATCTTCGCGATGATGGTATAAGTCTATACCTACATATTCTATACCTAGCGAAAACCATTGTAACAATATTTTCTCCAATTTATCAAAATTCATAAAAACCATATGACTTCATTCTATTACACAAATTATGCTTTTCAAAAGCAAACACATTTTTATTATTTCATATCATTATGTCAACCTTTGCATTTTGCAATGATGGTATAATTCTTAAGGAATTATTCAACAATTTTATCACACTTAGGAATTTATGCCTAGCAAAAATTATTTTACAATATTTCATGCATAATATTTTTATGGAAATCTGAAAGCAAACCATCATCATCATCATTTGCATCATCACAACAAAGTCTTAAGGCAGTCTCTTAAGCACTCTTTTCTTTTAACAATATTTCTATCCTGGGACTAGCTTGACGGCCGAGTGAGCAGTGACTCCATGAAATGGTCTATAATAGCGACAATGTCCTTTGAAATTATTGTTAGAAATCTCTTTTTATTTTATCACATTTCATTACAACCAATCAATTTGTTACATCAGATTATTTCATTTAAAATATTTATAGCATGACATCCAAGTTATAATATTTTCCAAAATGACATAATTACATGAATCATCAATAAAATCATTACATCAATCAACTCAATCAATCAATCAAACATAAAAAGCATCATAAGCATCACATAAGACAAGTCATATGATCAAAAAATATCTCATCTATATATATCAAGAGAATATATACATCATCAAAACTAGATTGGTATGCCACAATCTGTACCTCGGCATACTCAATCCTCTATCAATACAAGTATAATACAATCTCAGTGGCAGTATCCTGCCCTCTAGCCTCGAGAGCCTCTAGAGCTCTCGGCCTCATCTCCTCCCCCGCCCTGCGGAGGACGAGGTGGTCCCATCGCAGTATGTGTGGTGCTGCGAGTCCTCGTCATCGATCGGGATGAGCTCCTCGTCGACCTGTCTGATAGGATCTGCTATGGCGGTGGCGGCTGTACCCTACGGCCCTCCGGCACCGCACGGTAGTATAGCGCATGATAGAATGCAGTCTAAGAAATTGACCGTAGCATCTCCTAAGTGCTTACCCCTCCGCCTCGTGCCCTGAGACGAGCATTCTCGTCTCATAGCTGCGACACCTCGGCTGGTCTTGTGCGGTGCATCCTGTAACGTCTGCACCTGAGCTCGCAGATGATCTCTCTCTGCCCGGAGAGTAGCCATCTCGCTACTCTCTCCAATGTCCACACCCTTGCCCTTATCAGGCGATGGTGGCCTCTGTGGAGATGGGGGTCTCGCCTCCCTCCTCTCCCTCTCCCTCTACCGTGGCCTCTCCTGTGCCTGTGGCCTCCTCTGCTCTCCTCTGCCGTGACCCCGGGCTGCCTCTACCACCGCCTGGCGTCGCCTCCCTATCCGACGCACAACTGCGTGGATCGGTCCCTGTGCCCTCGTCATCCGAGGAGGGCGGATGCCTGTGTACCAGGCATCGTAGCCATCGGCTACTCCTGCGTCGTCCCCATCCACTGGCTGGATGGGGGCATCGTCTGCGTCCTGGCTCCAGAAGCGCTGCATGTCAGGAGCCCCGCTAACCGTGGTGTTATCCCGGACAGTCCGAGAAAACTCGTAATCCCTGAGAGATGGGATCCCCTGCTGTAGACCGAACTATCGCAAAACTCGGTCATAGCGGTGGAGCTCCACCTCTCCCCTCTCCATCCGTAGCCAGCAGACTCGCTCGATGCGAGCCGGCTCTGTGCATCCTCTGCCCACCCTGGATCCTGCCTCCACGGCCTCCGGGTGATGCAGTCCAGGACCAAGTCATCCGATAGTCTCCGGGACACCGGCGGGTCGATCCGTCGTTGTGCCCCTCTCCGGAGCCACCAGTAGAAGACTCGGGGCCTCTCCCCGTCAACCCCTGTCGGTGGAAGCCCTATCGGCCTCCGCACCGCAATGTGCTCCCAGCACCAAACCTGTAGGAGCGATGTCATAACCAGACATCGGCCGCCCTTGTATACGACCCCATGCAGGATCCTATACAATCGGCATAGAACAAAGCTGCCCCAAGCAAATCTGTAGCCATGATCGCGCATGTCGCAGATCACATCTGCCAGCATCCATGGTACCCTGCAGCCGCTACGGTGGCACAGCGAAAGTCCACCAACCACCCCGGCCAAAACTCGTGTCGGTGTAGATGCCCCGGGCATACGGCGAAGTGCCTCGATGTTCACTCCGCCCTTCTCCGGGGTGAAGCTCGGGTCACCGCGAGTCGTCCCATCGCGTGGCCCCGATTGGCCGTAGGTGTGATCATCCTCCCTTGTATGGGGATTCTAAGAATCCTCCATACATCCTCTAGTGTGGGAGTCATCTCCCTGTCGGTAACCGAAAACATGAAGAGCCGGGTACCACCTCTCTGCTAGGGCCGTCAGTAGCCCCATGTCTGTAGATACTTGTGGCATCTCTGCCACATGTAGTAAGCCGGCTCTGTGCCAGGTGATCTCGCTCTGCTTGTGTCAGAGCGGCCAAGTCATCTCTTAATCCTCCATATTTCCACTCCCTGCTCTTTAGTAATCCTCTCTGCAAGCATAAACATCAAAACAACAAACAATCATTAATAACAATTTTAGCAATCAATAATGCAACTTAAAGATCAAAATTTTGCAATTGATGATATCGCCCACTATTGGCCGATATCGTCCGAAATTTGAGCAAAATCGTCTCCAATTTCGCGTGTCGAAATCGTCTCTAATTTGATGAAATCGTCCCTTTTTCGTCGATCCCTTCGGGCGAAATTGATGAACTTGAGACGATTTCGTCGAACTAGGGACGATTTCGTCCGGACGACGTCGATGGCCAAAAATGGCCGCGATGCTCAAAATTCACCTAAAAATCCATCTAAAAAGCATGTAAAATCAAATTAAATCAATTCTAGATCAGTTTAAACCCTTACCCGTAGACCGCGGCGGACCTCTGCGGATATGTGCGCTGTCTCTACCATTTTTGCTCCGAGCTCTCAAAACAGTAAAATGAACAGTAACAAATGAATTAGGGTTTTACCCTATTTTTCTTAATTTTATTCAACAAATAATTTTTTGCTTTTCCGCGTTTTTACCTCAAACGTTCGATTTGGGTAAAAACACGGAGGGGGCACCATAGTAAGTTGTCGTACGATTCGACCAAGAATCGTCGCCTAAAAATGGGAATAATTTTTTGCTTTCTCGTAGATCGAGAAGAACTCATCTTTAACGCATTTTCTTCGGAAAATTCGCTAAAGAGGGGGCAAAATGTAGCACCCTAAAATTGGCGCGATAAAATTGGAATAATTACATTCACCTTAGTAAATAAATTTAAATTCAAATTTAACCTCCCAAACCGCCCGTTAACCGCCGAGAAACCCGTTTCCTCCTTTTTCGTGCCATTTTTAGCAATTGTTTTGACCGTTTGACGATATCGTCTCCGATCAGACGATATCGCCCCAGATTTGACGATTTACGTCCGGACTAGAACGTCCGGACGATTTCGTCGCAAAGCTGAATTTGCATAGTTGGAATCCGTTCCAACGGGTCTCCAATCCGGGCAGAAGCGTGTCTGCGCCGTTGGGACCCTTCCCCCGTTGGAGATCTCCCAAATTGGGATGATCTCCAACCTCCCAACAACTATCCTATGCCTATTTAACTCTAAGACTTTTCCCTCCCCAACCCCTGGCTGAATTTTTATGCAAATTGAACCCTTATGCTCTAAAACATCGTAATTCATATTTTGCATTAGTCCTATAGTCATTTCATTGCAGGTACACCACTTGGTTTTCAGCCGGAGCCAGTACCTATCGTAGCCGACGAACCTGTCAAGATCGGAGGCGATCTCGTCAAATTCGGGACGATCTCGTACTGATGCGAGACGATTTCGATTGCAGCGCACATCGAGGCAATCAGTGCCTGGAGTTTGTTCTTCTGTCTCTTTTCTCTGTCATTTTATGTTGTAAATTAGATTGTTTATTCAGTTTTTATATTATATTGCATTTGGAGTTCACCCATTTTGTCTAAGTTTATAGATTAAGATCATATTCTGCTATCTAAACACAGTTATTTGCATTTACTTACTATTCTTGTATATTGTTCAACACTCATATTACTTGTTTTACATAGTTTGCCCCTGTTTGCAAAATAGAATTTCTCGTATTTCGCATCCGTTTGTTGTTTTGCGGGTCTACGATGAATTCGTCGACGAATTCGTCGGATTTCGAACGATCTTGTCAGTTCAGACGATTTTATAAAATTGAAGGCGATTCTGTTGAATTGCGGACGATCCAGATCGCTTCAAACTTCAGAAAATCCATCAGACTTCCGGATCAGGTAATCTTCATTGGCCTCCTGCAAATTCTCTATTTTTGTTTTCCTTTACGTTTCTTTGTATGCATTTAAATTGCATTTTCATGTAGTTTAAGTTAGAATCATTCGGCCAAACCTAGGATGAATGTTTAAAAATAAAACGAACTCATCAAAACTCATTCCCAAAACCTAGGCGTGGAAAGCTGCCGTCAAATGTTTCCTGGTGAACCCACCATCCATCGAAAAATCACCAAAATGCACCTCCCTTGAGAGGCGGGACCTTCGCAAAGTCCTCTCGTCCGAGGTACCGCACCATCCTTTTCCCATCCTCCTTTCGGGCGCGGATCCAATAGCCTGAAGGTAGGGGTGCGAAAAATTTGGAGCGATACACTCCCCTTTGGGCCTTAGGTGTCGCGATATCACGACGTCGCGATATCGTGACATCTAAGGCCAGGGCTCCCCTTTGGGATTTAGGTGTCGCGATATCGCGACATCGCAATATCACGACATCTAAGGCCAGGGCTCCCCTTTGGGCATTAGGTGTCACGATTTTGCGACGCACGAAATCGCGACATCTAAGGCCAAGGTTCCCCTTTGGGCCTTAGGCATCGCGATTTCGCGACGTCTAAGGCCAAGGTTCCCCTTTGGCCCTTAGGTGTCACGATTTCGCGACGTCGCGAAATCGTGACGTTGTGATTTTGTGACGTCTAAGGCCAAGGTTCCCCTTTGATTAAGGCTTGCCTGCATTTGAAGTTTGCTTAAGATTTGTTCTCGCTTAAGGCCTGAAGTTTAAAGTTTTGCTTTTGATTAAAGGCTTGCTTTTGACTTTGTTTTAACGAAGGCTTGCTTTTGACTTTGTTTTAATGAAGGCTTGTTAAAGCGACCAACTTTGCTATGCTCATTTTCTGACCTTCTAAACTGTTGTGTGAGTGGCTAGGACCACTTTTTGACCTCTGAGGGCTGCCCTAAAAGCTGTGTATGTCAATGCGATCAGTGTTTGTAGTCACTTAATCGGATTGGTGCTTTTTTGGTGTCTACACAAAGGCAGTAAAATGGTATAAGATTGTTGAAGGTAGATAAATATATTAGTAGTGAGATAATAGGTTTTTGGATGAAAAATAAATAAATAAGGAGATGATATAAGTATTTATAGCTGATGAAAGAAGGAACTTTTCCTTTTGAGGTTAACAACTAGATTACACTATTGTCAGAGTTATAAAGTCATAATTGTCAATCAAAACTATGTGTTATCTTAATCCTAAATATATGAACATGCTAGGATTGTGACTATATTGAAAACCATAAAATTCAATTAATGACCATGATCAACACTTAAAGTGTTGATTGTGGCATCATTGCTCATTAGGACATGCACTTTTGGGGGACATATGTAAAAATTTGCCTTAATCATACCTCTATCCTTATTTTAGAGTTTTGGAAATATTGGTGAGTGAACACAATAAGAAAATATTGTAGAAAGGTGAAAAACTTGATGAGAGAAGGAAACCAAAACCATCGACCAACATGGTTTGTTGTCTTCCTATCCAACGACTAACAAGTTTAGTCGACCCTTGTCTTGTATTGGGAGGACATGACTCTCCACAACTTGTAATTCAATCATTATTGCTCTTTTACATATACATTGTTGTCTAAGTGCACCTTCTACGTATTCTCTATATCATTTTAATTAGTATCATAAAATGGGTAATGAATTGATTCTATTGTTCCTCTCTACATGTTGTGTATTTCTATAAGTTTATCAACTTATCTAATGTATAAATGATAGCTTGTGTGTTATGAATATTAAGTTATGACTGGATAATTTTATGCAAGTTTCTACTTGGATTACTTAGTAATGGAGGTCATTGTAGCTACAAAGCATTCACTATAAAATTGATTTAGGTTATCCTACCAATGACGAGAAACTCGGGCCTTGAAAAGGGAATTATAGATAGTGTAGGTAAATAAGGAAAATTTTACTCCTAAATTTAGATTGAGTCTCTTTCCATTTTCTTTTTTGTTACTTAATTGCATGTAGATTTGATATGATTTCTATAAGTTTATTTGTTTAAAACATGTGGTATTCTCACAAAATTTAATTGGTTTAATATTTATTTATATATGCATATTCTTGAGGCACGAGCATAAACCTTTCATAAAAAGTAATCAACTAAGACTTAATTTAATGAAACATGTCCTTAAAACCAATCTCTGTTAATTTTTTATTATTATTATACTAGAGGAATCGGTAACTAGTGACAATTTTTAACGCATCTTCATGGGTTTGAATATCGCTCCTTGTCATCACTATAACCTCCAATTGCATTGGGTACACCTTTTTTGTGGGTTTGAATCTTGCTCCTTGTCATCACTATAACCTCCAATTGCATCAGGTAAATTTTTTACGTAGTTGGCTACACTGACGCGACACGCCACCAATACTACGATACCTAAGGGATTGAAACCCTGGTCTCCACGCTCCTAGAGAAGTGTTTTGACCATTGAACCAAACATTTGGACCCCTATGTCTTGTTTAACAATTCTTAATTATTTATCTCAAGGGATATTGGATATTATTGATATTTATGAATGAATTGAAAGTAGTAGAGTTATATGCATTAAAATATTTGAATTATTCTTAATATTTTCTATTATATTTTAAATATGATGTCATGGATAGTAATATGCTTCTAGAATACCAAAATGTCTTTATGGTATCTATGTTGGTATATTGCAACCCATGGATGAAGATACAAAATTTTCATTTTCATTGAAGCAAAATGTAATGTTGCTTTCACCATTGAAGATGCTTAGATACTTTAGGCTAAGTGATTTTTACTATATGAAAGAATAGTTGTTAATACCTAAAGCAAAATATTGCATAATTTTTTAAAAATAAATTAGAGTAGTGAGTGTAGTCCAAATTATATATATATATATATAAGCAATTTAGATTGTTGATTTTCCAAATCCTATATACCTAATAAAGTTAAATTTCATTTTATATTAAAGCATTCGTCCTTAAATAAATCTAGGGCTATGTTGAATGGCAAGAGGCCAAGCATAAGACAGTTGAAATGAGATAATGTTGATTTAAAGAAAAATGTATAATACTCCAAATTCATAATGTCATAAAAGCGGGGAATACTCAATAAAACTTAGTGATACTTTTTTCCTATCTACGACAACTATATATATTTGTTGAAAAGCAATCATGAAATACTAGCCGTATTTAATTATAATTTGGTTAAATAATATTAAATGTTTTAATCAATACTTTGTTATTTTTATAGGGTATTTTATTTTCTATATTCGTTCGTAATCCCTTAACAATTTTTATTTTTATTTTTTTACTTATAAATATTATTTTAATTATTTATTATGATTTGTTATTTTTTTGAAATATTTAAATTATTAGAGGTTGATTTTAATTTTTTTACATAATTAAATGTGATTCTTATTTTTTAATTTTTTTTATTAATATAATTGTATAAGTTTTAAAACTTTCATTAAGTGGTATTTGATCAACTGATTAAACTCTTTAACATTTAAAAAGGAAATTCAGGTTAAAATCTAAATAGTATCCAAAATCCATTTCAATTCTATATAACCAATTGAAAAAAAATAGTTATTACATATTTATCCATAAATTTAAAAATAAATTAATTATTAAATCTTTATCCATAAATTTAAAAAATAATATTTATTTAAATGTTTATTGGACTAAAACTAACTTATTTGTTATTTCAAAACTATGAACTATCAAACCACTTTTATTTTATTTTTTAAATAAATTTCGATCTTCAAAGGTTGATAAACACAAAAATCCAATTGATTTTCCACGCCAACAACCAAAACATTGACTAGTCATCGCAAAAATCTAAACTAAAGCAGTCAGATCGACGTAAGGCTATTCTATTCACCCATTTTTGTCCTCTCTTACTAAGACAATCTCTCAAACTAATTAATGTTTTAGCTTTCTTTGTAAGCCCTTAAACTTCTCAAGGAAGCAAATCTGTGTAGTTTATTATTATTTTCTCTGTTCCTTTTACATGGTGTACAGCTTGGAGGTCGCAACGACCAAGTCCAGGCTTTAATCCTACCAAGACAAAGAAATGCATGCCACCGCACATACAACTATTAAAATTTGTTTATGTGACATAAAATATTAATACTGTAATGACCCAGTCAAGTGTTTCATAAAGAATAGCTCTTGAACATTGATAAGAAGCAAAACAATATCACCTAGACAATCAAGTTTTTCATAAAGAATGACACTTGAACATTGGTGAAAATCCTAAATCTTATCTATGTAGTCAAGTGTTTCATAAAGAATGGTACTTGAACATTGATAAGAAGCAAAAAAATCTCACCTACGTAGTCAAATGTTTCATAAAGAATGACACTTGAACATTGGTGAAAATCCTAAATCTTATCTACGTAGTCAAGTGTTTCATAGAGAATGGCACTTGAACATTGATAAGAAGCAAAACAATTCATCTACGCAGCTAAGTGTTTCATAGAGAATGGCACTTAGACATTGATGAAAATCAAAATAACTTCATCTACACAACTAAGTGTTTCATAAAGTATGGCACTTAGACATTGATGAAAACTTTATCTACGCAATTAATTATTTCATAGAGAATGGCACTTAAACATTGACGAAGGTCATACACCTTATCTACACAGTCAAGTGTTTCATAGAGAATGGTACTTGAACATTGATAAGGAGCAAAATAATCATACAGGTACCTCATCTATGTAGTCAAGTGTTTCATAGAGAATGACACTTGAACATTGATGAGAGGAAAATATTATCATTCATGTAAATATCATAGGTACCTCATCTATGCAGTCAAGTATTTTATAGAGAATGGAACTTGAACATTGATGAGAGAAAAATATTATAATTCATGTAAATATCACAGGTACCTCATCTACGCAGTCAAGTGTTTCATAGAGAATGGCACTTGAACATTGATGAGAGGAAAACATTATCATTCATGTAAATATTACAGGTACCTCATCTATGCAGTCAAGTGTTTCATAGAGAATGGCACTTGAACATTGATGAGAAGAAAACATATACATTATACATTCATGTAAATATCATAGGTACCTCATCTACGCAGTCAAGTATTTCATAGAGAATGACACTTGAACATTTATGAGAGGAAAACATTATCATTCATGTAAATATTATAGGTACCTCATCTACGCAGTCAATTATTTGATAGAGAATAACACTTGAACATTGATGAGAAGAAAATATATAAATTGTGCATTCATGCAAATATCATAGGTACCTCATCTACGTAGTCAAGTGTTTCATAGAGAATGATACTTGAACATTGATGAGAGGGAAACATTATCATTCATGTAAATACTACAAGTACCTCATCTACGCCGTCAAGTGTTTCATATATAATGACACTTGAACATTGATGAGAGGAAAATATTATCATGTAAATATCACAAGTACCTCATCTACATAGTCAAGTGTTTCATAGAGAATGACACTTGAATGTTGATGAGAGTAAAACATTATCATTCATGTAAATATTACAGGAACCTCAACTACGTAGTCAAGTATTTCATAGAGAATGGCACTTGAACATTGATGAGAAGAAAATATATACATTATGAATATAATGTAAAAACTACAGGTACCTCATCTATGTAGTTAAGTGTTTCATAGAGTATGGCAATTAAACATTGATGAGAGGAAAAGCAATATATTTCATTGTACATATTACAGGTACCTCATTATGTCTTAAATATTATCATGAATATGGCATCACATACCACCATTTAAATATAATGAGATCATATTCCCACCTATGGGAACACACAAAAGGTAAAACATCTACCTCTAAATATTATGAGTATTCTTCTATATCTGGTCTAAAGACCACCGCTCATAATATACACTTCTAGATGGTCATCTATCATCCAAAATACTCAGCACAACTCTCAAACAGGGCATCTTCCCTCATCTAAATTTGATCCTAAAACCATCACTAAAGCAAGTCAATCAAGAATGCAACTACCTAGTCAACTATATCACATCAAAAAATCTCACATTAACACATAAATGCATCATCAATTCAATCCATAAAAGAATCAAGACATCATATCAAATCTCAAAAGTAAAAGTTATTGAAAGCACGAGGATATGAAAACAAAAAGGAATATGCCACAATAACAAGAAATAACGTATGCAAATTGACACAAGATAAAAGCAATACGAAATATAGTAATCTCTTTTATTGATACACTTTACAAATTGTGTTACAATACATCTCCTTCATTTTTAGGGGATAGGAGAGTCAAATGTGTTTCTTGTCACAAGATCCATGGCTAACAATCCTTCTTTCGCGTGCCCACATGTAAGATGGGCGGACCAAAACGTCACCGCCGCTGTTGTATGTGATTATTTTCTCTTTCCTGCTCCTCTACTATCGGAAACCTATGTTCAAAGAAATAGAAAATATTAATAATACCTGCAGACCAAATGAAACATGTATTTCCCAAGGCCTACTGTCAGTAAAAGCATGAAAATAATAAAACGACTATCAGATGACCTCTGATTGACCTGAAACTTTGACAAAAGCATAAAAATATCATCAGAATACCATTGCAAAAAGAACAGTCTGAAAATTCCTCACAGATCTGTACTCGCTCCGGGGTGGGACGAATAGGATTGTGAGAATTGGCCAGAAAGCACCCCATTCAATGTCCTGCTTAGGAAGCTCCAAAAGACCTGCAAACTTGGGGTTAGCTAATTGGGGGTGTTTTGGGAAGACCCAGATGCTCAGATTTCTCCAATTTTGCCTCTAGAACCCAGATTTTGGAGATGGTATTTGCAAGTTAGTGAAAGCGGGAAACAATAATAACCTGGTCAAAAATGATCAGAATGACATGAAATTTGAACTGTAACCTATTTAACCTATCTAGAATCAGATTCAAAAGAAAAAAACAAGAAATATATCATAAATTTCTAATCATCCCCGGGTGGGGCGATTAGCACTGTGATAGTTTGGGGAGCGCCGGGGGTAGGATGCCCATCGATTGAAGCACTGTTTCGGCACCAATCCACTTGGGATGGGTCCAAAACTGGTTATAGGGTGTTTTCAACAAATTTGGTGGATAGTTGTGGTCAAAAATCGGGTTTTGGGTATGGATTTGCGCCTCCAATAGTCACCCAATAACCTCCCTTTCGAATGAGAGATTAAGGATGTAAAAGCACAAATCACAGTTAGGTATGAAATGGGCAGCACTTCATTGCTCAAATGCTCCTTCTCTCTATATCTTTTGGGTGGGAAAACTCCCCAATTTATAGACCTTAGGGTCTCCTTGTTTGAATTGTGCATGCGAGGGCGCCACTTGAGTTAACTGTCCTATTTTCAGAGAAATCTAACTCCCTGATTAAAAATCTTCTTGCATGAGGTCTTTAAAATAAATACATGCATGATTGAAGTCTCTCTTCTTGATTTGGAGCCATTCCTCACAATTGCATGACCTGTAGCTTCAGTTAACTTGCGGATTTGCCGAGGTTTGACTTTTTTCCAGTCAAACCTTCTATTCGTCCCACCCTGGAGCGATTGTTTAATCGTCCCTGGGTGGGAAGAATACTAGTCTGAATTCATCCCTGGGTGGGATGAGTAGAGAAAAAGGTGCCAAAAAGGTGCAAAATTGACTTTTGACCCTCAAAATTGCTTTTGGAAGTGGTTGGGACCACTGTTTAACCTCTGGGGGTTGCCCTAGGGGCTGTGTGTGTCAATGCGATCAGCGCTTGTTGTCACGTAATCGGATTGGTGATGTTTTGGTGTCTACAGATGCCCCTTTTTGGGAAGCGTTGTGCAAGGCGCAACGTCGAGCAAAAAATAGATAACCAAAGCACTAATGATTAGGGTTTCTCAGTAACCTAACCAACTCTTGATGCCCCAAGTATGGAAAGGGCACGCATTCTTGAATCCTTGCTTCTGACGAGCTAAGGAACTTAAATCAAGTGTTAACTTAGTTTGATGAGGTGTTACTTGAGCTTGGACATTGATCAGTCATGAATAGGCAAAGGGCACAAACTTTTGTCTGTGGGAACCTTGAGTTCATGATTCACGAATGCCAAGTGTTTGATCAGTTTGTGATAATTGCTTGTTTGCTACCCCAAGCAGGGGCACGATTGTCTTTGTCAATGATCCTTTGAATGTGTGTCATTTCCATGATTGGGTATATTGTTGTTGATTGGCAACTAAGTGTGACTACCCCCTCAAGCGATGAATCGATGAGGGAATGACCGACATGAGAAAAGCGATGAGTCGCTTGACCCAAGATGACTTAGGTAAGGGTGCCTTCAGTTGTTGTACCATTGAATGCGAAAGCAGTTTTCGAACATTTTGACCTATTTTTGGTGGGTTTTAACCCTTTTTGCGACGCATTTTGGAGCTGAAATTGATAGAAATCCATTTTCCCGTGGAGCGGTCCGGCTATGGTAGCCTTCTTAGGGAGTAGGATAGTGACAATTTGTAACCCCAACATCTGTTTTGGATGCCAAGAAGGTCAGGCGCCAAAGCACCTTCGTTCGGCAATGTTATTGCTATTTTTGGATGGGTTTTGACCCTTTTTGGTGACGTCGTTTGGGGATGAAATTCTGCAAAATCCGGCTTCCCGTGGAGCGGTCCGACTATGGTAGCCTTCTTCGGGAGTAGGATAGTGAGGATTTGTGACCCCGACATCTATGTTGCATGCCCGGAATGTCAAATGCAAAAGCACTCTCATTGGACAGTTTTATTGCTTGTTTTTTTTGGTACATTTTTGTGCAGTTTTCATGGTTTGTTTTTATGTACATGTATTTACATTGATGTATGCAAATGCTATTATGAATGCGATGTTTCTAATTTGTATGATGTATGCATATGGAATGAATGGAATGAGTTTTTGATAACTTGTCGATGCACCATAGACTATGCAAGATTTGACTGACTTGTTGTACTAATGGGATGACTTTGTGGAATGACTTTGCATGTGAAAACTTTGTTTTTGTAGTTTGCATATTTTATGATGGTGATGCACGGAATGAAATGTACTAGTTTTTTGAAAATGTAGTTAAGCTTTTCTGAGATGCAGATATTTTAACTAACTAGCCAAGACTGTACATGTATCTCACAAGAATTTTGAACAAGGTATAAATCCGACTTGAATTGAACCAAGTGATTTCACATCCCTATGTGTGCAATTGAGTTCGTTTATGTGGCATTTGTCAGGATACCGCCAGTGCCAGATAGGCTATCCACCAAACCTATACTGAGGATCACCTAATTAGCTCCACTAACTCCATTGTTGTATTTAGCAAGATTAATCCACGGGACAATCTAAGGTACCATAAGCTAGTTCATCCACATGCAAACATTGGTCTACGCACATGCAAAGCTAATGTGACAGACATATCGTCATGCGGGTAGGATACCACCATTTCCAGGTAGGTTGTCCACCAAACCTGTAATGAGGATCACCTAGATGGTTTGTCAAATGCTGAGAATTCCAAAGATTCAAGTTCAGGTTGTGTGTTTGCTCAATGATTTGGGATACTTGCTCGTCTTTATAGTGATGAAAATCACTGTTTATTTTTCTCTTTGTTTTTCTTTTTGAGCAAGAATTTTGAATAGTGGTGATAACCACTGTTATTTGATTTTGTATTTTGAGCTTTGTAAGGTTGAGTTTGTGGATGGCCTTGATCCTGTTGGCCTTGGGGATGACTACCCATCCTGTTCAGGGACATGTAGTACGAATCCTTACGACTTTGAGAACCAAGGGGATGATGGAGATTATGAAGTAAGGGCATTGATCTTTTAGGCCTTGGGGATGACTACCCATCCTGGTTAGGGACATGTAGTACGAATCCTTACAACTTTGAGACCAAAGGTGAGTGGAGATGGTTGGAATGATGGTTTTGTTATAATTTTGTTTTTGAATGGCATTGATCCTTTTAGATCTTGGGGATGACTACCCATCCTTGGCAGGGACATGTACTACGAATCCTTACAAATTTGGGGACCAACTGTGATTGGGATTTGTGGGAGTGGTGAAAACCACTGTTTATTATGGGGAATGGATAGGGAAGAGCTCATCCTTTTGTCAATTCTCATCATTCTGGAACCATTCGCATAGGGGGATGAACAGGCTAATCTTTCACCTATGGTACCCTAGACTGCGTTGTAGGTTGTTCTTACGTTCACACAACTTAGGAATTATTTTATGTGTTTTAATTTGTGTTGGGATGCTACGTAACAAGGTGTGATCCAAGTAAAAATTTCTCGTGTAAAATCTGTTTAACTGTGTACAGTTTTGGCTAGAAATTTAAAGACAACTGAATGACAAAAACCCTATATACATTAGGAAACAACTGACTAAGCTACAAATGATGATGGTGTTATTCTGGATGTATGCGTTTATGAAAATGGATTTGATGTGGAAAATGAGGGAATTTGCCAAGTAATGACAGTCTATGGTGCGTTTGACTTGTATGACCTAGAAAATATGCCTTGTATGGATGCGATGCCTAATGCAACCTATATTTTTGTATTTTGATTTTTATGAGTATGCATGGAATGACAATGCAATATTTTTGTTATTTTTGATTTTTATGAGTATGCATGGAATTGAAATGCAATTTTTTGTGATTTTTGATGATTTTATTGTTTTTGTTTGTTTTTGAATATTTATGTTGACCAAGCAGTTATTGTAATGCTTGGAGCTTTTGGTGTTGACCAAAGGGTTTATGGATACCTTTGGAGCATTTTTGGGTTGACCAAGCGATTATGAGAATCCTTGGAGCTTTTGGTTTGACCAAAGGGTTTATAGATACCTTTGGGGAATTTTGGAGTTTGACCAAGTGATGATGAGAATCCTTGGACCTTTTGGGTTGACCAAAGGGTTTATAGATACCTTTGGGGCATTTGGTTTGACCAAGAGATTACGAAAATCCTTGGAGCTTTTGGTTTGACCAAAGGGTTTATGGACCCATTTGGGGCATTTTGGGGTTTGACCAAGTGATTTTGGTCTAGCCCTGACATGTCTTTGTAGGACCATGCAAAAACCTCCTTCTTCTCTTTGAGAAGGGCAATGTAGTCGGCTTGCTCTTCGGGGGATAAACTTACCCCCAGCTTGATGATTTGCAAATTCACTGGATCTGAGTCGATGTCTACGTCAGTCGTCTCCTCGATCGACATGTGGGATCCGTCCTCCAACTAGTGTGGAGTTGGGATCAAATGGATATCGTTTGCTAAATTTAGATCATCGTTTGGAACATTAGGTTCCTCTTCAGCATGGAAGACATCCTGAGTCTGTCCTAGGGTGAAATGGAACATTCCTCCGCAAGGCCAATACTCTGATGGGGATGGTGGTGTGTCAGCGTGATCCCAGTCGATAGCATATAGATCTAGATACAATGATCGTGTTGGGTCGGTTGGATCATGGATGGGTGTGGTTAGGTCAATGGAGATCATGTTGATGAAATGATTGTGGTATCCATTACCACGGGTGTTATAACTCGGACATCCTAGAAAATTTGTGTGTGTCGAATCTGGCTCTGTGGGCACGGGCACAAAGGGTTCAGCCCTATGCACGAAGACAAAGATAGGGTCTGCCCTAGGCACTGATGGTTTGATAGGGTCTCCTGGTGGAAGATGCTCTCTGTGGACCTAGAGTGGCGGGTGCAGTAATTGCTATAACTACACCAGGTTGAGATGCCACCTATGTCTTGGACCTATATGTAAGTGTTCAAACATGTCATCTATGTCCAAAGGGTATCATTGTTGCATTTGTCGCATGTGGTTGAGATAGGCCATCTCAGTTTCATCTTTCGAATCACTGTCAAAGATCCAAAAGCCTTCGTTAACTCCAACGGTTGCTTGTGACACATGGGGCTCACCTTGTTCGAGCAGATTGATGTGGTCCCATCTAGGTTGTTCCACTCTCTATGGGGGGACCAGATTGTCTTGAAGTGGCATGTGCTCAACTGGAGCAGCCAATGGGAACATTGTCAAAAAGTGTTCCTGATCATCATTCATTGGATATTCTTGCGAATGATCGTACTCCGACTCATCTTCGGAAGACCCTTCTTGGTCTTGTCCATATTCCCCTTGTGGGTGAGTCCTTGAGGTTTCTTCTTGTTCGATCGAAGGGAAAGGGTTGTTGAGGTCAACAAGGTTGTTTGTTTGTAATGGGAAATAATCCCCCAATGTATAAGTTGTGTTTGGATTAGCATATAGATCTGATGCCAACCCATCCTTGTTGCCTATCCCTAGGCCTTGCATGTTTTCAACCAAGATGTCTAGGGGAAAGGGGTGGTTGAACCCGACTCCTGACTTTTCATATGGCATTTGATATCTTGGTTGGCAAAGAACCCACACTCCTTGCTCATATCGACCCAACCCATATCCATGCCAATTACATTGGCCTAGATATCTGAGAGCAAAATCGGGATTGGATAGATAGTTGACATCCTCCACAAAGGGCTCTTTGTCTTCATCTTCTTGCATATGAATCTCAACGCCATTATCCAGGCCCCCATAAACAAAGTTTGTTTGATTGGGTGGGTAGCCTAAAGGAACCACTAAGCCGATGGGGATTCGAGGCCTCCCCATGTCTTGCATGGACTCGAGTGTGGGCGTTGCTACAATTTTTCTCACTAGATACTCCCCCAGGCCCGTGCTATCCATTTCAACGGTTACCGTTGGTAGTTGAGGGGGATTGAATGGGAGGTCTCCCTGAGTCCACTCCATGTGGGGTGAACTAGGCGTCTTGAATTCCATTCTACTAGGTGTCTCTTATATCAAAATGTTAGAAACTAAAGGTGGTTCCTCTGCCAGGGGTTTCTTTCCCTTGTCCTTGGATGTAGCCACTGCAGGTGGCGTCATTGTGGAAGGACTGGTGAAAGAATATGGCCTCGACTGAGGACTCGATGGATCAATCACTGGAGAAGCCCGTGGAATCGAACCCTATTGAGATGGATTCAACTGAAAATCCAAATGTGTTGATGGAAGGGTTGATTACGGCATGATTTGTACTACATTATAGTATTTGAAAGGCTCCAAGTTCGTTGGGACTACATGCACCTGCCCTTAAAATTTGTACTTTAGGCACTGATGCGCGATTGAAGGGACACACTTCATGTCCTGAATCCAAGGCCGGCCTAGCAGGATATTATAAGCCATCTCGCCTTCCAAAATATGGCATAATGTATGAATGGTCTTTTGTCCCACTTGGATAGGTAGGACGATTGTGCCAACTGTCGAGTAGATTGCATCATTGAATGCTCGCAGTGTGTAAGTAGAAGCCATAATATGAGATGCTGGCAACTTCAAGTGCTTCAGAGCTGCTATAGTGATGATATTACTAGACGAGCCAGTGTCCACCAAAACTCTCTTATAAGGAATCTCATTGACCTGTGCAATAACGTGCAGGGGTGGATCTGCTACATCACCAGTCACCGTTTTCAATTCATCTTCCCTAAAGGTGATGACTGGTTCTGTACACTATTTTACATGCCCCACAAAATTGTTGAACGAATTCGCTTCTTGGGGTGGCAGCTCTATTGCTTTCAAAATCTCCATGAGAGCCTCCCGATGGGGCATCGATTGTTGAATTAGCTCATATATGGAGAGCCTAGCCGATGTGGTCCTTAGAATTTGGGTAAGTCTAGTTCGAATCGTGGCCACTGGTCTAGGCGGGGGAAGTTGTGTAGGGGGTTGTTGAGCCTGTGACGTTGATGGAACCTCTCTTGTGGCTGTTGCGGGAGCAGCTCCTGGGTATTTCTTGTTCCTAGTCACTATGCTTATCATCCCCACATATCCTTGCATAGGGCAATTTTGTTGTACCTCATTACCCTGAAGGGGATTTGCCTATGCCTTGTGGGTAGGCAAGGGGTCTCTGAATACTCCCATATTTTGATTATTTGGCGCTACGGGGTTGTCCACCACCAATGTCTTATTGTCAATGAGGTCTTGTATCAAACCTTTAAACTTCCAGCATGCGTTAAGATCATGCCCTTTACGCCTGTGAAACCTACAGTACAAGTCTTCTCGGTACCCTTTAGGCTTCGATGCATTGGGATCTATAGTTTGGATCTCTTGAAGATTGATTAAATTCGTCGCTGACAAGCGGTCAAACAAAGAATCCCTAGACTCTGTATAAGGAGTAAATTGTTGCCTAGGGCGACGTTGCGGATTTTGCTCCTGTCTTTGATTTTCCCTATCATAGTTTTTGGGAGGGACCACCTGATAATTAGCCTTTTGAGGCTGTGTTGCTTGTGCAGGCTTGGGGACATTGATGGCAACTTGATTAATCGCAGCAAGTTTTTGTTGCACGGTCCCTGGTTTAGCATTCTTTGTCCATTTTTTTTTCTTAGGCTTGGCAATTTTGCCATCCTATATCTTAATCTCCTCAATAACTCTGGCTTGCGCTAGAGCTTCTTCTAAACTAGCATATTGTTGCAGCTACAATAGCACGGAGATTGACCTCAAACAACTTTTAGAAAACATTTGAGTCAGATCTGACATGGGAGGCAAGTAATGCAGCTTTGCAAGCAATGCCCTCCATCGGTTCCCGTATGCCACCATGGTCTCTTCCTCATACTGCTTGAGGCTAGCTAGGTCACTCAATGATGCTTTTTTCCTAGTATTTAAGGCGAAACGTTCGAGTAATGCATCCACCAGCTGATCCAAATTAGTGATGCTATGTTTCGGTAATTGGGTGAACCAATCCGAGGCAGGGCCTGCGAATGTGGTTATAAATGTTCTCAACAACAAAGCATCGTTATCTTGAATACCAAAACACTGACTTAATAACCGGGTCACATGCTCTTGGGCGTCCTCCTCCCCTCTAAAGAGTGCCAACTGGGGTAGCTTAAAGGTTTTGGGTATGGAGGTGCCGGCACTGACGGATGCACAGGATGGCTACGGAGTTGGCATAGAGTGGGCTTTTGAGGCCTAGAAGTCTTGAGCTCCATAGACTCTAAGCGTTCTAACAAAGCTTTATATGCATTAGAGGATTTAATTTTGTCCTCCTTAGTTTGCTCCCGTTGTGGGTTGCAGGGAGCCTGAGGCCTATTGAGAAGTAGCTGGGTAGCACCTCCTCTGTCTTGATAGAGCGTTTCAGCCCTCTCTTCTTCTTGGTCATATTCCTCATAAGCTTCCTAAGGAATGGCTGGCTAAGTCCTATGCACATGGGTAGGTGCCCGCGGAGGGTGCCCATCATTGTTTCGGGGAGTGGCCTCTCGCTCAGGCCTAGGAGGTCTCGGAGGCAATACTTGATAAGGTCACGTGTACCTCTCTCGTACTAAAGGATTATGCCTCTCATACACATCTACTTTGTGCGTGCGAGGGTTTGGAACCTTCGTAGGCACATTTTTCTACAGTAGTTTGGCTATTTGATGTTGAATGCGCTCTTTGTTAAGCTGAAAAATATGCTCTAACTGTTCTTGATCTTGCCAAAGCTGCATGATTTGCGCTTGGCGGGTGGCTTGTTTGGCAAATGCCAAGTCACTTTGTTCAATCGTCTCTTGTTTTGGAAGCCTAGATGCCTCTCCTATATGTCTACCTCGGTCGTGGTGACCCGAGACCTCTATGGGTTGTTTCCCTCTGTCGAGGTTGGTTGCATTAACTTGAGGCTATAGCCTCGATGGGTTATCTAGATACAGGGCAGGCACGGAGGTACATCGCTCCCATGTTGTGTATTGTTCTTGAGGAACGTGGTAATCGTCCTTGTCCTCTCTTTCATATGCATAAAAGGTGTGGACATAATTGTCTTGCCCTGCCTGGAAAGTTTGATACTCTGGACATTGTCTGGTGTTTCTAACAACAATGCGAGGTAGATAAGGGAGGACGAAATCTTTTGGCCCCTCCATATGGCCCCTTTGTTGCTCTAGCACTTCATCGCTAGGCCACCCATAACAAAATTATAAGGGAGGTCTCCTATCTGCATTAGGTGCTACATATAGGTTCTCTTCTTGGAAGGACCTATGGTGAGTAGGGGTGCCTCTCAAAGAGGTGCCTCTATAGTCTTGTTTTGTTATGGCATGGTGTGGACTCTCTTGTGGGCCAGGCCGCCAAAGCAGGATGGCCAGGTCCTCAAGACTATATTGGAGGCGACTTTTCCCCCTTGGTGCACTTTTTGGAGTGCTTACACTTGATCGGGCTCGACTACGAGTGAACACCATAGTGATGTGCTCCTAAAGACGAATAGATTTTATCTCTTTTAGGATTCTTTATGCTACACTTAAATAGAAAAGAAACACACAATCAATGAAATGGTTATCTCATTTAAAGATTTAAAAGTGTGCCCTAAAATCTGGTTTTAGTGTGTTATGATGTTGTTTTGAAAGCTTTGTGAAAGAACATTTAAATGCAAAAATGAGGGCTATTATGACTCCCATAAAATGGTCGCCCCTTCTATATACCGTTTCCAGACCGATATACCAACCTCTCTATATACCCGCCCTTACATGATGGAGACTATAGGTACGTGAGAGCAGATGGTACGTGGAACATAGGCGGTACTGAAGGGGGATCACTCTGTTTATGAAACCTACCATAGAAGACTTATCCTCATGCACTAGGAATCACCCCCGCTACACTTGGTCAGCTTTCGTCAGGATTTATGTCTAGCAACAGTCACGATCGGGGTTATGGATGCTGTATCACTCCAAATTTTTTGCACCCTTACCTTCAGCCTATAGGATCCATGCCCGAAAGGGGGATGGGAAAATGATGTCGTGGTACCTCCGACTGAGAGGACTTGCGAAGGTCCCGCCTCTCAAGGGAGGTGTATTGATGATTTTTCGACGGATGGTGGGTTCACCAGGAAACATTTAATGGCAGTTTCCATGCCTAGGTTTGGAATGTGTTTTCATGTGTTCATTTTTAGCCTTAAGCATTCATATCCTAGGTTTGGCCAAATGAATCTAAATTAATTTGTAGATTAAAGATACAACGCCAAACAAAAGATAAAGAAGTCACGATAAAAAGTAAGACAGAACACAGTTGTACAAAACAAACGATTTTTATTAATCAACGGAGTTTAAAAACTCCTTTTGAGTACAACAGGGCCTGTAACCCTTTTCGTGATACAAAAATTACAGTTTGTGCTAGGGTTCTCCGAAACCCTAGCTGGCACAATGGGTGGCGTCTCCGAAGAATATATATTTAACCCCAACAAGGTGAGTGGGCTTTGTTGTATCCTGTAGCTCGGACCACTCCAGCTTAAACAGCTGCTATCAACACACCAGATCTGCCATTAAAATCTTGCACACATTAACACTATCAAGGAGTTAGAAATTAATAAGAGGGCTCCACTGTGTGAGCCCTCAGAAACAATTTAAAACCCTAGAAAAATAGAATGCAAGAATTCAACAACAGATTAATAAAAGAAAAGAAGTTACTTGCTTTAAGCTGATTTATACCTGTTCTCTGTTAACGCGGCTAGACCAGGCGGCACCTGGAAGTAATGTGGCTGTCAAATCGGCTGCAGAAGGCACCCTGGTGCACTCACTGAATGCCCATGTGCTTCTAAATCAGGGTTTCAGACGCCGGTCTGCATCTGTGGCTGCGGGTAAACGCCCGCGGGCACTTGCGACAAGAATGTGGAATTTTGCAGAGTGCTGCAGAAGAGATGGCGACGAAGTTGGCGACGGATGTGGCGATGGATGCGGTGATGGATGAGGCGAAAAGGATGCGGTGATGGATAGCTGAAGAGATAGATGAAATAGAAGAGATAGGTCCAAAATATAGCAAAGATAGCAAAGATAGGAGAAGAAGATAGGGTTTGAGCCATCAAAGTGACTCAATTTATAATCCACTCTTAGGGCACACTTTAGGGTTTTAACGACACTTTGAATGTGTGGCTAAGATTAAAGTGGATCCAAGGGTAGAGAATAAATCTAGGTTGTGAAACGGATTAAGATGGATGGACGGATGAGATTAAATGAAGGATGGACGGCTTAGATTAAATCACTTAAACTATATTTATATATATATTAAAATATTAAAATATATATATAAATAATAATTTAAATAAATTTGGGGATGAAAAATGGCGGGAAAGGTGAAATTGGGCCAAATAATGGCGGGAAGGTGTGGATTTGGGCCAAATAATGGTGGGAAGATGTGGATTTGGGCCAAATAATGGCGGGAAGGATGGATAACTGATGCGTGGCTGACAGGAAGGTATAGATGACTTACAAGTGGCTGGATTTTGGTGTCTACATAATCTATATGAAAGTGCAGATTTAATGAATACAGAGAACAAATTTAAGACAGAAAAATAGAGAAATTAAGGAAGAATACCTGATCCGGATGTCTGATGGAGATTCTAGTGTTTGAAGCAGTCAGGATCGTCTGGAATTCGATAGAATCATCTGAGATTTGACAAGATCGTCTGAGATCTGACGAATTCGTCAGACAAATTCGTCAGAGACCTGCAAATAGAAAAATAGATGCCAAATACAAAGAATACCACTATGATGACAGAGGAAAACAACACAAAATGACAATATGAATACTAAACAACAGTTATGAATAGAAATTCAAAAAAATTATGATATTCTAATGAGAAATTATGATCTTATCATGCAATTTAAGCTAAATGGGTGAACTCCAAATGCAAGATAGTAAGAAATAAGGATAAAAATAACTAAAATATAGAATAAAATAGCAAAAGGTATAAGAGAAAGCGTAAACTCTGGGCACTGATTTCCCCCAATGCGGTTGCGATCAAAATCGTCCGGAAGTAATGAAATCGTCTCGAATTGCGACGAGGATCGTCCGAGATTTGAACGAGATCGTCTGCGACGATCTGAGCTTGCTCCGACTAAAAATCAATGAGGTCCCTACAAGAAAACTTCAAAATAACAAAGGCAAAATGATACTCTAGGTATTCTAATGCACGCAAAATCAAGTTATAGAGAAATTTAGCCAGGGGTTGGGAAGGGAAGGTCCGAAGGATTAAATAGGCTTAGGGGAGTAGTTAGGAGGTTGGAGATCATCCCTATTTGGGAGATCTCCAACGGGGGAGGGTCCCTAACGGTGCAGACACGCTTATGCCCGGATTAGAGACCCGTTGGAACATAAGCTAATTGTGCAAAATCAGTTTTGCGACAAGATCGTCTGGACGTCCTAGCCCAGACAAAATCGTCAGATCTGGGGCGATATCGTCTAATTGACGACGATATCCTCAAACGGTCAAAACAACCTCTAAAAATGGCGTGGAAAAGGGGGAAACGAATTACCCGACGGTTAACGGGCGGTTTGGGAGGTTAAAATTTGAATTTAAATTATTTACTGGAGTGAATGTAATTACTAGAATTTCACTGCGTTAATTTTAGGGTGCTACATTTTGCCCCCTCTTTAGTGAATTTTCTGAAGAAAATGCGTTAAAGATGAGTTCTTCTTGATCTACGAGAAAGCAAAAAAAATTATTCCCATTTTTAGGCGACGATTCTTGGTCGAATCGTACAACAGCTTACTATGGTGCCCTTCCGTGTTTTTACCCAAATCGAATGTTTGATGTAAAAACGCGGAAAAGCAAAATTATTTTTGAATAAAATTAAGAAAAATAGGGTAAAACCCTAATTCATTTTTACTGTTCATTTTTACTGGTTTTAGAGCTCTGGAAGCAAAAATGGTGGAGACGACGCACAGATCAACAGAGGTCCGGCGCGGGCTACGGGTAAGAGTCTAAACTTAGTTTAGAATGCTTTAATTTGATTTTACATGCTTTTTAGGTAAATTTTAGATGAATTTTGAGCATCGCGGCTGTTTTTGGGCCGTCGATGTCGTCGGGACGAAATCGTCCCGATTTCGATGAAATCGTCTCAATTTCGCCAATTTCGTCCGAGGGCGAAATCGACGAAAGGGGGATGATTATGTCAAATTAGGGATGATTTCGGCTTGCGAAATTGGAGACGATTATGCTCAAATTTGGGACGATATCATCCAATTGTGGACGATATCATCATTTGATTAAATTGAACTTATTTTACTTGCATTTTTAAATACTTGAATTGTTTATTAATGATTGTTTGTTGTTTTGTTGTTTATGTTGCAGAGAGGTTTACTAAAAAGCAGGGAATGGAAGTATGGAGGTTTGAGAGATGACTTGGCCACTCTTACATAGCGGGATCAGCTGGCACAGGCTGGCTTGTAGCATGTGGCAGAGATGCCACAGGTGTCTACAGATATGGGGCTACTGACAGCCCTAGCAGAGAGATGGTATCCGAGTTCGTCATGTTTTCGACTACCGAAAGGGGAGATGACTCCCACTCTAGAGGATGTATGGAGGATTCTGAGAATCCCCATACAAGGACGATTGATTACTCCTATGGCCAATCAGGGCCATGCTATGGGACGATTGTGTGGTGACCCGAGCTTCGCCCTAGAGAAGGGCAGAGTTAACATCGAGGCACTGCGTCAGATGCCTGGGGCATCTAGACTCACACGGGTTCTAGCTAGAGTAGTTGGTGGACTTCTGTTGTGCCACCAGAGCGGGTGTAGGGTACCATGGATGCTGGTAGATGTGATCTACGATATGCGAGACCATGGGTATAGATTCTCTTGGGGCAGCTTTATACTATGTCGGTTGTACAGGATCCTACATGGGGTCGTGTACAAGGGCGGCCGATGTCTGGTGATGACATCGCTCCTATAGGTTTGGTGCTGGGAGCACATTGCAGTGCGAAGGTTGGTAGGGCTTCCTCTGATAGGGATTGATGGGGAGAGGCCCCGAGTTTTCTATTGGTGGCTCCGAAGAGGGTCACAGCGGTGGATCGACCTTCCTATGTCTCGAAGACTGCTAGATGACCTACTCCCAGACCAGATTACCTGGAGGCCATGGAGGGAGCATCCAGGTTGGGCTGAGGATGGACAGGAGTTGGCTCGCATTAGGCAAGTTTGCTGGCTACGGATGGAGAGGGGAGAGGTGGAGCTCCACCTCTATGATCGAGTTTTGCGATAGTTCGGTCTGTAGTAGGGGATCCCATCTCTCAGGGATTACGAGTTTTCCTAGACTATCCAAGATAACACCACAGTGAGCGGGGATCCAGACATGCAGCGGTTCTAGATTTAGGACTCGGATGATGCCCTCATTCATCCAGTGGATGGGGACGATGCAGGGGTAGCTGACGGCTATGATGCCTGGTACGTAGGCATCCGCCCTCCTCGAATGACAAGGGCTCAGGGTCTGATACACACAGTCATGCGTCAGATAGGGAGGCGGCACTAGGTGGCTATGGAGGTAGCCCAGGGTCACGGTGGGAGAGATTTGAGGAGGCCACAGGCACAGGAGAGGCCGCGACAGAGGGATAGGAGGGAGGCGAGACCCCCTTCTCCACAGAGAGAGAGGCCACCATCGCCCGATAAGGGCAAGGGTGTTGACACAAGAGAGAGTAGCGAGATGGCTACTCTTCGAATGGAGAATATCTGTCTCCAGGCACAGGTGCAGGCTCTATAGGATGAGGCTGCATGCCACCGAGCTGAGTCTACATAGTTCAAAGATGAGATTGCACGACTCAGGGCATGGGGCGGTGGGGCGAGCACTGGGGAGCTAACATGGGCTATTGCCCAAATTACTTTCTACCAGACTTTGTACTATCAACTGGTGCCAGAGGATGATAGACTACCCCTACCAGCCAACATCGCAGAGCCGATCAGGATTGGGTCATCTAGGACTTCATCCCGATCGAGGACTAGGACTCACAGTACTACACAGACTGCGATGGGGCCACCTCGTCCACCTTAGGGTGAGGGAGGAGATGAGGCTGAGAGCTCGAGGGGCTCTTGAGGCTAGAGGACTGCATTACACTGTATAGATTGATATGTAGGTTTATTATTTTTGATAGAGGATTGAGTATGCCAAGGTACAGATTGTGGCATACCGATCTAGTTTTGATGATGTATATATGTGGTTGATATATATATGAGATGATATATTTTTGATCATATGACTTGTGTTATGTGTATGTTTATGATGCTTTTATGTTTGATTGATTTGATTTGATAATTGGATTGAGGATTCATGAAATTATGTCATTTTGAAAATTTATAATTTTGATGTCATGCGATAATATTTTAAATGAAATAATCCGATGTAACAAATTGGTTGTTTGTAATGTGATGTGGTAAAAGAAATAAAAAGAGACTTCTAACAATAATTTCAAAGGACATTGTCACTATTATAGACCCATTCATGGAGTCGTTGCTCACTCGATCGTCAACCTAATTCCAATTATAGAAATATTGTTAAAAGTAAAAGAGTTCTTAAGAGACTGTCTTAAGACTTTGGTGCAATGGTGCAAATGATGATGATGATGGTTTGCTTTCATATTTTTCATAAAAATAGTATGCATGAAATAATGATTTTTGCTAGGCATAAATTCCTAAGTGTGATAAAAATTTTGGATAATTCTTTAGGAATTATACCATCTTTGCAAAATTTGAAGGTTAACATAATGACATGAAATAATGAAAATGTGTTTGCTTTTTAAAAGCATAATTTGTGTAACATAATGATTTAAGTCATATGGTTTTCATGATTTTTAAATAAAGGGGGAATAACATTGTTGCAATGATTTGCGCTAAGCATAGAATATGTAGGTATAGACTTATACCATCATCGCGAAAATAAAAAACAGATAGTTTTATTGCATGATTGACTTTTAATAAACAGAAAATATGAAGATGAGGACTTGCGCTAGGCATAAAATTCCACTTTTGGTTTTGGAATTATACCATCGTCGCGAAATTCAACCAGATATATATGTTTTGATTGTATATTTTTGAAAGAAAATTTTGATTTTTCTATTATATAGTTATCTTTATGCTAAACAACTGTACTTGAATTATTCCAAACAAGTTGCAAAAAAGAATATTTCAAAGTATTTTGAAGACAAAAGTTAGATTTATAAGGAATCCCATGTGCATATGTGAATTCATTTCCGATCTTGATTTATCATAATGATACACAAAATCTCTCAAATACAAATGTGTGTGCAATTGCTTTGTGCATTTACCAGTTTTGAGCAAGATAATATGATACAAGTGATTTGAAGAAACCAAATAAGTGTTCATTAACCATGATGTAGATGCATATAACCATACTAGACTACTATGTAGGTCGGATTATCAAGAGCTAGCTAATCCATAAGCAGACATAGGTCTATACAAAAGAAGGTCGCTAATGTGATAGACATATCACCACGCTAGGAGTTACCCAAGGCCAAGTAGGTTGGGCACAAACCACCTGTTATGGGGCTTACCTCACAGTTTTTGAATAATTGAGAATTCCAAGGATTCAAGCTCATCAACCCTTCTTTTCTTTTCAAAGGGTAGGGAAAGGGATTTTATTGCTTTCTTGCTTTCTGCTTTCTTGTGCTTTTCTTTTCTTTTCCTTTTCTTTTTCTTTTTGCTTTTCTTTTTGTACTTTTTCTTGATTTTTGAGATAGTGCTTGAAATATTGCTGTAATGATATAAAATAACATTTTTCTTTTCTCTTTTTTCTTGAACTTTTCTTTTCTTTTTCTTTTCTAGGGATACTTGCTCAGATTAGCTGTAGAGCAAGGGATTTTTATTCTGGGTAGGGGTGAGCTTGTCCTTTTGCCAATTCTCAAATATTCTAGACCATGTGCATGATAGGATAGCAGGGGAAACTTTTTGCTCAAGAAATCACTTCTACTATGTAGCAAAACATGGAAATTACAAATATAATCATTTTATTGTGAAAAGATGTGCTTGGTTTAAGTAAATAACAAGATCAATTCTCTATTCTCAAACTTTATTTAATTGAATTTTGTGAACTTTGATATAAGAGAGATTAGTAATCATGCCAGATAAAATCAAGATATTTATTTTTGTGAGTGTGCAAGTGAGGGATTCCAAATAAATGCTAATTTATCAAAAATAATTTGAAACATATAACTGCAACATTTGTAAGAAAATATATATAAATACTTTTTGAGAAGTTTTGAGAATACTGACTCTTTCTTTCTTCTGTATATTGTTTTGGTTTCGAAAGAGTCAAGCATATTGTTGTTTTTATATTTTTATCATTATTTTGTTTTTTTTTTTTTGGTTTTTTTTTTGTTTTTGAACAAAAAATTTAACAAGTGCCATAAATAAATGCAACAAATAGTTTTGAAGATTTTTGATGATTATGAATGTTTTTGATGTTTTTGAATTGATAAATTTGAAAGAAATACAAGATAGTGATATATACAAGGATGAAATGACCAAATTTATGCATAGTAACGTTTAAGATGCAAAATATTCATGGGTTCTTTAAGTTCTTTGCCATCTAAGGTAGACAATTTGTATGCTCCGGATTCAAATTTAGCAGTAATAATGTATGGTCCAAGCCAGTTGGGCTCAAATTTACCTTTAATGTCCTTAGTTGCATTTGTATTTTTTTGGTTTTCTTTTAAAACAAGGTCGTCGATCTCAAAGGATCGATGGCAAACTTTTTTGGCATATGATCTTTTAAGCTTGTTTTGGTAGGCACGGAGATGCTCCAAAGCATTGATGCATTTTTCATCTAGGAGTTCCAGCTGACTAAGTCTGCCAGCACGATATTCATCTCCTACTTCAGTATCTTGAAGTAGCAGAGCCAAAGAAGGAACTTCTAATTCAAAGGGAAAAACTGCTTCAACACCATAAACCAAAACAAATGGTGAAGTTCCAGTGGGGGTTCGAACACTAGTTCGATAGGCCCACAAGGCTGGATATAATTGAATGTGCCAATCCACGGCCGCTTTATTGACCAATATTTTGAGAATTTTGATTAAGGTTTTGTTAGATGCTTCTGCTTGACCATTACCCTGAGGATAATAGGGAGTGGACCAGCGATGTTGAATCTTATATTTTTGGCATAATTTTTTAACATCTTTATTTTTGAAACAAGTTCCATTGTTAGAAATGAGATTTGCAGGAATTCCGAACCTACAAATAATTTGATTAAAAATAAATTTAGAGACTTGTGTGCCAGTGCAGGAAGCTAAAGGCATAGCTTCGACCCATTTCATGAAATACTCAGTGGCGGTTATGATGAACTTGTGTCCATCAGATGACACAGGATTGATTTTGCCAATAATGTCTAAACCCCATTTGGAAAAGGGCCAAGGAGATGAAATAGCTTGCAGCTCTTGTGTAGGCGCATGGACAAGGTCAGCATGTTTCTGGCACTTGTCGCAATGGCGCACATACTCATGTGCATCCTTTTCCATGGTAGGCCAAAAGTATCCTATCCGAAGGAGCTTTTTAGCAATGACGCTACCACTAAAGTGTCCTCCACAAGATCCCTCGTGGGCTTCACTCAAGGCTAATTTAGACTCTTCTAAGTTTAAACATCTTAATAGGATACCTTCAAAAGATCTCCTATATAAAGTATTGCCAATTATTACAAATCGACTTGCTCGTCTACGTAATAACCGACGTTGGTTGCTAGTAGAATTGGCAAGAAAGTCCCATTTTGGAGAAAATCAAATATGTCCGTATACCAAGGTTCAGGAGTAGTTTCATTGATTAGAAACACATCCAAAGGTTCTAAGCATGACTTATTTGAAGCGGGTTCCTGGAGTCGACGAATAATGATAGTGGCATATTCGTCATCTAACTCCAAGGGCAGGAGAGATGCAGCTGCGGCCATAGCATCACCTGCACGGTTGCTAGTTCGAGGAATAGCTTCCAAGGTAACTTGATCAAATAGAGACATTAATTGTAAAACATAGGCCTTATATGGACGTAGTTTATCATCTCTTGGTCTGATAAACTTCATTAATTTGGTTTATAACCAGTTGAGAATCACCATAAACTAAAAGGTGTTTAATTTTTAGCGCTAAGGCAGCTCGTAATCCAAGGATTAGAGCTTCATACTCAATAGTATTGTTGGTGCAAGCAAATGTCAATTTGAAGGACAGAGGAATAAGATGTTTTTGCGGGGATATTAAAATAATTCCCGCACCAGCCCCACTCATGCATCGGGCTCCATCAAAGTATAAGGACCATTGTTCAATATGGTCTGCCTCTGATTGAAGGCATTCATCCGAAAACTCGATGATGAGGGGATGGGTAGACTCTAAGGGTGCAGTAGCTAATTGATCTGCTATGATTTGACCCTTAACAGACTTATGTCCTATGAATGTGAGATCAAACTCGCTTAGAGCAAGAACCCACTTGGCTATGCGACCCGATAAATAAGGTCGACTCATGAGATACCTTAAGGGGTCGTATTTGGCAATGACATAAGTTTTTTGACTAAGCATATAGTGTCATAATTTTTGCATAGCAAAAATGACTGCTAGACATAGTTTTTCTAATGTTGTATAGCGGGTTTCATAACTGATGAAGGTTCGACTAATATAATAATTAGCACGTTCTCTCTTTTCATCGTCAAGTTGAGCTAACATAGCTCCTAAGGCAGAATCTGAAGCTAAAATATATAGGAGGAATGGGCGATCAGGTTTAGGTGGTGAAAGCACAGGTGGATTAAGGAGGTATTGTTTGAGAAGTTCAAAAGCTTCTCTACATTCGGTGTCCCAATTAAAAGGGACATCCTTCTTAAGGAGTTTAAGAAAGGGACCGATTTTGTCCGCCAGCTTATCGATGAAGCGACGGATAGCTTGAAGCTTACCTTGTAAACTTCGTAATTCAGATATATTAGTAGGTGCGGGCATATCAATGATGGCCACAATCTTGAGAGGGTCGATTTCAATACCACGAAAAGAAACTAAAACCCCTAATAGTTTGTCGGACTTAACTCCAAATATGCATTTTGTTGGATTTAATCGAATAAGATATTCTCGTAATCGATTAAAAACTTTTCTCAAATCATCTAAATGATTATCTTCAATAATAGAGCGAGCTATAATATCATCTACATAATCGTGTAGGATATCATGCATCATATCATGAAAAATATAGGTCATAGCTCGTTGATAAGTTGCACCTACATTCTTTAAGCCAAATGGCATCACTTTCCAACAAAAGGTACCCCAGGGGGTAATAAAGGCTATTTTAGCCTCATCTTCAGGAGCTATCCTGATCTGATTATAACCGGAGAATCCATCCATTAAGGACATCATCCCACTTCCGGTAGTAAAGTCAATGATTTGATCCATGTTTGGAAGAGGAAAGTCATCTTTAGGGCATGCAGCGTTAATATCTCTAAAATCTGTGCAAACCCTAACTTTGGTAGCTTCTTTCTTGGTGACTGGAACTACGTTTGAGATCCATTCAAAATAATCAATAGCTTGTATAAAGACAACATTCAGGAGTTTTTCTAACTCCCCTTTGACTAGCAGAGCCACTTTGGGATGCATTTTTCTAAGTTTTTGTTTAACAGGTTTAGCATCCGGATGGACCACTAGATGATGCATGACTACATAAGGGTCTAGACCTGGCATATCTTCATATGTCCAAGCGAAAACATCTTCATACTCTTTAAGGAATGCAATGTATTGTTCTTGTTTTTCTTGACTTAATTCTGATCCAATATTGATTATGTGAGGATTATCCTCGGCTCCAATATTAATTTTAATGACGTTTTCTACCTCCATGTGTAGGTCTCTTTCAAAGTTAGGTGGGGCGGGTGAAACGCCCAATTCTTGTAATTCTTGTAAGGTTAATTTGGATAATTCATCTTGAGGATTAGTGGCCTCAAGTTGGGCTATAGTTGGTATAGAACCATCAAAATAAAATCCATTGTGTAACATCTCTTCAACAGAGACATCATGGAAGATATCTCCTTCCAACTCTTCATCGGAGTCAACAATCATTTCAGGATAAGCTATGGATAGCATGTTACATGAAAACGACTGATTTTTAAGAGGCAAATCATCACACCTATCCAAATAATCTTGATAACATATGAGATGATCATCATCTTCAACAGGAAAGGGTTGACCCTTACTAGGAAATAGGCCCACACCACAGTGAGCGTGCCACGGTTCTACCTCGAAAGGTTCTTTCATGCCATTTTGGAAAGGTCCCAAGCCTTTCCCTTTATATCCCATTTTAAGCATCATGGGTTTAGCTTTAATATATTCATTGGTAAAATAACACCGAGCGTATCCCTCATGATGAGTTTTGATATTCCGAGGGATTCTTCCCCAGTCATATCCTTTATAAATGAAGGCGCAACTCCCGACTTGGTAAGTGCTTCCCATAGGTTGTGGGAGGCCCAAAGTACGAGGAGATGGCGGTAAGTTATTTAAAAGAATTGAATCTTGCATGAAAGCATTTGTTTTTTCTGATATTAATGTTGTGGATAAATCTAGTAAAAGTTCATCAGAAAGGGCATAAGATGTAGAAGGATCATTTCCTATATCTTGAGATGTGGAAGGTATGATTGATGTGTTTATAGGTTTTGAAATTAAAGGAAGAGAACATGAAGGATTGGTTATAGATTTAAGATCTTTTTGAGGTTCTAAAGTGATTTGTTTAGAAAATTGTTGATTTATATCGGAGGATGAAATTAATGGAGGGGAAGTAGGTGAAGTTATGGGTGTGTGTTTCACATGTTTAGATGAAAAATAAGAACTAGGATGTGTGGATGACAGAGCGGGGCAAAATTGCACTCCAACAGGTTCTGCCAAAGCACACATATCAAAGGGTCTAGGGTCACCATGGATAGTGACCAACTGATTTTTAAATTCAAACTTAACACATTGGTGTAAAGTTGATGGGACAGACTGCATTGCGTTGATCCAAGGGCGACCCAAAAGTATATTGTACGATGCTGGGCAATGTACAATAAACACGGTTGTTTCTAGGGTTCTAGGACCAACTTGCAATGGGAGGGTAATAACTCCACATGTTTCTTGTGTTTCGTCATTGAAAGCTTTGATAATCATATCGGTTTTCTTCATTTCATCACTTCTAAAGCCAAATCGTTGGTAGAAGTCAAAAGTGCAAATGTTTAGAGATGAGCCATTATCAATCAAGACTCGTTTGATAGCTACATCTCCAATTAGAGAAGTAATGTATAAGGGATTGTCCTTATGTAAACTGTGTTGTGGTATATCTTTATCCAGAAGTCAATACAATCAACCTCTCGAGTGATGATAGTATTGGCCATAGCTTCAAAGTTGGATGTTTTGAGGTACCATCATTTGGCTTAATGTAAGCATCAACTCATCCCTATGGGTGGGAGAAGATCTTAACAGATCCAAAAGGGAAATTCTGGCTGTAGTATTGGACAATTGCTCATTAATATTGTAAGGGGGTTTAGGTTGAACATTAGGAGCATGATTCCCTTTATTGGGATTTTTCAAAACGAATGGAGCCGATCCATCGTTCTGATTTGATTCTTGTTGGGAATTTTGAGCTTGTTGTCGGGTAACGACTCCAATGGTACCTACAATGTTATATTGAAGACGTTGAACTGGTCTCGGTCTAGCATTTATGGCTTGTTCATTTGAGAGGAATTGATTAGAAGAGGGTCGAGTAGTAACTCTTCTAGGAAATGGTTCTTCTGGAACCATAGCATCTGTGATGGGTTGAATAGGATCTGATTCATTTTCAGAACTATTCGATTGGTTTGAAGTAATGTCTAGTTCACTTTCACTATCTGATTCTACATCACTAGAATCAGAAGTTTGAAAATTATGTAAGGGCCTGGTCGTAACCAGGGATAAGGTCGTGTCAAATATTTGAGGATCCTGAATAGGTAATTGTCCGCTAATGGTTCCTACATATCGGGTAGGAGGGGGAACGTTATGATGTTCGATTTGATTGGCTACCTCTTTACCATGTCTTGGTAAAGGGTGTTGAAATATGTCTAATGTTTGATTAGCATTTTGATTTTGATTTTGGGGAACGGTCTTTTGAGTATTATTAGGAGGGTTTTGTTTAGGTTGGAAGGCTTGCACTTCCATTTCATTATTATCAATCAAATCTTGTATTTTATGTTTCAACCTTTTACAAGCATTGGTAGAGTGTCCAGGTCCTCTATGGAAATCATAGTGTAAGTCAGCTCTGTATCCGGGTATAGTTGGATCAGGTTCCCGGATAGCTGGTAATTGGATCAAACCTCTTTCGAGTAATTGAGGTAAAATAGTTGATAAGGGTTGGTTTAATCTAGTAAATTCTCGAGGAGGCTTATCAGGAGGTTTCAATATAAATTTTTCTGTTGTCTTCGTTGCATTGATATTAGCAACATTTCTATCGTCAGTGACTCCATCACCGACAACTTGTTTGTTTTTATATTGATTTTTGGATGTTTTCTCATCATCCTTCTTCCTAAGTTGGCCTCTCCTAATGAGGGCATCTTCTACTCTTCGAGCTAAATCTATAGCTTGATCGAAGGTAGTTAAAGTAGCAATTGATAGCTCATAAGATATTTGTTCTTGTAAATTATTGATAAAAATGTCCAACATTTCCCTATAAGGTAGCACAAAGTGCAGTTTTCCTATCAATTGCCTCCATCTAGCTAAGAAATCGGCAAAACATTCATCCTTGTCTTGTTTTAAGTTGTATAAATCTTTAATGGTTACATGCCTCTCGATGTAGGCACTAAATTGATGGACAAATGATTCAGCTGTTTCTTCAAAGTTTCTCAAGGAATGAGTGGGCAATTGATAGTACCACTCTAATGCCATTCCACCTAAACTTTTTGGAAACATTTTTAGTAATAGCAAGTCATCATGTGATATATCATGACATGCTATCCTAAACATGCGAAGATGCTCTATGGGATCTTCGGTTCCTTTATATATAGGCAAGATGGGCATGGGAAAATGCTTAGGGTACGGTTGAGCTACAACTATGGGATCCAAAGGTTGACTACAGATCTCTCGATAATTGTATGAGGGATGGTAGGGATCTATCTGGTCCATACGTGAAGCTAACTGTTTCACCATGGTTTCCAGATTACTAGTTTGCCCCCCATATTGGTTTGGTAGGGCATTGACATGGGTTTTGTGAGCATATGATGGAGGGACATGAAGATTAGATGCCATGTTACTATTGTGTAAATTATTGGTAGGAAAAGTGTTATGAAGGAATTTTGAAGTTGTATTATGATGTATTCCAGATTGTTGAAAATTGGTATTTGGCTTCGTTTTAGGTTTTTGTTTACTTGAAGCATATTGCTCAATAGTTTGGCGGAATAAAGTAGTGAAGGAAGGTTTCTTTTGTGTGGGAATGATTTTAGGTTGAATAATAGGTTCCTTAGGAGGTTGGATAACCTGTTGCTTTGACATGTTTTGAATCATAGTGACCATGTCTGTATTGGATGGCCCAGCCTTGTCACTTTCTTGGTCAATGAAAGACAAGGGATTAGTGCGCACATCATACATATATTCCATGGCTGCTTGAGTGTTACTAATTTGCCCTTTATCAATACGAACTGCCACATTAAGGGCGTCAATGTTATCATCAAGAAATTTCTTGAAATGATCTATGTTGTCAAAAGCAATAGTTCCATCTCGAGCTACTCTAGGGGATGAGGATCCATCCTCTTTAACACTTCCTTCTTGTTCATTGTCTTCACCTAGGTCATGTTCTCGATTGATCTAGAGTTTTTCCTTCCGGAATTGGATCTCCAGGAAGGACATTTGGGTCTCTAGTTGTATCTTGTAACCAATCTTCTTCTTCTCCTAAAGTTTCTTTACCATTCCTAAGTTTAGTCATGGTGCTTTAATTTTGATTTAAGCAAATATATATATATATATATATATATATATATGCAACAAGATTAAGAGGTATATATTTACTATATACCTACTACAATATTTGAAATGAAATGTTTAAGTTTTTGCTATGTTTTTTAGTTTTTTGTTTTTGAAATAATGTTGTAAAAATGACAAACAATACAATAAATGCAAGAAATAAGACTGAAAATAACAATCTAGTTTTCTATAAACAATTTATAAATATCATTAATGGGCTCTAATTCTTCAGGAGTCATGAAGTGTTCTTCTTCAAATTGAAAGTTTTCTTTTAAAAATTTAATGAAAAGAGCTATAGTGATATTATCTGTCTCAGATGTTGGTTGATAAAAGTAAAGCTCGTGGCAATACTCTCGATATAACACAGCTCGAGGAACTCTATTCCATATTTCCCTATCTATAAGAACAACCTCTTGGTCTTCTACAAGACCTAGGAACTGGTGTACAATGGCTGCGTTCTCGAGGTATTCCTCGAAGGTGAACAATTCCGAAGATACAAGAGCTCTCCTATAAGCTAACCATCTATGGCAAGGCTCTCTGAAGTTCATGATAAAAGACAAGTTGATGAGGATCCAAGATTCTATCTAGGACTAGCCTCTTGATTTGCTTAAGTTGTGTTGACCTAGATGAGATGACACTAAGTCTCCTATCAAGTTCGTTCCACAAGAATTGATTTCTATCTGTTTCAGGCACACTAAGTACAGAATTGACTTCTATGGTCTGCCAATTGGTTTTCTACATTTATAGTAACTCCTAATATTTTCTTAGGAGCTACCATCTAAACATGATATTAAACTTAAATGATTTTAAAATGCATCTATGTTTTAGTTGTTCTATTTTTTTTTTTGTTTTCTTTTTTTTTGTTTTCAAAAGGTTATGATGCATTCACGTCGGGTTCACCAAAATGTATCGCTCCAAATTTTTTGCACCCTTACCTTCAAAGCTATAGGATCCGTGCCCGAAAGGGGGATGGGAAAAGGATGTCACGGTACCTCGGACTGAGAGGACTTGCGAAGGTCCCGCCTCTCAAGGGAGGTGTATTTTGATGATTTTTCGATGGATGGTGGGTTCACCAGGAAACATTTAATGGAGTTTCCACGCCTAGGTTTGGAATGTGTTTTCATGTGTTCGTTTTTAGCCTTAAGCATTCATATCCTAGGTTTGGCCAAATGAATCTAAATTAATCTATATGAAAGTGCAGATTTAATGAATACAGAGAACAAATTTAAGACAAAAAAATAGAGAAATTAAGGAAGAATACCTGATCCGGATGTCTGATGGAGATTCTGATGTTTGAAGCAGTCAGGATCGTCTGGAATTTGATAGAATCGTCTGAGATCTGACAAGATCATCTGAGATCTGATGAATTCATCAGACAAATTCGTCAGAGACCTGCAAACAGAAAAACAGATGCCAAATACAAAGAATACCACTATGATGACAGAGGGAAACAACACAAAATGACAATATGAATACTAAACAACAGTTATGAATAGAAATTCAAACAAATTATGATATTCTAATGAGAAATTATGATCTTATCATGCAATTTAAGCTAAATGGGTGAACTCCAAATGCAAGATAGTAAGAAATAAGGATAAAACTAACTAAAATGTAGAATAAAATAGCAAAAGGTATAAGAGAAAGCGCAAACTCTGGGCACTGATTGCCCCCAATGCAGATTGCAGTCAAAATCATCTGGAAGTAATGAAATCGTCTCGAATTGCGACAGGATCGTCCGAGATTTGAACGAGATCGTCTGCGACGATCTGAGCTTGCTCCGACTGAAAATCAATGAGGTCCCTACAAGAAAACTTCAAAATAACAAAGGCAAAATGATACTCTAGGTATTCTAATGCACGCAAAATCAAGTTACAGAGAAATTCAGCCAGGGGTTGGGAAGGGAAGGTCCTAAGGATTAAATAGGCTTAGGGGAGTAGTTAGGAGGTTGGAGATCATCCCTATTTGGGAGATCTCCAATGGGGGAGGGTCCCTAACGGTGCAGACACGCTTCTACCCGGATTAGAGACCCGTTGGAACAGAAGCTAATTGTGCAAAATTAGTTTTGCGACAAGATCGTCTGGACGTCCTAGCCCAGACGAAATCGTCAGATCTGGGGCGATATCGTCTGATCGACGACGATATCGTCAAACGGTCAAAACAACCTCTAAAAATGGCACGAAAAAGGGGGAAACGGATTACCCGACGGTTAACGGGCGGTTTGGGAGGTTAAAATTTGAATTTAAATTATTTACTGGAGTGAATGTAATTACTAGAATTTCACTGCGCCAATTTTAGGGTGCTACAGATGCAATATCTCAAGCCAAGGTGATGATGAAATCCACCATTGGTCTTGCTCAAGGGTTGGGGTTTTACGACCAACTCCTTGTTGTTTCAGTTACCACATGGTGTGTGGGGTTCCTTTTAAGTTGCATAAATGAAGCACGCAAGCATTAAAACTCTCCTATGCAAGCAAATAAATAGAGAACATAAAACAAAGAATTGAAAAAAGGTGTTTAAGACCTCTACCTTTTCTCTGCCCAAGTCGGATATCTCTGAATTTCTGCTCTAAAATAGTCCAGTGTTGGAAAAATTGGTACCTGTAATGAAAATAACAAGCAACTTTAATCAAAAACTTAATTTTAAAAATCAAGGGACACAGGTCCCACCGTGATCGCCACTGAAAGCACGAGGATACGAAAACAAAAAGGAATATGCCACAATAACAAGAAATAACGTATGCAAATTGACACAAGATAAAATAAATACGAAATATAGTAATCTCTTTTATTGATATGCTTTACAAATTGTGTTACAATACATCTCCTTCATTTTTAGGGGATAGGAGAGTCAAATGTGTTTCTTGTCACAAGATCCATGGCTAACAATCCTTCTTCCGCGTGCCCACATGTAAGATGGGCGGACCAAAACATCACCACCGTTGTTGTATGTGATTATTTGCTCTTTCCTGCTCCTTTGCTTTCAGAAACCTGCATTCAAAGAAATAGAAAATATTAATAATACCTGTAGACCAAATGAAACATGTATTTCCCAAGGCCTACTGTCAATAAAAGCATGAAAATAATAAAATGACTATCATATGACCTTTGATTGACTTAAAAATTTGAAAGAAGCATAAAAATATCATCAGAAGACCATTGCAAAAAGAACAGTCTAAAAATTCCTCACAGATCTGTACTCGCTCCGGGTTGGGACGAATAGGACTATGAGAATTGGCCAGAAAGCATCCTGTTCAATGTCCTACTTAGGAAGCTCCAAAAGACATTAAAACTTGGGGTTAGCTAATTGGGGGCGTTTTGGGAAGACCCAGATGCTCAGATTTCTCCAATTTTTCCTCTAGAACCCAGATTTTGGAGATGGTATTTGCAAGTTAGTGAAACCGGGAAACAACAATAACCTGGTCAAAAATGATCAGAATGACATGAAATTTGAACTGTAACCTATTTAACCTATCTATAATAATATGCAAAAGAAAAAATAAATAAATATATCACATATTTCTAATCGTCCTGAGGTGGGGCGATTAGCACTGTGATAGTTTGGGGAGTGCCCTGGGCCAAGACGCCCATCGATTGAAGCACTATTTCAGCACCAATCCACTTGGGATGGGTCCAAAAATGGTTATAGGGTGTTTTCAACAATTTTTTGGATAGTTGTGGTCAAAAATTGGGTTTTGGGTACAGATTTGCGCCTCCAATAGTCACCCAATAACCTCCCTTTCGAATGAGAGATTAAGGATGTAAAAGCACAAATCACAGTTAGGTATGAAATGGTCAGCACTTCGTTGCTCAAATTCTCCTTCTCTCTATATATTTTGGGTGGGAAAACTCCCTAATTTATAGACCTTAGGGTCTCCTTGTTTGAATTGCGCATGCGAGGGTGCCACTTGAGTTAACTGTCCTATTTTCAGAGAAAGCTAACTCCTTGATTAAAAATATTATTGCATGAGGTCTCTAAAATAAAGGCATGCATGATTGAATTCTCTCTTCTTTATTTAGAGCCATTCCTCCAATTGCATGACATGTAGCTTCAGTTAACTGGCGGAGTTACCGAGGTTTGACTTTTTGCCAGTCAAACCTTCTATTCGTCCCACCCTGGAGCGATTGTTTAATCATCTCAGGATGGGACGAATACCAGTCTGAATTCATCCCTGGGTGGGACGAGTAGAGAAAAAGGTGCCAAAAAGGTGCAAAATTGACTTTTGACCCTCAAAACTACTTTTGGAAGTGGTTAGGACCACTGTTTAACCTTTGGGGGCTGCCCTAGGGGCTGTGTGTGTCAATGCGATCAGCGCTTGTTGTCACGTAATCGTATTGGTGTTGTTTTGGTGTCTACAGTTATCATCATATATATGCCTCACACTATACATATAAATGGAGAAGGTGTATCACAAAATGAAAAAATGTTACACTCAACTCATAATGGGAGGATGTACCAAAATCCTAAAATTGGTACACTCACTCCTGAATACCCCTAAGACCACCTAACAAGAGGATCCAGCCTCTCTAGCACCCCCTGGTGGAGGAGGCTAAAATATGGTAAACCTTCGAGAGGTATTGCTCATTAACGAAACCATTGATTGTGATACCAAAGGAGATGGAACCCACTACTCCATAGGTACCATCGTATGATATAGCTGGTGATAGTACAAAGTCCTACTCTGCTCTCTCTCAAGCCAAACTATTGAACATTATAGCTTCTTTATGAGATCCGATCTCATAATCTCCATTGTTGCCCTAGAACTCTCCAAGGCTGACCTAGAATCCTCTAACTATTACTCTAGTGCCCTCATAATCATGGCCACCACTACACTATCCAAGCCTCTCCCAATCTGTGACTCGATATCATCTCTCTCCCTTGTCACCCACTCCAAAATTAGACCTAAGACCAGAAATGATCACCTGGTATATGGCCTGATCCTTTGTAACTTGATATAAATTCGACTGAAGCCTGGAAATGGTCTCCTCACTATCTTCCCATATTTGGACTACCTCATCCCAAATCCTAGTCATCGCATCTCTAGCCCTAGTAGCCTCCTCCACTTGCATAGCCTTATAAGTTGCCAAATGACTCCTCACCTCCTCTAGAGTATGATGGAAAACCCTCAACTCTACTATCGTAGCCTTTCCAGCTATCCTGTTAGGCCATGCCTCTCCACCAAAGTTTGGCCCTGTCCCACCAAAGTTTGATCCTACTCCATCTAGACTTGATCCTCCTCCATCACTTGGGGTACACAAGAGTGGGATCGTAGTCAACATACCTACATATAAAGTACCTGATCCTCTAGTACCCTGTCTAGCTACCCTCCTCCACCATCCCTCTCTCCTACAATGCCACCTAGCCCATCTTAGAGCATTCAATATATCCTAGAAAACCTACCTCTGATCCCTTGATGGTGAACCCGTTGTTAGTCGATGAGGCCTAAATCGCTCATACCAATAACTATACCATTTTTCCACTCCCACATCATCCAACTTAGGAGTCAAGACCACTGGATCATCCTCATACGCCTCTAAGAAAGTAACTAGGTCCATAGGATCCCACAAAGTCTCATGATGTACCCATCATATCCAAATCTTACCTATTGTTGTACTCCTTGTACCTCTCCAAATGGATGGGTCACACCATAAAATCAATACAACTCATAGGTCTTGTTATCATCATTTATCCATTGAATCCATCTCACTTTAGCCAGATCCTTGTGATCCTCAGACCACATATACTTATCCCTCCATGATCACCATGTAACATGTGCTACCCTCATATCATCAATAAGATGACTCACCCAAGCTATAGATTAATATGAAGGATAGATGCACCTCTCCCATATGTAAACTATAGGACTCTCAATATCAACACTCCTCATCATCTCACCTGTTGGTAACCTAAAATTATTGGTGGATAGGTATCACCTCTCTACAAGGGCCTTTAATAAGGACCAATCAAACTCCAACTTAGGCATGTAGGAAACATGATACATCCCTATCACCCCCAATATCGTAGCATCCTACCACCTCTTCTCACCTACTATTATGATCCCCAATAATTTAGGGTGACACTCCCTACTCATGAAAGTCTTCATTACCTGCAAAAACCATCCAAAATATCAAGTTAGAAAATCTATCAAATCTTCTCAAAATTTCCCAAAAACACTACCATTGGATAGCCCTCGAAAAGAGATTTTTGGCAAGTATAGATATGCATATATGTGCACACAAATCGAGGGTAAAATGTGTAAAATAAAATTCACTATCATGTCCCAAATTCACCACTAGCACCAAATTCACCAATGGGACCAAAGTCACCAATACCAAATTCACCACAACCCACAAAAAACATGAAAAATGACACAAAATAAAAAAAATTGGCTCGAAATGAAGACATACCTCTCGGTATCGCTCTTACACATTGACTACCCCTCGAATAGCATCTGCATGATGCACCCTACCTCGAATATGAGCCATCCTCTCTAGAAATCTTGTCTCACTCCCTCCAACTTTCTAAAATAAGTAAAGTGCAAATGAGGGCGTTTTAACCTTTCCTTTTGCCTTTTAAACCACCTGCTCATCGTTGCTAACTAGCTCAACATCTCATATTCCTAAAAATTTATCTCAAAATCTATCATTAGGCATATTTTTATTAGAAAGGGGACTTTACCACAAGGTATAACTTTCATGGAGAAAAATAAATTTCTCCAGATAGCAATGCATGCAAAACGAGGCATATATATACAAAATCATAAAAATTAGAAAAAATGCAAACTCTTAAAATTAGCAAAGCAATACAACAGCAATCCATCATAGTATCAAATTTGAGTATCACAACTTAAATTTTGATGCAATATATCAGATATTAAATCAAAATTGGGGTAAAATATAGACACCCAATTTTGACACGCTAGTCACAATTTCTCAAGGCTAGTTGCAACTTAGTGAAACTAGTCACAAACACTTCAAAACTTTCCAAAATCAGTTGAAAACTTCACAAAACTCAAATTTGATCATTCCCCATAATTCTAGGCTTAATTTTGTACCTTTACAAAATTCACCACCCTGACCAAATTTGCCAATGGTAAATTTGGCAAGTTGAGGAGCAAATTTGGTAAAACTATAGAAATCAACTTTTAGAATTCAGGTTCAATTTTTATCAAATACATCACTCCTACCAAATTTTCTAGTGATAAATTTGGCTAGTGGTAAATCTGACAAATTTTCAAATTTCAAACCTTCCAAAATCAGTTTTGGCTCCTTACCAAATTTGCCACCCAGGGTTACCAAATTTTCCAATGGTGAATTTTGTCAATAGTGGTGAATTTGAAAAAATAGTTGGAAATATTCCACACAAACTATATAAGCATGGATTAACCTCCCTTTCACAAACTATATAAGCATGGATTAACCTCCCTTTCACCTATGCCATTGATTTCACATGCTTCAAAAATGTATTACATGCAACAATTTTGAATTGTTCTTATCCATTCCCTCCCTCCAACCCTCCTCCAAATCCTATTTAAGGAGTTCATGGGGAAAGCATTCCATAAGCAATTCTATTGTAGCAAAACTATGCCATATTTTCTAGCATTATCTCTTTCATTAGAATTCTCCATTTCTAAGTCTTCTTCAAGAATTTTGGAGCATTGTGTGAGCATTGAGAGCAAGTTAAGCAAGGCAAGGAGGATTTTGGAGCAAGGAGGCCACCATTGGAGGCAAGAAAGAGAGCTCTCCTAGCTTCTTTCTTCTCTCCTCCCACCTTAGCTTCATTGCATTTTATCCTCTAGGTTGTAGCCTTGCTCACTTGCCATCTTCCTTTAGATGCATTTTACATTCTATGCTCTAACTTATCTTGCAGTGTTCTGTTGGGCACTGAATTGCATCAAGTTTTACTCAATATTGTGGTTGTCTATCTTCCTACTTTCTATCCAGGCTTGCACCCGATAGCTACAACTCAACACTCAACATTGGATGGACCAAAATAGATTTTTTGATCCAACCTCTAGAGTAGGTTGGTTCCTTGTCAACTTAAATAGGATGTTGACACCATTATGCTCACTTAGGGTTTGAATATTAGGGTAAGAAAAGGTTAGGGTTAGAGAAATGTGAACAATAGTGGATGGATAGGCTAACAACATTGCACCACAATAAAAAGCTCCAAAAAACTAACCCAAAGACACATAACTCAGACCAACATTATCTCAAATTGGATGATTCTCCATTCATTAATGCATAGTAGAGAAATATTGCAGACAATGATTTCAATATCCAGACAATGATAATCCAAATAACATAATTCACCAATATCTAGATTTTATAGAAATACACTTTCTAACAATAAATATCAATCTCAGAAGCAGATTTCAATTACTTTAACAACTAGTAATCCATTATTTGGCACAAACTAACCACTTAAGTATTCATAGAAATGCAGCTAAAGAATTCGAACCTCTGATATCAAGCATGAAGATACAAATTTTGAGGTGAAGATCAATGTAATGCTCCTTCCATTAGCTCTTGGGAATATTTATAGTAGCACAGGCAAACACGCTAGAGCCGACCCTTTAAAAATGAGGGTTCGACCTCTACTTATAGTTTTGCAAAATTAAAATTATCAAGAACATTACAAAGATCAATTTTTGACAGCGCAACAGAGAGTTCTTGCTAGCATTTGCTTACTGGTACACCCTCTAGGAAATCCATTGTAGGTGGACCGCCATGGCAGCTCGGGGCCTCTACAACTTGTTGGTCACTTGGCACAAACTAGAGTTCAGGCCATTGGAGATCACGCATCATCGTTGATCCTTCTTGGAAGCCATCTACCACCATCGATCTGTAACCACCTCTAGTTCTATCTTCTTGAAAACCCTCGATGCTTTAGCTTCCTCTCCAACTGACTGTTACAACTCTGGTGAAGAAATATCTTTAAATACCTTGGATTCTTTGACACAATTCCCACCATTGATCTCCCCCATTGTATGGCTATGATTCATTCTGATATAAGCTTATTATAATGGCGGGGAGAACACAACACCATTCCACTTTGAAAACATTGATGATGTCATCCTTTATATCTTAGAAACCATGGAACACCAATCCAGATTTGAAATGCCTTGAAGGCTAAGCAGGATCGAATCCGCTCTTTATTCTTCAAGTTTCCTCATCGTCCACAAAGCATTCATCAATCCGCACAAAAATATCGATGATGTCATCTCTTCTTAAAAACTTTTACGGATTCCATTCCGGGTTGAGCAAGTGTATTGGCATATGACCATCATTCCGGACCCATCATAATGTAAAATGACTCTTCTTCCATTCCGCACTATCTTTAGAGTAAAACATTGCTTATCACCATTCTAGAAAAGAGTTAGTCAAAATGTCCATTGTCACCAATCCGCCTCTACTACATTTACAACATTCCGCCTTGTCACCATTCTAGGTAAAAATATTCTATGTGTTCTCTGGAATCATGCGCTCCAACACTTAGCCGCTCGTGGATATTCAAAATATCAAGTGGTCACCAATCCACACCTTTTTTCTGCTGACGTCATCCTTTATCAAAATATTTTGCAGATTCGGGATGCGTTGCTAGTCCGGAGCCAAAAACAAAAGAAGTCTTCCAGAACTACTCCGAGCATGAAAATTTACTAAGTGTTGGGTGGGCTCGTGGCTTCTATTGTGGATCCACTCCAAAATACACTGTAAGGTGTGCGGAATGAGGACTTTATGACTTAGGAAAATTTTGCAAAATTTTCCTAAGTATGTGGCCATTTTGGGCCTACATTCTGGCGCCTCCCGGGTGGATTTGCTTGCAAAGCCAACGAACTCAGAGTCTTATCCATTGGGCCTTGGGAGTCAAAAAAATACTTATCTCTAAAAATATGCTTTAAAGAATAACTTCCATATAAACACTACCCTCTAAAAATTCAACAATCTGCTTAGAGGGTAAAGGTTCATATGGAAATCATGCCAAAAACATCATGGCTCATCCATTTACAATGAGACTATACCAAAAATACAGACCTGCTTTCATTGTCTTCAAAAATCAGGCATAACTCTACTCTTCTTATAAGGCCTTATTTCAAGAAATGCCTTTACACACAGTCCACTGCTCTTCTGCCTCTATAGGCTTCATGCCTTTATTGCTCATTTCTGACAATTGTCAGAGTCAAAACAAAAATACAAAACTCATGCATATGTACAAAACAAAAATGAACTAAGTGTGAGCCCCTTCCGGGCCTGTAACCACTCCATCCTACTCTTCTTCTTCATGGGCCTCTTCATTGGCCTCTTCTTCATCTTCTTCTTGTGGAGCAGGTGTTTTCTGACTCCTTCCTCCAAAAGTATCACCAAACAACTGAACCATCAATTTTAAATATTGTAGAGCCTGTTCCCAGGCTGCTTCAGAGGGATTTGATGTTTCTTTGAGCTTCTTATAAACATATTGTAGCTCTCCAATGTCCTCATAGTTAGCAAGCATTCCCTCTATTTACCAGATCTTCCATGAGATCTCTCAATCGAGTAAAATCAATAATCAATTGGACAACTTGTTCTTGGGGTAGTGGCTCTTCCAGAGAATTGATTCCAGATTCATCCTGCAAATTCTCATTAATGCTTTTCTGGATCTCTTCCATGGATAACAAGTTGTGGTCCTCCATCCATAGGCCTTTGAAGCCAACTTGAATCATTTCTTTGTTCAATTCAACAACATCCTTAATCACCCTTTCAATCCTGTCAACCAACAGCCAAGATCTCTGAAGTGCCCTATGCTTTTTAATCACTATCTTGGTAGCAACTCTGGTGAGATTCCATTCTTTATTAGGAATAGGTTTAGCAGAATCACTGAGTCTGCTATCAACCAACCTGTACATTTGCTCTGCTAGAATCACCATAGGCTGCAACTCTCCAGTGATCTGACCTAGCTCTTTCTGAATATTGGAGAGTAGGCGGCTGGCATCATTAAGATAATCAATAACAAGTTGAAGCCCTGAACATTTCTCCTAGACCTCAGAAAGCAACTCTTTTCTAATATTTTTCAACTCATTCTTAGAAAATCCTGAAGACTTAGCTTTCTTGACTTGAAGCTGATGCTTTAAATTTTGAATTTGTTTCGCCTGATCTTCATTCAACTTCTTTTGCTCTTCTAATTGGTCCTTTAGTTTATTGGCTTCTTGAAACTTCTCTTGCCAACCCTTAGCCTCTTTTCTCAGAGCCTTTTCCACTTCCTTTTGATTACTCAGACTCTTCTTGAGTTTTTCAACCTGTTTCTCCAATTTTTCCACCTTCTCTCTGACTATATCATTTTTCACATAGAAGGTATCCAAGTGGGCTTTGGCTATAATCAGCTCATCTTCCTCAGGAAGCTTGTCAATATCTTCTATGACCTCCTCCACTCGATAATCTTGAACAATCATCTCAGTTTTAGGTTTGCTCACCAGTGGAGTCATAGATCTTGATACTCTCTATCTAGAAATAGGGTCAACATACATGCTTCTTCTTCTGACAGCCATCCTACTGGAAGGCTTAGCAAGCTTCTCTGCCCAATAATCATTTATACTTTGAGTGGTTGCCTGCTCTTTTGATATAGTGATAGGTCTTGAGAAACCAACAACCAAGGGAGATGAAGATACTAAAAATGAAAGGGTGGACTGAACTACTGATGATGGGGGTGTGGAGATAGTTACAATAGCTTCTATGACAATAGTGGACTCTGTAACTACTATTGTTGTTGTTATTGGTAGACTCATAGGAACCGATGCAAGACTAAAAATTGGATGGATGGTGGTACTTGGAACAACATGTCCCATAGATGGTGATGATAGAAATGGTGAATATGGAATGATAGGAGATGATGAAGTGGGAACCTCAGATGCTAAAAATGGAATTTGAGGTGGCTATGATGAAATAGAAGTGACTTGTACCTCAATGGCTATAGATGACACATGTGGTGGACTATGAGAGGGAGGAGGTACTCTTGTCATATCTTCTTGGTCAGAAAGGGAGGGAGATTTATTTGGGGATTCATGAGGATGTAGAGGAGAAGAGGGATTAGAAACCATACCTTCACCTACAGATGTAGGGTGCTCTTGCTCTATCTCTATTTCTTGTTGTTGCTCCTGATGAATCAATTCTTCTGTAGCAAAATCAGCTACCTCTTTTGCAATCTCCTCCATATCCATTTTTTGTTTCTTTGAAATTTCTCTTTCCTCTCTTTCTAGAACTCTTTTAGTCCTTCTATGAACCAATTGGAAAGCAGCCATCTCATTCTCAGATTCCTCTTCTGATTCATTTCCTTGCATAGCTCCAGAAATCAGAACTTGCTCAGAAACAGGATGTAATTGTACTGACGTTGTAGGGGTAAAAGATAGGGGTTTGAACTTGAAACTTTCATCTTTCTTTTTCTAGTCAATATCTATGTCTAGAGGCTGACCTCCCAGAGCTAAGCATTTAGGCCTAGATACTATTTCAATAACTAGAGTACTAACAACCTTTTCTCTAGAATATTGCATTTTTCTCATCAGTTGAGCCCCCTTAGGAAACTTCTCCACTTGCTCAGTGGTAGGATGAAAAGTTTTCAATACTTGGGGTGTTATCAAAGGAGTTTCTGGCTCTTCTAGTTGAGCTTCTTGATCTGTAGGTGGAGGGAGGGATTCAGAGCCATTTTGGGGTTTTTCAATTATCAATACTATGTTTTTGACATCCTTCTATCTCCAAGTCCCAATATTTTCATTATATCTTTTTGAAAACTCTTTATCAATTTTCATTCTAAACTTGGACTTAGGTTTTCCAATTTCAATCCTCATTCTCCACCAATCTGATATTTTTACTATATTCCATTGTCCTTCTTCCTCAGCTTCTTCAGTAGTTTCTCCCTCAGGCTGAGGATCCTTTTTCTTTGAAGTCTCCCCTTCAATATTACTAATTGTAGCTTCTGTAATCCGATGACTTGGCTTCTTGTCAGGATCAAAATCAATAATTTGCTCATAAAAATCCAACCATGGAGGCAATTGACCCATATTTGAGATATTCCACTCTAAAAGAGTAGTCTCATCATTGTTTCTACCCTATTCAAAATGAGCTCTGGGTCTCTTTTCAAACTTATAGGCCTTTTCTCCATTTAGGGCTTTATTCCTTGTAGTAAAAATGCCATCAAGGTCATAGCTCCATCTTTGGGGGATATAAAATAGACCTAACCTATCAAGGTATTGGTCAATTAGTTGGCTCTGCCCCTTCTTGGTGATGGTAATGTCCTCCATAGTGCGGTGGGTAAGCAAATACTTTCTCTTTCTCCCAGAACCATAGTTCGCATCGATGTACTCCGCTTGCCTCAAATATTCTAAGGGAAAAAATTCTCTCCATGACAAAGTGGGGCAGGAGAAAAGGTTTACCCATGAAACCATACAATATGATAACTATGCCCTCGATCAAAAAATACCAGTCTCCTTCTTCCGCACCCTTTGTTCTCAGTATCTACTCAGCCAAGGGTGGCAATCTAGGGCACTTTCCATACATTATCCTTAGGGTAGGTCCAAGAAATTCTAAATTGAATCTATAATAAGACTCACTGCTTCTCAAATGACTTATCCAGTAATAAACTAGTAAGGGTTCCCCATCATTGGTTTTATCCTTGACGAGAATCCAAGGCATTCTATCTTTAGTGGTGGCATAGAACATCCACACCAGACTTGAGCAATGCCTAAAACTAGGAGCATCAGAGCCCCTTTTCATACTTACTAGCTACTCATGTATCCTCTATGTGAGAAAATCTAGCCAGTCAAAATAAATCACCCTAGTCCCCTTTTCTCCCACATCTTTCTCATACATTATTTCATTAGAAATACAATAAGCTACGATAATTTTCTAGCCATATACCATTATGTTAGTCTAAACCCTCCATACAAGCCAACATAGAAAATAGGATGGGGTTTGCAAACTTGTTAATAGAGATAGGGACCTCAGGCAATTTTTTCTTGGGCTTAGTATCAAGCTGCTTATAAACCCATATTTTAAATGACTCACCATCATTAGCTCACTTCTCCAAAGAGTAAAACCCAGCCTGCTTAGTGACCCTAAATGGTTTTGGTATTACTGGAAGTTTAGACCCTAGGGCAAAGAGTTCATGACAAAAGGAGGCGGTGATATTGAAAAGGGTTTCGCCCTCAGAGGTCTTTACTGCTTTGGCCAATGGGTCATAGTATTTAACTATGGCAGCTATTAATTCTGGATAGGGATGAACAGAATCACAAATATAAAAAGAGAGATAAGAAAGGACAACACATCTACCTTCCATAGACAAAGCAGCTCTCTTCTTGTATCTATCATTCACGTTCCTTCTTAGCTTTGTTCTTTCTATGAGGACCATCTTCGTGTCTGCCACGACTTTGGCTTTGTCGAGGTATGGTACCACCACATTTTTCTCCAGAGCTTCGAACTCTTGAACATATTCTGAAGCCATTCTGATAGTGATAAATATTGTTCTCTCTGTAATTTGTAGCAAATTCTTCAGAGTATCACTTCACCTTATTACCACTCTGTGGATGCAAATAGCTACTAAATGAGCCTCGTGTATGCTTTTTTGTCACTTTTATTTTCTGGAGCGTGTGTATCTTCCACCATTAATGTAGTTGTTGCGTGACCTTCCTATTGGCACACTTTCCAACTTCTAATCATTCCCTTCGATGGCTCACCGATGGCATTCTATCTTTTCATTGGCCAAAAATTCAAACTACGCTGCCACCTCACTGCACCTCTTCGGCTACTCTTTGGTTATGGTGCGAGTTCGTTAGCATTGAATGCGGGATCATTCTTTGATTTCCATGTGGCATGGTCATGAAATATCTGCTTGGCTCCTCTTTGATTTTGAAACCGGTGAATTAAGAGCCTTTTGATTCTGCTGACACTTAGTAAATTCCATGTGCGAGTTTCCATCTTGGTTCCGCTTCGCCTTGCATTAGCTTTGAAAGGTTCCTAGATTGGAAACGCCTTTGCTCTCTTTTGACCATCGACTCTCTTTTCGTGTGGGATAAAAACCTTAACACCATTCCACGGGGAACTTAGTGTATTTTGATGCGGCTTCAAGCATTCGTCATTCCGAAAGAATTTACATGCATTCAAGTGCGGAATGGAACTTTGTTGTGTACTTAGTCAACACTTAGTCATTTTTGCAAATTTTTTTTCTTTTTAAGATTTTTCAAAGAAAACTGATTACAAAGTGTAGAAATAAATTAAAGTACAAAGTGTAGAAAGGAGGGGAAATAATTATACAATGTATATACATATGTTACAGTGAGCTCATTTTTTACACATAGTAGAGCTTGAGATGAAAACCATTCACTAGAATCGGTTGTATGTTTCCCTCTGGATCCTCCAACTGAAATACATTGGACTCCTTGGCTTCTACTATTTTGAAAGGACCATCCCAAAAAGAATCAAACTTTTCATGCTTGCCTGGCTTTTCTCTATCAACATTCCACCTGAGAACTGAGTCTCCAACTTGGAATTTTTTGAATCTGGCCTTCTTATCGAACCATGCTTTGATATCTGAGGAATGCTTTTGAAAATTTTCATATGCCTGAGCTCTATTCTCTTCCAATTGCAGCAAGTGAGTCAACCTGGTCTTTATCGGATCTTCTTCTAACTCTTCCTCTGTATTGACAAGCTTAAGTGTTGGGATCTCCAAATGAATGGGTAATACTGCCTCCTTGCCATATACTAGTGCATAAGGAGAAGTCTTGATGGACTTTTTTATAGTAATCATGTCTGCCCATAGAGCCTGGTCTAGCAATAGGTGCCAACTTCTTTTGTTACCTTCAAGTGATTTTCTCAAAATCCTTAACAAGTTTTTATTGGTAGATTCTGCCAGTCCATTACCCTGTGGATAGTAATTTGAAGTATTCTTAAGAGTAATGCCATATTTTCTGGAAAACTCAATATACTTGGCTCCTATGAAAGCTGGGTCGTTATCACTTACCAAGGCCTCTGGAACCCCAAACCTTGAAATCAAATTTTCCATAAAATTGATCACAACTTCTTGATCTGATTTCTTGGTAGGAATAGCCTCTACCCATCTGGTGAGATAATCTATGGCAGTTAGGATAAACTTATGTTCTGTTGAGGAATTGGGGTTGATGACTCCAATGAAGTCTAGTCCCCATTGCTGAAAAGGTTCTTCAACTTGTATTGGCCTGAGGGGAAATGCAGCATTCCTTGTCCTTCCAACATATCTTTGACATTTATCACAGGCTCTGGTGATCCTGAAAGCGTCAGTGAATACAATAGGCCAATAATAGCCTGCTCTTATGATTTTCAAAGTTGTAACTCTACCTGAGCTATGTCCACCAGCTGGTCCTCCATGGAACTCTTCCATGACCTTCTTTTGTTGATCATATTTTAAGCACTTTAGAAGAACTCCATCCAAATTTCTCTTATACAGGCCTTCTAATAGTAATGCATATTTTAAAGCATGAAGCCTATATCTCCTCCTATGGGAAGCATTTAGATTTGGGGGGCATATTCCAGTTTGGAAATACCTGATCATCTGGTCAACCCAATCAGAATTTGTAGTTTGTGCTTCTTCCACCTGATCTTCATCTGTTGTTTGGCAAGCTGTCATTTCTGCTAATGTTGTAGCCTCTGTTAGACCTTGGCAAAGGGCTCTTCCCCTTACCAATTTGGTGGGATGTATTTCTACATCATATTCTTGGATTTTGGTAATCCACCCGACTCTTTTATCTCCTAGATCACCCTAAAGAATAAAAATTCTTACATCTGGATGAACCACATATACCAGGGTCTTGCTCTGTACCAAATACTTCCTGAACTTCTTCAGTGACTTCATCATGGCAAATACTTGTCTTTCAATAAAGTTGTATTTGACCTGATAATCATGTAGTGTCTGGCTCCAAAAGAACATAGGATGTTCTTCCCCTTGATCATCTTTTTGGGTGAGTACTAAGGCATAACTTTCTTCAGCTCCATATGCATAAAGAATAAAATCTTTACTAAAATCTGGGTTTACCAGTATTGGGGTTGTTGCAATGGATTGTTTGATAATCTCAAAAGCTTATTTCCTAACTTCAGTCCATTTGAACTCAACATTCTTCTTGAGTAACTCAAAAATAGGCCTGACCTTCTATGCAAAGTCAGAAATGAATTTCCTAACAAAATTGATCTGGCCTAGAAAATACTGCAAGGTCTTCTTGTTTGTGGGCAAAGGAAGAGCAAGAATTGATTTGATTCTATTTGGGTCTATGGCCATGCCTTCTTTTGAGACCACATGCCCTAGCATCTTTCCTTCATGGACTACAAAGAATGACTTCTTAGGATTGAGCGAAATACCAAATTCTCTGCATTTTTGAAAAACTTGCTCTAGGTGTGATAGGTGATCTTTCTTATCATGGGAAAATATAGTCATATCATCCAAATAAATCAGAATGACTTTGTTTATTAGTGCACCAAAGGCATAATCCATGGCTCTATGGAATGTAGCTCCTGCATTGGATAGCCCAAAAGGCATTCTCTGGTAGGCAAATGTACCCCATTTTGTGGTGAATGTTGTTTTATACTGGTCTTCATCTTTCACCCAAATTTGGTTGTATCCAGAGTAACCATCCAATAGTGAGAATCTCTCTGCTCCTGCCACTACTTGCAAGATCTGATCAATTTGAGGGAGGGGGTAGTGATCCTTAAGGGATGCTTGGTTCATATTTCTAAAGTCCACACACAAGCGTATATCCCCATTCTTTTTTCTTACGGGTACCAAGTTGGCTACCCAAGTAGAATGTTTTATTGGGTATATGATCTTAGCCTTTAACAAATTTAAGAGATCTTCTCTCATAATGGCCTCGATCCTCGGATTGACTGGCCTCTGCTTTTGCCTAAATGGTTTTGCATCAGGCTCTAGCTCAATAGTATGTTGGATAACCTTTTTGTCATACACCTTGAGGTCCTCATATGACCAAGCTACAATGTCTTGGTATCTTAAGCATAAAGCTTTGATATCTTCTACTTCCTTTGGTGAACATCGGACTCCAACATTGAGCTTCTTTTCTATACCGACTTCAACTTATTTATAGATTTTTTTGTTGACCTTCATGGCTCTGGTCTTCTTTCTATCCTCATTATCAAAAAAAATCTCAAGGGTGACCAACCCTCTTGGGATATGATTATTTCTTAGTTGGATAATGTCTTGCTGATCAATTTCTTCTAAATTCTCTTCTTGGATAGTGGAGAGACATGCTTCTCTCACCAAAAAGTCAATTATTTGTTCATCACTTTCAAAAACCTGCCAGAAAATCTGCTTGTCTGGTACTGTAGGTCTGAAAATAATTTTAATTCCCTTGGCCTTCTTGATTCCAAAGTCTATATAAGGGTTGAAGTTAGCTCCCTTTGTTGCTAATGAATCAGCCAGAGTATTCTTTTCTCTGGGAAAAAAATTTAAATTCAGGGCATCAAAAGATTCCATTAAATCCCATACCCTATTTTTGTAAGCTTTTAAGTAATGGTGCTTATTGCTGCACCTATTTCTTACTTGATGGACTATCAACTCAGAATCACCATATATGTTCAAAATATTAATGCCCATGCTTTTTGCTTGTATCAATCCGAGACACAGGGCCTCATATTCTACAGCATTGTTAGTACATGACCATGTCAGTCTGTAAGAAAAATTCTTTGTACCTTTTGATTGGGATTGTAGGACCACACCAGCTCCTACACCATTTTTGCATTTAGCACCATCAAAGTGCATGATCCATGTTTCTTTCTCTCTCAGAGATTGGTTGGATATAGCAGGGATTTTCCTTTTTGATTCAGTTGAGATGCTATATGTTCCCATACCAGTTCTGAACTGACTATAATCTTCACTGAAAGGTGTTGGAAATTTGAGTGATTTTATGTTGTCATTGATGTCACATGGATCATTGATGTCACATTGAGTTTTGGTGGCCAAAGCATTTCATAAATAAGCATTTATGATATTTTGGAGAGCATGGATATATACAGGGTTTTTGTGAAAACCAAGGTAGGCAAAATAAAAGGTTTTATTTAAAACCATGGATGGCAGATTTGAAATGGGTTTTTCTTAAAACCCAGGTTGGCTTTTCGTTTCGTCAAAAAAGGTGCCCCGATGATGGAGATATTTAATTTTAAATATTTAAGTTTAAATTTTAAATTATTTAAAATTAAAATTAAAATTTAATTTATAGCGTCGACGTCAAAGAAAGGAAAAGGCATAAAACTAATATTTAAATTATAGCATCGACGTCAAAGGAAAGGAGGAGGACATATATATATACCCAAAGTTTCGATTTATTTCTCTAAGCGCTCGATTTGATATTTGGATTCGAATGGTAAAAGAGCCTGCGCATCGTGTGTCGAAGTGTGTGTGAAAAGGGTTTTAAAAGGCTTACAATTTTTGCGTTCGTTGAAGAGACTATTGTGGAGTAAAGCCAAATGTATAGGCCTCCTTGGCCTAGTGGTTCATGCATTGTGTGTGAAGCAGGAGGTCCTACGTTCGATTCTTGCCGGAGGTGTTTTGTTGTGTTGAAACGCGTGAAGCACGTTTTGTTTTCGAAGGGCACAGATATTCGTGGCATAAGGTTTTGTTGTGTGCTCCTTTTGAGCACGTGAGGGCATGTGGCCCAATGGAAGGTTGGCTGTGGTTAAGGCGTTGAGCAAGGAAGGTCACGAGATCGAATCCCATCAGGGACAGAGGCAAGTTAATAATTTTTAGATATATTTTATTTTTCTAAAGTTGCCCTAGGAGGAATAAGGGTTATGATGCATGTTTAAAAAAGGAGAGATTTTTGGTGATTTATTTTTTAGAAGTATATCATATTATATATCGTTGGAAAGCTTATTCCGAGGGCTATTTGATTAACTTGCTTAGAGGGAGAAATAAGGTGTGTGTAAAGAGATATTTCTGATTTTGTAAAGAGGTTCAAAAGTGAAGGTTGCTTTGTTCTTTTTCAAAAGAGATTAATTCATTTATGAAGTGACATGGTGTATGTTATTGAGTAGGAGTAATAAGGTGTTATTTGGATGTTATTGTTGTGTTATTAATCAAGATCTCTAACCCTTGTTGAAAGTTGAAAAAGAAAGTGTGTTGAGTGAGACAGATTTTGTGGACAACCAAAAGGCTTCTTCATCTTCATAAAAGGTATGGGCACATTCTCCTATTGATTGTTTATGGTGGTTGATTTCTGAAATATCATTGGAGAGAAAAGGATTAATTGTGGTTTCCTTTTCGAAAGTAGTTGGTTGAATGCCTCAAGGTTTTCTGGGTTGAGAGTTGCTATTAAACCTTGTTTTATAAGCATTGTTGTTGAAGCCATTAGTTGTGTGAAAAACCTGAGATAGGGTTTGAGAAGAACATGAGTATCATTGTTATGTGAAGAATGTTTTATTAGCATTTTTGTTGAAGCCCATTGGTTATGCAAAGAACTTGAATTTGAGAAGAACATGAGTATCATTGTTATGTGAAGAATGTTTTATTAGCATTGTTGTTGAAGCCCATTGGTTATGCAAAGAACTTGAACTTGAGAAGAACATGAGTATCATTGTTATGTGAGATTTGTGGTTGAGCATTGTTGGAAACATTTGAGTTGGTTGATACATGCTTGGACTAGGGTTTGTAAGAAAGAGTTGTTCCTTGTGGTAGTTGGTTGAGAAGAGTTGTTTGAGCCTAGTCAAGTGATTGTGTGAAGTGGTTGTTCAAGTTCCATGAAACAAACTATTCTATATTCTGGATTTGAGTTGAGATTGAGATTTGAGGATAGAACATATTGAGTCTCTAACAATTCTCTTTATGCTTCTATAAGATTGATTTGAGTTGAGATTGAGATTTGAGGATAGAACATATTGAGTCTCTAACAATTCTCTTTATGCTTCTATAAGATTGATTTGAGTTGAGATTGGGATTTGAGTATAGAACATATTGAGTCTCTAACAATTCTCTTTATGCTTCTATGAGATTGAATTATTGAGCAAGTTCTTGGTGAGCTTGCTAGAGCAGATTTGAGCAAGTTCTTGGTGAGCTTGCTAGTGCAGATTTGGGCAAGTTCTTGGTGAGCTTGCTAGTGTAGATTTGGGCAAGTTCTTGGTGAGCTTGCTAGTGCATATTTGGGCAAGTTCTTGGTGAGCTTGCTTGAGCAGATTTGGACAAGTTCTATGTGAGCTTGTTGAGCATATTTGGACAAGTTCTATGTGAGCTTGTTGAGAAGATTTGGACAAGTTCTGTGTGAGCTTGTTGAGGATATTTGGACAAGTTTCTAGTGAAAGAAGTCTGGAGTTATTGAGAGATTTGGACAAGTTGTGTGAGCTTGTTGAGCAGATTTGGAAAGTTTATGTAGTGAGAAGACAAGTGGATGTTGAGAGATTGGACAAGTTCTATGTGAGCTTGTTGAGCAAATTTGGACAAGTTTTGTGTGAGCTTGTTGAGCAGATTTGGACAAGTTCTGTGTGAGCTTGTTGAGCAGGTTCTGAGTGAGCCTATTGAGCAGGTTTTGAGTGAGCCTATTGATAGAGCTTTGGAGGTGATAGAGTATAGAGGACAAAGTCTCAGTGGATAGAGATCTAGTAGCCAGCATAATTGAAGATAAATTTGAGTGAGGAGTCTTCAAGTGGAGAGAGATCCACCAGTCAGTGCATCAGAGAGACAGAGTCTTCTAGAAGATCACTAGCCAGAGCAGAAGGGGAAAGAGTTCTCCTGTGGAAGAGATCCATGAACTTGAGATTAGGGGATCAACATCTCCTTTGGACAGAGATCCATAAACATTGTAATTGGGAAGGATTCCCAAAGAAATTGATTGAGAAATTTTTAGTAAAATATTTTCTCCGTGGAGTAGCCCACATTGGGTGAACCACATAAACTGTGGTGTCTCTATTGTGTATGGTGTTTTGTGCATTGCTTGATTACTTCTATTGATACTATTGTCTATACACTGCATAATATTGAATTGAAAAGAAAAGTAAAAAGTGGTCTTATACTGTTCACCCCCCTCTCAGTATAAGCTTGTGTTCTTCAATTGGTATCAGAGTGGGTTCCTTCGGAAAGGCTAACAACTTGAGGGCAGATTCTACAAGAACACAGATGGCTTCACAGAATGGATCATCTACAAATAAGGCTCCACTATTTGATGGTAACAATTATGCTTTCTGGAGCATGAGAATGAAGAACTACTTGATATCACAAGGATATGAGGTATGGCAGATGGTTGCAAAAGAGTATAAGGTTGAAGGTGATCCCGAGGCAGATAAGACTATCAGGAAATTGGTTGAGATCAATGCAAGGGCAATGAATTGTATTCTGAGTGGGCTACGTGAGATAGATTTTGCAAAGGTCATGGTATGTAATTCAGCAAATGAAATGTGGACCAAGTTGCGGAATACCTATGAAGGAGATTCCAAGGTAAAGTTGGAAAAACTACAAACTCATAGAAAAATATTTGAGGAATTGAAAATGGAAGATTCTGAAGATATTGCACAATTTTTACTTCGAGTTGATGAGATTGCTAACACCATGAGAGGTCTAGGATTTGAGATGAAAGAATCATATGTTACTCAAAAGGTTTTGAGATCACTTCCCATGAAGTATGATGCAAAGGTTTCAGCAATAGAAGAAACAATGGATATCAACAAGCTAACAATGGAAGAACTACAAGGAACACTCACAACTTATGAGATGAGGAGAAGTAAGCATCAAGTTCCAATAAAAGAAATTGCATTCAAGGCTTCAGAGAAAAATAAAGGGAAAGTTCCAGAGACAGATAGAGATTCAGATAATTATGAGGAAGCTAACTTCATCAAAAGGAAAAAGGACTTAAGAAATTATAGGGATATGAAGAAAGTCAGATGCTACAAGTGTGGTGATTTTGGTCACTATGCATACAAGTGTCCACATGAAGAAAATAGTGATGATGAAAAATAGGGTCACAGAAGAAAAGAATATGGAAAGCATAAGCATGACAAAGATGACAGATACAAGCAAAGCAAGTATGAGAAGAAGAAAAGTTTTCATAAGACAAAGAAAACCTTCTACATTGTAGAAGCAAGTGATAGCTCAGATCACAATGATAGAGACAAGTCAAATGATGAAAAGGAAGAACATCTATTCCTAGGAATAGAAGATGAAAGAGAACAATGCTTTGTGTGTGGTCAAAGAGATCACAGATCAGGATATTGCAATGGCTTCAGTGATAGTGAAGATGAGATGACACATCAAGGAAACAGGTATGGTCAAAGAAATCATGAGAGTTTGTTTGCTATAGAAGATTATAATGATCTTAGTGACAGTGAATATGAAGAAGGGTTTTTCTATGGGATAAAAGAAATAGAAGAAGTCTCACTTTTGGTAATAGAAAAAGAAGAGGATGAGCCAAGAAAACAAAAAATAGAAGTCAAAAGGCTAAAAGAAGAAATTAGGAATCTTGAAAACAAGATTCGAACAGATGTAAAAATTAGAGTAGAACAACTTCAAACAATCAGTGATCTAAGAGATGAGCTTCAAAATGCAAAAAGGATAGAGGAAAGGATGAATGAATAATTAAGGACAATAACGGCAAGACATGACACATTAAATGAAAAGGTTCAAAAAGGAGTGGAAACTTATTTTAAAGTTGTATCTTATTTCCAAGAAAAGTCACACTCAAAAGGAAAGGAAGTTCTAAAAGATGAAAGCAAGGAAGCACCTAAGATTTATGAAGAAAGTTCCAAAGTTCCTATGGCTCCAAACATCCAGTTTGGATCTTGTTTTGAGATAGGTGAATCAAGTTCAAAAGGAAAAGAAATTCTTGAAGAGGAAAGCAAGGAAGAAATTAAGGAAGAGGATTTAGATACTACAAAGAAGGTTCAAGGATACAATGCACAAGTCAAAGATGATTACAAGGATAATGATCAAGAAAGGTATGAGAAACCAAGGCATGGACAAAGGGCTTTTCAAGGACATTGTTTTTCTTGTAATGGATTTGGACATAGGGCTATACACTGCAGGATCCATGGATCAAAGAAGTTTGATTTTGCTAGAAGAAACTTCAAAGGAAGAAGGTATGGTTTTCAGGGACATTGCTTCTTATGCAACAAGATTGGTCATAGAGCTTCTCAGTGCAAAGAAAATGAGCAACATGGTTTTGGTTTTAGAGCTACACAAATCAGAAGTCATGGTCATAATGGTCATGAAAACAGAACTTCACAATACAGGGTTCAAGAAAGGAATGGATATGGAAATTATTTCAAGAAAGAATTCAGGATATGGGCACCATCCAAAGGCTACAATATCAAGTGTTTTAATTGCAATAACTTTGGACATATTGCAAAATGGTGTAGGACTCAATTCCAAACAAGTTCAAGACAAGAAGGTCAAGAAGTTTCAAGGCAAGAAGGTCAAACAGGTTCAAGACAAGAAGATCAAGTAATTCATCAAGAGAAGGATATCATAAAAATATGGAAGGAAGTTGACAGAGGAAAGAAACAATTTAATATGGGAGTAAATGTACTCCCACCCCAAAATTAATCACCTCAATAGAGAAGGTGGTGAGGGGGCTAAGCTTAAGAGTCATATATTTTAGCCCCATAGGTGTCCCTTTTGCCATTGATGTCAAAGGGGGAGAGATTTGAGTAAGGGGAAGAGCATTGAGTTAGGGGGAGCAGCCTCCAAAGAGAGCATTGAGTTAGGGAGAGCAGCCTCCAAAGAGAGCATTGAGTTAGGGGGAGCAGCCTCCATAGAGAGTATTGAGTCAGGGGGAGCAACTTTGATTCTCAGAGATGGTTTTTGCAGTGATTGTGGTGATTTACAATAGAGGTGTTGCCATCAATGACAAAGGGGGAGATTGTTGGAAATTTGAGTGATTTTATGTTGTCATTGATGTCACATGGATCACATTGAGTTTTGGTGGCCAAAGCATTTCATAAATAAGCATTTATGATATTTTGGAGAGCATGGATATATACAGGGTTTTTGTGAAAACCAAGGCAGACAAAATAAAAGGTTTTATTTAAAACCATGGATGGCATATTTGAAATGGGTTTTTCTTAAAACCCAGGTTGGATTTTCGTTTCATCGAAAAAGGTGCCCCGGTGATGGAGATATTTAATTTTAAATATTTAAGTTTAAATTTTAAATTATTTAAAATTTAAATTTAAAATTAAAATTAAAATTTAATTTATAGCGCCAACGTCAAAGAAAGGAAAAGGCATAAAACTAATATTTAAATTATAGCGCCGACGTCAAAGGAAAGGAGGAGGACATATATATATATATATATATATATGCCCAAAGTTTCGATTTATTTCTCTAAGCGCTCGATTTGATATTTGGATTCGAATGGTAAAAGAGCCTGTGCATCGTGTGTCGAAGTGTGTGTGAAAAGGGTTTTAAAAGGCTTACGATTTTCACGTTCGTTGAAGAGACTATTGTGGAGTAAAGCCAAACGTATAGGCCTCCTTGGCCTAGTGGTTCATGTGTTGTGTGTGAAGCAGGAGGTCCTGCATTCGATTCTTTCCAGAGGTGTTTTGCTGTGTTGAAACACGTGAAGCATGTTTTGTTTTCGAAGGGCGCAAATATTCACGGCATAAGGTTTTGTTGTGTGCTCCTTTTGAGCACGTGAGGGCATGTGGCCCAATGACAGGTTGGATGTGGTTAAGGCACTGAGCAAGGAAGGTCACGAGATCGAATCCCGTCAGGGACAGAGGCAAGTTAATAATTTTTAGATATATTTTATTTTTCTAAAGTTGCCCTAGGAGGAATAAGGGTTATGATGCATGTTTAAAAAAGGAGAGATTTCTAGTGATTTATTTTTTAGAAGTATATCATATTATATATCGTTGGAAAGCTTATTTCGAGGGCTATTTGATTAACTTGCTTAGAGGGAGAAATAAGGTGTGTGTAAAGAGATATTTTTGATTTTGTAAAGAGGTTCAAAAGTGAAGGTTGCTTTGTTCTTTTTCAAAAGAGATCAATTCATTTATGAAGTGACATGGTGTATGTTATTGAGTAGGAGTAATAAGGTGTTATTTGGATGTTATTGTTGTGTTATTAATCAAGATATCTAACCCTTGTTGAAAGTTGAAAAAGAAAGTGTGTTGAGTGAGACAGATTTTGTGGACAACCAAAAGGCTTCTTCATCTTCATAAAAGGTATGGGCACATTCTCCTATTGATTGTTTATGGTGGTTGATTTCTGAAATATCATTGGAGAGAAAAGGATTAATTGTGGTTTCCTTTTCGAAAGTAGTTGGTTGAATGCTTCAAGGTTTTCTGGGTTGAGAGTTGCTATTAAACCTTGTTTTATAAGCATTGTTGTTGAAGCCATTAGTTGTGTGAAAAACCTGAGATAGGGTTTGAGAAGAACATGAGTATCATTGTTATGTGAAGAATGTTTTATTAGCATTGTTGTTGAAGCCCATTGGTTATGCAAAGAACTTGAACTTGAGAAGAACATGAGTATCATTATTATATGAAGAATGTTTTATTAGCATTGTTGTTGAAGCCCATTGGTTATGCAAAGAACTTGAACTTGAGAAGAACATGAGTATCATTGTTATGTGAGATTTGTGGTTGAGCATTGTTGGAAACATTTGAGTTGGTTGATACATGCTTGGACTAGGGTTTGTAAGAAAGAGTTGTTCCTTGTGGTAGTTGGTTGAGAAGAGTTGTTTGAGCCTAGTCAAGTGATTGTGTGAAGTGGTTGTTCAAGTTCCATGAAACAAACTATTCTATATTCTGGATTTGAGTTGAGATTGAGATTTGAGGATAGAACATATTGAGTCTCTAAATTGATTTGAGTTGAGATTAATATTTGAGGATAGAACATATTGAGTCTCTAACAATTCTCTTTATGCTTCTATAAGATTGATTTGAGTTGAGATTGGGATTTGAGTATAGAACATATTGAGTCTCTAACAATTCTCTTTATGCTTCTATGAGATTGAATTATTGAGCAAGTTCTTGGTGAGCTTGCTAGAGCAGATTTGGGCAAGTTCTTGGTGAGATTGCTAGTGCAGATTTGGGCAAGTTCTTGGTGAGCTTGCTAGTGCAGATTTGGGCAAGTTCTTGGTGAGCTTGCTAGAGCATATTTGGGCAAGTTCTTGGTGAGCTTGTTGAGTAGATTTGGGAAAGTTCTTGGTGAGCTTTTTGAGCAGATTTGGACAAGTTTTGTGTGAGATTGTTGAGCAGATTTGGACAAGTTATGTGTGAGCTTGTTGAGTAGATTTGGACAAGTTCTGTGTGAGCTTGTTGAGCAGATTTGGACAAGTTATGTGTGAGCTTGTTGAGCAGATTTGGACAAGTTCTATGTGAGCTTGTTGAGCAGATTTGGACAAGTTCTGTGTGAGATTGTTGAGCAGATTTGGACAAGTTCTGTGTGAGCTTGTTGAGAAGATTTGGACAAGTTCTGTGTGAGCTTGTTGAGCAGATTTGGACAAGTTCTGTGAGCTGTTGAAATTGGAAATTATGTGAGCTTGTTGAGCAGGTTCTGAGTGAGCCTATTGAGTAGGTTCTGAGTGAGCCTATTGATAGAGCTTTGGAGGTGACAGAGTACAGAGGATAGAGTCTCAATGGATAGAGATCCAACAGCCAACACAATTGAAGACAAATCTGAGTGAGGAGTCTTCAAGTGGAGAGAGATCCACCAGTCAGTGCAGTAAAGAGATAGAGTCTTCTAGAAGATCACTACCCAAGTAGAAGGGGAAAGAGTTCTCCTATGGAAGAGATCCACGAACTTGAGATTAGGGGATCAACATCTCCTTTGGACAGAGATCCATAAACATTGTAATTGGGAAGGATTCCCAAAGAAATTGATTGAGAAAGTTTTAGTAAAATATTTTCTCTGTGGAGTAGCCCACATTGGGTGAACCACGTAAACTGTGGTGTCTCTATTGTGTATGGTGTTTTGTGCATTGCTTGATTACTGCTATTGATATTGTTGTCTATACACTGCATAATATTGAATTGAAAAGAAAAGTAAAAAGTGGTCTTATACTATTCACCCCCCTCTCAGTATAAGCTTGTGTTCTTCAAAAGGTAAATCATCCTCAATGTCCAGTTCTTCAATGTTTTCCACTAGCTCAAATTCTTCCAAGGGATTAAGATTACACATATCCTCCTCAATATTTTCAATGTGATAAGCTACTGATTTTTTAGGTGTTATCCTTATTCTCTTTCCTTTGAAATGAATTACCATGCTATAATAATCCATGTACATACATCCCCCTAGCTTTGCAGTAAACTCTCTTGAAATACATAATCCAAAATAGGGTTCTAAGTCAACCACAACTATTTCTTGCACTATTGTTACCTCAGGGGCTCTGTGCAACCTCATTAGTACATCCTTAATGACTCCAACTATCTTGATCGGTGTCCCATCTAGTTGTAACACTCCAAGACAATATCGGGTATACTCCATATCCATATCCCCATAGGCTGCTTTAGGCATAACTATAGTTGATGCTCCTAAGTCAATCATACAATTTTAGACTATCCAACCTTCCATTCTTAGGGATATATAGAAAGGAGGAGGCTTATTTTTTAGAACAACATGCGTCATTTCTTTCTTTTCTGATGAAATACTAAGGAGTGTAGTGGCCAACCTATTATGTGGATTTTTGTTGAGAGAAGCTTTAAGCAGGTCAATATGACCAGGAATGAACAGTGTCATACAGGCTATCTTTTGATGGAATATTTTTCATTTCTTCAACAATGTTGTATTCAGACTTAGTCAAAGAGATTTTTTCCAGCCTTCTTTATGGCTTACCATATCTTCTTTTATATTGTTGGGTGGCCTCTAATATTTTTATTTTAGTAGTAGAGGGGAACCTAGCCTTTCTTGATCTTCATATTTAGATCTCATTCAGTCTCCTTCTGTTTCCTTTTCCAGACTCTTAGGAAGAGGAATAGGGAAAGTGTCACTGTTTGAGGGAGGGGATCAACTCTCTTTTGGGAAGGGACTTGGAATTGCCCCATTTTTTGGGTATCTACTTGTAAAGCTTTCTTCCCAGACCTTGTCATAACGACATTTAGGCTTTCCTCAGCTGACTCTTTCCCAACCATGATTTGATCAGGGTGCCATAACATATTAACTCTCCCATTTTGATTCCTTTCATCTTGATCCATAGCTTGTTGAACATGGTGTTTGTACATCACACAATACTATGAGTCGTGGGGGTAATTGCATACTAAATACCAAATATTCACAAGAGTAGTATCTAAAGAATATTTTGGATCCTCATATACTGCATTCACCCTAACCCCAGTACTGCTACTAGGACTAGGTCTTTGATCTATGTTTACATATGGAAATATCCTTTATTGTGACCTTTCTTGGTCTCTATTTTCCATTGAATTCATTCTATTACTTAGAGTTTTCAGAGTATTTTGTATATCCAGGATAACAAAAAACTCTTGAGATGATTGAGAAGGAAGGGGAGGAAAAGGGGTTGCAAAGGGTATAGGCTTTGGTTGAGGGATCACATTCATTTGTGGATATGAATATGATAAAGAAAGGGGGTCCATGTGAGAGGGGTTCGTGGATTGAATTTGGCTACTAGTGGTTTCTAAGTTGTAAGGTAGCACAATTTTGGGTGGAAGTCTTCCAACATTAATTAGGATATTTTCAGCATGAACTGCTACATTATAAACTTGGGGGAAGGTTTTTACTCTTAATTATTGTGTTTACAATCCTAAATATGATCCAAGAGATTGGATATAATACATATAAGCTAAACATGTAGCTGGTATGGTAGTGGGGGAATTCTTTTCCATGTTTTTCTAAATTTCAAATTGAAATCTGAGATAGTTTCTTGTTGGGTTTTTTGCATGGATGTAAACTGGTTAAGCATAGAAAAGGGGTAAACATATTCATTAAATTTCTCTATGAATGGCTCGGCTAATGCTTGCCATGAAGTGATAGTTTTGTCTTCCAGAGTTCTAAACCAATGCAATATATTTCCTTTGAAGGACAGGGCTAGAATCCTTACAATAATATCCTCTTCTTTTATGTTGTGGATTGCTACCAAATTCAAGATATCCTGATAGTGCTCATAAGTTGTTTTCTCAGATCCATCATAAGTATAGATAGCTTTAGATACATCTTGGGGGATGGCATTCATTTGGGCTAATCTAAGGGGACCGACTGTGTTCCAGCTGGGGTACTTCTGTAATGGCTGATTAGGAGCCGCATTTTGTGCCATATTTCTAGTTGTAGATATTATTGGGGGGAATATTGGATGTACTGTAGGATTTTCTTCCAGAAGCTCTTCCTCTGTGAGGAAATATTGATTCAAAATTCTAGAAATAATAGCCCCTCTATAAGGTAACTCATAGTAAAAATAGGTGTTAGGGTTATTCCTTTTGAAAGACCTAGTATACATGAAAGGACACTAGTCTACAGGGATAATTATTTTTCTAATTCTAAATATCAGGGAGTTGCCAGGTGAAATTTCTCTTCTTCACTTACAAGGTCAAGACAATTCACCAAATCTTGATTCCTTCGGGTTGAGAATATAACAACTCATTTGATGGGTTTCGTGTTCCTTGTGAACTGGTCCCATCGAGCATGCCAAAAACTGTTGGGCACTAAATTACATCGAGTTTTACTCAATACTACGACTATCTATATTCCTACTTTTTGTCTAGGCTTGCACTTGATAGCTACAACTCAGCACTCAACATTGGATGGACCAAAATAAAGTTTCTGATCCAACCTCCAGAGTAGGTTGGTTCCTTGTTAACTTAAACATGATGTTGACACCATTATGCTCACTTAGAGTTTGAATATTAGGGTAATAAAAGGTTAGGGTTAGATAAATGTGAACAATAGTGGATGGATAGGCTAATAGCATTGCACCACAATAAAAAGATCTGAAACACTAACCCAAAGACACATAACTTAGACCAACATTATCTCAAATTAGATGATTCTCCATTCATTAATGCACAATAGAGAAATATTGCAGACAACGATTTCAATATCCAGACAATGATAATCCAAATAATAGAATTCACCAATATCTAGATTTTATAGAAATACACTTTCTAACAATAAAATCAATCTCAGAAGCAGATTTCAATTACTTTAATAGCTAGTAATCCATTATTTGGCACAAACTAACTACTTAAGTAATCATAGAAATGCAGCTAAAGAATTCAAAACTCTGATATCAAGCATGAATATACAAATTTTGATGTGAATATCAATGTAATGCTCCTTCCATTAGCTCTTGGGAATATTTATAGTAGCACAAGAAAACATGCCAGAGTCAACCCTTTAAAAAAGAGGGTTTGACCTCTATTTATAGTTTTGTAAAATTAAAATTATCAAGAACATTACAAAGATCAATTTTTTACAACGCAACAAAAAGTTCTTGTTGGTACTTTCTTACTGGTACATCCTTCAAGAAATTTATTATAGATGGACCGCCATGGTATCTCGGGGTCTCTGCAATTTGCTGGTCACTTGGTGCAAACTGGAGTTCAGGCTGTTTGAGATTACGTATTATTGTTGATCCTTCTTGGAAGCCATATACCATCATCGATCTGTAACCACCTCTGGTTCTATCTTCTTGAAAACCCTCGACACTTTAGCTTCCTCTCCAACTGACTATTACAACTCTCGTGAAGAAATATCTTTAAATACCTTTGATTCTTTAACATAATTCCCACCGTTGATCTCCCCCATTGTATGGCTATGATTCATTTTGATATAATCTTATTATAATGGCAAGGATAACACAACACCATTTCACTTTGAAACCATGATCATGTCATCCTTTATATCTTAGACACTGTGGAACGCCAATCTGACTTTGAAATGCCTTGAAGGCTAAGTGAGATTGAATCTGCTCTGTATTCTTCAAGTTTCCTCATCATCCATAAAATATTCTTCAATCCACACAAAAATATCGATGACATCATCTCTTCTTAAAAACTTTTACAGATTTCATTCTAGGTTGGGCAAGTGTATCGACGTATGACCATCATTTTGGACCCGTCACAATGTAAAATGACTCTTATTCCATTTCGTGTTGTCTTTAGAGTAAAACACTACTTATCACCATTCTGAAAAGAGTTAGTCAAAAATACCCATTTTCACCAATCTGCCTCTACTACATTTATAGCATTATGCCTCGTCACCATTTTGGACAAAAATATTCTATGTGTTCTCTAGAATCATGCGCTCCAACACTTAGCCACTCATGGATATTCAAATTATCAAGCGGTCTCCAATCCACATATTTTTTCTACTGATGTCATCCTTTATCAAAATATTTTGCGAATTCGGGATGCATTACTAGTTCGGAGCCAAAAATAAAAGAAGTCCTCTAAAATTGCTCCGAGCATGAAAATTTACTAAGTGTTGGGTGGGCTCATGGCTTTTGTCGTGGATCCACTCCAAAATACACTATAAGGTGTGCAGAATGAGGACTTTATGACTTAGGCAAAATTTGTAAAATTTTCCTAAGTATGTGGCCATTTCAGGCCTACAGGTTCTAATTCTTGTTTTTTGTAGCCCTCTAACACTATTTTTGTGGCCTTCTAACAATGTTTTTGGAAGTCTATTATTAATAATAGCATCTCCATTTCATTTCTAATATCTATTTTGCAGGTTTACTTGGACTTGCATACATTTCATCATCTATATTTTATCCATAACCACTATGTTTTGCAGGGTCTTTTCATGCATTTTTGCTTCCATAATAATTAATCTTTGCTATTATTTTTATACACAACACTATTTCATCTTTATTTCAAGCATACTAACTCTTTCTTTTCACATCCATGCTATTTTACTTCCATGTTTTAAGTATTATAGCATTTTGATTTGTTCCTTCAAGCATTTCATAACATTCCTTTTTATTTTGTCTTAGCACTTTGTGTTGATTTATTTATCTAATTTCATAAGTATTTGCAAGAATTAGGACATAGACAAGTCACCTTGATATGTTCCTAATTCCTTTGCACCTTCAATTCCCTATCTTTAGCTCTCTAACTACCCAAAACAGTCATTGAAACTCAATCCCTCATCTTATTTTCCTCATTGATGTAGGTTTTATGTTGTCGAGGATTTTACATTGATCCAGTAATTTCATTGCATCCTATCATTCTAATGCTAGTTTACTTTCATAAAAGGTTATATTAGCTCCATTTATCATTCCTAGTAGTATAATATTTACTCTCAACCCCTATGTATCACTGTTAATTTAGAATTCAATCATAATTGGAGATTTTACCCTTTTATACATATTCTAGTTTTATTCATTAAAATATCTATTTTTATAGATAAATCCTCTAGTTTTATTAGTCACACATATTTAAAAACACACTAGGGATACTCCCTCTTAGTTTTGGCTCAAAATTCCATCAAATTTTGCCTAAATCGACCTCTAAAACTTCAAAAAACCTATCCAAAGATCAAATTTGCCACCTTGAACTATCAATGGTGAATTTGGAAACTAGAATACACTGAATTAAACCAAATTCACCAGTAGCGAATTTGGCAGACCTTAGTGCCGAATTTGGTAACAAGCCAAAATCCATCCCAAAAGGTAAGCAAAATTGATTTTTTATTAATAGGGGGTTTTATCAACTAGGGAAGATAGTCTACCACCTCACTGCACTCAGATAGATCCCCAAAATCAAATAAATTTAATTTTTGTTTTAGTTTTTGTGTAGATTTATCAAATTTGCCTCCCTAGTAGCGAATTTGGCAGTAGTGGTTAATTTTGGAAAATAGGCTTTAAGAGAGGTAATTCAACCACTTTTTTTTTTTTTTAAGCGAAAAACCCCTTGTGGGGCCGCCTTGGTCTGAGAGACCACGAACAGGGGGTTCTACACCGTCAAAGTCACCCGAGAGTTGCACCCGACCCCTGCCTGTACCAACATTATCAATTGGATTTTAGGTACCCAATTCAGCTTTTTGGTAGGGTGGAGATTCGAACCTGGGACCTCCCTTGGAGGATTGCCCTCTCCTCTCCAACTCACCTACAACACTTAGGTAGGTAATTCAATCACTTGACCCTTCCTTAGCTCTATAATTTTATTTATTTTGTGTTCTATTTCTATTTTATATTATTTTGTAAGTAGAAATCACATTTACTTTGGTAAATTAAGGAATTTTAACTAGAAAACACTAATCATTTACAAAACCTTACAATTTCTTCACAAAATGCCCCTATTTCTTTACAAAACACTTAAATATTAATAAATTAAGGAACCTTGGATTCGAATTTTACCTTTTGATCACTTTCAACTATATAGGCAAAGAAACAAAAACTATTTAGTTCCATTAGGCTAAATTGTTTTATTGCATTCCTCATTGTTTTATCATAAAATCAAAATATCTCTAGTCTAGCTCATTCAAATTTTGAAGTGCATACAAGTTAGCTCTTGTTTGCATGCATTTGTGTGATTTAAACTTAAGGATTGCGTTTATATGATCCTTGATAATTTAGGTTTAAATAACCATTAAGGCTCGATAAAGAGTTAGATAACTAGAGATACAAAAAAAATAGGTGTTTGCTTCAATTAAACTCCTAAAACATCGACAACATAATCATTACATCAACTTACAAAATAACCATAGAAAAATATATTGAGTAGGAGTATAGTTAAGTTGAGGATATTTGTATCCTCAAGGTCTCCTTTGGAAAGAGACCCTCAAGTGGGGAAGCAAAGATTCTAATAAATCTCCCCCATGTACACTTGGCATTAAATTAGACTTAAAGGAAAAAGAAAATTAAGTTTTATGACTGCCCACACAATATAACTATGCAAGCTTGTTGTGACATTTTTTCCATGGGTATAATATCGCACGTAAATCCTAAGCCCTTCAACCCAAAAGAACAAGCTAGGTATTACTCATTGAAAGGGCGTACAAAGAATGGTGATCATTTTAGGGAATGGGTGTATAGCCAATTCAAAACCATAATGTCTAGAAATACGTTACGCAATACCCTAATTGCCACCGAGCATTTTGTCAACCTAGAACTCTTTTCTATGCTAATAGCATTGGTTGGGCTAGATTCTCATCAGTATGTGAGAGATTGGTAGATAGACATGGTTTATTATATTTTTAATGAAATAATGTATAACATGCCTATGGGTGATGGCATTACTAGACCAGTTTAATTTGACTTGCCTACTTTCCTTGCAAAAATAGTGCCTGAGAAATTGGTGGCAATGAAGAGAGGTTTTGAATCTCCCTCTTTTAGACACTGCTCTAATTTGACTTGGATGTTTCTCAATGCTACAAGGCAAGATATGCCTTGGATAGTAGTAATAGACAAATATGATAATGGAAAGCCTATACCAATCTATACATGGACTAGGATTTTGAGTAAGACTAAATCCTATTATGACTTCAAGAGAGAATATTTGGGGCTAGCCTTGAAAATTATGTATGGGCAGTATCCTAGAATTCCTCCTCTAGATAAATAATTGTTATAAAAAAGCAAACTAAGACTGGTACATTTTGACTAAGGGCATAGTCATTAGACTTTACGGCTTCACTAGAAAACCATTCTTGCTACCATATTTTATCCCTAGCAGAATGTTGGCATTGGAGTACTACAAACAAGTTGACTACATTAACTCACTTTTGGTACTAGGATAAAAATAAAAGGAACGATCAATTACCCCCGTAATGTGGAATATATTACAATAACAAGGAAGGGCTAGTATGAGAATATTACTCAAACCTTAGAAAAACTAGGTCTTATTTAGCTTCCTCAAATATGGAGGTATGATCCAGCCAATATATTTTTGGAAAATCTAACGACTCACAATGGTGGTAAGGCTCCCAAGTTTGAAAGGACTTTAAGGCCATAAATTGAAAAATCCAAAAATAATAGGAATATCTCTCCATTAGAATGGAATTTTGGAAAAATAGAACCATTTTACCTTGGAGATACTTTCATGAGTTGTTGGTTGATTATGAGCCTAAGCATAAGAAAACTAACCAACTGAACGAAGAAAAAAATCAATTGATTCAGGAAAAGGTTGGTTGGGATGAGATCAAGATTTTGGAATGGTGGAAAATGAGAGTTGAGACAAATATAATAGCCCCCAGGTTTGGTCACCAATCCAATATTGATTTCTCTGAGAGATATGATAAACATCTTAAAACTTTAATGATCAAGAATGGTAAAATCTTAGCATTGAGCTCTAGAAAGGTTAAAACAAGAAAAGCAGAGAAAGGTAAGGCTAAAGGGAAAATATTAGAGGTAAAAAAGTAGAAGAAATATCAAACATTTCTAGCTTCTCCCTCCTCACCACATCAGTAGCAGGATGATACTGCAACAAATTTACCAATAGTGACTAAGGAATCATAGTCTATTTTTGAATCTTCATAAGAATAATTGCAAAAATACACTGTGGAAATTGTATTGATGAAAAATATGGGATATTCTAATGGTAGTCTTGGAAAATATGAATCATGAAATGTAGAAACTATTCAAGTGGAACAAAGGCCAAAACATTTGGCCTTGGAGGTATAAAATATTTCACAAGGTCTAATGGGAGACAAAGCAAGTGATAGCTTGGTTTTTTCTCTTATTAAATTTATTATTGTAGCCCCCTCTAAGCCCTCAAGTCCCCCTGTTTGAGAGGTTGCACTACCAACTTCATAGCAACAAGATGATACTCAAAAGGTTAAACCTTCAATTCCTATTGTATTCAAAAGAAAGGTAAAATATTCAGTAGGGGATACTGATAATAAATTCAATAAAAATAAAAAATTGGATTAGATATAAGTAGTTGAACAGACACAGGTCACAACTACAGAGCAATCTGTTCAACAAGTGCAACAACAAAGTGTTGATGATATTTTTCAACAGTCTACTTTAGTAGGCACGGGTATGATTCCTATCTCTTCTTCTCCTTCTCCTTCTCCTTCCCCAAGGAATTCCACTTCCCATTCTCAATAATAGAAGGAACAAGAGTTATCATCACCATCTCATAATATTTCATCTCCACCAATACCTTCATCATCTCATTCCATTCCATCTCAACCTCATTTCGTATAAATTCCAATATCATCATCTCCAATTCATATCCCTTTACCTCCAATATCATCACCACTCATATCAGTAGAGGACCAAACACTTCCATATTTTGACCCATATTCTACAGTTGTAACATTTGTTGTTATTTTAACATTTGCTACAACCCCTGCTATAAGCAAAGATTCTACCACCATTATCGCTACACCTCTTCCATCTATGTCAGTTCCATTTTTAACCTCACTCATCATTGCATCCATGCCGACAAACCATCCTACAACAACTTCTTTGTAGAAGTCCAAGAATATTTTATTAAAAACTTAAAAATTTTGGAGCAATAAATTAGCTCAACCTTCAAAGAAAGCTACTCGATCGAGAAATACTATGATTGTTGATCCTGTGGCTAGACAAAGATCCAAAATCTCCCTCACCCCTCTTGTTAATAAACTAGAGGAGGGTATTATCGTAGAAGATTATCAGCTAGAGGAACACACTTACTAAAAATATTTCTCAATTACCCCTGGAAGATGATTGGTTATAGCCAAGGATCATCTTGAGACCATCTATGTGCAAAGTGATATTTGCAAGGAGAAATATGAGAAATTGGAGGAAAAAGTTGAAAAGTTAGAAATAATAATCAGTAACCAGAAGAAGGTGGAAAATGTTGTAAGAACTAAATCTAAGAAGTGGTAGAACAAGTACCAAGAGATGGTCAAATTCAAAGAGTAGGTTGAAGAGCTGAAGAAGCAGAATGAGGCCTATGCCAAACAAATACAAACTCTACAACAACTTCAAGTTGAGAAGACTAGAGCTACAAATTTCTCCAAAGATAAATTTAAGCAAATCATAAAATAAATATGGTATGAGATTATGGAGAAATATTTAGAGATCCAACTTGTAATTGATTTAATGGATGAGGCTAGCCATTTGTTGCAAGAAACTAAAGAAGATTTTGAAAAGGCTATTGAAGAGCTACAACCAATGGTGTCACAAGAAAAAAGAATATATAAGTTTTTTAAAAATAGATTCAATGTTGTTCCTAAACCCATCCCAAGTAAATAATAGACTAGTGTAATATTAATAGCCCAAAATATCCTTAGGAAGAAAAAGTTGATCTAGAAGGGGTGGCTATTAATGGATAAAATTGAAGGTAAGCTCTAGAAGATTGTAGATTCCAACAAGGAAATGATGCAATATGGTTTTCAATGGTTTTGGAATGAGGATAATATCCTTCTAATAGATGAAGACCTTTAGACCAGCTTAACATCGATAATGCCAAATGAGTCTAAAATAGGCACTTGGTAGGACCTTATTAATCAAGATTAAGTCACTCAATTGGTAAAATATTTGACCAAGCTTAGAGATTTAATGGAAGATCTAGTAGACAGGGGATAACCAAGCTTCAATTCATCAGTAGCTAATGGAGATAGCAAATACCACTCAAACAACTTAGGATCAAGCTTTAAAAACATTTGATCATATGATTCAATTGTTTTGGGCAAAAATAGAGGAAGAAGCTGGTGAATATGAAGAGAGTGAAGAAGAAAAAGGTGACAAGAAAAATAAAATTGAAGATACTGAAGAGGTCTAAGCGTAAGAAGAAGAAGAGTAAATTTAGTAGGAAGAAGTGCAAAAAGAATAAATATCTCTTGCAAAGTAAGCTAAAATATTTTGAGCACCACAACTATTAAAGAGGCCTTTAAAATATGCTTTCTAAATCGTTTAAGCCTAACACGTGTCAGATACAGGAAGAAAAGCATGATCATGCAATCATCATGAGGAAGCCATGCCACTAAACCTTCAAAAAGAGGAGCAACCTTATTGATGAGATACACATTTTTACCTCCTGCATTGTTTCCATATGAACTATTATCCATTGAATATGCTTTGCTAATATTTGAGCGGGTAATAGTCATATGGAAGCAATATCTGGAGACATACTCTACAACTGATTGGAGTTTATCCTATCTTCCTGTTCCCCTTCATCAATGTTACCATTTCATTTCCCTCATTGCATTTCTCATTCATAATTCATTTTTATTTCCTTATCCTCTTGTTTCATTCATTCATCCTTTTTTATTTATCCCATTTCATCCTTCTATTTTCTTTCACTATCTCTATTTTTCCAAATCATCATTCCATGATACATATCCATTTGAATTTTGATTCCATATACCCAAAGGATAAGACAATGAGTTCTCAAAATTTACTAGCAAAGTTCCATAAGAAGCACCAGAATGTAGGTCCAAAAGACCACATACTTAGAATTTTTTTTGTGAAATTTCTAAAATTTCTCTAAGTGTAGATATGTGCTCTGGACCACGACAATGGCTCAACACAACATGCCCTACATTACGATCAAATTGGTAAAAAAGGGTCTTCATGCATTTTAAATTATGGCTCAAAATAAAATTGGTCCTAACTTAAGATAAAAAATTTATACCATGTGGCCTAGAACATGGTTCTACGCCACGATCAACTCAGTCAAAGATGGCATTGCGGTATTTAGAATCATGGATTAAAATATGGTTCCCCACCATGCAGCTCAATGCATTGTTCTACACTGTGCAACTTAGCGCATAGTTCTCCACCACGATCAAAGTTGGTCAAAGCACTTAGAAGGTTTTTTAAACCCCGACCTAGAATATGGTTTTATGCCACGTGGCCTAGAGCAAGATTTTTATGACAGAACTTAAGTCTAACACACCTTTGATCCACACTGCAATCAAATTGTTCAAAGTACCAAGTTGTATAATCCAAAAGTCAAAATATAACATGATTTTATACCACACAACTCAACACCATGCTCTATGCCACAATCAAACTTTGTTGAATTACATAAAGATAAATCCAAAGCATGGCTTAAAATAAGGTTTTATTCTACAAGGCCCATAATATGCTTCTATATTGCATGGCTTAGTGCATGGTTCTATGTCACAGTCAACATAGTCAAAGCTATCATATCAAAATTTCAAATCTTGACCTAGAACATGGTTCTACGCCACTTGATCCAAAGCAAAATTTCACCAACACAACCCCTAATTAGCACACTCTTGTCCTAGGTCATGGTCAAAGTGGTCAAACAACTCAAAGTCAAAGATTTAAATGTCATATCAAAGCAGGTTCTACATCGTGAGAGGTGAAAAGAGATAAAGGTAAATGTATCGTAGGTTGCAATATGCTCTAAGCCATGAGATGTTCCAGACCATAAATAGTAAAAGTGCACCAAGCTTAGTAAGGCTCTAATCTTAGCTATTCAAAAATAAATCAATGATCCACATGGAATTTAGCATGAATCACGTATAAATACAAGACTCAATGCAGCGTAAGGTTGCAGTTTTTTTTTTAGCTGGTTTTAAGGTAAAGTGTATGATCCGAGAAGATGAAGCGATGAAATCCAAAATTCATGAGCTCTTTTAGTTTTAGATCTATGGTGAAGAAGCAACAACAAGAACAAGAAACAATTTGGATCTTTTCTTGGCAAGATTCTCTAGTTGAAGATTGTAAAAAGCTGAACAACTTGCAGAGGCTAAGTTGTAGGGTATCAATGGAGCACATAGTTATCTTCTTTCTTGAATCAAATAGGAGGCTACCACCTCAACATATTACTGATCTGGCACTCCAACTTCCTTGTAATGTTCCTAATACTTTCAAATCTTTCAAATTTACTATAAAAACTATAAATAGAGGTTGAACCCTCATTTTAAATGGTCGAATCTAAAGGATTTTCTTGCACTACTGTTGTACACTCCATAAATTAATAGAAGGATAATTACTTGGGTGCTTTCCTCAAACTTGTATCTTCTTTTCTTGTGGATTACAAACCCTTGAAGTCATTTCTGCTACTATTACTATGGTTAGTCTATTCTACTAATTTGGATTGCTAGCTTAGAGCAAATTGGAATGATTCATGTCTAAATGTATGCTTGGAAAGGATTTCTTTTTTTGTTAGTCATAGTATTAATCTAATTCTACTAATTTGGATTTTTAATACTATGGACATTTGAAATAATTCTTGAAGCATGCTATTGTTCTTTAAATGATGAAGATGATTGGTTTTGAATGTTGTTAGTCTCAAGTGTTATTTGTTGGAAATTAATTTATCAAGAGTTCTTTGTAGATGCCTATGTTGTTATCTTTATTTGTCTACTATTGATTCATTACTTCTTCAACACTTTTCCCTTTTTATCCCTATCTTTATACATTTAACTGAGCTTAAATGAGTGAAAATTTAGTAAATTGACAAGGTATACCAGCCTATTCTAGAGGTTGTATTGAAGAAATTTTGATCCATCCAATATCAGGGTTTAGCTATGATTAATAGGTGCTCATATTTCAAAAATCATTGTAGATGATAGTCATAATTCAATTCTATCTTGATGTCAATTCATACCCCAAAAGGTACGAATCCCTCTAGCGGTATATTTTAGTCCTAAAATTTTGTAACAAACCACTGAGCTAGGTAAATATCATTATTTTATTATTTTCAATCAATTTCCAACATTGTAATTATGCATTAGATTATATTTTTAAATTCTTTTGTCTTTCATTACAAGGGGTCTGATTGAGACAAGCCCCCAAATATTTCTAACTATTTTTGTAGGGTTGTGCAGGTTTAGAGGACCTATACGACTAGGAGTGGCCCATGTATAATAAGCCCACTCCCCCTTTGAGGAATACAAAGAAGAAATTTGTTGTTGTTTACCAATTTTAGTGAAATAGGGCTTCCATTATGGAAGATCCCATATTATAACCTCTAATGACATAGTTGTAAAAGGACAATTCTTGTAATCCCTTCCTTTTTATTATCAATATAAAACAATGGTTTTCTCGTAGTTCAAGTCCTAACCTCTTAACTAGGGGAAGTGCTTAGGATAATATTTACCTCATTCTAAGGAGTACCCTAGGAACCATAGAGTAACTCATTTGAGTGTATTTTCAATGCAAAGGTTCAATGACCCTACACCTTATTAGTAGTATTTTTACCCTAAGAGATTATATAAAGAGTTATCATTTAGAGGTAAAATTGTGGTTGGTTTCTCACCAACCATTCCTTAGTAAAAATATTGTTGGTAAACAAAATTGGTATTCACTTATACAACCTTTGTGACCAATGAGATTTACCTTAATATACTAAGAAGCCAAATTCATGGGCCTAGTTCATTACCAGGATTTCCAAAGAAGTGCCATACAATCATCAACAATAGCTTCAATAATAGTCTCTACATAGTTTTCACAATCTACAATAGTTTCACAACTTTAGTAGAGCAGACCATCACAAGTAGTATATAAAATAGCTAGTCTATAATTGGTAGTAGTTTGCCAAACCACAATCAAAAAAACTAGTTGTAGTTGGTAGTAGTTTACCACAAAAAAATAGTCTATAGAACAAGCCATTATTAATGCTAGTCTGAGTGTATAAAATACCTAGTCCATAAAGCAAGTTGTTATTAGTATAAAAAAAATTGTAGAGGAGGTCATCATTAGTTTCCAAAAGTACAATGTTTGTAAGTCATTAACAATTATAAATTTGAGTGGCAAAAATAAAAATCTATAGAGCAAGCCATTATCAGTTATTCGAAATTCACAATCTATAAGCCATTAAAATTTGTTAAGTGCACAAAAAAGAAAATCCATAGAGAAGGCCATTATTAGTTGTTGAAAGTACATAGTCTGCAAGCCATTAATAATTGCTAGTTTGGTGTATATTTAATTGTTTATTGAAAGGAATAAGAGGATACTTAAGGAATTTTTAAAAATCCATGTTTTAAAATTTTTGGGGTTTGAGGCGATGGAGTTGCCAATATTCACTGGAAGGGATGATATTGATGCTAAGAAATGGTGGAGGCAATTTAAATCCATGAATTCTACTAATTGTATTTGGGTCTATTGGCTTATTCAATATTTTGAAGGAGAAGCTCAACCTTAGCTTCATAGTTTTCTTATTGCCCATAATTATCAACTAACTTGGGAAGAAATAGAGCAAGCATTTTAAGCAAATAAAAATTTGAGAAAAATGATGAAAAGATAGCTAGTTTGATTAATATATTCAAAAGTTATATAAACCCTAGCAGTAGATACAATGTCATTAATATGTCTTTAGCTAAGAGGTTATATCTCTTTTTATGATAAAAAATAGGAATTTTTTGCAAGAAAAAAAATTGAGAAAGAAACATCAAAACTTGAAACAAAATCCAAGAAAAAATTAGCAGCCTTAGAGTCCATGGAAGAAACAACAACAACAAAGTCCATGGGAAAAATAGTAGCGAAGTATTAAAAAGACATAAAATAGCATAAGAACACATCAAACAAAGGGCATATGAGTGAACATCATGTAGAAGAATTTAAAATAGAGGATAAAAATATGGAGGAGAAAAATAAGGTAGAACATCATGTTAAGGTTGTAGCATATCACCATCCAGATCACTAGGAGCGGCAACAATCTTAGAGGTATGACTTAATGCAACAATATTATGGTTCTACATGGAATTAGAAGGGCAAAAATAATAGTAGTATTTGGTAAATAAAGCATAGTGACTCTAGTTTTCAGATTGGTGTAGTAGCATCAAGGAACAATTGGTCCCATCATTCGAGTTACAAGAGTAGAGAAGAAAAAGCATAGAGCCAACAAAGTAGTCCTAGATAATCAAGCGGTAAAATAAAACAAGTATGGATGAAAAAAGTGATATTTTTTGCCAGTAAAAAGATACCTCCAATACATGGAACCAAGGGATTAGTTTCAAAAACTCAAATAGCATATCAGCATTAGCAAAGACAACCACCAATCAAATTTTCACTAGGATGAATGGATGATTGAGATAAGTACCAATTCATAGCAAGACTTAGAATATAATATTATTTAGTCTCTTCTTATGTTTCAAGGACAAAATATTTTGTAAGGGGGATGGAATGTTAGGTACCCAAGATAGGAATTTAATATTATAATATTGTACTTAATATTATAATATTATAATAAATGTAATTATCCCACATGTATGGATAAGTGGTAATGGTAGGTAGTTGAGCATTATATAATGTAGGCAAGAGTATCATATATGAAAGAAAATAATATTGTATTATTGGGATCTCATATTGAGATATATTAAGGAGTGGCGTCCTTCCAATAAGGAGCATTGTACGGTGTTTCTCTACCTCAAGCATTTGGTTTATAATTCAAAACACATTGGAGTATATTGTTTATATTTGTATTATCATGGAATTGTAATTGTGCTTAATATTTTCAAATGAATGTTATTTTAATAATTGTGAATGATTTGTATGTAATAATAAAAGAGGTTCATAACAAGTGGTATTAGAGCAAAGAAGGTTCTTAACAAACTATAAAGCCTAGTGGAGCATCTTGTCCTCCTCTATGTAAGGTAGTGAACTAGTGATTGATGGATTTGGTTCTACCTACAGGAACAAGAGAGACATAGAGAGCAAAAAGAAGGTTGTGTGTTATGACGACAACAAAGGCAATAAAATGGTATAAGATTGTTGAAGGCAGATAAATATATTAGTAGTGAGATAATAGGTTTTTGGATGACAAATCAATAAATGAGGAGATGAAATAAGTATTTATAGCTTTTGGAAGAAGGAACTTTCCCTTTTGAGGTTAGCAACTAGATTACACTATTATCAGAGTTATAAAGTCATAACTATCAATCAAAACTAATTGTTATCTTAATCCTAAATATAAGAACATGCTAGGATTGTGACTATATATTAAAAACCATAAAATTCAATTAATGACCATGATCAACACTTAAAGTGTTGATTGTGGTATCATTGATCGTTAGGACATGCACTTTGGGGGACACATGTAAACATATGCCTTAATCATACCTCTATCCTTATTTTAGATTTTTGGAAAATTTGGTGAGTGGACACAATAAGAAAATATGGTAGAAAGGTGATAAATTAGATGAGAGAAGGATACCAAAACCATCGACCAACATGGCTTGTTGTCTTCCTATCCAACGACTAACAAGTTAGTCGACCCTTGTCTTGTATTAGGATGGCAAGACTCTTCACCACTTGCAAGTCAATCATTAGTGCTCTTTTACATATACATTGTTGTCTAAGTGCACTTTCTATGTATTCTCTATATCATTTTTTTTAGTATCTTAAAATGGGTAATTAATTGATTCTATTGTTCCTCTCTACATATTGTGTATTTCTATAAGTTTATCAAATTGTCTAATGTTTAAATGCTATCTTGTGTGTTATGAATATTAAGTTATGATTAGATAATTTGATGCAATTTTTCTACTTGGATTACTTAGTAATGGAGGTCATTGTAGCTAGAGAGCATTCGCTATAAAATTGATTTAGGTTATCCTACCAATGACGAGAAACTTGGGCCTTGAAAAGGGGATTATAGATAGTGTAGGTAAATATGGAAAATTTTACACCTAAATTTCTATTGAGTCTCTTTCCATTTTATTTTTGGTTACTTAATTACATGTAGATTTGATATGATTTCTATAAGTTTATTTGTTTAAAACATGTGGTATTCTCAGAAAATTTAATTGGTTTAATGTTTCTTTATATATGCATATTCTTGAGGTACGAGCATAAACCTTTCATAAAAAGTAATCAACTAAGACATAATTTAATGAAACATGTCCTTAAAACCAATCTCTGTCAATTTATGTTTTTTTATTATACTAGAAAAATTGGTAACTCGTTATATTTTTTTACGCCTTTTCGTGGGTTCGAATCTCACTCCTTGTCACCACTATAACCTCCAGTTGCATCGGGTAAACCTTTTACATAACCGGCTACGCTGACGTATCAAGTAAACCTTTTACATAGCCATCTACACTGACGTGATACACCCACTGGTAATACGAGACCTTAGGGATTGGAACCTTGGTCTTCGTGCTCCTACAAAAGTTTTTTAATTGTTGAACCAAGCCCTTGGACCCCTCTGTCAATTTATGTTTTTTTTTTTGAAAAAAAATGAAAAACTTGTATTAATACAAAGAGCAATTACAAGCGGGAGAGAACACATCCCAACCAAGAACAACAAACAACACTACAAGAGAAGAGCACAAAGTCAACCCAGCACAACACAAAGAAAAGAAGTCAACTGGGCGCGAACAAGCGACATGTCACGAAATCGCGACATGTCGCGAGATCGCGACAGTCAACCCCGACTCCTCCACTGCGGTGCCAACAGTCACGAAAATGCGACATGTTGCGAAATCGCGACATGTCGCGAAATCGCGACATGTCGCAAAATCGCGATGACAGCACCCTCCAGCAACCCTTCATCAAAATTGTCGCAAAATCGTGACATGAAGACCAGCTTGCTCCAAAACGCCAAAAAGGTCGCGAAATCGCGACAGAGAGCCTCCGAATCATCCAACCATCAAAAGTGTCACGAAATCGCGACGAATTATCCTTATGGCATCCAGATCGCAAAAGCGTCGCGATATCGCGATAGTTTTCTCCATTCCACTGGTAAGCCAAAATTGTCGCGAAATCGCGACGAGATTTTCATACAGCAACCATCGCCAAAAAATGTCGCGATATCGCGACAAAATATCCACTTTGCACCACATCGGCAAAATGGTCACGATTTCACGACGGGTTTTCCTTATGACACCAGATCGCCAAAAGTGTCGCGATATCGCGACGGTTTTTCCTTTCGGCGCCCAGTTCTCAAAACTGTCGCGATATCGCGACGAATTTTCCTTTCGACGCCCAGTTCTCAAAATTATCGCGACGAATTTTCCACTTTGCTCTCCATCTGCAAAAGTGTCGCGATATTGCGACAATTTTTCCAGTTAGCCCCAGATTGCCAAAACTGTCGCGATATCGCGATAATTTTACCATGCGCCTTCCCGAGGGCCGCGATGGCGCGACATGTCGCGATATCGCGACAAAAACCCGCCAAAGGCCGAGAGGGCGCAACCTGTCGCGATATCGCGACAGCTTCCAACTTGAAGCAGCGACGGCGCTACATGTCGCGATATCGCGACAGAAACCTTCCTTAGCATAAAAACACTGCACATCATTTCAAAAAATGTTCAAGGCCTTGTCGGATCTCTGCATCCTCCACAGGCATGTCATTGTGCGATTGCATCCCAACCTCCCTTTCAGGACCCATCTTAGCAAGGAAATCGATCGCCTTATTGAGATCTCGATTCACATAGACAGGTATCACATCATCTAATTCCCTCCAAAGCTCTTTGATTTGGGAGACTAAGATCCGCAACCTCCAAGCTTTCGAGACAAAGTTTCTCATACAGTCAAGAGCACCCACCAAGATTTGGGAGTCAGACTCAATAATAATCTTCTTGTGTCCCTGTTTGGCAGCCCAGAAGGAGGCAGATTTAATGGCAAAGGCCTCGGCTTCATTGTTTGTGGCACATCCCAGACCCTGCAGTTCCCAATAGAGCAAAGACCCAGGCATGATCGCGACACACTACTCCAATTCCAGCACTTCCCGGATTGCCTTTAGCAGCTCCATCGGTATTGATTTTGATCCATCCTTCAGGAGGAGGTTTCCAACTACCACTCACCTGCCTTTGTTGAATAACAACTCCCTCTTCCAAAGGCTCAGAAGTAGACTGAATTTCCCCCTCGGCATGAATGGCAACCGTTTCCGCCACTTTGCTCCAAATGACTTGCCATATTCCTTCTAGAGGGGAGAAGGTTTCACGGAAAATACGGGCATTTCTCTCCAACCAAACCTGCCACCAGATAAAAAATAAACCAAGCTCCCGACCAATTCGAAGAGCTTTGGATTTAAATCTACCTTTCTTCCGACTTTCCCAAATGTTGTTTCGAGACAAGACCCCATTAGCCTGAAGTTTAAAGTGGGAGAACCGGCGCTTCCAGATCTGTCGTGTGAAAGAACATTCAAACATTAGATGATCCATAGTTTCCTCCTGCTTGTGGCATAACACACATTGAGAAGGGCCAATGATGCCTCTGAGTCCGAGATTGTCATAGGTGAGAATTCCATTATGCAAAAACTGCCAGGCGAAGAAGTTCACTTTCGGCCAGCCACAGGGATGCCATATCTTTCTCCAATCATGAACCAAAAAAAAAGTGTGGGGGGGGCTCTGGGAGGATCTCATCATATCCCTCTTTCACAGTATAAACCCCAAGGCTCCCATAGCCCCAGGCCGGTTCATCCTCCTCATCTCTCCCAGTAAGAAACCGTTACGCAAGATTTTTCCCAAAGTAGGTACCAACTCCGGAGGGATTGGTATTGGCCACTCATCCGGCCGCTTAAACTTTATGATCTTGTAGTCCCCCAATTGACTAGTGTTAAAGTAGCTCTCAATTTGGATCCATCCCTTATCTTCTATAGCAGATTTTATCGGTTGCAATTCAGGAAACACAGCAATAATGGGAGGATTCTGGTCCCAGGAATCAGTCCAGAACCGAGCCTTATCCCCTCTCCCCACTTTCCAAAATAGTTGATCTTTGATGAGTTGAGCTCCAAGCTTGAGCGCCTGCCACACTGGTGATCCAAAACCTTCCGAGAGAAAGCGGCCCACATCATTAGGATGGACAGAACCCAAGTATTTGCTAGAGAGGATTCTATCGAAGAGGGATGTTGGTGAGAAATCCACCTCCAATACAGTTTGCCAGCCAAAGCCTTGTTGTTAAACTTGGAGCTTCTTAGTCCCAACCCTCCTTTTTCCTTGGGTTGGGTAACCTTGTCCCAGCCAACCAAGGCCCATTTCCTCTCTCCCTTGGCACCTTCCCATAGAAATATTCTAGCCATTTTATCCAGCTCTTTCCAAATAGACTGGGGAGCAGCCAAGATGGAGAATTTATAAATTGGCATGGCCTGAATAACTGACTGTAGAAAAGTTAGACGACCCCCATAACTTAACCATCTATGAGACCAATGGTTCATTCTATCTTTGATGCCATCCAATAGGTCCTTCCAAACATCTATTTTCAGTTTTTTGAAATGGAGAGGGACCCCCAGGTAAACTACTTGGAGAGAGGTCCGAGTGAAACCTAAAATCTCAATAACTCGGTCCTGTAACCGTTGATCAATATTGAAGAAGATCACTTTGGATTTATTGTCATTGATGACTTGATTAGAGGCCCGGAGGTAGACATTTAGAGTATCTCTGATTCTTCTTGCTTCCCTAAGGCTGGCCACTCCCACCAATCCAGTATCATCTACAAACTGTAAATGAGTCAAAACTTCAACCCCGACCTTAATACCTGTTATCCGACCTTGAAGTCTTCTTCTCAGAAAGAGTCTACCCAATCCTTCAGCCAAGATGAGGAAGAGATAAGGAGAGCAAGGGTCTCCTTGCCGCAAGCCACGAGAGGCACCAAAAGGAGGCGAGGGAAGTCCCTTGATAAGAACGAGTATGAAGGCGTAGAAATACGACTCATGACCCGGTCTGTCCGATCTGAGAGAAACCAAAGGCGAGTCAACATCTTTGCCAAGAAGCCCCACTCCACCCTGTCATAAGCCTTGGACATATCCGAGTTTAATGAACATTCCTTTGTTCCCAGATTGGTGCATTGTATGGATAGCCTCCTGTGCAAGAATCACTCCATCCAAGATTTGCCTCCCTTCAACAAAACCCCCCTTGCTGCGGGGAAATTATATTATGCGGGATAGGTTTTAACCTTTCAGCCATAATCTTAGTAATTATTTTATAGATCACATTGCATAAGGCAATAGGTCTAAAATCAGATAAATGAACCCCCCCCCGCTCCTTTTGGAATTAAAGTAATGAAGGTATGATTTAGAGCCTTGAGCATTCTTTTATTGGTTCCGGACTCCTCGGTGATGACCAGAACATCTTCCTCCGGGGTATCCCAAAAGGCCCGGAAGAACTCAATAGGGAAGCCATCGGGACCGGGCGATTTACCGGTACTCATCCCAAAGACCACCTTCTTAAGTTCATCTCTATATATAGGTCTAAGTAGGGCCTGGTTCTCTTCAGGAGATATTATAGAAGGAATGACAGAAATAACTTCATCTTGGGCTGCCCCATATTGCTCCATACTTTCCTTAAAGAGTTTTGAGAAATACTCCATTGAGTGGGAGTGCATACCGGGAAGAGTGTCAAAAGAGTATCCATTCTCATCTTGAAGGAAATCCATATTATTCATTTGTCTCCTAGCACAGGCAGAGCGCTGAAAAAATTTTGTATTTCTGTCTCCTTCTAATAACCAAGTATTTCTTGCTCTCTGTTTCCAGTAAATCTCTTCTTGATTATCAATATCCTCAACCGCTTTGCACAAAGCATCATCCTCGGATTTAAGGTGCTCGGAAATGTTTCCTTCCCTGAAATGTTTTTGCACCTCATCCCATCTGGCCAACAAGGGGGCCCGTTGGTGCTGGAAGTCTGATTTGTTAGTTTGCCTCCACTGTTTCAGTTTACACTTGACAAATTGAAGCTGTTTGTGAAATTTGAACATTGCAGTCCCAAAAGGTGGGCGGCCATCTTCCCACCACTGAGGAATTTTTCTTCGGAGATCTTCTTTTTGCAACCAAAAATTTTCAAATTTAAATGGTTTATGGTACTGCCCCTGTCATAGCCCCTCCCTCCGATAAAATGGGAAAGTGGTCCGAAGCTGGGCCTTCCAAAATCTGAAATTTAATATTCCATTTCACAAATGCTTCCTCCGAGACCGAAACGGGTCTAGTTTTACCTTCCTCTCTGTGTGGCTCTCTTCTCTTATTAGTCCACGTAAAATAAGTGCCAGGACCTTTGATATCAACAAGGTGAAAGGCCTGGACTTGAGCAATCAGAAGCCTATCCCCTGGATCCAAAACTGGGAAACCACCTTCCTGATCCCTGGCAGATAATTTGGCATTAAAATCCCTAGCAATAATCCAATCGCAATCTTCCCGGGAGGATCTCATTGAATGAACAACATTCCATTGAAGTCGTTGGCCATCAATGCTTTGAGCCCCATAGAAGTTTGTGATTAAAACCTGTTCAGCTGTAACAATGTTCTTAAAGAGAGATGTGAGAACACCCCTCCAAGCTGTATGTTCTATTGCTATCCACACCAGAGGGTTCCAAAGAGTAACAATTCCCCCCGAAGCTCCTTGGGCCGCCACATCCATATATCCAGCGCCCCTCCATATTCTACTAGCAATTTTACACATAAGATCTAAAGACATTTTTGTTTCCTGAAGGAGCAAAAATTCTGTTTTGTGTCTTCCTAAAAGTCTTTGAACAGCAGATTGATGGGTTCTATTGTTTAAACCCCTTACATTCCAGGATTGTATAATCATTGGAAACCTTGGGAGCAATAAGAGTCAATTGTTCTCACCGATCCTCCATTGATCAGCTTGTCCCCTTGCGCTACTAGTAGATCCTTATTGGATTTTCTACCAGCTCCTTGGGAATTACTATTCTTAGACCTCTTTTCCACCTGGGTAATCCCCAACGTTGGTCTTTCTCTGTTCTTTTCTGCACTTCCCATGTTGACATCCTTAATAACTGGTTGTGCAGGGGAATGGATTACCATAGCCCCTAGGTTCTCTGGCTACAAAGTCTTAGGGGTTTCAATCACCTGTTCTAAGACAGGAGTAGATGATAGAGGAGCATGAGAGTGGGTGTTAGTATCCTCAGCATTCCCATCCACTCCTTCCATGACTTGGTCTTCTTGGTCTACAAGGGATTTGAAGATTTCATATCGATTGGTTGGCTTGGTTTGGGCCTGCTCTTTGCCATTTCTCTTTTTGTTTTTCCTCCGCTTCTGCTGTTCAAAGCCATCTTTATGGGCATCGAGACCACGGGGGATATTGAGGGGTTCTTTGACCGGAGTGAACTTACCCTCTGCTGGGCGATTTGGCGCTCCAGACGGAGCTTTCGCTTTTGTGGTCGGGCTATTTGGGCGGAACCTAGCCAAATGGCCATGCTTATGGCGGACTCTGCATCTAAAAGGTAAGGCTTCATAGTCTAGCTGCTGTATCCAGGTTAGTCCTGCCAACTCCAATTCCACCTCGGCTGGAAGTGGCTGGCTAATGTCCATTTCTACGCATATTCTAGCAAAGACAGCAGTATTTCCCTCCATGGTATCTCTTGAAACTCCCAAATATCTACCTAGAGAATTACCAATCAACTCAAGAATCTGCTCACCCCAAAACTCCATTGGGAGAGCGTACAGCCGTATCCAGACCGGGACAGCCGTGGGCTCAATGCGAGGATCAAAACCCACTCTCCACGGTTGGACAAATAATCCTGTCGGGCCGTGGCTCCTCTTCTCTGATTCAAATGCTCTGTTTCTATCTGCTAAAGAAGAGAAACTAATAATAAAATACCCATTGCTTATAGGCCATAGAGAGTACTCACCAATGGGCTCCCAGTTCTGTCTCACCCAGGTGTGTAGAAAGTTCAGAGTGGGCCGGATACCCATGAATTTGCAGATCAGATCATGGGTAGCACGGTATATAATCGTATCCTCAACCAGTTTTGGTTCTATGACAATCTTAGGCCCGGAGCGGATTGTGGAAGGCAGCCGTTAACTCTGTTTGCGGGTAAACCCTTTCCGACATTCTTAAATAGCATTTGATAAGCACTTCGTTGAGCTTCATCGGAGGAAGATGCGGGGTTTTCTTTTAATATATCGGCATATGAGCTTTTACGCCCATTGATAGATCCCGGAGGAGACCCCATTGGGCCCTCCCAAGGCAACGAACGATCCTTCAAAGTAGTGTAGATTCAATCCACAGGAGGTCCTGGAAGAATCTTCCAACCAGAGACCCTGGAGCTTCGCCCGATGCCTGCACAGAAGGTTTCCCGCCAAATCGCCAGAGCTCAAACTCAACTGTTTTCAGGAAGTCTCTGTCAATTTATGTTATTGTTTAACAATTCTTAATTATTTATCTCAAGGGATATTGGAGATTATGGATGTTTATGAATGAATTGAAAGTAGTATAGTTATATGCATTAATTTTTTTGAATTATTATTAATATTTTCTATTATATTTTAAATATGATGTCATGGATAGTTATATGCTTCTAGAATACCAAAATGTCTTTATGGTATCTATGTAGGTATATTGCAACTGATGGATGAAAATACAAAATTTTTATTGAAGCAAAATGTAATGTTGCTTTCACCATTGAAGATGCTTAGATACTTTAGGGCCAAACGGTTTTTACTATACCTAAAGCAAAACATCGCATAAAAAGTTGTTAAATAGATTGAAATGATGAATATAGTCCAAATTATATATATATATTACGCAATTATGATTGTTGAAATCCTATATGCCTAATAAAGTTAAATTTCATTTTATATTAAAGCATTTGTCCTTAAATAAATCTAGGGCTATGTTGAATGGAAAGAGGCCAAGCATAAAGCATTAGGCACAATAACGATTGTTGAAATCCTATATGCCTAATAAAGTTAAATTTCATTTTATATTAAAGCACTTGTCCTTAAATAAATCTAAGGCTATGTTGAATGGAAAGAGGCCAAGCATAAGACATAATGAAAATGAGATAGTTGATTTAAAGAAAAATATGTAATACTAAAAAAATTAATAAAATTTGGTGACACTTTTTTCCTATCTACAACAACTATATATATATTTGTTGAAAAGCAATCATGAGCATTAGTTGTATTTAATTATAATTTAGGTTAAATAAAATTAAATAAAAATTAAATGTTTTAATTAATACCTTGTTATTTTTTATAGGGTATTTGATTTTTTATATTTGTTTGTAACCTCTTAATCATTTTTATTTTTATTTTTTTACTTACAAATATTATTTTCATTATTTAATTTTTCATAATTAGTTGTTTTTTGAAATATCTAAATTATTAAAGGTTGATTTCAAAATTTCTCAAACAGGAGTTTCTAGTAATATTAGATCAACTGGTTAGATTCCTCAACATTTACAGAGGAGATTAAGGTTCAAATCTTACCAACAAATACATGATTAATATTCAAAGTCCATTTCAATCCTATATAATCAATTGAAAAAAAAATAGTTATTAAATCTTTATCCATAAATTTAAAAAATAATACTTATTTAAATGTTTATTGGACTAAAACTAACTTCTCTGTTATTTCAAAGCTATAAACTATCAAACCACGTTTATTTTATTATTTTAAATAAATTTCGATATTCAAAGGCTGATAAACACAAAAATCCAATTAATTTTCCACGCCAACAACCAAAACATTGACTACTAATCGCAAAACTCCAAACCAAAGCAGTCAGATCGACGTAAGGCTATTCTATTCACGCATTTTTGTCCTCTTTTACTAAGACAACCTCTCGAACTAATAAATGTTTTAGCTTTCTCTGTAAGCCCTTAAACTTGTCAAGGAAGCAAATCTGTGTAGTTTATTATTATTTTCTCTGTTCCTTTTACATGGTGTACAGCTTGGGGGCCGCAACGACCAGCCGAGTCCAGGCTTTAATCCTGCCAAGACAAAGAAATGCGCGCCACCGCACATACAGCTATTAAAATTTGTTGATGTGACATAAAATTTTAACACTGTAACGACCCAATTCAGGAACATTGCAGAATGCTATAAAACAAAACAAAAAAAACCACCGTCATAAACAAGTAATTTTTTTTACAATAACACAGAACTGGAATCATATCCAGCAACGTCACGCAATTTGATGCTTGCATGCTCGATTGATTGATTAAATAATTAATAGCATTGTTTGCAGATCAGATCCGTCTTACAAGTATAAATTAACTATGTCAATTGGTCTGTAACAAGTATAAATTAACTATGTCAATTGGTCTGTATTCTCCCCATGTATTGTTATTATTTAATGGCAGATTATACATGGAAAACATGTGTTAATCAATCAATGGCTTCGCTCAAGTAAGAATCCATGGCCGCCACTGCTGCTCCTCCATTGTCACCGCTGTCGTGTTCTTCTGCCGCCACGTACGAAGGCATCTGAGGATTCTCCACGAACATGGGAGGTGGCTCTGAAAAGGACTGACGTGGACAACTGAAGGACCTGGTGAGGAATCCGCCGGATATGTTAAAGGGAGGTGTGGGAGAATTTGTGACAGACGGGAGTTTCAACAGTAGAGCCTGCAAGCTTGACATGGAGGGCATCACTTGCAACACCGGTGGTGGTGGTGGTGGTGGTGGTGGTGGAGGAGGTGGTAGGAGACTCATCATATTGTTGTTATTCAACATCATTGTTTGGTTTGTGCTGTATTGGATCTGGATCCCGTTCCATGAATGGCATTTTTCCAGCTGCCTTAGGAATTGGTCCTCATTAGACTTTGTCTGGGACGTGAAAGAGGTGGAGGGGTGAGGCAGGAACACCCCCGGAATGGTCTGCAAGTAATTGAACTTCCTCTGCAGCAGCATGACAAAATTTGGATCTTCAATGACCTGCACCAGGACAATACGGCAGAGCATATTTATCAATGTTTTGGAGCTGTCATGGCAGAGTAATGGAAACAGAATCAGAAGGAACAACTATTAAAAGGAACGGCTCTTAAGTCCTTAACTACAACGATTCTGTCCTTGCGTAGAGCCCAAAGGAGGGAGGCCGTATAATATAGGAATCCCAGTTTTCAAAATGATCCGTGACCTCTCCTGGTGGGGGGAATATACCCAAATCATGCCCTTACTTCTGGGTCTAAACTCTTCCATACGAACGATTCAAGCTGGGCCCTTCCTTGTTGGGAGTCTATGGCTTTTTCGAGGGAGGTGATAATGGAGTTGGGTAGATATGGTCAAAGTTGTGATTGTCAGCTTGTAGTTAGGGAATAAAAAAGAAAAAAAAAAAACAGTATGAGGGTGGCTTAAGATGGAGCCAGAGGTGTATCAAGCTGATTTAAGCCCAGAGTTTGTTACGATTGTGATGACGATCTCGTCTTTAAGAATGATTAATGCGGTGGACCTTGAGGGATGGAGCTTTCATAAGGCCAACTTGTGACTGACTCGGTGGACCTTGAGGGATGGAGCTTTCATAAGGCCCACTTGTGACTGACTCGGTGGACCTTGAGGGATGGAGCTTTCATAAGGCCAACTTGTGACTGTCTCTGGTTGAATACATCAAAAGAAGTGGTTTACTGTGAGGCCATTATAAAGGTGGGTATGGTCCATACCCGAGTTTTGATTATGATATTTTGTGGTTGCGTGATTTCATATGACAAGTAGTGGTCCACTGAGGTTGATAGAGTGGTAAGTTTTGGCTGCTTCTTGTCGTTCCGTTTGGTGGGGATGTCGCTATGAGATCCTTTCAAGATACAGGAGATAACCCCACTATTTTCATTTAAGACACCTTTGTGACTAATAAACCATTCAATTTTCTGTTGACTAGTGTAATAATAGGTGTGATTATTTAGATGTTTTGATGTTTGATTATTTAGGTCATATCATTGTTTAAGTGTTTTGATGTTTTAGTGACAATTGATAAGGTGTTCCAAAGTACTGTTAACCCACATCCGGATCATAAACTCTTGAAATATGTAATGCTATAATTTTTTTTTTTTTTCAATATCAACTTGTAACTACTGTTGTGATTATAAAGCTATAAATTGTGATCATGGTGAAGTTGGATAAGGAATGGAGTTGTGCAAGGCCAACTTGTGGCCATGAATGCAGTGTAATAACTATTTTGTTCTCGAGGTTATAGTAAGGAGCTAGCTTTTACCCACTATCAGATATCAGTATCCTATGTTTTTCAATGGCGTACAACACAACATGTACTGAAATTTTACTACCTTCTTAGTTGCACCAAGTTGAACTAGTCCTTCCCGCACTGCCATAACCGCGATGGTCTGCAAACATAAGAGCTTCATGTTTTCAGTCGGTGAAAACCCAAACTATAATATGTACACTGTACATGGAAACTGATGATAATCGGTACCGTATGATGATATACATATCATTTAGCGCTGCAAAACATATTTATGATTATATATAGAAATTATGAACCGTACCTGAATCCCCGCCTTGAACTGTGATTCCCACGTACGCGGATGCTGCAGAACGCAATACAAATCATTCGGTTGCACTCTCTCCTTTTTCAAAATTCAATGGATTTCCTCTAATACAATTTGGTTTTTCAAACATTAACTAAGACAGACATTTAATAGCATTCGGGATAATAATGACGAACACTACTTAACTGGGTCGATAGAATTATGCCACGGAGACAGAAAGTTGACTTCATGATCAAGGGGGTCTCTGAATATCCATTTATGGCTGTTGTCCGCTGCTACTTTGCCCATCAGCCTATACCCACAATTTCACAGAAACAAAATCCTAAGTTCCACGTACATGAATGAATGTGGTGTTCATACACTGAAACAAAAATTGCAATACAACTTCACCAAGCCATGACAAAAACTGATAATAAAGCTTACATTCACCCAACTCTCCTCTTCCAAACCCCATCAACAACAAGAAAACGTTATAAAAACACATAATTTGAGCTCTCACCCTTCCCCAAAGTTATAAACCTCGTGGGACATCTTGAAGAAGAGCTCAGGCTGCAATCCACAACCCAAATCCTCTTCTCTATCAGCCATTTTCCTCAACCCACCATCGCCTCCGCCCTTGGACTCCATTGCAGCCCTGGCACAAGCACTAAAGTCGCAGAATCCATCTTCCCATACCAATATCCTGCATTACAATAATCCATCATCCACAACCAAAAGAGAAAACAAAACAATCTTCCACCACTATACAAATCTTAAATCAAGACCATCAAACAACGCTTGAACTCAACATCAATCAGAAACAACAAGATCACCACCACCCAATAAATCCATAAACACCACTCCACACTACAACAAAATATTTACAACCAAACAACGCCTGAACTCAACATCATCATCAACAACAACAATTAGACCATTTCTCCCTGGACGCCATCAAATTTCATTTCACTTTCCATCACATTACCAATTTCTTTTATTTCCCTTGGATCTGTCATAAATCCCGCCATCTCCATCCCACCTGCCCAAGGCCAAACATCAAAAAGTATGAAAAAATAAAAAAATAAAAATAAAATAAAATAAAATAAAAATAAAAAAACGGCACCAAACCCTAATATAGTTCAACAATGTAGGAGAGATCCATTAGCTCACTTAGGGGGAGGGTAGCTCCTTGGTAGGATTCTCCAAAAAACGGCATAAACCCACTGGGAATCCATGCAAATACTGCGCAACGTGTGCTGGAGCAGATGAGTGGCCACAGGTAATCCGCTCTCTTCCATTGCACAACGCTCTGTACTACCTAAAACAAGCACTCCCTTATCTCATTTTAACATCAGCGCTACAGGGATTCGACCCTGCGACCTGACCCACATAATTACCCTCGACCCATCCCTACCCTTGGCCCATCTACAATAATGCCTAGATGTAAACATAATTTTCACCGCATTTATTCTTTTGCTTTTCTTCGAAACTCTCCCAGTTGTGGGGCCCCCCGAACTATGGACCAATGGGACTAGAGCATTATTGCGACAATGATTTCTAGCCGTCCATCGTTATCGGACGGCCTTATTTTCTCACATGTGTGTCCCCAGCTTTCCGTCAACGACCGCCCTGGCACACGTATTCGGATTATTTAATGGCGGGGATCGGCATATGTGTTAACATTAAAACAGTTGGAGGTTTGGTAATGGAGGATATGTCTGATGTCTCCCAGATTCCGTACTCGTGGGCCCCGCAGGCAACTAAATCACGTCATACATGTCCATCACCCATGCACATCCACAATCCATGCATGCACGCACGCATGAACCCTCATTGTGATACGTCCACATCATTCCTTCAAATGGTCTTCATTCAACATTTTTGGAAAAACATACGTTTTGTGCTTCAATATAAAAAGCAACTGAGAATAAAAAGCAAAATAAATAAAACTAGTTATGGTATGATTTGAGTGTTGGAGACATCAACTCTTATCCTAATATTTTTTTTGGTTTGGGTTTCATTTCTCATAAAAGGGGTTGTATTCGAGTTTTTACCCTTAACAAATTACAGTTTGAGTTAAAAGAGGTTGTATTCTGGTTTCCATCTTTAACAAATTATAGTTTGAGTTGAGTATTCGACACATTAATTTTTATAATAATTTTTTTGTTTGAAATTTTTTCAGAGATTATATTTGGATTTCTATCTTTGATAAATTACAGTTTTCTTCTTCAAATCTCGAGAGTTTACAAATAAATTCAATTTTCATTTCAATTGAGTTGCTATAGTAAGATATTTATATCTTTTCTAATAAAAAGTTTAAGTTCTTAATTTTCATTTTTTAGATCTTTTTCAATTTTTTTTGTAAATATAAATATTTCAAAATTCAACATTTTTTTGTTTGACATTTTTTTGCAGTAGTCTCTACAATACCAAAACTTCACCTCTACTGTCTACACATTAAATCTTAGTAGAGTAATATTCAAAACTTTACGTTATCATAGTCCACTTTACCAGCTCTAGATTATTAGTTTTGAAGTATAAGTGCAACCACAAGAACTGTAATAAATAGTTTAGCAATCTCAAAAAGTTGAAAATTTATGATTAAATGTTATCAAGGGATATGCATAATAACTAAATTGTTGGTCATTATATAATATAAGTGGAATTCATTTTAATCTCAGATAACCAAAAATAAAATATATATTTTATCTTTTTAAAGAGTTTTGAAATGAATTTAATTCATATTATAATGATATTTTAATAAATCATAATAGCATGATTTTAATAAATAGTTTAACAGTCTCAAAATGTTGAAAGTTTCAATCCATACTTTATCCCATAATCCAACCAACAACCAACAACTCAAATAATCCATTTAGCCATGAAGTCCATTTGATATCATCTTCTTTTGCTTCAACATACAAAACTTCTACTCACTTCATGAAATCATAGTCCTCTTTACAGATATGGATTGTTAGTTTCCTCCAATGCATTGATCTATAAATGAATCCTTTGAAACATTTTGTAATCCTCTAGAACATTATTTTAAATTTGCTCCTTTCATATTTTTCTTGTCAACTTCAGCTAAACTTACTACTTCCAACCATGGAAAAGAGAATTTAACTTCATGATTCTCTATTAAAACCCCTTTATCAACTAGCCTATCTAATTTTTTCCCTTCCCTTAACGTATGTGTAGATCTGATTTCTTAAAACTCTATAGCAAGGTCTTGTATTTCGATAATGATCTCTTGCATGTTCCATGGAGCTTTTGCTTTCCACAAATTTGTATTTATTACTATTGGTGAATCTTCCATCCATACTCTATTTCATTTCATTTATATGTATATTTGTAATATTTCCAAAGCTAACTAAGCTCCAACTTCATTATTTGTCTTAAATCCTCTACTAAATGTGTAATTTGAAAAAATATTACCCCTATTATCTTTTATTAATCCTTCTCTTCCTGCTAGTCTTGGATTTCCTTTAGAAGCTCCATCCAAATTCAATTTGACTAACTCTACTTTCGATGGTTTCCACTTTATATTTTTTTCCTTTTGTTTGTTTCTTTTGTACCCACCATCATAATTCTAATTAATGAGTTGACTCCATATATCAAGGCTCTATGCTTCAAGATAAGAATTGGGTGAGTTGATAGGGTTGGTTTAGACTTCTTTATGGCTAAAAAAACTTTTTTATTTCCTCTAAATAGCTTTCCTTTCCTTTAAATAATGTTGTGTTCCTTTTCAACCATACAATCTAAAGTATTGTATCTTTTGATGTATCCAGATTTTCTATAACGCCTCACTTTTAAAGGTGCTAAGTCATTGCTTTAATCATTCTTCAATTCTACCATTCATCACCATGTATTTACCAAATTTATTAAGAATAAATTGCTATAGTTCCCAAACTATTGAGAAGTGTCCCAAGAGATGGTCTATACTCTCCTTCTTTTTACATAGAACACATTTTTGAGGTGTCATGAAAACCTCTTTTCATTAGGTAATCCCAAGATTAAATTTGCATGCGACCTACTAGCCATACAAATATTTTGACTTTTTGGAATACCTAAGTTATCCCAAATATCTCTCCATATTCTTACAATTTTTCTCTTTTGTTGATACTTTACATTATATCTACTTCTTGCTTTGAATTCCCCTAAGCTATTCAACTCAAAATTAGCTTATTCTTCGCTTCCCTCAAATAATCATCGTTGTTATCTTTCTACTCAATTACTTCCTAGATATTAGCTTCTGATGAAGCAAGCATTAGGAGATAACAATCACAAGATGCAGAATAATATGAAATAAAGTAAATCTGCTAGATGATTGAAATATACAATAAATAAGAGGGAGATGGAGAGCAGGAAAGGTAGCGATCGAGTGACAAATGGAGAGCGACCGGGAGGATACAACATAAAGGAGACAATACGGTCAAGCAAGAGTCTAGGAGGGACCAATCATGGCACGGTTGATGGGGTAGTGGTTGATGCATCAAGGACCCAGGTGGATGGGTCGGATAGGCATGGAAAAGACCCTCCTAACAAGGAGGGACAAAAGGGCGGGCTAAACCTAAACCAAAAAGGGTCCTACGCTCAGGTCTTGAGGCTAGGATCCTCAATAAAGCAACCCTCCCAAGAACTGCTTTCTTATGGAACATACCTGGTAATCCCTGAAGACCTAATGGATAGCTACATGGAGCTTGAGAAATTCACTCTGATTGGCAAGTTTATAGGAGGAAGACCAGACATGGAGACCATTTAAAAATGGGTGTTTTTCAAGTGGAAAACCAAGGAAAATATGGAAATCGTTGCTCTCTCTTAAGGTTTCTTCGCCATCAGACTCAATACTCAGGAGGACTGCTGTAACATCTTAGCTGGGGGACCCTGGTTCCTTGGACGTAAGAGCCTCTTTCTCTGAAAGTGGGAGGATGATTTTAACCCTGAAACTCAAAACATAAACATAGCTCCTCTATGGTTTCGGTTGCCAAACCTCCCTTTCCAGTTCTGGCATGAGGATGTCATTCGAGGGATAACCCGCTCCATAGGTGAGCTCATTGCCATCAATCCTTCCACCAAATTCTAATCTAGGATGGTCCATGCCTGCTTCTATGTCTTTGCTAACTTGGAAACAAAGCTACCCTTCTTCATCAATTTGTATAGAGGATCCCATATGGTAAGGAGGTAGCCTATCGAGTATGAAAACAAGCATAACTTTTGTACTCACTACTGCACCCAAGGTCATCTATCGAATCAGTGTCCTGGGTTGAGGACCCAAAACCAAAAGGCGACAAGTCCAACCAAGGGCATGCAGAGGAACCAGGGTATCCCCCCTCTCAATAAGGAATCGTTGGTAGGCCCGAAACACATTTTGCTTAATCTTGCTCATCGAGCACCTCAAGAGGCTAGCTAGAGTGCCACTGTAGAACAAGGTAAGTAAACCAGTGAGCAAGGAGAAGGATCCCTGCCAGGCCAAAAGTAGCAGGAGGTGCTCCCAAAATCTAAGGTTCTCACAAATCCTAACATAGAGGATCCAGCGTCCCAGGTACAACCCCATCCCAAAATTGTTTTTCCAAATTCTTATATGGATGAGTACCTGGTGAGCAATAGAAAATCCCCAAATTGCTTGAATAGGGGAGAGGCACCCCCTTCTCCTTCATCTAAAAAATAAGGCCCATCTCTCTTGGGAAGGATCAACCCTAGGAACACTAGGAGTAGGGAACAGGAAATAGACTATGGCAGTGAAAGGAAAAGAGGGAGACCCTTTGACAATGAGAAAATAAACAAGGAAACAACAGAGGATATCGCAAATGGGATCCAGTCGATGCTTTTCTCCGATGATTTCGACAACAACAAGCAAGGAACAAAATCCCCCTTTCAGCTGGTGAAGGGAGGTAGGAAAAACCCTAAACCCTTAAGATGAAGGTCCTCTCATGGAACGTGAGGGGCCTAAATGAGGCAACTAAGTAGAGGTTGGTGGCTGACCTAAGTAAAAGGATCAATCCTTCCATATTCATTATGCAAGAAACCAAAATCGATGAATTCTATTCTTGAAAGGTTGGCAAGTCCTTTTGGGCCAATGGAGATTGCCTTATCAGTCCTGCTCAAGGCACCAGGGGGGCTTATGTGTCTTTGGGACCCTACCCTGGTCGAGGGAAGGCTTTTATCATCCTCGAATAGGATCTTAAATATTTTGTTTTATTCCAAGACTAGTAAGTAATCTTGTATTCTATTAAATATTTACGCCCCAAACTCATCCATTGAGTGGGTCGTGATGTGGGAAACAGTAACTCAAATGAGGACCACCTTTAACACTTTTCCTTGGATATTAGCAGGGGACTTTAATAGTCATTTGCATCCATCTAAAAAGAGAGGAGGAAATGACTCTTATAGTAGAAGCATGGAGGATTTCAGAGTGTTTTTCAATACCAATGAGCTCATGGATGTTCAGCTCAAAGGATCCTCTTTTACTTGGAGCAACAGGAGGATTGATAGCGGACTCATCCAGGTGAAGTTGGACAAGTTCCTAATTTCTCAAGAAGTTATCCCATGGTTTGGCGATGCCACTCTACTGGCCTTACCTCAGATCAGATCAGACCATAATCCCATCCTCCTTGAATCTGGTAGGCCTCCCTCCTTCAAAACTCATTTTCATTTCAAAGCCATGTGGACCCAACACAAGGATTTCAAAAATCAAGTGTCCTCTTGGTGGCATCAAAATGTCAGAGGGTCTACCACTTCTCAGTTGGCTCAAAAGCTAAAGATGGTCAAAGAAAACCTAAAAATCTAGAATAGGGAGGTCTTTGGCAACCTTTTTGCCAATAAGAAAGCTATTACTGAGAAAATTTAGGAGATAGAAAGGAGAATCGAAGCAGGGGACCACAACAGCCCCACTAGAGAGGAGGAAAGGAACCTCCTAGCAGAATTCCATAATATTTTGGCTAGAGAGGAAACCTTTTGGAGGCAAAAGTCAAGAGACCTATGGGTCAAGGAAGGTGATGCCAATACAAGTTTCTTTCATGCCTCCACCATGCGACACAGAGCATCCAACAAGATCAAGGAGATCATGTGGAACAATAGATCATCTTCCACTGACATTGTGGAGATCAGGACCGAAGCAGTGTCTTTCTTCCAGAACCTCTTGGCAAGTGCCTCGAAGGGTGATAGTCAAGTTCAGGATACTCTTCTTGCTAATATCCCCTGCATCGTTCCTTAGGACTTGAACTCCAGACTGGTGGATCCCTTCACCCGCAATGAATTTAAAGAGGCCTTTTTTTCAATGCAACCCGATAAATCCCCTGGATCAGATGGTTTCTCTCCAAGGTTCTTCCAAACTATGTGGGATGTGGTGGGGAATGATGTATGTAAGGCTATTAGAGAAATTCAAGAAACCAAAGTTGTCCCTCGTAGTTTCAATTCCACTTTCTTGGCCCTCATCCTAAAATTCTTTGCTTGCAAATCCATCTCTAATTATAGGCCCATCAGCCTATGCAATATCATCTACAAAGTTTTGACCAAGGCTATGGCCAACAGGTTGAAGGTCATACTTCCCCTCATCATTTATCAATCCCAAGATAGCTCGATAAAAGGGAGGAACATCCTGGATGGGGTCATATCGATCCATGAAACCCTGCATTCGACCTCAATGTCTAAGAAGGCTACCCTATTTCTTAAGCTAGATATGAAAAAAGCCTTTGATAGGGTTGATAGATGTTTCCTCCAGAAGATCCTTCTCAACTTCGGCTTCCACCTCTTGTGGGTTGATATCATCCAGGGCTGCATTTCCTATCCCTAGTTCTCAGTCCTAGTCAATGGCTCTCCCGTCGGGTTCTTTTAGAGCTCAAGAGGTTTACACCAAGGGGATCCTCTATCCCCCATCCTTTTCATTATCCTTGCAGAAGCATTGGGAAGAGCTCTCAAGGATGGCCAACATCGAAAGAAGGTGACAGGTATCCTCCCTATCTCAAAGATTGATGCGATCACCCATCAGCAATTTGTGGATGACACGCTTCTATCCACCATCGCATTAGTAGCTCAAGCTAAATCCATCAAATGAATCCTTGGACTCTATGAGAAGGTTGCCGACCAAAAATTAAATTGCATAAAAAACAAGATCTTTTTCATCAACACCTCGGCCAGGTGTCAAGTTTAGATTATAAGTATCCTGGGCTGCTCCATTGACTACCTTCCCACCACCTATCTTGGCCTCCATATTTTCTGTGGGCATGCAAAGGAAGGGATGTGGAATATGGTGATTGAGAGGATCCACAAAAAGTTGGCATCATGGAAAGGCAAGCTCCTATCCCAAGCTTCCAAGGCAACCCTTACCATGGCATGCCTCCAAGGGATTTCGACCTTCTTCATGTCTGTTTTTAGATTGCCTACCTCAATTCTTCTCAATATCGAGTAGGCTCAATGGAATTTCCTTTGGTCAGGCAATGAAAATAAGTCCAAGATTTCTCTGGTAGCCTGGGATAAAGTATGTAGAAGCAAAAAGCAAGGTGGATTAGGGCTCAGTAGAATGGCCATGATGAACCTAGTGCTCATTACCAAACACACTTGGAGGATCCTAGTCTAAGAATCGGTTGAATGGGTTAGGATTGTCAAGAGGAAATACCTCAACAACACTCCCCTTCTTGAGTGTGGAATTCCCACCGAGGGGTCAAATTTTTGGAAAGCCATTGGCTAATCCAGACAATTGATCCAAAATGACATCAGGTGGATCCTTGGGGATGGTCAAATTATAGACTTTTGGAAGGACAAGTGGGCCCTAGAGGATCCTCTATCATAACAAACCGGGTTGGTTCAACTTAAAAGTTTCCTGGATAACAATGTTGGGCAGAAGTTGGCCGATTTCATTGAATGGAGAAATGGATCCCTGTAGTGGAAAGGCATCAATGCATAAGGGCTAGAGACAGATACCGACTTCATGTCCTCCATCCTCAAGGACATCATCATCCCCACTAGCAGAGGACTGGATAAATTTATTTAGAGGGGGACTGATGATGGGGGCTTCTCTGTCAAAACTGCCTATGGTTTTCAGTGCAAAGGGTTAAATTCAAACTTTCCCTACAACGTGGTCTGGAGGAAAGGAGTTATCCCAAAGGTAGATTTCTTTTCTTGGATTGCTTTTTAGAACAAAGCCCTCACTATTGACAATCTTCACAAGAGGGGGTTTGCTTTGGCCAATAAATGCTACTTGTGTGAGTCTGCTTGTGAGTCCTCTAACCATCTCTTCCTGCACTGTGACTACATTGGGTCATTCCTTGGCACCATCCTCTCCACCTTCCAGATCCAATGGATCTCCCCCAAGACCATCAAGGAGGCTTTCTTCCAATGGATCAATCCTTTTAAAAACCCTAAACTCTATTTCCTATGGAATGATTGCTTCCACCACTTTCTATGGTAGGTATGGTTGGAACATAATGGTCGAGTCTTCGATCACCCCCCAAGGATCCTTCCTCAGTCGCTCATAGGGCCATCACATTTGCCATTGAGAATGCCAAGCTTATCCCCAACCCTTGGCCCAAACATGTGTTCGAAGAAGGATTGTTCAAATCCTTGAAGCTATCCAAGGAGAGTAAGGAGCAAGAGGATCCGCGGGTCTCCAGGAAGAACGTCAGGTGGGTCAGGCCTCCTCATGGGTGGTTGAAGCTAAATTTTTATGGGGCATCTTATGGCAACCCAGGGGCGGCCGCTGCGGGGGGGTCAGTTTGAGATCACAATGGAAAGTTTGTTATGGCTTTTTGTGAAAACTTAGGGCATCAAACCAATAATATCGTAGAGGCTAAAGGACTGCTAAGAGGACTTGAGCTCATGACGGAGGATCCCCGCCCCTTGGTTGTTGAAGGGGACTCTTTGAACATCATCAACTATATAAAGACTTCCAAGGATCTGGAGTGGAAGGTTTACAATATCATAATTGAGGCCAGGAGCATCCTACTTTGGAGTAACCAGGTCCAGATCAAGCATACCTACAGGGAGGGCAATGGTCTAGCTGACCACTTAGAAACAAAGTTTTAAAGTCCACATGTCTTATGGTGTGGCATCAATGTTTCCCAACGGACATTGAGAAGATCGCCAGCCAGGACATTATTAATGTCTCCACATAAGCATGATGAAAGGATCGGGCCTAGGTGGACGGGTTTAGGGAGAGCCACAACACCTACACCATCGGGTCTAATTGGCACTTTTGTCATGATGGTTCGTGGTAGGCATAACGAGAATGATCCTTTCCCAAAGGCCCTCGAAAGGTAGTCTAGCAGATCCCCGGTACTATCCCTCGTGCTTGGCAAATTTTGAAGATAGGTGGGTGCTTTTTCATCTCCCCTACAAAGATTTGGATGGGTCCAACGTGCCCAAGCGAAGATCACCATTGGCCCTCTCCCGAGCCACCTTGAGAGGATGCTCTAGCCCGCCTCTCTAGACACAATTGCCAAAGGCGCCACTACCTCTGGCAACACATGGCACCTTTGGATATTGCGTGTCCACGTCATCATCAATCCTTGCCACCACCTTGGATCTAACACTATATTTGGTAATGATGGCCCTTCATACATGCATGTGAGGCTCATATCCAAAGAAAAACTATTTAATTTAGTGGTGTTTTGGGTAAGCCTTATATTTTTTGGTGTAAGGTATCCCTTGGAGTGTGGTGTAGAGTCGTATGGCTTCCCTATCCTAGCTCCTGGCATGTGTTTTCCTGAATCTATGACTTCTCCTTACATCGAGCCGACTGAGCTTTCCCTGTGTGACGAAGCCATGATGTTTATGAAGGCCAAGGGTATGCTCCCTTTCATCCAGAAATTTTAAGGGCCCGAAGATGATATCACCTACGCTTTTGTGGACGCTTGGAACCGGGGCGAGGTTGTGGTGAGGGGGCTAAATTTTAAAATCTCCATTGAGCTTCTAAGTGAGATCACTAGGTTACTGATGGTAGGTCGTAACATTTAGCATGATCGTTATAATTGGGAAGAGGAATTGGATAAATTTCCAAACAAAGGATGAAATGTTGGGTGGGATAAGTCAGCCTTCCTTCACTCTGCCCCCCTTGAACCTTAGAACCTTGCCATCGTCCCTATCCTGCAGTATGTTACTTGCGATGATCCCGACAAGCCTCTTCGTAGTTTCCACATCATTTTTGTGAACCATATGAGGGATGCCAAGTAGGTCTGTATTCTTGACTATCTTGTCTACTCCCTTGGTCTCACTATCGAAAAGAGCAAGAAGTCGTCATACCCTCCCATCCACCAAGGGTTAATGAGCATCATCTTCTGCCATGTCACTACGAATCATCCTCCACCCCAGGCGGTCCATCCTATCGCTACCCAAGCCCCAGGTAGTCATATGTTTTTTCAAGAGGATGGGACTTCCAGCCCTATCCAAAGTAGCCCCCCTAAGGTGGCTAATTCTGCGCCCCTCCAAAAATTTTCCTGAAGCAAGCCAGCCAAGAGAGGGCAGAGTGACGTCCTGACCCCATCTCGGTCATCTCTGCAACTCAAGAAGGTGAAGAAGGAGAAAGAGACTCAGCCGCAACAGATCAAATCTGACACTGAGAGTGAGGCAGATGGGTTGTCCCCCTAGTTCCTATTAGACATGATGGCCAACATCCTCTCCTCTACCAATGCAATGGTGAGGATCCTTAAGTGCTTTAAGGGGTGTGAGTCCCAAGAGGATCAAGAGGATCCAAACGTGTAAGGGAGGTTCCTGGGACGTGATCCTTTTTGTCGTATGGTGGCAGTGATCTATATAATAGATGCTTATATATTTTTTTATGTTCTTTTTAGTTGTTTTGACCTTCGTTGGGAGGGTTTGATGTAGCCCTCATGGGCATCACTATGGGTTTTTTTTTTTTTTTGGGAATTTTTCATATGGTACCTAATGTATTAGCCCAAGGGGCTCCTTCTAATGGTAAAGGCTACGACCTCTCATGTTATAAGGTTTTGGGATCCTCTTAAAAAACTTGTTTTGTATATAAATTAATCTACTTACCAAAAAAAAAATACAATAAATAGAAATGATATAAAATATTACAATGTAGTTATGGAGGAAATGAACACTCCATTATAAAGCTATTGAACTACATTACATCCATCACCAATGGATGGTGTCACACACATAACTAAGCTACACTATGTCCCCCGACTCTCTATGTATCTATGACTCTATATCTATCTATCTATGAGGCCATCCTTATATAGGTAAAATAGGATACTTGGTCAACACTCTATCTAGTTGAGCAAGGGACAACTTGCACATGTACAACTTGTACATTGATACTTGTGCATTTATTACATTGCATGAAGTAACTAGATAACTTTCCCCTAAAGTAATCTATGTACCTTGGAAGATAAATTTACATAACCCAAATGATAGAATATACTCTATTTCTAACACCCCCCTATATTACATTATTTGGGTATTGAAGACTTTAGTCTTCAATATGGATCTTCTTCTTCATCCTGAACTTTGTATTCTTCCTATGTATTCTTTATGTTCAGGTTCAATAGGTAAATTGTGTCTTCATATGATGCAAAGTAACCTGGAGCTGAAGCTTCTTCTTTCAATTGACTTTGCATTACATTCCTCTTTTATCTGCTTGTTCAGAGCAGTCTTGATCTGGTTCCTCTTCTGCTGCTTTAGTCTCCATGTTAAGGCATCTTTTAGTATGTCTCTTCTTCCTTTTTTTCTTCTCTTCCTATGATTTTGATTTAATGCAGGTGAAATATCTGCTTTATAACAAGTTAGTCTATCATCACAATAGTATTGTTCTTTATTACCAACTTGTTTCTTGTGTTGAGTAAGTACAGACACAATTAATGATAGATAAATCATCAGGCATTTTTCTCATGAAAATATAACCAATCTTTGTGAGTTCCACCATGTCGTGAAGATAATTTCATGAAGATAGGTAATCAATGTTGTAAAGCTACCTTCTTTAGATTCCTTAAGAAATAAGGAAAATTTCACTTTGTCATTAGAGGGTACTCATATCCATCTACAGTATCTATTAAGTTTTGAGAGTAAAATTCTACTTCATGAAATAGTTTTTCATTATTGAAAGCTTTTCTCAAAATTTCATCCATAATAGAATAGTGATTGAAAGTTTGATAGAATATTCATAGTTTATCTTACAACTTTCCTAATTGAATTATATAATCTTGATTTGATAAAACCTATATTAATACTTGGATTGTAGGCTTCCTTATGTATCCCTAGTAATGAGAGTATGAACACCTAATTTTAGGTTTTTTGAAGAAAGCTTATATCTTCTCAACTTGAAAATCTTTGATGGATATTATTATCAAGTTTTGTAGAATCCCTTATGACTCCCTAATGTTTTTGGAGTATGATTTAGTGCTTTTGAAATATATAGTTCAATTTTTGGTTGATTTTGTAAAAGTTTTGTAAAGATCAAAAATCAACTTCTTAACTCCTTAATACTCCTATTGAACTAAGCACTTTTCCATTTTTGAAGAGGTTTTAATGTTGGATATCTTTTATCTTCTTATGAGAAATTTTTGAGACAAGAATATAAATTTCCAACTTTGATAAAATATTTTAATAACCCCTTTTGAAACCCTTAGGATTTTGTTCAAGTGTTTCTAATTTCCAAAAAACTAGTTTGATGTTGTAACCCTTATCACTCCCAAATTTGAAAAACTAGAACACATTAATATTTGCAAAAATTAAATGGATTAATTCCAAATAGTATCCCTTATTGCAAATGTTATATTAATTTCCCTAATTTTTGCTTTCAAACAAAGATTGATTTCAATTAATATATCAATATTATCTTATAACTCCTTTTTTAAAATGAAAGCAAATTAGATGAGAAATTTGATTAAGGCTATGTACCTTTATGAAGATAGATGAATATGGTAGTAAACTCTCCTTCTTGAGCGTAAATTTCCTGAGGCATCCTGTGGCTCTAATGCTCTTCTTAAATGATGGTTTATTGAGAGTATTTTCTACTGCACACGTATTGCTATGGATCACTACCAAATCACACTCGAACTACTCTGAGTGTCTATTATCGATCTACCGAAGTGTTGTCAATGCACTACCAAGTAGCTTCCAAACTACTACACGTATTACTTTCCAACTACTGTGCTTACTTTCCAAGGTCCAATGCATCTTTAAAATATGATAGAATGAATGACAAGTGTCACGACAGAAGTTATAAATGATCTTTGAAGCTTCGACTGGTTGGAAGAGGTGTCGAACTCACTCCACGACTTGTGAAAAATGTCACCTTTGAATTTAGACGTTTTGATTCTCCTTTGAGTGTTGTTTAAGAAATGCTCCTTCTTCAACATCTACAAGACTTCTTTGTTATAATGTATATAAATCTATTAGTTGTATGTAACTCCCCTTATGCATGGAGTATGAGCGCCAAGAAATGTAACGTCTTATTTGTGAGCATTATAGAGGATCTCATAGAATGACAAGTGGTAGCTACATGCCCTTATATTTTATCAATGCTTACTTGAAGACTCTCCAATGTGTTTCCACCTTGATCTTTATTGTTTTATGTAGATGCTAAAATATCTCCAACCAAGCAATGTTAATGGTTGAGCTATGGTGGATACATGTTGGAGATATGGAGGAGCTTTGATGAAGCTTTGGTGGCCCTTGAATGGAGTTCGAATGAAAATGCTTGGATGAGGACTCCTTGATGCTTCACTTCATTGTTAGCTTTCACTTTATGGTAGAAATGCTCCGTAGCTTGCTTTGATAAGAGTGCTCCTTTGCTTTGACATTCGCTTGCTTTGATAAGAGTTCTCCTTTCCTTTTATGTATGCTTCCTTTTTTGTTTTATACATTGCTTGATATTTTCCCATGCCTTGTCTTCTGCAGGTTCGACTTTCCAAGATGAGTCCTTTGAGTGGCTCCTATTACTTGGCAAAAAGAGTGCTTACGTTCAACATTTCTTGATTGCTTTTTCCTGTAGATATTGTGCCTTTTTGGGGCACATTCGAATCTGATCTTGGGCTGTTAAAAAATAGATTAAAGTAGTGCAACAAAATGTACTCTAGAATGTACATAAACCTCCTTTGATGCACCTTATTTTGCACTCTTATTTTAGATCAGAAATTCTGGTTTTATGGCAGATTTTTCTCCTGCAATACAAGGGTTTTGAGGTTTTCTTTTATGAGTAGACACCTTCCCATTTTTTCTTGGACACTTTGATAACAACTCCAAATTTAGATAACAGTAGATAAAAGCTTTTTATTTATGCAATTTTCTGCACTTTCTTTTCTCGCATTCAATCTTGTAATGCTTTGGATTTGAGACTCACCAAGTATCAATATTTGAAGCTTCTATTTATGTTTTTGGTTAGTTGTGTTCTTCTCCAATTTTTGGAGGATTCTAACCTTTTTGGGTGGCTACTTTTTACCACTATGAGTTATAGATTTATGTGCTTCAATAGTGTCTTTAGACACTTGATACAAATCAGATTGTGTGCCCTTCAATAACACAAAAAACTAATTTCTTTTGAGAGTAGTATAATAGTGCAAGTATTTCACTTTTAATGCACTAATATTACACCTTATCACTCCAATCAACTCTCAAATTAATGCACTAATAATTTACTATAGCTAATCAAGAATAACCTAAAATGAATCTTTAAGAGTTATTCTGCAATTTCACTACAACTAATATTGTAGGACTTAGTATTCTTTTTATTTTTCCAAAATAGATAATAGGTAGTTGATAGAACCAATTTTGAAATCTAATCAACTCCTAATTAATGTGCAAATGAACCTTAAAAATAATTTTTTTTTTGCACTTTCAAAGACCATGATCTAATTTTCTATTTGCAACTTTAATCCAAACTCAGGTGCTTCTAACAAATCTGATAGGTAAACGAATTAGTGAACCTACTTGCACCAAAAATTTGCATACCTTTTTTTGTAGTAGCTCTCTTATCACTTCTGTAGAGGATGTAGATCTTGGTGTCTTGGATCACCAAGTTGCTACTATGAGTATGTCCTTACAACTCCTTTTTCACAAAATTATGGTCTCGACCTTTCTTTTACGAGCCTAGGATTTTGTGGCTTATTCTCGTCTTCTATTCTCCTTCTACTGTAGATTTGGAGAAGTATTTGTATCTGAAGCGATGCCTTCTTTTTGTGAGAGGTAATATTAAAATATTCAAGATTTGGTGAGCTTCTTCTATCTTCAAGTCTTCTTGTCGAATTCTAACTTCAAGCAGGATCTTCTTATGAAATTTGTCACTCCTTTCCAAATTCTTCTCCATGGATTTGGCACTCCTTGCCAAATTCTTCTTCTCGGATTTAGAACTCCTTTCCAAATTCTTCTTCTCTTGGGATTGTTATCGAATGGTGACAATTATGCCAAGTCCTTCACTATCAGGGGCTTCTCCTTGGTAGTGGATTTCTCCTATGAGTTCTCCTTTGAGAATATATTCAATAATGCTATCATAGCCTTTTTTCTAGATGCTTGATAAGACCTTCTCAAAGTCTCTAATATTACAGCTTTTGATGGTCTTTCTTGATGCCTTTTCCTCAATCTTCTACTCCTGGAAGTGTTGGTGGTGAGATCTACCTCTAGATATCTAACTCTGTTGCTTTTGGATTTGAGTAGGACTCATTTAGTCCTTATTATCCTTCTCTTTCCTTGACTAGAAGTTCTACAATGAGATCTTCTCCTGATCTCTTCGATTTTGCTTTAGGTGTTGAATTGATTCTGAAGAAGATATTGATGAGTGTCAAAGTATCAGAGTACTTATACTTGATTTGCTTATATATTTCTTTATACATGAATGGATATGAGTGATTTTACTGATTGTTTTATTTTAATATTGTCATTTATGCATTAATTAGATTAATGATTATAAATGTTCTTAATGCATATTTTACATGAATTTTGTGTAAGTTACTGTGTTGTTAGGTAAATATGTTGAAGTTGGATGAAAGTCCGTGGATGTTGAACCAGAACGTAGGCGTATGAAGACTGGTTGGACACATGGCACACTCACAGGCACTATGGATGAAGTGTTATGAAGAAGTGTTACTGAAGCATCTATAGAAAGGAGTGCTACAGAGAGCTAGAGTCAAAAGTTGACCAAGCTTTAGTGCCACATCATATCCAACATGAGCACATCTTACACAATCATTCATTTGGTTGTCAACGTGGGCAACAAGAATATTTGGCATATTCTATTTATTTGATAAAGTTGTAAAGTTTTATTAAAATTTGGAAAGGATCCAAACTATTGATTTATTTTTGCCAACTAATATTCTCTTTCCTTGAGAATAGGGCACAAGATTATTTTTGTTGTTTCTTATATTAAGAAAGTTGTTAAGTAGATGCCACTTGGCCTCACAATGATTAGTCCAAGTTGTATTTGTTCTAAAGTCATATTAGTTTAGAATAAGTCATTAGCACGTGTATTTGTGTTGATTAGTCAAAGTAACGTCTTGTTACTAAATTATATTTGTTTAGTAAATTGTTAGTACATAGTTAGGATTGAAGGTTAGGATTTAGATTTTGATTAGCTGGAGAAAACAGAGTATGTTACAAAAAAGACTTCCTTGAAAATTATTGTATAAATTACAATAAGGAGGCCATTGAAAAGGTCCCTCCTCTTGGTCCTTCCTTTCCTCCAAATGGCATTCTGTAATACAAGTTGAAGAAGTCACTCCATAGTTGTAATATCTAGCAATGTACACATTCGAATTCCAGCAATAAAATAGTATTATTTTTCTTCCATGACTTGCAATATTATTCTATTTTCTATAATGATTTATTCCTTTCTGTAATATCTTTACTTTCCTGCAATCAATGAATAGTTAATAGTTAGAATAGATTAAATAAAATAAATAGTTATTGAAGTAAAAATAGCGTAGAGGAGAGAGAAATTTACTGACCTTTTCAAAGGCAAGGCCCACTTCTAAAATACCAGTCCCTGTTCTCCTACTCCTGCAATAGATTAGAATTAGATTAGTATAATGTAGAAATAATATAAATTTAATCTGCATCATTTATTTTAAAAGTAAGATAGTTAGAACATTATTAGATGCACGTGGATCCACACACATTCATTCATTAGGTTAATTTCACATTTATTATATCAATTTTATAATTAAAAAGAATCACATTTAAAATTTGTAACCTGATCTTAAGGAATTGAATCAAGTAAGCTAGTTAAATGTTATGGAATAATCTATATGGGATTGTCTGTTCTTTAAATCGTATTGACCTAGATTGATAATTAAATGATTAGCCTGACAAGCTAGACATTATATATATATATATATATATATATATATACTTCTCTGCAAGTTATCACATGCTCTCCGATCTAGCCCCTTGCTTCAACTAATTTGATTTGTTTGAGGTGATCTGACTTGAGTGCCAAGCATCTCTAATTTCTTTGACTTCTAGTTTCTGTGTTGTATTGGCTTCCACATGGCCCCTGGTTCATTAGCTCCATCAAATTTTCTTAACATTGAACTTGGATAACTGGTCGTCATGAAGAGGTGACTGGTTGTTGGAAAGCATTGATGACATGCTATATTTAGCATAAAGGGAGATAAACTCATAATATGATAAAACATAAATATAAACTCACGTGTCATTCTCATGACCATTTAATAGCTCATAATATTATATTACTATTATTAGTTTATAATATTATTATATTATAATATTAATATTATTTTTAGTAGTTTATAGTATTATCACGATAGTATTTATGTTTTATATTATAATTTATTTACTATAATTAATATAATAATATAATAGTGATTATTTATGTAATTATATTAATATTACTAATATGTGAGAATAATATAATATAATATAATATAATTATATTAGAAGTGATTTCTTTTTTCTTTTTTCTTCTATACTATTAATAGTACTATTAGCTATTATATTAGTTTATAATATTATTTCTATAATTATATTATTATTAAGTTTATAATATTATTATTATTTTATTAAGTTCATAACTATAATATTATAATAATAATTATTATTATTAATTTATAATACTATACTTATAATTATATTATTATTATAATAAGTTTATTATTATTATATTATAATATTATTAGTCTAATATTTTTTAATAAATATTTTATTATTATTATAATAATAGTTATTTATTATGATAATAATAATATTATATTTGTGAGGACCAAAAAGGAAAACACTTATACTTATGGTTGAGAGGGGAGGGCTCTGGTCCCTCCCCTGCTCCCCCTCCCATGGCTCCTGGTTTCTGCCCAGTCCCTGGCTCAACCCAGGTCATCCCTTCCGGGGAGTGGTTGTTTGCAGATGATCTCCTGGGGGAGATCCTTCTCCACTATCCGCGCCCCTCCTGGTTGGCTAGGGTTTCCTTGGTTGTTTTTTTCGTATCGGTGCTTCCCAGGGATCCTTGTTTGGTTGGGGATCCCTTCCCTTTTCCCTCGAGGCTTCCCCCTGGGGTTTTTGCGAGTGATTCGCGTGGATTTGGTCCCCTGCGTTTCTCAGTGCGGTGGAGGTGACGGTTTAGGGTTTGGACAGCTTCCCCCTTTTTCTTGTGAATCCTCGACAGGCTCTGTGCTTGGACGAGATTCTTGGTCCCTGTTGCCGGGATCCTCTTCTATTTTCCCGGGCCGGGTTCCTTGTGGTGCAACTCTCTGGTCACTTCTCGATGGACTGGATCCTCTCTCGTGCTTGGTCGTCGGCTTCCTACAGGATGGCTCTCGTTGAACTGAATGTTTTCCCGGTGGGCGGGATGGTTTCTCCATAGGGCGGGATCCGCCAAATCCGTCAATTTTCTCGCGAGGGGGGATCCTTTCTTTTCTGCTGGTTTCCCGGATGGCGGGATTTCCCTGTTGCTTCCCGCTAGGAGGGACTGTTTGTGGTGGTTTTGACTGCTTCCTGCGAGGCAAGATTTTATTTTAACGGTTTTTCTTTGCTTCCTGCTGGGCGGGATATTCTCGATGGTGGTTTTTGGCTACTCCCCGCTGAGCGAGACCTCCAAAACTACTTTTTTTCTTATTTGTTTGTTTCCCGCCGAGAGGGATTGTTTCATGCTTACTGTTACCATCGGGCGGGATTTGCATTTTGGTGTTCAGTTTCAAGGGATTGATGCCCTAGGCCCATTGCTTATGTAATCAGGTTTTGGGATCCTTGTTAAAACCCGCTATAAATACAAACACATAATTATCAAAAAAAAAAATATATTATATTTGTACTAGTTTATTATTATATTATTTATTGATTTTTATATTTATTTATTTAATATGCTCTTGGTGATAATACTTCAACTGCTAGCAACAAGGAGCAAATAGATAAAGATATAGAAACCATCGAGCAAATCATGATCAAAGGCGCATGGAGAAACATAAAAGAAATCCCTAATTTTGAAACCCATATTTTCCATAAAACATTTAGGGCAACACCTTGGTTGGTCAACAATGATTTCACATGAAATTTAAATTAATTACACCTGAACATGTTATACAAGGTATAGAATCAAGTATGTTTTTTTTTTTTTTTTAATTTACATGGTGGAATCGGTAGCCGCCACGAATTTGGGAAGGCTATCCAGCTTTTATGGCCGCCACAATATTTTGCGTTGTCCGCCCCGGAAGCCACCACACAGATCTTCGCACAGTCCGCCCCTATAACCACCATGCCACAATCATTTTAAACCTTTTACACCATTGAAAACACTAGGAAAGGGACAAGCGTTCAGTCCGATGAGGCCCGATATTTGAACCTTGGACCTCCGCCTAGAATCGAGTATGTTGATTTCATACATTTGCACTATTTTCTTCATAAACAACTACAATGTTTTATTTTATACATCTATAGAGTTATTTCTATATAACTGCAATATTTCATTCATACATTTAAATGGCATGAAAATCACCAAATGCATCCTCCATATGGGCTAATATTGGCCCAAAATGGAGCAAGATTGTTGTGAGTATGTCAAATGTTGCATCAAATGCCAACAACATGTTGTTGGCATTAGACAGATTACACCAGCTTCCTCAAGCAATCACAAGTTCACCATCACTACCACAAAATATTTTACCAAGTGGGTCGAAGCCATCCCACTAGTCCAAACCATAGGAGCCAAAATAGTAGCATTCATCACAGAGCATATCATATGCCGCTTTGGAATTCCCTCCCAAATCATTTTGGATAACGGGAAATCCTTTAAAAACAAGACTATCCGAGCTATGTGTGATAGATTTCACATACACCATAGCTTTTCTACCCCATATTACCCTCAAGGAAATGGCCAGGTAGAAGCCACGAACAAAACCATCTGCTCCATTCTCCATAAAATTGTAGCAGAGTCTCACTGAGACTGGCATAATCAAATACCCCTAGCATTGTGGGCATATTGTACGAGCATCCATACTCCTACTGGGGCAACACCTTTTTCACTTGTATATGGGGCAGAAGCTATCATGCCCCTTGAGCTTGAGATACCCTCCTTAAGGATATCTATGAAATATTTCATTGACGATGACACTGCTCGCCAAGCTCGCTTAGATCAATTAACACTTCTTGATGAGCGTCACATTCATGCAATCGAGCACACATGAGTCTATCAAGATCACCTTCTCCATGCCTACAATAGTAAGGTACATCAACACGAGTTCACAATCGGTGACCTGGTTCTTAAAGAAAACCAACAAATCACAAGTCAACCTCACCAACAACACGATAAATTTACCCCAAACTAGTTAGGGCCATTCATTATCACACACAAATATGGTTCAAGAGCATATCGTCTGGCCAATATTGAAGGCCTTAATGAACCTGAACCCATCAACATCTTGCACCTTCATGCATTCAATGCATGATGCACAAACACATGCACCATCGTGAGTGCCACACATCATCAGCATAAATCACTAAACACATCATCACATAGATATGTTATCTTGTTTTATTATTTCACTATACATGTACTTTCACCTTTCTACCATTTTTATGCTCTGGGTATTTGTTTTTCCTTTTGTAGGACCTACACCATCAGTAGGAGAGTACTACAGCATCTTCACTCACCACCATGCAGGACCATCCATAGCCACAATAGACACCCATTACACCGGTTGATCTAGCTCGACCACCAACCACCCTTCATACCAGGTGCTCTCCACATTCATCCCATTCAGGTCATCATACCTCACCTCGATGCCATTCCCCTCGCTAGTGAGGTTCATCCTATTCACCCCACTCTGGAGACAGCCAGGTCACCCTATCCTATTTTGATGAAAAAGAGGAATCCACCCAACCCCAAGAATAAGGGTCACCCTCCCATCCGTTTGATGATCTTAGACATCGCTATTCACCCATAAATCATCCCCATCACCCCATAGGAGCCTATCGCCCTCCTAATAGAGGATACACACCTCACCCATCTTGCCCTACATCACTACCCACTCTGCTTCCCAATGGTGAGTCCACCTACTCCCAGGCTTTGCAAGCTCGCATGGCCCAAGCTGCTCAAGCTGGTCATGCAAACATGCCCCCTTCCCATTTGCATCACCACTTAGAGCCATCACCTATGCCATCGGTCCTCAAGACGCCACCTTCCCCCTATGAGGCTTGTCTTTTCGACAAGCTCTCCAATCCCCAAGACCTTTTCATTCTTCCCCCTCATCATCGAGACCTCATCCACTGTCTCATGCCTATCAGGCCACACCACACACATCAAGGCCCCGATCACCACCATCACCAACACCATTGCTCCCACACCATGAGATACAACATATTTTCTCCTACATCGAGGCTCTAGAGCTATAGATGAGCCACTACCATTGCCATGTTCACTCACACTAGTCTCCCATGACCCATACACCTTCACCCTTGCATAGATCCACACTTCGATCTCATGCCCAACCTACACTGGACCCCCGACCTACGCGATCGCAGGTAGACCGACCTTCATCACCTCTAGCGGAGCCCTACATTTACCCCATGCCAGTCCCATTCACACCATTGTTTGAAATTTTCTACCATCTCATGCATCAGGGCATCATTGATTTACCCAAGATTCGACCCATGGATCCCTCGCATCCTAAACCGTGTAACTATCATGAGAACCAATACTACATTTACCATCGCCAACCAGGCCATGACATTGAAGAGTGCAGAACATTTGAAAACCTGGTGAACAACATGCTACATGGAAATCAGACCCCATCACCCAAACGTCTCACCCTACTAAGCCGACTTGTCAGTCCTCCACATCGCACCACTCCCAGGACCTTGCCACCTCGTAGCACCCTGACAGTGCCCACCCACTACATTCATAATATTTCCAACTATAGCTCCAGCCACAATCCTAGCCGCATCAGCACTTCACCATCCCACTCCCGACCTGACACACACCACTTCACCCGGTAGTAGTCCTAGTAGTGCTTCCTTCTTCTTTCCTGCTTCTTCTACTTCTTACAATAGCTGACTCACTTCTTCTCTTCTTTCTCTTGGCTTTAGGTAATCCCATTTTCTTTTTGGTTACCAAAGTCTATTTCTTCTCACTTCTTCCATCTGTACATTCTACGCTTACATCCTTCCTAGCTTGATGACTATTACACATATTTTTGTAGCTCACAACTTATACACCCATTACACACACACACCCCACATGCTGGGGCAACCATGATCATAGCATCACGCTTTTTGTCATCATAACACACTCTACTCATCTGTAGATAAATTCACCACAAACTCCTTCATCTTCATGTCACAAACTTCTTCTTGTAGATATTGCATTCCCCCACTTGCATCATTTACATTTACATCCATTGCACATATTCATATGCTTTACATTTAAACTTTTAATTCATGTTTGTACATTCTTCCCCAAAATGCGCCTTAGCAGGAGTAACAAACGCACTTGTTAGCATCACCACCTGGATGTCCATTCCTCCTTTTCAGGGTCAAGGTATACATAGGTGTCGTGTTCAACTTTGACTACTCTTTAGTTCAGTCAATCCAGTGTCACCCATAGCTACCGAGGCTTGTACATTCTTCTTATGGATCTTTAGGCTGGTTCAACTTCTCTCATAGACCATACACAAACAGGTTATACATTAAATAATTTTGAGTCTAGGGAAGAAAACATCTGGAGTAGATATCGCCATCTAGCGAATGGTATCCCCTGCTCATCCTATCGCTTGCATGGTCAACATACGACCTAGGGATAAACAAAGGGATCAAGCATAAGAAAAAATAAAATATTGGGTAGAAAAAAAACATCATCACCCATACAAAAAGAGCACCACGAGAAAATACAAAAAGAGCACCATCAAGAAAAAAAAGAGAAAGAAAAGAGCACCACAATCATTAGGTCAACACTAGAAGAGGGGCAGAAAACAAAAGGAAACGCCTCTTGATATCATCCATGTTATGCTTATCACCTTTGGTCCTTAGGTTCAACATAACACCATGGGATGATTTCCATCACTAGCAATAGGCTCCAAGAGCCTGCCTACCAGTGGAATAGTCTTATAGGTGGCAACATATCTGTAACATTAGCATCTCGCTTTTATATAGATCACTGTTATGGACGGATGAGCTAGCTAGTCTAGTAGCATCTACAATGGGTTAATCCTACCTCCCTCAAAATGGATAAATGAACCTTACACATGCACACACATAGGTCCATGATAGATTTTGAACCAACCTGATTAATTATAAGTTGCCACAATACTTGTATAGCTAAGGGTCTGAGATTTGATTGTCACAACTATGTTGGTCAAAGCCATTACACATGCCTTACATTATCCAAATTCCCTAAAATCATGGGATGGATAGCATCCATACAGGTAAATTTCATGATACAAGTGCTTCCTTGGCGCATTTCAGTACGTCCATACATGCATCCATGCATCTATGTCATATATATTTAGTACACATTACAACTATGCATTCATCCTACATACATTCAAATAGCAAATCACATCATTGCATTCATACTACATGCATTCACTACAAAATCACATTTGATATGACATCATACCGCATTCAAAATACAATCATCATACTATTCTACAAGTTCATTCATACCACAGAATGATAATAGATCTAAACCATGTCACACATGTATATCTATTTATCATACATACCTACAAACTATGTTACGCTATCTAAGCAAACATAAAAAAGAACACATTTCAAACCATTAAAATGACACATGTATATAATAACCAAAATTAAAATGTATATATATATATATCAATACAAAATGCCCATAGGCTACATCATCCATAGAAATCCTAACTACCACCACGAGTCTCCCTACGGCCCTCATGGCTCACTCGCCTCTTCGTAGCCCTGCTCGACTCTGCCCTGAACTCCAGAACCGGATCCACAGTAGGCTGATCCTACACTTCAGCCCTAGCACCCACCTGGCCCACTATAGCAACACTATGCTAGCTATGATGTGAGGAGGCCCTCACCCATGATCAAGTCTCCAACTGTGACACCACCTAATCATAATCAGGAAGAGGAATCCCATGCACCGATAGAGTAGTCTCACATAGTATCTTCCTAGCAGTCTCCACAGCCAACTGACCAGACAACCCTACAATAGTCTGAGCCTACCTCACCATCGTAGCCCACATATGATCCATCTCAACCACTACCCTAAAATATCTGATCTGAGCAGCCTCTCCCTGCCTATGGAGCTTAGCCTCCAACTATCGAACCCTATCCTATAGCTCTTGTACCTCCTCCTCAACATCCCACCTCTTCGAGAGATCAACAAGAATCTGTAGGGCCACACCAACAAAAACACCAACATCAATGGTATCATCCATACCACCTATATCAGGAGCCTCACCCCTCTCCTCCTGTACTCCAATGGCCTACTCCATCATCACATCAACACCCACCGTTGCCTCCTCCACTCTCACTCCTTGGGTGCTCCCTACCTCACCCAAGCATCATCATGACCACCACAGAGGAACCTCCTCCTCATCACCCACTACACCCTCCACCCTAGCTCGAGCCTCCCTACTAGATCCCCTCTCTAGTGGAGGTGCCCCAACATCAGGTGCCACCCATCGATCAACCATGCCTCTGCCAGGCTCCCAACTCTGCCATGCCCACCAGGCATCAAACATCGTAGTCATCCTAGCATCCTCGACATCCAGGATATCCATAGGAGGGTCCCTCTCCCCAACCCAAGGCAAGACCATAGGATGCTCTTCTTGATCGCCTTGTCACATAAAGTAAATCAAAGGAGCTTTGAGAACATCCTGTCGTAAACCAAACTATCGCCTGACCCGATCAAACTAAAAATACTTGATCTATCGAGTATATCACCCTACTATCCATCTGCCCCATCGGATGGCTCGTAGCTGCTCATCATCCTCATCCCAACTCACCCCACCCAACCAGGGCCTCCATATAATATCACTAGGAGTCAGGCCCCCAAAATTATCCCTCCACAATAGTGGGTCACCCTCATGCGGCCTCTTGATACCCTGCTTAGCCTCTGTACTCCATCTCAAAGCGTAGGGCAAATACTCTTTGCCCTCCACATGTATAGGGTGAGGCAACAAATATGGCCTCTCGATAGTTATGTGCTCCCATGCCCATACCTGTAACAAGGGGATCACACTCAGTCCTATCCTCCTACCTCAAACAACATCATGCAACTCTTGATAAACTTGGGCCAGTAATGCAGGTGCCCAGGCAAATACAACCCTTCGCTCCACCATATCACTCACCACATCTAACATATTCTAGGTGAACAATACCCCAAAACTATCAGGTAAAGCATATGTCGAGATCATCATCATCACCATGCATTATCGATCCGATATCTTATCCTCTAACCACAACCACTCATAATCAATCTTGGAGACATCAATATCTCTCCAGTTCACCCCAAAGAATCTCTCTAGCACAACATCCTTGCTCTCATCCATGGCTGCTCTCATAGGAACACCCTCAATCGATAGTCTGTAAATCCGATATACATCCTCCAAAGTGATGGTCATTTCCCTAGTGGGAAAATGAAAGGTGTTCCTGTCCATGTCCCACCGCTCACACAACGTAGAAACATAGGCTCAGTTAGTGTGGATACTCTTGCACTCCCACACACCTCAGAACCGTATGTCATCCAACCAATCTAGCTCATCTTCTGTCTTCATTAACTCCTCAAAACCTTCCTTCATCTTTCACACCCGATGACGGGGCTCCAACATTTTCACCTGTTCATCCACAACAAAACAAAACAAAACATACATCAGTCATTAATCCAATCACAAACCATCAATCAAATTTACAAACTACAATAGTTAAATTTGACATGCATTTCGAGACATAATAAAATGCACTAATCACATGACAAAACACATCAACAAAATAGTCACATATTTGGATACCCATTTTGTCATTTTATGGCAAATGTTCAAACAAATGTGAAAAATAGTACATATTTGGCTCCCAACAATAAAATATAAGTTCACCCACATACCCATTATGGCACAAAATTCAAAATGACATCAATTCAGCTGACATACAAAAACAAAATGCATTTTCGAATACCCATTTGCCAATTTAGCGATAAAAGTTTTAACAAAATTCAAAAACAATGCACAAATCAACACAGAGTTCAAAGTCAATTTTACCGTAAATACACCAAAATTGAAAACACATCAGAAGACACAATTCAAAAATAACAGTCACATTTTTGAATACCCATTTGCCCACTTAGCGGTAAAAGTTCAAACAGATGTTGAAAACAGTCGAAATCGGGCTCCCTATAGCTCATTTTCAAATTTCACACTACCCACACCTCGGCACGTAAATCAAAGGTAAGCCAAACAAAGTCATCAACAAAAACAATCAATATTTTTGGATACCCATTTTGCCCTTCTACGGTGAAATTTTCATCGGTTTCCAAAAATAATACCTCTAACATGGCAAATCTAACAATTCAAGTTTAATACCTTACACCTACAAGCAACAAATTTCGAAATCACACCAAACGAAATCAAAAAAATAAAACAGTCGCATAATGGGATACCCATTTCCCACTTTAGCGGACAAAATGCAATAATATGTCAATGTCAGTACACCGTTACTTCAAAAACTGATGGTCAAACCTCACACCTACTCTACCCATTACCCGGTCAAATTGGCGACAAAACAAGTCCAATTCAGAAACCGATCACGTTTTTGGGTACCCATTTGGCTTGTTTATCACTACGTGTTCAAATTTTAATTAAAAATTACTAAAATTTTTAAAACGGGATGAAAACCTCCCCCCCTCATTCACATTTCTCAAAAAAAAAAAACAAAAATAAAATAAGGACAAAGGACACTTACCGGTGGATCCCCACACCTACTTCCAATCGCTCTGCATCCCCTCATCATCGTCGCCCTCAAAGTCATCAACCACATTTTCCTCGCATCATCAAATGCTCCCACGAGTCACTTTCCAACACTCTGCACCATCAAAATGAGCCAATTCCAACAAAATTTGGGCTTAAATAGACCTTAGTCACCGATTCGCCCCTCGAGGGGTGAACCTAGATCCAATTCGCCCCCTAGGTGGCGATTTAGGTCAAAATCGCCCCCTAGGTGGCGAATTCACTCAAAACACCCCAAAATCAACCAAATTGCCCCCAAAACCCTAGGAAAGTAGGCAAACTTCTTACAAAACCCTAGGAACTCCACAAAACTTGCTTCTACTTTGTTTTTCTTTATCATTTTCATCATGCATTGGTATTTTATCAATCACTGCATCATCAACTCACCACACTTCATTCACCTCATTGTTGATTCCTCGTTTGAGGGGGTATTCATATCCAATGTCAGCTTTGCATGCAACCACAAAATCGAAAATCCAAAAGTGCGATTAGCACATTTGTCTACGAAAATTTTTGCTGAAGATTATCATACGGAATAATCTCAATCACAACCAGACATGGGTTATATCACGAGAGTTATGCGTAACAATGGAAAGGTCACCTTGGCATTCATGGAGCACAATGAATGACATGGGTGACTAATCCAGTGCAACATTTGAAGGACTTCACTCTGGCATTCATGGAGCACAATGAATGACACATTTGAATAATTCAAATGTTAACTAACTCAAATGGTTTGACACTTGTCGCCATGTTCTCATCAATCAATCAACAACAAAAATTTAGATAGGCTTTTGTCCTATTCATACTTTTGGACCATGTTGATCTGGTCACAAAAGCAAAGCAGTCAAAATTTGTCATTCTCAAGCAACTGGTATGGCATCGTAAATGTCATACGGACTCAGCAAAATCACATCATTGCATTCACAATCATTCATTTTCATTTTTCAGCATTGTTTTTATTTCTTTCCTCTTCTCCTTCTTTCCTTCTTCTCTTCTCTCCCTTGGACACCCGATTAATTTGTATGGTCACACTTCGAGCGGCTACATACCCTTTAATTGGATTCCATTCCCCTTCTATCCCTTTTCCTTCTGCACAAACCCTTCACATTTTTGTATTAAACTATGTTCTACATAGTATAGTACAAAAAGGGGCAAATGTAGACACCCAAAAGTCACACATTGTTATCTCTACGTATCCATAGGTGATTCCAGACATCCCTAGGCTATTGTAGGCTATTGTAGGTTATTGTAGGCTATTTTAGACTATCGTAGTCATGCGTAGTCATGCGTAGTCATGCGTAGTCATACGTAGATTGCCATAGTTCGCCATAGTAGTGTGTAGACTCCCATATATAGCTTTTAGGTCCAAAACCCTAATAAGCCTTCAAAACCACATCCCGAGCATTGGGATATCCCTCAACAACCGATTTGCACTCAATTAAGGCCCCACGGGCTATTAATTGGCAAAAACAATTAACAAGTCAATTCCAAAAATCTAATTTAATGTTGACTTCACTTAAGTCACCTTTTTAGGGCAAATTTGATTAATTAACCTCTAATCCTTAATTAATGCTAATTGCACCCTCCCACATGTGTGAAATTAGGGTTTGTTAGGATATTTATTTAATCATGTCCTAAATTGACTTAAGGCCTCCTAATCAGGATTAGCTCTAATCCATCCTCACACATGTGTGAGGATGAGATATTTCTCATAAGGAATGTGATGTTGCCACATTGCATTTTCTAACCTAACCCTAGTCAGAATCAAACCTAGGTTTAGTCTATCTAACTCCCCCCTGCACCTTGCCATTGCCTATAAATAGTGGGTCCTAAACCCCTAATTAGATCTCTCTCCAAAAAGTTAACAAAGCACATAAACTCTACAAAAATGGAAAGTGAACATTGAACAGTCTATTCTCGACGCACATAGTCAGACTTCAACAACAAACAGAGGCACACCAGCTACCTAGGAATCGATCCATCGAAGGAAATTTGCAAAAGGGACCTCACGGCTCAAATCGCCCCTTGCCCCATGAATTCGGCCCTAATTCACCCCCCGGGTGGCGAAGTGGGTCTACAGTGTCCAGATCGACCCAGATCTGGCAGGTAAGCTCCATTTTAGTGTTTTTTGCCCATTCTTACAGTTTATTTCAGTTTTTTGCATATATTATCAGTCGATTTGTCTATATCACTATGGGGCCTGACTAAGGCAAGCCCCTCTATGCACTAACACCCTTTTGCAGGTTATCTAGTAGATCTAAAGAGGAAGAACACCATCAAACAAGCAAACCATGCGGTGGCCCACATACAAAGAAGCCCACCTTCATTGAGGGACGACTGAAGAAGGCATCAGATTGATTGTAACATTGTTAGAAAAGGAAATGGATAAAGGGCATCATGTCCCTCTTGTAACACATATCTTTTAATATCAATGAAATACGGTTTCTCCATTTGATGCATCATTTGCTTATGTGTTGAATTATCAAATATCATTTTTCTGTCGGTTTCAATATCAAACTCAATACAATCCACAACGAAAAAAACAATTTCAATGTTATTATCCTTCTCAGTATCAATTTAGTCAACCTTAGTTACAATATAGAGAGGGTAATCAAAAGTTATAGCTAGCTTAAGAAATTTATGAAATTCAAGAGTTAGAAGATACTATTGAAGAAAATTAATTCATAGCTCTTTCAAAAAAATTAATATTCGATGAAGATGATTATTTCTCAAATTTTTTGAAAGATACTAATTATTCATTTGCTCAGCATACATAAAGGTAGCATATCAAGAAAATAGAAATAAAGCAAAGAGCAGGTCCCAAGATCACTTGAAGGATGAAGACTATAATTGAATACTAAAGTCTTCAATAACAAAATAATGTAGTACAGGGGGTATTGGATAATATTACATTATTTGGTACATGCTAATGTACCCTCATGGTACACCTTGTAAATATTAGACTATGGTTGAGTCTGATATTAGGGTGTGAGTAAGCATTTTATGTAATATAATAATGTGCAAAAAATGCACAAGTGTCATGTGTGCAAGTGTGTAAGTGTAGTGTCAGTATATGTGCACAAGTTTCTTATGTGTGAGTGTGCACAAATGTATTTAGATTAGAGTGTGCTAAGTGAAGAGTCATGTCTAGTTGTGCATACAAGATAGAGTCATGTGTATGCAGGTGTCAAATAGATAAGCCAAGAGTCATGAGACTTGGTTTAAGGAAAGGAAGAATCAAGTAACCAAATAATCACTCTACAATGGCTATATATTACTCCATGGAGGAACATCTCATATATCTCATACATAGCGAACAAGGCGAGTACAGTGAGCATAGTGAGTATTGTTATCCTTATTGTAATAGAGTTTATGATACATTTGTAAGAGAAATAGGAGTAATAAAGAGTGCATACATTTGAGCAACTAATATTGTAGGTTGTGATACATGATTTGTACATGTATGATTTAGGCTATTAATTTAATATATTTATGCTTATTAATAAATGTTAGTTGATATATAATAAACCTTGATTTACATATTAGTTGGCTAATATTATTCCATTTAAATCATTATATTGATCTTTTTTTTTGTTAAGTAGCGTTTGTATTTACAACGGGTTTTAACTAGGATCCCAAAACTTGATTACATAAGAGTTGGTAATAACATGCCGAGAATAAGCCATTACAACAAAATTTTGGGCCCAAGGCACCAATACCCTGAAAATGAAAAACAAACAGAAATCCCGCCCAGCGAGAACAGGTAAATTTGAACAATCCCACCCAGTGGGAAACCACCAATTTCAAAGGAAGGTAAGTTTGAAGATCATGCCCAGCGGGGAGCAGTTGAAAACCACCATCGTGTAAATCCCGCCCAACAGGAAGCAGCAAAAAACCATTATAATATAAATCCTGCCTAGCGAAAAGCAGTCGAAAAACCACCAAAGAGTGAATCCCGCCTAGCGGGAAGCAATAGAAATTCATCCCAGTGTATATCCCACCCAGCGAAAAGCAGCAAAAACCTCTACTAAGTGAATCTCGCCTCCCGAGAAAACCAATAGGAAATGAGAAAAACCCACCCAGTGGGAAACCTAGCGGTTTTGGAGAATCCCGCCCCACGGGAAACCATCCCGCCCAGCGGGAAACCATCCTGCCTAGAAAAAGGGGGAATCCTACCCAGTAGGAAGCAGCTAAAAACCAGCAAAGAGGAGATCTCGCCCATCGAGAAGCAGCTAGAAAGCACCACCAAAATAATCCTGCCCCCAGGACAACCAGCAGGAAAAGACAACAAGTTAAGGGACCAGGGATACAGGGACTGGGGATCCCAGGCGGGAAGAGGTAACAACCACAAATATGGGATCCCTAGGAGCCTATCCTGGGGGATCCAGGGTCTGCATGCATAGATCAGATCCCCCCAAGATTTGAAAAATGCAACAGAACCCATAGAACCCCAACAACAGGGGCCAAGAATCCCATCCTTGCACAGGAGAAACTTTAGGGAACTGGGACTGAGGCTGGGAACAACCTAGGTAGAGAAAAAGCCCCCCCAAGGCCAAACAAATGCCCAGGGTGTCCACCAAGGAGCAGAACCAGCATGAAGAAGCCTCCAAGCGAGAAATTGAAGAGGGCCCTCCCCATAGGGACAAGACCAACAACAGCCACAGGATCCCAAAGAGGATTCACTAGCAAAATGGGGAAAGAGACCCCCCCAGACCACCCCCAAAGCAGTAAGGACCTCAAAGGAAACCCCAAAAAGCTGTCAAAAATCCAACCAATCACCCCCACCACCCAGAGAACCACAGGGAACCAGATCCATGCCAAAAACCTGCAAAAAACCCTAGGGGGAAGCCTAAGGGAAAAAAGGGGAAGGGATCCCAAAAACAGCAAGGAACCCTAGGAAGCACCCGGCCAAGAACTCAAACAAGGGAACCCTGACCGACTGGGAGAGGTGTAGAAAGAGGAGAAGGATCTCCCTCAAGGAGATCATCTACAACAAACAATCCCAGGAAGGGATGACCTGGGAAGAACCAGGGACTGGGCAGGAACCAGGGGAGGGGGAGCAAGAAAGGGATCGGGACCCTCCCCTCTCTACTTTTTTCCCTCTTCCTTGTTTTTTCATTCTCCCATCCCTTTCCAATCATTATATTGATCTTACTATATTGCAACTATTGTATATTTGATCTTATGAATTTTATCCTAAGTTTCATATTAATATTAAGGCTTGAAAAACCATCAGCTTGGTTAAAGCCTCATCCTACTATTTTTAATCCAAAATGATAACCATTTGTTTGGGGATGTCTAGATTGTAAATTTCCAATGGTCAAAGATTATATTAATATGAGCAACAACTCCAAACCATGGATTTTTATTAGTAATTTGGTTGAAGGAGAAGAGTGTAAATATATAACAAATCAACTTGAAAAGTTGCTTCAAGAGGTCTATTTGCCTATTATTATGTATAAGGATTAGTTGGTTTGAAATCTATAAAAAGGTGGTGGATATTCAATCAAGTTGGAATATGACGATATAGGGCAATCATAATTTCCTAGTCCCAATGTTTTCCCTTGAAAGAATATTTGGTTGATCAAGGCATTCCCTAAGCCCTCAACATTCCTTTGATTAGTAGTCCAAAGCAAGATTCTTATAGGAGAGAGTATTCAAAGAAGATAATATCATGGACTTTTCATATGTGCCTTGTGTGAGAAGGATCGGGAAACATCAAATCATTTACTTCTTCATTTTCCCTTTGTTTACACCATTCACTTTTTTAAAATATGAATATATATTGGGTAGATCCATCAACATTGAAAGAGTTAAGGAAATGTTGGGTTAATTATTTCATAGTTAAAGCATTATGCATCCTATGGAGGATTGGTCTTGCCACTATTTATTATAATTTATGGCTTGAAAGGAATAATAGAATTTTTAAACATAAATCCAAAATATTTTCCAAGTTTAGAACCATATTAATGTAAGTGAGGTGTAATGTTAGTAAATGTGAGTTATGTAAGTAAGGTATCATGTTAATAAGTGTGGAGTTATGAGTTGTATAAGAGTTTATAATTTAGTATATGCAATCATGAGAGTCTTTGTTCATATGTGGATATGTGGAGAAATTTATTATTATGTGATATTTCTCATATGAGAAATATGAAGTGTTATATCTCCCATGTGTTTGAGGAGATGAAAGGTTTATGTAAGTATAAAGGTCAAGAGTCTTGTGAATATGAAGATTCTCATATCAATGTGTACATATTGAAGACAAACAATTATAACATGGAAGATCAATTAAGCAATACATTTCATTGCATTTCTTAAGTAGATATTACAATAATATTTAGTGAGTTATTGTTCATTGTTATGGATTGAATCATGTGAATATTTTATGTTGATATAGTGTATGATCCTATGAGAATACTGAATTGCTAACAATGGTATTAGAGCCACATTATGTAATCCTAGTGAGAACCATGTTGGTAAGGAGGAATAAAGTTAAAATTGTCCATTGAAATATAGAACAATAATTGGAAACATTGTGAAAGGAGCAATGATTGAAAAGCAAGTGATTTATAAGTGTGAAACCACTAGAACCAAGGTGAGCATAATCAAATACAATAGGTGTTTGAAGAGAAGTGAAGTAGAGAAGATAACCAGGAGTTTAGATACCTTCAAAGAAGAGAATTGTGAAGGAGACATCTAAAGAGATGAAGCAAGCAAACAAAAAGCACAAAGGAGAACATTGTCGAGGAGAGTGTTTTGAAAGAGATGAAACAAACGGATAGAAAAGACAAAGGAGAATGATACATTCAAGGAGATTTTGCCAAAATATTCAAGACAGTAAGGAGATTCTATAGAAGCCAAAGTTGTAGAAGAAGACTATGTAGACTACATAGATTTGAGGCAAGCAGAATGTTGTAGGATAGAATAATGACAACTAGCAACATAAATATTATAAAGCATAGAGTATTACGAGTAATATTTGAGTCAGACTTAAATTTTGCATGAGAGAGAGTGTATATGAATTTAATATGAGGAGTAAAGAGCTTTAGTAACTAGGAGACAATGGAAGTTATAACGCACAATTCTTAGCAAAATTTAGGACATTACATACAAAGGAGAGTAGTGGGTTAATAAATGTAACCTATATACCTTATTGATTTATTGAATATTATTTGATTAAAGTATAATGGAAAAATAATTTCTTAAGAGAATGGTCTTATTTTGGGGAGAAAGGGAGATTAATTAAGGAAGGATAAATTAATATAGTGAATAAATATTTGAAGAAAAATTATAATTGTTGGAAGTTAATATTTGAAGAAGAATAATAATTGGAGGGAGTTATAACAAGAATTCATTATACTAAAGAAAATAAATATTTGAAGACAAATATTTATTGATTGAATAAAATTATATATTTGAAGAACTTTATTATTTTAAGGAAGAATATTAAATTTGAAGAATAATATCAAAGTTGAATAAAGAGATTTTATTTTATTATTAAAGAAAAACTAAGAAAGGTGAATTAATTTGAAGATTGAAAATTATTAGAGTGAAGAAGAATTATTGAAAAAGAGTTGAAGAAATAAATTAATCATATTTGAAAAATAAGAAAGAAAAATTATATTGGAAAACTAAATTTATTTTTTTCACGTAGTGTCATCGCCATTGCATGTAGAAGCCTCGGCACATGTGAAGTGAGTGCACAAGACATGCATGCAATGGATAAGAAAAATCATTAAGGGCTTGTAGGCCCATGGAGGATTAAAAACATGAGAAAACCATAGGATTATGGTGGGATGATAGGAGGAGAAACTGGTCTAGAAACCCTTTCTGTTACGCATTTTTAGATACAACCAAAAGAGGATTAAAATAATGTCAATCTTATGTAGTTAGATCATCAGTATATAGGGAAAGTGATTACAAACCAACATGACCATTTATGTGTTGGAGTATATTACATTACTTGGTACATGCTAATGTACCCTCATGGTACACCTCGTAAATATTCAACTAGGGTTGAGTCTTAGATTAGAGTGAGAGTAAATATTTTATGTACTGTAATAATGTGTAAGAAATGCACAAGTTTCATGTGTGCAAGTGTGCAAGTGTAATGTGAGTATATGTGCACAAGTGTCTTATGTGTGAGTGTGTACAAGTGTCTTTAGATTAGAGTGTGCTAAGTGAAGAGTCATATCTAGGTGTGCATACAAGATAGATTCTATAGAAAGGGGAAAGCAACACCATACAAGTATAAGAAAAGATGAATTTTTATTAAAAAATCTTGCTTTCATATTTACAATCTGCCCTCAAAAGGGGCTTACAACAAAATTTCCTTTTATACAAGGTGAACCAATGAATCAATGGTGTTCCTTAAGCTTCCTTCTGCTACAAACAAATATTTATGTAATATGTGGATGGTGTTCGAGTGTTCTTGAACTTTGTCCTTGATTCCTTCAACCTTAAGATGCCTACACATAACTCACAAAATCCATTAGTGATAACAAAAAGGGCCTTCCAAGGTAAGTTATAAAATATAGAGAGAGGATTTGCAAATTTCGTAAAAGCATAGACAAAGGTTAGAGAATTAGTCAAAAACTTCACAAAACCTTAGAAAATAGCTTAATTTACCTTCCTTACCATTTTGCCACTAATTTTGAGCTTATGTCTGTTGCCAATATCTAGTTATTAGGGAGGTGTCAATTTTGATTGTGCAATCATCAGAGGGCTAATGATTGTGACTGTGTAGTTGGTATATGGCTTTCGATTAAGGTCTTGAGGGTTGATTATGCTCTAAAAAATCTGGTGGGCTCTCCCTGATGGAAATGCTACCTCTGCTAGAAGTTCAATGTCAAATATTTACTAGGAAGATGCACATCAGCAAAACAAGGGTTAACAAAACTCTCCAAGGACCTCCATGATTTATTATGGTTTGAGCTCTTCAAATATGGACACTCACACTTACAAAGCTAAGCACATGAAAAAGGGGAGCACTAGGTCTAACAAAATTTTAGTAGCATAAGGGTATACAAACCCTCCATTCTTGTAAATGAAGGGATAAGGAGGGTATTTATAGTAATTTTGAAGGAGGAAGAGGGGTATGACAAAGCAATGATGTGGCCTTAGGTGGTAGAGGTAGGTGCATAAATTATTTGGAGAATTCTATGTGGAGAGTTGTGCACCACCCATCATAAATGTCCTTGGGTGGGGAGATCCCTCACCCACCCAAGTGTCATAAAGATGCCTAGGGGAGGGAGTCCTTGGATAAGACAAAACAATATAAAATTGATTTCAAATGCACCTTGGGTGATGGGAAGTGGAATTTTAAATTCTTGAAAATATGAGGTGGAGGGTGGATGTACAAGTGGATTTATGAGGAAAAGTTGACTTGGGGATTTAAATGAATTTTTAATTCCTCTAGAAATGGAGGGAAATGGGTAGGAGGATGTGGGAATTAAATAAGGGGGATTTTCCATGGGACTTCCTAGGGATTGAGGGCTGATTTGGAGATTTGATGAGATTTAACCAATTGAATGTGCACATTTCTTGGGATTTTGCAAATTAAATGCTTTTGCTTGGAAGTTGCAAAATGGGATTAGAAGTGGGATTAGGTGCTTAGTGAGGGGGGAGTAATTAATATTAAGAGGGATTATGGAGGATTTTTGAGGAATTTTAATTTTTTTAGAATTTCTAGGGATTGGATGTGAATTTATTATGTACTTTTCTAGGATTTGAGGAGGGGATTAAGGCATAATTAGATAGGATAAGACCTGATTATTAGCTTGATTAAGGAAATGATAATCCTAAATGAGATTAGGGAAATTCAAAAAGAGGATTAGAGGGAGGACATAGGAATTTAAGAGGAAATAGAAGAATTAGAGGAATTAAAATGATTAGAAGAATTAAGCAAGGGTTGAGGGATATTAGATAGTTAATGGAAATTTAGGGATTATGGGAAAATTGCAAAGATTTAGGAGAATTAGAATAGGGGTAGAGAAATTAAGAAGAGGGCGGGGAGATATTGGAAGGAAAATTAAGAGGGATTAGAGGAAATTAAGGAATATTATGGGAGGATTACGAGGAATAAAGGGGAATTGGGGAAAAGTAGGAGATATTAGGGAAGAATTAGGAGAGGATTAGGATGAATTAGAGAAGATTAAAAGGAATTGGGGAAAACTAAGAAGGATTAGAAAAAAATAGGAGATATCAAAGGAGAATTAGATGAAAGTAGAAGTAATTAAAGGGGAATAAAGAGGATAAGAGGGAATTAAGAAGTTAGGAGGAATTTGATAGGGCTGGAGGGAATTAGGAAGTTAATGGAAAATATTAGAGGTGAATTTGAATAATTTGGAGGAAATTAGAGTTTTTGGGTAAAATTTAGAGAATATTTGGCAGATTTAAGAGAATTGGAGAAGAAATGTGAAGACCTAGAAGTATTAGAAGAAATATTAGACTGATTAGAGAGAAAAATTAGCAAATTTAAGAAATTTGAAGAACTAGGAAAGGAAATTAAGGATTTTGGAGGAATTTGAGGAGTTTGATTAAAATGGATTTAGGGCATACAAAATTGCATATTTTAGGTCTCTAAAGATGCCCCTTTTTGTACCACATTATGTGTAAACATGATGCGGTGCAAAAATAGATGACACCAATGGGATTGACTGGGAGACTTGATTTTGGTTTTGAAACAAGGATTGTTGATGATTGAATGATTCTACTTTTTCCCTAGTGAAATAGTGTTAGTGATGTTGATGATTTTATTGATTTGTCTTTGTCCTAGCAAAAGAGGGATAAATATGATGATGATTTCAAATTATTGATTTTGCTTTTTCCCCAACAAAGAAGGGCTTGTGTAAATGGTGAATTTGGTGATGAGATAGCTTTACTTTTGCCCCAACAGAAAAATGGTTGGCAATGATAATGATTCCACTTTTACCCCAACAGAAGAGGGGTAAAGATGATGATTATTTTAAATGATTGATTCTACTTATTTCCTAATAGAGAATGGCTTGTGTACATGGTGACTTTGGTGATGTGATAGCTCCTTTTTTGCTCCAGAAGAAGGGTTGGCAATGATAATTATTCCACTTTTCACTAGTGGAAGAGGGCTAATGTTTATGATTTGATGAGACGTTTGGAAATTTTAGGTCCATTTTGAGACTTTTGGGTCGATTTTAAGAAATTTTGTGTGGATTGTCTTCCCCATAAAGCGATGATAGGATGGGATAGAGGGCATACATGAGCCAATTACAATTAGAGAAATATGAAATGGAAGATGAAAATGAGCAAATATAATTGAAAATTTCCAAAACGGGTGTGGAAAAGTGTAATTGATAGGGGTTTGATGATTATATAGTCTCCCTTGACAACTAAAATCATGCTAAAATATGTCTTTTCACCACTTCAACCAGTTAGTGACTAGATTAGGTGGTCACCAAGGTGCAAAAACTACAAATAGGTGCTTGGGAGGCATTTTGCATTTTTGATTGGAGTGAAGAGGAGAAATGAAGGGAGAGAGGAAACAATGCGATGGGTGATGAGGAAGATGGCAACCAAGAGCATAAAAATGAGAGAGGGAAGGAGTGTGAAGGAGTTAAGTGGTTTTTTTAGTCCACATTAGTGATTTGGATTATTTAGTTAGTGGTGGGTCAAGGAGTTGTTTTGTTTTGTTTGTTTTGTTTTGTTGGTTTTTTAATATACGATATCCTTGAGTTTGTACCATGCACATAATAGGATGAGCATGTAAAATAATTTGCTTAATGGTAGGAACTACTCATGGTGTCATCCTCTCTAAACTCAAAATTATGATTAAGATGTGAGAAATGTGTGTGGACCCTAGAGAAGGCTCACGATAACCAAGGGAGGGCCATATCTCCAAAGGTCGTGATTGATTTTGATGAAGATTGAATGGAATACTAGGTATGACTAAGTGATCAAAAGAACTTCAAAATGCTCATCAACTAGGGACAAAGAGATAGAAGAATGAGAGAAGTGGGAGAAAGTAGTGGAAGAGAAAGACCACACTCATGCCTATGCATATGCCCTTGATTGAAGAAGGTCAATTAAGGTTGGAAAAACATACAAACATAGTGCCCAAAGAGTGACTGAGCAAGCATAAGAGAAAAGGAATGTATGATAGCCAAAAAGAAGGAGATCAAAATAGCATGAAAGAAGAAACATAGAAGGAACAAAATTGAAAGGAATGAGCACAAAAGGAGGAAAGAAATGGGGTTGAGGGGCATTATTTGTTTCCATCCAATCATTCCTCAAGATCCTCCAGTATTATCTTCACAGCATCACCTTCATGTGTAGCCTGATGCTCATCAATATTCATTCAAAAAGATATTGAAGAATGGTTGGATGAAAATAAAAAGTGATGGGTGAATAGAAGGGGTGAAGGAATCATGTTGAGAAACATTAAGGAGGAAGAAAGAGAAGAGTTGATGAATATTTTTCATTTTTAACCAACTAATCTGCAACATCTATTAGTATCTTCATCATAATTTTAGGATCTTGCAATATCAAATAAGAAAGGAAAGGGAGAAAGTGAGGAGGATTTATGTGATTTTATGATGTGATTTTTGTATTTGTTTTTTTTTTTGGTGTTGTTTATTTTTGTTTTTATTTTTTGGTTATTTTTTTTTAATATTTAAGGCATATGTACAAGGAGGGAGAGCGTGAAGGGGTTAGGCATAAAAGGCTCTCAATTGAAGGATATTGATAGGCTCATTTTCCTCAATCCCCTCAAGAGTGGCAAGTTTATAAACCCCAAATCTAAACTTGTGTTTAATAATGAATGGGCCAAACCAGTTAGTAGTAAACTTGTCATGCAAATGAAGGGGAAGGCTAGAGTTTTGTTGATTTTATTTCAAGACAAGATCGCCAATATAGAATTCTCATGGATGGACTTTATTATCATAGGCTCATTTGATTCGATCTTGATAATCATGGATGTGCTTGAGAGCATTGATTCACTACTCAAGAAGGGTGAGTTGATCAAGCTAGGCTTGTTGTGTAGCATCGTCATTCAAGAATTTTTGCAAGGAGATATGTAGGGAAGGGATCTCAAATTTGAGTGGTATGATGGCCTTATCACCATATACTAAATAGAATGGGATTACCTCAATGGGTGTGTGAATTATTTTTTGATAAGTCCACAATGCCAAAGGAAGTTGGAGGTGCAAATATTTATGATTTTCTTTAACAGTTTTCTTAAGTATGACAACAATATTCTTGTTGGTGGCTTTAGGGGTAAAAAGGATTAAATAAACTATTGTGCTTGTGATATTTATTGTAAAGTGCTTGAACATCCTTATTCTTGAAAGGGGTGCCATTGTCAAAAATAATATTTTAGGGAATACCAAAACGATAAATGATGTAATGGAGTATGAACTCCATAATGCAAGGTCTTGTCATACTAGTAAAAGAAATGGCCTTAACCCACTTGGTGAAATATTTAGTAGTAGTTATGATGAAAGTTTGTTTTCTATATGAGGGAGGTGAAATTTTACCCACAAGATCAAGGCCCCATTGGGAGAATGGCCAAAGAGACTAAATGGATTGTAAGGCTTGGGAGGGCATGTGGTATAAATTGGCATGATGTTGTCATTTGATACATTTTTAGACATATGCACAACAATATCATTCCATGGTGGGCCAATAATATCCCACATACATAATGCGCTTAGCGATGTATATCCCACTAAAATGGCCATCGCATGTGTCATCATGTGCTTGAGAAATCACCCAGATTACCTCTTCTGATTCTAAGCAATGAAGAAGGACACCATCATAGCCACAATGATAAAGCAATATCCCAAGAGAACATAGCAAGCCAATTTTTTTTTAAATGTATATTTTGTGGTGGATGATAAATCTACAGGGAGAGTGCCAAGCTTGAGAAAATCCTTCACTTGAGAAAATCATTTGTGATAAGGTTCTGCCTGAACAAAATGGATGTCTCATTCATCCTTGGAGGATTCATAGGAAATAGTTGATTGAAAAATATTTTGGACATGGACATTAGTGACATTATCAAAAGAGTTTTGTAGAATTAGGAAACCAAGGGAAGCCATTGTATCTACAAAGTGATTTGATGACCTTGGAGAGGCTTCAATATCATACCAATCAAAATGCGTTAGTAACTTGTCAAAAATTTCTTTGTAGGAATTCAAGATTGGGCATTTGCATTGATAGATCTCTTTGACTTGGTTAACATTGAGGAATGAATTACCAATGATTTTGATGTGTTTAATGTGCATGAAAAATTTAGTCTAAATTCCTAAGATGGGGGCTTCATATTTAGCATTGTTATTGGTGCAAGGGAAGTCAAGTTTGAATGAGAAGGAGATAGGAGCCCCTTGTGGTATAAATAAAATGCCTCCTACACCACAACCTTGTTCGCACATAGAACTATCAAATAAAAAGGTGAGATCTTCCTCATATTCAAATTCCACATGGTCTTTTGGTTTATCAATATTCAAGATAGAGTCATCTAGGAGCTCAATTGTGAGAGGTTTATTGTCTAGAAGAGAAGCTTGCATGAATTGATCATAAATGACCTAAACCTTTAAAAAATTTTGAATAATAAAATCAAGATCAAATTTTGTTAGAAGTATAATCCATTTTATAGTTTGATTGTTTGTGTAAGTGTGACTCATCATATAGTGTAATGGATTTTCTTTAGAAATGATATATATGGTGTGATTAAGCATGTAATGACAAAGCTTCTTCATGGTAAAAATGACATCCAAGCATAACTTCTCCATATACACATATTTAGCCTCATAGTTCACCAAGGTTTGACTAATTTAGTAAATGGCTTGGTCTTTGTTGGCTTCATTCTTTTGTGCCAACATGGTTCCAAAAGCTAAATCAATGGTAGAAATGTACAAGTGGAAACGAATATTGGGTCTAGGAGGAGATAAAATAGATGAGGATTCAGTGTAACACTTGATGGCATCAAAATCCACATAACACTCAATGGTCCATTGAAAGGTGACCCTTTTCTAAAAATATTATTGAAAGGCTAGCATTTGTCATACAATTAGGTAATTAAATAGAAGAGAGGAAGAGAGGGGCCAATTGGATGATGAAATAGAGGAAATGTGATAAAATTAATGGAAACTGAGTTAACATGGATGTGATGAGAGGGGTCAATTTGGTGATGAAGGGGAGAAAATAAGTCAACAAAAATCATGTTGACCTAAGGAAATGAATATGATATGGAGGATTGCTATAGGATATGTTTTTGGGCATAACCTCATGGGGAAGGAGTTGGGTAAGAATAGGTGGATGAGGATTGGTTTGAGGTGGTAATGTTCAAGGTAGAGGTTGAATTAGGAGGTGAGGATGCTCTAGAGGGAGAAGAGTAAGGAGGATAGGAAGAGGAATAGGGAATAGATGAAGATAAAAGTTATCATCATTTGAAGGGTCAATGATAGGGATAATGGGGGAGGACTCCTCTTTTGAACTATCAAAAGCAATGAAAATTTGTTCAAGGTATTCTTCAATTTCATCCCTCGAGGTATCAAATGGACTAGCATAGATGGTTGTTACTTGGAAAAAATAATTTGGAAATAGGTGTACATACATAGGGTCTATGTATTCATCATCTTCATCATCATCCTAGATATCTAAAGTGATGTGCCTAAGGTCACCTTCAAGGAGATTAAAAAAAACTCTTTTGATATCCTAACCCTAATTTATTGCTAGGCAACTAATAACGAGGCTCAACAAGGGTTTGCATACCTTGCTCATGTCTTCCTAGACCATAGCCACACCAATGGAAGTGTTGAAATTAGCGCAAGGTAAGGGATGGATTAGACAAATAGTCAATGTTGGCACAAAATGGTGGCTCTAATTCTCAAGGAGGAGCTTGTTCAATAGAAGTATCAAGTCCCCCATACACAAAATAGTATTATTAAATGAGGAACCAAGGGGAAAAATGGCACCAATGGTCAATGAGGGTCACATGTATAACCAAATACTTGGGTCAATTCTATCCTAGGAAGGGGATTGAAGGTCACAGTATGTACAAGGTACTCCCCTATACCAAGGTTTATGATATGAACATCAACATGAGTGGGTGATTGGGAAGAGGGTGATGAAGTGCTATGAGGATTATAAGGGGATGATAAAGTGGGTTAGTTTTGAAGAGGAAGGTATTTGTAAAGGCAAAGGAGGGGATGAATATGTGGGGTTACTTGTCCATGCTCAGTAATAGAAGGGGAAGGTGATGGGGCATCTGATGAGGGTGTTGGGTCAACCTATGAATATTGGGAAACAATGGGAGAAGACCGAGAGGTAATTTGGATGGTATGCATTGAAATGGCAGTGGTAGTAGAAAGGGATTTTATAGGAGTAGGACTATAAGTGGATGAGAGAGATGTGGTAGTGGCTTGGTTAGGGGTAGGTTATGGATATTAACATGAGGGTATTGGGTTAGGCATGTGAGTGACTAAATGTGGAGGAGGATGAAAGGGAGGGTAAGGGGAAGTAGGAAGGAGGGGAGCATTAGGGGAGGAAGCATGGATAATATCCATAAAGGATGAAGGAGGGGAAGGAAGAAGAGGACTAGTTTGTTGGGGAGAAGACTGGGTAAGTAGAGGGGGTTTATGAGGAGGCTATGATGGATAATACAAAGGAGGGTGAGGATATTATACCAAAGGGGTAGGAGGTGGATATGTAGGGTAATCATAAGCAAAAATTTGGGTATGAGGATAAGTAGGAGGATAATAAGGTGAAGTAGGTATAGGAGGAGTTGGGAAAGGTGGTGTTTGTTGGGTAGGCTAAGAAGGTTGGGTAGGTATGAGGGTAAAATGGGTAGATAGAAAAGGTAACTCATGTAGTTTAATGACCATATTGTAGTACTTTAATGGCTCATCATTAATAGGAATTCAATGGACATGGCTTTCATGAATATATTTATGACAATGATGTAATGTTGAAGGTATGCACCACATATCCCAAATCCATGGTCGCTCGAGAAGCAAGTTAAACTGCATCTTACCTTCAAGTATATGGAATAAATTATGGATAGTCCATACCCCCACTTGTATAGGGAGGACTACCATTTTGAGTGTCGAACATAAAGCATCATTTAAGGCTTGCAAAGTAAAAGTGGAAGTGGTTGTATTGGAATGGGGAAGGTTGAGGTGCTTAAGGGCAGTTGAGATAATGATACTGATGGATGGTTCAAAGCTTCTATTGGTATGATTTTAAGTTCATGTTCATATAATATGATAGTATGCTTCACACAGGCCCGTATGTTGCCCATAAAGTTAGAGAAAGCATTAGGATCTTGAGCTTGTAATTATATGGATTTGAGAATGTTCATTAATGCCTCTCTATGTGGGGGAGACTATTGGATGAGTTTATAAATCAAGATTTTGGTTGATGTCATTTTAATATGAAGGGTTAATTTTTGTGTTTTTATTTTTTTATTTTTTCTTTTTGAGTGTGTTTTGATATATTCCTAGGCCTAGGAGCTGGTAAGGGATATATGACATGAATTCTACAAAGGGCATGCTTATGCTCACCCCTCTCATGAGGAATGAAACACAAATGACTAAAATAATTCCTAGGATGAAGGGTTAGGTTCTAGATAGCCTAAGGGAACAAAGTATACCTCTCAAGAGAGGTCACACAATCTAGGTCTTGCTACTTGCCCAGTCAGTCTTTCACTTCATCCTCGATCGAGATTGAACAAAAATGATAGTTGTGATTCCACTTATTATTAAGCCCCATGTTAAAAAGACATCTAATATAAATATTACCTTGAGCTAGCCCCAAGGGTAACCATTTTTTTGGTGATGAAGTCTAGGAAACTATACGTACTAACTATGGTTTCTATGGGCTCAACTGATGGTTGGTGGTGAAATCCAATGTCATTGGGAGGTTATCCTCACAAAATATTTTTACAAAAAATAATGTGCAAAACTATGTGTGAAATTGGTTTTATTTTGTGTTTGGAATTTTAACACATAAGTAGAACATGAAATTAAAATAACTTCATAAGATGATGCAAGCAAACACTATTCCTAAGATGCTACTAATCCTAAATGATGATGATGGTGAAGGGTGATAGCTAAAAGTGGAAGAAAGAAGGCATTTTTTCTAGATCCTATGAAGAGCAAAAAGACCTAGACTAGGATGAATGATGAGGCCTATCCCTAAAGGATAAAATAAACAACCCTAGAGAGGAAAGGAGGGAACTATGATGACCGAAGTTTGAGAAAGAAAACTTTGACAAACAATAGAGACTAAGATTGATGACAAAATGTAGGAGATGATAGGGAAAGAATCCAAAATTCCCCTGGACTTAACATTTTATAGAAATTCAACTTATAGGCCCAATCAACAGGGTGTTATGATTACCTAGTCACAAGTGGTGACTATGTAGTCGCAGGTGGTGACTGTGACTATGTCCTAAGATAATAATCTAAAGAAATAAAAAATAATGTAGTTTGGATAGAATGATAGGGGAGCTATTAAAGATGCCTACAACTATTTTGAAGGTCCTAGACTATCCTAGTAAGAACAACAATGAAAATGAACCTATCTTATTGGAAGGATGATGAGAGTACTAAGTCTAATCTATGGAAAGTATGGAGACAATTAAAAGCCCTAAATATATCCTAAAGAAGACTAACTAATCCTATAGAAGGATCTATTCCAAATGGATGCAAAGAATACCTAACCTATACTAATGAAATGCCACTAAGACAACAAAGAACAAGCAATTATTCTATAAAAAGAGAAGTAATTAATCTATGAAAATAAACAATTACTCTACATAGAAGAAAAAAAGATAACTAATCTTTAAAAATGATGCAATAACTATTATATTAAAATGAAAGGCATATATTCTATGGAATGCAACAAAAACTATGATAAGTACATAAAAACAACTAAACTAAATAGATAAAAGCAATTATTCTATCTAAATGGCTATTTAAAAAAAAATGTAAAGCCATTATTCTATTAAATGAAAATAGCCTTGCAAGAGAAAACAACTAGACTAGGAAAATGGAAATATAAGCTATGTTATGAAAACAAATAATGCAACTATGCTAAGATGATTAAAACAACTATGCTAAAGAAAAAAGACTAAAAGGTAACTATACTAAGGAAATAAAAATGACTACTATAGATAAATGAAGACTAAGAAAATATGAGGACTATACTAAGGACTTAAGAATACCTATTTTAGAGGATGAAAAAAAAATGAACTCTAAAAGGAAAAATAACTATCCTAAGGAAAGAGGAACACCTAAGCTAAGGAGTGATAAAGTTCCTAAACTATAAATTAAGAAGGGGGATAAACTATGATGAAGGGACCATATTAGGAAAGCTTAACTCCAATTATAAGCTAAGAAATTAAAGGACTGTGCTTGCCTAAAATATTGCACTCTTGTATTGGACTAAGGTTAGAAGACACCTAAACTATGAATTGACAAGTAACTAATAAGAAAGAGAAATATGAGCATGATAATATATACCAAAATGAGTGAATAAAACCACTTACATGTTGGCCTACAAAGTTGATGAGGTGCTAAGATGTTGCAGATTACCTCTAAAGCTTAGACTCTTTTAGGATTCTTAGAACGGGGGTTGATAATTGGCAACAACTGGAAGAGGTAACTAAGGATCGACAAAGGTGACTGAGGATCGATAGAGGTGAATAAGGATTGACAGAGGTGATCGATAGTCGGTAGGAGTGACTAGGAGTGAACTAGGAAGCCTAAATGAACCTTGGCTTAGATGGTATAGGCTCTCCTTATGTTGCTAATGACCTACAAAACAAACAAAAAATAGACAAGTTAGGAAGATAGGTAGTGTATCGCTCCAAATTTTTCACACCCTTACCTTTAGGCTATAGGATCCGTGCCCGGAAGGGGGATGTGAAAAGGATGTCGCGGTACCTCGGACTGAGAGGACTTGCGAAGGTCCCGCCTCTCAAGGGAGGTGTATTTTGATGATTTTTCGATGGATGGTGGGTTCACCAAGAAACATTCAATGGCAGTTTCCATGCCTAGGTTGGGAATGTGTTTTATGTGTTCGTTTTAGCCTTAAACATTCAAAATCCTAGGTTTGGCCAAATGAATCTAAATTAATCTATATGAAAATGCAGATTTAATGAATACAGAAAAGCAGAATAGGACAAAAAAATAGAGAAATTACAGAATTTTAAAGAAAAATACCTGATCCGGATGTCTGATGGAGATTCTGATGTTTGGAGCAGTCAGGATCATCTGGAATTCGACAGAATCGTCTGAGATCAGACAAGATCGTCTGAGATCTGACGAATTCGTCAGACAAATTCGTTAGAGACCTGCAAACAGAAAAACAGATGCAAAATACAGAGAATGCAACTATGATAACAGAGGGAAACAACACAAAATAACAATATGAATACTAAACAATAGTTATGAATAGAAATTCAAACAAATTATGATATTCTAATGACAAATTATGATCTTATCATGCAACTTAAGCTATATGGGTGAACTCCAAATGCAAAATAGTAAGAAATAAGGATAAAACTAACTAAAATGCAGAATAAAACAGCAAAAGGTATAAGAGAAAGCGCAAACTCTGGGCACTGATTGCCCCTAATGCAGATTGTAGTCGAAATCGTCTGGAAGCAATGAAATCATCTCGAATTGTGACAAGATCATCCGAGATTTGAACGAGATCGTCTGCGACGATCTGAGCTTGCTCCGGCTGAAAATCAATGAAGTCCCTACAAGAAAACTTCAAAATAACAAATGCAAAATGATGCTCTAGGTATTCTAATGCTCGCAAAATCAAGTTACAAGGGAATTCAGCCAGGGGGGTGCTAAGGGGATAGCTTAGGATTAAATAGGCTTAGGGGAGTGGTTAGGAGGTTGGAGATCATCCCTATTTGGGAGATCTCCAATGGGGGAGGGTCCCTAATGGCGCAGACACGCTTCTGCCGGATTAGAGACCCGTTGGAACAGAAGCTAATTGTGCAAAATCAGTTTTGCGACAAGATCGTCTGGACGTCCTTGCCCAGACGAAATCGTCAGATCTGGGGCGATATCGTCTGATCGGAGACGATATCGTCAAACGGTCAAAACAACCTCTAAAAATGGCACGAAAAAGGGGGAAACGGATTACCCGGCGGTTAACGGGCGGTTTGGGAGGTTAAAATTTTGAATTTAAATTATTTACTAGGATGAATGTAATTATTACAATTTCATTGCGCCAATTTTAGGGTGCTACATTTTGCCCCCTCTTTAGCGAATTTTCCGAAGAAAATGCGTTAAAGATGAGTTCTTCTCGATCTACGAGAAAGCAAAAATTATTCCCATTTTTAGGTGACGATTCTTGGTCGAATCGTACGACAGCTTACTATGGTGCCCCCTCCGTGTTTTTACCCAAATCGAACGTTTGAGGTAAAAACGCGAAAAAGCAAAATTATTTTTGAATTATTTTTGAATAAAATTAAGAAAAATAGGGTAAAACCCTAATTCATTTTTACTGTTCATTTTTATTGGTTTTAGAGCTCTGGAAGCAAAAATGGTGGAGACGACGCACAGATCAACAGAGGTCCGACGCGGTCTACGGGTAAGAGTCTAGACTTAACTTAGAATGCTTTAATTTGATTTTATATGCTTTTTAGATGAATTTTAGATGAACTTTGAGCATCGCGGCCATTTTTGGGCCGTCGACGTCGTCGGGATGAAATCGTCCCGATTTCGACAAAATCGTCTCAATTTCGCCAATTTCGTCTAAGGGCGAAATCGGCGAAAGGGGGACGATTTCGTCAAATTAGGGACGATTTCGGCCTACGAAATCGAAAACGATTATGCTCAAATTTGGGACGATATCGTCCAATAGTGGACGATATCATCAATTACATAAAATTGAACTTTAACTTGCATTATTAATTACTTGAATTGTTATTAATGATTTTTTGTTGTTTTGTTGTTTATGTTGCAGAGAGGTTTGCTAAAGAGCAGGGAATGGAAGTATGGAGGTTTGAGAGATGACTTGGCCGCTCTTACACAGGTAGAGCGGGATCAGCTGGCACAGGTCGGCTTACAGCATGTGGCAGAGATGCCACAAGTGTCTACAGATATGGGGCTACTGACAGCCCTAGCAGAGAGATGGTATCCGGGTTCTTCCTATTTTTGGCTACCGACAGGGGAGATGACTCCCACACTAGAGGATGTATGGAGGATTCTAAGAATCCCCATACAAGGACGGTTGATCACTCCTACGGCCAATCAAGGCCATGCTATGGGACGGTTGTGTGGTGACCCGAGCTTCGCCCTGGAGAAGGGCGGAGTTAACATCGAGGCACTACGTCAGATGCCTGGGGCATCTAGACTCACACGGGTTCTAGCTGGAGTGGTTGGTGGACTTCTGCTGTGCCACCAGAGCGGGTGCAGGGTGCCATGGATGCTCGTAGATGTGATCTACGATATGCGAGACCATGGCTATAGGTTCTCTTGGGGCAGTTTTGTGCTATGCTGGTTGTACAGGATCCTGCATGGGGTCGTGTACAAGGGCGGTCGATGTCTGGTGATGACATCGCTCCTACGAGTTTGGTGCTTGGGAGCACATTGCAGTGCAGAGGCCGGTAGGGCTTCCTTTGATAGGGATTGATGGGGAGAGGCCCCGAGTTTTCTACTAGTGGCTCCGGAGAGGGTCACAGTGGCGGATCGACCTTTCGATGTCCCGGAGATTGCTAGATGACCTAGTCCCGGACCAGATCACCTGGAGGCCATGGCGAGGGCACCCAGGGTGGGCCGAGGACGGACATGAGTTGGCTCGCATCAGGCGAGTCTGTTGGCTTTGGATGGAGAGGGGAGAGGTGGAGCTCCATCGCTACGACCGAGTTTTGAGGTAGTTCGGTCTATAGCAGGGGATCCCATCTCTCAAGGATTATGAGTTTTCTCGGACTGTCCGGGATAACACCATAGTTAGCGAGGCTCCAAACATGCAGCACTTCTAGAGCCAAGACTCGGACGATGCCCCCATTCAACCAGTGGATGGGGACAATGCAGGAGTAGCCGATGGCTACGATGCCTGGTATGCAAGCATTCGCCCTCCTCGGATGACGAGGGCTCAGGGTCCGATACATGCAGTTGTGCGTCGGATAGGGAGGCGGCACCAGGCAGCTATGGAGGTGGCCCAGGGTCACAACGGGAGAGAGTTGAGGAGGCCATAGGCACAGGAGAGGCCACGGCAGAGGGAGAGGAGGGAGGCGAGACCCCCTTCTCCACAGAGAGAGAGGCCACCATCGCCCGACAAGGGCAAGGGTGTCGACACAGGGGAGAGTAGCGAGACAGCTACTCTCCGAACGGAGATGATCCATCTCCAGGCATAGGTGCAGACATTACAGGAGGAGGCTGCACGACACCGAGCTGAGGTGACACAGCTTCGAGATGAGATTGCATGCCTCAGGGCATGGGGCGGAGGGGCGAGCACTGGGGAGCTGACACGGGCTATTGCCCAAATTACTTTCTACCAGACTTTGTACTATCAGCTGGTGCCAGAGGAGGATAGACTACCCCTGCCAGCTAACATCGTAGAGCCGATCAGGATTGGGTCGTCTAGGACTTCGTCTCGATCGAGGACTAGGACTCACAGTACTACACAGACTGTGATGGGGCCACCTCGTCCACCTCAGGGCAGGGGAGGAGATGAGGCTGAGAGCTCGAGGGGCTCTCGAGGCTAGAGCATTGCATGACATTGTACAGATTGATATATAGAGCATTTATTATTATTTTTTTGTTGATAGAGGATTGAGTATGCCGAGGTCCAGATTGTGGCATACCAATCTAATTTTGATATGATGTATATATATATTGTTGATATATATATATGAGATGAGATATTTTTGATCATATGACTTGTGTTATGAATTTTTATGATGCTTTTATGTTTGATTGATTAATTTGATGATTCATGTAATTACTGTCGTTGGAAGTATTATAATTTTGAATGTCATGTTTGTAAAATTTAAATGAAATAATCTGATGTAACAAATTGGTTGTTTGTGATGTAATGTGATAAAATATAAAAAGAGACTTCTAACAATAATTTCAAAGGACATTGTCACTATTATAGACCATTTCATGGAGTCGCCGCTCACTCGGTCGTCAAGCTAATCCCAGTATAGAAATATTGTTAAAAGTAAAAGAGTGCTTAAGAGACTGTCTTAAGACTTTGGTGCAATGGTGCAAATGATGATGATGATGGTTTGTTTTTCAGATTTTCATGAAAATAGTATGCATGAAATAATGTTAAAATGATTTTTGCTAGGCATAAATTCCTAAGTGTGATAAATTTTTTGGATAATTCCTTAGGAATTATACCATCATTGCAAAATTGAAGGTTGACATAATGACATGAAATAATGAAAATGTGCATTCTTTTGAAAAGCAAAATTTGTGTAATAAAATGATTTAAGTCATATGTTTTTCATGATTTTTAAATAAATGGGGAATAAAAATTGTTACGATGGTTTGCGCTAGGCATAGAATATGTAGGTATAGACTTATACCATCATCGCGAAAATCCAAAGAAAAGATAGTTTTATTGCATGGTTGATTTTTGATAAACAGAAAATATGAAAATGAGGACTTGCGCTAGGCATAAAATTCCACTTTTGGTTTTGGAACTATACCATCGTCGCGAAAGTCAACCAGATATATATGTTTTGCTTGTATAGTTTTGAAAGGAATTTTGATTTTTCTATTATATAGTTGTCTTTATGCTAAACAACTGTACTTGAAATAAGAAAATGAATTATTCCAAACAAGTTTGCAAAAAATATTTCAAAATATTTTGAAGACAAAAGTTAGATTTATAAGGAATCCCATGTGCATATGTGAATTCATTGCCAATCTTGATTTATCATAATGATACACAAAATCTCTCAAATACAAATGTGTGTGCAATTGCATTGTGCATTTACCAGTTTTGAGCAAGATACTATGATACAAGTGATTTGAAGAAACCAAATAAGTGTTCATTAACCATGATGTAGATGCATATAACCATACTAGACTACTATGTAGGTCGGATTATCAAGAGCTAGCTAATCCATAAGCAGACATAGGTCCGTACAAAAGAAGGTCGCTAATGTGACGGACATATCGCCACGCTAGGAGTTACCCAAGGCCAAGCGGGTTGGGCACAAACCACCTGTTATGGGGCTTACCTCACGGTTTCGAATAATTGAGAATTCCGGGGATTCAAGCTCATCAACCCTTCTTTTCTTTTCAAAGGGTAGGGAAAGGGATTTTATTGCTTTTGCTTTTTGCTTTCTTTTTCTTCTTTTTTTCTTTTTGTATTTTTGCTTTGATAATTGAGATAATGCTTGAAACATTGCTGTAATGATATAAAATAACATTTTTTTTTTGCTTTTTCTCTTTTTCTTGAACTTTGCTTTTTCTTTTTGTTCTATGCTAGGGATACTTGCTCAGATTAGCTGTAGAGCAAGGGATTTTTATTCTGGGTAGGGGTGAGCTTGTCCTTTTGCCAATTCTCAAAGATTCTAGACCATGTGCATGATAGGATAGCAGGGGAAAATTTTCGCTCAAGAAACCACTTCTACTATGTAGCAAAGCATAGAAATTACAAATATAATCATTTTATTGTGAAAAGATGTGCTTGGTTTAAGTAAATAACAAGATCAATTCTCTATGCTCAAACTTTATTTAATTGAATTTTGTGGACTTTGATATAAGAGAGATTAGTAATCATGCCAGATAAAATCAAGATATTTATTTTTGTTTATTTTTTTGAGTGTGCACGTGAGAGATTCCAAATAAATGCTAATTTATCCAAAATAATTTGAAACATATAACTGCAATAATTGTAAGAAAATATATATAAATACTTTTGGAGAAGTTTTGAGAATGTTGACTCTCTCTTTCTTCTTTATTTTGTTTTGGTTTCGAAAGAGTCAAGAATATTGTTGTTCTTATATTTTTATCATTTTTATTTTTATTTTTGAACAAAAAATTAACAAGTGCCATAAATAAATGCAACAAATAGTTTTGAAGATTTTGATGATTATGAATGTTTTTGGTGTTTTTGAATTTATAAATTGAAAGAAATACAAGATAGTGATTTTGAACAAATATATACATGGATGAAATGACCAAATTTATACATAGTAACGTTTAAGATGCAAAATATTCATGGGTTCTTTAAGTTCTTTACCATCTAAGGTAGATAATTTGTATGCTCCTGATTCAAATTTAGCAGTAATAATGTATGGTCCAAGCCAGTTGGGCTCAAACTTACCTTTAAGGTCCTTAGTTGCATTTGTATTTTTTTGATTTTCTTTTAAAACAAGGTCGTCGATCTCAAAGGATCGATGACGAACTTTTTTAGCATATGATCTTTTAAGCTTGTTTTGGTAGGCACGGAGATGTTCCAAAGCATTGATGCATTTTTCATCTAGGAGTTCCAGCTGATTGAGTCTACCAGCACGATATTCATCTCCTACTTCGGTATCTTGAAGTAGCAGAGCCAAAGAAGGAACTTCTAATTCAAAGGGAAAAATGACTTCAGCACCATAGACCAAAACAAATGGTGAAGTTCCCGTGGGGGTTCGAACACTAGTTCGATAAGCCCACAAGGCTGGATATAACTGAATATGCCAGTCACGGCCAGTTTTATTGACCAATCTTTTGAGGATTTTGATTAAGGTTTTGTTAGATGCTTCTGCTTGACCATTACCCTGAGGATAATAGGGAGTGGACCAGCGATGTTGAATCTTATATTTTTGGCATAATTTTTTAACATCTTTATTTTTGAAACAAGTTCCATTATCAGAGATGAGATTTGCAGGAATTCCGAACCTACAAATGATTTGATTAAAAATGAATTTAGAGACTTGTGTGCCAGTGCAAGAAGCTAAAGGCATAGCTTCAACCCACTTCGTGAAATACTCAGTGGCGGTTATGATGAATTTGTGTCCATCAGATGACACAGGATTGATTTTGCCAATAATATCTAAGCCCCATTTTGAAAAGGGCCAAGGAGAGGAAATAGCCTGTAGCTCTTGTGTAGGCGCATGGACAAGGTCAGCATGTTTTTGGCACTTGTCGCAATGGCGCACATAATCATGTGCATCCTTTTCCATGGTAGGCCAAAAGTATCCTATCCGAAGGAGCTTTTTAGCAATGACACTACCATTGAAGTGTCCTCCACAAGATCCATCGTGAGCTTCACTCAAGGCTGATTTGGACTCTTCTAAGTTCAAACATCTTAATAGGATACCTTCAAAAGATCTCCTATATAAAGTATTGCCAATTATTACAAATCGACTTGCTCGTCTACGTAATAACCGATGCTGGTTTCTATTAGAATTGGCGGGGAAAGTCCCATTTTGGAGAAAATCAAATATGTCCGTATACCAAGGTTTCGGAGTAGTTTCATTGATTAGAAACACATCCAAAGGCTCTAAGCATGACTTATTTGAAGCGGGTTCCTGGAGTCGACGAATAATGATAGTGGCATATTCGTCATCTAACTCCAAGGGCAGGAGAGATGCAGCTACGGCCATAGCATCAGCTGCACGGTTGCAAGTTCTAGGAATAGCTTCCAAGGTAACTTGATCAAATAGGGACATTAATTGTAAAACATAGGCCTTATATGGGCGTAGTTTATCATCTTTGGTCTGATAAACTTCATTAATTTGGTTTATAACCAGTTGAGAATCACCAAAAACTAACAGATGTTTAATTTTTAGCGCTAAGGCAGCTCGTAATCCAAGGATTAGAGCTTCATACTCAGCAATATTGTTGGTGCAAGCAAATGTCAATTTGAAGGATAGAGGAATAAGATGTTTTTGTGGGGATATTAAAATAATACCCGCACTAGCCCCACTCATGCATCGGGCTCCATCAAAGTATAAGGACCATTGTTCAATATGGTCCGCCTCTAATTGAAGGCATTCATCGAGAAACTCGATGATGAAGGGATGGGTAGACTCTAAGGGTGCAGCGACTAATTGATCTGCTATGATTTGACCCTTAACGAGACTTCTGTCCTATGAATGTGAGATCAAACTCGCTTAGAGCAAGAACCCACTTGGCTGTGCGACCCGATAAATAAGGTCGACTCATGAGATATCTTAAGGGATCGTATTTGGCAATGACATAAGTTTTCTGACTAAGCATATAATGTCGTAATTTTTGCGTAGCAAACACGACTACTAGACATAGTTTTTCTAATGCTGTGTAGCGGGTTTCATAACTGATGAAGGTTCGGCTAATGTAATAATTAGCACGTTCTCTCTTTTCATCATCAAGCTGAGCTAACATAGCTCCTAAGGCAGAATCTAAAGCTAAAATATATAGGAGGAATGGGCGATCAGGTTTAGGTGGTGAAAGCATAGGTGGATTAAGGAGGTATTGCTTGAGAAGTTCAAAAGCTTCTCTACATTCGTCGTCCCAATTAAAAGGGACATCCTTCTTAAGGAGTTTAAGAAAGGGACCAGTTTTGTCCGCCAGCTTATCGATGAAGCGACGGATGGCTTGAAGCTTACCTTGTAAACTTCGTAATTCAGATATATTAGTAGGTGCGGGCATATCAGTGATGGCCACAATCTTGAGAGGGTCAATTTCAATACCATGTAAAGAAACTAAAACCCCTAATAGTTTATCGGACTTAACTCCGAATATACATTTTGCTAGATTTAATCGAATAAGATATTCTCGTAATCGATTAAAAACTTTTCTCAAATCATCTAAATGATTATCTTCAATAATAGAGCGAGCTATAATATCATCTACATAATCATGTAGGATATCATGCATCATATCATGAAAAATATAGGTCATAGCTCGTTGATAGGTTGCACCTGCGTTCTTTAAGCCAAATGGCATCACTTTCCAACAAAAAGTACCCCAAGGGGTAATAAAGGCTATTTTAGCCTGATCTTCAGGAGCTATCCTGATCTGATTATAACTAGAGAATCCATCCATTAAGGACATCATCCCACTCTCGAAAATAAATTCAATGATTTGATCCATGTTTGGAAGAGGAAAGTCATCTTTAGGGCATGCAACGTTAATATCTCTAAAATCTGTGCAAACCCTAACTTTGGTAGCTTCTTTCTTGGTGACTGGAACTACATTTGAGATCCATTCAACATAATCAATAGCTTGTATAAAGACAACATTCAGGAGTTTTTCTAACTCCCCTTTGACTAGCAGAGCCACTTTGGGATGCATTTTTCTAAGTTTTTGTTTAACAAGTTTAGCATCCGGATGGACCACTAGATGATGCATGACTACAGAAGGGTCTAGACCTGGCATATCTTCGTATGTCCAAGCGAAGACATCTTCATACTCTTTAAGGAATGCAATGTATTGTTCTTGTTTTTCTTGACTCAATTCGGATCCAATATTGATTATGTGAGGATTATCCTCAGTTCCAATGTTAATTTTAATGACATTTTCTACCTCCATGTGTAGATCTCTTTCAAAATTAGGTGGGGCGGGTGAAACGCCCAATTCTTGTAATTCTTGTAAGGTTAATTTGGATAATTCATCTTGAGGATTAGTGGTCTCAAGTTGGGCTATAGTTGGTATAGAACCATCAAAATAAAATCCATTGTGTAACATCTCTTCAACGGAGACGTCGTGGAAGATATCTCCTTCCAACTCTTCATCGGGGTCAACAATCATTTCAGGGTAAGCTATGGATAGCATGTTACATGTAAATGACTAATTTTTAAGAGGTAAATCATCACACCTATCCAAATAATCTTGATAACATATGAGATGATCATCATCTTCAAAAGGAAAGGGTTGACCCTTACTAGGAAATAGGCCCACACCACAGCGGGCAGGCCACGGTTCTACCTCAAAAGGTTCTTTCATGCCATTTTGGAAAGGTCCCAAGCCTTTCCCTTTATATCCCATTTTAAGCATCATGGGTTTAGCTTTAATATAATCATTGGTAAAATAACACCGAGCATATCCCTCATGATGAGTTTTAATGTTTCGAGGGATTCTTCCCCAGTCATATCCTTTATAAATGAAGGCACAACTCCCGACTTGGTAAGTGCTTCCCATAGGTTGTGGGAGGCCCAAAGTACGAGGAGATGGCGGTAAGTTATTTAAAAGAATTGAATCTTGCATGAAAGCATTTGTTTTTTTTGATATTAGGATTGTGGATAAATCTGGTAAAAGTTCATCAGAAAGAGCATAAGATGTAGAAGGATTATTCCCTATATCTTTAGATGTGGAAGGGATGATAGATGTATCTATAGGTTTTGAATTTATAGGGATTGAACATGAAGGATTGGTTGTAGATTTAAGATCTTTTTGAGGTTCTAGAGTGATTTGTTTAGAAGATTGTTGATCTATATAGGAGGATGAAATTAATGGAGGGGAAATAGGTGAGGTTATGGGTGTGTGTTTCACACGTTTAGATGAAAAATAAGAACTAGGATGTGTGGATGACAGAGCGGGGCAAAATTGCACTCCAACGAGGTTCGCCAAAGCACACATATCAAAGGGTCTAGGGTCACCATGGATAGTGACCAACTGATTTTTAAATTCAAACTTAACACATTGGTGTAAAGTCGATGGGACCGCTCGCATCGCATTGATCCAAGGGCGACCCAAAAGTATATTGTACGAGGCTGGGCAATGTACAATAAACACGGTTGTTTCTAGGGTTCTAGGACCAACTTGCAAAGGGATGGTAATAACTCCACACGTTTCTTGTGTTTCGTCATTGAAAGCTTTGATAATCATATCAGTTTTCTTCATTTCATCACTTCTAAAGCCAAATCGTTGGTAGAAGTCAAAAGTGCAAATGTTTAGAGATGAGCCATTATCAATCAAGACTCGTTTGACAACTACATCCCCAATTAGAGCAATAATATATAAGGGATTGTCCTTATGTAAACTGTGTTGTGGGATATCTTTATCCCGGAAGTCAATACAATCAACCTCTCGAGTGATGATAGTATTGGCCATAGCTTCAAGTTGAATGTTTTGAGGTACCATCATTTGGCTTAATGTAAGCATCAACTCATCCCTATGGGTGGGAGAGGATCTTAATAAATCCAAAAGGGAAATTCTAGCTGTAGTATTGGATAATTGCTCATTAATATTGTAAGGGGGTTTAGGTTGAACATTAGGAGCATGATTCCCTTTATTGGGGTTTTTCAAAACGAATGGAGCCGATCCATCATTCTGATTTGGTTCTTGTTGAGAATTTTGAGCCTATTGTCGGGTAACGACTCCAATGGTACCTACAATGTTATAATGAAGACGTTGAACTGGTCTCGGTTGAGCATTTATGGCTTGTTCATTTGGGAGGAATTGATTAGAAGAGGGTCGAGTAGTAACTCTTCTAGGAAATGGTTCTTCTGGAACCATAGCATCTGTGACGGGTTGAATAGGATCTGATTCATTTTCAGAACTATTCGATTGGTTTGAAGTAATGTCTAGTTCACTTTCACTATCTGATTCTATATCACTAGAATCAGAAGTTGGAATATTATGTAAGGGCCTGGTCATAACCAGGGATAAGGTTGTGTCAAATATTTGAGGATCCTGAACAGGTAATTTTTCGCTAATGGTTCCTACATATCGGGTAGGAGGAGGGACATTATGATGTTCGATTTGATTGGCCACTTATTTACCATGTCTTGGTAAAGGGTGTTGAAATATGTCTAATGTTTGATTAGCATTTTGATTTTGATTTTGGGGAATGGTCTTTTGAGTATTATTAGGAGTGTTTTGTTTAGGTTGGAAGGCTTGCACCTCCATTTCATTATTATCAATCAAATCCTGTATTTTATGTTTCAACCTTTTACAAGCGTTGGTAGAGTGTCCAGGTCCTCTATGGAAATCACAATGTAAGTCGGATCTGTATCCGGGTATAGTTGGATCAGGTTCCCGGATAGCTGGTAATTGGATCAAACCTCTTTCGAGTAATTGAGGTAAAATAGTTGATAAGGGTTGATTCAATCTAGTAAATTCTCGAGGAGGCTTATCAGGAGGTTTCAATATAAATTTTTCTGTTGTCTTCGTTGCATTGATATTAGCAACATTTCTGCTGTCAGTGACTCCATCACCGACAACTTGTTTGTTTTTATATTGATTTTTGGATGTTTTCTCATCATCCTTCTTCCTAAGTTGGCCTCTCCTAATGAGGGCATCTTCTACTCTTCGAGCTAAATCTATAGCTTGATCGAAGGTAGTTAAAGTAGCGGTTGATAGTTCATAAGATATTTGTTCTTGTAAATTATTGATAAAAATGTCCAACATTTCCCTATAAGGTAGCACAAAGTGCAGTTTTCCTATCAATTGCCTCCATCTAGCCAAGAAATCGGCAAAACATTCATCCTTGTCTTGTTTTAAGTTGTATAAATCTTTAATGGTTACATGCCTCTCGATGTAGGCACTAAATTGATGGACAAATGATTCAGCTATTTCTTCAAAGTTTCTCAAAGAATGAGTGGGCAATTGATAGTACCACTCTAATGCCATTCCACCTAAACTTTTTGGGAACATTTTTAGTAATAGCAAGTCATCATGTGATATATCATGACATGCTATCCTAAACATGCGAAGATGCTCTATGGGATCTTCGGTTCCTTTATATATAGGCAAGATAGGCATGGGAAAATGCTTGGGATATGGTTGAGCTACAACTATGGGATCCAAAGGTTGACTACATATCTCCCGATAATTATACGAGGGACGGTAGGGATCTATCTGGTCCATACGTGAAGCTAACTATTTCACCATGGCTTCCAGATTACTAGTTTTCCCCCCATATTGGTTTGGTAGGGCATTGACATGGGTTTTGTGAGCATATGATGGAGGAACATGAAGATTAGATGCCATGTTACTATTGTGTAAATTATTGGTAGGAAAAGTGTTATGAAGGAATTTTGAAGTTGTATTATGTTGTATTCCAGATTGTTGAAAATTGGTGTTTGGCTTCGTTTTAGGTTTTTGTTTACTTGAAGCATATTGCTCAATAGTTTGGCGAAATAAAGTAGTGAAGGAAGTTTTCTTTTGTGTGGGAATGATTTTAGGTTGAATAACAGGTTCCTTAGGAGGTTGGGTAACCTGTTGTATGTTTTGAACCATAGTGACCATATCTGTATTGGATGGTCCAGCCTTGTCACTTTCTTGATCAATGAAAGACAAGGGATTAGTGCGCATATTATACATATATTCCATGGCTGCTTGAGTGTCACTAATTTGCCCTTTATCAATACGAACTGCCACATTAAGGGCGTCGATGTTATCATTGAGAAATTTCTGAAAATGATCTACGTTGTCAAAGGCAATAGTTCCATCTGGAGCTACTCTAGGGGATGAGGATCCATCCTCTTTAACACTTCCTTCTTGTTCATTATCTTCACCTCGGTCATGTTCTGATTGACCTAGAGTTTCTCCTTCCAGAATTGGATCTCCAGGAAGGACATTTGGGTCTCTAGTTGTATCTTGTAACCAATCTTCTTCTTCTCCTAAAGTTTCTTTACCATTCCTAAGTTTAGGCATGGTGCTTTAATTTTGATTTCAGCAAATATATATATATATATATATATATAATATATATATATATATATATATATGCAACAAGCTTAAGAGGTATATATTAATTATATACCTACTACAATATTTAAAATGAAATGTTTTTGGTTTTTGCTATGTTTTTTAGTTTTTTTTTTTTTAGTTTTTGTAATAATATTGTAAAGACAACAAATAACACAATAAATGCAAGAAATAGTAAGACTGAAAGTAAATGATCTAGTTTTCTATAAACAATTTATAAATATCATTAATGGGCTCTAGTTCTTCAGGAGTCATGAAGTGTTCTTCTTCAAATTGAAAGTTTTCTTTTAAAAATTTAATGAAAAGAGCTATAGTGATATTATTTGTCTCAGATGCTGGTTGATAAAAGTAAAGCTCGTGGCAATACTCTCGATATAACACAACTCGAGGAATTCTATTCCATATTTCCCTATCCTTAAGAACAACCTCTTGGTCTTCTACAAGACCTAGGAACTGGTGTACAATGGCTGCGTTCTCGAGGTATTCCTCGAAGGTGAATAATTCTGAAGATACAAGAGCTCTCCTATAAGCTAACCATCTATGGCAGGCTCTCTGAAGTTCATGATAAAAGACTAGTTGATGAGGATCCAGGATTCTATCTAGGACTAGCCTCTTGATTTGTTTAAGTTCTGTTGACCTAGATGAGATGACACTAAGTCTTCTATCAAGTTCGTCCCACAAGAGTTGATTTCTATCTGTTTCAGGCACACTAAGTACAGAATTGACTTCTATGGCTGCCAATTGGTTTTCTACATTTATAGTAACTGCTAATATTTTCTTAGGAGCTACCATCTAATATGCAACTTATCAATTTGAAAGGATTTGAAATGCATCTATGTTTTAGTTGTTTTATTTTTTATTTTTTTTTGTTTTTTGTTTTCAAAAGGTTTACAATGCATTCACGTCGGGTTCACCAAAATGTATCGCTCCAAATTTTTCACACCCTTACCTTCAGGCTATAGGATCCGTGCCCGGAAGGGGGATGTGAAAAGGATGTCATGGTACCTCGGACTGAGAGGACTTGCGAAGGTCCCGCCTCTCAAGGGAGGTGTATTTTGATGATTTTTCGACGGATGGTGGGTTCACCAGGAAACATTCAATGGTAGTTTCCACGCCTAGGTTGGGAATGTGTTTTATGTGTTCGTTTTAGCCTTAAACATTCAAAATCCTAGGTTTGGCCAAATGAATCTAAATTAATCTATATGAAAATGCAGATTTAATGAATACAGAAAAGCAGAATAGGACAAAAAAATAGAGAAATTACAGAATTTTAAAGAAAAATACCTGATCCGGATGTCTGATGGAGATTCTGATGTTTGGAGCAGTCAGGATCGTCTGGAATTCGATAGAATCATCTGAGATCAGACAAGATCGCCTGAGATCTGACGAATTCATCAGACGAATTCGTCAGAGACCTGCAAATAGAAAAATAGATGCAAAATACAGAGAATGCAACTATGATAACAGAGAGGAAACAACACAAAATAACAATATGAATACTAAACAATAGTTATGAATAGAAATTCAAACAAATTATGATATTCTAATGACAAATTATGATCTTATCATGCAACTTAAGCTATATGGGTGAACTCCAAATGCAAAATAGTAAGAAATAAGGATAAAACTAACTAAAATGCAGAATAAAACAACAAAAGGTATAAGAGAAAATGCAAACTCTGGGCACTGATTGCCCCCAATGTAGATTGCAGTCGAAATCATCTGGAAGCAATGAAATCGTCTCGAATTGTGACAGGATCGTCCGAGATTTGAACGAGATCGTCTGCGACAATCTGAGCTTGCTCCGGCTGAAAATCAATGAAGTCCCTGCAAGAAAACTTCAAAATAACAAATGCAAAATGATGCTCTAGGTATTCTAATGCTCGCAAAATCAAGTTACAAGGGAATTCAGCCAGGGGGGTGCTAAGGGGATAGCTTAGGATTAAATAGGCTTAGGGGAGTGGTTAGGAGGTTGGAGATCATCCCTATTTGGGAGATCTCCAACGGGGGAGGGTCCCTAACGGCGTAGACACGCTTCTTCCTGGATTAGAGACCCGTTGGAATAGAAGCTAATTGTGCAAAATCAGTTTTGCGACAAGATCGTCTGGACGTCCTTGCCCAGACAAAATCGTCAGATCTGGGGCGATATCGTCTGATCGGAGACGATATCGTCAAACGGTCAAAACAACCTCTAAAAATGGCACAGAAAAGGGGGAAACGGATTACCCGATGGTTAACGGGTGGTTTGGGAGGTTAAAATTTTGAATTTAAATTATTTACTAGGATGAATGTAATTATTACAATTTCACTGCGCCAATTTTAGGGTGCTACAGGTAGTTCCAAAAAATATATATATATATATATATATATAAGACCCTAATAAAAACACACCTACCATACTATGACAAGAACAAAAGTTATCTATCTTCAAAACTTTACGAGTCATAAATGCTAAGTGTGCTAAGGATAGGGTCCCACTGAGTGTTCCATTTTGTAGAAAGGGGAAAGCAACACCATACAAGTATAATAAAAGATGAACTTTTATTAGAAAATTTTGCTTTTATCTTTGCAATCTACCCTCAAAATGGACTTACAACAAAATATCCTTTTCTACAAGGTAAAACGATGAATCAATGGCATTCCTTAAGCTTCCTCTTGCTACAAACAAAGATTTATGTAGGGTGTGGATGGTGTTTGAGTGTTCTTGAACTTTTCCTTGCTACCTTCAATCTTAATATGCCTACACATAGCTCAGAAAAACCACTAGTGATAACAAAAAGGGCCTTCCAAGGTAAGGCCTAAAATCTAGGAAGATGATTTACAAATTTCACAAAATCTTAGAAAAAGGTTACAAAATCAGTCAAAAACTTCATAAAACCTTAGAAAATAGCTTAATTTACCTTCCTTACCATTTTTTCACTGATTTTGAGCTTTTTTCTACTACTGATGTCCAGTCGTAAGGGGGGTGTCAATTATGACTATGCAATCATCAAGGGGTTAATGATTGTGACTATGTAGTCGATAAATGGTTGTCGATTAGGGTATTGAGGGTTGATTATGCTCTGAAACTCTTGGTGAGTCCTCCCTAATAGAAATGTTGCCTCTATTGGAATTTTAGTGTCGAATTTTTATTGGAAAGATGCACAACTACAAAATAAGGGTTAAAAAAACTCTCCAATGACCTCCATGATTTATGATAGTTTGATCTCTTCAAATATGGACACTCACACTTACAAAGCTAAGCACTTGACAAAGGGAAGCACTAGGTCTAACAAAATTTTGGTAGAATAAGGGTATAAAAATCCTCCATTCTTGTAAATTAAGGGAGAAGGAGGGTATTTATAATAATTTTCAAGGAGGGAGAGGGGGATGACAAATAAATAAGGTGTCCTTAGGTGGTAGAGGTAGGTGCATAATTTTTTTGGAGAATTTCATATGGAGAGTTGTGCACCACCCATCATAAATGTCCTTTAGTGGGGATATCCCTCACCCACCGAAGTGTCATAAAGATGCCTAGGGGAAGGAGTCCTTGAATATGATAAAACAATATAAAATTGATTTTAAATGCACCTTGGTTGATGGTAAGTGGAATTTTAAATTATTTAAAATACAAGGTGGAGGGTGGATGTATAGGTGGATTTATGAGGAAAAGTTGAGTTGGAAATTTAAATAATTTTTAGTTCCTCTAGAAATGGAGGGAAATGGGAAGGAATATGTGAGAATTAAATAAGGGGGATTTTCCATGGGACTTTCTAGGGATTGAGGGCTGATTTGGAGATTTGATGGGATTTAACCAATTGAATGTGCACATTTCTTGGGATTTTGCAAATTAAATGCTTTTGCTTGGAAGTTGCCAAAATGGAATTAAAACTGGGATTAGGTGCTTAGTTAGGGGGGTAATTAAGCTTAATAGGGATTATGAAGGATATTTAAGGAAATTTAAATTGTTTAGAATCTCTAGGAATTGGTTGTGAATTTATTATATACTTTTCTAGGATTTGGGAAGAGGATTAAGGCATAATTAGAGAGACTAAGGCCTTATTATTAAATTAATTAGGTAAATGAGAAGCCTAAATGTGATTAGGGGAATTCAAAATGGGATTAGAGGTAGGACATGGGAATTTAAGAAGAGAGAGGAAAGTTAGAGGAATTAAAGTGATTAGAAGAATTAAGCAAGGGTTGGGGGAGATTAGGTGGAATTAATGGAAATTTAGGGATTACAGGAAAATTGCAAAGGTTTGGGAGAGTTAGAATAGGGGTAGAGAAATTAACAAGAGGGCAATGAAGAAATCATAGTAGAAATTAAAATGGGTTAGAGGAAATTAAATAATATTAGGGGAGAATTAGGAGGAATAAAGGGGAATTGGTGAAAGTAGGAGAGATTAGGGAAGATTAGGGAAGAGTTAGTAGAGTATTAGGAGGAATTAGAGAATATTAAAAGAAATTGGGAAAAAATAGGAAGGATTAGAAGAAATTAGGAGAGATAAAAGGAGAATTAGAGGAAATTAGAGACTTTTAGAGGAAAGTAGAAGGAATTAAAGGGGAATAAAGAGGATGAGAGAGAATTAAGAAGAGGTTAGGAGGAATTTGATAGGTCTAGAGGGAATTGGAAAGATTTTGAAAAATATTAGAGGTAAATTTGAATAATTTGGAGGAAAATAGGGGTTTTGGTAAACTTTAGAGATATTTGGTAAATTTAAGAAAACTAGAGAAGAACTGGAAGGATTGGAAGGAATATTAGATAGATTAGAGAGAAAATTAGGGAATTTGAGATATTTGAAAAACTAGAAAATAAAATTAAGAATTTTGGAGGAATTTAAGGAGTTTGATTAAAATGGATTTAGGGCATACAAAATTGACATATTTTGGGTGTCTACAGAGTCGTGTATGCAAGTGTCAAATAAAGAAGCAAAGAGTCATGATACTTGGCATAAGGAAAGGAAGATTCAAGTAACCAAAGAGTCACTCTACAATGGCTATAGATTACTCCATGGAGGAACATCTCATATATCGCATACATAGCAAACAAGGTGAGTACAATGAATATAGTGAGTATTTTTATCCTCATTGTAATAGAGGTTATGATACACTTGTAAGAGAGGTGTAATAAATAGTGCATACCAGGGTTATGCATAAGGGGTCGGCCCCGAAATCTATTTATAAAATCAAGGTGAATTGTCTTGGAATCCCGACGATATTTGTAGAAGTATACATGGCAAATTGCATTTATTTGTTTCCAAAAAATTTCAAACCGTGGCGATTTTCATTAATTTATCTCCAAAAAATTTCAAACCATGGCAAATTTTTTGTGTTGGGGGCTATGAATATCGGTTTGCAAAATCTAAAAAATGTATGGCATACTTAAAAGCGTTAGGCCGATATGAAAGACTTTAGGCCGACATGACGACCGATAGCATGACGATCGGTTGCAGGAATGTCGATCGATTATAGGAATGTTGATCGACTGTAGGCATGACGATCGACTATAGGTATACCGATCGACTATAGGCATGACGATCGACTGTAGGTATGTCGATCAACAATAGGCATGTCAATCGGCTGTAGGTATGTCGATCGAATGTAGGCATGATGATCGGCTTAAGGCATGTCGATCAACTAGAGGCATGACGATCGGTTGCAGGTATGACGATCGACTATAGGAATTCTGATCGGTTGTAAGCATGATGAGCAATTTAGGAATTCTGAGTGGCTACAAGTATGTTGATTGGTTACAGTCATGATGATCAGTTGCAGGTATGACGATCGACTGTAGGTATAACGAGTGGCTACAGGCATGATGATAGGTTGCATGCGGATTGGTTGCAAGCATGTCGATGTGCTGCAATAGTGTCGAGTTCCCAGTTGGTAGCAGTGGTGCATTAGTGCCACGTGTCATCCATCCATTGACCGATTGCATGTAGAGGACATGTGTCACCCATCCAAGAGCTTATTGCATGCAGAAAAGTCTATATAAAGGGATTAATAGTCATTTTTTCATCTTTTCTATCATAGTTTTAACCGTTTTCCTCCCATTTTAATGCATTCTCACCCCTTTTCCTCTCGTTTTAACGCAATATTAACCCTCTTCCACCACTTTTATCTTGGTTTTATCATTTTCCCTTAATTTTTAAGCGATTTTTAACCCTTTTTCTCCCATTTGAAGTTTGAACCCTTTTCCACTGTATCTTCTTATCCATACCCGTACACCCTATGGCATCCCCTACAACCCCTGGAATGTTTAAAGTTAATTATAAAAACCTGGTTTTCCCCCTGATTTCAAAAATTTTATCAACATCGGGTTACGACATGTCTTGGGTCATGGACTATGGTCTTTGGGGTCTAGTTTCAATGCCGCATTTTGACACGGACATTAAACTGGTGGAGAGGATCATTGCAGCTTATAATATGGATTCGAGCAAGGTAAATCTTGTCGTCGACAACAAAAACATCGTTCTTTCTTTCACAACCACAGATATCGCCATATTGACAACATTGCCCCATGCTGGTGTTGAGCCTGTCACTTCCAAATACCAATTAACTGATGAGGACAAACTCTACTTGGAGACCAACTTCAAAGTGCAGTCAAAATATTTTCAAGGTATAACTATTTTTTTATTTAATTGAATTTAAATTCTTGTCACTGGTGTACAATTATTGATTTTGTATTTTTATAGTTACGTCCACCAAGTCCAGAAGGGGTTTGACCATACCGATGATTGAAAATAAATTTCTTCGGGCATGTTGCGAATTCTTCCTTGCTAGACTCATTCTGCAAGGAAGGCCAATAGAAATTCTGATGTGGGCCTTAGCGTATTTGGTCCATTGTATTGCACACCAAAAATTTGACTGGTCCACCTATGTCTCACATCGGATCAGATTGGAAATTGAGAACGTGAAAACCCACGCTTCACCCTCGTTGACAGTTAGCACATGCAATTATATTATTGCTTTTTTTATGAATCTTTATATAATTTATAGAACACTCCTGTACCAACATCTTGGCACTCTACCCTAGTCAATTTAGCCATGACAGAACAACAGGTTTAGGTAATTTTTTTTGTTAATATTTAAGTAAAATTTTTATTTTTCCATTGTTTGTTTTTTTGTAATTTTGACATTTTATACCAAACACAGAAAAGGGCATCCTCTTCCTCTTCAAAGTGGGATGCTGCTGTCAGAGGTTATAATCCAGAGGAATCAAGAGACTCCGAAACACCTACGGAGGAAACAACACCACCGCTAAGGAGAAGATCAACAAGGAAACATAGAAGATCTAGTTCTCCTGATCGTCGACAACCTGCGGCTGCACGTCCTGTGCCAACGGGCGTAGTTGCGCATGAGGTTTCATCTTCGGGGAGTAAGTTTTAATTACTGTCGAAACAAATTTTTCACAAATTTTTTATTATTTTTAATTAATTTTGTTATTTTTTCAGATGTACAACATGCCCACATTCCATTTGCAGCAGTAGCTATGCAAGATGTTTTTTCTTCTGCCGGTAAGTGTTATAACAAAGTTTGCAACCAATTTTCATAATTTAATTTTATAACTAGTTTTTATTTTCTACCTTCACAAATTTTCTACCTTCACAAATTTTATAACTAATTTTTATTTTTATGTTTCAAGGTCCCTTACAACAATTTCGTCAACAAAATCAACAAATGTCGCCCCCTCCTCCACAACGCCAAACTCAAATGCGAGGTCAATGCTTCCCAGTTGGAAAACACATTCTTCCATCTCGGCCATAGAGAGAAGCAACACAACAATTATTAGAGAAGGAAGCATCAAAGACTTTTTCAGGATTCGATCGTATTTCTATTGCTAATTTTACTTTTAAGGATATACCGAAAGCTTTTGGTGTTGGGTTGGATGAAGTTCCACTTGATAAAGATTACTTTTTGCAAGATAACACACCCACTACTTTTCAACTATCATAATTGCTTCATGACAAAGGAAATGAAGGTGCAGAATGTTCAAGCAAATCTCCTCCAAGGGAAACAAGCACCCGTCAGGCTCCTCCTCGACAAGAGGATGAAAGATTAAACATTTCAGAAAAATATTTGGTTTCTGATAATGTTGAATCTACAATTAAGGATTTACTACTTCCAGATATAACAAAAATGAAAAAATGGGAGTATCGGGCAAAGGTGTTGATAAAGGAAATTAATGCCCGATACAATAATTTTTCAAAAAGAGAAAAAACATTTTTGTTGTTGAAAATGAACCTGAAAATATGGAGGCTCTGCTACAGCAAGTAAAATCTGGCATTTTGAATGTGAATACATCATACACAGATGAAATTTTAAAGTTTATGATGAACAGATTGGAGAACATAAACGGTGAGGCCCAAGCTTATTACAATGAATGGGCAAGTGATAAGAAAAAGGTTGTTGTTGTTGTAGCTGCAAAGAATGTTGTTGAGGTTTGACTTAATCACTTTTGTGTTCAAAAATTTTTTGTTCTCTTTTTTAAAATGTAATTATCTTTTCATGTTGATTAACTATTTTTCCTTTTTGTAGGTAAAGTATGAAAATCTCAAGAAGCAGGTTCAAAACCTGCATGACTATCTCAGGATGGCAAAGGAGTTCTTAAACGCTTCCATGGCAATGAAAAAAAGAGCACAGGAATCAGTTCGACAAAACAACATTTTGTGGAAAATCATTATCCGCAACGGATTGGATCCTGATGTTCTGCTAAAGGAGAAGGGTAAAGAAGTTCAAGGACCAACATCTGAAGATGTTGGCAAAGAAGAAAGCACCCTTCTCGATGGAATGCAAAATGTTGAGAAGATCCTTATCAATTCTAGAGCAATTGATAGTACTGTTACCCAACCCGAGAAAAGAGTCGTTGGAATGCAGAATGTGGTTATCGTGGAAGTAGTGGATGAGGAAAAAGGAGTTGAACATGGGAAAGAGGAGGGAGGAGTCGTTGCTATGGAGACTGTGGAAGCCATTGAGAAGGCAAAAGGAGTGGAGGAAGGGGGAAAAGATTCTGAAGTGAGAAATTGAATTTTAAAACTTGATATTTCGAAAGACAATTTTAAGACATTTCATATGTTTTCATTTGAAAACAAGATACTTGCTTTTATTATTTACTATTACACTATTTACATTTATAATTGTGTGTTATTTTCATTTTGTCATTTTTATTATATTATGCTATGTTGTTTTATATTTCAATTTTCAAATGAGTTTACGAATGATATATCTATGCATGTGTTTAAATTTCAGTTTACTCATATTCATTCTTGTTGTAGTATAAAAGTGAGTATTTTCATTTCTATTATGCTATATTATTTTTATATTTCAAGTGAGTTTACAAAGGATATATCTATGCATGGGTTTCAATTTTCAGTGCATTCATAGTCATTCTAGTTGTTGTATAAAAATGTGTATGGTCATTTCTATTATGCTATATTGTTTTTATATTTCAAGTGAGTTTACAAAGGATATATCTATGCATGGGTTTCAATTTTCAGTGCATTCATAGTCATTCTAGTTGTTGTATAAAAATGTGTATGGTCATTTGTATTATGCTATATTGTTTTTTATTTCAAAGTGAGTTTACGAAGGATATATCTATGCATGGGTTTCTATTTTCAGTGCATTCATAGTCATTATAGTTGTTGTATAAAAATGAATATGGTCATTTGTATTATGCTATATTGTTTTATATTTCAAAGTGAGTTTACGAAGGATATATCTATGCATGGGTTTCAATTTTCAGTGCATTCATAGTTAGTCATTATAGTTGTATAAAAATGAATATGGTAATTTATATTATGCTATATTGTTTTTATATTTCAAAGTGAGTTTACAATGGATATATCTATGAATGGGTTTAAATTTTCATTTACCATATCTAGAGTAATATACTACATGCACTTTTCATACATATGTAGAGAAATTTTTACTAGTTATGTATGTATACAAGGTTTACTCAATGATAAAGCATAAACCATAAAAAATCACTATATTTTGTCACATCATACAACTTATGATACTAATGATACATACAGACATACATTTAAAGTCAAAGGAAAAATAACTATGTTTTGTCAACATATTCAAATAGTTCAATAACATAGCATCATTACGTATACATGGTTTTCAAATTTTCAACTTACTTAAAGTTATAGCTTAAATCATAAATATTGAAAACATAGACATGTCCATATCATTAAAAAGCAAACATGCATAATAATTGAAAATTGAATGATTATATGATTTTTTCAAATCACTGAAATTTTACAACAAATCAAATACGAAAAATCTTTGTTAATATGAAATTTCTCAAATCATTGACATATATAAATGATATCAAATACGGAAAATCACTGATAATATGAATTTATTCAAATCACTAAAATTTTACAAAATGATTTCAAATCCCAAAAATCTTAGATTATATGAATTTTTCATATAATCATTGCAATTTTTAAATTTTTGGAAGTTGATACAAAGCTTTATCGACTTCTCCAAAAGAGCCGAGAATCATTTGTGAATTTTGCGTTTCCATAATCTCATCATCACTCCTAGCTGAATCATTTTTGTCATTATCAACCATATTAGAGAGACCTCTTATTTCTGCTAGGGACTTCCAATATGTCAACGCTCTATCATAGGGAAACTTACCCACCTTGTACGATGACACATACATTCTCAAACAATTTTCCAAATTTTTGTCCAACCTATTACGAACTTTTGATTTAACAAAATTTAATGCACTGAAAACCCTTTCGTCTTCAATAGATCCCAAAATCATTGTCTGACATAATTCATATAAAATAAAGTATTCACTCATAGTATCTTGCAAGACACTACTTCGATACAATTTTTTCCAGAAATGCGTGATTGAACCAGTCTCATGTGGATTTTTGAATTGTGCAATTTGATTATCCATTGTTATTCCAAAATTGGTTGATTGATGTCTCAAAAGATCTTTGTTTAGAATACCATTGATTTCAATGCCATTTATTTCCACACTTTTAGAGAAATGTGTCATAAGATTACCCATATATTTTACAAACAACTCACTTCTACTACTATGGTCACCACAAGGATTCCAAAAATTAGGATTAACAACAACCATGGCCTCAAGTGTCTCATCTCTCTTAAAATGATCTCTTATTTCACTTGTTAATGCATTTGCAATTCTTTTCAATTTATTCTTAGTGCTATCCAAAACCTCATCGAATCCGGAATGTGTAATGGGCACTTGTTCAACATCATTTGTCAGAGTATTTAATCGCTTTTCAAAATGATATACAGGAATCAACTTTCCATGGATAGCAATACAAATATTATCGTTGATGTTGAACTTTAAAAAGTTGTTCTGTTCATTGACATTAATTAACGTATTCCAACTATCAAACTTGGGATCCTCAAAATGTTTATCGGATAAATAAATCCTGTCAATAATCATACATATTTGTTTTCTCATCCTCATGAAATCGACAATATAAATTGCCCTTTCCTGTGCAAGTTTAATCATAGTATTCATTTCTTGTAACATTGGTAGAATACCACATAATGTGAGAAGAGTTTCCAAGTCAATCATACGAAAAAGCAAATATTTTGCCTTGTCAACATCTCTACGATGTGCATACATAAACCCAACCAATGATTGATATTCTAAAAATACCCTTTTTGCAGGAAGAAACAGTGAAATCCACCTGGTTTCCACATCTTTTAACATTTTTTTGCCTTCGGTTACACCTAGAGAAAACTGTTGAAACTCTGCAAACCTTTTTGGACTGCATGAAAAGTATGAGTGTATATCGCGGATGAGTTCTTCCACTTTGGCTACATTATCAAAATTGCTCACAATTTTGTATGCAAGATTCATTCGATGAGCCATGCAATGAATAGGAATCACATATGGGGCAATGGAAGTCTGAAGCCTAACACAAAGACCATTCCTTTGTCCTTGCATTGTAGCCACACCATCAGCTCCAACACAAATTAACTTTGTGGCAATTTCCTTTTCATCCATTCCGGAAATATCCTTTAAACTGGTTACAACAACATTATAAATATTTTCCGCATTACAATTTTCAATCATCTTATGTAGTGCTAGTAAATGAGGTTGTCTCAAATGATTTTTGAATGTGTAAACATGTATGCAAATCCAAGATGTGTTGTCAACATTTGTTACCTCATCAATGGAAAGTGAAATAAATTTGGCTTGTTTCACTTCACTCTCTCGCCCCCCCCCCCGCCCTGGCTAGTTGAAGTATTTCCTTAAAATCAGCAAAATCAGACATGGGTCGACCTTTTTTTAGAATATTGTATACAATAGCAAACCGCAATTTCTTTGAGGCTAATACAGTCTTATTAATTTTTTGAAATTGTGCCTCGATTGTTCCACCCTTCTCAATGAGAGTTTGTTTTTGTTTCATTGCTTTTTCATATTCAAGTGCATATCTCACATGCACACATTCTGATGCATCCTTCCACCTATGAGATCTATTAATTGTTCCATCACTTCGTATTTCTTTGATGTAAACTTTCCCACAGTGTTTTTCTATTGTGTCTTTCTTATTTTGCAATAAATGATCCTTTCCCAGCTTCCATGTACAAATAATGCATTTACACACATTCAGTTTCTCATCTCACTCAATAAAGGGGTATAACCATGCCCATTCATTTTTAAAATCCCTTCCAATAGTCCATTCGCTTATCTTTTGACGTTTAGATTTTTGACTACAAGATTCCCCAAAGGTCTGAATTTTAATTGAACTATCTTTTTCTCTTTTGGTTGATGTGTCTGAATTTAAAATCTCCTGAAGTGGTTGTTGAATGTCATTATTAGGAAAATTATCATGTGGTCCCATATCATCTGTTGGAATATCTTTGAGTGAATGCACATCAAGCTCGACAATGTTTACTGCATTCAATGTTTGGTGTTCTCTATCATTTTTTGTTGTAAAAAAGGCACTATTTTAAAGAATTAACAAAATACAGTTTTACAAAGCATTTAAAAAGAGGTAGATAAGAAGAAAACCATTTATCTATTCATAGAGAAAGGTTTTACATTTAAGAAGAACAGAAATATTAAAAAACTGATGGTAAAAGGTGTTTGTACCTGCAAGTTGTGTAGAATCTGTAGAGATTGATGCCTCATTGCATTTTGATATTTGTGTAAAATATTTTAGAATTGTCTTTTTACAAGAATATTGGCCTTCCTTCTTTCCATATTCAGTAGGTGACATTGTATCTATAAATAAAAACCTTCAGATGTTAGGAAATGTATATGAAATTGAAGGAAAATAGCAGACATCCCTCAAGACGAACCTATGTTGCCCTATAGAATGACATCTGAAAGACAAGAAGTAGTATGAAAAGAAAATGCTCCTAACACACAACATGACAGGGATACTTATCGACCACAGTTGTAGATAGTGCTTCTACATTGCGTATGAAACATACTCTAAGAGACAAGAAGCAGTCTCTGACAAGAGAAATGCTCCTGACACACAACCAAATGACATTGATAGTTGTCTACCACAGTTGCGTATAGTTCACCTACAGTACCTATGAAACTGTAGAAAAAGAGATTTGGACAAAATAACAATGGAAGAAGAATACTCTACCAATTTTTAGTCATGAATCCTCTACAACCGATAGGCTTTTATCTTATAAATTTTATCGTATGAGTTTCATATCAATATTAAGACTTGAAAAGTCATCAATGGTATCAGAGCTACAACAAGACGTTTTATGCATAGGGTAAATTTTTTTAGTTGCATAATCATTTTTGTCCAGATTAATGAAATTGGTTTAGAGTCTATCTACTTTAAAGGGAGATAGACCTAGAATCTAAGGTATAAAAGACTAGAGTCTTTCCATAGTCGCAGGAACAACTAATGAAGACTAAGAATCAACTATAGAATATTTCTTGTTAGCTTTTGAGGATATATGTAGTGGTAGAGATCTATCACAAGTCCTAATAATATGCAAAAAATATGAATGATTGGAAATTTACAATATGACTAAAATATATTATAAATATAAAGTGGTGAAAATACAATGCAGGATGGAGGTGATGGTCACTTCATTAATATAAGCTAAAGAACTATAATGTGCTCCATAAATGAGTTCTACCACTATCTACTACTCTCTATTGTAAAAATGTTTGATGTACTTGATCTACACTATGAGGCCCTTTATATAGGAAGATAGATTCCTTGGCCAACACTCTACCTAGTTGTACAAGGGGACACCTTGCACATTACAACTTGCATGTTGACACTTGTGCATTTATTACATTGCTTGAAGTAACTAGCTAAATTCCCCCTAAAGTAATCTCCTACTCTAACTATGTACCAAAGGTGGTACATTTACATGACCCAAATGATGTAATATACTCTAACACCCCTTGTATTATATTATTTGGGTATTTGAAGACTTCAATATTCAATATGGATCTTCTTCTTGCTCTTGGAGTTTGTATTCTCCTTCTCTATTTTTTGTAACTTGTTCAAGAAAGTAGTTAGTGTCTTCATAACCTGTTATCCTTGTTGAAATAGCTTTGATCATAATCATTTGTAGGTTCTTCCAGTTCTTTTATTTCTTCTATCCTTTGAGCTAGGTGTCCTTTCTGATTCCCTTTTCGATACTCCAATTGAGGATAATTGGTTGGACACTGAAATTTCTTCCAATGAGGATTATTTTGATATTATCGTGGTTGAATTTTGCTTCCATTTTTCATCTTATTTCTTTGATTTTTATTTCTAGGATTGAATTAGTACTATGACCTTATATTTTGCATATCTAACAATATATGTTATTCCATGGTCTTCATCATTTTGATGATGAAGCAATATTTCCCTGTGGAATATATTTTGATGTCAATGTAGTATTAGTAATTTCATCTTTAACTAAATTCTCCACCTCATACTCTTGAAGAATATTGATTAGGTCATCAAAAGAAGTATCTTTACTTAGGACTTGTAAATATGTAACCAAATGCTTGTAGCTTTCTGGAAGTGATCTCATGGTTACTTGGGTAAGAAATTCATCTTTAGTCTCTTCTCCTAAGGTTAATAATTTCCTCTTTAATATCTACTACCTTCCTTAGTAATAGTTTTATGCTCTTGCCACTGTTCATTTTTAGGGAATGTAGTTGAGATTGAAGATGAAGGATAGTGGCTTTATTTTTTCCTTTGAAAATATTTTCTAAGATTTTCCAAGTTTCTTTAGATGTCTTTGTTTAACTAATATAAGATTGTATTTCATCATTGATAGCAAAGGTTATTATAATTATGGCTTTTGCATCATTGTATTCAAACTTATGAATCTCAGTATCACCTATGCTTGGTATTTTTGTTGTTCCTTAAACTATCTTCCAAATTTTTTCATATACTAATATTGCTTTTACCTTATTTTTCTAGAAGTAGTTTAGACCTTTAAGTAATTGGAATTCTACAAGAAAGAATTTGTTTGATGTCATGATGATCCTTGTGGTCTCTTTTTAAATTCCCTAGTATATAATATAAAGTTCTTTTTGGGAATAATAGTTTAATATTGGGTTGATTTAGTAAAGTTTTGTAAACAACAAAAATCAACTTCTATTACTCCTTATTTATCCTATTGAACTAACCACTTGTTAATTTGATGAAGTTATAATGGTTGGATTTTTTTTGTCCCTTTAATGTGATTTTGAGACAAGTATACCAATTAATTCCAACCCTTGATATTCCTTAGTGAACCTCCTTTTATATCCTTGATATTTTATATTTAATGTTTCTAAATTCCAATAACCTAATTTGGTGTAGAATTCCTTATAACTCCCTAAGTTGGAATATTAGAAAACAATAATATTTGCAATAATATAAATTTATTTTTTCCAAGTAGAAATCCTTATTTCTTCTATGTTTTAAATTATAAATATTAAAAACTATTTTTTATGTATAATTTTCTTTTAATTTTACTTTCAAATGTGGTTTATTTATCTATAGTTTTAACCTTATATTATACCCCTTATAACTGCTTTTAATGAAAGTAAAATTAAATAAGGTAAATTATTACCTTTATAATGTTGCAAACCTTAAGTATTCGGTGCAGATTTTAGACATGGATAACAACACTCTTTAATGTTGGTCCTAGGCACTATGACAACACTCTTTAATTTCTTGACCAAGATATTTAAATTCTCTTCTATTTTCTTACATGTTGCAACTCCTTGTTGCTCTGAATGTGCTTCCCTCCTTGGTTTTAGGTGCCTTATATAGGAAGTTCTTTTTGTGAGGGGAAAGTGTCATAGGAGTTTTTTTCAATGCTTATAGGATGTATATTCCTTTCGACACTTGTAATATTTACTATTGTATGGAGGATGAACGTTAGATACTTTATTGAGCACTAATTTGACTTGGTTAAATGTGTCACCTCCTTTCTAGAACACATAATGCTTCATGTTTAACGCTCCCTTTGATTATTCCTTTCAGGCATGCAATATGTGAACGTTATTTTTAGTGATCATATGGAAGAGTTTAGGGTTTCTTTAATTATGACAAGTGGCACCCTTTATCTTTTGCATGTACCTTCCTCTTGATTCTTCTTCATTGTATTCTTGCAAGCTTCCTTAATGTATTATTGCCAACTCTTTCTTTGTTGTGTTTCCTCCTAAATGCTTTGATGATGCTTGGTATGAGAGTTGTTTCTAGATAGGATAATTAGTAGTGCTTTGGCAGAGGTCAAGTGGCTTTGAGCTAAGATAATGAGCAATTCTTTTGTGGAGGTTTTGTGACACTCTAATGATGATTTAGATTGCTCCTTGTGGACATACATCTAGCTCTTGGGTATTGTTTTATGATTTGAATTTCTCCTTCTTTCAAGTTGTTGTATTTCTACATTTTTGGATGATATCTTCTCCCTATGCTATGATATGTATGCTTTGTAGGTGGCTCTCCAAACCATGGATGATGTGAGCTCTTTTGACCTTGCTTGGATGATGCTTCTCTATGGCTACTTTGAGATATTCCTTGTTTGTGAAGAATGTATATTTATGAAACTTACACCTTGTCTGTTTTACCATGTAGGATAGAATATTATGGTGCAAAATAATGTAAATAAAATTTGTAATAGAATACCTTATTTTTGGACCTCCTTTTGCAAGCTTTTCTATTGGTTTTAATGGTGAATGTCTTGTAGGCAAGGGCTAATTTGAAGTTATCTCCTTTGATATACAACTCTCTCTTTTTGCTTGGTTAATATAGTAATAAATCTAATATAATAACCACCTATATAGAAGCTTTTGAAGAAGTAGTTTCTACACTAATTTTTACCTGTAAAGAACCCTTAGTGCACCTCAAATATGAGATTCACCAAGTCTCAATTTGTAGCTTTTTATAATGATTTTTATGGTGGATTTCTTCTCCACTCCTTGGAGGAATATGATATGTTTTTGGTGGCTTATTTGGACCATGAAATGCTATAGGTTTTGTACACCAAATAGTGTCTCTAGACACTTTGATAATCTGTTGGTTTTGTGCCTTTGATCTAACAATCAAAAACACAAACTAACTCTTTTGAGAGTAAAGAGTTAAATATCAACCAGTATAGTACAATGAATCAATAATATTTCTAAATTATTGCAATTAAAAGGTAATTATTCACCTTATTTATCCTATAAATAAACTCTCAAAATAATTTTGAATGCACTTAATAATATTTGCAACCTTTTTTAGAGTAATTTGTAAATAACCCTTAATGAACAATCTGTAATTTTTCACTACAATAAATGTTGTAGGATGTAGTTTTATTGCTTTCTAGATACATAATAGGTATGTGATAATTTTATTTCTTTAAAAAAATATCCAACTCCTATTTAATGTGAAAATATATCCTAAAATGAACTTTTCTTTTTGCACTTTCTTGAATACTGTAACATGAGCTCTTCTCCTTACAACTTTAATCCAAATATGATGCTTAATGGAATTTTATAATGAACCCTAATTTGAAGTTCAACTAATTGCACCCAAATTGCTTACATTTAATGGCTTCTATATATGATGTAGAACGAAAAAGCAAAAAACTAAAATATTGATAAAACCGAAAATGGGGTGTAGTAGTTTTTGGAAAAGATCTTGGTGTTTAGAATCACCAAGTTGTTGCCTTGAGATGAATGAATTTTGTAGCTTCTTGTTGGTTGTCCAAAAAATCTTCTTGCTTCACCAAACTATGTTCTTGAACCTTCTGTCTTGAGCCTAGGGTTTGGTGGTTTTATCCTTCTAGTGGTATTCAATTTTTTATAGTAGATTCAGAAAGTCCTTGCTTCTGATTTGTGCCTTCTAGCTAGGAAAGGTGATCTCAAAATATCTTGGATTTGGTAGGCTTCTTCTTGTGTTTGAGTCCTTAAATATTCCTCTTGACTTCAAATAATATCTTCTTCTCAAGATTCTTAATATCTTGATATCTTCATTATATTCTTCTTCAATATTTAGCACTCTTTACCAAATTCTTCTCCTATTGGGCTTGTTGTCGAATGGAAATAATTGTACCAAGTACTTCACTATCAGGAGCTTCTCCTTGATAGTGGATTTATCTAATGAATTCTTCTAGGAACTTATTTTATGATGCTTCTTCGAGCTCTACAACAAGGATCTCCAAACATTCTTTTTTCCTCCTTGAGACCTCTTTAAGGTCTTCAATATTGAAGATTCTATGGTCTTCAAAATGAGACCTTTTCTTCAACCTTCTGCTTGTGGAAGTGTTGGTAATGAGATCTTCTAGGATCTCAAAAATTTGTTGCTTCTCTAATTAGAAATAGGAATTTGCTAGTTCCTATTTATCTCTTCCATGACTAGAAGTTTTCCAATGAGATCTTCTATGGATCTCTTCAGATTATTCATAAAGAAGTCTTTAATCAGTAAAGGAGATCATCAATATCCTATTTCATGGACTCTTCTTTATATTTTTCTTTAGGAACTCTTCTTTGGATTATTCTTTAGGAACTCTTCTTTGGAGTCTTCTTTTGGATCAGGAACTCTTCTCTGGAGTTTTCTTTAGGAACTCTTCTCTAGAGTCTTCTTCTAGATTTTTCTTTATAATTAAGGCTTTTGTGGCCCTTTCCTCTAGATCAAGGCTTATGTGGTCTTTTTCTTCTGGATCAAGGCTTCTATGGCCTTTTCTTCTGGTACAAGGCTTCTATAGACTTTTCTTCAAGTTCAAAGTTTCTATGGTCTTTTCTTCTGCAATGTGAAGTTTTTCAAACAAGTAATGGAGATCTCCAATCTCCAAACTTCACCATGACTCTTCTCCTCAAGTCTCTCCTGCACGGATCTACAATTTCTATTTTCCTGCAATAATAAAAACTAATCTCTACATGAGGAAATCACATAGAATTTCAAGCAACGAAGGTGAAATCCTTCTCTATCTATTGTAGGAAGTGTCCCAACTTCTGAGAGTTAATTTTTTGTAAAAAATAATCTTTAGACAGTTTTAGAATGAAAATATTCTAGATCTCTTGAGATCAATAGTTTTCACTAGTTGATTCATCAAACTAGTGGAATGAATGTTGAGTCCTAGTCTTCATGAGTTTTCTGCAACTCTATGGAAAGACTCTAGCCAAATGTAATCTCAAAATTTTGTAATTGAGATTTGTTTTAGTCCTCACCTGTGACTCTCCCTATTTCTATCTGGATACACCATGGATTTGATACCACTGTTATCTTTTGAGGATATATGGAGTGGGAGAGACCTATCACAGGTCCTAATAAGATGCAACAAATATGAATGAATGGAATTCTATAATATGACTAAAATATACTATAAATAGAAAGTTGTAAAAATACAATGTCATATGGAGGTGATGGTCACCTCCATTAATATAAGATAAAGAACTATATTGTGCTCTATAAAGGAGTTCTACTACTATATACTACTCTCTACTATAAATAGTTTTATGTACTTGATATACACTATGAGGCCCTTTATATAGGAAGATAGATTCCTTGGCTAACACTCTACCTAACTGTACAAGGGGACACCTTGCATATTAAAACTTGCACATTGACACTTGTGCATTTATTACATTGCTTGAAGTAACTAGCTAACTTTCCCCTAAAGTAATCTCCTACTCTAACTATGTACCAAAGGTGGTACATTTACATAACCCAAATTATGTAATATACTCTAACATTTCCACTAGGTTTAAGGATAACCAATGAAGACTAGGACTCATATTTGGGTGAATGAACTTGATTATAGATGATCATTACATAGAATTAGCCAGTTCTTGATAGTAGAATATTTTTGGGGATAGATAATCCTTGACAACTAATTTCTATCAACACTCAAAATAAAGTTGAAGGATTCAGTACAATCAAGCTATCTTGGTTGGAGCATCAGGGAATTTTATAGTCACCTTGATATTATTGAAGTTCTTAGGTGTGATCTAAGGCATTGTTATGATATATATTAGTCATAAAAAGTGTGAGAAACTTCCTACAATATATAGAGAAGAATTTTATCTTCAAGTGTGAGAAGGTAGAAAGCTTTCATCAAGAAGGGATTGATTTAAGTTGTAGACTACTTTTGATTCAGGACTTTGAGAGAGGCCTTAACAAAGACAGATAGATTGAGGTTACCTATTTTAGAATTTAATTCATAATAGAGGCGGTCTATGATAATATTTTAGGTCTTGAAGATAGACTTTGACATGGTCATTTTGGGTTTTGAAGGTAGACCTTGACATAATTGATTCAGGTCCTAAAGGTAAACCTTGATATAGTGATTTTAGGTCTAGATGACAAACCTTGACATAAAGAAGGATTTAGGTCTTGAAGGTAGACCTTGAAAAAGAAATATTAAGGTCTTAAAGATAGACCTTGTCATTGATATAGTGGATAGAGGTCTGAAGAAAAAGTCCTTGATATAATTTTTAGTGATATCAAAGATTTAGGTCATATTGACCTTGACATTAGTTCAAGAAGCCAATATTATAGGATTTATACCCTTCAGATAAAGATTTCCATAGTAAATATATGTGGCCCTTATTAGTGAAAACAGAAGAGGCCATATACAAGCCCCTTATTAAATAAAATAAAGGAGGCTTGAATATAGATAAGATATGTAGGTTTCAAAGAAACAAAGAAAGAGGCTTGAGGCCATTAAAGGAAGGCCATGATAAAAGAAAAATTTTGATATTGAATAAGCTCTATTCATCCTACAAAATAAATAAAAGTGGATATGGATCCTAGATAGCAAGAAAAGTTTCAACAATATAGTAAGCGATCATTCTTAAAGCCAATAGAATAAAGTGCAGTCAAAGATTTAATTTTTAGGGTGCATCCAAAGATCAAAGTTTTAGGGTACAGCAAGTAGAAGTGTTTTAGAGTGCAATTACAAATATTAAATCTCATGGTATAGGTTGAGGTGTAAATATTAAAGTGTAACAGGAAGAGTGCAACCATTCTATCTACGTCAATGTGAAACCTCGAGGTAGAAGCATTATCGCTATTGTATCCCTATGTGTTGATTGACCTAAAAGCATAGCAAAGCATTAGCTTGAGTACATGAGGAAGTAAACAATACAAAATGCAAGGAAAACTTAGCTAATTCATGCCATTACTAGAAGCCACAATTGCATAAGGAGAAGCACCTCGCCATTGCTAGAAGCCACAGTTGTAGAAGAAGTGTTATTCTATATATCATAGTTACAGAAGATGAAGTGTCATTTCAAGCATCATTGTTGTAGTAGGAGAAGCATTTTTCCAAGCTCTAAATAATATCAAGCACCAAGGAGGAAATTCACAGTCATGGTAAACTCAAAGAGATGCAACCAAGGAAAGAGGAACCACTAGTGCACAGGATAATAGCACCAAAAGTCATTCAAACACCATTTGAATGTTTTTTGTAATGCCAATGAAATGAATGAATAGTCGTAGAGAGGTAGAAACTTTTTGGTTTACCACTTGGTAAGGAAAAATCAATGAATATTAAGATACTCAACAATTTTCTCTTCCTATAACAGAACCGTTAGGAGCATTACACATCAAGCGAATATTGGAAAATCAAACGTCTCACCTACTCAAATAAAAATATCCATAAGGTTCATTACAATAAAGAGGATAAATCAAAGCTTTTCCACATGCTCGAGGAATCAATACAATAGGGAGAACAAAATACATTCAAGCATTTACAAATTTGAAGACAGTCAAGGCATGCATTCAAAATTCTTGGAAGGTAATAATATTTAGGGTTTCCAAGTTAATTATTTAGGAGAGATAAGGTTGGGTAAAATATTTAATGCTTTATTAAGAAGTTTAATGGTTTTATTAATTATTAAGGAGAGATAAGGTTGGATAAATAATTTAGTGTTTTATTAAGGTTTTATAAGGAGAAATAAGGAATATTAATAAGATTTTATAAATTAGGAAGTTATTTATCAAAGCTTTGTTATTAAGGTTAGGATAGGAGTAATAAGTTTGTGTTTAAGTTATATTTGGAGTGATAAGGATTGATTAGTTTGATTATTTTTGTTTTTCTAAATTGGAGTTATAAGATGTTTATAATAGTTGTTTTAATATTTTTCTATTAAAGTTTTTTAAGAGTGGAGTGATAAGGTATAAGAATTAGTTTGTTTAAAATTTTAAAAGATTTTGAAGTTTATTAAATTTGGTTTTTTATTTGAAATTAAAATATTATTGAATATTTGCAAATTGATTTAATTTGGGAGTCAAAAGGAGTTCTACTTCAAAATTTAGAAATTTAAATTTGCAAAATTTATATTTTCTTAGTTTCTAAATATTAGGGAATTATAAGGAATTCTACTTCATAGGTTTTGTAACTTAGAAACTTTGAATTTATTTAAAACCTAGGGAGTCATAAGGTAGACTACATCAAAGGAAATATTTTCTTAATATTGTTTGCATATTATGGAAGAAATTGTTAAGAATGCATTCAATAATGAAGATATAGTAAAAAAACTTAAAGGTTGTTTTCTAAAAATGATAGATGATTTTGATAGTAAGGAGGAATCAACAAGATTATAGAATAATAAAGAGAATATACCATTGGATCTTGTTACTAAAAAATCTTATTCATCAATTTCATCAATAGAATCTCCACCCTACCAAAAAGCTGAATTGGGTACCTAAAATCCAATTGATAATGTTGGTGCGGGCAGGGCTGGGTGCGACTCCCGGGTGACTTTGACGGTATATAACCCCCTGTTCGTGGTCTCTCAGGCCAAGGCGGCCCTGCAAGGGGTTTTTTGCTTAAAAAAAAAATGTTTGCTATATAAAGGCATAGAGAATACATATTTCAAGGATGGCCATGGTTATTTGGTAGATCAAGGTTCTTCATGAAGCCTTAGCATACAAAATTTAAAGCAAAGTAAATACCATCAATTGGACCTGTTTGGGTTAGGCATTTTGGTCTACCAGCAAAATTATGGAACGCACAAGTCCTTGCTACAATTGGTAACACCCTAAGAACTTTCATGATAATATTTGATAGTACTCAAAAGTTTGAACATTTAATTTATGCATGAATATGTGTGTTGATAGATTTTGACAAATAAATCCTAGAAAATATCACATTACAATTTGGGGATGATATATGGGAACAATAGGTGGACTATGATAATATTCCCTTTAGATATAGAATTTACCATGAATATGACCATCTGGCTAAGGATTGCCCACATAAATTTTAGTAGTAAGAGAAATAAGATAAGGAACAGAAGGGATTCCAAATACCAAAGAAAAAATACATGAAAACTTGTAACTAAGGAGAAGGAAGTACTTTTTGCAAACATGTTTGGAATCCTAGCCATGGATTACCTCCCAGATAAAGAAGAAGATGGAGTTGAAACTAAAATTTTGGAAACATAGTTTATGGAAGTACAAGGAGAAAAAATATGCAAAAAGTGAAAATATAAAAGGAGAAAATATTGATGGGGTAAAGTAGTAACAAGGGAGAACTAAACCAGATGACTGGAAGGATATTTCTATCCTTATGTTTAAAAGAATTTCTCAGATAATTATAAAGACGAGCAGAATGACGAACGAATATATCGAATAGGAAAATGCAGTGATTGAATTTAAATAAATCAATGCCACTCAAGGTGGGCACACCCTCGCCTTATAGGCAGTTGCGATAAACGCCAATGAAACTTAGAAAAATAAAAGATGATAGATCCAAATAAACTATTGAATCAATATATATATTAAATGTTAAACTCTTGGAAGCGTCGGCTATGTTTGGACTGCAACATGACTCCCCTCCTCGAAAAGCTTTGTCCTCAAAGCTGGAAATGTCTGGAAGATACTTTTAGGTTCCCATGTGGCATCCTCCTCTGATAAATCTTGCCATTTAATGAGAAATTCATGAATCTGACGTGATCTCAGTTTTTGGATTCTATGTTGTAGTATATCTTCTGGTTGGAGATGTATGCGTCCTTCCTCATCGAGCACTGGTAATTCTGATTGACTTTGTACTTTTTGACCAATTACTTTTTTGAGACATGAAACATGAAATACCGGGTGTATTCGTGAAGATGTAGGTAGCTCTAATTGATAGGCTACTTCTCCAATGCGGCGCACAATTTTGTAGGGACCATAGAATCGTGGGGCCAACTTTTGGCTGGACTTTATCTTTAACGAGGATTGTTTGTAAGGTTGCAACTTTAGGAACACCCAATCACCTATATTAAAAGTTCTCTCTGATCGGTGCAAGTCTTGTTGTTGTTTCATACGATTATGTGCTTGGACTAAATTCTCTTTGAGGATGGTGAGTGTAGACTGCCTTTGTTGGAACCAATCATCCACTTTGGCTACTTTGGATGATCCCTATACGTAATCTGCGACTTTTGGAGGTTTGGTGCCATACAATGCTTCAAATGGAGACATCTTAATTGAGTAATGGTAAGAAGTGTTGTACCACCATTCGGCCAATGCTAACCAATGGCTCCATTGGTATTGTTTATCTTGAGCAAAACATCTTAAGTACGTACCCAAACATTTGTTAACTACTTCTGTTTGACCATCTTTCTGTGGATGGTAGGCTGAAGACATGTTCAATTTGGTACCACTAAGTCGAAATAATTCCCACCAAAAGTTACTAGTGAAGATGGGATCTCTATCACTTACAATATTTTTTGGCATACCATGTAATTTGAAAATTGAATCCATAAATACCTTTGCCACCTTGCTTGCGGAAAATGGATGTTGTAAAGCCTGAAAGTGAGCGTATTTGGATAACCGGTCTACGACAACGAAGATTACTGTCCTGCCTTCTGACTTTGGAAGACCTTCAATAAAATCCATGGATATATGTTCCCACCGTCATTCAGGGATGGGTAATGGTTGTAACAATCCTGGTGATTTGACTGTTTCTCCTTTATTGCGTCGGCAAACTTCACATTCTGCTACCCATTGTTTGACTTCTGCTTTTAATCCTTTCCAACAAAATGATTGTTTGACTCTTAAATATGTCTTCAAAAATCTTGAATGTCCTACTGATGGAGAGGCGTGTGATTCGTCTAGGATCTTTGATTTGAGTTCTGAATTGTGTGGAATATAAATGCGGTTTTTCTTCCGGAGGATTTTATCTTCATAAGAGAACAAAGGGTGTTTAGAGGACCCTATAGATAATTCTTGAATTATCTGAGCAGTTTCGCTATTGGACAACCATTCATCTTGTAATTGATTCACCCATTGGGAGCAAGGACCTGAAATAGCGTTAATGACTACTTCATCTTCATATTTCCTGGACAGCACATCGGCAGCTATATTTTCCTTCCCTTTCTTGTATTCGATAACAAAATCATAGCCCAACAGTTTGGTTAACCACTTATTTTGTTCCGGATATGAAAACCTTTGCTCAAGAAAATGTTTGAGGCTACTATGATCTATTTTTATAATGAAGCGGCTATTGATTAGGTAGTGTCTCCATTTTTCTACTGCGTGCAGGATAGCCAACATTTCTTTTTCATATGTTGATCTTCCCAAATTTTTCCCTGACAGCTATTTACTTTCAAATGCCAATGGATGACCTTCTTGCATGAGTATGGCCCCAATTCCTGTTCTTGATGCATCACATTTGATAATAAATGGTTTGTGAAAATTGGGAGTTGCTAATCTTGGAGTTGTGCACATGGCCTTCTTAAGAGCTTCGAAGGCTTGAGAGGCCTCTCGTCGACCAACAAAAAGCATCCTTCTTTGTGAGTGCGGTGAGAGGTGCTGCAATCTTACCATAATTTTGTACAAACTTGCGATAGTAGCTCGTGAGACCCAAAAAACCACGAAGTTTCTTGATGGTTTTAGGTAAAGGCCACTCTTGAATTGCCTTAATCTTATTGGGATCCACTTTGACGCCCTCATGTGAAACTATATGACCAAGATACTCGACTTCTTGAACACCAAATGAACATTTGGAACGTTTAACAAATAATTTTTCTTTGTGTAAAATGTGAAGGGCTTTATCCACATGATGTAAATGGTCCGTCCATGTTTTGTCTGTATATGAGAATATCATCAAAAAAAACTAACACAAACTTACGGAGGAGTGGACCGAAACACTTGGTTCATGAGACTTTGGAATGTGGATGGTGCATTAGTGAGACCAAAAGGCATGACCAAAAATTCGTAATGACCTTCATGAGTACGAAAGGCCGTTTTGGGAATATCTTCTTCTCTAACACGGATTTGGTGAAAGCCAGAGCGAAGGTCTAATTTTGTAAAAAAATTTGCACCATGCAACTCATCTAATAGGTCATCTATGACGGGGATAGGAAATTTGTCCTTGATAGTGAGTTTATTGAGAGAACGAAAGTCGGGACACATACGCCAAGAGTTATCTTTTCGTCTAGCCAGGACTACAGGTGAGGAATAAGGACTAGTGTTGTGACGAATGACTCCATGATCCAACAATTCTTGAACGATCTGTTCGATTTCTGTCTTTTGTGGTTGAGGATAGCGATAAGGACGATTGTTAGGAGGAACACTCCCGGAATCAAATGGATGGCATGGTCATGAGATCGTTTAGGTGGTAATCCTTGAGGTTCTTGGAAAACCTCTTCGTAATGTGTTATGATGTCTTGTAACTCTGGGGCAATAATATCCGAATTTGCTGGAGATTGTCTTTCCAAACAATTAATTTGAGCTATAAACCCATATCCACCCTTTTTTAACATCTTCTCCATACTATGAGAGCTCACCATTTGTGATGGAGGAGTAGTAATGCCTTGTAAGCGAATGACTCGTCCGTTTTCCTTCCATTCCACAAATAATTTTTTGAAGTTGAAGCTAACCGTGTCTAATGTTTCCAACCATTCAACTCCCAAAATGACATCCGAGTTCCCCAAGTTCATGACAAAAAGGGATCCAAACCAAGTATAAGTTCCCATTTTTATGGAAACTTGAGATGTGCGACCAACACATTGTGCGTTCACCCCGTTGGCCACTAGAACCTGGAATTTGTCTTTGTTGGAAGAGTTAATGAATAAATTCAAAGCTTTTGTGGTTTTGATGTCGATAAAATTGTGGGTACTACCGAAATCAATTAGCACATTCACCTTTTTCAGGCGGAGAAATCCCGGTACCTTGATGGTATGGTGGGCGGTTAAACCCATGAGAGCATGCACGAAAATCGCCATTGTATCCTCTTCTTTTTCTTCGATAGTACATGGTAGGTCTTCTGGCATAGGTTCTTCTGACTGGTAAGGTTCTTCCTCTTCTCCTTCACATTGATCACCTTCAATATGAAAGTTTTGTTTTTGGGCACATGCTTGTTCCCTGGGGTGATGAGTGCGACATTTATAGCAAAAATATCTTGATGGTTGATCATTTCTACGAAAGGAATTGTTGCGATATGAAGGACGACTATAAGTTTCACGCCGCGTAGACAACTGATGTCTCTTCTCGGCTAGCTTGGCTATTCTTATACAATCGTTCAGCAAGGTTGGATTGTGCATGTCTACCTCTACTCGAATACTTTCTTTCAAACCATTGCGAAAGGCTCCTACCACTATGTCGGGACTGAGGTCTAGAGTGTATGGTAGTAAACTGGTAAACTTCGAAACGAATTCGCTAACTGACCCTTCTTGTTTAAGGGATAACAGTCGTACTATGTATGATGATGTAGCTCCTTCATCAAATCTTTCTAAAAAAGAGGTAGTGAATTTTCTCCAACTAATAGTAGCTCCTTTCTCTCGTTTAAGCCATACAAACCATTGGTAGGCCTCAGTGCCAAGTTTTGATGCAGCGAAAGGAACTTTATCAATTTCCTTAATTTGATATAAGTCAAGAATGCCTTCCATTTTGGCTATCCAACCACGAGGATCATGACCTTCAAAAGTGGGCATATCAATTCATGGAAAATTATTATTAGGGCCTCTCGGTTGTTGATAACCCGTATCCCTTTCTTGATTTTGGTTATACCGCTGTCTCTGATAGCGATCCCTGTAATTATCCGAATCACCTCGTTGTTGTTCCCAATTATCATTAGGATCGATATTTTCTTCATTCCTTTGGGCATGGGAGTGATTTTGAGAATTAGTATTGGGATTATGTTGGTTTTGTGCTTTTACTAAGTCTTTTAGGAGGAGACCAATTTCGTTCATACCCTCTAGTAAGAGTTGAAGAGAATCATCGTTGGAAACGGCTGAGTTACTTGAGTTTCCTTGTGTGATGTTTTCGTGAGTTGGGGGAGGATTAGTAGCCATAGGATCTACTAGTGGATGATGTGGATTATAACTACCAATTTTAAAAGGAGAAAGAGAATTTTTAGTACCTGGACTGCGATTAGGTCTTCTTGTGTTGTTATTGGTCGTTTTCGAGCTTGATAATCGACCGTCAGATCCCTTGATCCACTGTTTGCTCATGCACTTGTTAACATAACCCGCTTAGGAACCCTTGAACTTGGACTGCCATAGAATGTGATGGAATTTTAATCAAAAATTTGGTTTTCGCTACAACTGTCGCTCCAACTGCGACGCGGATTGGAATTTGGGGTCCTTCTTTGTGACAGCTTTTGACCACTTTGACTGCAATTTTGATAACTTTTCTTGACAACACTTTTAAGACATGACCCAGTTAACCACTGCAATGAGGACGCCGAACACTAAGTGGACACTGATGCGAGAACACGATAGCTGGACGTGAGGATACGAACGGACCAACGACATGCGGCGGACGCGACACAGAGGGAACACCAAATTATGACACAGACACGATGACCAAACAGAGGACTAAATGATGACACGGACGCGATGAGCGAATGGAGGACGCAACGATCGAATGAAGGACTAAACGACGACAAGGACACGATGATCGAATGGAGGACACGATGATCGAACAAAGGACTAAACGATGACACAGACGCGATGATCGAATGGAGGACTAGACGACGACACAGACGCGATGACCAACTACGACCAACAACGACACGATGATCGAATGGAAAACCCAATAACGACACGCTCCAAACGACATGACAATCGAATGGAAAACCCAAGGATGCATGCTCCAAACGACACGCACATGGAATGCAACTGAGGATGTGACCGAAGTCACAAACTTGAAGGTGCGACTAATCCCCTATAAGCACCTGAATCGCTGTCCCACAGCGAATGTGGGATATATATCCCGAACAAAAATTAAAAAAAATATCGTACCTTAGGAAAGCCTTTTAATTAAACGTAAATCGCGCACTGTGATTGGCCAAAAATTGCTTGGTGTTCATGCGCTGGTTTTACGAGGATTTATCTACGCGGAAGACTACGATTTTAACCTGGAACGCGGAACGTCGTGACTGCAGCTCAGGTGGTAACCGGATATGCGACAGGACAACGCTTGGCGAAGAATCGAGCAATAGGACCGGATTATGGCTGTGAGAGAAGGCGAAACACTTACTGGGCTGGCCACGAACTGCAGCGCAGTTGTGTCAACGAACCGAAGAACCAGAACCGAAAGTTTTTGCGTTAGAAGAATTCGGAGCAGCTTGCGGGAAATCGAGCCTGAAATCTGATATCACTTGGAAGGATATTTCTATCCTTCTGTTTAAAAGAATTTACAGATAATTATAAAGACGAGCAGAATGACGAACGAATATATCGAATAGGAAAATGCAGTGATTGAATTTAAATAAATCAATGCCACTCAAGGTGGGCACACCCTCGCCTTATAGGCAGTTGCGATAAACGCCAATGAAACTTAGAAAAATAAAATATGATAGATCCAAATAAACTATTGAATCAATATATATATTAAATGTTAAACTCTTGGAAGCGTCGGCTATGTTTGGACTGCAACAATGACAATGAACTATCAAATAAAAAAAAATAGAAAAATTACTTTACATGAAACCATCAATAATCCATTGGTACCCTATACACAAGTATCAGAAGATATGGGGCCGAACCAGGAACCTAGTAAAAATATGAATGTGGACATGAATCAAAAGGTGGAAAGAAATTCCAACCAATATCATGTGGTGAAGGAAGGTCAAATGAATTGAGGAAGGTAAGGTTTTGGTACTTAGCCATATTTAAAACTCTTGTTACTGGTGAAATTCATTACATGGAATATTAGAGGATTGAAAGGAATTCCTAAAAAAAATTAGATAAAAAGAATGATTCAAATAAATTGGCCATAAATGGTCTTCCTCCAAGAGATGAAGGTATCTTTTGAGGAAATGGATATAATAAAAACAAGGATATGGCAATCTAGTAAAGCAGTATTCTTGAGTTCCCAAGAAGCTTCAGGGGTTGTTACAAGCTTGTGGGACCCCAAATAAATAGTGGTACACTATACATTTGGAAATAAAGGATTGATTAGTATGGTAGCAAAAAATAGACAATATGACTAATAAATTATCTATCTGAATGTATATGCCCCAAGAACCATTGAAAAAAAGAGGAATTTGTGGAGTGACATAGACTATATCTCTTCACAATTTTTCGGAGCATAAATATTATTGGGGGGATTTCAACACCATTCTCTCTTTAGAAGAGAATATGAGAGGAAACTAGGATCTAGATGGAGGTATGGATATCATGAGTGAGTACATGGGACATCTACACCTCATAGATATCAAACATAACAATTTGATATCTTGGTCCAACAAGAGACTAGTATTTTCTTGCATTTTGGAAAGACTAGGCAAGTTCTTGGTATTAGAAAATCTCTTAATATGAGAACATATCTTGAAAGTCAAAATATTAAATAATGTATGGTCGGATCATTTGCCTATAATGATAAAAGTCTCAAAAACTAATCCAAAACAAGCACCCTTTTGGTTTCAACTCATGTGGCTCAAAGAAAAATCATTCAGATCATAAATACAATAGTCATGGAAGGAAGGAAAATCAAGACATGACACAAAAATGTTATATTTTTCTAAATGAATACAACATATCAAAACTAAAATTAAGAAATAGAATTGGGAAGACTTTGGGGATGTCACAAAAAATAAAAAGGAATTTATTGAACGACGAGAGGAGTTCAATGATCATATAAGAAAGGATGGGCTCATAGAAACCAGGGCCAAAATAGAACTAGATCTCACAAACCAAAAGGAGGAATGAGAAAGAAGGGAGGGGCTATTGTGGAAATAAAATTCTAGAATCAAGTGGCTAAAAGAAGGAAATAGAAACATAGGATTTATCCATAAGTTCATTTTAGCCTAGAGGACATATAACTTCATATCTTCTATAAAATAATGAAGAAGGGGAGATGATTCACACATGAGAGAGCATAAACTTGATAACAATGAACTATTTTGCAAAACAATTCATGGTTGAGACCCTAGATTCGACAACCCAACAAGAAATACTATAGGAGATACCCACACTCATTATAGGAGAAGAAAATAATATACTGGGTGCACCAGTAATAATGCAAGAATTACATAAGGTAGTGTTCAAAATATAAAAGGGGAAAAATCCAAGTCCATATGGATTCCCTACTGAATTCTATTAATAATTTTAGGACATTATGTAGGAAAACCTTCTAGAGGTGGTAGAATAGGAAAGAATAGCTAAGTAAATGTTGAAGGAAATCAACAAAACTTACATAGAAATAATTCCAAATGTAAGGGAAGTATAAAATATAGGTGGATATAGATCAATAGCATTATTTAATGTTTTATTGAATATTATCACCAAGGTCATGGTTAGGAGGCTACAAACACTTTTGCACAAAATAGTCCCCCTCAAACAAGGTGGATTTGTAGAGGGTAGATATATAGTGGATGAGAAAGTGCTTGCCCAAGAAGCAACTCATTCTATGGAAGCACAAATATCACCCACTATGTTTATCCAACCAGACCTATTTAAAGCCTATGATAGAGTGGATTGGTTTCTTAATCTAGGTTATGAGTAAATTTGGGTTCTTTAAGAAGTGGATAAAATTGATCAAAGGATACATATCATCATTATCATACTCAATTATCATCAATGGATGCCCCATAAAGATATTCCCAGCATCAAGAGGTATTATGCAAGGGGATCCCCTCTCACCATACTTATTCATGATTCTAGTTGAATGTCTAGGGAGAATATTGGCTAAGGACAAAAATACTAAGAGACTGACGGAGTTTTAGTTGCTAAAAAAGCTAGCCCAATCACCCATTTACAATTTTTTGATGATTCCACAATTTTAGAAAAGGAAATAGTTAAAGAAGTAGTTAGAATAAGTAAAATCCAAAATTGTTTTACCAATTCAACCAGCCAGATGGTAAATAATGATAAATCTAAAGTAATATTCTTTCATTGTTCACCTCAACAAGAGACCCTCATACTAGACAAACTTGGTTTCTGGAAAATCTCGCTCTCAATTATCTACTTGGGGGTCCCAATAAAAATTATTATATAAAAGGAGGATTAGGTATGGTTGATAGATAAAATCAAGGATGAAATTGATAAATGGACAAAGAGGTGGCTATCATCAAGAGGGTGTATTACCTTAATCAAGTCAATGTTACAATCTATCCCCATATATGTGTCATCGATTATGGATATCCCAAAGGTGGTGCTTCAAGAGCTTGATCACATAAGTCATAAATTCCTCTAGACGGGTGCTAGGGAGGAAAGGAAATAGACCTTGGTAAATTGGTGAACTCTAAATTTTTCCAAATAAGAAGGGAGACTGCATTTTAGATCTACAATAAAAATAACAAGGCATTGGCTACAAAATTGTACTAGAGAATGATTAATAGTCCAAATGCATTATGGGCCAAAACTTTGTGATAAAAGTATGTAAATAACAAGATCTCGATAGAGATTATGTGATATTAGTTGTCTAATAGAGGTTTCCCTATTTTAGTGGTACTCAAATTAGGAGAGAAAATTACTAAAGAAAGGCTATTTTGGATAGTTAATAATGTAAAGTACATAGATTTTTTGTTAGACTCATGGGATGTACATACACCTTTGGTGATTCAATATCTACAATGGACCCAGTGATGGAGGAGTTGCATAGAAATTAATGGATAAAAGTAGAAAAATACTCCAAGGACCAAACACGAGGACCAAAAGTTTGAAGATACTATATTCCATTGGAAGAATGGCCAATTCAACTTCTAGAGAGACTAGCAAAGGCAATTGGCCAACTCATATAAATGAGATCATTATCATAGCCCTATGTGGGTGATCAATTTGGATGGAATAGTAGTACTAAGGGGGTGTATACAGTACCACAAGTATACAAAGCATTTTTCCCTAGCACCACTCATCTGAATCAAGATGTATTCACATAAATTTGGATGCAAAAGTTATGGGCAAAGGTTAGGTTCTTAAACTAGCTACTCCTCCATAAAAGGGTACTTAGGGGACAACTTATTAAATAGGAGATTATATGGACCTTTTAGATGTACATTGTGTATAGAGAAGAATGAAACTTTCAACCACATTTTTATAGAATGCCCCATAAAAACAAAGATATAGAAAATGCTAGCATCTTTGCTAGGTCTGCACTAGACCAACGATCAGTCTATAGAAGAGATCTAGAGAGGATGGAAGAATCAACAAGGAGTAGATGGTTATGTGGGGTAGAGAGTGTGGATGGGGATGATGATCCTACCTTATAACATCTAGAATGAGCGAAATAGAAGGATCTTCAAACAAGATACTAGAGATATCCATTGTATGTGGGTGAAGACCATATCCAATATAATAGAGACTATCCAATTCATTTTGAAGCAACCAAAAAAATTAAATAAATGATGGGATCAAATAGTAGCATGACTCAATATCAGTCCTCTGAGAAACAAAACTGTAAGAGTCAAACCACGAGATAAAATGATGGATAGAACCCAAAAACGGTAGTGACCACCATTATGATTTGGAAAGGTAAATATAGATGGGGCATCGAGGGGTAACCCAGGTAGGGCCAATGTAGGGGGAACAGGTATACTACTAGATGGTGCCTCAACATTGACATTTGTAGTAAACTTAGGTACACTTTCCAATAATATTGTTGAGGGATATGGCATTTTGAGAGGGATGTAGGAGGCTCTAAAGGTCAGGTGGAATAGAGTGATAGTGGATTTAGACTCTCAGTTATTGATCAACTACCTCAAATATCCATTAATAATCAAGAATGCTAGTTGGAGAATTCAAATTATTGTAGAGAAAATCAAACTAATACAAAGCATTTTTATAGAGGTGATATACACCCATATACCAAGAGAGCAAAATAAGGCAGTTGATGGTATGGAAAATTGGGCTTTGGACAATGAAGACCTTATTTTCTATGGTCACCCTTCTAAGTGGTGGGAATAGGAAGTAAGGTAAGGGCTTCTGCATATTCAATATATTAATGATTAAATTCTTGGTAATGTGTAGAGATTCAATTTTTGTGACACCTTTTTATTGATAGGGATTTGGGTTCATAGTACAACAGTTAAGATAGATAAATTTGATGTATCCAATGTCAAAACATGGGTGAAATCCTTATGGGTTATAAAGGACAAATATGTAATATGATTTGATGATCAATATAATATAATCACTCATTTTACCAAGAAAAAAATAAAAAATAAAAATTATATTGCTTATTGAGAAGAAGAATATTAAATATAAGATTAAAAGAAAATTATTTAATTTGAAGAATATAAAAGAATAATTGAAAGAAGAAGAATTTTAAATATTAAATTTTGGAGTTATAAGGATTTCAACAACAAAGGAAAAATAAAAAATTGAGGGAGAATATTTGAAAGGAAATTATATTGAAGAAGAAAAGAAGACTATTTGTTTGAAATATTAAATTTGGGAGTAATAAGGATTTCTACTACAAAGGAAAAATAATAGAAAGGAAAATATTGAAGATAGATTAATCAAATATTATAAGCAAAACAAAGAAATAATTTTAATATAGAAAAACTCAAAAAATATTGAAGGATCTATATTTGAAAGAATTAGTGGTAAATATTTAAAATATTTGGAAAGATGGTATTGATGTGCAATTATTTAAAAATGTTCAAGATGAATTATGAGATACCATCCAAGAGTAATGGTCAAAAGGTTCCAAAAAAAATTTCAATAACATATAAATAAGTAAACCTTGATTTGAATATAGAACAAACTAAGACATCATGGAAATTGCCAAACAATGATATCATATAGAACCAACCAATATGGATAAGAAAAACTTTCTTCATGTATAATCCAAGTACAAATAAATTCATGATAAAGGACATCATAAAGGTTCTTTGTGGTACTTATAAAACCATGATAGTAAATGTGTGTTATGACCTTATTCAAGAAATAAATTTGAGCATAGACAAATAATGTACAAAAGACATGTCTTGATAATGATTTTAAGTCTTCAAATAGTAATAGGGATCATGATAAAATTGAAAAAACACACAAAATTAGTTGGGACTAAATAGGAATATGATAAATGAGAGAGGGGAGGGCTCTGGTCCCTCCCCTGCTCCCCCTCCCATGGCTCCTGGTTCCTGCCTAGTCCCTGGCTCAACCCAGGTCATCCCTCCCGGTGAGTGGTTGTTTGCAGATGATCTCCTGGGGGGAGATCCTTCTCCACTATCTGCGCCCCTCCCGGCCGGCTAGGGTTTCCTTGGTTGTTTTTTCGGACTGGTGCTTCCCAGGGATCCCTGTTTGGTTGGGGATCCCTTCCCTTTTTCCCTCAGGCTTCCCCCTGGGGTTTTTTGTAGGTTATTCGTGTGGATCTGGTCCCCTGCGTTTCTCGGTGCGGTGGAGGTGACGGTTTAGGGTTTGGACAGCTTCCCCCTTTTTCTTGTGAATCCTCTGCGAGCTCTGTGCTTGGACGGGATTCTTGGTCCCTGCTGCTGGGATCCTCTTCTGTTTTCTCGGGGTGGGTTCCTTGTGGTACAACTCTGTGGTCACTTCCTGATGGGATGGATCCTCTCTGTGCTGGCTGTCGGCTTCCTACAGGATGGCTCTCGCTGAACGAAATGTTTTCCCGATGGGCGGCTGGTTTCTCCACAGGGCGGGATCCGCCAAATCCGCCGGTTTTCCCGCGAGGCGGGATCCTTTCTTTTCTGCTGGTTTCCCGGATGGCGGGATTTCCCTGTTGCTTCCCACTAGGCGGGACTGTTTGTGGTGGTTTTGACTGCTTCCCGCGAGGCGAGATTTTATTGTAACGATTTTTCTTTGCTTCCTGCTGGGCGGGATCTTCTCGATGGTGGTTTTTGGCTACTCCCCGTCGGGCGGATCTCCAAAACTACTTTCTTTCTTATTTGTTTGTTTCCGCTGAGAGGGATTGTTTCATGCTTACTCGTTACCGCTGGGCGGGATTTGCTTTTGGTGTTCAGTTTCAAGGGATTGATGCCCTAGGCCCATTGCTTATGTAATCAGGTTTTGGGATCCTTGTTAAAACCCGTTGTAAATACAAACACTACTTACCAAAAAAAAAAAAATAGGGATATGATAAAACAAGACATATAAATAGCAAGGATGATGAATTGTTACATTCTACTTTTAATAGAAAGTTTGACAACAGTGGTGAAAATAATGATATGAGCCATGAGTTATATTATTATGATGACTGATTAGAAGCATGATAGATACAGGTGACAAATACTATCAACATTGTAAGATAAATAGGTGTCATTTTAATAAATACAAATAGGGACATATTTAATGCATGAACCTAAAGGAGTACCAGAGTCAGAGTAAAAATACCAAGACAAGAATCAAATATTGAAAGCAAATAATTTAATACGGAGGGTTTTGGAAGTATTATATTATTTTGTACCTTGCAAAATTAATGCAAGGACCATGTAAATAATTTATTCTAGAGTGTGTTTAGTATTTGAGTATATAGTAGGTATCATGTTAGTAAGTGTGGAGTTACATAAGTGAGGTGTAATGTTAGTAAATGTGAGTTATGTAAGTGAGGTGTCATGTTAATAAATGTGAAATTATGAGTTGTTAAGATTTTTTCATTTAGTAGATGCAATCATGAGTTTTGGTTCATATGTGGATATATGGAGAAATTTATTAGTGTGAAATTTCTCATATGAGAAAATATGAAGTGTTATATCTCTCATGTGTTTGAGGAGATGAAAGGTTTGTGTAAGTGTAAAGGTCAAGAGTCTTGTGAATGTGAAGAGTCTCATATCAATGTGTATATATTGAATACAAAGCATTGTAATGTGGAAGATCAAATAAGCATTGCATTTTGCATTGCTTAAGTAGATATTACAATAATATTCAATGAGTTATTGTTCATTGTTATGGATTGAATCATGTGAATATTTTGTGTTTATATATTGTAAGATCCTATGAGAATAATGAATTATTAACACATGCATGCACACAAGATATATATATATATATATATATATATATATATATATATATAGAGAGAGAGAGAGAGTTATACCTAACTACAAATAACATGATTCATATTATTAGATATTTAATCCAAAAATTAGGAAAAATATTTTGATTATTTATAAAATAAAGATTGTATAGGATTCCATTAAAAATAATAAGTTAAACTATGGTTATATGGATTCTATATTTAATTGGAATAAATATACATATTTTATGTATTGATATTAAATGGTTGGAAATTTAATTAATAGAATTTTGATCTAAGTATGCATTGTAATGGTATAAATATACCTTTTTAGGTAACATAAAATGATTTGGTTTCTCTGGATCGTAGTTTTTATCAATGGTATTATATTCTTCAAAGATCATCAGATATATATTGGATATTCTCAAATTTATAGAAGAGTTAAAATATGTTGTAGAGTTCATTATGAGTATGGAACTTGTGCTTGAGAAGGTACTCCCTTTCATGTTGCCAATGATAAGATAATTTAATCAAGGGACATGTTAAGAACAATGATACAATTTCTTGATGGGATGTTCTTAAACATGGAGATATCACTTTTCAATAAGATTAAAAAATGGATATCTAGCAATCAAATTAATAGTAGTAGAGATCCTTTATATGTTAAATAGCAATTTTTTATTGTTCAACAAGCGTTAAAAGTGTAGTCCAAGTTTGCTTTACAAGTTACTTATGGTAATTTGAGTCATAAAAGATTTTTTATATTATTTTGTAGTGTTGTAGAAGGATTTCAAAAATCTCTAGCTAAATGAATTTAAAGCAATAATATTTGCCAACATTATGTGGTAAATTTTTGTTTCTCATCGAGAGATAAATATGGATCATTATAGTAAAATAAATAGAAACAAGTCTTTATGGGTAAAGCTTTACCATTTGAGATGAAGGTAACTTGAAAAAATATTACATACTTAGGATGAAATGCATGTAGATATTATTTAAGAAATCATATAAAACAAATGTTCTTGAAGCAATATAGTTTAAAATAAAAACATTGATCCTTGAATATATTATGTTAGAGCTTCATAGAGTTAAGAATTTTGAATCTAATGGATATCTATTTTGTTCATAAATAATATACAAAAGGAGTCACTTGATCCTAACAATGATATAAATAAATTGTTCTAGGTTTGTAATTCCTAAACCTATGGAAATCCTCATTGGATGCATCTTTAAAAAATATTAAAGCATTACTTGAGGATATAATCGATGCATCTATTTCTATATTATCTAATAAAAAATAAAGAAATATTTAATTTTAAGATAATACATTGAATAATGCTTCAAATTATCTGCTTGTTGTGGTGCAATGGTAAATGCCCTGGGTGCTGGTAGAGGCCGACCTAGGTTCCATTCCCCTTGTCTCCATCCTGCAGATATATGGTATAGTTAGGAATGTCCTATGTGCTGGTAGAGGCCGACAAGGCTCCATTCCTCCTATGCCCAACTTGTTGAAAGTGGCACCCCGAAAGGGGTGTTTTCCACTATAAATTAGTTTTACCCAAGTGTTGTAGGTGAGTTGGAGAGGAGAGGGAAATCCTCCAAGGGAGGTACCATGTTCGAATCTCCACCCTACCAAAAAGTTGAATTGGGTACCCAAAATCCAATTGATAATGTTGGTGCGAGCAGGGTTGGGTGCGACCCCGGGTGACTTTGATGGTGTAGAACCCCCTGTTCATGGTCTCTTAGACCAAGGCAGCCCCGCAAAGGGTTTTTCGCTAAAAAAAATAATAATAATAATGTTTCAAATTGTATAACAAAAATAAAAAAATAAATATGCTTGTGGAGCACAATTTTGAGGAAACACAAAAATGAACATTAAATTTCTAGATGTTGTGATTTTGATTTGAGAGAAAACATGTAGGGTAGAAAAGCATTTGCACTCATCCTTAAGAAACTCTAACATAATTACCCTTGCTCTATATAGCTTCTTTAGAATCAAACAATCATCCTATAATATGTTAAAAGATCTTTTTTTCAAATAATGTATTATGCCTCATTAAGTGGTTGCTATATTTATAGTAGTATTATAATTATTTGCATAATGTAGAAACAACTATAGAAGTTTGGGATGCATTTTATAGCATCTAGCATATTTAAATTTTAAGATCTTTAATATTTATTACAAACAAACAAACTAGAGTGTAGACACCTAATATTGAGCACATCATCAAACTTCAAGTTTACAAATTTGTTCATCAATCAGCCAATAAATTAGCCAAATTGAGTCAGTCATTCTCATGACCAAATTAGGAGCATTTATTGCTCTAAAAACATAAGTGTTAGGTCATGTGCAAAAACATAAAATAGCACTTTTGCCTCCTAGGTAGCACTTTTGTAAAATTTAATTTTTTATAATTTCCCACCTAAATTTGACTATCAATGGTCATTTTGACAAAAGTATCTCAACACTAGTGCCTCCAACACTATCACCCTCCAATATATTTTACTATTATGTACCAAAATTAAAAATTTGACAACTAGTATCTTTCAAGATACCCACCATAAATGAATTCAATCACCAAGATTTGATTCCTAGACCTAGTAGAATTCCCAAATCCAAGATATACCATTCACAATATTCTTCTATTAATGGTATCTTTGATGTAGATCCAAAAGAAGCTAACTCTAGAAAATTTGCTAACAACCTATATCTCAAAATCTAACATGAGATTTTTGGAGTCTTATATTTTACATAGATGAGAAAAATAACAAGAATCATAAGAAAAATAATAATAATCCTAAGCCTAACAAGAAAGTAATCCTAGATATTATATCATATGGTGTTCCTCAGCATGCCTCCCCACAATAGAAGCATTGGGATTCAATATTTTCAAGAGAGAAGGAAAATTGTGAGACATATAGTGATGAGATATCCAATAAGCCTGATGCGAAAGCCAACATTATCAAAAAACAAGGTAAAATTTGTAGAAACCCTAGCATGTCTAGCAATTCTTCATGTCAAATACTCAATCAACATATAGAAAAAGCTAAAAATTAGATACCACATTGGTATGATGGCTAATGATAAGGTCAATATCCAATATAGAGTTATGGTAAGGCTTCAAAATATCCATATTGATGATGTTATAGATGCCAATATGAGCTAAAATATCAAGGAAAATGGTATTATCCAACACATTTTGGAGTATATTATAAAGCCCATAGTGAATCAGTTTGATCTTACTATGCTCCTCTAAAAATTGTTGCTTGTTCAAATAGAGCCAAACTTTGTCTCCAACTTGAAAAGGATGAGGAATTCAATATCAATCCATAGCTCTCTTTTGCTATTACTAATTCTTCTACAAAATATGGACCACTTTTTATTGAAGACTTTGCAAGTGCTAAATGAATAATTTTACCTTATATTTCTCTTTTTATATGTGCATGGTAGCTAGAGAAGGCAAAGATATGGGTAATTCATAAGGAGCCAAAGAATAAAATCCAAGCTAAAATTCAAAAGGAGAGTGTCCTATAGAGGAGTGTGCTACCTTGTTGTATGCATGCTCAATGCAAGTAAGTCTCAAATCCCACTTAGTTGAATAAGTATAGTGGTAGATCCTCAAACTCTACACAAGGGTGTGATTCACCACTTTAGTCTACCCATCCAACTGAGGATGAAAGGTAGTAGATAAGTTAAGAGAAAATCCTAAAATCTTCCACAAGGAGTGCCAAAAGTGACACAAAAATGTGAATAACAATCAATTATAATGTTGGTAGGTAGACAAAATGAGCACCATAAATTCAAAGAAGAGTTGGGCTAAGGTGCATAACTAGTCTTGTGACATGAAATGAACTTAGCCATGTTGAATGTTTCCACAACCACCAAAAAATAAGCATGTTATTATACTATCATTAGGAAACTATTAACCAAGTTCATGGAAATGCTTTTCCAAGGATGAGAAGGAATTGTAAAAGGTACACTTAAGCCCAATTTCCTATTGGTTGGCTTGCAGTGGCAATAAACAACACACTACATCAAGAATCCTAGGACATCTCACTACATGTGAGGCCAGTAAAATAAATGTTGAAAATTATGAAGAGCTTTTTATTTCCTAAAATGTCAACCATAGAGTGTATAATGTGCCTCCTTTAGAAGAGACAACAAATATTCCTATGAGACAAAAATTTTATCCAACCTATATAGAAATCCTTCCTTCATATAAAAATCTTGATAAGGACTTATATTGGGAGAGGTAGGATGCTAAAGGTGTTGGTAAGGTTACCCAAAATATGGATCATAAGCATACTATGCAGGCCAAGTTTAGAAATTAATATGTGAAGTAGTTACAACTATCAAGGCATGAGCTATTGGAGGGTGACTCAAAAAATCTACCATTGTTTTTTTTCCTCTTCTTGTACTTGATCATCATGTAAAACTACTACAAATATTATGCCCACTTTATGTGATGAGCTTCTTCAACTTTGTTTTATGATTGAAGAAATTTAAGGGGAAAGCAATTAATATGAACTATAGCTTTCTTTCCAATAAGGTAATGTATCCAATACTTTATAGCTTGCACCAAAGCATACAACTCCTTGTAAAAGGTAATATAATTATATTTTGCAACTAAAAATGTCTCAGAGTGATAAGTCACTAGATGACCATTTTACTTCAACATGACTCCAAGGGAAAACTATGAGGCATTTTCTCAATATCAAAGGTTTTTGAGAGGTATTTAAGGACAATAATAGGTGTTATACATAAATTTTGTTTCAATGTATCAAAGGCATGAGCATGGTCCTTTTTCCGTTGAAATAGAACTTTAGATTTTGTCAAGTGATGCAAGGGAGTGGCAATAGTGGAATACCTAAGGATGAAATTGTTGAAGAAATTCACAAGCCCAAGGAAACTCCTTTAATTCAATTATGGAAAAAGGAATTGGACATTGGATTAATATTTTGACTTTCTATGGGTCCACTTGAATGCCATACTCATTGATAAAAAATCTAAAGTAAGAAATTGAAGTCTGGACAAAAGAAAACTTGGGAATGTTGGAATACAACTAGTTCTTTTGAAGAGTGTAAAGGGCCTTCTCTATATGATCAAGGTGAACCTTTCAAGTGGGATAATATACAAGGATATAAGTCAGGTATATAATCACAATTTTTTCCATATTGTCTCCAAACACTCCATTCATTAACCTCATGAAAATAGTAATAATAATGGTAAGACCAAAGGGCATTACAAGCCACTCAAAAGGGCCCATGTTGGTCTAAAATGTACTTTTCCATGTATCATTTGATTGCACCCTAGCTTGATGGTATCCACTCTTAATATATATCTTGGAGGAAAACTTCATACCTTGAACTTGATCTAAGATATCATTAATTCATCGAAGCAGATAATGATTCTTGATTGTAATTTTATTCAATGCCCTAAAATCTATACAAAGTATCCAAGTCCTATCCTTCTTAAGCACAAGAAAAATTAGTGATGCACAAGGGGATGTAATTGGATTAATAAATAATTTGGACAATAAATCTTGAATTTTCTTTTAAATTCATCATTTAAAAGTACTAATTGTCTATACATTGGGGCATTGGGAAGAGGAGTAGCATGAACAATCTCAACGCTATGATTCATGGATAAAATATAAGGATGTGTTGTGGGCTCCTAAAACATATGAGATTAAGATTAAAATAATTTATTTATTGAATCATACCAATAATACTTAGTGATTGGTTCTTTTGGTCCTTCATTTTATGGTCTTATGAAAATTAGTGCCAATTCTTGTGCTTGATTTATAGCCTTGCATTCTTGCTTGCAATTGAGTACCAAGTTTAGGATGTGCTTAATGCATTTGATTATATATTATTTTTTATCTAAATAAAAAGTGTGTGTGTTGTTTAATGAATCATAGTGAGCCTTCCTATCATATTGATAGGGCTTTACAAGTAATAATCCATAAGGGTCACATCACAAGTGACCTTATTCGCAAACTTGGGGCCAGAAGAAAATGACACAATGCAGTTGTGTGTGATGTTTGATGTAGTTCCACTATCCTTCCATCCAAGTGAATATGGAAAAGGATGTAGGTTCATTAATTACTTAAATTTATCAAAAATAGACCTTGCAATCAAATACTTCTATGAGACATTATCAATTATACAATATACTAAAAATTCATGAGTGAGGTGTGTACACATGATGAATAATTTTTTATTGCCACCTACTGATGAGTGGTGATTCACTTTATTAAATCTACATTTTAACTCATTGTAATTTTTATCTTCACATAAAGCCTTAATAAGACCATCCTTTGGGTCCTTATATTGAGACTGTGTAATCAAGGTTTTCTTATTTAACTTGAAAAATTTAGACTTATCATGTCCCTTCTTCTTATAATACTTACAAAAATTTTGATATTTTGTATTAGAAAAAGAATAAAATTATTTTGAAGAAGAAGAGGAATAAGAGGGGTAAAAATAATAAGGAAAGATAGAAGGAAGGTTTTTCACCTTCATCACTTTCTACTATTGATTTGAATACTTTGAAACTCCCACAGAGTTGAACTGGTGTGATCCCTTTGATTGTGCAGCAAGCTTCTCCTCTGCAAGTTGATCTTGGTTGAAGGCCACATACAAGGTTAAAATAGTAATATATTTCAACTCCCTAAATAAATGTTCCTATAATCTGCTCTTAAATTTGATGATAAGAGTTGTAGTTAAGTCTTGCACACTAATTAGTATCCACAACCTATTGAATTGATGAATATAGTCTTGAAGAGTTATATGGATTCCTTGTCAAAAGCAAAGTCATTTGATGATTATATATTCTCATTTGAAGGATAAAAAGTATCCTTCAATGCTTTTACAAGTTCATCCTAAGTGTTAAGGAGGCTTTGGGTAGTTTAGTATTCAATAACTAAAACCTTAGCCACTCCAAAAAGTTTTATTTTGGAAAAAGGAACTCTCTTTTATTCAATAACTTAACTATATGTAAACCAAGTGTTCATATCTAGAATCCAACTATTGAGGATATCAATATCCCTAGATTCATCGTAAATCTTGACCTCACATTTAGCTTTGGAGAAAGTGTGATTATTATAGATTTTGACATCAAGAGGTAAGGTTTGGACACTAATGTCATTGACATTATTGGCCAAGGTACTCACTAAATTGGCTAACTTGGCCATAGTTCCATCTAAATTGGTGGCCACAATTGAGCAAGTGAAAGCCAAATGCAAAATACCTAAATTTGACCAAATAAATTTACAAAAATAAATAGTTTTTTAAATCTCTAGGTAATCACAAATATATTTTTTTTACTATGCTTATGCATAAAATTACTTGGCAACATACAAAACACAATTACAACAAAGGGTGCATAAAACAAAGCTTAAATATGCACTTTGTAGGATATTAACTAATTAATTAATTAATTAATATTTTTTAATTATGCATGAATAATTAAAGCCTCCTTTAAATATATACATTTGCTTAATTTTTTATTTGATTTGAACTAGCACCAACATTCATGTCATGCATGCATGAAATACGATGTCAAAAAATATGATGTTGCATGTTGTTGATCCATGTCAATTAATCTAAATTCCCCTTGTATATCCCTATATGCAAAGAGGCTCTCTTAGTGTGATGTGTCTAAATGCATAGATGGAGCACCTAATATGGCATCGAGTAGCCAATTGCAAACATGAAATTTTTCCTTCCAATCGATCTTCTCTCTAGAGTGTTTTCATATGCTGAAACATCATCAAGTATCCTGCAATTGACATGAGGATGTTTATGTAGTGGGTCATTCTATAAGGTGTAACAAATAACTAAGTAACAAATATGCCAAAAAATGTAAACATCATTGGGATGTCAAAAATGTTTTGCTAAAAAGTAGTACTGAGTAGTGACTGACCCCACAAGTGGATTCAAAGAGGTTGACTTTATACACAATCAAACCATTCTTTTAAACTTTGAATTTGATGTGGTCAAGGCATGCATATAAAGTATAAAAAATAGCTAGAAATACATAAAATGGGTTGGAAATGCATGATCCTTATCCATATTCTTCTCACATCTAGGTAACCTAATGCAGTTCCTAATGCAAGCATGATGCTCCATCCATTTCAATACTAATGTCCAAGTGCTTGTGTGCAAATGAGAAAAAAAAAGGTGATTGTATCCAAAAAAACATGTGAAAAACTGGTAATCTGATTCAACTAGTAACAAATCATATGAAGGTTATGCCAAAAAAAATTTGCATCAAAAAGTTGACATCCACTAATGACTAACTCATCAAATTGATGCCTATAAATTGGACTACATCATAAGGTAGAATCAACGTCTAAACTCTAGTAGTGGACTTGACAAGCACTGGCATAGTGGTGAATGTCATCTAACTAAAGTTTAGGTGTTTTTACTTAGAGTAACTCACATATTCATAGGAGACATCTTTGCCAAGGTGTCTCAATCTTTAGTATGCACCAAAACAACACTACTAACACAAGGTAGAACACATGTAAGTGTGTAATGGTTGGATTACATAGAGTATTCTATAATAATTCAAATCTACTTATTGAAAGCAAATGATATCAACTCAAGGATTAAAACCATCAACACAAATCCCTTGATCACAAAGTGCTCTAATACCACTGATTTGGATTCAAAAGAAGCTAAATCTAGAATATTTGCTAACAACCTATATCTCAAAATCCAACATGAGAGATTTGGAATCTCAGTTTTTACATAGATAAGAACAATAAATAATTCTAATAACAATAATAATAATCCTAATCCTAACAAGAAAATAAGCCTAGCTATTACATCATATGGTGTTCCTCATCAATCTTCATCTCATTTTAGATTCTTACCCTCTCTAATCCTATAATATTCAATGCAATCCTTCCCCCAAGAAGCCATGGCTTCCTATAAATTCAACACTTAGGAGAGCTCGATCCATGACCTTTGAAGGATAACAAAGCTCTACTAAATTTTCATATCAATGGCTTTCTAAAAGCAGCAAAATTCTACCAAATTACATATAACTTCATATAAATTCATCTTCATGCATGTAAATATTATACTAAAATATTTTCATAATATTTTAATTGCATCCTTCAAGCATCCAAGCTCTCACTTCTTCAAACATTTATCACCAAGCATTCAAGCAATCAAGTCTCCAAAAATTAAAGCATTCAAACTAAATATCTCAAGGGTCTACAAGCATTAAGAAAACTTCAATTGAGCTTCCACAACAAGGTAAAAATAGTTTGAGCATCTTAGAGAAACAAGTCTTCTTTGAGGTTGTGCTCTTTTTTCTTACTTGCTTTTGAAATTATTTTTGCTTTTGCATCTCTAATTTTTAATATTATTGCATACTAACTTTATTTGGTTATCTCACTTGCATTTAGTTTGGTATTTCATGTTTTGTCACTACTAGCTTGCACTTGCATTAACTAATATTTCTATTTTTCCACCATTTTGTAGAGTATAGTTACTTATTAGTTAGGTTCCTTATATTATTTATCAAGTCATTAATCTTGCATTTATTTTTATTTTTTTGCACTTCTAATTGAAATCATTATCGAATTGTAGATTCAATGGTGTTATCACTCTCTATTTTTGACATAGACATATAAATTTAAAGTGTTATGCATTAGGTGAAAGTGTCAACTACATTAGTTGTGCTTTTTCCACTAATCATTTAATCCATACTTATAATATTCTATCATTTTTTAGCTCCTATCTAGACAAGGATCTAATGTTGGCCAAGGGAGCTTGATACTCTCCTCTATCTCAGGTAAACCCCTTTACCATTGATCCCTTATTTTTTTATTTTATTTACAAGATTTCAAAAGTGCATCAAGATGCAAAAACACTTCTACCTCTTTAGAAAAATTATGTTCTAATCCATATCTCTTTATTCTCAAAATTTATGTTTTAAGATAATTTGTAGAAAAATAGTTCCTATTTTCTATTTTTTTTTATTAAAATAAATAAAATGGAAAAGAACTAGTTAACATCTTAATAATTTAGAGTACCAAAGAAATATTTGATCATGTTATCATTAAATCAAAATTGCATATAATTGCATCTAGGTTGTTTGTTGCATCTCTCGTGAGACCTTACCTTTAAAGAGAAATTTATCTTTTCTTTTATCATAAAATCAAAATCATTTTAGTTTTAGGCCTTGTTTGTTGAATTTGTATGGTGTCTTAGAGATAGATTAAGGTTAGGCTTTGCCAAGAATATCTTGGGCTAAATGTAGGTGTTGTTCAATAAGTCCATCAAAATTTATACATTACGCTCACAAACTAACCCTATCCTCAAGGTGAGGAAAGAGAGGAAAGCATCATCAAGAGACCCTTCATGATACTTTTCCCATTCACCTTAATCATATTTCTAGTGAACCTGACATGAACACCACTATAGATCCCAAGATATTCTTGACCAATCTAAACCTTAATCAAACCAAAATTTATAAAACTTTAATCAAGACCATTAACTTTGTTTGCTTAGATTGTATCACATTAAATATAGATAGCAAGAACATAACCAGTTGCTAGTCCTACTAAGGGTTTTTATTATCCTTTTAGTAATTATCTTACGAGCTACTAGGCCATATTGGGTATATAGCAATCCTAGGCTAACATCCACCCACATAGGGTCTTGCACATACTTATGCGTAATAAGAATTATATTATAATGGGATAGTGGAATTCATAAGGATGCAAAACTATCTCTCATATACCATCTTGGCCACATATCCATACAGATACTTCCATGTATCATTAGCAACCCACATATCAAATTTATCTCATATATCGACTGGCATATAGAGAGGAGTCAGGTATATCAAGACCTTCAATATAGAGGGAAACCCTTGAAGTATATAGGTTAGATTAATCCTTTATATCTATAAGTGCAAACCTCAATACCTCAACTCCTTATTTAATTAATTTAAATCCTCCTATCATCACCACTTCCATGAATTTTAGGAGACAAACCCTCTTACACTTTAAAATATCATTCATATTTGCCTACCGTTGAAGAGTTGTTACAAGGTAATGTTATTTTTCTTGTATCTAAACAAGTAATCAGATGTTATACCCCTAATAAGAGTATACCATCAAGAATTTTGATCTCTAATTCTCATGTCAATAATTTTCATTCTAATTTCATAATTTTAGGTATAGGATTCATGCAAAATCCCAATCTTGTAATCTTTCATCCTTCATCTTCTAATCCTTTCATGTTAGGTATCTTGGGAATAAGCCATATGATTCCAAATTCAACATTGTACATCCAAGTGTATCAACCTCCTTCTTATGTCAATTATTAAAAATTTCCTCTAATATTTTAGAACATACCTTTTTGTGTCATCAAACCCTATTTTCTTTAAAATTCAAACTTTAACTTCTCAATTAGAGCAATTAAAACAAAAATTACCCTCATCCAAGGGTCTTCCTCTAGTTAAAGTATTTGTATGAGGAATTGTGAAACCAACCCTTGGATGATTTTGTAGTTAATCTCTTTTTTCCTCCTAACTTTGAGACTCCTAATTTTCATATATACAAAGGAAAGGAAGATCCTATCAACCACCTTAGGTTGTTTATAATTACTTATAGTAACATTTCTTCTAATGAAACATTGCAACTTAAGATCTTTCCTAAGAGCCTTAGTGGCCCTACCTTGGAATGGTATTACTAAATACCTAGGTACTCCTTGAAAAGCTTTAGGCACCTTTTTTTTTGGGTACTTTGTATTAAAAAGTGGGTTTTGAAAAGGGTCCCAAAACATTTTAACAAAATAAGAAAGAGCAAACTAGGTCAAAAAACCAACCAACAAAACAAAAGGTGAGCCTTTTGTTTTTTTTTAAATAAAAGTGCACAAGAAGATGGTCCTAGATGGACCATCTTCAAACCTTACAAACTAGAACGCGGGATCATCCCATACGAAAAAAGTTCAAAAAAATCTTGCCCAATGAGCCCAAGATTTAAAATGGTGAATCCCACCCAGGGGCCAAAAAAAAAATTATATCTCACCCATGGGAAAGAGAAAAACCATCATATTTGAAAAACCCAACTTGCAGGAGCCCAAGATAAATTTTTCAACAAGAGAATCCTGCTCATATCGATAATGGGATAGCTAAAACCAACAAAAAAATTAAAAGTTGAATCCCATCCATAGGATAGATAAAAACCACCAAATTTGAAAAACCCAGCTTGTGAGAGCTCGAGACAAAGCATCAATAGGAGAATCCCACCTAGGTCAAGAACATGAAAGAAACTAGAAGCAAACGAATAAAAACCACAAAGAGTGGTAGCCTAGAAATGAAACAGTAGCATGGTGATATATCATTAGGAAAAGAGGTCTCGCTAGGAAATAGATGAAGATCATAGTTGAAGGTAAGAAAATTTTGAAAATTCAATCCAGTATGGCACTTCATGACTAGAATGGATCAACTCACCAGGATATTTTAATAGGAGATCATCTTTAGTAGTAAGCATGCACACATAGGACCCCCCTCCAGACAAAAAATATATAAAGAGGAAATCCATCAAAAATTCCATCGAGCAAGGACGCCAACTAGCCCCACCAATAGTCCATCCAAAGGAAATCCATGAAATCGACCTGGAATAGTATGAGAAACCCAAGGCCCGTCCCCAAAGGCTAGAAAAAGTATTAGGGAAAGAATCACAAAAATACTAGGATAAACAAGAAATCCTAATTTTGAAAGCCCACACTAGCCATATCCAAGAGCCACTCTACTACAAATGATAAAATTGTGGCCCTCTCCAAGGCCAAGAAATAGTGGAGAGCAAACCCTAGGTTGAGACAACATGGGTAAACAAAAAAATAGGAATCCCATTTCAAATGTCAAATCTAGGATAAGAGCAGTGAAACTTTCCAATGAACAACAATAATGCATAGGCCCCCTTGAAGCCAAAAAGGTCCGTCAGGATAGTCTTTGTAACTTTGAGTCCCAATTCAAGCCACCCAAAATCCAACCACCACTGAAGGCCACATGGAAAAATGAGCACCTACAATCACGATAGGATGGGAAAACACAACTTAAATGGCCCCAGGATGATACATTAGAAGTCTAGAGAGTGCAGCAGGGGTAACACAGGGTCATCCCAACTGGGAATCCGTAAGACCATAGGGGTAAAGTAATGAATTTGGTATGGGGTCCTCCTACCTAGATAGGGAGATATCTTTTAATATCCTATTTAGTTATGGCTAAAATTTTCTATTTAAACCATAATGTATCCTAAATGTTTGTCAAGCAATTCTCTATCTACATTGACGAAAATATCACTATTAGTGACCTATACCAACTCAACAAGTCTACATATGATAATTTTACCAACATATTAGTAATATGACAAGCCCTAGTGGGAAGACTCAAGTATACCCCTCTACTAAGAGACCAATTAAACATCTTTATAGTAAATCTTAATGATAATTTAGCCTTCTACTTAGAGACAACCAATATGTCTTCTTTCAAATATGCAATGGACATGGCCAAGAGAGTAGAGATTTCCCTTGTTAAAAGAGGGCATTTAAAAAATAAGTTTCATAAAGGGGAAGATAATTCTTCCTCTAACTTGAAGGGGTAGTTCAATAATAAACAAATTGTAGGCGGTGGAGTTATAGACCTATGCTAGGCCAATAATGTTAATGATACCATAAATATTCAAAATTTTGTCTTAGGAAAGCCACAAAAATATAAACCCAAGATAAAATATTATTAAAGTATGTATAAATTATGGCTAGGGTTTGAAAAACAATGATTAAAATCTATAGAGATATAGCTAGGGTTTGAAGAACAAATGCAAGAGTTATTGTTGAAACTTCATAGATTTGAATTAGGTTAAGTAGCAATTTATGTAAGTTAAAGCATTAAAATTTCTTGGCAATTAAAAGCTAGAAATTTTACAAAGTAGTGTACAAAAACAAGTCTTGAAGAGTGAAGACCAAAATCTAGAAGTTTTGTTAAAAAATCATAGATTTACCATTTAGATAGATGATAGTCTATGTAAGTTAGGGCTTTGACATTTATGGGCAACTGAAAGGAGAGCAAATATGGCTAGATTTTGAAGAGTGGCAACCAAAAATTTTAAAGTGACAATCAAAAACTTTAGAGCAATGATCAAAAACTAGAAATCAATGGCTATCATTTGGAGAGTTGTGGATAGAAACAATAGAGTGAGCGGCTAGGGTTTGAAGAGCAATGATCAAAATCTATATAGAGATGACTAGGGTTTGAAGATTGAAAGATAAATTTATTGTTGAAACTTCATAGACTTATCATTTGGTTAGGTATTAGTCTATGTAAGTAATAACATTAACATTTTCTAACAGCTGAAAACCAAAAGGTTTGTGAAGTAGTGTCCAAAAACTAGAAGTCTTGGAGACCGGAGGCCGAAAACTAGAAGGTTTACTAAAACTTCATAAATTAGTAGTTTAGATAGCTGATATTCTATGTAATTTAAGTATTTTACATTCACTAGTGGTTAAAAGTAGATTAGTGGTCAAGAGAGAGAGGATTCAAAGAGAAATTTAAAAAAAAATTGTAGAGTGATAGCTAGGTATTGAAGAGTGATGACCAAAAAATATAGAGTGATAATACAAAACTACAAATCAATGGATATGGTTTGAAGAGTGGTTGCTAAAAACTATAGATCAAGCGACTGGGGTTTGAAAAGTGGTGGTTAGGGTCATTCCCATAAAACTATAGAGTAGCGATGAGGGTTTAAATAGTGATAGTCAAAATTTATAGAGTGGTGATTAGGGTTTGAAGAGCATAATCTAGAGTTATTTTCATAAATCTTCATAGTAGATTTGTAGAGTGACATGTGAGAGTGATGTAATGTCCCCTCTTATAGGTAGTCAGTGTACTAGGGAGATTAACCTATACACGAGCTCTCATAGGCTAAGTTAGTTGTTGGGGAGCCATCTAGAGAGGTTATTATCTTCATCAGCTTACAGAGCTCATTTTTACTAGCCGTTTGGGCTTATTTGGAGATCATTTGACTGGACTTGCTAATTTTAGCAGTGTCCATTTTTAGGGTTTCGAATGACGACTTCAGCACAATATTATTCTTCGACAAAATGGGTATCCAAAACCATTCACAGACTGTTGCTTTGAGGAGCATAGGTCCATTATTTTAATGGGTGAAGTTATATTCTATTAAAGTGATTTATTATTTAATCATGTATATTATAAAATCACTTTATGGATGTGAAAGGGACCACTTTATAATATAATGTTATAACGTTAAGTTATAACTTAAAAAACAATTTAAAGTGAAATGCCTAGGCCAAGGGGAGGGACGTGGCCCTCTTTATGATGTAAAGGGACATAAATTAAAGATATTAAAAATATAAAAAAAAATAAGTATGTGCAACCCTAATTAGGGCACCCAAACCCTAATTGCACCTTTATATATTTTTGAGTTAGGCTTCATTTGGGATATAAAAAGAAGATATTATTTTGGATTTTGGTCTCTAAGGAGAATTTGGGAGTTACGGCATACCGGCTCTTTGGGCTATTGGGGGACAAAAACCTCCTTCAAATTTGAGCATTTTTAGGTGTGAAAGATCACCCTTAGATGTTTATACAACTGGCTTCATTTCAAAAGTTAGGATTGTGCTTCATTATTTAGAACTCTGGAGCTGGGGTTTCCACAAAGAGTTATTGAGATTCATATTGGGATTCCAACATACCACATCAAATTCCATTTTTTAGAATGGTTGAGCCTTCAATCAATTATTATATTGAGTTTTTGCAGGGATTTTATTACTGAAGAAGACATCGTTGTTATTTCATTTTCATCCCTAGGCACCGCACAAATCATCAAATATTATCTTAGAGTTTGGAGATATTTTTATGGGAATTTCTGAGTTGAAATCCTTTGCCCTAAGCGAACCTTGAAGGGTGTTTTTGATATTTCAAAGAGTTAGGGATTATTTTATATGTGTGTCATACTTTTTTTGCTATACAAGTGTGTCATACCATGTTTTTTATCATAAAACCTGGAGCAATCAGCAATTGGTTTTGGGTTTTCTCTAAGAAACTTTTGTATATAGGACAATTATGTTTGAGTCCTTTGGTGAGTGCTTGTTGTAGGGATTAATTTTATAATAGCAACCATATTTATGGGCACATGAGGGTTTGATTTTCAGTTTTGGGTATGACTTTTCTCACTGCTACAGGTTATTATGTGATGATAACAGTATTATTTCATTGAAATAAATCAAAGGGGAAGTTCTAGTGGTCAGTGGTTGATCATATTTGGGAAGGGTTTGAATATCATATGAGATTTGGCAAGCCCATGAGAGGACTGATACAAGGAGCTTTTTGCCCAGTTGCTTCAGTACCCAAAATATTCATACTCTTTTCTGCAATAGAATTTTCTCTTGGTGTTCCAAGGTATTTTATGCTTGATATTTTATTGGAATATCAAATGAATGTTGTTCTATGTTGAAACAATTATGTGAGTGGTTTGCTACAGTAGTCCATTATTTGATAGAAATAATAACAGATTTAATAATGTCATTGCTTGTTTATGTAATTGTTAAAGGCCTCTTGATCTAGTCACATATTGTCATAATTGTTTAGTTGAAGCTGGCTATCAAATGTTATAACTTATGTCCATGATACAAACTTGCATTATCTATTGATATCAAACATTGTCAGTATTGGAAAAAAAATACAGTGCTACTACACATCTAGAATTTCAAACTAGGGGTGTACATTATAAGTGATGATTAGGATTTCAAGAGTGACAAGTAGGGTATGAAGAGTGGTAACCAAAAGCAATATGAGTTGAAGAATGGTGGCCAATAGTTAGATATTTTATTGAACCTTCATAGAGTGGTGTTCAAAAGCCAGAGGGTTTGAAGAGTGGTAGTCAAAATCTAGAGTATTTATTAAAATTTCTTATATGAACCATTTGGTTAGGTGATAATTTGTGTAAGTCAAGTATTTGACATTTTTTTATAGTTGAATCCTAAAGGATTTTCAATAAAGTGTCTGAATGCTAGAAGTTTTGAGGATCAATGGATGAAAGCTAAAGGGTTTGTTAAAACTTCATAGATTAGCCATTTAGATAGGCAACAATCTACGAAAGTAAATATTTTGACATTTTCCAATAGGTAAAAGCAGAGAAATAACTAGAAGCCAAAGGATTTGAAGAGAAAAATTAAGGGGAAAATATCACATCCTAGGGTTTTTAGTAGAAAAGGTTGAGAATTTTAAAGGTTTCCATAGTAGAGGTAGAGAGCCAAAGGGTTTGCTGAGTCAAAATGTTTATAGAGAAAAATAGTATTAGAAGAGTTAGAGGTTTGTGAGTGTTTTTAGAGTCAAAGTGTTTGTAGAGAATGATATTTTTAGAAGAAGAGCTTGATGTTTTTAAGGATTTGTAGAGTTAGAGTAGTTGTAGAGCAATGACTGAGAGCCAGGAAAAAAATTATTAAAAAAATATTGATTGGTTGTCCACCAAATTAATTATATTGTTTCCTATTAAAAAATGAGTACTTTGTGCTATGAAATATCTACAATAATAAATAAATAAAATACAGAGAATAGGTAAATCTAGGTAATGGCGAGAAATATTTCAAAATCGTATGAAATTTTGAATATGGATAATAGTGAAGGAATCAAGACTAAAAACTAGCTAAGGGAGGAGAGCTTAATAGAGATAAAATACAATAAATATGGACCAACATTCTTGGCAGTGGGAAATATGAGTGGGGAAAAAATAAGGTGAAGATAGGTGGTCATAAGTCAGGATCTGATCAAAATAGGAGTGTGGATCCAAAAAGTTTATTGTCAAGCAAAGAGAAGTAAGATAACTAGTTAGATATAAATAAAGACAAGTCTCCAATAATTAGCGATAATTTTTAAAACTGGACAAAAATTATTAAAAATGGATAAAAAGGTTTAGAGAATAAGGATAAAAAAGTTGTAATACACTCAAAAACTAATGCAAAAGGAATAAAAATGAATATTCTAAAAAATATTCTAGAGAGAGCACATCAAAAATTAAATAAAAGCCTTATAGGGAAATTCATAGGCCATAAACCATATTTAGAAAAATTAAAATATTGGACCATGAGGCATTGGAATATCAAAGGCAAGGTAGAATTTTCAATGCTCCCAAAATGTTTCTTTATGGCTTCTTTCATAGAAGAACAAAATTGTATGCAAATCCTATGTGGAGGACCTTGGTTTAGAGGTAGAGCAAGATTATTTCTCAAAAATGGTCACCAATCTTTAACCTTGATAATGGCATAATTGATATTGTTCTAGTATGGATTAGAGTTCCTAGATTACCTTTGGAATTTCTAGGAGGAGTAATTTATGGAAGGAACTAAAAATTCTATTGGAAGTTACATCTCAATAGACTACATAACAAGAGAGAGAGAGAAAGAGATTTCTTTTCAAGGGTGTGTATCATGAAGGAATATAGAAAACAAGGCCCTAAACAAGTAAAATTGGTTTCAAAATAGGGAGAGTGGAACTAGAAAATCATTTATGAAAACAATCTCTTCTATTAAAAAATGTGTAGAAGGACAAGTCATTTGACATAAGACTATAAATATTAAAAAAAATGACAAAATTATAGGGAATAAATGGTTGAGGAAATAAATTGGTAAGGAAAATAAAGAACAAATGAGTGATACAGAAAAGGATAAAATATTAAGAGAAGAATCTAGTAAAGAGATAAAAACACACTAGAGAAGAAGGGAGTAATAAATATGTAGAATATTTAGAACTAATGTAGGAGGAGGAAGAAATCGTTGAAAATAAATATAAGGAAGAGGATAGATCAGAAGCAAAGACAAAGCAACCTATAGTAGAAGGAAATAATAAAATTGCAAAATATTTGGTATTAGTTCAAAAGCATAAAGAAAAAAATGAGAAGAAATATGAGGAAGAGAATATAAAGGAAAGCTAATACTCATTTAAATATGAAGAAATACGTAAAATACAATCTCAAATGGTCCCATGCACATTTAAGAAGACCTAAAAAAAAGAGAAGAAAGGTGAATCTCCAATGAAGACAAGAGATCAGGAAGGTCCAAATGTGAGAATGAAAATAAGTGCAAAGAAACATTTAAATTTAGGATTGGAACCAAAGAAGAAGTCGATTAGACCTTCATTAGGGGATAAAAGAAGAAAATAAAGAGAAATATGTAATAGAGGGAAAGCAATCAAGAACAATTATGGGTGGGTAGAATCCCACCAATAGTAAGGTGGAATGAAAATTATAACATAGAATTTTCGGGGATTGAATACCCCTAACAAGTAAAGGCTTGTGAGATCCATGATAAGGGATAGCCAACCAAAGGTACTCCTTTAGAAAATTAAAATAAAAGTAGTATTTTGGGAAGAATTTAAACAAAGTATATAGAAGAAAGGAAACAACAAGAAAATAGAAGCAATAGGAGCCTTAGGAGGCTTAGCGAAAATGTGGAATTTATAAATTTTGGAGGGGTGGGTAGTGTTCAAAGGGAGAAATCAATTAATTGTATCGCTTATAGATAAAACAAGTAAAATTATCTATTTGGTGACAAATATATATGCACCCAATAACTACAAGGAAATACTTGTAGAATAAAGTAGAACATATAAGATAATATGCAGTAGGGATGAAGTGTTTGGTAATAGGGGATTTCAATACTCCACTTATACCTAGAGAAAAGAAAGGAAGAACTCAAGGATACTCAAAAATTATGGAAGACCTAAGTAACTTCATATCTAGAAGTGGTTTGATAGATATGGAGGTGGATGGAGCAAAATTTACTTGGACCAATAGAAGACTAGGATATAATCTTACTCAAGTGAATCTAGATAGAGTTATCATATATTTATAATGGTATGTGGATAGATTAGAACATTATTTGACTACATTACCTAGATTAGGATCAGACCACAATCCATTGGTCCTCTAGATAAATTAGGAATTTAGGAGTAGTATGCCTTTTAAGTTTGATTTCATGTGGTTACAACACCCGAACATCTTTGAAGTAATTGAGGAATGGTGGAATTATCTAGTGCAGGGATCAAAGATGTATGTGGTAGTAGCTAAATTGAAAAATATCAAAAAAGAAATCAAAGTATGGAACAAATAGGTCTTTGGAAATATATTTAAACAAAAAGAAACCCTTAAACAAGAAATATTGTAATTGGAAGAAGAAATTTTTCAAAGGGGAATGGATTCAATATTGTATCAAAGGGAGAAAGAATTGCAATTAGAATTTCACAACATACTAGCAAAAGAAAAGTTTTATTGGAAGCAAACATCTAGAATTGAATGGCTAAAGGAAGGGGATAGGAATGTGAGTTTTTTCATGTTTCCACAATAAAGTATAGAAACTTAGAAAATATTAGGGAGATATAATTGGAGGATGCTCATCTCATTGAAACTATTTATTAGATACAAGAGTCTATAAGATGTTTCAAAACACTATTTACACAAGAGAGGGAAGAAGATATAGAATACATTGAGATAATATTGGATCATATCCCAAGAATGATCACAAATAAGGATAACGAGGGACTTATGAAAGAAGTAAAGGAAGAATAAGTAGAAGAGGTAGTATTCTCATTAGGAAGAGAAAAGGCTCCAAGACTAGATGGATTCTAGATTGGATTTTTTCAAGCCTTCTAGAGGATAGTAAAAGAGGATGTGGTAGTTGTAGTGCTCGAATCATTGAGGTCAAGTAATGTTATCAAGGAATACAACAATACCTTTATAGCTTTAATTCCTAAAAAAACAAGGAATAAAAAGTTTCAAAGATTATAGACCAATCAGCTTATATAATTCCATCTATAAAATCATCACTAAGGTGATAGCATTAAGGTTGAAAAATATCCTTCCAAATATAATATCAAAACAACAAGGGGGATTTGTCCATGGAAGACAAATTCTAGATGGAATAATCACAATCCATGAAGTACTACATTCAACAATAATAAGTGGTAAAGGAATGATTTTAAATTTGGATATGAACAAAGCATATGATAGAGTATCATGGAATTTCATGGACAAAGTTTTGGCCAAATATGGATTCAATAGAAGGTGGATATTTTGGGTGAAAATTTGTATTTCCTCCCCCAAATTCTCTATCATAATAAATGGTAGTCTAGTTGGATATTTTAGAAGTGAAAAAGGATTAAGGCAAAGGTATTTGCTATCTCCATACTCATTCATTATTATGGCAAATAATTTTGGAATATTTTTAAAGGAAGCTTAGAATTCAAGAAATATTATAAGCCTTAAACCAATATTTACCTTAGAGGCAATTAATTTTACTAGAGGTAGAAACTATGAAGGAAGTAAAATGAATAAAGAGAATCTTGGGATTATATCAGTAGATATTAGAGAAAAATATAAACTTGGAAAATAATAAGATCTTTTTTATAAACTCACAAGAGAATAAATGGAGTAAAATATCCATAATATTAGAATGCAACATAGAATCTCTCCCAATCATCTATTTTGGGATGCCTCTATTCTTAGGAATAGTAAATAACAGTATGTAGGATACATTAGTAGATAAAATTTTAAAAACAATGAAGGGTTGGAAATGTTTTTGCCTGAGCCAAGCAGGGAAAGTGCAATTGCTAAAGAACACACTCCAATCTATTCCAACATATTTGCTATCATTATTCAACATTCCTAGTAAAATGGTGAATATAGTGGAAATTTTGAATAATTATTCTAACATTGCTTGTCTTAGGATGTGTCAAGATCTTCCAGAGCTCATACAATACCTAAGTGGGTTCATAATCTTCTACAATATGCTCAACCCATTCTTTCTATGGAAAAATGCTAGAAGACCCCTTATTAGGCCCTAATATTGAAGATTGATAATTTGGGATATCATCACCCATTCCTAGGCTAAGGGCCAACCAAAGTGGGAATATTCCATGCTTGTTGAGTATGATTCTAACAAAGAACTAGACACTTTTTTCCTCTTCTAAAAGAGAAAAATATTGTTGGGTGTAAATGGGTATATAATACCAATTACACTTCAAATGGTTAGGTAGAGAAGCATAAGGTATTCCTTGTTGCTATAGTTTTCTCTTAAAATGAGAAAAATAACTAAAATAAATTTACCCTAGTTTCTTGGATTGATTCTATTTGGTTTATTCTATTTATAGTTTCTTTATATGGTTGGAAGGTACATCAGATGGATGTGAAGAGTGCATTTCTTCATGGTGAGCTTTAGGATTATATTTACATGCAACATCTACTTGGTTTTGAGATTGAGGATCCCATCCCTTTGGTATGTTGATTGGTTAAGTCCTTGTATGGACTTAATAAGACATTGTATTCTTGGTATGAGAAAATCTACTCCTTTCTTAGTTGCAAGTTTTAGAGATGCGATCCAAACATGATGTTTACATCAAACATTAGAATCGAGAGACTTTGGTGATTACGTTATATATTTATGATCTTATCATTATGGAAAGCTCTCTAGACTAGGTTTAGGATATCAAGTCATAACCTCATTATACCTTTGAGATGATAGATTAGGGCTTCTACATTATTTCTTGGGCATTCAATTTTATTAGACTTCTTTTGGGATCACTATCATATAGTCCAACATGTTAATGCTACAAGGTCATGTTTATTAGTTAGGTTCATAATTAATTATTATGAGGATTTAATAAAACTTCATTAGAATAGGTTATTTTAGTGTGTAATGTTCATTTGAATTTTATGTAATATGGATCTGGGAACCCTAACCCTAATCTCATTTTTCTCAATATATAATTCCATAACACAAAGGGAGAGATGTGATTTTTCATTCTCTCCATTATCAAAAATCTTCTCCTTTTTCTTATTTCATGTGGTTGAGCTTAGGCACATAGCATTTATCCTTGATACAAGTGGTATCAGAGCTTGGATGCTTACCCCTCCCACAACCAAGCTTGGATAAGCATTGCATTCCCCTCCTCTCCTCCTCCACAAATTTATGTGTTGAGTTGAAGGATAGCATGAGGATGGTGCATGAGATTTCATAAAACCTCCATAGATTTTCTTTTTAGTGTAGATATTAGCTTGTATATCTATTTATAGGTATCCAAAATCTAAATCTGATCGAGTTTGGTGGCCTCTATTTAAATTGACCATGTTCACTTTTACACAACTATACATATCCAAAATCTAGATCTGGTCAATTTTTATGGCCTCTATGTAAACTTTAATTTTTACACAACCATATAGTATCAAAAATCCATATCTGACGAAGTTTGACGGCCTCTATGTAAACTAATTGTGTTTGTTTTTACACAGCCATATAGTCAGATCAGCCTCTGTGTAAACTAACCATGTTTTTTTATAGCATAGTAGGTTTTTAGCCTCTCCATTGTACTTGTGTAAGTGGCTTAAAAAATTTCCACATTACTTTTGGCTAACTTATAGCCCTCATTTATAAAAGTGATTCCACTTGGACAATGAGCAAGGTCTAGTGGATCATACCTAACATACATACTACCACATTAGCACTATAGTAGCACTCCATCTACACTCCAAGTCTATTTTTAGTTTTCATTTTATTTATTTTATTATAAATTGATTCACATATTTGCATCATCCCTAAAAGGAACACATCTGATGACTCATTTCATAGCCTAGCATCGTTATAGGGCGCCACTTCCTTGGTGGTGGAAAATTTGCATTAAAGGCCATGTGAGTCAAAGCTAGACTGGACTTAACAAGAATACATAGTGAAGGGGGTTAGCCATACCCACAAACCTTTGGAAAGGGATCATCCTTTCACCTATGCTCAAAAAAATAAAAACTCTTAATTAATATTAAAATTAAGCCAGTCCAATATTTGTTATAGATGTGGAATAGAGCATGTACTTCTCTTCAAATAGTATATCATTGACCATAGTAAATTGGGTGAGGATTGGTAGGACTTGGGCTCCATCATGGCTTGGATTTCATCATCGAGAATTTGTATGTGGGCATCCAGGTGAAGGCCTTAATTTGAGATAAGCTCATTATACCTCTCCAACTTTCAACACCTCACCTACTTATAGTCATAAGATTGAGGTTACTAGTTTTGCACATCCTACACTTTGGTATTCAGTTGTGTAATCTAGTATTGGAGATATTGGTCTACACATTCATCTGTTGGATATATTAGCTTTTGCATTCATCTATAGTATTTTATTTTTGGGCTACAAATCTTCCTTTAGTACTTCAGATTTAGCCACATCATCATCCTGTTGCATCGAGACTCATAGCCACTTACTTGTACAATTCATCATTTGTAAAATAGATTCCACTTGGATGGTAAGCAAGGTCTAGTGGATCACATTCATTCATGTTCACCACTTGGCTCATTATTTACTGTCACATTTTACCTCACTTAGTCATATGTTCCTTGTTCGCACCTTGAAACACCTCTTTTAGGTCTTTGTAGTGTCACAAGTCACAATGACTTCCAACTTCAAACAAAATAATGTATGTATCCTCAAAGGTAAGTATAATTGGGATCAATGGTTCATAGGCCTTAGGACAACTACAAAATTTGAGAATCTATGGTGCAACCATCTGAATGCAAATCCCACATCACCCATAGATGTTCCTATCATGGAAAAATGGTAGATAAGTTATGATTGAATTCATGTTGGCATCCTACTTGTCATAGAATATAACCTTCATAATTTTATTTATGAATCCAAGCATGACATAACATGGTTAGTTCTTGAATTCTTCAAGAAAAACTTTGACACCAAATCTGACCTAGAATTTTTTCATCTTGTCCTCAAGATGAATCAAATAAATATGCAAAAAGGACACTCTAGTTCCACCATAAACCTCCTTTGCCCTATTAAATAGGTCATTAATAAATACTTCAAAAATCAATGTATCACATGGGCTTTCCTCATTCAATCATGACTTCGCATTCTAGACTACAAGAACTTGCTTGTCAGTTTATCAACTAGTGGAACCTTAAAAACTCTCAACTTTGAAGCCTTAGCAAAAAATTTCATTGAACTTGATAAAACCTTTGACACAAACTTCACTAGTTCTAACCCTAGTGACTTAGCCTTTTAGGTGGATGAAGATGTAAAATTTTCAAACAATCAAGGTAATAGAATCCATGGCCAAGGTCATGGTCAAGGAAAATGTAAATTATAAGGATAAGGTTCTAACAATGATCAACATGAACACTCACGACATCAAACTAGTCAAGGACAACACAATCAAGGATAAATAAAATAGCTTAGTACCTCTCAAGGAACTGGTAACTCAAATATCATGTGCAAATATTGTAATAGAAAAGGATACTATACCATTGATTGTCAAACTACCACACATAATATCAAGTAGTTTTAAAAGCAAAGTATGCATAATGTAAATGAAGATGACTCTGATCTAGATGTCTTCCACAGTGCTTAATTTTTGCATGCCTAGATCATCAACACATGGGCACTTATATAACTATCTACTGACCATCCCAAAATATTCATTGAGGGACATTTAAGATATTTTGGCTATGATATTTCTCATCCCACGTTCCAACCCATTGGAGTTACACATAGCATAGCCTCCACCAACGGTTCATGGGTCATGGATACTAGAGCCACCCAACACATTATTTTCAACAAGGACTTCTTTGAATAATTTGACTCAAAAGCACTTAGTGTAGTTCACATGGCTGATAAATCCTCTCAACCAGTTGAAGGAGCTACAACTGTTCGATTGAAACTTCCCATATTATCTAATTTTTGATTGCTTGATGTTCTCTATATTCTTGCTCTAAAGTAAAATTTGTTGTCACTGTCCACACTTGTCTATATTGTATTTGATGTGAGTTTCAATACCAAATATAAATTTCTTTGATCCATTCATCCACCCTCCAAAACAATGGTCATGACTAGTTCCTTAGATGGTAAACTTATTAGACTTGTTGGACATCTTGCTTCTAAATTTCACATTACTAAAGTTGACATGGTACTTAATGCCACCCTAACTCCCAAGAAACTTTTTTTTGATGCATTATCGCATGCTCTCATGGGTCATGTCAAACTTAATTGATTGAGAAAAATAGAGTCCACCATCAGGGGCCTACCACACTTCTCTTTCAAACCCATCAAATGTAAAGCATGCATCATTACCAAATCCTCTCGATAGCCTTTTCCAAAGAGTTAGTGGAATTCCACACAAAAACTAGAGCTAGTTCACTCAGATATTTGTGGGCCAATGCCTATTCCCTCATTAAAAGGCAAAAGGTATTACATCACCTTCATTGATGACTTCTCAAAGAAGTTATGGATTAGCTTTTTGGAGAAGTCTAAAGCTTTTGAATTCTTCAAAGAATTCAAGGCTTGCACATAATGGGAACCAAGTTGTAGAATCAATACCTTTAGGAGTGACAATGGTGATGAGTACACCTCAAATGAATTCATAGAGTACTTATCCTCACATGGGATCAAACATCATTTGACTATACCATGTACATCTCAACAAAATGGTATTATTGAGTGTATGAATAGGACAATTATGAACATGGCTCATGCCCTTCTTATCTACAAAAATGTGCCTCCATATATTTGGGCCAAAGCCACCTAGACTACTATGCATGTACTCAACATAGTGAGTCCCTCAAAACCTAGTCTATCACCTCATGAAAAATGGACTGGACACCTCCTATCATCAATCACTTCAAAATATTTAGCTCCATCTGTTATGCTCATATTCTTCTAGAGCACAGAAACAAAATTGAAGCTTGAGCTATTAAAGGTATATTTTTTGGATACCCTATGGATCATAAGGGATACAAGGTATTCATTCCTTCACATCGAAAAGTGATTGTGACACGTGATGTTGTGTTTGCAAAAATTGAAGAATGGGTTACATTGGATACTAGGGGACAATCTTCAACCTAGATCAAAAAATTATAACATATATGATGTTTAGATTCCAACATTTCAGGGGGGGACATTGAAAAGTTACTCAAAACTCAAGAATTTTTAAATCAACCCACAAGTCTAAGGGAACCAAACTGTGATACTGGGCAAATGTATGTATCTTGTACACCTTCTGCCTCTTCACATAGTAATATTGATCATGGTGAAAGTATTATTTCACATACATCTTCATCATCCTTCATACCTAATGATTCATTCCAAGATCATGAAAAAAAAATTGAGGTAGGTGATACATTCACATTACTCCGCATTCGAGGAATTCGTGAATCTTGACAACTCTTAAAGGACATCAAACCAGATGAAGCAGGAAAAAAAATCACAAGAGGTTCCCTCAAAGCAAGAGTGCATGAATCATTACTTGTTGAACTAGAACCTACAAAAATGTACCTCACTCTAAATAATGAACCTCTCACATACCAAGAAGCTATTAAACACACAACTTGAAGACATGCAATGAATGAAGAGTATGAATCTTTGATTAAAATGGTACTTGGGAGTTAGTCTATCTACCACTTGAAAGAAATATAGTCCAAAATAAATAGGTGTACAAAAAATATATATAAATTAGATGGCGACCTTGATAAACACAAGGTAATATTAGTGGTTAAAGGAAAATCAAGGCATTGACTACACTGAGATATTTGCACCTACCATAAAATGGCCCATAATTAGGACTCTTGTAGCCTTAGCTACATAGAAAGGGTGGAAGATTCATCAATTAGATGTAAATACTACTTTATTGAATTATGAATTGGAAGAAGAAATATGCATAGCCAAAATATTTTGAGATTGCAGGATAGGAGCACAAGGTATGAAGACTCAAAAATTCTTTATATAGATTAAAGCAAGCCCCTCGCACTTGGTTCGGGAAGTTGTTATATCATATGAAGCAACTTGAATTTGAAGTGTGTTATTACCAAGACATTGATGCAACACTATTTATCAAGCACAATAAAGATAAAGTCACATACCCCATAGTATTTTTGGATGATATGCTTATAATAGGTAACAATGAACACATCATCAACACAGTGAAAAAGTACCTTGAAAAGACTTTTGTTATCTCTAATTTGGGATTGATGAAATTTTATTTGGGCATAGAACTGAAGAAAATGGTAAAATATTTTTGACCCAAGATAAATACATCAACGATCTTCTAGAGAAGTCTCAACTCAAATATGCACATCCTATGACAACACCAATAAAATCAAATTTGAAACTCACCATGGATGATGACACACCAAAGTTAGATGCAACACTCTATAGAAGGTTGGTTGGTAGTCTCATCTATGTTACTAACACAATACCTAACATCACTTATGTAGTGGGGATTCTAGCAAGGTATATGACCAAACCAAAGGAGATTAATTGGCAAGTGATAACAAGAGCATTGAGGTACCTAAAGACAACCTATAATTATGGCATATTGTATGAAAATAATGTATATTTCACACTCATAGCATACATATAATCAGACTTAATAGGAGATAAAGACACTGGTAGATATGCGTTTGGGTACTTGATATTTCTTGGGTCGGCACCAATTTCATGGATATCAAAGCGATAAAAGACTATAGCAGATTCTTCAAAAAAAATTGAATATATTGTTGTAGCTAAGACAATCAAATAAGTGGTATGGTTGAGAAATTTGTTACACACTCTCAATATCACTCAAAAAGGCCTTATAATATTTCATGTGGATAATCAATCAGCAATCCAAATGGAAAATATTATTGTGTTTCATGACGAAACCAAACACATAAGTACAAAAGTCCATAGGATCTGAGAACTTGTTCAATATGGCATAATATAAATGCACTACTATCCAATAGTAGATCAAATTGATGATAGTAGATAGGCTTGAGAGCCTCCATATCTCCTTGATAATAGAGATGCAACAGGACCAATAAGGCTAATGCTTATTCATAAAACCACCTTCATGTGGGTAGAAAGTATTGGTTTATCTCCACTTTATTCCATTCATGAAAACCCCTTGTGGTCACGAAAGGATAAGGGTTGTACTAGTTTTGGAAAATTAAAACCTGTGAAAACTTGAAAGGACATGGGGTTTGACCAAACAGTATATGGAGACCTAGTGGATTGGAGTCACATTTCATGGATAATTAGTTAATCAGCTACACAAAGAGCCACTTGAGCCACTCATCTACTAAAATATAATGACCTTATACCATTAAGAGGAGTATGGATGCTACTTTATATCAGTCTCTTGTTGTATGTCTTCTTTACCTCACTTACACACAACTAATATTGTCTTTGTTGTCAGCTATTATTCTAGGTATGTTCAAGAACCTTTAGAGATACAATGAACCATAATCAAGAAGATCCTTTGATATATTATAGGTACATATCATATAGGTATTCATTATTTAGTTAGTTCACTTCCAATTTTAAGAGGATATTTAGATGTAAATTAGGTTGGTAATTTGGATGGGTGGCATCCATGATAGGTTTGGTCTTCTATATTGATTTGGCCTTGTTTCTTGGTGCTTTAGATGACAATCCATTATTTCTTAGTCTTCCATAGAATCTAAGTATTTTACTACCAATGATGGAACAAAGAACCTTTAATGTATGGTTATGATTTTGGAGTAGGTGGACATTCCTTAGTCCTATCCATTCACTCTTTAGTGTGACAATTAGACCATCATTTACCTTATCCACAAATAGTGTTTGATCAATGGACTAAGGACAATGAAATTTGGATGCACTATGTGTGATGGCTTTATGCCTATATGATGCTTGAACCATTTTTTGTGTCACTAACAAAGTAAGAAATGAGTGTCTTGACCAAGATCATGTTTGAGGTTCCTTTTGTGTGAATGTGGGAGCTACTTGGTGTAGGAGAGTATCCCTCAAAGGGGGATGACTAGTCAAGGTCTCTCTCTATACGCTTGATTCAGCTTAAGGGGGGATGTTAAAATATGTGGTAGTTAAGCTCCACTCAAGGCCATGGTTGAATTTGTATTGTAAGGTATGTATAAGCCCTTGGAACCTTGTAAACCTTGTAAAGGTATTTTTTGTAATATTTTATATTTAACCTAAAAACCATATTCTTAACCTTAACCTAAAAGTAAAATTTAATTGGGTATGATTACCCCCTCATATAAATAATTGATTATTGCTTGAAGTGTATTATATTTTATTTTAGTGAAATACTTTGGTATCTATAGGCACCCCCCTTATATTGCATGTATTGCTTTATGTGTGTTGCATTTTAGCATTTCTAGGTAATGTGTTAATTCCTTTAATTTTTTGAAACTACTATAAATTTTAACATAATAATCTCATAAAGTCTTTGAGGATGACCTACTATCTCTTTGTCTATTTATTATTCTTGCTAAGGCATTGGGGAAAGCTTTCTCAAAGGCAAAAATAAAAGCAAAAACCAAAGGTACTCAGGTTGCAACAAATGGTCCCTTCAAATATCATCTTCAATTTGTTGATGATACTTTTTTTTTGGTCCATCCCTCAATAAATGAGGCTATGGAATTTAAATTAATATTATCATGCTATGAGAAGGTTGTTATACATTTGTTAATCCTAAAAAATATTGGATCATTTTCATTAATATTTCCCTATATTTATAATGGATTATTACAAATATTTTAAGATTTAAAGTAAAAAATTTACCATCAATATATTTGGGGGTTTATTTGTCTCATAAAGGAAAGAATAATAAGCTTTAGAACTTAATTTTGGGTAGAATATTGTTTTGTGGGTTGGAAAGGTAACTTTTTAACCATGGCTACAAGTCTATAACTCATAAAGACTACATTTTAATCCATCCCTATATGTATATGATATCACGATTACCATTAGATATAACAATCACATTTAGTAAAAATTATAGAGATTTTCTTTGGAAAGGATGTGAGAAAAATTATATCTTTGTAAATGAGAGGTGTGTGCAAAGAAAATAATATCAAAGGGGTAGGCTTGCAAAATTGTAGACTTATGAGTTTGGCATTAGGATAAAAATTTGAATGGAGATTATTTAAATTTTAAAGAACATGTTGGAAAAAATATTACTTCAAAAACATATAGGATCTATTGATGCAATAAAATTAATCAAGAAATAAACTCTACCTACAGGCTTGGCAATATGGAACTTCATATCATATAGTTTGTAATTGATCAAGAAATATTTTAGATGGTCAATCAAAAAAAAGGATTTTATAAATATTTGGTCTAAAGCTTGGTTGAAACCTTATCCTTTTATTTCTAATCAAAATGAAAAAAGTTGGTCTGGGCTTGTTTAGCTTGTAAATATTGAAGGTCAAAAATCATACTGATGTGAGCAATAAATCTAAATCATAGATTTATAGTAGCAACCTGGTTGAATAAAAGGACACCAAACAAATAGCATATGAGATTTAAAGGATGCTTCAAGAGTTCTATTTTTACATGGAACAATGAGTTAATTTGGAATATATAAAAATATAATGGATACTTGGTCAATTTGGGATATAAGGATTTAAAGCAATCAAAATTTTCTACTCCCAAATACTTCCCTTTGAAAATATGTGTTCACTCAAGCCCTTCCCTAAGTCCTTAACATGTCTTTGGTTAGCAACGTAAAGGAAGATTCTTATAGGTGATTATTTACAAAGAAGAGGATGCCATGGACCTTTTATATGTGCCTTATGTGAGAAGGATCTCAAAACATAAAATCATTTACTTCATTTTCATTTTACTTACACTATTTGAGGTCATTTTTCTAAAAATTATGATAATAGATTGGGAAGCTCCATCAACATTGAAAGAGTTGATGAAATTTTGGATTAGTTTTTCAAAGATAAAACACTATTCATTCTATGGAGGATTAGTCCTTCCATTATTTGTTGAAATGCATGGCTTGAAAGTAATAATAGAGTTTTTAAAAAAAAATATTTCCCAAGTTTGGAATCATAATATTACCTCTCTTGATGAATGTTTATAGACATGATGCTCATCATAGGAAGTCTCAAGTGGGAAAAAATGGTTCTGGACTAAGTTTTATAGGATTTAAATATACATGGAAGGATCATGCTATGATATCATAGACAAAACAAAGGATCTACTTCAATCTATGCTAAAATGGAAATGTTTAGAAGTTTGGTTTATCTAAATTATTGATGGTGCTTCCAAATGAAATCTAAGAAAAGTTGGTAGAGGTGGTATTTTTTTTTAATAATGAAGATAAAGTTATCCTTAGAATTATATGAACTTTAACTAACAACTATATAGAGGCTAGGACACTTCTTACAAGTATCAAATTTTCCATTGAAAATGAATGGAAATATATTTCAATTGAGGAGAATTCACAATAATTATTAATGTTATCAAGAAAAATGGATGTGGTGATTGAATAAAAAAATATTATTCTAATATATAACAACTATTTTTTAAGGTAATATATTGGAAATGACAACATATTTATAGAAAAATAAATGAGATAGTAGCTATCCAATCGTGGTGTTGATCTTCATCTTGGAAATTTTTAAATTTTAGAGATAAATTGGTTTAGTGACATATTATCTCTTAATAAAAATGATATCAACGAGTCAATTATAGAAGCATAATTTTTTGAAGAATATGAAGAATTTTTATTAAAAAACAAATGAATAATATGTTTGATAAAAAAAATGTAAGTTAGGTGATTTATAGCATCAATGGTGTGGTATGGAGGAAATAGTAGCAATGGTGCAGATTTTAAAATTTATTTTGGCGGTATGTCTAAATACAGTGATGGCAGTGGAGGTATTCTTGGGCCCTTATCCTAAGGTGGTCTATTTTTAGTTTTGTATTCCATGAGCATTGGTGGGAGCCCCCACCTAATCCAGACCTACCTCTTCATGCTCTAAAGTCCTCATCGGTCTCCTTGTGGAGACTATCAAAAAAAGCTCAAACTTTTCATTTTCTTCTTATGCCTCAAAGCCCTTGGTGTCCAATAAAGGTACTTTGAATATTATTACTAGGCTTACCATTTCTTGAGTCATGTTAGACTCACATTATCTTGTGGTTAAATTTATTGGTTCCCACCCAAACATAGAATCCATCAAAAAATGGGTGGCATCAAAGTGGTCTCCTCAGGGTAACATGGAACTTATTGCCCTTACTAGGGGTTTTTTCCTCATTGATTTGAATAACCCAAGGGACTATAGTCACATTCTTGTAGGTGGACCATGTTTTTTCAATAGACATAACATGTTTCTAAGGAAATGGACCCCATATTTTTACCCTAAAACTCAAAGCATAAATTATGCTACCATTTGGGTTAGACTTCCAGGATTACCTCTCCATTTTTGGTACGAAGATGTTCTTAAGGGTGTGGCTTAGAATATTGGTTATCTCATTGGTTTTGACCCATCTACAAAGGTAAATTATAGAATATTTTATGCTTGCATGTGCATTAATACCAATTTACAAACTAAGTTGCTGACATCGATTAAAATAGTCTCTAGCTCTTTCAACAAAATTCAAACCATTAAATATGAAAACAAGTTATTTTTTGGATAGAATGCCAGAATCAAGGTCATATTAAATTCCAATACCCTTCTGCTAGGAAAAAATTGGATGCTCCTATAAAAAACCCTATAATAAATTGGTGGGCTACCCCCAAAGCTCCTTCGGTTGTTGTAGCAAAGAAACATGTGCCTCAAAAGCCCCCTTTTGTTAATTCTCCTATAAAGAACTCCAAAGGCAAAATAATTCTTCTCGATGGTGATCTGACTTCATATTGCAAGGTATGTCCTTATTTATTGACCAATAAACCTTTTCAATGTATTTCTTCTGATATTTTTGTTCCTTCTGCAAACTTGTATGTGGCCTTGTCGCCCAAATCTAGCTCTAAATCTCTTCTTTCATCTCCTTCGTGCCCTACAATTGGTTTTCTTCACATTTCCTCTAGATCTCTTTCTCTTCTTGGTTTATCTTACCCTTCCAAATTTGGGGGTGAAGCTTCCCCATCTAAGGGCAAAGCCTTCCCTTCTATTCTCAAGTGTGTTAGCTTTGACTACCCATCCAAGGATTTTGGATTCCCATGTCCAACCCCTTCTCTCCCTTCCCCCCTTTCATCCAAGTTAGGGGTTTATCCTAGTTCTAGATCCTTAGAAGCCCTCTTCAATTCCTCCAAATCCATAATCCAAAATCAAAAGAAGATTTATGTTGGCGTTGGTGGTGGTAAGAAAAAATGGCATCCAAAATCCCAAGATCGTAGGTGTAAGGATTCAGAGGAAGACATAACCAATGGATCCTAGACCACTTTAAGCCCTCGATTGCAAGAGCCTTCTCTCTCTAAAATTCTTAAAGATACTATGAATAAAATAAAATTTCCCTATCACAAGGTAGGAGAAAGAAGTCCATAAATAAAACCACTAAATGAATATCACTTCATGGAATGTAAGAGGCCTCAACGGCCATTCCAAGAAAAGGTTGGTTACTTCCATGAGAAAGGATTTTAAGCCTACTATATTCCTTCTTTAAGAAATTAATCTTGAAGAAATAAATATATAAAAAAATCCAAATATATCTAGAAGAATGGTGAATTCTTGGCCAGTCCAGCTTGTGGACCTTTTGGAGGACTCTTATGTCTTTGGGACCCCAACAAAGTTGAAGGAATATTGCTTTCTACATTTAATAGAATTACAAATATAATATTTTTTCATAAAGACACATAGATTAAATGGGTACTTTTTAATATATATGCTCCCAATAATCCTTTAGAGAGTAGCTTTGTGGAACACTCTCAGCCAAATATGAAATATCTTCTCTAGTGAAACCTGGATTTTGGCTGGAGACTTTAATTCTCCCCTATTCCAGTATAATAAATAGGGAGGATCCCCTATCTTACCTTACAGCATTCAAGAATTCTCAACTTTTATAAATAATAATGAGATCATGGACATCCAATTAAGAGGTACTAGGTTCACATGGGGTAATAGAAGGATTGGAAATCAACTAATACAACTCAGACTTGATAGATTATTTATTTCAAAAGAGGCCATAACTATGCTTGGTGATGCTACTTTATGATTATTCCCCAAAATTGGATCTGACCATAATCCACTCTTGTTTGAATATCTACAATCCACATTTCTTAAAACTCCCTTTAAATTTGAGCTCATGTGGCTTTAGCATCCAGATATTGGGTGTCTTATTTTTAAATGGTGAAGCAAGGAATTTTTAGGACCCCTTATTTCCCAGGTTGCCAAAAAACTTAGGTACATAAAAGGAAACCTAAAATTTTGGAATAGAAATTTTTTTGGAAATATCTTCACTAGGAAACAAAACATCCAAAATCAACTTCTCCAAGTTAAAGCTTCCATCCATAATAAAACTGCATTTGAATATGTATGTAGCGTTGAAAGGCATCTCCTTTCAAAATTTCACAACATTCTAATCATGGAAGAAACCTTTTGGCACCAAAATTCAAGAGCCATTTGGTTGAAATCAGGAGACTCAAATACTAAATATTTTCATGCTTTTACTCTCTGCCATCGAAGATTCAACAAAATTAGAGATCTAACCAGAGTCGATGGTTCCATTACTAGTGATATTTTTGAAATTAGATTAAAAGCAGTATATCATTTTGAGCTCCTTTTTGAACAAGGCCCTCCTTTCTCCCATTTGATTTTTAGTAAGCTTATTTCAAACATTCCCTCCCTTATTTTAGATGATAGTAATGCTTGGCTTCTCAAACCCTTCTCCAATGAAGAAATAAAAAAAAGTTGTTTTCACAATGAATGGCAACAAGGCCCTTGGCCTAGACAATTTTCCACCTTGTTTCTTCCAAGAATTTTAAAACATCATTGGTCCTGACATTTCTAAAGCCATCCAATAGATTCAACTTTTCAACTTCATTCTTAATGATGTAAATTCTACTTTCCTTGCACTTGTCTTCAAGTCTATTATTGAAAAGTCCCTCTCAGACTATAGGCCCATCAGTTTGTGTAACATATTTTATAAAATCATCTCCAAGACTATTTCTACTCATTTAATTTATATTCTTCCCTCTATTATTGACTCTTACTAGGGCAGTTTAGTCAAAGGAAGAAAAATCACAGATGGGATCATTACTATCCATGAACTCCTTCATTCAATCCATAAAAGCAAAAGAGTAGGATTCCTCTTAAAGTTTGACATGAACAAAGTATTCAACCATGTTTCATGGGACTTCCTCATCTCTATTATTATTAAATTTGGATTTCATGAGAGGTGGTCTGATTTGGTTAAATAATGCATCTCCTTTAAAATATTCTTGATGCTTTTTAATGGTTCTACAGCTAGATATTTTTAAAGCCTCCATGGTCTTTTCCAAGGTGATCCTCTTTATCCTTTTCTCTTCATAATTCTCTTTAAAGCCTTGGGTAGGTCTCTAAAGGTATCATGCTCTAATGGATCACTCTCAAGTATCAAAGTTGCATCCACCTCCATCCATGTGTCCCATCAGCAATTTGTGGATGACACTATCTTAGTCAACCTCTCTTCTATCCCCAGGATAAAATCAAGTCCATTTTTAATATGTATGAATAAGTTGTTGGCTAGAAAATAAATTTTCATAAGAGATATTCCTGATGATTGTTAATGGTTCTATAGCTAGATATTTTCAAATCCTCCATGGTCTTTGCCAAGGTGATCCTCTTTCTCCTTTTATCTTCATAATTCTATTTGAAGCCTTAGGAAGGTCTCTTAAGGTAGTATGTTCTAATGGATCACTCTCATGTATCAAATTTGCATCCACCTCCACCCATGTGTCCCATCAGTAATTTGTATATGACACTATCTTAGCCAACCTCTCTTCTACCCCTAGACCAATATCATCAAGTCTATTTTTAATATGTATGAATAAGTCGTTGGGCAGAAAATAAATTTTTACAAGAGGTTTCTTTATTTCCTCAACACTCCTATTAGGAGATAATTAAATATTGCAAAAACCCTAGGATGTTCCATATCCAACCTCCCTTCTATGTATTTAGGCCTTCCCTATTGTTTGGTTGTGCCAAAGAGAACCCTTGGAATACTGTTATAGAAAGAATGCAAAAAAATCGCAACAACTGAAAAGGAACCTTACTGAGCCAGGTTAGTAAAATAACACTTGTTCAAGCCTATCTTCAAAGCATACCCATATATTTTCTATTCACTTTTAAAGTCCCCTCTTATGTGTGTTATATTATCAAACAAATACAAAGATATTTCTTGTGGACAAGCTCTGATGATAAATGCAGATTTCATATAGTGGTCTAAAAGAGGGTTTATTCAAAGAAAACTCTGGGTGGTTTGGGTCTGAGAAGAATAAATCATATGAACTTAACCTTGTTACCTAAGCAAGGTTGGCATCTAGTATCCTGATAAAGCCTCAAATTGGTCTAACATCTTTCAGAACAAGTATCTTCACTAGAGTAATTTCCTCTTAGATCATGAGCTTCATGTTGGATCAACCATTTGGAACTCCATTGTGAAATCTAGGCACATTTTGAGGGTGGGGATAGGATGGTAGCTCCAAAATGGTAATAAAATTTATTTTTGGAATGATTGTTGGATTCGAGAGACCCCTTTGATTCAATATTCGACTTTATCTCCAATTAAACCCATCACTGATCAACATTTTGGACCAAAAGTATGTGACTTCATTCATAGTGATGGTCAAATATGAGTGTGAAAATATATTCCACTTTAGGTTCTAAATAGGGTTCAAAGTATGGCTATTGAATCTCTAAATAACATCCTGAAGGTTTGTGTTATCCTGGTGATCCCAGTTGAAGAAAAAGTGGTTTGGAAAGAGAACTAGAAAGGGTCCTTCTTAGTTAAGTCAACATACTTTATAAATGATGATCCTTCAAACAATTGGTTTTTGGTAAATAAGGTATGGATTAAACATATTAGACCTAAAATAGTTGTCTTTTACTGTTTGGTGGTCCAAAACAGAATCTTGACTCTAGATAATCTGCAAGGCAATGGTCTAATTATTCCTAATTTTTGTTACCTTTGCAAGTCTGAGTTAGAATATGTTCATCACCTTTTCTTGGAATGCATATTTTCTCTTTATATTCTTCATTTTTTTCTTTATATTTTCCATGTTGCTTGGACCCACCCTAAGTCTATTCTTGATCTCTGCCTTCAGTGGCCCTCTCCTTTCTCTTGTTTTAGCCTGAAAACCCTCTGGTATTTCATTCTTCCACACTACCTTTGGGTTATTTGGAGAGAAATAAATTCTTGTGCCTTTTGTGGCATTTCCAAAGACCATCACTCTATTGGTAATAGAGTGTTAGCTTCTACCTCTAAAAATATTTTGGTCCTACCTCCATCTGATCCTCCTTCATCACATTTGGAGTCTAGTATCTTAGCATCACTCAGGCTCCTTTCTCCTCCTGGAAAGCCTACAAGAACTTTGTTTAACAGATCTCAAATTAGTTGAAAATTGCCTCCTCGGGATGATCAAGTTCAAATTCGATGGGTCTGCCAAAGGAAATCCTAGAAGAGCGAGAGATGGAGGCCTATTTTATTATAATAGTGGCAAAACATTTATATATTTCACTGAGAATATTGGCTTTCAAACAAACAATTTTGCTGAGGCAAGAGTTCTCTATCAAGGCCTCAACCTGTTTGTTGATTTCACTTGCCTCAATTTGGTCATCGAAGGGGATTCTTTAATCCTAATTAAGCAGATGAAAAATGAGCTCTCCACTAGTTGGAAGACCCAAAACTTAGTTGATGAATCAAAATGTCTCATGCAACGATTCAATAGAGTTGTTCTTCAACATGTTTATTGTGAAGGTAACCAGGCGATCGACACCCTTGACAACATGACAACATGGGGATTGCACAAAATGGCATCACCGTTTGGAAGCACAACTTTTCTCAAGTTTTACTCAATATTTACTCGATGGTTGATTGATCCTCTCGATGATAATACCAAATTTTATAAAAAATATCATTCCATTTGTGTATATGTATATTAATCAAGAGAATTTTTAATCTTGCCTTGAAAGATAGATGCATAGTTGTCTAGATATTGTAATACCACTATGTGGTTGTGATATAATACAAGTGGGGCCTTTTTCAATCCCATATAACCAATTAAAGGAAAAGTGTATATACTAGTAAGGTACTATACAACAACGATAACACATGATAACCATATGATTGATGTTCAAATCCTTACAATGTGATGATATGGTTTGTTGAGTATGATAGTAATATTCTATGTTATAATAAGATGATAAATGATCTATTAAAATTGATCAAAGATTTATTTTGTCACAAAAATAAAATCTTTTCCAATCATCATATGGCATTAGCTCAATTAGTTAAATTCCTCAATTCCTAAGGAGGAGATCCAATTTTTAATAGTACCCAACAATAAATATATAATTGTCAAGTTGTTATAATACCACTATGTGGTCATTGATATAATACAGGTGAGGCCTATTTCAATCCCATAAAATCCATTATAAAAATTAATATAAAAAAATCATTTTCAATCTTCTTATTCCACTTCTCTTTACGTATAATATAAACAAGGACTTTTTATTAGCTATATATTTTCTAGTATTTTTACTTTTATTACAAGATAATCTAAATTTTAACCTAAATATTTATTATTTTGATTAAATGTTATATTTTAAAACATAAATTTTTTTTACATAATTAACTATTAAATTGATATTATTAAATGGAAAAGACTTGAGTGCTTAAATACGTAGACCTCAAGGAAAATACTTAAATTCAAATATTGTTATACAAAATATAAATATCGAATTGTCATATATAAAAAATATAAATATCAAATTGTCATATAGATAAAAAAAAATTAGTCTTAGTAAATTAATTTCAAATTAATTTTTAAAATCTATTAAATTAATTTTATAAACTTTCAATTTTTTCTTTAATCATACAAAGAAATTTTTAAATTTCATATAACATTTTTAATATCTATAATTTTGATTATGTAAACTTTTAACACTTTTTAATTACAATCGAGGAAGAAACTATAAGACTAAAAACAATTTTCCGTAGCAATAACATGTTAATTGGATGTTCTATCTCAATTGCTTTTATATTTGCATCTCAATTATGGTTCTTATCTACTCTAACATCAACACTTTTTTCTATTGATAAATAATAGGGTTTTGAAAGGAGCCCTTCCCTTTTACAACTCCTATAAATCCAAGAATGACAAATGAATCAATCCAAGCACAAAAAATAGCTTATCTTCTTACAAATCAAATTTTGTATTTTCTAAACAATACAACCTTTTTTGACCAAAAGTGCAATGACCAAAAAGGTAATAGTAACCCTCCCTATTGCTTTTTCTACATCTGACATCTAAAATTTTAGTAGAGTTCAAACAAGTACTATATTTGGGAGTTTGCACCATATAGTTATCAAGTTTTTCCATTTCCTTATCCTCTTGACAATAAAATGCAACTATTAAATTTAGTTTGCAAATCATGTGAACAAAATGGAAATAAACTTGTCATTAATCTACAAATATTGTCCCTACCATAAACCCCAAGATGAACCATCAGCAGGCATTCCACCTAAGCTATTTTCCAAATTGAATTCTTCACCTTCTCGAATATTCCAAGATAGAAAACTAATTTTATATCAAGCTTATGAATTTTTTCACTTCCCAAAGACAAAATTATTTTCTTCCCATCAACTACATCCTTAGCAACGACTCTAGTTCTCAATTCTCAAAGATTGGACCTTCCTCGAGAAACTAAAATTCCCAAATCAACCTTCTTAGATTTCCTTCTACTTCTAGCAAAACATTTATGAAAAAGCTTATCCTCCTTTTCCAACTTTGAATCACTAGTAGAAGTCCATTCTCCATATTTTTCATCCTCCAACACATTTTGAATAACATTAATACTCTTATTTTTATTTTTCATAGCCAATCAATGTCACTTCTACTAAGGAGTGGTTTCTCCCAAAACCCTCATTTCTATGCTCTTTTCCTTAAGCCCTACTGAAGAGAGTGGCTCTTTCTCAATATTTTCTTCTACACACAAAGAAATTATTTTCCTTTTCATTCAAAGCCTCAATCATTAGTTCATTAATACCTCTAGGTTGAGTTTCTAGAACAAAATCTTCCCCTCCAACAATGTCATCCCCATCAAGGGTAGCAAGAACCCTAAAGCTATTTGAATATGGATCCTTACTACTGTCACCAATTTCTTTCTACCCTAGAACTTCTCCTTGCTTAGTTTCCTTGTTCTTTCAAACCCTCAAAGGTTGTCTAGTTTTATTATTTATGCCTTTCTCCTTAGGATTTTTTGGGCATGTTTTCCAAATATGCCCTATCCTTTTGCAAAATTTACACAAGGAAATGGGAGTTTCATACTAAATATCTTATTCCCATTCCCTATAATCTAAAAATAGCCTAATATATTTAGGTAATGCTTCATCCAGATCCACTTGTACACAAAAACAAACTGCTATCATTCTGGTTTGGGATTTAGTAGCTAAATCAAAAGCAATTATTTTTCCAATTGATTTAGCTATCCTGAGAATGATACTTTCATCCCAAAATTCCATTGTAATCCTTGATAGACTTGCCCATAAGGATGTCAATTGAAGAGTGGTTGTGGCTATATTAAAGCCCTGGCTCCATTTTTGTAAAAATAACCCTCTACTCCCAAAAAATCATGTCCATCTCAACAAAACCTTTATCATATCCTCTAGATTTGTAAAGTTAAATAGAAAAAAATTATTAGGCAAAGCCATCACTACTTCCTACCCCATAATTTTCCATTTATCCTGGACCCACTTCCTTATTGTTTCTAAATCCAGTCTATTGCCTAAAACATTTCCAACTAAATATTATTTTCCTTTCCAAATCACTTTGTTAGCCAAAACTTTTGGGACCTTAAGAGTAAAATCCTTTTGTTCCCAATTCAGAGATTAAAAAAATCCCTCTTCTTGTGAATTTTTAACTCTCCTCAAAAAAATTTCCCAACAAGTGTCGCCCTTGACCTTTCTGCTACTATCAATTTTGGATCTACTGGTCCTATATCCAAAGGGTTAGAATCTCTCATATATACATCCTTAGGGGATTCTATCACAACAGAACCCTTTCTTATTGCCTTTCCTACTCCTTCTATGTCTCCTTTCTCTCAGTTTTTTTTAGCTTTAGTGATTTTCTATAATAACAGTCGATGCACTCATGGTAAGGTTTTAAAACATTGATACAATCTAGATGAACTCATTTCTCCTCCTCCATCCAAAATATACTAGAAGAAAAAAATTACATTAATACTTATTTTAAATTTTATGAAATGAAATAATTGTAATGACATCCACTAGACCAAAATAGTCTATGGGACCAATATCTTTAATACAAGATGGGTATGGTGTAAAACTTTATTCTCTTATGGATTCAAACATTGGACCTCCTATTCAAAGTTCCAAATTTTAACATCTAAGAAAAAAATTGTTCAACAAAGATAAAAAGCTCAACATCCTCTTATTATTGGTTTGACAAGAAGTTTCCCTATTTTTTATTCTCAACTCTTCAAAAATTTCCAATAGTGATTTTAATTTTAGAGTGTCCTCATATGCAATCCTAATGTTCTTGTAAGCTTCACATTCCATAACAAAATATTTTTCTATCTCCACTACTCCTATTGTGCAAAAGATACATATTCATTTTGACCATGCCTCTTAAGGAATTGTCCATATTCTAGTTTTGTATTTGATATGGTGTGAACAAAATATTAGTTAGGCTATAAGCATGTTTTCCTTCCATTTGGTATTTATATATATGTACTTATTTTGGTTGTGTTCATATTTTAAGTTTTTTTTAAGGTAAATAAAGGGGTGGGTTTTTTGGGGGTCCCCAAAACCTATTTACAAAAAAGTTTTATACATCCATATAAAACAACAAATCCCTAATGATACTTTAGCAAAACTAAAGCATAATAAGTTACATATATTTATCATACCATAGCAAAATCCCAATAAAACTTAAGCATGCCCAGCCAGGAAGTACAAAAAGAAACCCAAAAATTAGCAACATTACATCTTCTTCTCTTTAAATAAGGTTCTGAAAACCACACATCACATTTTCTCCTCGACAATTAGGTTGTATGGTAGCACCTCATACTTTAGGCTTGTTAATCCCTATACTACTTCCCTCATGGGAGATAAGTTGAAGCACCTTAATAATTTCACCATCCTTTTCATCCCTTTGTGGTCTAAAAATAGAATAATTCTCACTAACACTAAGTTTAACAATTTGGTATACCTCCGCTTTGATTTTGCTATAGTTTTGGAATATGTGGTGGTTCCTCTCCTTCCATATAGCCCAACATAGGTGTGGAGGGATGAAGGACCAAAATTCATTGAGAATTTTCCTACTTGAGTTTCTTTCCCATTGGATCAAGAGGTCTCTTAGGGAAGTAGGTGAGACCCATTGGATTCTCAAATCATTCCATAATCTGCTCCAAATTGCTCTGACAAAATTATAATGAAGGAAGATATGATCCACATATTCCTCCTTATTATAAAATAAAAAACATATGTTAGGCAATTATAAATTCTTTTTTCTCAAACTATCTAATGTTAAGATCCTATTATTAGCGTTTTTCCAAAGGAAGAAGGATATTTTTGGGATCAATCCTTTCACCCACACCTTATACCGGAGGAGAGGATATCCATCCATTGGGGCATCATTTATTAATTTGAAGGTAGATTTTACTTTGTACTCTCTCCTCTTATCACCATTTCAAACTGGCTTATCTTCATCCTCATAAATGGCAATTGTTTTTCTTCTCAATTATTTTCTAATTACCTCCAATCGTTTGTTAATCTCCCTATTTGGAGCTTCTTGAACATGTCATTGCCAACCTTCATCAGTCAATATAAAGTAGTCGCAGATTCTTCTACCTTTGTTATCCATGTCCCATTGATCCCCTTATTTGATTTATTCATACCAACTCAGTGGATTCTTCTTCAAACAAGCATCTTCCTAAAAAGATACCTTAATACCTCTCTTAACAATCCAAGATAATTTCTCCCAAAGTAACGTTTTGATTTCTAAAAGTTCATTCCAAAAGGTCAAACCTTTTGGGAGGATCTCCACCCTTAGGAAAGAGTTGGAATTGTCAAGATACTTTGCTTTGTAAATTGAAGTTCATTCACATCCTTTATTTTTGCATAGCTACCATCCAAATTTCTTCCTTAGGGCTTTGCTTATAACCTTTATTTTTCTCAATCCAAGTCCTCCCAAGAACTTATTTTTGTAGACCTTATCCTAGTCTAACAGAGTCATTCTCCTTTTCTCCTATATTCTAGACCAAATAAATCTGTTACAGATTTGATCAATCCTCTTGGTAATAGCTTAGGATATTTTGAAGACAAGTACACTATAGATAGGTATGCTTTGAAGGGTTGTTTTAATCAACAGCAATTTACCCACCTGGCTCAAAGAAGCTTCTTTCCACCTTGTAATATTTTTGCTAATTCTTTCCAGGATTCCATCTCAAATATTTCATTTAATTCTCCCAAAAAAAAGTGGTATTTCCAATTAGGTTGACGGCTAGCTACTAATTTATCAATTCAAAGCCTTAGCAATCTTCCTTTGTCTTCTCTCTAAAGTGTGGAGAAAATACACCCTAGTATTTTGGAAGTTAATCTTCTGATGTGAGATAGCCTCATCTAATTTTATAACCTTCATAGACTCTGCCTCATGGACTGATATCTTTCTAAGAATAATGGTATCATCAATAAACTAATGATGAGATACAGTTTCACAGTTGGGAGCAGGGAGGATTCCACAAATCTTCTTATCCTTTTTTTTTTCCTTCTCTACCCTTCCTAAAGCCTCTACCATCAATATGGAGAGATAAAATGATATAGGGTTCCTCTTTCTTAGGCATATCTAAGTTGGTAAGAATCCTGCCACTAGCCCATTGATCAAAACAAAAAAGTTTCGTGTTGAGATACAAGTTTGGACCCATTTCCTCCATTTTGTGTCAAACCCAAATTTTTCTAGTACCTTATCTAGGAATCTCCAATTAACCCTATCATAGGCTTTTTGCATATCCAATTTGAGAAACATACCAACCTCTTTTCTCTTGTTAATCGAGTGTATATTTTCATGCATGGTTATGATTACATCAGTTATTTACCTACCTTGCACAAATCCATCTTGTTCCTAGGAGATTAGGAGAGGTAGATGATTTTGTAATCTTCCAACCAAGATTTTAGTGATAACTTTATACACAGTGTTGCATAAATTGATTGGTCTAAAGTCCTTGAAATTATTGGCCCCACTAATATTTGGTATGAGTGCTAAGAAAGTTGCATTCCAAGACTTTAATTTTTTTTCCTTCTCCTAGAACTCCTTTACAGTAGCTACTACATCATCCCTAACAATATCCAAGCAAGATTGGAAGAATCTAGCAGGAAACTCATCAGGACCAAGAGCATTTTATTTATTCATAAGGAACATTACCCCTTTGATCTCCTCCTTTGAGAAGGATTTGGTCAATTCTTTATTAATTTTAATAAAAATAGTAGGGGAATATACTCTAGCACTTTAGCCATAGCCTGTTCATCCTCAATATAATCAAGAGAAAGAAAATTTTGATAGAAGGCCACACCTTCCTCTTTGATTTCCTCCAACTCCTTGGTTATCTCCCCATTAGCCTTCTTGATTTCCAAAATTTTTTTAAAACTCCTCCTTTAAATAGTTGTGAGTTTAAAGAATTTTGTATTCCTATCACCTTCTCTCAACCAAGACACCCTTGATTTTTGTTTCTAGTGCACTTCCTCTTGGGAAACCACATTATGATATTCAGAAAGTACCTTCTTTTCCTTCATATTAATGGCTTCAATTCTTCTAGAGGTCAGAATTTCTTCTTCAATTTGTTCCAATTTAGCTTTCATCTTAATTTTCCTAATATTTAGTTGTTGAAATACTTATATGTTCCATTGAGCATTTATTTTACATATTGTAACTTTTTGGTTACTTTTTGTATGCATGAGCCAATAACCTTAAAATCCTACCACTGCTTTAGTTTTGAGTGGAAGTCTAGATGAAACATCCACATATACTCAAACCTAAATGGATAGTATTTTATGATTTGAGGAGAAGCTTGTAGCAGAAGGGGATTATGGTCAGAGGCAATTCTTGGAAGGGTGCTCAATTTATACTCATGGTATTGATCCATCTAAGCATTGAAAACTAACATTCTATCTAATTTACATTGAATGAAATTCTGGTCCACTCTTTTGTTTGACCATGTAAACCTGCTACCTTTTAGGTCTAAATCAATCATACCAGAGTAAATGAAGTCTCTTAGATATTCCATAGTCCTGGATAAGTACTCCCTTACTTCCATATTTTTAGACATGAGAGGGGGGAAATTGAAATCCCCTACAATAAACCAAGTTTCTTGTGCAAACTCCCTCCTATGCCTTTGAATGTAAATCCAAAATCTTCTTCTCTGTAGTAGGGAATTCGGTGCATATATATTTTATAATACAAAATTGAAGCCAGATTTGGTACAAGTTACAAACAAATATAGGTACCTATTGGATGAATAAGGTAATATTCTTGCATTTATGGTTTGAGGGTTTAGCAATACCCAAATACCCATTGCTCTCCCATCAGGATAGATCCCTTCAAAATCAGCATTCCTCCATATCACCATTTTAGAACCCTCCATATTATCCTAATGGATTTTTGTTTCCTAAAGCATCAAAATATCTGGTTTCTTATATAGGTATTTATAGCAATTATTTTTCTCGAGGGAATTTAAGCCTCTGATATTCCAACACAAGATCTTCATTTAGCATTCTTTGGGTTGACTAAACCTCCACTTTGCTCTAGAGTGCATTGAGTTCCATTATCTATCTCTTTTTTGCTTCTCTAGTTTTTATTGTTGCATTTGGAGGTCTTCCATAGGTTCCCTTTCCCACATCAGCACTCTTTATTGAATTTATTTTTCTTATTGAAATGGTCTCTTCTCTACCTTGCTTAGGGTCAAATATTTCTACCATTTTAGAGGAATTGCTAAATTAATTGGGGACTTGGTAGCAATAGACAATGCAACTAGAGCTAAAACAAGAATGTTCATAGCTTGGGTTGAACTTGTTGATGTATAACTATTTTTTCTTTCTTAAATTTTTAGTCCACATAATAAGTTTAAATTTTTTCCTCACATATTATTTACTTTATTTTTTGGAGTTTGGGGCCTCATCAAATTTAATGCTCTATTTTTCCATCAATTTCTTGTTTTATTTCATCTGTGTATTTTCTTCTATTTAGTGTTTCTTTGATTACCTATTTTGATAGTCTACTATCTTCCATTCTTTCTATTTTCTTTAAGTATCCTGATAGCTTGATCATAGCTTTTGTTTCTAGTATAAAAGTCCTTATTTTAGTAATTAAAATATCATATGAGATTGATTCTTTAATTCTATAATTATTTTTTTCATTTTCCTTTAAATTCTTTCTATTTATCTTCATTTAAAATTTGATGTATTCCTAGCCCACACCTCACATTCATATAGCATAACTAGAATAACTAATAACCTAAAAAGAACCCTAATGGTTTTCTAAATATATAGCTCTACTTTTCTACCCTTATTTAGAAATAAGTAGATTTCCCTTCATCCTGCTTGTATTTGTTTTATCCTACATATTTTCCAATTAAATTTGGTTTGAAAATCTAACACAGGGTAGTTTTATTTTGTTACTACCTCTAAAGGATTTCCTTCAAATAAAATATATGTATGTTTTTTCTCTCTACGTAGAGAATACCATAATTTTAGTCTTGCTAGTGTTTACATGCATCCCATTTTGTTTACAAAAATGCTCTAAACCTTTTAGATGTTCTTTTAAACTTTCAAGTATATTACCAATCAAGATGATTTTATCAACATAAAGAAGAATTTTTACTTCATAATTGGTCAATTATATTCTCTCTCCTCCCCTCCTTTACCCATTCCTCCAATTTGTCAATGTAAAGGTCAAATAAAATAGGTGACGATGTACAACCCAATGTCACTCCTAAAACACTAACACTTTGATAGTCCTTCTAGAGTTTTGATTTTATACTTGCTCGTAAAGTCTATGTATAGTTACTCTATAGTTGGTTGGTATGTCAATTTCTTCCATTATTTTCCATACTTTACCTCTAGGTGATGCTTCAAAAGCCTTCTTAAATTTCATAAAATGACAATAAACTTATTTTCATTCCATATCCTCTCTATTAGATTCCTTAAAGTAATGTAGTGATCTATTGTTGAGTACTTTGGTCCAAACTCTGCTTGCCCTAATACCCTCATTCCATGGTTTTTTGCCTACTAACTGATTTTGCTTTCTATTATGTTGCCAAAACAATTTGCAAGAGGATTAATCATGATGGTGCAATAATTTTAAGGATTGTTGGTATCTCCATTTTTATACAATGGTATGACTAGGATGGTTATCCATTCCAGTGGAAAGCCTACTTTAATTATTCCATTAAAAATATTTTGTATGTGTGGTGCTAATATGTCAACCCCACACTTGAGATGTTCAACTTACAAATCATCTATATCCTAAGCTTTACCTATTTTTATTTTCATAATGCTCTCATTCACATATTTCAAAGAAAAAAGTCCCTCGGTTGTGCTAATTATAGGAGGGATATCTTTTTTTTTTTTGCTCATATAATTGCTTAGCATACTACAACCATTGTTCACTTGTAATATTGTTTTTATATACATTTTACTTTGTTGTAGATCTTTCTAAATTTATCTTGGGCTATTCTTGTTAGAATATTATTATTTTTATAATGTGCACTATGTCTATAATTGATAGGTTGACATTTGTCTTCTGCCACTTGTCCCTGTCTTCAGTTTGAGTTGGAGTGGTGTCTTCTGAAAGACACTTGGAGTGGATCTTATGACACTTGTCATATCTCCCTCCTAAGCTTGATGCTTATATATTGTAAGATAACTTGTAAATAATTTAAGTCTTTTTATTTAGTCCCAACATTTGGTATCAGAGTGATGAGATCCGTTTGTGAAATATGGAGTCAGGGAGTATGCTCTCCACTTGTTGAGTGGATCAGAAACCAAAAGCTCCCTTCTTTTTTTTTCTGGTTTTTAGTTTCCCTATTTTAGAGGACAATCCTCACCATCTGATGACAAGCCTCAAAATTTTTAGAGACTAGAATCAGATATCCATTTCGAGAGCAATTTTTTGAATCGTTCATGCCTCGTGGCCCCTTGGAAGAGCCCGTGGAGAGATTCGTGGCAGAGCTTGTGTTCGTTTGGCGATTCCAAGTTTGAAACATCAACGCTGGTGGACCGCTTGACCCAGCAGCTGAACACGTGATCTGTCCCACGAAGGATTCTCGGTAATCGATCAAAAAAATTTATGCATTCTTATAATGCAGTGCACTATGTAGTCCTATGGGAGAACGTGCGCAGTGGCGTGAGTTGCAGCCACTTCCATTTGCAGGTAATATTGCTTCTGTGATCTACTCGAGGGCCCTGTAACCTACTAAGCAACCACGCAGAGCAATGGAAATATCCTAAAAAGCCGCATCATAGCAGTTGCAGGCGTGATATTTTGACCTCCATGTTGCAGGTCCGATAGAAGATTGAAGCTAGCTCTGAATTCCGGTGGTGGGTGTACTCGATTGAAGTGTAATCGGTTGAAGTGTTGCTGGAAAAGGATCCTTCCCCGTCTTGTTAAATTCTGGCTTTCTCATCTCACAGCAAGCGGCGGCATCGACAATCTGTCAGATTTCCACACCTGGAGGATCTGGCATATTTGACATCGTTGGATCACCACCTTCCCACTGCCAGAGACCTTCCACCTTTGAAGACATATAACGCTGCTCTTCCTCTAGAGGAGGGACATCTGGCCTTGCTGGATAAATGTTCAAACCTGAATTGTGTTGCATTCTCTGAGCAGCAATGTGCTACATTTGAGTAGTAACCATTTATCTTGGTAATGTTTGGGAAATCCCTACAGATTTTGAAGGTAAGTGCAGAATCCCCTTCTCCTGATTTTAGTTGGCACTCACCGCAAAAGGTTGTGCTCGAAGCTGCCATTTGTTCGTCGATCGACGGGAAAATAAGCGGCGAGGAGTGAAAAGAGTTTTTTGGATGCATCGATTCTTTCTGCGAATTTTGAGCTTGAATTTGGAAGCTTCGAGTCCTCCTGTGCATTTAGAGCTAAAATTTGGACGGTTATTTGAAATTTTGGACTTTGGCGGTTGGAGTAAACCGTGTTAAAGCTCCACTTGGCTATTCGTCCGCATTTCATCGGAGACCAACGTGGCAAAAATTGCGGATCACTGCATGCATTTGAGTTTACAATGGTTTAATTTTCTAACGGTATGGAAGTGGTGGTGTCTTTGATTAATGATTTATTATGCATGTAACTAGAGTTTAGTAAAAGCTAAAGGTTTTAAACTTTTATATTTTAAAAGTGGAAGGGAGTTTACTATTAAAATTGTATAGGCTGACTTTCTGGCAGTATTTTTTATAAAAATTCCCATCTTAAGCATTGAGTATTAGAGTAGCACTCGGATGGGTGACTACTTGGGAATATCCCGGAGCTGCACATATTTTTGAGGGTCATTGTGTTTGCTTTGTTGAAGCATCAATTTGTATCCGACTATAGGCTTATATATAGTCGTTGGAAAGATAATTTTGAGGGAGATCCATTGGTGAAATTTGTTTTTAGTTTTGAGATACTTTACTCAACTGAATTTTGACTTAAATTTGAGATTGTAAATAAGAGTGCATTTTCGGTTGCATCCGACACTCTTGGTTGATAATTTGGAAAAATTGTGAGGGGCTCAATTCTAAGTCTTTGGGGGAGACATTATGCCAAGTCATTCATTGAATTTGGCAAGTTTGAAGGCAATCTTGTAAAAGGAGGCATTGATATTGTCTCATTTTTTTGGAGGCACATTTGGGGCTAATTTGTTTTTTAGCCAAATACAAATCATCAACTTAAGGGGTGATTTAGGGCCCCTTGTCCCTTGGCAATGGATTCATTTTGTGGCACTCTCTTGGCCAATAGGTGTTTGTTGCTTGCATCTTCTATTTGGGCTTCATATACATTTTATGCTTGCTATCACCCTTGCATGACTTTGGGTTTTATAATTGTAATCAAGTGTAGTTCCAATTCATACACACTTGACACTAAGCCATATACAAGCAAGCAAACACATACAGGCATTTTTAGCAATAATACATTGGCACATTGATTGTAATAATTCTACAAAAAGCAAGCATCACACTTTTATAACCGCCTATGTTCCACGTATCAACTTCTCAAAATACTTATAGTCTCCCTCACGTAAGGGCGGGTATATTGAGTAGTTTGGTATAAAGGTCTGGCAAGTTATTCCCTTTCAGAATTGCCTATGTTCCACGTATCAACTGCTCAAATACTTACAGTCTCCCTCACGTAAGGGCGGGTATATTGAGAAGTTTGGTATAAAGGTCTGGAAAAATTCTAATTCTTACTCTCTTTGGATAGAAAAAGGCACTTATGTTCAACTTAACCCTCCCACTGTTGGAATCTCTTGAAGATTCGGAGTGGAAAAACTAGGCGAACCCTCCTCTGGATCTTCAACGGTGTACCCTAGATTTTTTTGAGGGATCTAATTTGGCATTTGTCATTCTTACTTCATCCTTTGTTGAGCTCCCTTTTCTTTTGATCCTTTTCTAAATCATGGCTACTACAAATCTATTAAGTGGACTTACAAAGAAACTTGAAGGAGCACAGACTTTTGCAAATTGGAAGTATGAGATGGAGTCAATATTAATGATGAATGACATGTGGGACTTTGTGAGAGATAGGCAGACTAATGAAGACCCACTCACTGCACCTACAGACCCTAAAGAAAAAGCACAATTTGAGAAGAATTCCAACATAGCTTTAAGTTTAATCAAGCTAGCTACAGGAATTCAATGCAGAGAAACCGTAAGGGCTGCAAAAACACCTAAACAAGCATGGGATGCTCTCAATAGATTGTTTGATAGGCCAAGTCAAGATAATATTTTGTATCTCAAACAAAAATTGCACAATCTATGTATGAAAGGCTCACTTACCGATTATCTTATGGAAGTGAAGTCTATTAAAAATGATTTCTTAGTTGTTGGTAAAACCCTAGATGATAATGAATTAATTCCAATAATGTTGCATGGTCTTCCTTCAAAGTTTCACTCCTATGCTACCATGTTAGACTTGAGTGGTAAAACAATGAATTCAACACTTGAGGATATTGAGATCCTACTTAAGAAGCATGAGCAAGCCCTAATCAAAGATGAAGAAATTGAAGCCACATCAGCAGCTTTTGCCACCAAGGCAACTTTACAGCCTAAACAAAACAAGGGTCAAAATCAGCATAATCAAAATCAAAGGGGTAGACAACACCAAAGATACACACAATACCAGCAGCAGCCAAATCAATAGTACCATCAGCAACCATGTCAGCAATAGTACCAATAGCAACCACAACAATAGCAGTACCAACAGCAAAAAATATGGCAAACAAGACCTCAAGGGGGTCAAAACAACAATCAACAAGGGTGTGAATATTGTGGAAAATGGAATCATAATATTGCTAATTGCTATCAAAGGCAAAGAGAACAGGGAGAACCACAAAATAATAATATGAACACATTGTATGCAGCCAACCAAGTTAATGTTGAAGATAAAGAATGTTGGTATATTGATTCGTGAGCAGCAAAGCACATGACAGGAAGGCAAGATTGGTTGACCAAGGTTCAGCCCACATCAAATCAATTCATTACTTTTGGTGATGAAAGTGCTCTACCCATTGAAGGTGTTGGGGAGGCACCACTTACTTTGCATGATGGTAATAATGTTCCTGCAATAGATGTTTTGTATGTGCCTGGTCTAAAAAGGAGTCTTCTTTCTATTGGACAACTTACAGATAAGGGCTATAATGTCTATTTTGAAAAATAAAAATGCTACATTAAGGAACCCAATGGCAATGTCAAGGCCATGGGAGTGAAAAAGGATGGTGTTTACTACCTCCTTACAAAATCTATAACACAAACATCTTTGCATACAACAACTACTTTCTCTTTGGAGTACATGTGGCATGAAAGATTGGGACATTTAAATTTTAATAATCTTCAAATGATGGCTACAAAAGGATTAGTTAAAGGACTCCCACATCTTAAGGAGTCAAAATGTTTTTGTGAGCCATGTGTAATAGCCAAACACCATAGGCAACCATTTGAAATAGGAAAGGCATGGAGAGCTAATAGACCTTTGCAATTGATTCATTCAGACATTTGTGGGCCAATGTCTGTTCAATCTTATACTGGGGCAAAATACTACATCACTTTCATTGATGATTACAATAGAAATGTATGGATCTACCTAATTCAATATAAGTGGCAAGCCCTTGATAAGTTCAAAGAATTCATCGCACTTGTTGAAAGAGAAAGTGGCTATCAAATCTCCACCTTAAGATCAGATAATGGTGGAGAATATGTCTCCAATGAATTCTTTAATTTTTGTAAGTATCATGGGATAAGGAGGCAATTCACAACCCCTTATACCCCGCAACAAAATGGAGTTGCTGAGAGGATGAATCAAACAATCACAAATAGGGCAAAATCAATGTTACATGCTACTATATTACCTAACTCATTTTGGGGAGAAGTTGTTCTTACTATTGCATACTTGACTAATAGGTCATACACAAAGGCCTTACATGAAAGAACACCTGAAGAAGCATGGAGTGGAAGAACACCCTATGTGGGTCATTTGAGAATATTTGGATGTGATGCCTATGCTCATATTCCTCATAAGAAAAGGAAGAAGTTTGATGATAAGAGCCAAAAATGCATCTTTGTTGGCTATAGTGATAGTGCCAATGCATATAAATTATATGAGCCTATTTCAAATAAAATCATTTTATCTAGGGATGTTACCTTTCATGAGTATCCCCCACCTAATCCTCCTAAAGCCCCCATTTTAGAAACAACTAATGAAATAGTTGCTCCATTCATGCATACAATATCATCTAGTTCTTCTCCTTCAATCATAAATCAAGAAATTCATCAACAAGAAGAACTTCCTACAAATAATCCATGTCCTCCATCTCCTCCTCATAATGATCAAGTAACAACATCCAATCCTTTACCCAAGTGGGTTCAAGCCACAATAGATGAAGCCCAAAATCATTTGCCCACCTATACAGGTAAAAGGCCTTCATCCCTAAGACACCAAGTGAATTATGCCCTAATGGCCAAAGTCCTTAGCCAACCTGAACCTTCTAATGTCAAAGAAGCACTTGGTGATCCTAAATGGGTTCATGCCATGGATCAGGAATTGGATTCCATTGAAAGGAATCACACTTGGGAGTTAGTTGATTTACCCAAAGGAAAATATACCATAGGCACAAAATGGATATACAAAGCAAAATATAAAGTAGATGGCTCACTGGATCGCTACAAGGCTCGCCTAGTAGCTCAAGGCTATAAGCAACAAGAGGGAATTGATTATGAGGAGACCTTTGCTCCTGTGGCTAAGATGACTACAATTAGGACAGTTATTGCTATGGCAGCTCAAAAACATTGGCCAATATATCAAATGGATGTCAAAAGTGCATTTCTAAATGGTCATTTGAAGGAGGAAGTGTATGTGAAACAACCACCAGGGTACATAGTTGAAGGCCAAGACAACAAAGTCCTCAGATTAAAGAAAGCTCTATATGGGTTGAAGCAAGCACCCCGAGCTTGGTATGCAAAGATTGACTCCTATTTCCTCAACCTTGGTTTCACTAGATCTACAGCAGAATCTACTCTCTATGTGAAACATTGGAGGAACTACATCATTTTGATTACATTGTATGTGGATGATCTCCTCATTACAGGTGATGACATAGAAGGAATAAGGTTGCTCAAAGAGGACTTATGCAAGAACTTTGAGATGACAGATTTAGGCCTCCTCCACTATTGCTTAGGAATAGAGGTATGGCAATGACCGGTAAGATTTTTATCTCACAGGCTAAGTACATTGAGTCTATTTTGGAGAGGTTTCGCATGGAGGAGTGTAAGCCCTCTCTAACTCCTATGGAAACTAGATTGAAATTGCTAAATAATGATGAAGAAGAAAGGGTTGATGGTACACTTTATAGGCAACTAGTTGGAAGTTTGATCTACTTAACTTCAACTAGACCAGATATTTGCTATTCGGTTGGCCTTATTTCTAGATTCATGCAGGATCCTAAGAAGAGCCATTGGATAGCAGCTAAGAGGATTGTGAGATTCCTAAAGGCCACACCTCATCATGGCCTTATGTATAAATCAAGTGATAATTTTTCTTTGATTGGATACATAGATTCAGATTGGGCCAGTTGTCCTGAAACCAGAAGATCTACAACAGGTTATTGCTTTCAATTAGGCCAAGGCTCTATTTCATGGAGCACAAAGAAGCAACACACAGTTTCACTATCTTCAACAGAAGTAGAATATAGAGCAGCAGTTGAGGCAACTAAGGAGGCAATATGGTTGAGGCAATTACTTCAGGATATTGGGCTATTCATACATGGTCCAACATATATATATTGTGACAATCAAAGTACCATCAAGATGACCAAGAATCCAATTTTCCATGCTAGAACAAAGCACATTGAGATCCATCATCACTTCATTAGAGAAATGGTCCAAGAAGATATTATACACATGAAATATGTACCAACTCAATATCAAGTAGCAGACATATTCACCAAGTCACTTGGGAAAGACAAGTTTTCTCAGTTTAGCAATTTGCTATATCTATGTACAAGAAGTCAACATTAAGGGGGAATGTTATCTAATGTTGAATTATTTTTTAGGATAGTGCACATTAAGGGGGAATGTTAGAATATTATTATTTTTATAATGTGCACTATGCCTATAATTGACAGGTTGACATTTGTCTTCTGCCACTTGTCCCTGTCTTCGGTTTGAGTTGGAGTGGTGTCTTCTGAAAGACACTTGGAGTGGAGCTTATGACACTTGTCATATCTCCCTCCTAAGCTTGATGCTTATATATTGTAAGATAACTTGTAAATAATTTAAGTCTTTTTATTTAGTCCCAACAATTCTTTGCAAGATATATCAGATATTTTTGCCTTGCTCATATGTGTTCTTCCTTTTTAGTTTTCACTATTTGTTTATATATCTTGTTATATATTTTATCTTTGCCTAGTTCTTTCAAGGTTCCCCTTACTATTTTGCATTCTTCATCATACCATGAATTTACAGGGAATATTTCGAGTTTTCTTTTCTTTGGTTTTAGATTTTTGCATGATTCCAAGGCTTCTCTCATTATATCCATCAATTTACTGTTGTCAAAAGTATTATTTTGAAAAAAAAATCCCTCTTTCTTTTCCTCTCTTTGCATAATCTATTTGAGTGATGTTTTAAAAGTTTTCTAATTTTAATTGCCATATATATGTTTCATTTTATCTTTTCTTTAGTTACTTTAAGATGTTCTTCTTACCCATTTTCTTGCTTTTGGGTCTTTATGCACATTGGACTATGATCAAATTTTAACTCCATAGAAACTTCAATTTCTAGATATTTTATATTTGAAATAAATTTTGGTGAGAAAATAGTATAATCAACTATATTATGTCCATTATGTATTTGAAAAGTATATTTTCCATATTTTTACCACATTTTTATGCCATTGCATATGATCAATCCCTCTATGCTACATAGTTTAAGAAGTTATCCATAATGTGTAATAGGTCCTTAACTGTATTAATTTAGAGAAGATGTCCATTATAGAAGAGATCGAAGATTGAGTCCCTTTTCAATAAGAAATTGAGTTGTAGGTAAAAACTTCTAAACATGATATCTAATAATATGTTAACCAAGTATGTTGAGCATGAGCACAAGCTAGGAGTAAGTGTAGCACCAAGTGTGAGTGTGAGTTGGGAGTAAGTGCAATAGCAATTGCGAGTGCGAGCCAAGAGTAAGTGTAGAAGCAAGTGTAAGCATGATATGTGAGTAAGTGTAGCAAAAAGTGTGAGTAAGTGCATCCAAAAGGAAGTGCGAGTAAGTGAGTGCAAGCGCAAGCTAGGAGTAAGTGTAGTAGCGAGTGTGAGCGTGATCTAGGAGTGAGTGTGCAAGCGCAAAGCCAATGATATTAGAGAGGAAGTGTGAACCAAGAGGGAGTATGAGCCAAGATTTAGTCATGGAAAAAGAGCGACAAGTTCATCCAAAGTGCATCAATGCTTCAAACCCTTACCATAAATGTGTGGAACATTATTTCAAAAAAAAATTTGAAGCCAAGGAACACCGAGAAAAATAAGAGACAAGGGCAATTGTGAGCCAAGAGGGAGTGCAATTTGGGAGTGAGTGTGAGGCAGGAGAGAGTGTGATGTAGGAGAGAGTGCGAACCAAAAGGGAGTGTAAGCCAAGATTCAATCATGGTGAAAGAGTGGTAGGTTCATCCAAAGTGCATCAATGCTTCAAACCCTTACCACGAATGTGTGCAACATTGTTTCCAAAAAATTGTTTAATGAAAGGAACACCAAGAAAAAGAAGATATATAGGCAATTGTGAGCCAGGAGGGAGTGCAATCCAGAAGCAAGTGTGAGGCAAGAGAGAGTGCAATTTGGGAGCAAGAGCGAGTGCAAGTAGAGAGGGAGTGCAAACCAATATGGAGTGCAAGCCAAGAGCAAGCCCCTATTGTGGAAGGAAAATTATTTTTGAAAGCCCTAAATGCTAGAAATCAAAATGCCCTTGTTGGAAGTATGAAGGCCCAAGTTGGAGATAAGCAAAAGAGCCAATACATGGCAAGTTCGATCCAAGCAATATATGGTACACCAAAATTAGGTATTAAGGATGAGATGATTTAGAATGATATAATGGTTCTTAAAATTAGAGGGCTAATATGTAAGTTCCATAGATCATGACCAAGGTTTTTGAAGATTTAAAATTGGATCAAGTGGAAGTGGGGATTGAATTCAAATTATTCTGTGAATTTTCTTCCTAAAGGTTTTTTCCTCATCATATTTTCCAATTCAAAAATTAGGGATAAAATAATGGTTGGTAGCCCATGGTTTATGGGAAGAGATACACTTTATTTGAGACCATGGAATGAAATTTTTTTAGTTGAGACAGAAACTATTAAGAAGCTTCCAATGTGGGTTAGGCTTTTTGGACTTCCATATCAGATTATAAATAAGGATGTTTTAAAAAATATTGGAAATACCCTAGGGAAATTCATCAAACAAGGACCAACAACTAAGGAGTGAAAGCATGCTATATATACTTGAATATGTGTTGTTATGGATATTTCAAAACCTTTTCCACAGTCCATTAAGATTAAATATAAATCAAGAGAATGGGATCAGCAAGTAGATTATGAAAATATTGTATTTCGTTGCCATAATTATTTTGAGATTGGATACATGGCAAGATTTTGCAAAGTAAAAACTATGAAGAAAGAGACAAAAAATTCTAGCCATGAGATAAACTTCAAGATAAATCAAAAAAATCATTCAATAATAGAAGCTAGATCAGATCAAGAATATTATACTCCAAAATAAGCGGTAAAGAAATCCTATCAATAATATCAATTGGTAAGTTTAGAAGGAATTAAATATGCAAAAGAATATGTGGAGATAAAACCCAAAATAAATACAGCAAAAAAGGTCAATTTTATTCCAAGTAAATCATCTTCATTTTCCTCAAGTAGTATAGAATCCTCTTCAAGTAATAAAAGTGAAAGTGGTGAAGATGTTATCCCTTGCACTTTAAGGTTTCAAGAGCAAAATAATATAGAAATGAGGTTGGAAGAAACCCATAACAATTTAGGGTTTTTAGGGCAGAATAAGAAGGTAATTGCTGCAAAAGAGCATCCTTGCACTTTAGGGCCTCCAGGGAAAGATAAATAAGAGTGTACTTTTGAGGTTATTCCTTGCACTTCATATCCTTCATAACAAGGCAAACGTAAAGATGATAAGTTTTACTATGAGAAGTGTGAGAAGATTGAATATATTGATGAATATGAAAGTATTACTAAGAATGAAAAAAAAAAATAGGAAGACCCAAGAGGCAAAAACAAAGATAAATAAAAACACAAAGGGATATTGATATGGGAAAACAAAAGTAAATATCACAAGTGTTAACAAGAAGTGGGGCTAAACCCACAAATAAAATAAAAAAAATAACAATGAAAATAATATCTTGGAATATTAGAGGAATGAATAAAAATCCTAAAAAAAGGTATTAAGAAATTGTGAGGTTGTTATAGACAAGATATTTTTAGATATAGAAGTTGGGCAGCAAATATTTTAACCATTCGTAGTGTTGACTTTCATTTTGATAAAATTTAAATTTTTGAAAGCATTTGATATAAAAGGAGTTGATTGTGGAAACTTAGCAGTTTGAAGAAGATGAAGAATATTTTTAATAGAAGGGTAAAAGAAGAATATCTTTGATAGAAAGACAAAGTTGGATATGCTTTAACTAACTTGTTAGAAATGTAATGAGAGCAATGTAATATTTTATTTTCATAATGGAGTGGTTCCCAATAAAAGCCACCTATAACTTATTACAAAAAATAATATGTTAACAAAAAAAAGGAAGTACTAAACATAAAAAAAAAAAAATTCAAAAGCAAAAGCAAATCTAAATGATGGAGAAGAATTTCTTAAACTATGTAGCATAGACCCTCGTTTTTTCCAAATGGTTGGATCAATCTATCATACAATCTTAATATTTTTTTAAGCAACTTTTTCAAGCAGTAAGGAATCCAAAGGAGTTTGTGCAGATTGATGTAAAGTATCTAAATACATTGGGTTTCATGATGCAAACACTTAAAAAGCACCAAATATCCCCATGGGATTTTGAATAGGTTAAATTGGAATGACCAACATTGAGAAGATTCATAGCATAAACAATTCAAAAGTATGCTATAATTCAAAGAATACAATGTAAGGCACACATTGCATCATAAAATAAACAATCCCATGAGGTTTTTGTAGAGTAATAAGTGGGAATGTTTGCTTTAAAAATTAAGGGTTTAAGAGTTTTTTAATATTTTATAACGAGGTTTCATTAACTGAAGATGTTCATTATGAAAAAGTCAAAATTTTAAGCATTCTGAACCTGTTCTCATAGTCTTAGGTTTATATATATATCTAAAGAAAAATACAAATGTGACTTCATCCTTTGTTTGTTGGAAGAAGGTTCATGTTTATGGTTTCTCTATAGAAACATTATGTGTGTTCATGGTGGATGTGGATTTTAGCTGTTATCATTTACATTGTCTTGTTATAATGGGATTTTAGTACATACATTGTGTAATATAATTTGAAAAAACTCCATTTTAGTATATAAGATTAAAAATTATTTGATATAATTAAATTATTTTTTTAATATATTCTTTTAATTTTTAAAATATTTTTTAATCTATTTTTTTACTACATATATTTATCATCTTCTTTAAATTTTTATGTATTTACAATTAATGCTTTGATATTATTTTTTATTAAAAGATAAATATTATTTGACTAGTTATTTTCTAATATTTGAATTTTACTAAGACAAATATCAACATCATTATTAGTTAAGTTATTTGTTACTTTGTTTCCTTCTCTATAGGTATGCTAATATTTCCAAGATACCACCTCTAATAATAGTTGATAGATATTACAAATAATAGATCCACTTTAACTTAAATATGTTTCCATTATTTTTTAATGGTAATTTTAATTTCTATAAGAAATGTGCTAGCCTCTACATGGTTGTTAGTTGAAGTTCCATATGATTCTACAGACATCCAATTTTGAGCGCATAGACAATATTTTAAAGTGTCAATCAGCATCCTACTCAACCTTTTAGTCAACCAAATTGAATCCACCTTTCCCATGAACATGTGTTGCTCCAAAAGAAATGGAATCTTTGCAGCATTAATTTCCATAGCAAATCTTCACAAGACTTTACAAAAACTCCATTAGAATGGGATCAAAACTATATTTTCGATAAGTATATATAATCCTATACTTGCATAATTATCAATGCCTCCAATTACAAGAAAACAACACCTAGGTAGGACCCAAGAAAAAATGTTATCGACAAGTGAATCTGTTTGCAGCAGATTTGCTATCCTTGACAACAAATTTGCCAATTTAGATTTTATTTCCTAAATTCAACCTTTCCCACCCAAACTTGACCCTTAATGGTTAAATGGAAAAAAATCTACTAGTGAATTCGCTATTGTGTTTCCATCAATCTGATCTACAAAATTCAATCCACCAACTAAACATGTGCAATCCAATCATAAGTGTTATTCCTTTGCAGTTGCATGATCATCTTTTTCCTACTTTTTCTTAATCTTCCTCAATTTTTGCATGCAACTTGTCACATCTACCTCTTTCCAATTTTACCAAAATTTCCCCATGGATTATCCTAAGGGATCCAGTTGCCTATAAAGCCACCTTTGGGGAAGCCTTCTAAAGATAATTTTTAGGCATGAAAATTTTTGTCAAAATTTTCTTGCGATTACTTTCTTTACCACTAAGCTTGTATCCATGCACTTGAAGAGGTTTTACTCAATAGTTAAAGAGGTGAGGAAGGAAGACATAACTTGGTCTTTCTTAGTTCATTTTCAGATATTTGCCAAAGTTTCTATCTTCCTGTAGGTTCCTCACACTTATCTCCAATCATAACTATTAGAACTTTGCTCTTTGTCACATATTTGACTCTTAAAAGCACATTTATTGTTACAGGAAATAATTTTACCACTTAAAATTGTTTATAACCTTTTTTATTATATGACTAACCTAATTTTAGGAGATTTATTGCATTCATATTTTATCTATATACTCAAAAATATTATATCTGGTTTATATGTTTTACCTACAAAAGCAAATACATTGTCGACTCGCTTCCAAGCAATTTTTTTGCCACTTTTACTCTTATCATAGATCTTAAAAGCATTTTTTATTTTTTATCGAAATCTAGGGGTTTGACCAATTAATCAAGGTAAATTATTCCTTCCTTGACAATACATGCCCCCATATGCTAACTCATGTTGTCAAGTTTTTTCTTGTAGGTTTTCATGAATTCACTGACAACTCAGCTCTAGGTAGCGATTTTATCGATAACAAAATTGTGTTCCCAACAATAATTTTTCCTTTCCTAAGAAAATAGGTGCCTTAATTCCTACATCTATTAATTTTGCTTTTATATCATAGTTTTTTGTTGTCTATCACAAAATTAGGCTCTCTATTTCTATTTTTTCACATTAACAAGGAAAAATCAAAGAACTTAGCATAGGCAAAGGATATTTTATTTCTCCAGTTTAGGCATAAAAACAAAATAACATATAGATTAAATTTTATATTAGTTTTGCTTGTTGCATTGATTTCTTGGACCCTTTCCTTTAATAAGAAAAATAAAAACTTTATTTTATTGCATCATACAAATTTAAATATCATATAGGCTAGAATTTATATTCTTGCATATTTACTTGTATTATGTCTCTATTTTATCATTTATTAGGCTTTAATTAGGTCTTAGAATTTTAAGAGGAGAATTTTTTTCCTTAGGGAACGTAAGTGTTTGTTAAATAAATCCACAAAAAACATAGTTTAGGTCTAATAGCATGCTCAACAAATCTTTGAAGTGAGAGGAGTTTAGGTTTCCTCGCATTATTGAAAAACATCTTGAACCCCCTCTTACATTTTGGTGAACCTGATGTGAACACCTCTATGGGTCCCTAAACAATCTTGACCTTGACCAAAACCTAATTAAAGATAAAATTAACCACACTTTTACGACCACTTAATTTTGTGTATTTAGTTAGATTACATTAATTAAGATTAATAAGAAGCTAACCAAAGGCTAGTACTATTGAGGTTTTTCACAACCCTTTGAATAACCACCATATGAATATTAAGGCTATATTTGGTATATTGTGAGCCCAAGATGCTAGCCTCCCACATAGGATCTTATGTATGCTTAAGCCTCCTAATAATTATATAGTGGTGCACTAGTGGGAGTCTTAAGGAGGTATTTTAATTACTCCTCACATACCATCTTGAGTGTGTATCAAGGAGTCACTTCTACATATCATTATCTTTTATGTACCTCAATGTCTCTCTCACATAAATTCATGTATATCAAGAGGACTAGCTTCTTCCAGGTACTAACGAGTATATAGGAAGGGTAGGTATATGGAAATGTCTATGTATATTGGGAGGTCCCCTAAGCTATATAGAGGGAATGTGATATAAGGACATAAAAACATCTTCTCTTCTTCTATTAACACTGAAAACAAAACATAATAAAATCTAATTCCTTTTCTCTCTAATCCATGGCTAAACACCATTATATCACTTGAAGTATTTCCTGCTAGTTAGCCCACAATCCTAACCCCTTGGCTTATATTCAAGAATATCAAGCCATGTTTAAAAATATAATCTACAAATAATAATACAAGGGAGCTCCTCCCTTGGGCTCTCTCTCCTATTCAATATGAACAAGAGAAAGTGACCTTCAACTCTCTTGATCACCTAAACTCTTTCTTGTATAGAAATAAAGAGGTCATACAGACCATATTAAAATAAATTAGAGATTCTTTTGCCACCTCTGCTAAGGAAAGGTCCCTTTTGGACCATCCTCAACAACCCAAATCTAATATCCTAACATCTAGTTAAATGAACCTATCCCATGGGTCTTTATACATAGACCAAAATGTACCAACCTCAAATAATATAGATTAGAATCCTCCAATTATCATAACTTATGTAGATAGAGGAATATGAAACCCTCCATCATTCTCAATATGTGAACCATATTTACCTTCCCTCAGTGAGTTACTATAGGTCAATATAATTTGTCTTATTAATGAATAGGTAAGCACAAGCTATGCACTCACTAGTGCTCCAACCTCTTAATCTTACCTTAACAACTCCCACCAATACCAAACTTGACCATAGGCTTTGCTTAGACCTTTAATCCCCCAATATCTAACCTTACTGTTGGTCATCAAATCCGCATAGGAAAGGACTTTCGGTGGGTTTGCGCGCCCTGGACCTGCGACCAACATTGAAAGGCCGAAGGGAAGAGATGCCCCTCGTGCCGATCTCTGGAGAAAGGTCGGCTCCTATACTAATCTACTTTTGGGGTTTGAGACAAGAGTGCAGGAAAGAAATAAACAGGGTAAGGGTTAGGAAAAGAAATAAAAAGGGTAAGGGTTAGAGAATGATGATTTGAGGTGGGAGAGAACAGGAAGCACGATTACTCGCTAACAACTCGAATAGCAGCAAGAAATACCAAGAACAACACGAAAGAAATGAAATGCCGAACTTCCTATGTATCCTCTGGACGGGTTCGCAGGGTTCTCCTTTCTCTCTCGTTGGAATTCAGGGTTCAGAGTAACAACGATTGAGATAAGGGAATAACAGAAACCTCGATCCACCAGGCAGCATAAAGGAAAGCGACAAGACATTTTTCCTCTCCTATGTATCCTTCAGGGTGAATTTTAGGGGTTCGGTCCCCGATCGCGCATCGAATTCAGGATTCAGAGTCTCAATACGCGAACGAGAAAAGACAAAAGAATTAAGCACAGAAGGCAGCATAAAAGAGAGAAATAGAGCACAAAAGTCTTTAGTATTAAACGCAGGACATCAAGTTACAACAACTTTCTAGCAGAAAGTTCCCCCCCTTTTACATTGCAAAGCCTGGGTTTTTATAGAGGACCCGACCCTCTGAATCATTATTACAAAAATGGTGGAGTACACCCTCGAGCCCTAAGAAATCGGCTCCTCGTTGATGTTGTGGATGATCCCTCAAATCGGCTACCAAAACTGGTAAGGGTGACCAAGTCAGCCGAGGAAAGATGCATTAAATGAGCCACCTGGGTGTCCTTGGATTGCAGGTGCGGTGCTCGAGTGGCGGCCATGCTTGTCGGGCTCTTCTTCTCGGGCTGATACTTCGCATCCAATTGCCAAAAATGAGCAGCGGCCTTATCGGGCAAGAAAATATGCATTTATGAGGCTCTCTGATCGCCTCGAGAAAATGCCCAACTTGGGAAGCATTCTTGGGAAGCGCCTCACTGATTTTCGCTTCGCAAAACTACTTCGGGGGTGTGGAGTGCCGAAGCCGATCTCCCTCTATCCTTCGCTGCTTCGCTGGTGAAACTACTTCGCTGATAGGTCGGGAAAATGCTTCGGGCCGATCTTCTTTTGAAATGGTGGTTCAGGGGAGTTTCGGCCGAAACACTTTTCGACCTCTACTGCTTCGGGTGAAAACTGGCCGAAGTGGGTTTTAGAAATACTTCGGGCCCGAAGTAATTTCTTTGCCTTAGCTGATTTGGGCTATCTTTTCTTCTTCGACAAAGTTGTTTGGATGCCGCTTCGCAAAACTCTCCACCCGAAGTAGCCTCTGGGAATGCTTCGGGTGCGAAGCATTTTCTTCGTTCTTTCTCGGCAAAGTTCTCACCCGAAGTGATGATTTGAAGCGCTTCGGGCCCGAAGCTCTCTTCTTTTCATTTTGTCCACCAGGGGGCGATAGGGAAAACCAAAATTGCTATAACTTATAAGCAAAAGAAAACTTTCAACAAAACAAATATTGTACAAAGTTTCAATTTTTCTGCCCCTTGGTGGAATGTGACAATATTGTCAACATTCTTGGCGGCTCGCGGGGCAACGAGCTCGTCTCGGTGGTAGAACCCTCAGCTTTTATCCATTGGGCCACAGTTACCTCCAGACCCTTCTCCTTGTTCCTTTTCTGGGGGCGCTTCCACAGCTTGTCCTTCTTCCTCCTCTTCTCCCTCCTCTGCTTCTTCTCCTCCCATCGCCATTGCTTCTGCTACGTCTTCGACCGTTGGCAATGGGGCCAGGCGAGCGCGGATGTCTCTTAAGGTTCGGCGAATCTGAGACCAGACGCTTTTCGTGAACAGCTCCTGATCCTCCAGGGATTTGACCAATGCGCGGAACTTATCGATCTGCCCGATTTTTGCATGCTGGGACCTGGTGTATAGATCATTTAGGGAGGCAACGATTCTATAGTATTTCAATATGTAATCGGCAACCTGCTTCTCTGTTATTGGTTCGGCCCACTCGTCTATCTCCGAGACGTCGCCTTCAAACTGCTGCCACTTCGGCATGATTTCTTCCTTGGCTAAGGGCTTCCCATCATTATCCGTGAAGCTCGGGAAGCCTAAGGATGAAAGGTCCTCGAAGTAGCCCATCGACGCGCGCCTCTCGCTCTCGAATGCGCCTAGTAGGATTTTTGCATTTTGCGCTTTCTTGGCTATGGAGAAAAAGGCACGAACTATGGCCTGGGCGGTTGACCAATCCCTTGTTGTCCGACTCATCGCTGTGAGCTTCAAATCTTGATACCTTGCATTTTGGACCTTGAGGGCCAGCTTGAGTCGGGCTTTGACATTCTGAATGACCACTTCGACGATTGGCCCTCCTTCGACGGTGGCAACCTGGGCTTCTATGGTGTAAGCTAAAATTGAAAGGGCACTGGCAACCCGAGACCTAAAATTCTTGAGTAGATGTGAGCGAATCTCCTTGATTTTGCTCCTATCAAGTAGCCCTAGGCCTTCCTTCTCGTGCAGCTGGATCTGAGCTTGCAGGATCTTACTTTCAAGCTCCTTGGCCCTCAAATCATTTTTGGCCTGCCTTTGTGCTTGATTCTCAGCTGTGCACTCCAGCTGTGCTATCCGCAGTTTTAGGGCGTGTGCTTCTTTCTGCATCAGCTTGCACTGCTCTTCGGCCTCTGCCAATTTGGAGCGAGCCCTTGCTAACTCCTCCTCTAGCTTGATATTAGCATTCTCGGCTTCGAACCTGCGCTTGTTGGCAATGTTGGCATGCGCCTTGAAGGTCTCGATTCCCATGTGCATAGAGGCGGACTCCTTGTCCACGTTCAGATGTTCCAAGTCCTTTTCTTTATCCTGATATTCATAGTCCACTGGAGTCATTTCATCCAAGGGCTTTTGGACTTTGGGTATCTTCTTTACTTTATGCAACTTTCCCGCCTCGAAATCGAAGATGGCACATTTCTCAACTTGAGCGAGCGAGCGCCCTTTCCTTTTTCTTGCCTCTTTTAACATTCTCTCTGTGTTCTGTCGGGCTTGGAGGAGTTTTTTGGCCAAGGGGGATTCCCGTATTGGGGACAACTCGGAGTCGAATGCGGTTGGGTCTACAGCCGAGGGATTGAACAAATATAAGGAGTTGAAGGGGATAGCCTCACCCGAAGGTTCGGCAACAGGGGTGACGGGGGCTTCGACGAGTGGGAGCACGTTATGTACAATAGAGGAATGAGCCTCGGGGTTCGGCACTGGATTATTAGCTTCACCCTGGTTGATGACCGGAGGATTGGCGGTATGGCTAGGCGAAGTAACTTCAACAGGTTTGTCCTGGCTGGAAGGCTCGGGGGGAGTAGTTAGGGACATGGTGTAAGGAGGTGACTGGCCTTGTGGAGGCAGGGTGGATAGGTGAGAGCTTTCGGCCAGGATCGGGGTAGACTTACGAGCAACCAGAGCATAAGGTGAAGAGAACGTACCTGCGTGCCCTCCTGGCAGAGCGGCCATGGTGATCTCCTGGGTGATTGGCCCTTGTTCCTTCTGGGCCTCGGTACTCTCGGCTTCCATGACTTCCACGAGTTCCTCCACGTTGATGACATCTACGTTTGGGATCGTTTCGATGCTTGGTGGAGTTCCTCCGTCGTTTGCTTCGATCGAGCCCGATACTGATCTTTCGATAGGGGCGCTCGGAGTGCCTGTACGCGATCGCTTTGGGAAGCTCGGGGGTGCCTGTGTAGGTTCTCGCTCTTTTCTTTTCTTCCTCTGGAGGGGTTGCTTCGATTCTTCTATTGTTGTCTCGAGATCCTCGGATGGACTCTGTAGTAAAGCTTTTGGCGCGGCTTTGGCTGCTTTTCTTTTGGGGACATTATCAGTCCTTTCGGGGCTTTCGCCCGAACTTGGGGTGGCTGGTGGAACAAAGTCGACGAAGGACAAGGGTTCCCAAGACCCAATATTGGTCTGATACACAATTGCGAATTCCCTGTCCATTGTTAGAAGCCCATAAGAATTCATCTTTCGATGATGGACTCTCATAATCCACCATTCTCTTAACTGTTCCTCGTCCCAGTCTTTCAACTCCTCTTTTAAATCGTCCTTCGCTTTTCTCCAGAAAGTGGAGTCGGGAGTTGGGAATGGGTACTGGTCTGGGTCGAATTCGACCTCCATAGGATAGAAGTCATGCCAAGGAGGCAACGTCCTCATCTCCTCTAAGTGCCACTCCAGGTCCGTGCCATTGGGGTTATTCCTCTGCTCCAAAATTTTGGGGCGAGGACAGACGTGGAAGTTTTTGCTTTTCAAATGATCTCTCATCACCCCCAACGGGTCGTAGAGCCACCTCTGTGGTATTTGAAGCAGACCAAAATCGGCGAGCTTCTCCTCCAGGTATATGTTCTGCTTCAATGCAAAAACTTCGATCACTCCCATCTTGAAGGGGAAATCGCAGGTGTGTGCCCACTTTCGCCCGTGGCCGTAGGCTTCGTCGGTCGCGTCACTTTGCCGAGCAACTTCCAGGGCAAATTGGTACTTCGAAGGGAAAAAGGGCAGCAAGAAGGGCTTCCCTGTGAAGCCGAATAGGCGGATCACAAGCCCTTGTGTCAATTGAAAAACATCCCCTCTTCTCTCCAATACCACTTTATCTCTAAGGCAGAGAGGCACCCGAGGGCTAGACTCTATCAGAATGTGCATCGCAGGTCCCAAAAACTGCTGATTGAAAGGGTAATAGGACTTCGACCTCAGCAAGAGACGGGTCCACTGATATATAGGCAAAGGGATCCCATCCTTGTCGACTGGTGAAACATCACAATGGTGAAGGGCTTTATGTACATGAAAGAAGAAGAGCCAAACCAAAAAGGAACAAGGCTGGAAGTGTGGCTCCTTGCTAGCATCCTTCATGGATGACAACCGCATATGCAGATTTTGGGCCACCCATTCTGCCCAATCGAAGAAAACTGGGTTGGTGTTTGGCCGCGAAGCGTCGGGAGCGTAGAACTCTCCTCTGGAAATGCATTCGGCTAGCGACACCTGCCATGGGAATACCGAAGTATCGCTTGACAAGCCTCCCACCCATGCGATGATGGAGAATATATCTATGTTCTTGAAGGCCTCCAAGGGTAGGGGCATCTGGGGTCGCTTGCCGGAAGGAAGTCCGCTCTTGAGGTTTTCACGCAAAAAGCTCAGAATGAAGGGATTAGAGGTGAACTTATCCGCTTGTTCGCTCAGGCTGACATTGCGAATGGTATAGCCTTTTGGTGGCCTTTGTTGTGGTGCGAATGCTGCCTGCACATCCTCCTTCAGAATGGAAAACAATTTTTTACCCGAGGCATCCAACACCTGTCTGGTTTGTGGTTGGTAGTTCTGAGCGATGGCGTATATGAGCTCGGGGCAGTGATGTGTAGGAGGGACTAGATACCAGTATATGTGGGAATAATATGCCATGGCCCTCTTGTTCTCCGTCGAGAGTCTGCTTTGCATGAAGTCGATGGTATGCCGAAGCTCGACCACGATTTTTGAGAGCTCTGGGTCTCTGATTTTTGCCCACTTATCGACAGGTGGTTCTATGCTGGGCTCGTCATCGGACTCTTCCCTTCCTTCCATTACTTGTTTCCCTAGGCGTGGGGGAGGATTGACCCTTCTAGGTCTCTGTTTCTTTTCTTCTGTGGCTCTCGCCTTCTCTGGAACCGTCGTCTCTGGCACTTTTCCTTTTTGAGTGGGGTTCTTCTTTCCCATTGCGAATGATCGCAGCAGAATAACTTGTGAGGTAGAAAAGTTTAGTACCTCAAAACAAGGGATGGGATAATCACGATGAACAATGGAGCCTTTGATGCAGAAGCTCTTCGGGGTGATAGAATGCAGACTCGACTCTCACACTTGCAAATGGTTTGTTCTTTAACGGGCATCTGCATTTTATAGCTTCGGAGGGCAACTTTCGGCATTTATGGCAACCACCGTAATTACTTCATGGGCCTGGCCCAAAAGTATCGTTGTGGCATCTGATTGGCCATATGGCGGCGTCGTACATGGGGCCATGCAATTCGGGGATTTGATTTTGTATCGAGAACACAAATCGCTGCCACCTGGTACCCTTGCACGGCTTTTCGGTTAATGAACTGCCTTGGGATGGGTGCCTTTTCTTTCGTATTGAGTCCATCTATTTTGGCCCCCTTTTGAGGCTGTTGTCGACATGTTTCCCAAGGCATATCCTAAATGTGCCCGCCTCGAAATCGAGGTTTGGCGATATGGATTTGGCGAAGAAAATACTTCACCGCGAAGTTCCTCTTCGGGCTGATTTTCTTCGTTTCGGGCCCGAAGTTCCTCTTTGCCACGCTGTCGCTTGGGTTCACGAATACCGTCGATCGAAACCCATCTAATTGAGGAGGGCCTCGCCAAGAATTACTTCGGACAACGTCTTCGGCACATTTCTTTAGCGAAGCATTTTCCACGTCCTTGATCTGCATGTGGTTCTACGAGGATGAACTGCTTCACGGCGAACTTCCCGTCGTTGGCTACTTCGGACCGAAAACCCCCCGAAGGCGATTCCGATCGTGCTTTGTGAAGCCGAAGCCAGGAATCTAGCTTTTGCGGTTGAAGGCGCTTGCTCTCCGCGATCTTTTGAACAGAGAACTGAAACCCTATATACAGAAATACATGCAATTTTTTTTTTTTTTTTTTGAGAGAGATATAAATACCTCAGCGATTGAAGGTCTTCAGGTGTAGACCATTGACGGAGATTGGTAAAACTTGGCCATTCGCATCTTTGAGGATGAAGGAATTGGCCGAGTTCACTTTTACTATTTCAAACGGTCCGTCCCAGAACGCATCCATTTTGTCATGATTTCCTGGCTTGGCCTTCCATGAATCCCACCTCCATACCAGGTCTCCTGCTTTGAATGTGCGATCGGATGATTTCCTTTTGAACCATTCTCGGGTGACCTCAGCATGTCGTGCGAAGTTCTGGTAGGCCTTTTCACGTTCCTCTTCTAGTCGTAGTAGCTGGACCAGGCGTTCCTCCATCGGGTTAGCTTCATCTCCTTCTAGCAACTGTAACGCAGGGATCTCAATGTGAGTGGGCAGGATGGCCTCCTTGCCGTAGACCAGAGCATAGGGCGAAGTCTTGATCGACCTTTTGACAGAAACCCGATCGGCCCACAAAGCCCGATCCAGAAGGAGGTGCCAAGTTCTTTTGTTTTGATCAATCAACTTTCTCAGTATCCTCAACAGGGTTTTGTTAGTGGATTCTGCCAATCCATTGCCCTGGGGGTAATAGTTGGAAGACACCTTGTGATATATCCCATACTTATATAGGAACTCGTTGATCTTTGCGCCTATGAAACCAGGACCGTTATCTATAATAATTGCTTTGGGGATGCCGAAGCGGGTAATCAATCCTTCCAGGAAGGTGACCACAGTATCTTGATCGACATGTTTTGTGGGGACTGCCTCGGCCCACCTGGTGAAGTAATCAGTCGCAGTCAGAATGAATTTGTGCCCAGCGGAGGAGTTTGGCGATATGGCCCCTACGAAATCCAGTCCCCATTGCTGAAAGGGGGCTTCCACTTGTATCGGTCGGAGGGGCATCGAAGCATTTCTGCTTCGGCCAGTGAATCTCTGGCATTGCTCGCACCTTCGACAAACGGAGAAGGCATCGGCAAAGAGTGTGGGCCAATAGTAACCCGCCTTGATTATCTTTAGCATCGTCGCTCTTCTAGCAAAGTGTCCTCCAGATAGTCCTGAATGAAATTCGCCCAGGATTCTCCTCTTATCATCGTCTTTTATGCATCTGAGGAGGACGTCGTCGATGTTCTTGAAAAATAGGCCTTCTGGGCGCATAGTGTATCGGGCGGACCGCATCCTGAAATGTCTTCGCTGCGAAGCATTCAGATGTGAGGGGCATCTGTCGGTGTTGAAATATTCCACTATTTCATCGACCCAATATTTCTCGGCCTCTTCTTGATTAGCGAGGCATTCTCCTGTTGGCAAGTCATCCGACTGACAGTCTGTTATTTCGGCCGTTGCGCTCTTCGCCAGCTCTTGACATAATGCGCGACCGCGAACTAGTTTGGTAGGCTTGATCTCAATATCAAACTCTTGGATTTTGCTTACCCAACCAGCTCTCTTGCTTCCTAGTTCCCCTTGAATAATGAAACTACGCACATCGGGGTGAATGACGAAGACTGTGGTTCGACTCTGAGAAATGAACTGTTTGAATTTCCTGAGAGACTTCATTACTGCATGCACTTGACGCTCGATGAAATTGTACTTTTCCTCATGGGGATTGATTATCTGGCTGAGGAACGCAATGGGACGTTCCTCTCCATCTTCCCCCTTTTGCGTCAAGACCGCGGCGTAGCTTTCAGGTTCTCCTATTGCATACAGGATAAAATCTCGACTATAGTCGGGGTTGATCAAGACCGGTGCCTGAACAATTCGGGCCTTGATTTCTTTGAATGCTTTTCTCCTTTCTTCTGTCCAGACGAATTCTGTGCCCTTCTTTAAAAGCTCAGACATCGGCTTAATGACCTGGGCGAAGTCTGGGACAAACTTCCTTACGAAGTTAATCTGTCCGAAGAAATATTGAAGGCCCTTTTTATCTGCTGGTATTGGGAGCTTCATCAGAGCTTCGGCTCTGTCGGGATCCACGGCGAGACCCTTTTCCGAAATTGCGTGTCCCAGCAGCTTTCCTTCGCTGACTGCGAAGATAGACTTTTTTGGATTGATTGAGATGCCAAATTCTCGACATTTTTCGAAAATTTGTTGAAGATGTTCTGGGTGGTTCTCTCTCCTTCGGGAGAAGACGGTCATGTCATCCAAATAGATAACAATAACCTTGTTCAGAAGCTCGCCAAAAGCTAGGTCCATCGCCCTCTAGAAAGTAGCTCCCGCGTTCGAGAGGCCAAAAGGCATTCGCTGGTAGGCGAATGTGCCCCACTTGGTTGTGAACGCGGTCTTATGCTGGTCTTCGTCCCTGACCCAGATTTGATTATATCCAGAGAAACCATCAAGCAGGGAGAATCGTTGAGCTCCAGCTATCGAATGCAAGATCTGATCGATCTGTGGGAGAGGATAGTGGTCCTTGAGGGAAGCATGATTCAGGTTGTGGAAGTCCACACATAACCGGATGTCTCCATTCTTTTTCCTGACAGGGACCAAGTTCGCTACCCAGGAAGAATGCTTGATGGGATAAATGATCTTTGCTTCGAGCATTTTTAGTAGTTCGGCCTTCATCAGGACCTCGATCTTTGGATTAACCGGCCTTTGCTTCTATCGAAAAGGCTTGGCCCCTTCTTGTAATTCGATTGTATGTTGGATCAACTGCCGATCATATCCCTTGAGGTCGTGATAAGACCAAGCCACGATATCTGGGTACTTCCTACACAAACATCGGATTCGCTCTATTTCTTTCGAAGTACAATCGGTCCCGACCTTTATTACTTTCCTAGGTTCCAGTTCTAAGTCTTGATATTGTTGTGCATTGATCTGGATCCTATGGGAGAGCGATCGATCATTTTGATCGAAAAGGCTCTCAAGCATGATCAATCCCTTGGGAACGTGGTTGTTCTTCAACTGGACCAATCCTTCGTATTCTTCCTCATCAGGGCTTCGGTCTTCGACTGTAGCGGCTTCTTGGATCATGAAATTGACAATCTGCTCGTCATTGTCAAAAACTTGCCAGTGTAAATCTCTGTCCGGGACAGAGGGCCTATAGATCATCCTTACAGCCTTCGGCTTATGCACCATATCATCCATTGGAGAATATCGGGCTGCGATGGATGCTAAGACATCTGCATGTCGATTCTTTTCACGTGGAATAGACTGTAGATTGAGAGATTCAAACTGGTCGAACAGGTCCCATACCCTATTGCGGTATGATTTAAGATAGTGCTTCTTTGAAGAGCATCTGTTGGTGACCTAGTTGCAAACTAGTTTGGAATCTCTGAAGATTTGAAGATGCCTTATGCCTAACTTGTCAGCTTTCTTGAGTCCCAAGCACAAGGCTTCATATTCTGCTGCATTGTTGGTGCAGCTCCATGTCAATCGATAGCAATATTCCTTTTGCTCACCGGATGGGGAAATCAGAAGGATTCCTGCCCCAGCGTCGTTCTTGCATCGGGCACCGTCGAAGAACAATTTCCATAGTCCTTCTTGAGCAGAAACCTTTCCCTCCATTTTGGCTGGTTTCTCGGACTTGGCGATGGTGTAGCACCCCACCTCGGTCTCTATCATGGCATTGAAATTTGCCAATGAAAATTCATCTTCACAACATAACTGTGCGAGGGATTCCTGGACTAGATCCACTTGCTCTAGCTCCTCCGCGATCGTATGCACAGGGCCACTACTCTCTTCCTCGGACATCTTCTGAACCAGGAACGTAGAAGGATTTTCATTATAGATCTTCACCTTCTTCCCTTTGAAGGGGATCTCCAGATGAGTGTAGTCCATGGACAGATATCCGCCCAGCTTTGCCGTGAATTCCCTTGACAGGCACATGCTGAAGTAGGGCTCCAGGTCCACGACTACCACCTCTTGTATGACTATGATTTGAGGTGTCTTATGTAGCCGAATAGGAATGTCTTTGATGACACCTATAGTCTTCACTGGGGTACCATCCAGCTGGAGGACTCCATGACTGCTTCGTGTGTATTCCATGCCTATTTCCTCGCATACCGCCTTCGGCATTACTGTCGTCGCAGCTCCAAAATCTATCATGCAGTTATGCATGATATATCCTTCCATTTGTAAGGATAAGTAGAATGGTGGTGGTCTATTTTTTCCCCGTGATGGACGCGGACAAGGTCTGCACTAGGGCGAGTGGCTCTGCCTTCTTTGTATTGATCCTCTTCAATGATTCTTGCAGTAGGTCCACTTGTCCAAGAAGTTGTAGAGCATCATACAAACTGATTTTGGCTGGAATTCTCTTCAATTCTTCTACAATGTTGTAGGCTGGGGAGCTATGCACCTCAGGTTCCTTTCTCGGTTCGTACTTGGTGCGATATTGCTCTGTCGCTTTGACCCTTTGTCGCTTGGTGAGCGAGGGAAACTTGAGCTTCTCCTTAGCCTGTTCTTTGGTCTCCACCTGAGGTGGTTCGACAGTGGCCTTTTGGGCCTTTTCTTTGACTGGAGCTGGTGGAGGAACTTCGCTCGGGGTCGAAGAGGACGGTTGTCCCTTCTCAAATTGAGCGTGTACCTTCAAGGGAGCCATCTGAGTAGCATCCACCTCTATCATCCTTTTACCTCCCCTGGTAAGGACTGCGACTGGCTCTTCCTCACCGATGGACAAGTTCTGATCCAATTGTCTGATGACGTTGACTTGACCGCTCTGACCACTGCTAGCTAGTGTCTGCACGTAGTGTTGATGCAACATACATGTATTCTCCTCGTGAGGATCATTACATGTAGAGCACCAGTATACATGATCGGAAGTGCTTGGGACTTCATCTATCGCAGCATTTCTTGTCGAAGCTTTTCCTTGATGGACCGCTTGATCTTTGGTAAGTGCAGGCATGGGATAAGACCTTCTTGGTAGAAACTCTTGTTGCGCTTGCTTCTTCTTGACAACGGTCATGTCGTTGGACAAGGTCTGCACTGTGGCATTTAACGATTGCATTTCTTGTAGTATCTTGGCTTGCATATCATCGGCCTTGGGAACTGATGGTAAAGAAGCCATAGTTGGTATCGGAGGAGGGGGGGGGGTTGGGGGGGGGCGCAACATTGGAAATGTTGGAGTGATAGTGGGAGGCATAGTTGAAAGTGTGGGGAAATGTATCTGTGGAGCGGTGATCTGCGAGACAACAGGATTCGGGTTCCAGGATGAGATCGGGTATGCAGGGATTGCAAAAATCTACGGAGTGACTGTGCTCGCATACTGGGCTTGAAGGAACTCGGGGAGTATGGGCATTGGCATTCTTTGAGGGAGTTTACCCATGGCTATGAGGTCTGTTTCTGCTTTCTTGGCTAACCCATACAACTCTGGAAAAGTATTGACATTTGAGTACCTTATCATAAGGCCGATATCAGGGTTGAAGGCCCGAAGAAAGTAGTACGTTACGGCTTCATCGGTTGGGCGAAGCCCAACTGGGACTCTTTGCCAGGTTCGAGCGAACCTAACATTGAAGTCTGCAATCTCTTCTTGCGGATGTCTTTGGATCGAAGTGAATTGCTGCAGAAGAGAAGTTGGATCGACGGACTCGTTGAAGCCTTGCATCAACTGTCTGGCTAACTGGTCCCATCCCGTAATAGTGCCGGATGGCAGAGATCTATACCAATAGAGGAGTTTTCCTCTAAGGGAGAGAACCAGGAGCTTCACCATCACTCGCTCTTCTGTGATATCATGGATTGCCGCCAGGGAAATGATGTCCTGGATATGCTCTAGAGCAGTCTTTCCAGTTTCGTCGAACGTCGAAAGCTTTTTTATTGTAGCAGGTGGAACTTGCCCTTGGCCCACGAGATTCAACGGTGACGAAGAATTCCATGCTGGGAATAATCTGGGCAGCTGTTGTTGTTGTTGTTGTTGTTGGGCCATATTTGTGCCTGGGTTCTATGGAACAGAAGTCCCCGAAGTCCCTCTTGGGTTGCTCGTCGGAAGGGCAATGGGAACGGAGGCACTAGGATGCTTCGGTGAGTTGGGAGGATTAGGAGGAAAACTAGCCGTTGTGCTATCGAAAGTTGGGCCTTGCTCGTCAACAACAGCCTCTTGCGAGGATGTCCCACGTAAGAGATATTCAGGGGTAACTAACCTAGAGCGTTCCCCAAAGGCATCAATATCAAGCTCAAAGAACTCGGTTTCCTCTCCTCTATTCCTAACTCTCCATCTCGTTTGCATGAAGGCACAGGCTTTTAGTACTGGTCTTTATGACTTGAAGATTCTCGGGTAAAACAGAGTCGCCAGATGCTAAGAGTCTCTTAGTAATGAGAGCATCGATTCTCACTACTACTCAGGGGGTGAGACTGATCGGATCTCACTAGGAACTTGTTAGAACTACTGGCTCCGGTGAAGACGGGCTAGAAATTTTCTCAAATATGGGACCTTGGGTCCCACCGGGCGTGCCAAAAACTATTGGTCATCAAATCCACACAGGAAAGGACTTTCGATGGGTTTGCGTGCCCTGGACCTATGACCAACATTGAAAGGCCGAAGGGAAGAGATGCCCCTCGTGCCGATCTCCGGAGAAAGGCCGGCTCCTATACTAATCTACTTTTGGGGTTTGAGACAAGAGTGCAGGAAAGAAATAAACAGGGTAAGGGTTAGAGAAAGAAATAAAAAGGGTAAGGGTTAGAGAATGATGATTTGAGGTGGGAGAGAACAAGAAGCACGATTACTCGCTAACAACTCGAATAGCAGCAAGAAATACCAAGAACAACGCGAAAGAAATGAAATGCCGAACTTCCTATGTATCCTCTGGACGGGTTCGCGAGGTTCTCCTTTCTCTCTCGCTGGAATTCAGGGTTCAGAGTAACAACGATTGAGATAAGGGAATAACAGAAACCTCGATCCACCAGGCAGCATAAAAGAAAGCGACAAGACGTTTTTCCTCTCCTATGTATCCTTCAGGGCAAATTTTAGGGGTTCGGTCCCCGATCGTGCATCGGATTCAGGATTCAGAGTCTCAATACGCGAACGAGAAAAGACAAAAGAATTAAGCACAGAAGGCAGCATAAAAGAGAGAAATAGAGCACAAAAGTCTTTAGTATTAAACGCAGGACATCAAGTTACAATAGCTTTCTAGCAAAAAGTTCCCCCCCTTTTACATTGCAAAGCCTGGGTTTTTATAGAGGACCCGACCCTCTGAATCATTATTACAAAAATAGCGGAGTACACCCTCGAGCCCTGAGAAATCGGCTCCTCGTTGATGCTGCGGATGATCCCTCAAATCGGCTACCAAAACTGGTAAGGGTGACCGAGTCAGCCGAGGAAAGACGCATTAAATGAGCCACCTGGGTGTCCTTGGATTGCAGGTGCGGTGCTCGAGTGGCGGCCATGCTTGTCGGGCTCTTCTTCTCGGGCTGATACTTCGCATCCAATTGCCAAAAATGAGCAACGGCCTTATCGGGCAAGAAAATATGCATTTATGAGGCTCTCTGACTGCCTCGGGAAAATGCCCAACTTGGGAAGCATTCCTGGGAAGCGCCTCGCTGATTTTCGCTTCGCAAAACTACTTCGGGGGTGTGGAGTGCCGAAGCCGATCTCTCTCTATCCTTTGCTGCTTCGCTGGTGAAACTGCTTCGCTAATAGGTCGAGAAAACGCTTCGGGCCGATCTTCTTTTGAAACGGTGGTTCGGGGGAGTTTCGGCCGAAACACTTTTCGACCTCTACTGCTTCGGGTGAAAACTGGCCGAAGTGGGTTTTAGAAATACTTCGGGCCCGAAGTAATTTCTTTGCCTTAGCTGATTTGGGCTATCTTTTCTTCTTCGACGAAGTTGTTTGGATGCCGCTTCGCAAAACTCTCCACCCGAAGTAGCCTCTGGGAATGCTTCGGGTGCGAAGCATTTTCTTCGTTCTTTCTCGGCAAAGTTCTCACCCGAAGTGATGATTTGAAGCGCTTCGGGCCCGAAGCTCCTTTTCTTTTCATTTTGTCCACCGGGGGCGATAGGGAAAACCAAAATTGCTATAACTTATAAGCAAAAGAAAACTTTCAACAAAACAAATACTGTACAAAGTTTCAATTTTTCTGCCCCTTGGTGGAATGTGACAATATTGTCAACACTTACATCCTCAAATACTTTCATCTAATATTGCTTGGGAGAAATGGTATGATGCTTTCTTTCACAACATACAAGTCAATTCCTTAACATCACCCCTTTCTTAAAAATCAAAATATTCTAATTTCACAGCACACATCACATGTGCTATCTAACAAACTTTGAGCCTTGACATCCCAAATTAAGTAAATACAACCATAAATGGCCTCAATTCAGAGGTCCTCATTTGGTCATAGGTACTCTTACAAGGCCTATGTAACCAACATTTAGACCTAATCATAGCTAGTTATCCTTTCCCTCCAACCCAATCAACCACATTTGGCTCTTTCATAATACCTATAGCAACATCATGTATGATGAGATGTTGCTTCGTAAGATTTTTCTAAAAATCCTTTAAAGACCTGGTCAAAATATTTTTCTAGCAATTTTTTTCTACATCATAGAGAAAATCATGATTAGTAACCTTTCTAAATTGAAATAATCTAAGGATAAAATATTTACTGACTTTCTATCTAGATAGTTATATTTAGTGGGGAGACTTCAATATGCTTCCCACAAAGATACCTTTTGGATATTTTCATAGGAAACCTTCAAGAATAGTTAGCGTTCTACCTTAATATGGCTAACATATCCACATTTGAGAATGTTGTAGACATGGAAAAATAAGTAGAAACCACCCTCCTAAAGAGGGGGCATTTGAAATTCAAGAAAGAAGAGGATAAATCTTCCTCTCATCAAAAATATAACTATAAAAAAAACACATTGTGGGTTATGGGGTCACCAACTCATGCCAAACTAATAATATGAATATTGTTGTAGTCCTCTAAAAATTAGTTATAGGAAATACACAACAACAAAAAGCTAAAAGAAAATTTACTAGGATTGACCAACCCCTTGTAATTATCCTTGATCAGCTTCTAGAGGCTAAAATGATAGAACTTATACCCATCAAACCCATGGAGCATGAGATAAAAAGGATCCTTAGTTTTACCCTAAGGAGCAATGCACCTTCCAATGCATCAATGGTCATTCGATAAAAAAATTTAAATTCCTTATAAATCATATTCAAGACCTGATAGATAAAGGTCATATTATCTTAAGTGACTCTAAATGTTAATCTTCTTCCAATAAGGATCTAGGGATTTTTCATAATCCTCTACCTAATCATGATCAAAAAGCAACAAACCATATCCAGTATAGGGTTATTCCTCCTCCAAATAAAGGTATGGTAGAAATTATCTATTATTTTTCCATTGGATTAGTTACATGACAACAACATAAGAACCAATATTCTTATCAACCTCCCTTGGTTCTTCATTCAAGGCAAGCTTCTTCTTTTGGACAATCCCAAAATAAGTATAAGCGTATTTTCAACCTATGACCAAAACTAGAAAGTACACCTATCAAAATATCACTCCTCAATCTATTTAAAGCATCCCTAATGCATTTATATATGTTATTTAAACTCTTGAGTGAATAGGTGATTCCTCAAAACGTAAACCCTGATGACCTCACCAATGTGATAGGGTATCTTAGGATTAACCACACAACAATATCATTCTATGAGGACAATATTCCACCAACATCAATTATGGAAGAACTTCCTCTTTATATAACTGACTATATCGATGATGTTCTTATAAAGTGGATTCTCATTGATAATGATTCAACCCTAAATGTCTATGGTCTAAAATTTATTAGTAATATTAGACGGAGTGAACAAGATTTAGAAATTTTTGATCTTGTTATTAGAGCATTTAACAATGAAGAGCACAATGCTAGTAGCACTATAGTATTACCTTTGAATGTTGGTCCCTATATACTCAACACCCCCTTCTATGCCATGACTTATGAGCTGGCATATAATATTCTTTTTGCCAAACCCTAGATCCATGCAATGGGGGTTGTTCCCTCTAACTATCATCAATACCTCAAGTATGAGTACCAAGGTAAAACATATCATATTCCTATTGACCCCAAACCTTTCACATACTACCAAGTGATAGAGGTTGAGAAATTATGATCTTAGCCTTATCCCTCTCTTAATACCACTTCTCCTTCATATTCCCAATCCTTATCCATAATGCATTAAAAAAATTAACTATAAACTCTCAAACAAATCAACTTAATAATTAGCTTGAAGATAAGAACTCTCATCAAATTAAGATAAATAACAATGATCAACCTAAAATTCAATATGATAAGCAAACTAAAATTTCAAGTGCTAATCATGATAGGAGGGAAAACTAATGGGATTATTTTATTGATAAAACTGTGTTACATATATAGGCAGAAGGCCTATATTATAAACTGACAAGTGTCAAACTGGCATAGTGCACTTTACTTTAACTCTAACATTCCCCCTTAAAGTGCACTATCCTAACTAAAGAAAAAACAAAGCAAGTCAACATTAGGTAACATTCCCCCTTAATGTTGACTTCTCTAAAAGATAACCTATCATCCTCTTTTTCTTTGGTCTAGGCTCGTGCTCTTTGTGCTTGGCTCTCCAACTGTGAATAATGCTAGATCCACTGTGTATACATCTCGGTCTGTTGCCTCAGGGTCAGCCACTTCAACGGGTCTGTTGCCATTGGGTCAGCCGTCTAAGTGCCTCAGGGTCTGTTGCCTCTGCAGGTCATCCTCAGAGGATGTTGCCACTCGTAGGTCACTAACTAGATTCACCATGAGTATGAAATCCCTCCTCATGGTGAACTCAATCTAGAAGGTGTCGGTCTCTGCCGAAAATGCACCTAATGAAAGGAAAAATGAGCCATATAAGAGTGTCGGTCTCTGCCGAAAATGCACTCAATACAACAAAATGAGCCATAGATCAAAATAGGAGGAGAGAAGAAGAAAAAGAAGAGAATCTTCTGAAGTGTCTTCGTCTGTAGTCTTCAGAAGTAGATCCGGAAACAACCTCGGATAGAGTCTAGGGTGTCTTTGTCTGTAGTCCCTAGTATAAGTGTCCTTATGGTGACCATGTCATCCCACCAAAATGCATGGGTAACCAGCCGCTGCATTCGCCGAGTGTATAGAAAAGGTCACTAGGTACAAGGATCACATATAAAAATACCTTGGGAGTGTCGGGTACAACCGAGAGTGCACTCCAAGGTAGAAAAATTTTGAGGCTAAAAAAACTGAACTGAAACAGCCTCAAAATTACAATTTGACACCACCATTGTGTCCGTCGTGGAAAAACGTTTCCAACGACTATAAATACCCCTATATTGCACTATCAAAGGGGCCTTCATCATGTGGAAAAATCATCATGCCTATCTAAGGCAGCAAATAAACCTCAGGAATATCATATTCCTGGCATCGCACTGTGACGAATTAAAAACAAACTTCAGTTTTCCCTGTAGGAAAAATTACAAGGGCCATCTAGACCGTCCACTTCCATGTGGAGAAAAAAAACAAGGCCTTGTAGTATCAAGACATTTAAATAAATTAACACAAAAAAAAAACAATCAATATTGATGCTACTGAATTTTTAACAGCTGTTCACAAAATCGACAGTCCAGATAACACGGTAAGCCAATGCCATAAGCCCCCGCCACCGAGGCCCGCGATCATCCGGCTCCAACAAACCGAGATGATTTCACTGTCGGGGGATTTTTCATCGTGTGCATCAAGACCTTTAAATAAATCAACACAAAAAACAATCAATATTGATGCTACTGAATTTTTAACAGTTGTTCACAAAATCGACAGTCCAGATAACACGGTAAGCCAATGCCATAAGCCCCCGCCACCGAGGCCCGCGATCATCCGGCTCCAACAAACCGAGATGATTTCACTGTCGCTCGACTACCGCACGACTGCCGCACGACTGTCGAGAGACTTTGCTATTCCCGCAATCATAGGTGCACTTCCAGTGCCAGTGCCAGTGCCAGTGCCACCACCCTCAAAAGAAAAAAAGGAGTGGTGACAATTTCGATGATGAGGCGGTGCAATCGCGTGTTGCAGAGAAGCGCCGCTCTCTCCAACGAATGATGGCACCACCACCGTCGCCTTGTCCATCTTCCTCCGCCTGCCGCAGATGGGAACGCAGGCTGCGGCCCCTTAATACACACACCTGCTGTGAACAAAAATAAAACCTTCTCTTTTCGAGAAAACCATAGCTAAACCAAACGTTTTGATGAAATATTTTAGAAAGTCGATCGTTAACAAAGAAGAATATCTCCAAAAAATTATAACAGTAAATTTTTATGAGCTTCCCTCCAAATAACCGGTTATATCTCTCAATGCTTTGAAGAACAGAATCCACCTGAGACTCATTGCGTCGTTGTGTTACAGATTCACATGGGATCAGAAGATTAATTGGCCGACGACAAATTGGGCACTTGCAAGGCTGAAGAGCAGAGCTATGATACCATACACGCAGTATGCAATCCCCACAAAACTAATGGGCACAGTTTGCTTGACAAGGCAAGTTAAAATTATCATGACAGACTGAACAACAGTCATTTTCTGGAGGTGAATCCATTCTCCTGAGAAACCCTTCCTGTTCTGCTGAAATCACCCGGGATGACTCCATAACACCAGTTGAACCATGTAAGCCCACACACCTACGAAAACAGGTTTGGATCGCATTAACTCCCTGTCTGCCAAGGCTCAGAGAATATTGCCAAAAGGAAGTTCTATAGACAAAGACAATTGATGCAGCAAATACAGCTACACACACCACCTCATCTCCAACCCCTTCAATGATGGGCATGAGTCCCACAAACAGATGTCCGTCCAATATCCCCTTCCAGAGCTGATAGACGCGCTTGGCCATCCGCGAGCCCCTTTAGAAATAAAACTCCTCAGGTCCGTCAACGCCGCTGCTGCACCCACCGTACGTCCCGGCTCCTCAAACAAAAAAAAACACGTTGAACTATTTCTTCACAAACATGCAGGCCTCAAATTTTCTGGCACTTTGTCTGTTTGTACACGCACTTCTGATCTGGACCTGGGAGCATCACTTATCAAACCAACAATGCCTTTCACAGGCAGAAAACATAATGGTCAACAATAATGGGCTTCTTCTGTGCACGGGCAACATTTTTCTTTGAAGACGCCGCACTTGTCGCCATCATTGCGCACTCCTGCAGCTCTGGAGGTGTAGTTGATCCTTTTTTTTTTCTAGTCATGCCGTGGGAATCAACTATGGGCGTGTGGCAAACAATCTGCCCTCACCTTCGAAAGCAGTGGAGCTCATCCAGAGCATAAAGGCAGGCTACGTCAAGATATATGACGCCGATCCTCAGGTTCTGACGGCACTCTCTAACACAAGCCTTCCGGTGGTGATTACCCTGGCAAACGAGGATATTTCGGGCAGCCCTGGCACGGCCGGGTTCCTTCACGACGGCATGATTTTCGCATGAGTCTTTGAACGGTCGCGGCGGTCTTCCAGCATTTTGGCCGCTTTCTTCAGCCCGTCGGCGATGTTGGTGCCCTCGCTGCACGCCAGGCGGTCGATAACGCGGCGGACGACCCTTTGCAATGGCAGAAACCGCAGCAAAAAAACTTTAAAAAAATATTTCTCAACACCATAAAAAATATTTCTGAACACCATAAAATATTTCTCACGGCCGTGGCATTGCTCTGCATCATTGGTATCCTTCCAAAAAACTGGTTGATAAATCTGTTCTGTAAAAAATTTGAGAGATTACAGTCTTAATCATAGTCCCACGCCATTGCCAGCAACAGTATGAAACCAAGTGAGAGGACTGTATGGCCCGACATCTCCATGAAACTTTGAAACCCTCATGGATCTAAAAAAAAATTTGGGGCAGCCATTGGTTTTTTTTTTTTCAAAGCTTTTGGTTTCTGATCCATCTCATGGATGGAGAGCATACTCCCTAGCTAAAGAAAAAAATAAATAAATAAATAAATTCGGGGGGAGGGAGGATTTCCATGAGGGAAATCCCCCCTCAAGGGGTTTCACAGGGCAGGGAAAGCCTGCTCTGATACCAAATGTTAGGAGGGAAAACTAATGGGATTATTTTATTGATAAAACTGTGTTACATATATAGGCAGAAGGCCTATATTATAAACTGACAAGTGTCAGTATAAACTGACAAGTGTCAAACTGGCATAGTGCACTTTACTTTAACTCTAACAAATCAAATCAATTTAAAAAATCAAGACGATGACCAAAAAGTCATGGACCTAGTCAAACTCTTGTCATCTCCCTTAACCATGGGATTACCCTCTAGGAAGGGTAAGATAGTACAAATAAGATATTATTCTTTTATTTGTGATAGAACTATCAATGAGGATAAGGTTCATGGCAGTAACCCTTACCCAATGGAAAGGTAGCATACCTCATATTATTTTTCTAACCTATACCCTATGTCTAATAAAAATATTTGTAACATGGGATATTGAGACAAAGTCCTAGGTCTTTATGAACAAGGCATTAAAGATCTCTTAGAAGTTAAAGCCTAGTTAGATTGCTATGGGATAGGATATATCCCCAACCATAATGAATCCTTTCCTACTTCATGCTTATCTGATAATTATGAAGAGTCATAGGATGACATCATCTTGATTAATGGGTTGGATTGGGATGAGGAGGAGGATAAAGATATTTGGAACATGTTAACCCTAGTTTATCATGAGTTAATTTCTAGTGAAAGTGACCATGAAGATATTTCTCGTAGTCCTCCTTAAGATAGCACTCTTGACTATCTCATCCAAAATGACTCTTATTATAGAGGATATTTTCTCCACATAGGTAATAATATTATTCCATGATCACCTAATTAGGAACAATCAACTATATCCCATAGACCTCAAGAGCCTAGGGTTTCTACCTACTTCTCCTCAACAAGAAGATTAATCCCATATCTTAATCAAAGAGACTATTGATATCAACCTTGGAAATGATGGTAACCATAAATTCATGAAGCTAGGAAAGGTTCTAACCATAGTAGAATGTGAAGAATACACAAATATCTTGATATATTTCAATGGTATCTTCACTTGGTCCTACAAGGATATACCATTATTAGACTCATGTGTCATTGTCCACCACTATTTTTAGGTTACATTCAAAACTAGTTAAGCAAAAACTATAAAAAAAAAAAATTCATCCTAAGATCACTCTCCTTGTCAAGGAATATCTTCAAAAGCTTCTCAAAGTTAGATTTATCAAAGCCATTAATTACTTTGATTGGATCTCTAATATCATATTGGTTATCAAAAAGGAAGGTATAGTTAGGGTTTGTATACATTTCTAGGACATAGAGCATGTCCCAAAGAGTATTTTTCTTTACCTAACATCAACATAATTGTTGATTTTTTTATGGGATGCAAAATATTGTTGCTTGTGGCTGACTTCTCAAGGTACAACCAAATTAGAATCACCACTGAGGATCAGCCCAAAATACTTTTTATAACCCCATGGGGAAACTTTTGTTATTAAGGCATGCCTTTTGGTCTGAAGAATGCTAGAGCTACTTACCAAAGAGCTATGACATAATATTCCATGATATGATGCATGATATAATGGAGGATTATTTTAATGATCTCCTTGGTTTATCTTTAAATCGAGAAGATCATGTTTGATACTTAAGATATATTTTTGAATGGTTGATAGAATATAAGATTCACCTTGTTGTGACTATCTCACAACTAACCCCAATTTTGGGGACCCACTTGAAATTGTTTAGTAAATTGGACTAATGGGATATCATGATGCATTTTGGTTCCTCACAATTGACCCATGATGCTTCTTCTTGGATATCAAAAATAAAGGGGTCATTTTGGCTAAGCAAAGCGAGTGTTTCCTTTTGTTTGGTGTTATTTATTCTTTTATATGTTGTTGGTGTTATTGTCTTTATTGTTCCTTTTATAGTTTGTTTGTTTTATTGTTGTTGTTGTTAATTTGTTATAGTATTTGTTGTCTTTTTTGTGTGTTAATCATTTATGTGTGTTTTATTTTATTTGGTCCTTCATTTATTTTATTTTGGGTGTTAGAGTTATGTTCTTTTAAGTTTTGTTTATTTATTATTTTATTTTAGTTAATAAATGGTCTCAATATACCATGAGGACCTCGATGTAATTTTGTAGCTACAGTCCCCCTTTACACTATGTTTTAATCATGATCACGAAGCTATTATTGGTGTTTAAAATATGTTTTTCTATGTTTCGTAGGGGGAAAATCCTGGGAAATGTAGATAGGACGCAAGCCAAGACCGAGGATGTGGCATCACAAGGCGACCAACAGGGGTTGATGACGGGGTGAGTTATCGGAGGGGCCTTCGTATTGCGTGGCAAAGGGGAGAGACCGCTCGAAGGTAGTCAACTAAACTAAGGTGAAACATGCCTTATGAAGTGCTCAAAGGATGAAACACCATGAATGTGGGATAATTGATTTCCCCACACCAAAGTAAAACAACCTCCACCCATCGATGGCTCACACGTGGCATACCAATTATCCAAGCTTGTAGGGTAGGCTACGCGGTAAACTCTGACCATGATTGGAACGGTAGAGGTAGCCAATTTAAGATGCGTAGAGATCCATTACTACAAAAATGTGGGATAATGCCCCACCTAACAACTGTTAGAGGACAGCGAGTGGTAGGGGCGATAGAGGTATTTTGGTCGTAGGTCCATGGTGTAGGAGGGCTCGATGTGATAGTGGGAGACATGGTTAACTCTCATTGAGTGCTAGGAAACCCTAACCTAAACGTATTGTTTCTCTTCAAATTCTCGAAAGGAGAGAGCAGTGTTGAAACACAATGAAGTTCTGAAGTGTATTTGAGGTCCGAGCACAGGCCCAAACTGACTGCAAAAGGGAGGATCAGATGGTGCGTAATGCAAGGAGTGACCAAGTTATGGTCTCGTCATAGGTGTTAAAGGATAGAGCCATGTTTGATGGGTGCTAGCCGTAGGAAGAAGGAAATGAAAGTGGTGTCATGGAGGTTTGGTTTCAACCCAAGCCTTGGGCGTTGTGGTAGGGGCAAGCCAGATAAGGCTTGCGCCTTATCGACCCTGGTTTGAGTCGCGTCGACACCACCCGAAGGAAGAAAAGAAGGATTTTTTTTTGTTTTATAACGTGTTTAGCACCTAAGGTTTCATGTTATCATGTTTTTATGGGTATTTTACTAATACCTAGGGTGTTGTGGTGCTCTATGCTCATATGCCCTATTGCTAGGGTTAATAAATATTTTGTCCTTCATAGGGTTAATTTTTAATGTTAGAATATGTGTGAACAGGGACAAAGGGGAGCTCAAATCAAGAAGGAGATATAAGGAAAGGAGAATGGTTTATTTTGAAGTTATTATTTTTTATTTTGTTTTAGGAGTGTTGAAATAGTTTAAGAAGGCTAATGGGTTTGTGTGTTTTGTTTCACCTTATGCTTCTATTTTTGGTAAAGGAAGTTGAAACGAAAAGGCTCCTGAAACCCTTAAATACCCATGGAGGCCTATTTTTGAGGGGCTAGAATTTTTGTAACAAAAGAGACCATTATTCTGTTTTAATGCAAACAAATCCAGAAACTTGCACTTTGTGAGCAAGACTGGAGGAGATAATTTTAGAGGGTAGTGTTTTACTGTCTATCTTTCTCTACGCTTTCCTGGATTTCTATCTGGTGTTTAATACTGTAAAAGGGTTGCACTACGTGAAGATCTATGGGGTGTAGATTCCATTTATGTTCCTTAGAGGCTAGCACTTGATCTAACTCAAATTGTGCTTTTGCAGGTTTGATTAGGTTGGGTTACCCTTTTGAAATTTCTCACTATCTCTGGTTTTGTTGTGTAGGGTAGCATTATGCTAGGTTTTTTGCATTAATTTTCTAGTTTTCCTTTTTGTTTAGCTCAGTTACTTTCTATTTTATGCACAATATTTCATTTTGCATAAATAAGATAAAATCAATCTAGGAGGGAGGGTTACTAACCTACAAATTTCACATTAAATCAAAGATAAGAAAATGGAGTGGACAATTCCACAACACTTACTAACTTCATTTTCATATTCTAATCAAGATAAAAGGAATTGCTAACTCCACTAACCCTCAAACTCACATTAAGTGCAGATAAAGCAAATGAATGCTAACTTTCTAACTTTCTAACATTCTAACTTCTAACTTTGCAATTAGTAGAGCATTAAATTTGAAGATAAAATTGAACCTACTAACTACAAAGACTAACTCCAATCTCACATTAAAGGCATAATTTTAAAATGAAGTGGACAATTCCACAACACTTTCTCACTTTGCATTTTAATATGAAGATAAAATGAACCCACTAATAGGGATTCAGGGTAAGACAGATTAATGCAAATATAATCAAAGAAGCAGCACTTCATTTTATCAATTGCATTCAAATTATTCAAGTAAGGCAATCACAAATGAATTAAACCAGTAGGCCCCTTGTTAACAATTACTTGCAAATCACTGGGTTGTTTCTAGCACTTGTTATTCTTGATTATTTTACTTTCAAATACACATGTGCAATGCTTATATAGTGAAACCTTGGAGAAGTTGTTTTTAACTTCTTTGCAAGAGAGGGTTTTGTCCAAAATCCTGATTGTGATGGAGATTTTGCAATTGGGAAAAATATCCACTCAACAGAAATGGTGCTAGAAGGAGGGCCTTATTTCATAGCTTTGTGATTTATTTTCTTAAGATCATTTTCATCTAACAATACTTTTAGTTGCAGAAGCCTTTTATTTTTTGATAGCTAACGTGTGAAGTTATGTTTCCACTGTGCTTTGTTGCAAGAATTTTGTTTTGCAGGTTTTGTATTTCTTTTGTTTATTGTCTGAGTTGTTGTGAGTTGTGAGAGGTCTTATAGAACAAGTGTCTTCCCAAGCTGGACCAACCTGAGTATATCGCTACTAGGTCTAAAACCACTGGGGAAACCATATTTCAAAGCCTTTCTCCTAATTATAGGAAATCAAGGAACAAGACTCAAGAGGTTGAAATCCCACCTAGTGTACTTGCTCTAGAGTTACCTTTGGTGTCAAGTACATCTAGTGTATCTACACCTATTGTCTCTATTATTGTGGGTACACCAAGTGTATCTACACCCATTACCTCTACTATTTCTACTACTCTTGTAGGGCCACCACCATTGAACATCATGGCCCAACCACCACCAGCTCCCTGGTATGGAGTACGTAATATTCCCCTAAACATAGTCGAGGATGTTCATGAGATACCCAAAAATATCGAGAAATCCTTAGCCAAGTTTAAACATGATGGTCTTAGGACAGCCGAAGAGCATATTCAAGCTTACAAGGATGTTTTAATTAGACTACAAGTAGATCATGAAGATGTCACTTGTAGACTCTTTCCTATGAGTTTGGATCAAATATCTTATGAATGGTATATCAGTTTACCCGTTGGATCCATTACTTCATGGGTTCAACTTGAAAATGCTTTTGTCAATCAGTTTAGGTCACCTTTGGATCCCACTATCATTTACCATCAATTTGTGACTTCCAAAAAGGCACCTAATGAGCCGATTAGAATGTTTAATCAGAGATTTCAAAAACTTTATTCTAGATCGACTCACCATTTTAACATAGATGTTGCCTTTGCTTTGCAAATATACTTTGGGGTGTTAGACCCCATGATTACCATGTTCGCTAGGAGAAATCCTCAAGTTACTACTTTAGCCCAAGCCTACATGGAAGCCATGGTCATAGAACAACAAATGACACCCCAAGGTGTTGGGATGCCCCAACTGCCTATGGTAGGATAGTTTGGTCCTTATAGTCAGTTTGCTATGATGAATCAAGTCATGGCACCTCAAATGCCAATGATGAATGCCCTACCATACCATCAATATTATCCATTAATGCCCACTTATCCATCCATTCCCACCTATCCAAATACATCCATTCCATCTACCACACCATTGCTCTTAGATAATCAGATGGCTACACAAGGAGTCAATGCGACCAATGCTCAAGCTTTGGTAGCATTTCCTATGCCCACACCACTTCAGAGCGTGAACCCTTTTTTGAGCCAAAACATTCAGAATCAAACCTTGATGCCAAGTCAAGATACTTCTAGTATTGGAAATCCTTTTGGACCTAGTACCATAATGCCTCAGCCAAAAGAATCTAATTCTAAAGTTGAGGAATTAAAGAAAATGTGTCTCAAGTTGAGTAATTACATGGTCCACATGCAGAAGAACAATTCCTAAAATCCTCATTCTAATCAAAATTTCAATAATCAGAGGAGGTCATGGAATACTAAGCCTAACAATGGGGGTGTACCTAACCCCATAGCCAACCAAGCTGATGCTTTTGCAAGCCCTAGTAGATCTGATTCCATTATCAATATTTTAGATTTTGCTTGGGAAAATGGATGTAGGTTGCATAACACCAAGGACCATAGTGAGAAGGAATATCCAAAAACTTCTAGATACACAAACTGCTTGCAAGCTCAAGTCGATGACTTAGAGTTAGTGCCAACCGAGGGTCCACCTTATCTTTCTAAGGGGAAGGAAGCTGCTTTAGTAGCTAAAATAGTTCACTATCAAGAAAGTGAGGAAGAAGAAGAGGATAATGAAATCTTAGGAGAGGATGATGATGAAATCATAGAAGAGGAAGTCCAAGTTATTAGGAAGTTTGGGAAAGGGAACCATGGTTATTACACGAGAAGTAAATCCAAGACCCCCAAAACTTCCTCCACTCCACCAAACAATTCCCTTCTTCCTCCTGATACCAAAGTTGATAACAATCCTCCTCCCCCACCTGCTATTGAGTCATCCAAACCTACGTAGAAGGTGCAAAATTTTGAGAAGCCTACCTATGACATAGTGGAAGACCTAAAAAGGACTAAAGCTAATATCTCTTTCTTAGAGGCTGCTAGATTTCCAAGTCAGAAGGAAGCCTTGATAAAGGTATTATACCCACCAAGCCAAACCCATGAGGTCAAAGGTGTTGAGTCTCACTTGGTTTTATGAAAGGAGAAATGAGAAGTGCCTCCTTTTCTTTTGACAATTAGGATTGCAGGAAAAAACTTGCATAATTGTTTAGTGGACTCAGGTGCCTCGGGCAATATCATGCCCCTTGAGATTTGCCAAAGGCTAGGTTTCAAGCCAATTCCTTCAAAGAGCAAGGTGATACAGTTGGACAGAACTGTAGTAGATGTGGTAGGAACACTTTATGATGTCCTGATTCAAATTAATTCAGAACCCAGAATTCAACATCATGTTGATATTCTTGTGGTCAATATTCCTATCAAGTATGGCATGGTGTTGGGTAGGGATTGGAGTAAGAACCTGAATGGTTACATCGTTACTGATTCTTCCCACATGTGGCTACCTTGGAGGGGATTAGCAAACCAAATTTGGGTGGATAGCGAGCCAAGACTTAAGGAAATGATTACTGAGTATAATAGGCCCAATGAAATCCAATTTGTAGAATCTGATTTAGGGGTCTATAACTTGGATATAGAGGAGGCTACCGAAGAACCTCAAAAAGAAATCCTTTCTTGTAGCCCTCCTGAAAAGGATAATCTAGTTTGGATTCTCAGATTTGATGGATCCAAATCAAGACAAGGTGTTGGAGCTGGTATCGAACTTACATGTCTAGGAAGCAAGCCTTTGCTTGTTGCCTATAGATTATAGTTTCCATGCACCAACAATGTGGTGGAATATGAAGCACTTATTTTTGGACTACAGCTAGCTCTGAGTAAGAAAGTCAAGTGTCTCAAGGTCTTAGGAGACTCTGAGTTAGTTGTTAAACAAGTCAAAGGGCAATATGCATGTCATGACAAAATATTGAGTCATTATAGGACTAGAGTTAGGGATTTGATAGATGAACTTGATGCTTTTAACATTTCCCTTATCTCTAGAAAAGGTAATCGGATGGTCGATTCTTTAGTTATTGCAATAAGTATGCTCAAACCGGTTGACAATAAAAAATGCAAAAAGTTTTTGATTGAACTAGTTTCCTATCCTTCAATACCAGATAACATTACAAATTTGTAGGTATTTGAGAGTGACAAGCACATTTTTAATTTTGTTACTAACTCTAGTATTTTTGAAAATCAGGTGATAGATGAAGACCAGAGGTGGCAAGAAGAAACAGATCAGGATAGTGAAATAGCTCAAAAAATGAATAAGATTCCAAAAGGGGTTATTTCACTAGAAAAATTATTTGATATTGGATATCAAGCAAAAAGAGGTAAAAAAGTACCACTCCCTAAAGAAGCATGTGATGTAATCAACTTAGGGAGTGCAGAAAATCCACAAGAGGTATTCATTGCCAAGGCATGTACAAGTCAAGAAAAATAATCTATCACTCATGCACTAAAGGAATATGTGGATTGTATAGCTTGGAGTTACAAGGAGCTGAAAATGTATGATCATAATGTTATAATGCACATGATTCCATTGAAACCTGACTCCAAGCCCTTTAGACAGAGACAACGACCTGTCAATCCATTGTTAGAGCCCTTAATAGAGAAAGAAGTGAAAATATTGCTAGATGCAAAGATCATATTTCCTATTAGGCACTCTACATGGGTTGCCAACCTAGTTCCTGTAAGAAAGAAAAATAGAGAAATAAGGTTGTGCATAGATTTTAGAAATTTGAACAAAGCATCTCAAAAGGACAACTACCCATTGCCTTCCATTGATGAGATACTCCAAATGGTAAATGGGTCAGAAATGATATCATTTTTAGATGGTTACTTTAGGTACAACCAAATTCTCATTCACCCAAGTGATAGGATGAAAACAACCTTTACAACCAAATGGGGAACATTTGCTTATAGGAGAATGCCCTTTGGATTATTGAATGCAGGTGCAACTTTCCAATGCGCCATGGATTACGCATTTAAGGGGCTCATAGGCAAGTGCATTATTGTTTATGTGGATGATATTCTTGTCTTCTCTAAGAAGAGAGAAGACCATGTTAAGAATTTGAGAAAAGTCCTCCAAAGGTGTAGGGAACATGGGATCTCCCTAAATCCAAGAAAATGCATCTTTGGAGTAACAAAGGGTAAGCTTTTGGGTCACATTATTTTGAAAGAAGGAATTTCTATTGATCCTGAAAGAATAGAAGCTATCCAAGAAATCCCTCCTCCCCATAGCAAGAAGGAATTAAGATCATTCTTTGGAAAAATTAATTTTGTAAGGAAATTCATTGTTGGATTTGCTGAGATTGCCAAACCATTGAATGATATGCTGAAAAAGGATGTTGAAATTAAATGGAAAAATGAGAGTAAGGATGCTTTCCAGAGCATTAAAGATGTTATTTCTAGGGCACCTATTTTGGTAAGTCTAGACTACTCAAAGCCCTTTTACATTTATACGTTTGCTTTAGAACATTCATTCGCAAGTGTCCTAACTCAAAAGAGTGAAGGTAATGTTGAAAATCCCATCACTTTTTTGAGTTCTCCTTTGAAAGATGTGAAGTTGAGGTATTCTATTTTAGACAAGCAAATGTATGCACTTTTTAAAACTATAAAAAATTTAGACATTACATTGTACATAGTAGGGTTTTTGCTATTGTGCCTGACCCTGCTGTCAAAACTATGTTTCTGTAGAATGAACTAGGCGAGAGAAGAGGAAAATGGATTTCTACACTCCAAGAATTTGATCTTGAAATCCAACCTATGAAGCTAGTTCATGGACAAGGATTGGTAAAATCAATTGCTGAAATTGATCCTCTAATCTCATGCCAACATTATACTGTAGAAGATATTACTAAAGATGATTGGTATGTAGATATTGTATATTTTTTGTTGAATGGTAAGTGTCCATTACATCTCACTTCTACTCAAAGAAGAGCTTTACATCTAAAATCTGCAAAATTTTTGATTAAATCTGGTGTTTTGTACAGGAGAAACCATGAAGGGATTTACCTTCATTGTGTGAACCAAGAAGAAGCAACCCAAGTGCTCAATGACTTCCATGGTAAGTATGGAACCGGACATGGGTCAGCTAATGCAACAACACACCAGATTCTCAGAGCTGGATACTATTGGCCTCATATTTTCAAGGATGCACATGCTCATGTGTGATCTTGCCATACATGTCAGGTGGCGGCCAATAGAGAGAGAAACGCAACCATGCCATTACAACCTGTAGTGGAGATGAGGCCTTTTGCACAATGGGGGTTGGATTTTGTTGGGGTTATCAATCCCAACTCTTTTGATTCTCATAAATTCATCCTCACAACTACAGATTACTACACTAGGTGGATAGAAGCACTCCCTACAAAACATGCTACTACTGATGTTGTCATTAAGTTTTTAGAGGATTGCATTGTAACTCATTTTGGAATGCCTAATGCAATAGTAAGTGATAATGGTTCTGCATTTTCTTCTATTCAATTTGTAGATTGGGCATATGATAACAAGGTGAGCTTGAAATTTTCTTCCAATTATTATCCACAAGGTAATGGTTTGGCGGAATCTTCTAACAAAAACTTGTTGTCTATCATAAAAAAATTGCTTGAAAAGAATCCTAGAGATTGGCATGGTAAATTAAAGTTTGCTCTTTGGGCTGATAGAACTAGAATAAAAGAATCAATTGGGACATCTCCATATCATCTAGTCTATGGGTAGGACCCCATTTTTCCCACTAATCTAAAATTGCAAACTCTTCATTTTATGAAAGAATATCTTGGAACGGATAATCAGATTGAAGCTCGGTTAACCCACTTGATGCATCTTGATGAGAAGAGAGAGGAAGCCATGCTTCACTTTAGTAAACATCAAGATGTAGTAAAGAGGTGGTTTGATAGGAGAGCTACAATTAAAACATTCAAGATTTATGACCTGGTTTTATTGTGGGACAAGAAACATGAAAAAAAGGGGATCATGACAAATTCGATTGCTTGTGGTTAGGTCCTTATCAGATTTCTGAAATCCTAGGTAAAAACACTTTCAGATTAAAAACCTTGGATGGAGAGGAATTATCTTTGCCTATTAATGGGCTGCATTTAAAGCATTATTTCAACCCATGAAATGTGTGAGATTGTGTATTATATGTACATAGGTGTGCTTTTGCTTTTGGTTGTGTGTTGGTTTTCTTTTTAGTTGGGTTGGTTTTTTTCGTTTTCTTAGAGTTTTTAGGAGTCTTCTTTGTGTGTGTTGAAGTCATGTTCATGCTCCCATATATTTACATTTTGAGTAGTCCCCTTTATTGTGGTTTTAGTTTTGGGATGGTTATTGACAAAGTGGCATGTTTTCAGAATAGATAATGCAACCCATGAATCAAATGAAACTGGGGAAAGGAAATGAAGCTATATAGTGATTATCCTTGGCTAAGTGTACTAAGATGGTGGAGTGTGAAACAATGGAATATTATGCCAAAGCTTCACTTTAATGAACATCACATGAAGAGGCATTCCTTGGAATTATGAAGGATGAAATCATCTTGGTGAACCAATTAAGGCAAATATCTAACATGCTCCAATTCAAGTATCACATAAATATTTGCAAAGTTCTCTATAAAAGAAGAATACAAGCAATGCAAAGATTGATCAAATCAGTCACCAAGTTTAGATAAACTCCACCGAGGCTATAGACGCCTGACTGGTAGTGGGGCTCTATCTAGACCAAAGCTTGATATAAAAAAATGAGCATTGAAAAGCTTGATCAAATCAGTCACTAAGTTTGGATAAACTCCATCGGGGCTATAGATGCCTGACTAGCAGTGGGGATCTATCTGAATAAATTATGCTCAAAAGAGACTTTGCAAAAATATTATTCAAAAATGAAATATTATGAGCAACATTTCATAGCCTAAAGGTAAACCAGATGATGGAATTTGGATGGTCCCAAGGATGCAAATTGAATCACATTGCACACACCATGCGGAAGCAAATAATCCATTTGTTCTCATATGAAGCTATTGACCTTACTTTCCTTGGGTGTTGCTAAATGGTGTATACTTTTCTAACCTTTGGTTCATTAATTATAGAACTGGGTTCTTCATCAGAAATGCTCAAGAGCATTTCCCAGCAGAGTCGCCATTTGTTGTGACTATCTCACAACTAACCCCAATTTTGGGGACCCACTTGAAATTTTTAGTAAATTGGACTAATGGGATATCATGATGCATTTTGGTTCCTCACAATTGACCCATGATGCTTCTTCTTGGATATCAAAAATAAAGGGGTCATTTTGGCTAAGCAAAATGAGTGTTTCCTTTTGTTTGGTGTTATTGATTCTTTTATATGTTGTTGGTGTTATTGTCTTTATTGTTCCTTTTATAGTTTATTTGTTTTATTGTTGTTGTTGTTAATTTGTTATAGTATTTGTTGTCTTTTTTGTGTGTTAATCATTTATGTGTGTTTTATTTTATTTGGTCCTTCATTTATTTTATTTTGGGTGTTAGAGTTATGTTCTTTTAAGTTTTGTTTATTTATTATTTTATTTTAGTTAATAAATGGTCTCAATATACCATGAGGACCTCGATGTAATTTTGTAGCTATAGTCCCCCTTTACACTATGTTTTAATCATGATCGTGAAGCTATTATTGGTGTTTAAAATATGTTTTTCTATGTTTCGTAGGGGAAAATCCCAGGGAACGTGGATAGGACACGAGCCAAGGCAAGGACGTGGAGCACAGACATGACATGAGCCAAGATTGAGGACGTGGCATCACAAGGTGACCGATAGGGGTTGATGATGGGGTGAGTTACCAGAGGGGCCTTCGTATTGCATGGCAAAGGGGAGAGACCGCCCGAAGGTAGTCAACTAAACTAAGGTGAAACATGCCTTATGAAGCGCTCGAAGGATGAAACACCATGAATGTGGGATAATTGATTTCCCCACACCAAAGTAAAACAACCTTCGCCCATCGATGGCTCACACGTGGCATACCAATTATCTAGGCTTGCAGGGTAGGCTACGCGGTAAATGCTGACCATGACTGGAATGGTAGAGGTAGCCAATTTAAGATGCACAGAGATCCATTACCACAAAAATATGGGATAACACCCCACCTAACAACTATCAGAGGATAGCGAGTGGTAGGGGTGATAGAGGTATTTTGGTCGTAGGTCCATGGCGCAGGAGGGCTCAACGTGATAGTGGGAGACATGGTTAACTCTCATTGAGTGCTAGGAAACCCTAACCTAAATGCATTATTTATCTTCAAACACCCGAAAGGAGAGAGTAGTGTTGAAACACAATGAAGTTTTAGAGTGTCTTCGAGGGTCGAGCATAGGCCTGAACCGACTACAGAAGGGAGGAGCAGATGGTGCGCGATGCAGGGAGTGACCAAGTTATGGTCTCATCGTAGGTGTTAAAGGACAGAGCCATGTTCGATGGGTGCTAGTCGCAGGAAGAAGGAAATGAAAGTGGTGTCATGGAGGTTTGGTTTCAACCCAAGCCTTGGGCATTGTGGTAGGGGTAAGCCAAATAAGGCTTGCACCTTATCGACCCTGGTTCGAGTCACGTCGACACCGCCCAAAGGAAGAAAAGAGGGAATTTTTATTTTTTGTTGTTTTATATCGGGTGTTAGCACCTAAGGTGTCATGTATAATATTTTTATGGGTATTTTACTAATACCTAGGATATCGTGGTGCTCTATGCTCATATGCCCTATTGCTAGGGTTGATAAATATTTTGTCCTTCATAGGGTTAATTTTTAATATTAGAATATGTGTGAATAGGGACAAAGGGGAGCTCAAATCAAGAAGGAGATATAAGGAAAGGAGAATGGTTTGTTTTGAAGTTATTATTTTTTTATTTTGTTTTAGGAGTGTTGAAATAGTTTAAGAAGGCTAATGGGTTTGTGTGTTTCATTTCACCTTATGCTTCTATTTTTGTAAAGGAAGTTGAAACGAAAAGGCTCTTGAAACCCTTAAATACCCATGGAGGCCTATTTTCGAGGGGCTGGAATTTTTGTAACAAAAGAGACCATTATTCTATTTTAATGCAAACAAATCCAGAAACTTGCACTTTGTGAGCAAGACTAGAGGAGACAATTTCAGAGGGTAGTGTTTTACTGTCTATCTTTCTCTACGCTTTCCTGGATTTCTATCTGGTGTTTAATACTATAAAAGGGTTGCACTACGTGAAGATCTGTGGGGTGTAGATTCCATTTATGTTCCTTAGAGGCTATGCACTTGATTTAACTCAAATTGTGCTTTTGCAAGTTTGATTAAGTCGGGTTACCCTTTTGAAATTTCTCACTATCTCTGGTTTTGTTGTGCAGGGTAGCATTATGCTAGGTTTTTTGCATTAATGTTCTAGTTTTCCTTTTTGTTTAGCTCAGTTACATTCTATTTTCTGCACAAGATTTCATTTGCATAAGAAGATAAAATTAACCTAGGAGGGAGGGTTACTAACCTACAAATTGTAGATAAGTCAAGATAAGAAAATGAAGTGGACAATCCACAACACTTCCTAACTTCATTTTTTATTTCTAATTGAGATAAAAGGAATTGTTGACTCCACTAACCCTCAATCTCAGATTAAGTGTAGATAAAATAAAGGAATGCTAACTTGCTAACTTTCTAACATTCTAACTTTCTAACTTTGCAGTCAGTAAGGTCATTAAATCGACAAGATAAAATTGAACCTACTAACAACAATCACTAATTTCAATCTCACATTAAAGGCAGAGATGCTTAAAATGAAGTGGACAATCCACAACACTTTCTAACTTTGCAACTCTAATCTGAAGGTAAAATGAACACACTAAGAGGGATTCAGGGTAGGTCAGATTAAGCAAAGATAAGAAAGAAGAGCACTTGCATTTCAGCGCATTCAAATGATTCAAGTAAGGCAATCACAAATTAATCATACCACAAGCCCCTTGTTTACAATCACTTGCAAACCACTAAGGTGTTCTAGCACTTGGTAATTCATTTATTTGCTTTTAGATACACATGTGCATGCTTTTAAGCTAAAAGGAACCTTGGAGAAGTTGTTCTAACTTCTTTGCAAGAGAGGATTTTGTCCCAAAATCCTGACTGTGGTGAAAACTTTGCAATTGGGCATAATTTTCACTCAACACACCTCAAACCCTTAAAATTTATCTTTGGTATAACATCGGGGAAGATATTAGGACTCATCATGTCCCAATATCGTATAGAAGTAAATATTGATAAAATTAGAGCTATCATCTACATGCCACCCTCTGAAACCTTAACCAAACTCTAGAGCTTTCAAGGTAAACTCCAAGCCATCAAAAGGTTTATTTCCTAGTTTGCTAACAAATTTCATCCCTTCTCCAAACTATTGTAAAAATAAATAGAATTTAAGTGGGACATAGATTTTCAAGTATCTTTTGATACTCTAAAGTCCTACCTCCTATCCCCACCTATCATTATTCCTCCCAACCTAACCAAACCCTTATTTATCTATATCATAGCAATTATTCATGCTCTAGGTGCTATGTTGGCATAGTACGATGACTAGCATAGGGAAAGGGTTTCTCATTACATTATTCAAACTTTTTTTAGTTATAGAGTCCATTATAATCCCTTAGAAAAGATCTGCCTTGCTATAGTGTTCACATTGTATAAAATCCAGCACTACATATTGATTCATAAAACTTTTGTTACCACTAGGATCGATCCCTTGTGGTACATTATGTCAAAAATTCATATCTTAGGGTAAACTGCCAAGTGGGGTCATTTCCTTTAGAAAATTTGATCTTTAATTCATTTATTAGAATTCAATAAAAGGTCATATCATACCTAACCAATTAACAACCACACCTCTATAGGCTAGTCATCTCATAGTTAACTTTATAGATGAGTTTGTTTTCACCCTTGAGATAGACTAAATTGGCTCATGGACCTTGTACTTCGATGGCACTTGTTGCATTAAATAAGCAATAGTAGAAGTTTTATTGGTCACACCACAAAATAAATCATACCATTATCCTTCAAAATACACTTTTCTTACACTAATAATACCATGGAATATGAAGCCTTTATCTTTGGGCTTCATGTGGATTTAACCCTCAAAGTCAAGATACTCTCTGTATTTGGGGATTTCCAGTTGGTTATGAATCAATTCAATGGCATATATTAAACTAAATATAAAAAGTAAACGTTATATAATGATATTCTCAACTAACTTATGGTTGCTTTTAGTAAGATCATTATTGATATTATTCCTTAGTCTAGCAATTATCATGGTGATTCTATGGTTGCAGTTGCTTCTCTTATCCTTCTTGATTTGGATGATGAGCAAGTTATAATCATCATCTAAAAAATTAGAGAACTTACAACATTAGAACATAGTCAAATTTTATTAGATGTTCTTGTCATTGATACCTATTCCTTTCCTAATCCTTGGTATAAGAACATTTGATCCTTCATCAAGGATGACACTCTACCTAAAGATTTAAATTGTAATAAGTGTAAAATCTTGAGATATTGTATCTTGTGCTTCTTAGGTTCCTCACTTCAAATGAATCATAAGTAGTCATTAGAGAGACCCGTGGCCAATTTATCAAAAATGTCATCACCAAGAAACTTTTTTGGTTAGGTTATTATTGGCCCTCTATGGAGAAATACTCTTGTGATTGCAAAAAAAAATGTGATAAGTTTCAAAAACATTACAATATTATCCAAACACCATCATAGGAGCTTCAACCCTTGACCTCTACTTAGATTTATTTATTTGGGTCCTAGATGTTATTGGCAAGATTAACCTAGTGTCATTTGATGAACATAAGTTCATTATAATAGCCATTAAATGCTTTGCCAACTAGGTCAAAGCAATACCTTTATCCTCTTGCATTGGAGTTCAAATATCCAAATTTATCCTTGACCAAATTCTTTGTCATTACAGCATTCCTTCTATGATACTCTCCAATAACAAGACACCCTTTAAAAATGAGGATATTTATAAATTGTGTGTTAAATACAAAATCCAACACAAGTGGTCCTTGCCTTACCATCTACAAAGCAATAGCCAAGTCAAGGCTTCCAATAAAACCCTAATCAAAATCCTTAAATAACTCATCAACAAAACTAGATGTATTTGACATCTCCAACTCTATCTGGTCTTATGGGTCTATCACACTAGCATTAAAACTCCTATTGGTGTGATGCCCTATGCTTTATTCTATGGTATTGATGTTATTTTTCCCTTATAAATAGAAGTACCCTCATTATAAATCTTATTAAAGACTCCTTTGTAACTGATGAATATCATCTCACTTGAAGTAATCATTTGGAACCGCTTGATGAGAAGTGGATACATGCCTTAGAACACCTACAAGTCTACCAACAGAGTCTTAAGTTATCTTACAGTAAAACATTATGATCATGTTCCTTTGAAGTTGGAAACCTAGTTCTTAAGAAAAACCAACATAATACCAATACAAAAGGCAAGGTCAAAGGTAAATTTGAGCCCGATTGGATATTTACATTAACTACTAAGTTTGGATCAAGAGCTTACTTCCTAGCCACAATTGATGAAAATAACTAAAGGAACCCATCAACATAATGCACTTAAAAACCTACTACATCTAATGCATTATTTCATTTTATTTTTTCTCATTGCTCACTTACATGGTTGCTTTGTGTTGAATTGAGTACTTGCATGGATGCTTGCTTACCAAAATTAGGACTCCATCCTAACACTATGATGTAATAACCCTTGCTTAACGTGGGGGACCCCCATGATAATGTTTTGTAATGATATTATGTAATATTTTGTAATAGTTTGTGGCACTAGAAGTGCCTAGACAAGTGGCACCATTTTATGTAATTGTTATCAAGAATGTAACTATTTTGTTTGGTAGAAGATTCTAGCTTGGGTGGCATTTTGCATGTAAGCCAACCTTGAGCGTTAGGTAGTGTGATGAAGTCTTTAAAAATGTGAGGGACAGGAATGAATGTATATTTTTGCATAATTGAATGAAAGTATTGAAGGAGGTTGCCCCCTCGAAGAGGCCTACGATTTTGTGTTGTGATTTGTGAGATTTATATATTTTTGCATTTACATTTCATATTGCAATATTTTGTTCTTTCATGAATTTTTGCTTTATTTGCAATATCTATGTGAATGTGCTTATTTTTATTAGAAGGTTCCTAACAAGTGGTATCAGAGCACTTTCCAAGGGTCGTGTTCTGCTATGACTACGATAGTTCTTGTCCTACCATTTCGACTGTTAGGTATAAATTTTTTGTGTTTTTATTTTTTACTAGTTTCCTTATTAAATAAAAAATCTCCAACTTTTGTTTTTTGTATTAGTTTATTAGGTTAGAAACCCTATGTTAGGGGTTTTAAAATATCATGGAGGAGTTGTCATTATTGGCTAAGCTAGATTACCCATAAAGCGTCTAGTGAAGTGAGGGGCGATCAGGCTCCAATACCCAGGCCTCAGACAACACCTATCTATGGAATTGAGCTCCCATGTATCTTTGGGTATATCGAGAGACCCCCTAGGATTAGGAGAAACCTTTAGCCCTAGGAATATTTTTGGCCTTGTATTATCCATAGTACACTAGACACAACATCCGAGAAGATCACCCTCCCGTACTGTTAGAGAGGTGGGTAGTGTGCTCAAGGGTATGTGTGGAATCCTCCTTGAGTAGTGGCCTAAAATATTGGTCTGAGCACTATCGTTCGTCATTGTGGTATAATAGAGGGCCTATGGGTAGTACACACACCCTAGCTTAGAGTACCCTATTTCTATTGAATGTTAAACCTGCAACCAAAAATCCTACCACAAAAATTGAGCATACTGAGGAGACTTCACTATCCTAGAATTACTGCATGAAATAGATGAAAGAATTTGGTGATGAACATAACAGTCAAGATAGGTTCTATCAAGAGTCAGTAACAGTTGGGTATGAATTCAATCAGAGTTAGTAATAGTCAAGATAGAGTCTGCCAGCATCAGTAATAGTTGCCTGTGACATTCAAAAATCATAATAGACAAGGAGTTTATCAGTGATAGAGTCAGCCCAGACAGTCATCAAAAAATAGTGAGCTACAGTGTCAATGATAGAACAATGTCTGATAGAATAATGTTAGTAACAAATAGTGTAGTCTCATAAGGGGTTGTCAAACAAAACCAAATTTTAAGTGAACCAAGACTCCAAGAGAAAACCTGGTAACACTTGAAGACAACACTCCCCTAAGAAAAAAAGTCTAGGGTGCCAAAAAATAGTGTTGTGGTATATAGCTCATTGCGACCATCTTGTCGAGCTGATCAATTTGGTATATAGCCTCCATGTACTTTTTTAGGGGTGCCAAAAAATGTCATCGTGGGACCTAGTCCATTATGATCATCTTTTTGAGTTGATCATTTTGATATATAGCACCCAAACACTTTTTTGCTCATTACTAAAAATAGTAACTCTTGAAATCACACTTCTATTTTTAGTAAGTATCATCAAAAGGTCACAAATCCTAGAACATGGCTTCAGGTACTAGGGAACAACAAAAGGCCCAAGAATTAGAGGTAAAAATTGCTATGCATGTAGATTCTTGGGGAAAGCAGGTGGGGGAATAATTATCCAAAAACTTAAACCAGTTAAGGTTAGAAATCAAATATTTACATGAATCCTTGAACTATGTCATCAGGGAACAGAGGGAAATGAAGGCAGAATTAAATGGAAAAATTGAAGACTTGGATAGTCATCTATCTAATAATCCCCACACACATGATAGATTTGGTCCTCATGACCGTAAGGATGAAGGAACTAGCCATCATCAGTGGGATGTCCCCAATAACAATGGATTTAAGCTACCCAAATTAGACTTTCCAAAGTTTGATGGGAAGGATCCAGAGGGATGGATTTGTAGGGCAGAACAATATTTTAGTCTTCATAATGTTCCCCATTATATGCGCCTGACAATTACCTCTTTCAATTTTGAATCAGATGCACTACATTGGTTTCAGTGGCTCAGGAAAGCACATCCTGATCTTACTTGGCTTGAATTTGAGCAACACCTCCTCACTCAATTTGGTCCTAATGAGTTTGAAGATTTTACAGGAGCCCTTTCTAAACTCAAACAAACTTCAACCATTTGATATTATCAAACTCAATTTGAAAAATTGGCCAACCATACCACTGGTTTGAGTCCCAAATTCTTCCAAAGTTGTTTTGTGAGTGGTTTGAAGGATGACATTAAAGCTGAAGTTAAAATGTTGAGGCCATAATCATTACAATAGGCAATAGCTTTGGCTAGATTGGTAGAAGAAAAATTTAAGGCTCAAGGATGCACCCCCAAATTTTCTCAATCTTGGCCACCTTTTTCATCCAAGCCTACATGCCAACCAACTCCTACCATCAAAAATTTGACATGAGAAGAGATGGAAACTAGAAGGGCCCAAGGGCTATGCTATAATTGTGATGAAAAGTATTCCCTAGGGCATAAGTGTGTACACCAAAAATTATATTTGCTTGATATGGATGAGGCACCAACCATAGAATATTCAAAGGTAGAAGAGGATCATCAGGAGGCAGAACACAGAATAGTCAAAAGTTCTAGATGAATCCCAACCAAAAATCTCGGTGCATGCCTTAGCAGGAATATCAACTCCTCAAATGATGAAAGTGATAGGACACTTCAAAGGACAAAGGGTCATCATTCTTATTGACTCAAGAAGCACACATAACTTTATTGATCCACGTGTGGCCAAATAGGGCAATTATTACATTACTACTTGTAATTCCTTTGAAGTCATGATTGCTAATGGAGGCACCCTACCATGCAAAGGAAAGTGTCATAATATCAAAATCCAAATAGGGGAATATAATATTAAGGTGGATATGTTTGCCTTACCACTAGGTAGGTGTGATATCATTTTGGGGGCACAATGGTTATGGATGTTAGGCCTAGTCTTATGGGATTTTTTGAGTTGTGGATGAAATTTAGCCAATAGGGAACAGAATACACCTTACGAGGCATGAAGGTTGGGGCTGCTCAATTTATTTCAACCCATAAGATGGAAAAATTGTTAAAAAAATCCTCCCATGGGGTTGTGGCTCAATTATTTGCTATAGAAGCTTCTGAGGAAAGGGATAAGGACCATCCAGAGGCATTGTGGGTTTTATTGCAAAGACATGCTCAAGTTTTTGAGGAACCCAAAGGACTACCTCCTCATCATTCTCATGACCATGCGATTCAACTTTTTCCTGGTAGTCTTCCCCCAAATGTTCACCCCTACCGGTATCCATATGCTCAAAAATCAAAAATTGAGAAAATGGTTCAAGAACTTTGTGTTGTAGGGGTTATTCATCCCAGTGTTAGTCCCTATTCTTCCCTTATGTTGTTGGTATGAAAAAAGGATGGATCTTGGTGCTTGTGTGTGGATTACAGGGACCTTAATAAAATAACTATTAAAGATAAATTTCCTATTCCAATGATTGATGAATTGCTAGATGAGTTGCATGGGGCCCAATATTTTTCAAAATTGGATTTGTGGTCAGGATATCATCATATTCGAATCAAGGATGAGGACATTCCTAAAATGACTTTTAGAACTCATGAAGGGCATTATGAATTCTTGGTTATGCCATTTGGATTAACCAATGCACCTTCCACTTTTCAGAGTTTGATGAATTCCATTTTTTGACCTTTCCTTCACAAATTCATTTTAGTCTTCTTTGATGATATATTGATTTACAGTCATTCATGGGAAGAGCATCTCCAACATCTAGATCAAACACTACAACTTTTGTCTAAGAATCAACTTTATGCCAAGAGGTCCAAGTGTTCTTTTGGGTAGCAAGAAGTTGAATATTTGGGTCACATTGTAACCAAAGATGGAGTTCAAGTGGACCCAAAAGATTCAGGTTGTTCAAGACTGGCCTAAGCCTTGAACCATAAAGGGACTTCATGGATTTTTGGGACTCACTGGATATTATCAAAAATTTGTGAAGAATTATGGAAAGATAGCAACTCCCTTGACAACCATGTTGAGGAAGAATTATTTTATGTGGTCAGAACCCACAAAGAAGGCTTTCGTAGAGTTGAAGCAAGCTATGACCACTACCCTCGTGTTAGCAATGCCTGATTTCTCTAAACCTTTTGTAATTGAAAGTGATGCATCTGGCAATGGCATTGGGGTAGTTTTGATGCAAGAAGGTAAACCTTTGGCCTTCACTAGTAGAGCACTCTCAGGCCAAAATTTGGGTAAGTCTACTTATGAAAAAGAGATGCTTGCCATTTTACATGTTGTTAGTCATTGGCATTTGTATCTCATTGGGTGACACTTTTCCATCAAGACTGATCATCAAAGTCTCAAATATTTCTTGGAACAAAGGGTGGCCACTCTAGAACAACAAAGATGGGTTTCTAAATTGTTAGGTTATGACTATGACATCACCTATAAGAAAGGTAAGGAGAATTGTTGGAAATATGTTGAATATTTTCCATGTTATTTCGTTTTAAGTTATTTTTAGACCCATATGGGTTTTTAGGGTTACTATATTTGAACCCTTGATTTTTTGCCCATGATATTGTAAAATCCATGCATGTGCCTTTGTTATATATATTGCACTTGCATTAGGGTTTGAAGTGAGATAGAAGGAGAATATTATTGTATTGGAGACGGTCAAGTTAATGCAATAATAAGATAATATTGTGTTGGTTTTCCCGATTGAGGGTTTCCAAGATAAATATTATGTAATGTGTGAATCTATTATCTTCTTCCTTTGATTTTGTAATTACTGCTTTTCTAGTTTTAGTTTATTGGGGCTCTTTATTTCTCTTCATTTGGTATCAGAGCTAGGTTTTAGCTTTGTTCGAGGAGTAAGGGTTTCAACCCTATGATAAATTAATTCTTGAGTGGGAGTCATACGCGAAAGGATCCAGGCAAAGGAGAAATATGGGAAGCACATGGATAGATATTGATAAATTTAATGGATAGAATTTTGAGTTGTGGAAACTCAAGATGGAGGATCTGTTGGTTGATAGAGATCAGTGGATTGTGGTCTCGGGAACAAAACCAACATCGATGATAGATGAGGATTGGCTGAAAATCGATAGGAAGGCAAGGAGCTCTATCAGATTGTGCTTATCTGACTCGATATTATTGAATGTATCTACAGAGACCATAGAAAATTTGTTATGGGAGAAGCTGGGAATATTGTATCAGACAAAGTCACTAGTAAATAAACTCTTTCTTCGAAAGAAGTTGTATTCACTTCGGATGAATGATGGTGACTCTGTGGCTGAACATCTGAATACTTTTAACACTGTGGTAAGTCAACTAACCTCTGTAGAAGTAAAAATGGATGAAGAGGAAAAATATATTACTTTACTTTGTTCATTACCTGATTCATGGGATAACCTTGTTATGGCTATCACCAATACTACATCTACATTGAAAGTAGAGGATATAGTAGGAACTTTGTTGTCTGAGGATATGAGACAAAAATATTCTAAGGATTATCATCAAAAGGAAGCCTTGTTTGTGAGAGGTCGTTCTCAAGAAAGAAGCAAAAAGAAATCAGGAGAAAAGAAATCAAAATCTAGGGGTAAATTTGTTGCCCTAAAAAAGAGGAAATGTTGGAATTGTGGTAAAGCAGGGCATTATAAAAGAGACTGCAGATCTAAAAAGGTTGATAATAATCGATCATCTAATGAAGGAACTTCTACATAAATGAAGACCACAAATGAAGATTCAGGGGACTTATTCTTAGCTACAACATGCTCAAGTGAATGCGATGACTCATGGTTGATTGACTCGGGTGCTTCTTTTCATATGACTCCTCATAGGGAGGGGTTCAATGAATATGAAAAGATAGATGGAGGTAAAGTCTTCTTGGGAGACAATTCGACATATAAAATAATAGGTCGAGGAAGAGTCAAGTTGATGCTAAAATATGGAAGAATTAAAACCCTTCCTGGTGTGTTGCATATTCCGGGTTTGGCAAGGAATCTGATATCTGTGAGTAAGATGAATGATGCAGGTGTGAATGTGGTATTCAATAAGGATAGTTGCAAGATGGTTCATGGATCCTTGGTGTTGGCAAGAGGAGTTCACACAAGAACTTTGTTTAGACTTGAGGCTAGCACTATAAGTATTAATTGCAATAACTCTTCAGTTGTATAGGAAAATAATATGGTTGAAATGGCTTTGAGTATTCCTACAACGAAGACAATGTTGTGGCATCAACGCATGGGGCATATTGGTGAGAAAGGACTTCAAACATTGAAAATGAAAGGTATGGTTGAAGGACTTTTTGATTGCCCATTAAATTTTGATTTTTGTGAGCACTATGTTTTCGAGAAATAAACTAGAGTCAAGTTTCCAAGTAGTGCTACAAGGTCTGAAGGAATTCTACATCTAGTTCACAGTGATGTGTTTGGACCTACAAAAGTACCATCATTAGGTAAATCTATCTATTTTGTTACATTTATAGATGACTTCTCAAGAAAGACATGGGTATATTTTCTATGGAACAAATCTGAGGTTTTTAATAAATTTAAAGAGTTTAAGGCTCTTGTAGAAAATCATATAGAGAAAAAGATAAATGTTTTGAGAAGTGATAATGGTGGTGAGTATTGCTCTAATGAATTTGAGCATTTTTGCAAGGACTATGGAATAGAAATGTAGAGAACAACTCTGTATACTCCACAACAGAATGGGGTTGCAGAACGGATGAACATGACATTGATGGATAAGGCTAGAAGCATGCTAAGTGGTGCAGGGTTAGAAAAGAAGTTCTGGGTAGAAGTTGTGTTAACAACTTGTTATCTCATCAATAGATCTCCTACCTCAGCTTTGGTGGACAAGACTCCATAGGAAGTATGGACTGGTAAGAAACCCTCTCTTAGACATATAAGGGTTTTTGGTTGTGATGCTTATATGTATGTCCCAAAAGAGAAAAGGACTAAGCTAGACTATAAATCTAAAAAATACATATTTATGGGTTATAGTACTAGTGTTAAAGGATATAAGTTGTGGAACCCAAAAACACAGAAGGTTGTTTACAATCGTAATGTGATCTTTAGAGAAACAAAAAGGGTTTTAAAATAGGAAATGCAACCAAGCAAAGAACCAAAAATAGTGCAGGTAAAATTGGAACAGGAGGAAGAACCAGTGGTAGAACCTAAATTACAAAGAGAGTCTAAAGAGGAATATTCAGAGGAAGAAGGTGAGGAGGAAGTTGAAGATGCAGAACCTAGAACTCCAATTTTGAGGAGATCAGATCGAGAGAGAAGACTTCTAGACAGGTATAGTCCTTCAAATTTTTATTCTACATTTAATTTATCAGTTATTAATGAAGAACCCAAGACTATAAAGGAGGCACTTCAATCAAGTGAGAATAAGTCTTGGAAAAGGGCTATGGAAGAAGAAATGGAGTCCTTGGATAAAAATAAGACATGGGACTTGGTGAAATTACCTCCTAGTAGAAAACCTATTGGTTGTAAGTGGTTATTCAAGAAGTACAATGTAGAAGGAAAGTTGGAGAAGTACAAGGCTCGCTTGGTAGCAAAAGGATTTTCTCAGGTTGAGGGAATTGAATTTGGTGAGATTTTTTCTCCTGTGGCTAAACTAACTTCAATCAGATTTTTGTTGGCTATTTTTATTGCTTTTGATTTTGAAATAGAACATATGGATGTAAAGATAGCTTTTCTACATGGTGAACTTGATGAATATATATATATATGTCACAACTAGAATGCTTTAAGGTAAAAGGTAAGGAGGACTTAGTATGCAAGTTGAAGAAGTCTCTTTATGGGTTGAAGCAGTCTCCAAGGATGTGGAACCAAAAATTTGACAGGTTTGTCTTGACACTTGGGCTTGGAAAAAGCAAAGCAGATCCATGTGTATATTTCAAAAAGGAAGGTGAAAATTTTGTTATCATTGTATTGTATGTGGATGACATGTTAATTGGTAACAATAAGGAGATGATAAAGTTACTCAAATCTCAGTTATCTTCTGAATTTGACATGAAGGATTTGGGTGCTGCAAAATTTATTTTGGGTATGGAAATAATAAGGGATCATGCAAATAGAAATTTATGGTTAAATCAAAGGAAATATGTTGATTTGATATTACAGAAGTTTAGAATGCATGATTGTAAACTAGTATGTACTCCATATCCGGTTGGTCAAAATTTATCTACTGAAAAGTGTCCCAAAATAGATGAGGAAATTGAATAAATGCATCATGTTCCTTATGCTAGTATTGTGGGTAGTTTGATGTATGCAATGGTCTGTACTAGACCTGATATTGCACATGCAATGGTATGCTCATTTTTGTTCCTTGTCCCACCCTTATAGAATTTTTTTCATTGTCCAAGTGTTTTTAAGACTCCATCTTTCATCTCCATGGAATACCTAAATCCATTATCTCTGATAGTGATCCTACTTTTATCAGTTATTTTTAAAAGAACTATTCAAGTTGTAGGAAACCCAACTCAAAATGTGTTTGGCTTATCACCCTCAAACGGATGGCCAAACTAAAATTGTCAATAAGTGCTTGGAAATATACCTATGTTGTTTTACCTATGAACATCCTACATAATGGTCCAAGTGGCTTCCTTTGGCAGAATGGTGGTATAACACGACTTATCATACTGCTACTAAGGTTAGCCCATTTGAAGCAGTATATGATCATCCTCCACCAGCACCCACCTCTTACATTCTAGGCAGTTCCAAGGTTCAAGTTATGGATTCCACTATTAGATAGTGTGATTCCCTTCTTCGACAACTTAAGTTTAATCTTGACTTGGCTCAAAATAAAATATGTTAGCAAGTTGATCAACACTGCTTTGAGCGTAGCTTTGACATAGGGGACATTGTTTTTTTTCACCTGCATCCCTACAAATAGTCATCTCTCCAGCTTCATGGATACCAAAAAATTGCTATAAAATACTATAGTCCTTACTAGGTGTTACAATGGATCAGGTCAAAATCATACAAACTGGACCTTCTAGCCACTTTTAAAATTCACCCAATATTCCATGTATCCTCTCTCAAGAAGGTTGTTGGCAACAAGGTCCAGGTGCAATCCACACTACTAGAGTTGGATGAAGAAGGTTCCATCATTCTTGAACCTGATTGAATTCTAGCTAAGATATCATCCACCCTTCACCATTATGTTATCACTAATGTTTTTATTCAGTGACACTGATTACAACTGAAAGATACCACTTGGGAGCCCCTTCAGCAACTTCAATAGAAATTCCCTCATCTTTAGCTTTGAGGACAAAGCTTTTTTAAGGGGAAGAGCATGTTAGGACTCCATCCTAAAACTATGATGTAATAATCCCTTGCTTAACATAGGGACTCCCATAATAATATTTTATAATGATATTTGTAATATTTTGCAATAGTTTATGGCACTAAAAGCACCTAGACAAGTGGTGTCTTTTATATAATTGTTATCAAGAATGTAATTATTTTGTTTGGTAGAAGATTCTAGCTCAAGTGGCATTTTGCATGAAAATCATCCTTGAGCATTAGGTCGTGTGATGAAGTCTTTAAAAATGTGAGGGGTAGGAATAAATGTATCTTTTGCACAATTGAATGAAATTATTGAAGGAGGTTGCCCCCTCGAAGAGGCCTGGGATTTTGTGTTGTGATTTATGAGATTTATATGTTTCCCCATTTACATTTCATATTGCAATATTTTGTTCTTTCATGAATTTCTACTTTATTTACAAAATCTATGTGAATATATTTATTTTTATTAGAAGGTTTCTAACATTGCTTGTCTTCATACTTGCTTGTCTTCATACTTGCCTGTATGCATGTGCTTGGATTTACTAATTGCATTTGGGCCTTGCAATGATTTAATGATAATCCCAGTCAGGAATAGATTATTTTGCATTGCACTTGCACTAGGCGTCTAATGCTACCGGTATTCCCCAATTCTTCATCCAACATTACATTACCCACATGGTTATCACTGATTGCTTTCATGATTTCTTATTGCCACACTTATATGTCTACATGAACTTATTTTTGCATGAATTGCTTGTTGTAAACCAAATCATAGATCCATAATAATTCAAATGATGATTGTAATCAAGATAGCTCATATATGCATTGCACTTGCACAAGGTAATTGATGTTATTGGATTCTCTCAATCCCCTTTTCTGTCAAAAGCATCAACTCCCACAACTAATTCTCTTTATCAAAACTTACCTTATCATAAACTTGGCCTTCCCCAAGTTACTCCACCTTTAAAAAACACTTATTACTCTTGTCTTTTGCAACCCCACCTCATCTATCTTTGCTTGCTTATGGGCCCTCAAGAGGGTGGGGTATGTCTATCGGATACTTGGTAAGTGCATAAAGACTTATAGATCCACAAGCAATAGATAGTGCATAATCCATATCTCTCATTGCCATATGATACAAATGACTCTCTTCTCTTTTTATTCTTCTATCTCTTACCTCATTGCCTTATAGGCCATTGAGAATTGTAGGTGTTCTTATCCATTGCTTGGCGGATGTATAAGATTTATTGATCCACCAGGCAATGGATAATAACAATCTACACTTATCGATGGTGTATAATAAAATTGAGATCTCTCTCTTTTAGTATTCAAGGCTACAACCATCTTGCCACATGATGTCAACTACATGCATCCCAATAACAAATGGTTCAATCTCTTAATTTCTTTCTCATTACTTCAAATTGTATGTTCTTGGTCACATTATAGGCCCAATAGATGATGGACTAACATCTCCCACCTCCTTATGGTCTTATAAGGTGCCAAGAATGACCAATCATAAAATTTGAGATTTATTCATCAATTACCATATGACAAACCCTATGACATTTACAAATATTGATGGCAAAATATTCAAAAATACTCCTTTATTCTAGTTCATTAACAAGATACATAATGAATACCATGATCCATGGTCCTAATTGTCCAATAAATCTCTTTTCTTCTATATCATCATCACCTACATGATGAATATTGTGAGCCTTCATAGGTTTTGATGGCCAAATCAATCTCCCATAATATGCCCACTCAATACTTGCATAATTGGAGGAAACTTATAAATTTTTAATGGGACCTCCCACCTTTGGGCATCTCAATCACTTCCAAAAAGTAATCCAAAATATATCATGTTGATAATTCACCTTGCACTAGGGTGACTCGAACTTGTATATATCCATAAAAAATTACCCTCTAGGTCCTTGCCTAAAGGTTAATTATTTAAATCTACCTAAGTGCTTGTCCACTAATTAGGCTAAGAGGCCACCGCTTAGAGGTAAATCCACATAAAAAGGCTCCTTTAAGTTTATACTTAAAGGTAAAAACAAGTATACTTTAAGTTTTACTTAAATGCCATAAATCATAAAGAGTCTCCTTTAATTTTATACTAAAAGGTCAACAAAATGCTTCTTTAAGTTTATACCTAAATGTCATCAATCATAAAAAGATCTTTTGGTCTTAACGATCAACAAAAACCTCCTTTAATTCCATACTTAAAGGTCAATCACAAAAGTTCCTTTCAAGTTTACGCTTGGAGGTCATCAATCACAAAGAAGCTCCTCTAATTTTATACTTCAAGGTTGTCACTAAAAAAAAAAGATATATTAAAATCTAATCAAAACCAAAAAGTATCTTGGCAATATTTTTTGGTGTCTCTCATCAAGCGATTTTCGAACCTCATTTTCAATATTTTCATCTATCATTTTCTTATCCAAATATTTTAATCTACCTTCCATCATCTTTAACATTGTCCATTATTTCCAATGCACTAATCCTAATACATGTACCTCAAAATCCTAGATCAAACCCTCATTTCCTCAACCTACCAAACTCCTCGACTTTCAAATTTAATCACTTTATTTAACCTCTATTCCAATCTCTCCTCATCGTTCTTGTGAGGATTACAACCAAATCATGTTTCTTCAATTTAAATTGGTTTTCCCTTTGAAACTTGAGGGGGTACACTAGGAAAAAATGGTATCTGATGCCATCCAATCTGATTTCAACATCACTCATATATTACCTATCTCAAAATTTGGGCTTCTATGTAGGTTTTTAACGTGCTCATTGTATAATAAATGCATCAAAAAGAGGAAATATGTAGATACCTGATTTTGACTATATAGACAATATTTAAGAGTGTCAATCAGCATCCCACTCAAACTTTTAGTCAACCAAATTGAATCCACATTTCCCATGAACATGTGTTGCTCCAAAAGCAATGGTATTTTTAAAGCATTAATTTTTATAGCAAATATTCACAAAATTTACAAAAACACCTCCATTAGAATGGTCTTGAAAACATATTTCCAATGAGTATATAACTTTATACTTATATAATGATAAATTCCTCCAACTATGAGAAAACAATACCTATGTGAGACCCAAGCAAAAATGTTGTCGATAAGTGAATCCACTGGCAACAGACTCGCTACCCCCGACAACGAATTTTCTAATTTAGAATTTTTTCCTAAATTCAACCTTCCCCCCCTAAACTTGACCCTTAACAATCAAATGAAAAAAATGCTACCAACAAATTTGTTGTAGCATTTTTGCTCGACAATAGTTTTGCTTTGTTGCCACCAAAATTGAGATTTTTTATCCTTACCACCCTATCATCACCCATACTTGTCCAATCCAAACTACAAAATATAATCCAATCATTGGCAGTTGTATGATCATAAAAGATGATTTTTAGGCACCAAAAATTTTGTCAAATTTTTCTTGTGATTGCTCTCTTTACCACTAAGCTCTTATTCACACACTTGAAGAGGTTTTATACGGTAGCTAAAGAGGCAAGGAAGGAATAAATAACTTGGTCTTGCTTGGTTCATTTTTGGATATTTACCAAAGTGTTTATCTTCTTAGAGGTTTTTTGAACTTATCTCCAATCATACTTGTCAGAAATTTGCTCTCTAGCACACATTTGACTCCTAGAAGAAAATTTGCTATCGACTTGCTAACAAGTAGCAATTTTGCCACTTGCAATATTCTATAACATTTTTCTTCAATTCTCTAATTGACCTACTTTATAGTGCTTCATTGCATTCATAATTTATTTGTATACTCAAAAATCTTACATCTAGTTTATCTATTTTACGTGCATAAGCAAATATGTTGTCGACCTATTTCCAAACGATGTTTTTGCCACTTTTACTTGTATCATAGATTTTAAAATAATTTTTTATTTTTCATCAAAATCCAAGGGTCTAACCAATGGAGCGAGGCATTTTTTTTCTTCCTTGACTAGGCAGACCCCCATACGCTAACTCTTATTGTAAAGTTGTTTTTTCTTGTAAGTTTTCACAAAATAATTGACAACTCAACTCAAGGTAGTGATTTTGTCAATAGCAAAGTTGCATTCCCGACATCCATTTTGTCTTTGTTGATAAAGTAGTGCTTTTATTCTTGTATTTTTCATTTTTGGTTTTGTAGCATAGTATATTTGTTGTCTACCACAAAATTAGACTCTTTGATTCTATTTTTATCACTTTAAAAAGGAAAAATCAAGGAACTTAGAATAGGTAAAGGATATATTATTTCTTTGTTTTAGGCATAAAAGAAAAATAACATATAACTTGTATCCTAGGCTATTTTTGCTTGTTGCATTCCTTAGACCCTTGCCTTTGAAAAGAAAAAGAAAAACTTTACTTTCTTGTATCATATAAATTTAAATATCATATAGGCTAAAATATGTATTCTTGCATATTTGTTTGTATTGCATCTATTTTTTACCATAGATTAGGCTTTAATTAGGTCCTAGAATTTTACGAGAAGTTTCGTTTTCCTTAGGGAATGTAGGTTTTTATTAAATAAATCCACAAAAACATAGTTTAGATATAATATCACACCCCACAAATATTTGAGGTGAGAGGAGTTTAGGTTTCCTCACATTGTTAAGGAAAATCTTGAACCCCCTCTTACAGATTCTAAGTAAATGAGAATAATTTTTTCTTAATTATTTCAAAAAATCCACCTCTACTACCTTTTACTGGAGTTTCTCTTGAAGCACTGTCAAAATTTTGATGAACCTTAATTCTTGATATTTTTATTTTACCGTATATCGACACATATCCTTTGTCTTAATTTCATTATCATATATGAATATTGAATGTAAATTCAACTTCTATAACCAAAAGTTTTGTACCCTTTTTTACACTTGAGCTTCCTATGATGAGCACCATGCCTATAAACATTATACGCGAGAGGCAATAATACAATTCTAAACTTGTAACCAAGAGGTTGGTACCTCTTTTTTTACATTTGAGACTTCCTATGATGAGCACCATCCCTATAAACATTCTACAAGAGAGGCAATAATATGATTCCAAACTTGGACATAATATTTTTAAAAATTATATTATTATTTTTAAGACATACATTCCAACAAATAATGTTAGGATCAATCCTCCACAAAATGAATAATACTTTAGCTTTGAAACAATTAATCCAATATTGCATCAAGTCTTTTAATCTTAATGGAGCTACCTAATATAATGAGGATTGGTGGATAAAATATTTCACCAAATCTTATAAAATTTTATTACTTTTTTTCTTTGGGTGGAGAAAACCAAAATATTAGTTTTATTGGTAATTACTTGCATGCCTATTTCTTTGCAAAATTGTTCTAAACCTTTAAATGCTCTCACAACCTGTGTTGTCATTGAAACCAAAATGAAATTATCTACATAAAAGGAAAAAATAAACTTCACATATATGCATCCAATTAAATACCAAAAACACCTTTCAAATTTAACAATTATTCTAATCTATCAAGATAAAAATGAAATAAAGTAGGAAAATAGTTTCTATATATATATACACACATATATATGTATGTGTGTGTGCGTGCGCGCACATAATTGAATTAAACTTCTATAATTTTAAGGAAATCTAGATTCAAATATTGACAAGTGATACATGCATAATAGCCAAGTTGTTATAATACCACTATGTGATCATGATGTAATTTAGATGAAACCCATTTCAATCACATATAACCAGTTTAAAATAATAAGAAATTTATAATTAATTCTTGTGCATCCCAAGTTTGATACCATAACATCATGGCTAGATAACTAGTAGGACCTTCATAAAAATATATAAATTTGAATGATTCATTAATAAGCCAACATTATAAGAAAAAAATTAAACCATTTAGTACATAAGTTTTAAGGCTAGCTATAGGGAGTAAGGAGTTTTATGTGTATGTTAGAATTCTATTCTTAGAGATGAGCATCATGTGGAGCTATGAGTACAATTAGAAATAGAGGTTAAACTTACGATAATGTATGAATGATAAAGTGACAATAGATGTAGGCTCAAGTCTACTCATTTTATGGATCCAAAGTCATACTCATGTTTTCTATGAAACATATCCTAAAGTCAACATTTTTCCACCAAGTTAAGCCAATTGTTTTACATAAATGCTCAAATTCAAATTTTGCTCAAGTCTACTCATTTTATGGATCCAAACTCATCCTCATGTTTTCTATGAAATATATCTCAAAGTCAACATTTTTCCACCAAGTTAAGCCAATTGTTTTACATAAATGCTCAAATTCAAATCTTGACAAATATAAAAGCCAAATGTGTATGGACAGAAGTGCTTAATATAACCATAAAAATAATATTTCATGTTAAACCTTGCTAAAAATTAATAAATTTTCACCTTATTATAAACTAAAATTCAAATAACCAATTAAAAATAATAATTATAAACAGGGTTGTGCATAAGGGGTAGTACCAAAAAAGTAATTATAAAATTGAGGTGAATCTAGGTGAATGGTGTATAAACTTCGGGCTGAATTTTTCAAAATTTTGAAGAAAACATTATCAAAATATGGCAAATTTTTAAAATTTTTGCATAGAAATTATCAAAACAATTGGGGCCACTTTTGACCTATTAAATCATCTTGAAACTTCATAAAAATACCACCATTAGATCAGGCTCAAAAAGAGCTTTCCAACAAGTACAAATATACCTATGTTTGGATATATATTGATGCCTAAAACTATGAAATTGTTGTCAGACGCCTTATACCTTGTGCTAGTTGCCTTGTGTTAGTCACCTTGTGCCAGTCACCATGTGGCGACTGGCACAAGGCAACTAACAGGAAGCAATTGGCATAAGGTGACCGGTATAAGGTGACTGACACAAGGTGACTAACACAAGGTGACTAACAATAATTTCATAGTTTTATGCATCAATATATATCCAAATATAGACATATTTGTACTCATTGGAAAGCTCTTTTCGAGATTAATCTAATTGTGGTGTTTTTATGAAGTTTTGAATGACATTACTTCCTCACCACCATATTTGGGGCCACTTTTGGCCTATTACATCAACTTAAATCTTCATAAAAACACAACTATTAGATTGGAATTAAAAAGAGCTTTCCAACGGGTATAAATATTCTTATGTTTAGATATATATTAATGCCTAAAACTATGAAATTATTATCAGTCACATTGTGCCAATCGCCTTGTGTCAGTCGCCATGTGGTGACTGGCACAAGGTGACTGATAAGGCAACTGACAATAATTTCATAGGTTTAGGTATCAATATATATCCAAACATAAGCATATTTATACTCATTGGAAAGCTTTTTTGAGCTTGATCTAATGGTGGTGTTTTTATAAAGTTTTGAGATGATTTAATAGGTCAAAATCTACCCCAAATGACATTACTTCCTCACCACCATATTTGGGACCACTTTTGACCTATTAAATCATATCAAAACTTCATAAAAATACCACCATTAGATCGGGCTCGAAAAGAGCTTTCCAATGAGTATAAATATGTTTATGTTTGGATATATATTGATGCCTAAAATTATGAAATTATTGTCAGTCACCTTGTGTCAGTCGCCTTATGTCAGTCACCTTGTGTTAGTCACCTTATGCTAGTCGCCTTGTGGCAATCACCATGTGGTGACTAGCAGAAGGCAACTAACACAAGGCGACTGACACAAGGTGACTGACACAAGGCGATTGACACAATATGATTGACAATAATTTCATAGTTTTAGGTATCAATATATATCCAAACATAGACATATTTGTACTCGTTGGAAATATATTTTCGAGCTTGATCTAATGGTGGTATTTTTATGAAGTTTTGATATGATTTAATAGGTCAAAATCTACCCCAAATGATATTACTTACCACCATATTTGGGGTTACTTTTGACTTATTAAATCATATTAAAACTTTATAAAAACACCACCATTAGATCGGGATCGAAAAGAGCTTTCCAACAAGTATAACTATGACTATGTTTGGATATATATTGAAGCCTAAAACTATGAAATTATTGTCAGTCACCTTGTGTTAGTTGCCTTGTGTCAGTCGCCTTGTGCCAGTCGCCTTGTGCTATTCGCCTTGTGTCAGTTGCCTCCTACTAGTCGTCTATGTCAGTTGCCTTCTGTCAGTCATGTTTTGCCAATTGTCTATGTTAGTCACCTTCTATTAGTCGCGTTATGTCAGTTGCTTGTTTTGTATCAATCGCTAATGGAGAAAATTAATGTTTTAATTGTATGAGTGTCGTTGTTAGGGTTACCTATATATAATGGGGTACAAGAGGCGAATTGGGCAAGATAATTTTTTTTATTAACTTTAAGGCAAAAATTAGGCGAGAAACCTTATGGTACCGGGGCGAATTTACCCTAAAAAAATTTGATCCCAAAATTTTTGGACGAATGGACCGACCTCTAGGGTCCCAAAATTTACAAAATTAAAATTGTGAAACAACAACCATGTAAAATACACTTCAAAAAATAGGGTTATACTTGAAAATCAAATAAGCACATAGTCACTTATTAATCCTAATAATAATAGCATCTACCAAGTATCATGGACAATTAATTTGATCTTCAATTATAATATAGTTTTGAATTTATGCATCATGAAAAATAAATATTTTAAAATTTATAAATATGTATATATTTCTTGGATTTAGGAGCGAGTGTCAAGTAGGAGGAAGCATGAGCAAGAAGCAAGAAGTAGAAAGCAAAGTGCGATCAAGGAGCAAGTGCCACTTCTTGTTCCAGATCTTAGGAGAAACTTAAAAACTAAAGGATTCATGTGAAGAAAATCTAGGTAACATGGCAAGAAAGTCATTTTTGAAAGTCCTTACTGAAAGTAAGGATGGCCTAGTTGGAAGTAAGGATGCCTTAGTTGGAAGTATGGATGCCCTAGTTAGCGATAAGAGGAAGAGTGAATCTATGGCAAACCCTATCTAGGTAGCAGATACTACACCAGAAGTGATTATCAAGGATGAGATGATTGAGCATGATATAATGGTTCTTAAAACCAGAGGGTTAATATGTAAGTTCCATGGATATTGGCCAGGTTTTTATGAGATTCAAAATTGGATCAAGTGGAAGTGGGGATTGAATTCAAATTACTCCATGACTTTTCTTCCAAAAGGATTTTTCCTCATTATCTTCTCTAGTTCAGAAATAAGGGATAAAATAATGGATGGAGGCCCTTGGTTTAGGGGTAAAGATGCATTATATTTAAGACCATGGAGTGAGAATTTTTTTGTGGAGACAGAGACTATTAAAAGGCTTTCGGTGTGGATTAGGCTTTTTGGACTTCCTTATCAACTCATCAATAAGGAGGTTTTGAAGAATATTGGTAATACTCTAGGTGAATTCATCCAGGAGGGACCAACTACTAAGGAGAGAAGGCATGTTGTATACACTCGAATATGTGTTGCCATGGATATTTCAAAACCTTTACCATAGTCCATTAGGATTAAATCTGAATCAAGAGAATGGGATCAACAAGTGGATTATGAAAATATTGCATTTTGATGTCGCAAATGTCATGAAATCGGACACATGGCAAGAGACTGCAAAGTGAAAATGATGGAGAAAGAGATGGAAAATTTTGGGCATGAGGGTAACTTCAATATGAAACAAGGAGATCATATCATAGGAGAAGCTAGGTCAAATCAAGGATTTTCCACTCCTAAGAAAGTGGCAAGAAAAAACCCTCTACATCATCAAATGGAAAAGGCCATTATAGTTCACTCGAATCAACCATTAGAAGAAAAAATGACATGAGGGATGAGGAAGTACAATGCACAAGTTCAAATATAGAAGGATCTAAAGGTGCAAAGGAAGAAGGGAAGGCAAATTTTAAAGCAAAGGAAGATGGGGAGGAAAATTTTAAAGCAAATGAGGTGAAGGAGGTCAAGCTTAATCCAAGTAAATCATCTTCATTTTCCTCAAGTAGCATAAAATATTCTCCTTACAATAAAAATGAAAGTAGTACAGAGTGTATTCATTGCACTTTAGGGTTTCAAGAGCAACACAATAAAGAAAATCATATGGAGGATATCCAAGGAAATTTAGGGTTTCCAGGCCAACATAAGAAAGTAATGACTATGGAGGATCATCTATGCACTTTAGGGTTTTTAAGGCAACATAAAGAAGAAAGTGTTAATGAGGCTATTCCTTGCATTTTAGATTCTTTAGGGCAACATAAATCTTTAGAAGATAAGTCTCATTATGAACAATATGGAAAAATAGAAGAGATTGATGAAGATGAGAGTGTTGGTGGGAATGGAAAAAGGAGAGGAAGGTCATCAAAGCAAGAACAAAGAGAAAAAGAAACTCAAAGGGATATCGATTTGGGAAGCCAAATAAAAATATCATAAGTGTTAACAAGAAGTGGGGCTAAGCCCACTAATAAAAATAAAAGTGATGATGATGAAAATGATATCATGGAATATTAGGGGTATGAATAAGACCCCTAAAAAAGAGTTATTAAGGAATTAATAGGTTGTTATAGTCCTAAGTTTATTTTAATACAAGAAATAAAATTAAGTAGTGAGGAATGTAAGGATGCTTTTAAGAAGATTTGGAAGATGGGTGATTGTCTAGTAATTTCTTCTATAGGAGCTTTAGGTGGTATTGCAATAATATGGGACAAATGCAAATGGGATGGGCAATTATTAGAAGCAAAAAGTAATTGGGTTGTTGGACTATTTTACAAGAAAGAGGAAAACATCAAAGTTGGGGTTATAAATGTATATGCTCCAACTATAGTTACTCCTCATGAAAGATGTTGGAAGGACCTTAGCATATTTTTGTCAAATACAATGATGATTCATTGTGATCTATGGATTCTTGGGGGTGATTTCAACATTATTCTATCTCCTTTGGAAAAGAAGGGTGGTATTCTAGGATGGTCTAAATCAATGCAATATTTTGCTTCATTTATCAATTCAAATGACCTTTGGGATGTTAGTCCTTCAAGTTTTCAATATACATGGGATAATAGATGCATTGGGAAAACTCATATAGCAGAAATATTGGATAGATTCTTGTTATCCAATAAATGGTTGCAAATAAAGTATACAATCTCTTTAAATATTTTATTGTAAGCAAGATCAGATCACAAACCCATTCTTTTGACTTGTGATTTACCCAATAATGGTCATCCAAAGCCATTTCACTTCTAGTCTATGTGGCTCCAAGACCCTAATTTTTCTAGATGGTTATGTTATGGTGGGATGAATCAAAATTTGAAGGATCATATATGTACAGGTTTGTTCAAAAGATGAAATATTTAAAGGAGCAAATGAAGATTTGGAATGCCAAATATTTTGGTAACATTTTTAAAGAAAAGAAAGAAATTGAATCCAAGCTCAAAAATTTACAAGAGATAGTAGAAACTAATGGAATGGATCAAGATTCTTATGTGAAAGAAAAACAATTACTTTCTTATTATCATAATGCATTGAAAAAGGAGTCATATTGGTTCCAAAAATCTAGAGAGAAATGGCTCAAGGAGATAGAAATACAAAAAATTCATGCTACAACAAAAACAAAATTTTATTTTCATCACATCAAAAATATTTTAACTCTAGATGGAAGAAATATTGAGGAAGAAGAAGATATAAGGAAGGAAGCAATTAATTATTTCAAAAATATTTTTAGATACTAGCAAGATAAGGAGGCACAAGATAAGCTTTTGCAAAATATTCCATCAATTATCACATAGAGACAAAATGAAAGCTTGATGAAGAAGATATCTATGGAGGAGCTACATGAAGTAATTTTCTCTTTCCATCCTAACAAGGCACCTAGCCTCAATGGATTTCCTACAATTTTCTTTTAAAAATTTGGGATTTATTGAAGAGTGATATGTTAGTTATAATTGAAGAGGCCCAAAAAAGGAAGGCTATAATAAGTGAGATCAATGTCACTTTTATTATATTGGTTCCCAAGAAAATGAGATAAAATATTTTGATAATTTTCATCCAATAAGCCTTTGTAATATGATTTATAAGATCATTTCAAAAATTATGGCAAACAAGTTGAAAGGCATTCTAGGTTGTGTTATCTCAGAGGAACAAGGTGGTTTTGTTCATGGTAAACAAATTCTTGATGGTATAATCATTGCACAGGAGGCCATACATTCTCTTCATTCCATGAAAAACTAAGTATGCTTATGAAATTAGATATGAACAAAGCATATGATAGGGTTTCCTAGAATTTTCTACATGATATTCTCAGAAAATTTGGTTTTGATATATAATAAAAATTTTCTATTTTGATCAATGGTTCTCTTATTGGTTACTTCAAGTCATCTTGTGGACTTCGTCAAGGTGATCCACTATCTCCTTATCTATTCATTATTCTTATAGAAGCATTAGGGAGAGATTTCTCAAAGGCAAAAATGGAAGGAAAAATCAAAGGTATTCAAGTTGCAAAAAATGGTCCCTTTGAATCTCATCTCCAATTTGTTGATGATACTTTTCTTTTGGGCCATCCCTCAATCAATGAGGCCATGGAGTTTAAATCAATATTATCATGCTATGAGAAGGCTACTATTGGACAATTCAATATTTTTTCATTAACACTACCCTAGATTTACAACAAATTATTATGAATATTTTAGGGTTTAAAATTGAAAAATTTCCATCAACCTACTTGGGTATTCCTTTGTCTCATAAAGGAAATAAAAAGAAGCTTTGGATCTTCTTTTTGGATAGAATGAAAGCTTGTTTGGTAGGTTGGAAAGGTAAGTTCTTAACCATGGTAAGAAGGCTACAACTCATAAAGACTACATTGCAATCCATCCCTATTTATATGATGTCACTTTCAAGATTGCCAATAGGTATAGCATTAGAAATTGATAAAATTCACTTCCATTGGAAATGTTGTAAGGAAAAATTTAGGTTTCCTCTTTGTAAGTGGGATAGGGTTTGCAAAGGAAAGAATATTGGAGGAGCAGGCTTGTAGAATTGTAGACTTATGAGTTTGGCATTAGGGGCAAAGCTTGGGTGGAGATTATTCAGAGATCAAGGAAAGAATTGGGCAAAAATATTACTTCAAAAATATATAGGTTCTCTTGATGCAATGAAATTATTTAGGAAAAGAACCCTACCCAAAGGATCATCAACATGGAACTTCATATCAGATAGTTTGCAATTGATAAAGAAACATATTAGATGGTCAGTCAATGAGGGGAATTATGCAAATTTTTGGTTTGATGCTTGGTTGAAGCCTTATCCTCTTATCTCTGACTCAAAATGGCAACCATTGGCTCAAGCATGCCTAGCTTGTAAAGGTCCAAAGGTCAAAGACTATATTAATATGAGCAACAACTCCAGATCATGGATTTCTTTTAGTAACCTAGTTGAAGGAGAGGAACTCAAACAAATTGCAGATGAACTTCAAAAGATGCTTCAAGAGTTTTATTTGCCAATTTTTACATAAAAGGATGAGTTGGTTTGGAATCTATCAAAGGATGGTGGATACTCAATCAAGTTGGGATATGAGGATTTAGAGCAATCAAAATTTCCTACTCCCAAATATTTTCCTTAGAAGAATATTTGGTCATTAGAGGCTCTCCCTAAGGCCTCAACATTCCTTTGGTTAGTAATTCAAAGTAAGATTCTTACAAGAGAGAGTCTACAAAGAAGAGGATATCATGGACCTTTTAGATGTGCCTTGTGTGAGAAGGATTTAGAAACATCAGACCATTTACTTCTTCATTGTCCCTTTGCTCACACCATTTGGGGTTACTTTTTTAAAATATAAAAATATATTGGGTAGCTCCATCAACATTGAAAGAGTTGATGAAATGTTGGATTAATTATTTCAAAGCTAAAGCATTATGTATTCTATGGAGGATTGGCCTTACCATTATTTGTTGGAATTTATGGCTTGAAAGGAATAATAGAATTTTTAAAAATAAATCTCAAAATCATGCCCAAGTTTGGAACCGTATTATTGCCTCTCTTGCAGAATGTCTACAAATATGGTGCTCATCATGGGAAGTCTCAAGTGCAAAAAAGAGGTGGTAACAACTTGGTTATAGGATTTGAACATACATGGAAGAGTCATCTATGATAATGGAATTAAAACAAAGGATCTACTTCAATCTAGGGTAAAATGGAAATGTCTAGAAATTGGGTTTATCAAAATTAATTTTGATGGTGCTTCTAAAGGAAATCTAGGAAAAGTTAGTGGAGGTGGTGTTTTTAGAAATAATGAAGGCAAAATTCTCCTCACTTACTCAGAATCATATGGAACTTCAACTAACAACTATGCAGAGGCTAGGGCACTTCTTATAGGGATTAAAATTGCAATAGAAAAAAGATGGAAATATATTTCAATTGAGGGGGATTCACAAATTATCATCAATGCTATCAACAAAAATGGATGTGGGGATTGGATAAAAAATAATATTATTGTTGATGTTCATCACCTATTATTAGAGGCTCATGGAATTGTGAGCATATTTATAGAGAAGGAAATTGGGTAGCAAATAATTTAGCCAATTGCGGTGTTGATCTTCATCTTGGTGAAATTCAAATTTTAGAAGGCAATTGGCCAAGTGAGATTTTATCTCTTAATCAAAATGATGTCAAGGAGTTGATTGTGGAAACATAGCACTTCGAGGAAGTTGAAGAATATATTTAATAGAAAAAGAAATGAAAATAATTGTGATAAAAAGACATGTTGGATGATGTCAAAGAGTTGATTGTGGAAACATAGCACTAAAGGAATTTGAAAAATGTGTTTAGTAAAAAAAATTAAATAAATAAATAAATATTTATAATAAAAAGATATATTGAATGTACTTTAATTCACATCACAGTAATATTTTAATATTTTAATGAGAATAACCTCAATTAAAATCATATATAACTTATTAAAAATAAATATAAATAATAATAAGAAATATATATATATATATATCTTGATTGTGCCAACCAATATAAATACACATGTCTAATAGGTCTATCATCTCTGTTTTTAATTTAAAATGTGTTCACCAATATGAAGTTTTTATTTAGAAGGGTTAAGGGTTCGACTTCGTAACAATGTTGATCTTCATAGTTTTATTTATTCCATCGTGTAGAGCAAACACGTTTTTTTTATTGGAGTTATTATATATATATATAATTCGAGATCACAGAAGTTAAATCTTTGATTTTATTATAGTTAGCGTTTTTTAAACTTCATAATCTATAAAACAAACATTTTAAAAGTTTTCTTAAGCCAATACTTAATATTGGTTTTTAAAGTTTAAAAAAATATTAGAAGTTTATTTTTAAGAATTTTTTTTTTTACATGATGGTATTGGTAGAGTATTATACGAAGTATTATACGATATTCGTCTTGAAAGCCATCACATAGATCTTTTCGCGGTCCGTCCCTTTAACCACCATGTCACAATTATTTTAAACCTTTTACACCACTGAAACACCAGGAAAAAATAAACATTCAGTTCTCACAAAAATTTGAAAGAAATATTAATAAAGTTTTAAGTTCATATTTCTTTAAATGATTTAAATATTGTCATTTATAAAAACTAATATTAATGAAGTTTAAATAAAGTATATTTTTTTAAAAATAGAAATAGAAGTTAATTAAAAAAATAAGTTTTAGTTCTGAGTTCAAAAATAGTCTAAATTTAAGTCTCCGTAATTGATTCCTTTGTGGTCTCCATTCCGAAGGTCCTTGGCACTCTTCCACTTTAAAGGGTCTTAAAAAAAAAATAGTGCTTTACCTTAAGAAATTAAATGGTAAAATTTCGTTTGAATTTTCTCAAATATATAATTATTAAAAATGTTATTATATAAAGGAAAGTGTTGAAAGATGGTGATATTATTTTTTTGGTTAAATATGACAGATGATGATTATAAGCATGTGAACAATTGTGATATAAATTTATGGGTATTTTTTATGTAAGCCTACAAGCAATATTGATGTATTTGCTCATAGTAAACAATTGTAATATAAGTCTATGGCATTCTTTATGTAAACCTACAAGCAATGTTGATGTATTTTTTCCTAGTGGGAATGCTTGAACCAATTTTATGGTTATGTGTTCACTCTTAGTGAGATTGGTTAAATGATTTGTATGGTTAACCTTAACTAAACCTTCATTAAGAGTTTAGTAACTTATGGTTAAACTTGACTTAACCTTAAATCTTATGTGGGTCTAGGTTAATGCAATATGTAATTATAATTTGGGGATTAGATATCTATTATAGATATCCTCAATCATTAATTTGTTGTATTAGTTTGTTTTGTGATATCTTTATATAATCTATTGTAATTTGTTGTATTAGTTTATTTCGTGATATCTTTATCTAATCTATTGTTGGGGTGCTCCCTTGGGTACCCGCCCTCTTATTTTGTCTACTTGATCTTTCTATTTCGCGTCTTCATTCTTTTGCATATGACTTGCAATGAATGTTATGCTTCATTTTATTTTGGGAAAGTATTACATGATATCAAAGTGGGTATGGAGTGTCTTCACTCAATCATACAGAGAGATTGTTTTTAATGTAGATTTGAGGAAGGTCTTGCTTGACAATTTTTAAGGTTTCACCTTAAAAACCTAACGAAAAGTTTGGATCACAAGGATCTCTTATGCGACAACTAATTGGCTCTAGAGAAATATTCACCAATAGCTTCATCACATTTCCCTCTTTTAAAATTCAATCTATTTAATTGATTATTGTTTTTTATCAATGATTCTAGTGATGCTCTAAAGATGTGATTTTTGTTAAATTTGACGGATTGAATTTTTTAGAGATTTTCCATAAACCCTATTTGCTTTTTACGAATTCTTATTAAAATTAATTTCCTTCTCTACTTTGGATTTTGTTTTGGCACTAATGCAACACAAGGGAGAAGGTAGTTTGCATGGTTTGGGACGTTGAAAAGAAGAGTCTAAACATTTGATAGATCACCCTAAGTTGCCAGATAAGCCTTGGGCAAGCTTTAGTGCATAGGAAAGAGCTTCGAGCTAGAATGGCCCAACAATATCTTATGTTGCCTTGGGCAAGCTTTAGTGCATAGGAAAGAGCTTCGAGCTAGAATGATTCATAAGATTGTGTTCCAAAAAAAGGTTGTATAGGTCAAACCCTGATATTTTATTCTTGGCAAAATTTCGAGGGGTTCGCATTCAATACTTTCCATGATTTGTCATTATAACATTTGTTTTTGTGGTGAAAAGTTTCCCTCCAACATTTTAAATTTGGAATTTCAAATATTCCATATAATATTTTGTTTGGCAACAAGAAAGGATAGGTGCATGCAAATGTTTTAGGCACAACCAGTGAGGTGAATACACTTGGCACCTTGAGCACATTGATGGCATATGAATTAATTATGAGGTAATTGTTTTTATTGATATGCAATGGTGCAACTACACTTATGCTTTGTGAAGGTGTTCATTGATAGAGGTTGAGTGTTTGATTCACGTTGAGCACATAATGGCCATATATATTGACTTTGGTTTATAAGATATATCATCAAGATATCACGATGTGGAGAACTTTCGTTCTTGTGTGGCCCTTTGACCATGTGGATAACTAGATGTGGATTGAGATTTGATGGCCACAAGGTCTATTGTTCAAGCCCTTGCATTTTGCTTTGTTATGACTATGCTAATTAGTGGAATACATAAAAGCATTATTGGTTACCATGAATCACAAAGTTCAAGTCCTTGTCTCTCCATTTTAATTGGCTTTGCTTTGATGTGTAGATGAGTTGGTGGCTAACATGGCACCTAGGTGATCGTTAATAACAATTTTTTGATATACACAAATATCAATGAATCATTTTTTGGTACGCCTATTCTTCCTGCTTTGCATGCCTTGCCAAAAAATGAAGACACATTTTGCCCAATCACCATCCGATTTAGCAACAGATGTGGAGGACACGTGGCCTTATTTTGTGACACGTAGTATCTTTAGATTAGTCGTAGTTTTTTGTATTTTTGAATTCAAATGCTTTTTGGTGGTTTTGCCAATGCATGGAGAGTCATATCTTTTGCATACAAAAGCATTTGGAGCCCTTTTTTCAAATCACATGATTTTTCAAGCTCTTCGCAATGGTTGCATCGTTTTCTTTATGTTTTGCAAGCACAATCTAGCAATTATGCAAGAAAATCATGGACCAAATATGTTGCATTTGCTCTAATCAATGGGTAAAATTTGACAAAGATCATACATGAAGTGCCACTTAAGCAATTGCAAGAGCATCTTGCATTAGGAGTGTCCCTTACAAGAATTAACAATCTTCCAGATAGTGATAGAAGCTCATATTCATTGGTAACTTCACAATCTTCCAAACAATGTGGGAGGGGAATTGGCAGTCTTCCAGATAGTGATAGAAACTCATATTCCTTGGCGACTTCACAATCTTCCAAACAATGTGGGAGGCTTAAAGGTTCAGATATTCTACAACCCAATCATGCATGAAGTGCCACTTGAGCAATTTTGAGAGCATCTTGTATCAACAATGTCCCCAACAAGGAAATTGACAATCTTCCAAATGGCGATAGAAGCTTAAATATTCCTTGACACAAGGACGAGATGGGGTGTTGGAAGATGGTAATTAACCTTATTGGCCAATTTTGATAGATAATGATATAAGCCACAAAGCAACTAGTATAAGCCTATGACCATTCTTGATGTAAGCCTACAACCATTATATGTATTCACCCTTAGCAAATTGATTAACCCACTTTATAGGTGATCTTAACTAAACATTCATTATAGATTTAGTAACTTATGGTGACTTTAAACATTATATTGGCTTAAAGTTAATGTAATATGTAATTAAATTTGGGAATTATGTATCTAGTGTAAATACCCCCCACCACTGATCCATTATATCATTGTATAGATATATTTATATGATGTATTGTTGTTCCATTATATCATTGTATAGATATTTTTATATGATGTATTGTTGGGATGTCCCCTTGACCACCTACACTATTATTTTGTCTACTTGATCTTTTTATTTTGCTTCTCTATTCTCTTGCATATGGTTTGTAGTGAATGTTATGCTTCATTTTATTTGCGGAAAAATATTGTGAAATCTAGCAATAAGATCAGTTTTAATATGGTTTGTGGTGAATGTTATGATTCATTTCGTTTTTGAAAAGTAGTGTGAAATATAACAATAGAGTTGGTTTCAGTATTATATAACCAATCTAAAAATAAAAAATATTAGTAAAGAGAAACAGTTCATGCAAGCAAATTATAAATCATTATCTAGTGATAAATTAAATACAAGAACAACTAGTGCCACCTGTCGGTGGTAGAATAGGCTTGCATATGGCATTATTACATTCTTAATTGAAATTGAGACATGTATAGCATGTATTTAGTATTTAATATATGATTTTTTTTTTTGTTGATACATGAGTTGGTTACATCCACACTAATTTTAGTAACTGCCAAGTGCAGGATTCAAACCACACTTCAAACAATCCTATATGATATTTGATATTTGGCTTTGATTTGTTATAAACATAAATACGTGATATTTGGAATTTAGCTTTCACATTAATGTTTGTATAATAATACATTTAGTAATGATGATGACAATTTTAGCTTTCGTATGCTCTTTTTTTTACCCTAGAAGTTTTATTCAGCTCATGTACTATGCGTTCCCTTGCCTTCCAAATTTTTTGGATTTTTCAATAGTATAAAATGTGTGCTCTCCTCTCTTTTTCTTTTTCCTTTCTTCGGAGAATTACATGCGTTCCCTTTGTCTTTCATAAATTTTGGAGTTTTCAATAGTATAAAATGGTATAAAATGTGTGCTCTCCTCTCTTTTTCTTTTTCCTTTCTTCGGAGAATTACATGCGTTCCCTTTTGTCTTTCATAAATTTTGGAGTTTTCAATAGTATAAAATGTGTGCTCTCCTCTCGTTTTCTTTTTTTTTTCCTTCTTGGGAGATACTTGAATTGCCGTTGCTTTCATTAATAGAATAAGTGTGGGTTTTCTTCACCTAAAGGGTTTCCCATACTTAAATTCTTGTGTTCCTATTGTTTTATTGTAATAGACTTCTTTGCCAATTGATGTTTATTTTGCTGCCTGGTTTCTAAACAATTTTTCTGCTCTCTCCATAACTTTGATCCATTTAGCAAAGCACATTACCTTGTTTCAGTTTTGTTGAGAAATGATTTATACGAGTAAAGCCAGTTGAGGGCTGCCATGGATCAGGATGACAAGTAGATCATATAATTGAATTTACAAGCTTATACCCCTTGTATGGGGCATCAATGCATTCTTTGCCTGACATATTCTTTGTCCCTGCATGATAGTTTGAATTTGCTACATCTCCACAATCTATGTGAGGAGTAGCAGGTTAATAGCAAGAAAAGGAACCATCCTGATGCCCTGATCAACCAGTTGCAGGTAAACCAAAGAGGGCAAACATACAGCACTTAGTTTTGGCATTGAAACATAACTTTGCACTATGCTCTGAGATGATAACGAAGATTTCCTGATTTGCACAGATCATTCTTTTATGATGTAAATACGTGTGTCTTTTCTCCTTTCATCCAGTCACCAATCATTAGCAGTTTTTTTCCTACCTGTGATTCTTGGGCTTTTTTCTCCATAACTAATTTCATCCTTTTCTGTAAGATATACATTTACTATTAAAATTGTTCTATCCTCAAAATTCAATCTCATAACTTACATCTAATGCCACATAATAGAACTTGCTCTCCCATAAGGCATCCTATGTGTCCATCTTCTTGCTATCCAGAGAGCTGCAAATCCTCTTTTTCAATTATGCCAGCTATTGAGTTCAAACGTGCATCTATGCACAAAGGATACCTGGTAAAAACTTGATGTTTGAAAAAAAAATATATACAATTAGTAGAAGTGATGAAGTCACAACACAAACTTACACTCCCTTGAAAGCAAAATATGTAAAAATCTAGACATGTGATATGTACAGATATAAGGCAAATGGATTGATTCAATTGGTTAGAGTGTGTGAGCTCCAGAGTGGAAGCTCAGGTTCAATTCCCAGGTGACATCCGAATTATTAAACATGCAGTGGAGTTATAAAGTGGAAGTGTTCTGTTGTTTAGGTATATGCCATATCAGGGAAATTATACAATATAACTACCCAAAATTCACTTGTATAGTATCAGAATTGTAAATTGTTACGCACAGTAAAATTGGCTATTGCAGTTACACTAGAAGACTAAATTAAATACCAAGACCTTGATATAGTTGTATATGTCAAGCAGTAAAACAGCCTCAGTCAATTTCAACCTGCCTTGAAACAAGAGAAAATATTTTCTACATATTTTACCCCTACTTACCATGCAATGTAACTATGGATATCAAATTTAATATAAATAACTGATGATGTTAAATGCTTTTCCTTATGAAAGAAGGCTAAGGACGAAATGAGGTTCACTGTTTTATCCTTTGTTATTTCCCAAAAGGAAAAAGATAAGTTTATAAGATGAGCATTTTTCAACTCAGCTGTCAAGCATTATCATTCTTTGTCTTCTGAGGTGCTTCAATCAGTATCAATGAATGGTTTAAAATTTATTTGAGTTCTAAGAAACCCGTAAATTCGTTTCAAAACACAGGCCAGGAGCCTCAGGATTTTTATATGATTGGTCACTCCATGCACTTAACAATACAGGTTTAAAATTTCAAACTAAACGAGAACATGAATGAGAACTTGATCTCTATAAAAACAAAAAATTGTCTCATTGGCTAGGTATGATGTTCCCCTGCTGTTCCCTCCTTATCCTTTCGAGCAGCTTCTCTCAGTTGTCGTTGCTTTTCTTTATAGATGGCATTCCTTCGGGAGTACTGCATTGAAGACATATCAGTTTTGCATGTACTATGAAAAGGCACAAATAACTCAAATCTTGTTTAAGGAAAAAGAAATTAAAAAAAAAAAAAGAGGCCCTCTTCATCTGTAGCACAAATTTGCAGATTAAGTGGATCAAGGTACTTGTGACAATAATGTAAAAAAATTCACAGATACCATGCACAATGTGTTTATTTGTGTGCGTGCACATGTGTACTTGCAAAGAATGAAAATAAACAGAAAAATGGCAAATGAAAAATTGAGACATTCTGAGAAATGGCAACAATCTCCAAAAAAGGAAATTCTTCTGATCAAACATTTTTGCATAATACTACAAGCTTTACTTAACTATCTGCCCCAGTTGAGAAGTTCTGTAACCAACATGATCATTCCAAAACATTAAAACTACCTATCAAAAATCTTAATGACCTGTTCCAATAAACTTACCACATATCCTCGTTCTATAGTTTTCCAGGACTTTTCATTTTGCACGTGGTAAATGTCATAACCAGCTTTTAGAGTTTTTCTTAGTGACTTCATTTCATTTTCCAAATGCTCACTGACTCACCAGGTAACAGATTCCCAGATAGAAATAGCATTAACATATTTCCCAACTCTAGGGTTTTGCTAACACGTGGGACTTTGAGATTTTGAAGGTCTTCAAAATACATCTAAAAGTGTTGAGTTCCTTGTAAAATCACCACATGCCAAGAACTTAAAGTCTTGATCTTATTTTCTGAATATTCACCCTGCATTCATCTCTTGCTGAGAGCATTGGAGATGCATTTAGGCATCCGTAATACTGCATGTCTCTTGAAATCCCATATTCCTGAACTTGAGTCTTGATCTTGTTTTCTGATTATTCACCCTGCATTCATCTCTTGCTGAGAGCTTCGGAGATTAGGCATCTGTGATACTGCAAGTCTCTTGAAATCCCATATTCCTGGATCTTCTTTTAACTGGTACTCTCTGTTTCAACGTCTTACAAATCCCCACATCCTAAGTTTAAAGACTTTATTAAAAAATATTTTTTATTCAATCCAAGATTCCAGGATTTCGCAATGAAACACTACAAGTTAAAATGTTGCAATGTCAAAAAGATCCCTGGATAACTCGGAAAACATAACACCTACATTTTTCTCTCGAAAGACTTACATTAATCCTTCATCCATTCAGGTTTTCAGGTATTTTGAAGACTAACTGCATTGGATCAATGTACTGTGGATTTGAAAATACCCAAAAAAAACTAAAAGGTACTTTAGTTAAGGGCTTGGCAACTTTCATGACAAAAAGTCATTCCATGAATTTACAACTCACTTTCAAACCTGCAGACACTAACACTCAAAATACAAGGATAAGAAAAAGACCAAGCCTTTTATGACAGAGATATGTACGCTGCTAAAAAACAAATAACCAGTCTGAAAAAGTCCCTGACAAGACTCGCACAAGAATGCACATTGCCTATTGGCTATGGCATTCACAAATATTGGCATGCTTCAGCTATTTAATCCAACCAAATAATTTCTTATTTGCACCTGAAATTTTCTATTGACATATATTTCAACGATTTATTAAATAGTAATGTTATACAGTTGAATAAGTGATCAAAAAAAGGTTACATAAATGATATCATGTCATAGCCAACTGATATTATTGAAATCCAACTGTTTAGAGCCTGGAACACGACATAAAGATGCAATACATAAAACAATTACTATGATCTCAAAAAAAGGAATAGTATGATATCCTCCCAACAATTCAAAGCAACATAAATCATCTCCCTACAGCATAAATTTTTGAAAGATTGGTGATGTAAATAATTTCCTTCTTATCTATCCCCTATAAGCAAAGTTGGTGGATACAACGGACACATTTTCCATATCCATAGAAGGTGAAAGTAGGTAATGTTTATGGATGCAGCAAGGAGAAAATCAGATACACCAAGTTTTTGTCCTCCCTTTGGATGTCTTGGATATGGAAGTGCCATATTCGTCTTGTGACCAAAAAAAGCTGTATCATGGCCATATCTCACACATATCCAAAACATATCCAATCCATGTCAGCTGACAATGCTTTCCAACTAAATTTGCCTCCATCCCATGGTTAGTCTTTAGGTGTTTATGAGCCTCCAAAGTTCAAACTATAGTTGATGCCTACACTCGACTAGTTTTTAAAAAACTCGCTGAGTCCGAGTCCGAATCCAAGTCCGAGCCAACCTCGCCGAGTCACTCAGGCTCAACTCCGCAAGTTTTTTTTAACTCAAGTCGCTTTTTTCTTTTACTTGCCAAGTACGCAGGACACAAAAGGTAAAAAAACTTGTCGAGTCCCGAGAAAAAACTCGGTCGTTTGCACACAGAGAGAACAGACTAGCTGATACCAGACCAACAAAAACACAAGATAGCATCCTAAAACCAATTTTTTTCAGTTTTAAAGAATCTAACAGCCACCCAACTGTTTCATCTGAGGTAAAAAAAAAAACTGTTTCAGCTGTCAATTTTTTTTCTTTTTCGAAGTTGAATTTTGTTTTCCTTTTTTGGAGTTTTTAACTAATTGCAATAGCCACCCAACTGTTTCTTCTCAGCTAGAAAAACTCATCTGTCAATGCTTAAAGCCTTAAACCAAAAAATCTCTTTTTCAGCTGTCAGTTATTTCTTTTTCTTTTCTTTTCTTTTTTTTTAAATATTTTTGGGCTTTTTTTTAGTTTCTAACTAATTGCAACAGCCACCCAACTGTTTCATCTGAGCTAGAAAAACTCAGTTGTCAATGCTTAAACCCTAGGGCATTATTTTATTTTTTTTAAGTTTCTAACTAATTGTTTGTTGTTTCCATGTGCAGCCACATCAAAATGATGGGGAAAAGAGACGCAGCATGGAAGTATGCAAAGGATGGGGAAAAGAAAGGGGAGGTTTACTGCAATTTTTGTGGGGAAAAATTCATGGAGGCATAAACCGCCTCAAATACCACTTGGCGAGGAAACAAGGCCATGATGTCAGGCTATGTTCAAAGGTGCCTGTTGAGGTTGAGAGGGAATGCAATGCCATCCTATCAGACTACACTGAGAGAAAAGAGCTAAAACGAAGAAGCGAGGCCATGGCAACCCCGCCTTCTCAACCTCATACAAAGGATACTGGCAGCACCTATAGTCGGTTTTATCACCAAAGTGGGTTTAGTCCCTCAGTTAACATCTGGAGAGTGGGACGGAAGAGTCTTATTTTGTGAAACGTTCCATGCCAGAGTCACAACTCATGCTTGAGGGTATGACCATGTGGAACGAGGAGAGGCACAAAACCGCAAGGAAGGCTGTTGCAAGCTTCTGCTATTTTTCCAACATTCCCTTCAATATGGCAAGGTCTCCATATTGGCGGGGAATGGTAGATGTTTGCGGCGCAAGATTTAAGCCACCAACTTATGAAGATCTTAGGGGCCCTCTCCTTTGTGAATCCTTGGAGGATATTCAAGTATTTGTTGAAGAGCAGTGTAGAGTATGGAGGAAGAGGGATTGCACAATCATGTCCAATCGGTTGACCGATGGGAAGAATCTGACATTGATTAATTTTTTTGGTTGCTTCTACAAAGGATTGTATTCCTCATGTCAATGGATGCTTCAACACAAGTGTTGATATGCTTGCACAGTTGTTGGAGTTGTGTTAGGTGGGGGAGAAGAATGTTGTCCAAGTTATCACGGACAACACAACGGCATATGTAGCACCTGGTAGGATATTGGAGGAGAGATTCCCCACCATTTTTTGGACACCATGTGCAGCTCATTGTCTCGATTTGCTACTTGAAGAAGGCCAAATGTATTACGAAATTTATCTACAACCATCCTCTAGCTGATGAGGCAATTTATTGGTGGGACGGAGCTAGTGCGGCCTGGAGTTACACGCTTTGCCATAAACTTCGTTACATTGCAGAGCCTCTTTGATGCAAAGGGAGCATTGAAGAGAATGTTTGTGAGCGAGGAGTGGAATACCGAAGACGTTGCTAGATACTAACTCTCCAATGAGGGGCAGAAGGTGTATAAATATATCTTTAAGGAGGCCTTTTGGACAGCCATGGATGAGGCAATCAAGGTACAAGACTAAGTTTTTTTTTTTTTTTTTTTCTTATTGTTTTTCCATTTGCAAATTTTGAAAATTTTAATTGTAAATTTCCTTTTTGGTAAAATAGTTCTATTTAAATTATTTTTCTTTTTTTTTAGGTGTCTAAGCCTTTGGTGAGGGTTCTCCGTCTTGGTGTCTAAGCCTTTTTTTGAATCAATTCTTGGGTCTGCCTCTCAATTTCATTATTTTCAATGACTAATCTATGATAAACAGGCACATTAGGCAAAGGAGAACCAAGAATTAAATCAATGGAATGTTTTACCTCACAATGAAGTGGAACCCCAATTGATGACTTGAACAAGTCATCATATTCCACTACAATCTGGTCCATCTGCTTTTGTTGTGTAGGGCCAGCAATAGATGTAGCGATGATCCTCCAATTTTTGTGGCTTGATTATCAACAAAATGACTTTTCTTGTTTTGGCTATCATCTTTGTGCATTGTTTAGCATTGATTAAAGAAACTAAGGTAGGAGATACATTTGGTATCCTGACACTGACCTCCAACAATGATGATGACATTTCAGGGCCTAAACTCATATACACCATGCCTGTTCCACATAAACAGTTGGCCCAAAATCACATCACAACAATCCGAGGGCACAACATCACACAACTTCATCTTTAGGCCTTGATGGCATAAGAGAGGAGACATTGCTGAGTGACATGAATGTCTCTCCCTTTTTGTAACCATCCAACATTATATGGTTGTGGGTGTGGTGTGATAGGTCCTTCACCATCTGAGCAAAATTAGATTCTTTTGACTCCCACTACCAACAATGAAATGTACTGGCTTACCCTTTACCCACATTTTGTCAACGAAAAAGGGGTTCCTCCTCTTGTGACTCCACTAGTGCAGCATGTGTGGTAGTAATGGTCGCATTTGGTTCAACTTCCACGATTTGCTTCCCTCTATCCTCAGCCTATGGATGTGGAGGCGATGGTGCAATGGTTGTAGAGCATTGCAACTGTACAAACAATGATTGAATTGCTTGACACAACTCCCTTGAATGTCGGTTGCTCTTGTGATAATCACACTATTTGCCGCTCTTGGTCTTCGAGGGATTCTTTTCTTGGGAGTCTTTTTCCTGCTTCCAATTTTGATTTTGGAGCGAACCCACTCTATCCTAATTCTTTAGAGATTCACTCTTGCCTTTCTTTGGCTGGTACTTAGTGTCTGATTTTTGTTATTTGCTCCTTTTATATTTTTGTTTTTGTACTTCTACTCCAATTTGTCAAGTTTATATGTCTCTCCCAATGTCTTAAATTTGAAGAGGTTTGTGTCCTTAAATGTACCATTGTAACCCACTATGGTACCTGAGTATTCAATGCCTTTTGGTAACTCAAATACCTAGCTTTATTGCCATGGAGTGGAAAGCATCAATATAATCTTCAACAAATTGGTCTTTGTCTTAATGCAATTGTTGCCATCACATGATTTGTCTTCATAGGCTCCCACAGGATAATATTCTTCCTTAAAAACCTCCATGAAATTATCCCATGTGAACACTACTTCATCTTCATTCTCTTCCGTAACCTTGTTACAATATGCTTCCGACCAACTTCGAATAGGTTATGAAGCTTTCAAGAGTGGAAAAGTGATTTTCTCATTGTTAGTGAATTTATTTATAGAGAAATATAAAGAAAACTGATCCAACCAATTTTCTAGGGCATCAACATTCAAAAGTAGGAATATCAAAATTCACCTACATTTTAACAGGTGTGGGAGCACCGAATGGTGCTATAGGGCACTAAGAGGTTATGTGGAGGAGGTTGCAAAATTTGCAACGGGAAGTCATGGAAGAATTTGGGCAAGTTGATCCATCATCTCATCAACCTGTTTCACAAGGGCTTCATTCAACATCTCCTTCAAAGGATTGACTATCTCGGTGTTGTCCATTCCGGTTCTCACCTGAAATCGTTTGGAACGACAAGGGATGTAATCAGAGGGATCTCGCGTCTAATACCCAAACTTTCAATGACCTGATCTTGTGTTTATGGAAACACTCAAAAGCCAAACCACTCTGAAAACATTGATCTGAAACTAAGAATTTTGACAATTTTGAAACTCAAAAGTTCGACTACTTCGAAACTCAGAAGTTCGAGTAAAGAAGATCAAGAAATAATGCAATTAAGAAATAATAGGGTATAACAAACCAAAACACGAGTATATAAGCAAAATAGCATTATGATTTTATTGCTCAAAAAACATAGAAGAATGCAAGCAATCTCTGAGACAAGATGCGAGGCTATGGCATTGCATCCATTACTCATATCTTTACAGTCAAGGATGCATCTCTCTTTATACAATATTTTTGGTGTGTTGGAAATCCACCATATTGAATATGGAAGGTCACCCACATGGAAATGTGGTGGTTCACCTTCCATGAGTTAGAAGGTCACCCATATGAAATGTGGTGATTTACCTTTCATGAGTTACAAAGTACGTTTATTTGAAAATTATATACATATTACTCGTCCTTTTGTATTTTGTCTTCTCCTAATGTGTCAACATGGATAGAGATGCATTTTGGTTATGAAAATCTAAAAATAGAATAATACTAATTTTAGTAACTATTTTATTTTGCATTTTTAGGGCCTTCTAAGAGTTTTTTCCACAAACGTGTTGGCAATTCTAACAAAGTTGCCTACTGAAATTGTTGTTCTATCTTTGATTTTTCCAACACTTTTGAATGGATCAAAACAAAGCCCCGAGCACAAAGTTATGCCCCTAACAATGCGGTTAGGATCAAAAAAATAGATTTTCAAGCATTTTTGGGCATAAAGTCAAGCCCCCAAAAGGTGACATGCCCGGATCACAATGTATGATTTCAAAGCCTATCGGGCAATGAGAGGTGATGCTCGTGGACAATACCATACTAGGACGAGGCCGCAACCTCCCACACCAAAAATTGAGGTTCCACAATATGATGGTATACTGATATTTCTTCGAAACATATAGAGGTGTATTTTTATGTACACCCCATGAACGATGAGGAAAAAATCCAGTTTGCATCACTTCATCTTGAGGAAGATGTCTATGAATGTGTATATTGGTTACTGCCAATAAGACCAAATCAAAGTAAACCTAACCAACAGCAACAACTTTAGACAAGAATAGATATGCCAATATGCATATCATACCAAATTTACTAGATCCTATCATTCTAGATATATTCTAACAACCCTCCCAATGACTAAACCAGATACAACACAAGGTTTAGACATTAACTCATACACAAGGATATCTTTATAAGGTCTTACTACTAATCATTTGCCACAATGGGTGTTATGACAACCATGCATCTTCTTGAATGTCCATATGGTCATCATTCCATCTCACCAAACTACATAGGTAACCAGCCTCTACGGTCACTGATTCAACTAGGTAATGATGTTGCATATTGGGTTCATTCTAGATGCATACACACTCTGGCACATGAGTAGGATTCTCCATTGCCCTACTTAGAACTGTTCGTCACGAATCTGCCACAGGAAAGGGTTTGGTTTGTCTATGCGCCCTAGACCCGTCCAACACTTTGAAAGGCCGGAAGGAAGGGATGCCTTTCGTGCCAATCTCCAGAGAAGGTTGGCTCCTTTACTACACTACACTGGGGTTTCAGATTAAGGAACTGGAAAGAAATTGGGAAATTGCTGAAAGGGATGCAAATAACTTGAAAGGAATGGGAAATATGGCCACAGGCCAGTGGAATCCGAAGGGGAAGAACAAGCAGCACAATCGCTTACTCCTACTTAAACCAGCAGCAATCAATACTATGAATATAGCAGAAACTAACACTGAAATATTCTTTGATATGTATCCTTCAATAATTCCAGGTTTTGCTCTTTATCACACACTTAAATCCAGATTGCAAAATTACAGCATGCATATAAAGAAACAGAATTAATAGAAATAATGATAGAAGGCATCATACACAGAAAAGAAGTCCAAAATCAGAACCAGGAGTCTTAATATTGATGCAGAATTTAAATACAGCAACTCTCTAGCAGAACGTTTCCCCCTCTTACATTACATTGAGCTGGTTTTTATAGAGGAATTCACCCTTGTAACATTAATGTCAAACCCTAAAAGTCGCTGGGACAGCTGAGATTTGACCCTTGTCAAATGACAGTGCATTCATGAAATGCGGCTCACCCGTATCTGCAGTTATGAAGCGTGGCTTCGGACAGGTTTTACCGCTAGGAGTGCTTGTCTCATTACTGTGGTTGGTGGATTCCGTCCTCAAGGGCTTTCCCGGACCTGACAGTGCCGTCTGGATGGGATGGGCAGGGGGCCCAAATTCATGTGCAATGGAGGCGCCTTAAATTCCCACCTACCTTCCCCTTCTCTGGAAGCACGCCCTTTGGATGCAGCCTTAGCGCTTAAAAAACATTTTGGGGAAGCTTCGCTGAAAATCAGGCTCGAAATGCAGCTCTTCGCCTTTGGCATGGTCCGAGAGGGAAGGTTCGCTCAAACTGCACCCGAAATGCAGCTTCGTCGGAGTTGATGCCCGGAACGGGAGTTCGCTGGAGCTGGGGGGAGGGGTGCTTTAGCCTGCTGTTTTCGTCTAAGTCCGGAATGGACTTTCACTGGATGGAGTTCGCTCCAGCTGGGTCCGAAATAGAGCTTCGCTAGAGAGAAGACCCGAAATGCAGCTTCGCCATGTTTAGAAGCGAAGATAAGATTGACCTTTTTGCCTTGGACACTCTTCGCCCAAAGCGCTTCTTCGCCGTTGACGGGAGGTTCTCTGGAGACGACGCCCGAAATGGAGCTTCGCCTGAATGATAAGCGAAGGTGAGCTTATCTTGCCTTATGTTCGCTGGAGACGGCGCCCGAAGTTGGATTGCACTGGATTCTTGGGCGAAAACGAGCCCGATTTGCCTTAGGATTTTTCTTGGTGAAGGTAGTGCCTGGAGTGGGCTTTCGCCGAAGTCAAGTCCAAAGCGGACTTTCACTCATATTGAGGCTCGAAATGCAGCTTCACCGGTGTTGTGGGCGAAAGCAGTCTCAAATTTCGCCTTAGACAATTCTCCTGCCCAAATTGTACTTCGCTCCTAGCAAGGTCCGAAGCTAAGCTTCGCTGCTCCCAAGGGCGAAAACGCCCTGTTCGTGCCATAGCGAATTTTTCGAGCCCGAAGTGGATTTTCGCTCTAGTTCTCAAGCGAAGTTGTCTTTCGCCTTGCAAACAGGCGAAACTCAGGTTTAGCCTCCCTTTTGAGTGAAATTGCTGTTTTACTCTTATTTTAGTGAGCAAAGTTGCTCCGAACTTGAATTGTGGACGAAAGGTGGGCGGAAGGGGATCTCTAGCTGCGCCTCAGCGCCATAAAAATGCCAAAGAGGAGTTTTTGTTGGAGAAAGTTGTTTTCAGAGGAGAAGGCGAATCTAAACAGGAAAAACATTGTAGCAGCAGTTCAAAATTTTACCCCTTAGACAAAATGTGGCAAAATTGTCAACATTCCTAGCAGCTCGCGGGGTATTGAGCTCGCCTCAATGCAAGGACCCTAGGCCTTTATCAGTTGGGCTCGGAGTCATCCCCTGTCTCCTCTTCTGACTATCTATTGTTGACTAAAGGCTCTTCTTCTAATCTCTCTCCTTCCTCTTCCTCCTCTTCGTTATGCTCTTGGTCTTCGCCTTCTTCCTCTCTTTCAGGCTCTTGGTCCTGCTCCTGGGAAGGGAGGCGTGCCCGAATTCGCTCGTAGGTGTTTTGAACATGGGCCCAGGCCTCTTCCTGGAACGGCTCACGGTCGCGGAGCCTCTTCACCAAACCATTGAATATTTTGATCTGGTTTATATCGGCATACTTGGCCCTATGACTCAGATCGGCCAGGCAAGCCTCAATCTGACAGAACTTGGATATCAGATGCAATACCTGTGTTTCCATGATGGGGTCTACCCAACTGTCGATTTCAGAAGTATCACCTTCGAAAGCAATCCATGCCGGCTTCAGCTCATCTCTGGACAGAAGGTTCCCATCATCATCCGAAAAACTGGGGAAGCCGAGCTATGTGAGGGTTTGAAAGTATGCTAGGGAGATGCGCTTTTCTTGTTCGAAGGCTTCCAATAGCCTCCTGGCCTTCTTGACTCTCTTCAGTTGGGAAAAGAAGGCGCGAAGAGTCGATCTTGCAGTCACAAAACAGGCCACCAATGCCTTCGCGTATCATACTTAATACATCTTCCATTGCTTTGGTAGTTGTCACAAAACAGGCCACCAATGGCACCTTTCAATTTCAAGAAGCATTCCTTCATCAAATTTCCTCCTCCTTGCAATTACCACAGAACATCTCTTTCGTTCCTTTGAAGTCATTTTGCCCAGAGTCTCGTTCAATTTTGTCTTCTTCAAACCATAGTTGCCAAGTTCGATTGAGTCCGCAAATTTGAAAAACCAAAAAGGTTTGGAGGTTCAGTTTTTTCAATTTGATTCAGTTTGGTTTGGTTTGAAAAATATGAATATAATAAAATAAAAAACATATATTTTAAAATATATTATGTGTTACCATATATTATATAACATATAACATGATAGTATACTCTATATATGTAACTTAATAACAAATGCAGACAAAAAACTGAAGAATTAAAAAACAAAATGAATAGTTTATAATTATAATCACTTGCATAACCACCCAACAAAGCATGGATGAAATATTTATAAAAAGGGAAATTTTTTAAAATTATGTCAATCATTTGTGCCCTTGTTCTAATGCAAGATCTCCATTGATTGGATCAACTCTTTTGGTTAAAGTTTCTCATTCTCCTAGACTCTTGTGCAAGTCTTTCAGCACCTACGATGTTCTTATTCTCAACAAGTAGTCAAATCATCTCGGATGTTGTTCTTAGGAAACTCCCAAAGAGGAAGACAACAAATAGATTTATCATCATTTTCTATGATAGAATGAATGCCAAAGTTCAGGATCCAACCGAACCTAAACCAGGTTTGTCCAAACCTGGTCACTATACTTCAAACAAGCACATTATCCCTTATGGAGAGCACTTAGCGATGTTCTTGCCTCATCACACTTGTTGTCTATGTCACCCTCTTTTCTAAAATCATTGCTCTTGTTTCCCTCTTCTTCTAAGTCTCTCTCGTCACTAGCTTCCCAACCCCAACATCAAGATGATATCCTTGAAACATTGTTCAATTTGCTCTTATTCTTGGCATCACCACTCGTCTTTGGAGTCGCTTTCATCTTCGAAGTCATTGAATTCTTGACCCCATATCTCTGCAACACTTTCCAAGTTCACGGCTCACTTAGGGGCCTCTTCATATGATTTTGGAAGGACCACCATGATATTTTTCCTATACACTAGAAGTCCCTCCATGCATAACTTCTTCAGTGCATCTATAGCTCCTCCATATGGTTGACCAACCCATTTGACCTTCAATTGTAGGACCAAACAAAATCTTAACTCATTTTGCTTGATTCTATGAATTTCTTCGATATTCCCAACATCATTGCCATACAACTTGAATTCCTTCACAAAGGCTCCAAGTAACTCCTGCCAAGTCTAGTACTTGCCCTCTAGCATCTCCACGTACTAGTCCAATACGACTCCACACAATGTCGCAAGAAATAACCTCTTCTAATCTACTTTGTTTCTCTACCTATTAGCCTTCTCGATTGTAGTGCAGATTTTTTAATGTCTAACTACGTCCTATGTTTCACCACCATGAAATGAGGTACACTTGTGCATCTCACCAATTTTGGTCGTCATCATGACCAGTTGATTCGGCATAGATAATGGACATTTCCATGTTGGACTCCCATCGCATGCTTTGTCAAACTCAACACATGGTAGGTATTGTCGAGCTAGTATCCCATCCTGCATATGGTCAAATGTGCCAACCTATAATTGCTCCAATATCAAACTCTCATCTTGGTCACCAACAGACACATCGACCTTCATTTGCTTTGATGTAGAACTCCCCATATCGCTCATCATCAGTCGCACCAAATTGCAGTTCCTCTCATGTCAAACTCCCATCCATCTCACCATTGGATGCGTCAACCTATACTAGCACCAGTCTAGGACTCTCCTCTCACATACCATCTAATGACTAGCCTGCTTCAATAGCTATCGACCTTTCTTAACAAACCAAATTGTCTCTATCATTAATGCTCCTCCTCACTAAGTCCTTTGTTACTGCCTTGTGTCATCACACGCACCTTTGTCATGCTTTCTATCATTATGCACACCTTTGTCACACCTTGCATTTGCATGCACACCTTTTGCAAGAACTCCTTCGTAGTCACTTAGCCTTTTGTTGATGTCAACAAAGACATATGCATCACATACTATGAGAGCTTCCATCTTTCCTCCTCGCGATGGTGCTAAGACAAGCTTGAGCTACCATGCTCGTTCACTCTACTTAGATCTCCATTGTAATCATTCTTGCTTATCTTCCTAAGCAAGATGCTCATTGCAACTCCCTGCCACCAACTTCAACCCAACTTTGTATAGGCTATGGCACCAAAAAATAAAAATTTCGAATAAAGAAATGCATTGCAATATACTATGATATAATCCCATCATATATAAATAAAGATGCACAGTGGGAGAACTTAAAAATACTTACAAATATGCAACATGTAACATTCATACTCCAATTAACATCAATACATCTAGTCTAGTCAAGCATACAAGACAAACCACACAATGAACATAGACAACCAACATCTTCATCTCTAACCTCATACCTCCAACAAGGTAGATGGCATACACAATTATCACAAGGACCAATAGGTTGTTGGCAATTGCCCAACTACCTTTAAATTATTGTATACATGAAACATTAGAATATATTCCAAAACACATTACATAATATTTACTACAAACTTATATGTTGTCATGTACACACTTGCAATAACACTACATTGCAATACATACATCCGACAAACTCTATGACACAATTATACATTCATGCAACATGGCTCATGCATTCATGCGCTCATGCAAATATGATGTTCATTCATGCACCAAATCATATGCCTAAAAAACACATTGGGAAAGTCCAGAGTATCCCCTCTCTAAAAAACTTTCCTAAGACTGCAACTTACTTAAGGTAATTAGGCAAGTGAAGATATTGATTTCAAGGCAGCTTCTAAAATTCCAAACTTAATTCAAAAACTTCCAAAAATCCTTATCCAAAGTGTTGGAATATCAGTAATCTAACCATATTGGCCAAGCCGACAGTGATGAAGGGCCTATAGGCACTGTTGATGTAAGCCTACGAGAATCTTATTTGTAAGCCTATGGGCATCCTCTATGTAAGCTTACCGGCATCCTCTATGTAAGCCTACAAGCAGTGTTGATATATTCACCCTTACCAATATTGGTTAAACTAATTGTATGGTTAACCTTAATTATGGGTTTAATCTATTGTAATTTAACCTTTACGCCGGGTTATGTCAACTTGAGGTTAGCAATAAATTGGGGATTAGGTATCACTATAAATAACCCCCCATGACTGCTCCATTGCATCAGTTGAGTGATATGTGATCGTGGGGTTGCCCGCGAGCACCCATCCTTTATTCTTATTTCAATTCTCTCTCCTATTCTTTTTTGTCTATTTGCTCTCTCTATTTCACTCTTTTACTCTCTTACTCTCTTGCTTAAGATTGTGATGATTGTATGCTTTGGGATATTTTTTGGAAAGTATTGTAAATTCCAACATAGTATCAGGGCCAAAATGAGGCAGCATCATCTGATTACGTAGAGGAAATTTTTGTGCAGCAACTTGAAGAGCAAAAATGAAAAAGGGGGGAGTTTCTGATTTTTTTTTTTTTTTGTTAGTGTGAGAAACCCCTACGACCAACACTTAAGGTTGAGCATTTCCATCCTAGCCATGATCCCTCGTAAGGCCAATTGCTAAACTTATCAATAGAGGATTAACACATATCCACACACATGCGCCATGGTTTAGACCTTGGACTTCCCGAAGAAGAGCCAAACCCCGGACAGTTGCGCTGTCCTTCCTAAGACTGGGAGTTTCTGATTTTGAAGTGAACCTTTTTTTTATTTTTGAATTCAAATGTTTGAATTCAGGGACCAAAAATTTTGCACGCCAAACCCATTCAAATTTCGATGTCTTTCTGCCTCATGCATCAAAATTCATTTTTCCTTGGTGCCAAGTTTCGCATGCAATGGATGTTTGGTTTCCTCTCTAACTCTGGTCACATCACAACATATGCCGCAACGGTAAAGTCTTTGGTTGTTTACCTCAACGTTGGGAGGTCAAATCTCAACAATTACACTTTTTATACTATGCAGGTTGTTCGAGTTGTTTGAGGAGGTATAGGCCACCTATGGGGTCCCGTCTGCATATCTCAATTTGTCACAGGGACGCCTTGGCTAGCACACCTTTTTTAAACACTCAATCTAAAAGGTTGGCAGTTCGAAGATCGCAACCGACAACATTTTACTCATTGTTTGGTCTTCACGACCCATTCATCAGTAAGTTGTTAGGAGGTGAAGTCAATATCCAGCTCTCCAATGTTCTTCAGCAGAGAGGTGCATGGTGGTGCAGCTTATGGAGAGGAAACAAACAGTTTTCTAGAGTCTTCCTTTGGGAGAGGAAACAAACAGTTTTTTGGAGTCTTCCTTTGGAAGAGAAAACGAACAATTTTTTGGACTCTTTCTTTGGAAGAGGAAATGAACAGCTTTTGGAGTCTTCCTTTGGGATAGGAAACGAACAATTTGTTTTTCCTATAAGAGGGAAATGACCCCTTGCATGTAAATGTTGATTGAATGTAATTCTGCCGAAATCAATAAAAGATCACGCTCCCATTGCCCCGTGGTTTTTTTGCGTTATTGTGTTTTTCTGCTTGCACATAATTTTGCTATATTTTCTAACATCTAGTATCAGAGCCTAGGGTTTTTGTGCGAGTGGGATCTGCAACAATGACTGGAAGTGTAACCAAGATTGAGATTCAAAAGTTTGACGGCAGGAACTTCGCCCTATGGAAGATGAAGGTGGAGGATTTGTTGGTTCAAGATGACAAAGCCCTAGCCTTGAAAGGGGTCATGAGTAAACCAAGCAACATGAAAGATGAGGAGTGGGCAACGTTGGACAGGAAGGCGGTTTCTACAATCCGTCTAAGCCTAGCGAACTCCGTCTTGTTCAATGTTGTTGAAGAAAAGACCGCGGAAGCCCTATGGAAGAAGCTTGAAAAGTTGTATGAGACGATATCTGCAACAAATAAGGTTTTTCTGAAAAAACAGCTTTATAGCCTAAGGATGAAGGAGAGTTCATTTGTGGCAGATCACTTGACTGAGTTTAATACCCTTATCAATAAAATGGTTTCAATTAATGTGAAGATGGAGGATGAGGACAGAGCTATCACCCTACTTTGTTCCCTCTCGGAAAATTGGGATCATTTGGTGATGACCATTAGCAATTCATCATCAGGAATTCTAAAATTTGATGATGTGGTAGCCGCTTTGTTGGCAGAAGAGTTGAGGCAAAAAACGTCTCTAAAACCCTCAACCAATGAAGCCCTAGTTGTGAGAGGTCGATCTTTCAAGAGGAGTCAACAAGGTAGATCACAATCCAAATCTAAGTCTAAAGGACGCAAGCTAAAAGGGAAGTGTTGGCATTGTGGGAATCCAGGGCACTCAAAGAAGGACTGTTGGCAGCTAAAAAAGGAAAAAAATGGTGAAAAGCAATTTCAGAAATCAGCTGAGGCCAGTATAGTAAATTTTATAGAGACGGCAACATGTGAGGCTTTTTGTATCAGCAATAGTAGATCTGTTTTATATACCTGGGTTTTGGACTCGATTGCATCTTTCCACATGTCTCCTCACAGAGATTGGTTTGACAAATATCAGCCATATTGTGGTGGGAAGGCTTACTTGGGTGATGATCACCCTTTAGAAATTGTGGGAAGAGGGGACATAAGGGGACGATGGTAGAGAAAGGATGTTATGTGATGTACGACATGTGCCAAATTTGCGAAAGAATTTGCTCTCAATCAAGATGATGGATAAGCTAGGGTATTATGTCACTTTCGGTAACAACTATTGCAAAATTACCAGAGGAGCTATTGAGTAGCAAAGGGAGAATCTTATGGGACACTATATCGTTTATGCGGTGATACGGTGACAAACCATGCAGCAGCAACTTTTGTTCAAGATGCAGTAATGCTATGGCATCAACGCCTAGGCCATATGAGTGAAAAAGGTCTAAAAATTCTACATGACAGAGGTATGCTTTATGGGATTAAGTCTTGCAATTTAGACTTGTGTGAGCACTGTATTTTTGGTAAACAAAAGAGGGTTCGGTTTACTGCAAGCCCTGGTAAGAGTTCTGATTTTCTGCAACTTATACATTCGGATATATTTGGACCAGTCCCCACTCAGTCCTTAAATGGTGCCATCTATTTTCTGACTTTTATATATGATTATTCTAGGAGAGTGTGGGTTTATTTTCTGAAGAAGTCGGAAGCTTTGCAGAAATTTAAAGAGTTCAAAGCTCGAGTAGAGAAAAGTTTGGGCAAGCTTGTTTTATGTCTTAGGTCAGATAATGGGGGTGAATATTGCTCCAAGGAATTTGATAAATTTTGTACGCAAGAAGGGATTAAGCACCAGAAGATTGTACCATATACTCCACAACAAAATGGTGTGGCTGAGCGGATGAATCGCACAATCATGGAACGTGCAAGAAGCATGCTCAGCGCATCCATGTTGGATAAGAGTTTCTGGGCAGAGGATGTTAATACAGGTGTTTACCTCATTAACAAGTCACCTACAACTGCGTTGGATGGCCAGATTCTAGAGGAGGTTTGGTGTGGTAAGCCATTTGATTACTCTCATTTGTGTACCTTTGGTTGTGATGCATTTGCCCATGTGCCTAAAGAAAAAAGGTCCAAACTTGACCCAAAGTCAAGCAAATGTGTTTTTCTCGGCTATGGAGATGCAGTAAAGGGGTATAGACTGTGGGATCCTACTGCCCACAAGTTAATTAATGAAAAATCCATGCAAAGGAAGGAGGTACAGCAAACACCTAATGTTGTACCAGTTGAAGTAGACATGAACGAAGATGAAAATGAAAATCAACATGCTGAAATTTTTTATCAGCATGCTGAATTTTTTGACCAGCATGCAGAGCAGCATGCAGAACAGCAAGTAGAACAGCAAGTAGAGTAGCCACAACAGTCACAAGACCAAGAGCCACAATCAACAGATCATTGGGTTAGAAGATCTACACGTCCACAAAAGTGTCCGGAAAGGTATTCTCATGTTTATTAGTCCTCTTTTGCTTTGTTAACTGATGATGGTGAGCCTAGTTCATTTCAGGAAGCTAGAGAGTCTGAAAATGTAGAAAAGTGGAGGAAATCCATGGAGAAGGAAATCGAGGCACTTCGCAAGAATAAAACGTGGGAACTTGTGGATCTCCCACCTGGAAGAAAGGTTGTTGGAAACAAGTGGGTTTACAAAGTAAAGAAAAACAGCAATGGGTTGTTGGAACACTATAAAGCTCGCTTGGTGGCAAAAGGCTATGTGCAAAAGTCAGGTATAGACTTTAATGAAATTTTTTCTCCAGTTGTGAAGATGACTACTGTTAGAGTTTTACTTGCACTTGTAGCAGCACAGGATTTAGAACTAGAGCAGCTTGATGTAAAGACTGCTTTCCTGTAAGGTGATCTTGAGGAGGAGATTTATATGGATCAACATGAGGGCTATGAAGAAAGAGGCAAAGAGCATTTGGTTTGCAGACTGAAGAAATCTCTGTATGGGTTGAAACAAGCACCAAGGATAAGCACAGGATTTAGATCTGGAGCAGCTTGATGTAAAGACTGCTTTCCTGTATGGTGATCTTGAGGAGGAGATTTATATGGATCAGCATGAGGGCTATGAAGAAAGAGGCAAAGAGCATTTGGTTTGCAGACTGAAGAAATCTCTGTATGGGTTGAAACAAGCACCAAGGATGTGGTACAGAAAATTTGACACCTTCATGAAGAGCCAAGGTTTCAACAGGAGTGAAGCTGACCATTGTGGATACTATAAGAGGTTTGATGATGGCAGTTTTATTATTTTGCTGTTGTATGTTGATGATATGCTGGTTGCACGCCCCAACATGAAGAAAATCATTGATCTTAAGGCTCAGTTGGTTAGGACATTTGAAATGAAGGATTTAGGAGCAGCAAACCAAATTTTAGGGATGAAGATACACAAGGGCAGAAAAGGAAGAAAGATTTGGTTAAGTCAAAAGTCATATATAGAAAAGATTTTGCAGCGCTTCAATATGCAGAATGCAAAACCAGTTAGTACCCCACTTCTTTCACACTTAAAATTGTCTTCCAACCAATGTCCTAGAATAGAAGTAGAGAAGACAAGCATGTCTTGTGTACCGTATTCATCAGCAGTAGGAAGCCTCATGTATGCCATGGTGAGCACCAAACCGGATATTGCCCAAGCAATGGGAGTAGTTAGCCGGTACATGGCAAATCCTGGTAAGGAGCATTGGAATGCGGTGAAGTGGATATTCAGATATTTAAGAGGCACTTCAGATGCTGCTATTTACTACGGATCGAATAGTTTGCAAGTTAAAGGTTTTGTGGATTCAGATTATGGTGGAGATAGAGATGGGAGAAATTCCACTACAGGATATACTTTCACTCTTGTTGTTGGAGTTGTGAGTTGGGCTTCTAAGTTGCAGTCTATGGCGGCTTTATCAACCACTAAAGCAGAATATATTGCAACGACTCATGCCAGCAAAGAGGCAATTTAGCTAGTGCGACTGTTGGGTGACTTCAAGGTAATGCAGGGGAAAATTACGTTGCATTGTGATAGCCAAAGTGCTATTCAGCTAGTGAAGAACCCAACATTCCATGATCGCACTAAACACATTGATGTCAAGTACCACTTTATAAGAAATGTGGTGGAAGAAGGTAGGATCCTGTTGCAGAAAATCGACACTAAAGTGAATCCTGTAGATATGCTTACTAAGCCAGTCAAGACAGAGAAGTTTGAGTGGTGCAGAACTTCTCTGGGCTTGCTGAAAATGTGATAAGGGCAGCATTGGGAAATTGGCACTTGGATGGAAAAACATAGGCAAAGAATTCCTGTATATTGACTTAAAGTGGGAGAATGTTAGGAGGTGAAGTCAATATCCTGATCTCCAATGTTCTTCAACAGAGAGGTGCATGGTGGCGCAGCTTATGAAGAGGAAACAAACAGTTGGAGTCTTTCTTTGGGAGAGGAAACAAACAGTTTTTTGGAGTCTTCCTTGTAATGCAATCGAACATAATTCATATTGATGAGCATGAATAAATAGTTACAATTCCTGATGAGCATGAATGAATAAGTAGTTGGTAATGTCGCTTGCAACACATAGATCCTGATTTCAATCTACCCAATCGAATTCCTTTTGCTTATCAACAGACACAAGGCATGCTCTCTCCATATGTAAAACGTGGCAGCATGGCGGTTGGTAAGTTGCCTTGTGGTCACTAAGTCTCGTGTTTGAAACACCATGGCAGAAAGCTTGGTGCATGCTTCTTTTCACAATGCGCCATTCCATATGACTATGGTGTGGCTAGATTCTAACTCCAATCTGCCCGTTGGCATGGTGGTTGATCAACTCAATTGTTTGGATCAGGTCATGGGTTCGATTTTAGCCAGCGTTCCCTTCTTTTTTGCCAGGTCTTCATCACTGGTCTTTAACAAGAACTTTTTAAGACTTGACACTATTACCAACAAACAGGGCCAATAGAGCTTTTTCTAAAGCCTTCTACATCGAGAAGGTCACTAGTTCTATTCTATGTACCACTCCTTTTTTGATTCAAGGTCACAACCAAAATATAGACCAAAAGTGTATTGGTCTGCCTTTACACATCTGACGCACAGAAATCTTGGACAGCGCAAATGTCTCAAAGCCTTATCAAGAGGAAGGTTGCAGGTTCAAATCACCCAAGTTAACATTTTTTTCAAAGGAATTTGATGGCCTCTGTTTCAACACCACATGAAAAGATTGTTTAGGTCAAGAACTAGGTATTTAAGTGGAATGGAATTCCATCATAGAAATATTGCACTAGAAATCATATCCAACAAAGTGTGGTGCCTTTTTGGTCAACGGATTGCTATTTTGAAGCTTACCTCCTTAAGAGGTCTCACGTTCGAACCACATGCATGCCTTTTGCTTTGGAAACTTACAGTGCATATCCCTTCAAAATGTGGCAGTGCCATTTTAGGTTCTAAAGGACTCCCCACAAGAGGTCTTGAGTTCGAACCTCGTGCTTTCCCCTTTGTTACTCTTGATGACATCGGTGGCTGACATGACACTGACATGGCCAAAACTTATTTTCATATATAAAGGAGTTCAGCCAATTAAACTCAATCAAGTGTCAATTAGCTATTCACCTCACATACAAAAGTGACAAACACATCGCAAACAATGGCAAACAAATGGCATATAGGTGAAAACAATGACAAGTGGCAAACTTCGAATTGCCAAATTTTTCCTCAGGTTTGGAAATCTAATTTTAATTTCTGATTCTGAGTGCTAATTAGCCCAACCTTTCGAAGGCCATAGCTTGCGCATAGAGAAGCGTTTGGGGCCCATTTTTTCCAGATCACACAGTTTTTCGAGTTCTATGAATTGGTGACATCGGTCCAGGTATCCGTTACAGCGTTGTAGATGATTTTTTTGCTGCAAGATGAGTAGGTTTTGCATGGTCAACACAAGATATGCCTTGTTCCTACAAGTCCCTTTCAAATGATGGGGGTTGATTATTTAGAAATCTGCCTTTGTTGCTTAATGATTCAATTGTTTTCATCCGAGATTGGAGGTCAAATTATGGGCACCATAATGCATGTTGAAGATCTTCTCACATGAGGCTCAGCATATCTGATCCAAAAGGTGAAGTCACAAATTCACATTCAAGGAAAGATTGATCCACTCCATGCAACTTTGGAAAGAGAAGATAGCAAAATTCATGATGAAGATTCATTGACCTATTCAAGCATTCATTATGGTGGGGGAGATGTTACCCTCTCTAATGTCTTCTCTCCTTGGCACCTCAGCTCAAATTATGGGGGAGATGTTGAAATATCAGTAATCTGACCTTATTAGTTAAGGCCGATATTGATGAAGTGCTTACAGGCGCTCTTGATGTAAGCCTACAGGCATCTTATGTGTAAGCCTATGGCCATCTCCTATGTAACCTACGGGCATTCTCTCTAGAAGCCTACAAGTGTTCTTTGTGTAAGCCTAAGAGCGTCCTCTATATAAGCCTATGGGCATTCTTTATGTAAGCCTACGCGCAGTTTTGTTATATTCTCCCTTGGCAATATGAGTTGAACCACTTGTATGGTTAACCTCAATTAAAGGTTTTAAAATATTGTAAGTTAACCTTTAAGCCACGATATGTCAGCTTGAAATTACCAATAAATTTGGGATTAGGTATCACTATAAATATGCCCAATGATTGATTCATTGTATCAGTTGAGTGATATGTGATCGTGGGGATGCCTAAGGGTACCTACCCCTTATTTTAATTCTCTCATATTTTATTTTGTCTATTTGCTCTCTCTATTTCACTCTTTTGCCTAAGATTGTAATGAATATGTGCTTGGGATATTTTTTGGAAAGTACTTTGAATTCCAATACAAAGTTGGGCCAAAGATAGCTTTATTTCTAGCCATCTACCTCCCAAACTCTTTCCATCCCCATCTAAGAATTTCATTATATCGAATTTAAAAGATGGATTTGCTCTATAAAAATTTCCATAACTATTCCTCGAAGTTTATAGTAGCAATCGTAGGCCATTCATTTATAGGGGCATATCCATAGACCATTTCATCCTTCAAAATAAGATGAGACAATTTTATTAACATCCAAGGATGACGAACATAGGACAATGGGACTAACAGAAATAAACTATTACAATGCATTGTAATAACCAAGAAAGTATGAACAAGAAAAACTAAACAAGACTAGTTGCATAGAGTGAAATTGTACAACATCTCATAACAGCCTTAAGGGGTGGACACAAAAATGGATAAACCCTACTCATGTTGTAGGTAGTGTTTAAGTGATCAGGGAACCAATCATCAAGGAAGATGAGAAAAAAAATCAAGCAACTCTAATTCATAGTCGAATGCAAAGTCGAAGCAAGGTTGTCATCTTCACCAATAGCCCTAAAAGATCCAACAGAGGATTAAACAATGCTCCCAATAGAACGACCAAGATTAAGGGGGCCCAATTAGATAATACTAGGAAGGCATAAACTCTAATACCTTGAAACTCTCCTCGCACATATCACCAAGGAACCAATAGAAAACAAGAAATGGGTAACCTAAGTATGTTTGTATCTCTGGGATAGGTGAGAGTTGGTTGATACCAACATCACAAAATCTTCTCGGTAGGTGAGGGGTGGCTAATGCCTAAAACCACAAAGTCATAGTCGTATCCTCCCACATGCAAGAAGTCATCATTGAAGCCGTAGTAATTACTCTCAACAATGACATAGATCTATCATTATCATTCTAGAGAGTTATAGCCTCAAGCAAACGCTTATTGCTCCCAAAAGCCAAGATAAGGCAAAAGAATGTGGTGATTAATTGTGTGGTAGTTGATCTCTCCAATAATTTCTAACGTCAAAAAATGATAACTTCCCAAAGGTACTTGAGTGGGCTTAGCGATAAGAATTTGGAACTCCAAAAAGGAGGTTCAAGGTTCAAATCCAATGGGAGGTAGAGTTGAACACTATACTTCGATAACCCGAGTTTGGTTGGATAAATAAGTATTCGGTATATAACATCCTCTTTGAGGGTCGTCTCATATGGCCTATGGTCTCATGGACATTATAAACTACTCTTAACTCTTTTAGCTCTTTAAAACCAAGCATCTTTGGTTAGTGGAAAAACAATGCTAAGTAACCTTGAATCTTTATACAAGCAATACAACCTCCTCTTGAATCTCCTAGTAGGTAGGGCATGTGAAAAAAAATACTCTTCAATCTCCACCTCCCAAAGAGAGCAACATTGACATACCCTGTTCCCTTAAGGAATATGATGGTGTGGTCTATCTCCACCCACAACTACTATGAGTGAACTCTGACCTTACCACAAGGGATCTTGAGGCCTTGTGTCCAATGTCACTGGATATAATCAGGACAAGTAAAAATCTCATCCTAAATCTTCATGAAATGTTCAGTGTAGAATACTAACATAGGACTAAGACCGTGGGTACAGAAATCCAAGCAAATATGAATATATTGTCAATATATTTCATCCTTAACTGCTTGATTAATCACCTTCTTGTCAAGAAGGCAAGGAGGGGCAGTCAGAGTATGTAAATGTAGGTGCTCAATCTGTAGATATGCCAACTGACTGAAGAAATGAACTAACTTCCTTGTACAAGTGCCAATAACGACCAAAAGCGCTCCAAGAAGAAATCCACTTTGAGGAAAAGAGTGCTAAATATTCTTCAAAGAGATAAGGCATAGAAAACGCACCACTAACAGTCTCTGGTCCCGAAGGTCTTCCTAGAAATCATTGTCTTATCTAATCATAAAAATATTGTAAAAATGATATTGATCCACAATTATTGATCGTCTTTGTATTTTTTTTGTAAGGTTAAAGCAGTTCTTTTGGCTTTTTTATATTATCACTTTTATTTTACTATTAATTGAGAGTTATGTTTCAGTATTCCCTTCCTGAAAAGATTCCCATCCTTAAACAAAGGTTGAAGTTGCTGCTTCCTCTCAATGACAAGCTGTTGATATCATAATACAATCACTACATGAATCTTAGGACTCTTTTTATGACACACAACTGATATAAACAAGAATATAATATTGTATGCACTACAAATTACTTAATGCTCCTTCAAAGATGAAATTTATATGAATAATGGAACACACAAATTCCCTTTGCAGAATCATTGGATGGTTTTGGCATGAGGCAATATTTTTGGTATCCTCCATATAGCAATGTCAATTTGAATGTTGTTCCAAGTTGTTCAAACTTTCAAAAAATACCATGTAATATTCCAAATGGAATTATATATGACAATACTTCAGGAGGTTATCTTATAAAGGAGTTGACTAAAAGGTTTTCATATTACATTTAATTTTTTTTTTAAATTGGTTATATGGGATTGAAACTGGTCTGACCCGTATAACATCGTAAACACATAGTAGTATTACAACATTTTGACAATTATGCATGTATTGCTTGGCAAGATTCGAACTTGGCTCTCCTCCTTTAAAATAGAGGAATGTAATTGGTTAAGCTAATGACATTTGATATCTTACACTTGAAACTATTAATAGATTGACTTGCATTGATTACTTTGTCTTAGAAGTGAATTAGCTGCATGTCCCTATAAGAAACCTTGCTACACGTTTTAATTAAATCATTATTTTCTTTAGGTTCAACAGCATTAGAATTCACCCCTACTTTTTTCCATCCTTTGAGCAAGAATTCATTGAACAATTTAAATCATAATTCTTTTCCTGGAGGACAATTTCAAATTCTATGATGCTTTCCAAAGGTTAGGCGTCCAGTTTGATCAGTCCAAGCATATTAACATCTAGTAAGTTTCATAACCAGCATTACCATCTTGATGGTCTAGTCATTAATGTCTAGTTTGAAATCACTACCATTATAAATAAAAATATTTGTTTCAATTTATGTCAATCCTATATCTCAAGGCATTTTGAAGTGTTACAGCAACACTAGGGAATGCAATGCAATGCATCAAGTGATATTTATATAATGACTGATACGGATGATGACAACACAACAGAGGGATAAGGAATGATGTTATGACTTGGTTTCCTTCTCAATTAGACTTACCAGCCTATAATTTCATTCCTACCTTCTCAATGACTCGCACATCATTATCGTACTTACAGTGCCATGGAAGACCATATCTTGTTGAATATTTGTAGGTTTTCTACCCTAGTGTTGAGCAAATGAGAATAGACATTTTCTTATTTTTGCCCATAGGGATCTATCATCTTATTCAGAGAAACAAGTTCGAGTCGGAGTTAGATTGCAGATCTGTGAGCACACATGTCAGGCTTCATCTCAGTTAGTAAACCTTCACTTAACAGTTATACATAATCAAACAAGCAATATTTTGCTAACATTGTAAGGTATTTCAGTGAAGTTGATGCTGATATCATCCAAGATCCCCATTTGTTGAAGCCACATCCTAGAATTCGCAACAGAGTCTTCTAAATGTAAAGTAAAGTAGTATTTCACGTCCACAAGGACAGGTGTCATATGGGACAATCCTTGTGGAGGAGGATGTTTGCCCAATATCTGTTTATCCAACCATGCTCCACTTAATTTGGATACCCCTCAACAAAACATGGTGTACAACCCTACCCCCTTTCGGATTTGAAATTTGGACCTCCTATTTGGAGTTCTAAATTCTTCACTGTTAGGCTCACTCAAGTTGTACAGTTAATAAACAGCACTTTGAAGTCGGGTGCTTTTTCCAATTTTGGACATGCACCCAAACTGGTTTGCCAATTGGGGTGTACATTCGCCATTATAAGGAACATTCCCACAAATAGCACCTCATATTCCATAAACAAACATAACTATCAATTGAATGTATTAGTTAAAAAATCTATTAGTTATATTGATCAATTAATTCAATCATAATATTATAAATATTATTGTCAAATTACTTTTAAAAAAAACATTAAGGCATAAATTAATACAATTTACAGTGTGTTGTTATTCAGTATCTTTATTCCCCTGCTAATATGGTAGCTAACTAAAGATCAATAAAGATCAAGGAACGTAGATTCCAGCACTCAGTGCTCCCCTCTAATTTTATGGAATTAAATGTTGATGGTAGCTCCAAGAGCAAACCAAGACCGTCTAGAGGAGGAAAGATATAGAGAAATAATAGAGACGATACAACTTATTGTGCCACTGACTTAGCCACTGGAACAACATTATTGTACCTAGGAATAGATATTTGGGGAAATATTATTATATTGTATAAGGGTTGGCATGGGCCACACATAACCCAAGGTTGATTGTATTATAATATTAAATTATATTATAATATTATATTATATTAGTAGTAGGCTCCCCAAAGTAGAATTAGAAGATGGGTATATAAAGAAAAGATATTTGTCATTGTAATCATCATGGAGATCAATCATATGTAATCGTCTTTGCCCACAAAGTGCCTTATGGGACTTTGCCCTCCTTAAGTGGCTCTCTCATCTTGGGAGATCTTGTGGAATTATTCCTTCCTTAAGGAGTATTATTGGTGGTTCCCTACCTTAAGGGTATTATATATCTATGTCTCATTGTGTGGATTGTTATTGTGGATAATTATTTATGGACGAATGATTTGATATTTTTGCATATTGGTAAATGATTTCTGTTATGAGCATAAAGTTTCGTAACAAACAAATAACAATGCAAAGATAAGCTCCCTCTTCCATGGCCTGGGGTTAGCGATGTCAGAGATTTTAGAAAGAGAATCTGTTATAATTATAAAAAAATATTGTTGTCTTAAATGTATTCTAAACTTCATTACAAGGAACACAAAGTTTGGGCCAAATATATTGTATCTTATGGCAAGGAACAGGTTATCATACAAACAGCCTATTTCTGCGTTCTTCATTCTGGTTGTTTCACCTTAAACCAGTGTGCTAGGCTGGGTTCTTCATTCTGGTTGTTTCACCTTAAACCAGTGTGCTAACACCTTAAAATGGCCATGTTTTGGCAAAGATAAAATGTTATTTGACCCAAAAGTAAAAACAAATTTGTAAATGAAAGGAAAGATATCTATTTTACGCCTGCAAACGAGCTAAGTAGGCAAATGAAGCCAAAAAGAAGAGCTGCAAGGTCATACCTACTTACTAAGAAGTAAGAACTACAAAAGTCTAACTATGTCATCACGTGTAATTAAGTACTATAATGTAGAATCTCAAATGACACAAGTACAGATACAAGATAGTACAGTACAAATAGCTATGTATAAATATTGTATAAATGAGATGCAGATAGTAGTTAATGAGAGATACATTCTTGAAGAAAGACCAAACTGATGGAGACCATGTTAGAACACAAAGCCGATGCTAATTGGTATCAGTATATGAATGATTGATGTCATAATCAATCACTATAAGAAATAAACATATCTATAACTCTAAAAGACCATAGTATTGTGTTTAAAAATAATAATAAATAAATAAAAATTGGAAGCCATAGGATTTCAAAAAATCCTTTCACATTTATCCAAAATTTTCATTTGCTTAGCAAAGATTGGAAAGATGAAACTCCAATGCTTAAGAGCTATATAACCACATTTGGCAAATATTTTCTGCATCCATGAATTTATTCACTCAACACAAAATGAATCCAAGGTCAAGGATGAGGATTTTGTCTATGTCTGCCCCACATGTGTTTTCTTTCTGCTGATGTTTGCACTGTTTGGGAGACTAGGACAGATTCTCTTTGTTTCCTGTTAAAGTGTGACAAATTCCTCTGTGGGTTTTCTTTCTTTTCTCATGTGGGCTTCCCTCAAGCAGGGCTGACGAAGTCAAAAGGGTTTGTCACTGATGACGGCTTCATCTCTAAGACCCTAGAACATCTCCAACCCTCACCCTGCTTTCCTTTAACCCAACAATTTCCACCATCTTGCTGACATGGATGGTCCCCTCTAGACCATGCCAGTGGTGGTGACGTAGAAGACATCTTCCACAGGTGGGAGGAACGACAGGTTCTAGCACTGTGGAATTGGAACACATTCATCCACCTTGTCCATCAACACGCAGATCTTGTCTGCCCACTTCCTCATCACAGTTGATGTTAGAGTTTGCCACGAGCACCTCAAGGGCCAGCAATGCTGACCCAAACATGACATGCATATCGTCGCCAAGAAACTCATATATCTTTATGCTATGACACCAAAGAACAAGAAGGAAAAATAATATTAAATAAAGATGGTAAGGTTTCATGCATGTACAAAAGAAGACATGGTAAAGTTACTTGCATGCATAAAAGAAGGCATGGTAAGGTTACATGCATATATAAAAGAAGACGACAATGAGCCAGGTTACATGTGTGAATGCATTAAATAAATACAATGATGTATTAAGGTCTAATGTGCATGTAGCAATGAGTGCCTAGGTGCAGGAAAAATGAATTTTATATGTGAGCCTATTTTAATTAGTTTAAGCATGTGAATGCTTTTCGACTCTATTTTTCAAACTTAATGCCAAACTTTGGAGACTTTTTTTTCAGAGGCAAACTTTTCACGATTTTTATCCTTGTCAAACTCAAACACAGTTACATGTCTTACGAGTCTGAGGCCAAAAGAAGACAAAGGAGAAGGAAACTGTTGACAGCAACTGCCTTTAACTGCAGCACAACAAGCAAAATGTATTTTCAATTTTGTCAGCTGTTTTCTTGATTTGTTACATTTTCCATTAGAAACTGCATCTGGGTTTTAAAAATGTCGGTTACATTTCATGAGTTTCTTCACAAAACAGACGACAAGTAAAACTGTCATAATACAAAAAATACCAGAATCAAAGAGAGCTTTTGAGCAAAGACTGTGGAACCCTGTATCCAGGGGAACATGTCACAGTTTCAGCAACAGATAATTGCTTTGTCTGCACTACAGTTAGAAGAGTTAGATACCACCTGCCTGCTCTTAGAAAGAGGGAACATATCAGTGTCTGCAGTTTGCACCAAGAAACCTAACTAGGGCAGATTTCAATAAAGAACTTAGAATAAACAAGTCCCAGAACCTCAAGAGAGAGTGCAACCACAAAACTTTATGACTGGACCTTAAGAGAGGCCACTAACATTTCATGAAGAGTAATATAAAGTCCACAGCTCAGCCAAATAACAACCACCTAGAAACAGTGAGGTAGCCTCCATATTTTTCAAAGGTAGGGTTGGTTACCAGTGTTATTGAAGAACTCTGCTTATCTACAGACTGAGGGGAATTAATGTTCAAGAAAGGAGAAAAACGTCACAGATAAGATTTTAAAGGGCATTTGAAATTTGATATAACTTGTACGTATTAATGAAATATTTATGGAGTATTGGCAAACAACTGTTCTAACTACAGAAGAGAACCTCTCCTGTGGAGGGGAATGAGCAAAGATGATGGTTAACATACTAGTTACTAACTTACTGTCTGGGGAAGATTCCAGAAAGAGTTGTGCGCTTTTAGGTTGAAGAATTCACCAACATTTAATCCCCAAGATGTTAAAAACTTAATCCTTAAGGAAGGGTAAAGTCTATTCGACTTTTTGAAATCTTCCAAGCAGCTGATAAATACTAGAAGTCACAGTTCTTTCTATCATCGCATTTGCCCATGATACTGAGCAATATTAATTTTAAACGTTCTTAAATTCTTTGATAAGCAATTACCAAAGTAAGTAAACATTCACAAATTAAATACATCAAGCTAAGAGTGTGCACATATTCAACTGTACATTTCATTTTCTGGATCAATTAATTCATAAACTTTCATTCATCCACATAGATATTTGCATGAGGACGAAAAATACATGAGAGAGAAACCGGCAAAATGGATGGCAACTCGACATCAACTTTAAAATATCATAATTGAAGCAAGCCTACCTCGCCAATAAAGTTCCCAATGTGCAGCTCTTCCTTGCAACGTTCTCCTATAGCTCAAACATATAATGCAAATAATTTAAGAAAACAAATTGATGCTGAGATTGGAAAGTCAGTTTACAGTTGTCATATGCCTGCTAATATTGCCAGGCCCTTCTATTCAAGGAAAGCAATCAGAATGGTTGTAAAAACTGCCAACAGAAGAGTGGCCTTGGTTATGAGAAGACCTGTAGTGTTCTTTGGGAGGTCTCACAATGATCCAAAAAGGTTGGAAGGATTTGCATTTTCCCCACCAGTTGGACTTGTATCCCCCAAACACATCTTATTACCATTTTGGTGTCCTCTCTATGAGGCACAAAGTTTATCAAATCACATCACATTCAAAGAATGCTGAAAGGTAGCATATACCTGACAGGTCTGCCTTGAGAGGCAATTATATAGATGAGGTGGAAAAATGGGGGTATAACCTTGATGCTGAACTGACAAAAAATTGAACTTGGGCCAAATTTAAAAATCCTTTTTAAGGAAAATTGTCCAAAAAAGTCTCAAATAAAGAAAGATAAGAATAAAAAGTTGCATTACTAAGGGGTAAATTGAGATGATATCCATAGACTGAAAAATCAAAATAAAGCTTTGTCAATGAGAATTAGAAGTTCTACAATCATGAAACTCACAAGAATCCTTTGCAAGATTTGATAAGAATTTGACCAACAAAGAAAAACAATCAAGTTTTGCTCACAAAAGTTAAAAATGTGAAGAACAATTGAAAGCCATCCCTTGAAATCACACTGCAATCTAGTAGAGAAAAAACATCAACAAGTGAGATCAAGTATGTAGAATGCAATTGTCATTGTTATTTAATGAATGATTGTTCTTAAGCGGCTTTTAAAAAAAAAGTTATAGACATCCTATAATGTCCCCATTTTGGTATTTTCATATTTTATATGTTAGTCATGTAATCCCACTTATTTTATTATAATAAAATGCTAAATAAAAAAGGGGATGTGGGACGCCCCTTTTTGTGATGTCTTTAGGAGTCTCTTGGTGTGAAACAACTTAAGTTAAGTTGTGTAGTATAGTGGGGCCCACTCAACAAAGAATTAGAACGTGGTCTATAAGAGAGATATGTGAGCTCCATTTTGGCATGTCATTCCACTATATTTTGTGAACTTGTTGTTGTGGGCTGAACCCCAACGTCCTCTTGAAAAACCCTAGGTGATGTGCCCTAGTTTCTCAAGAGAAACCAGAAGTGTAGCAAGGTGATGTGCCCTTGTATACAAGCTGGAATTGTGGTCCTGCTGCTGAATCCATATTTGAGTTTCAAATTTTAGTGTACAGCTGGTAAGAGGGTGGGTTTATGATGTATGAAGATTGGTCTATCTATTTCCGCAGCCGAATATTTTTATAAAATTTATGTGGCCAGATCTGCCATTTTGAGGGTCTCTTGTGTTCATTTCTGCTTAAATATTCAGATCTGATTTTTTGTTTGAATAGATCAGAATTTTATTGGAGAAATTTCAAATATTTGCAACTAGGGTTTGGTAATTTTTACTTAGGATTCTTACACATCCTAATCATGAAGTTTGTTGTTAACAATCAATTTATTGATGCCCACATCATGCTAAGAGATGAAAAAATTTACCTAGGTGTTGTACGTGAGTTGGAGAGGAGAGGGCAATCCTCCAAGGGAGGTCCCAGGTTTGAATCTCCACCCTACCAAAAAGTTGAATTGGGTACCCAAAATCCAATTGATAATGTTGGTGCGGGCAGGGCCAGGTGCGACTCCCAGGTGACTTTGACGGTGTAGAACCCCCTGTTCGTGGTCTCTCAGACCAAGGCGGCCCCACAAGGGGTTTTTTGCTTAAAAAAAAAAAAAAAAGATGAAAAAATTTTGGTTCTTATCAAAAGCAAAGATATTCCAAATTCTCAAAGATATACATGGCTCCAAATTACAGGCAGCTTTTTATGAAAATTATACTTAGTCCCTTAAGCTTTTGGATGGCTTATTTCATATTCAAAAAAAAAATTAAGACAAGTTCAATCCTTTGCCTCCATATCTATTTTAACTATGGATGAATATCTGGGAAGATCCCTTGGAGCTTCAGGCACAAGGGCAGAGAGGTTACCTCCAAAGTCAACAAAATCACATATGCAATTTGCTTATGACAGTTCTAAGTTTCTAATAGGTAACCCCCTGTGAAGAAGCAAACAGCAAGACAAAGGAAAACGCTAGCCTTGAAATTCTTTTTTTAATCCACATTCATCCATCTGGTTGTATATTGGCATTATGCAAGGCATCTCAAAAATCCATTTTTCCTCAAATTACCCTGGTGGAAATGGAAGTTGAATGTAATTTTTCAGCGCTTTTGTTAAATTTTCACCCTTTTAAAGTGAAGCCGTGTGAGAACATGCTAATATTTGCAGAATGGGATGAAGGAGGCCGTCTAATACATCAAAGAAAAACTTCAATGCCAAATTATCCAGAATTACATTTTATGAATGACTAGAAGTGGGAACCTCTGCAGCTACATAATTGCATTAATGGGTGCCAATTGCCTCTATGCCAACCCTTCATTCAAGATAAAGATCATAGTTGAAATTAAAAATTTAATAACCATTTTTCTTGTCTGGAAAGCCTGAACCCTCCATCTATTGCTCAAATCAATTTGTATTCCTTGCAGATTTAAAAGTGCATTACTGTGATTACTATATGAGAAATGATGAACAGACCATGCACTTAACAATGCATGCTCATTTCCACAAGTTGCCATCGTTTTTGACAGTATGAAAATGAATGAAATTCCAAAAGAAGGATACAATAATCCATCTAAAAACTACAAAATTATCCTTAGTGTTCAGGCAGACTCATCCAATTGACAAATTAGAAGTCAGCTAAACAACTAAATGGTTGTAAAGCGATCTATATCCAAGCTGTGGTGACCATGTACATGTATTTGGGCATCTAAATGCTTAATGTTCGGGCAGACTCATCAAATTGACAAATTAAAAGTCAGCTGAACAACTAAATGGTTGTAAAGCAATCTAAATACAAGCTGTGGTCATCATGTACATGCACTTGAGCATCTAAACGCAAAACAAAGCTAACGCCACCTCCTTGACACCTCAGAAAAGGCAAATTATAACTTGGTTGTGCAAAATCACGGCAGCAATTTTAGTTTTGACTCGCCTAATAATTTTGCAGAGTGAAGAGAAAACTTTCTTATTGAAGAGTCACTGGAATAAAAAAAAACAAGTGCCTGTTTTACACATCAAGCATGCATTCTATTTCAAGCAGCTAACCTTCTTCCTGGGTAACAAAAGTAAGCTTTTACCATTTAGGATGATTCCTCCTGCAACTAGCTGTAATCTGCTGTGATTTCAATCACCTTCTTGGAGAAATTATCATGTATCCCTCCCGTCTTTGAGAATTTCTACAAGGTGAAACTTAAACTTGAACATCTTAATAAGTGTAGGCCAACATTTGAACCCAGACCCTCACTAGCTCAAAACCTAATAAGATAAATATTTTGCCAGGTTTCAGCCTAGTCAATCTCAGCGCACAAGACCTGCCCATTCTACCTGCTCGGTTACAACCTTGTGGCAGTCATCAGGATCAAAAAGTCTTGCCAATCTATGGTACCAGAATCGCAACGGAGGGGCAACGTTTTGCGTTTTTCGTGTCAGAAATGGCATCGCAATGGATAGTTATGGGAGTTTTGCACTAGAAAGGGTGTAAGTTGCCTCTGTAGCAAATCCGTTTCTTATACGCAAACCTGTGCTAGGCTCCGCTTCTCGTTACCGCTGCCATCACGTTCGACGTTTCTGGCAACAGAGTTGCCAATGCATTGTATCTGGTTATATACTTCGAATTATCGACATTCCAATGCATTGTATCTCGTTATATATTTTGAATTGTCTACATTCAGACCTGTCATATTTAGTTTTTTTAAACTCGCGGCCCATACTCCATTGTTTAGGGCACTCCCTATGACCACCATTCCTAGCTATGTGCTCCTGCCCCACTGACCTAGTTTGGTGATTTGCAGACATTAACGAAATATTAAATCCCATATTCGAATGAGATTTTTTTAATAATAATCTATTTAGTCATTCTCATAAATCTAACATTGTTTTGCACTTGGATTCTCATACCACGGTCCATAAATGACGGAATTCGGCTCTTAATTCCGTAAAATTTAGACGTGAGGGATCTCAATAAAAGATTCAAAATATCCAAAACCTTTTCAAGTTTTCCATCGCAAATATCAGAATTTCAGTAAACAGAGATAATTGTTTGGGGTTTGAACAGAAGATTTCTAGATTTAGGAAACAAAACTTGTGTGAAATCTGAAATAGGGTATTAGTTACATTTCCCTTGTCTTGGTCGCGAGTTCAAATCCCGTGGAGTCAAATACAAAGACACGAATGAAATTGAATAGAAAGGGGGATTTTTACCTCTTTACCGTGGTGGAGGCATTCGAAGTAGTCCTCTCGAAGAAGAGCGCAGTCTTTGGGCTCTTTGGCATGGGACACGCATTCGCTGAAATCGATCCAGAAATCATAGCATCTTCCCTTCCCTCCCGTTATTCCCCACCCTGAAGCCATAGCTATCTTTCTTTTCTCCTTGCCCTGCAGACCCGAGTCAGGCGTCTTCGGATTTGTGTTTTCGCAGTGTTCAATCGATTTGGACTTTGGATGGAATGATTACATTTCATAATTTTTTATCATTTCACCCGTTGCCTGCGAGAAAACAAATTATAACCCTAGCGTAGATTGTTTCCTTATAGTTTAATTTAAGATCATTTGGATTGGTAATGTTTTTCAGGGTATGGAATTAAATTTTATTATAGAAATATGTTATTTGAGAATAACTTATTTAACTTAGGATTGAGGATAACTTAGTTACTCTTACAATTTATTTGTAGGTCAAATATATACGGGCAAGGAAAATTTACTTGTTATTAGTGAGTGCATTGTCATAGCTAGTCTATGTATCACTTATATTTTATATTTTTCAAATTATTGAATTATTATTATTAATTTTTTTAAGTTATTTGGGAGTAAGATAGAGTGTAGAATCAGCATATGGGTTAAAAATTATACATGATAATATTAAGTTTTTCATGGAGCAGCAAGGAGGAGGAGCGAGAGGTCTAGGGGCATCAAACCCTAGGTGTGGGACTTCAGAGGGCAGATCAGCAGACGCGGCAGGTGGGGGCTCTGGCGAGATAGCAGGCCCCCAGGCGGAGGATGTGGACAAGGAAGTTCTTTTGGAACCGGTCCAAGGGCGTTGGGCGGATGCGGTTGAAGATTTCTCCGAGGGGGACCGAGGACTCTATGCGTCAGGATCAAAGGAAGAACCAAGAAGGAGACAAAGAGAAACCTGGCAACTGGAGACCTTCATATCTTAATGCTCTTCGCGGTAAGCAAAAATTATCCGACTCTTGTTTTAATCTAAAATCTGTCAATGGTAGGTTGCACGTCCCAGATTCCTTAGCTCAGCATGTGGCTATGGAGGGCGGAACATCTTTGGTGGCTAAATTTATGGGGGTGAGGCCGAAATTGGAAGTCATAAGGAGATGGGCCATCCAAAAATGGCGGCCAAGGGCCGGTATGATGATTAAGGCTTTACCCAAGAGTTTTCTTTTGGTGACATTTCAATGTGAACGGGACATGGAAAGGACTCTCCAAGGAGGTCCTTGGTTTTTTGGGAAAAGGGGCTTGTATCCCAAGCGTTGGTCCCCCGATTTCAACCCCAGGACTCGAGTGCTTGGATTTGGCTCCTATTTGGGTTAAGATGCCAGGATTACCTCTGCTTTTCTGGAACGAACAAATATTGGCTGGGATAGCTACAGAGATTGGAGAACTAATAGCTATTGATCCTGCAACCTTGAGCAAAACAAGACTCCTTTCTGCTCGCATGTGTGTGTTGGCGGACTTGAGTAAAGAGCTCCCTAAATCCATTATTTTGTCGTCTATGTTTGGCCTTCATACTCAGGTATTTGAATATGAAAATATGTCTTTTAAGTGTAGTGTTTGTGGGAAGGTAGGGCACCAGGGTATCCACTGCATTTCCAAGAACCAGCCCCCACTCCAAAATACTGATCCTCAAACCCAGAATAATATCCCTCCCCGCGAGATCTCCATTCCTACCCAACTTGGGCCTCAAGGACGTGGAGCTCAAAATCCGAATATCAGAGACCCTGTTCGCCCTATTGTAAGCAAGAGGCAACGTTTTAACCCTCCTCCCAAAAATTCCTATGCCCCAAAACCCTCTCACAGGGGGAGGCTCGGTCCCTTTGATGGGAACCCTCAAGCTCAACCTGCTCCTAAGATGATACAGCAAGCCTCAGAGCCAAATAACAAAGGAAAGAACCCCATAGATCAACGCCCTGGGGAAAGTAAGTTTGATTGGGTGATACGGGAGGCCTATGGAGGCTCGGTGGAAGTGGTCCCATGTACTGCAGAGGAATTTATGGGAAGAAATTCCAAGGAGATCAACATCCCGGTGGAGAACAGCTTTGATGCATTAAATCATTTGAAGGGAGATCGGATGGACGACCAAGAAGTGGAATCCGAGGTAGAGGAGACTCAAGAGAAGGATTTAGAGGAGAAAAATCGGAGGAAGGAGCGAGGAAACTAATAATACGAGCAAGGATACTCGGGAGGAAGAGGTGAACCACCAAGATCGGTGTAACCCCAAAGCGGGGAAAAAAGAATCTACTAATCAAGAAGCTAAGAGCACGGAATCATCTCCACTTTCAAAAAGACCAGTTAACCTGGAAAGCCAGATTGTTACCCCAAATACCAAGACTGACCTACCCAAGATGGTTACTAGAAGCCAAGTGAATCCTAAGGAACTTCATCCTAGAGCGGATGTATGGGGATATGGTTCGGTAGGAAGAGGGAAACCTAGCAATGTCGCCTTAAGGCAGAAAGAAGCAGAGCGAGGAGTGGCTGATGGCACTCAAGCAGTATTGCTCTTTGGGGCGAAGGCTCGAGGATCCAAAGCCCATAAATGAAGATTCTTTCATGGAATATTCGTGGGAGTAATCCTGCAAAAATAAGAGCTTTGTATGCTCTTAGACAAGAACACAAACCGGATATGATTTTATTGCAAGAAACTAAAATGGAGGAGAGTAGAGTTATTCCTTTTAAGAATAGGACTTGGCGAGAAGTTGAAGTAGTAGGCCAAGAGGCCACCTGGAACAGCGAGGAGGGTTACTGGTTATGTGGAACAAAAATGTGATTGATAGTAGAGTGATTCCGATGTCTAGTTGGTTTATTTGTCTCTTATGTGTGGATAAAACCACGCGGGAAGAGTGGATCTTAACGAATGTATATGCTCCAGATAGACAGGGACTGAGAAGGGTTCTTTGGAGTCGACTAGGCTGAATTGAGGGAGACGGTCCCCAACTACCCTTGGATTGTGGCGGGGGATTTCAATTGCTACCTTAATCCTGTAGATAAATTGGGGGGCTCTCAAAGAATTACTGCTGATATCTACGAGTTTAGAGATTTTGTTGAGCAACATGAGCTGATGGATGTAGACCTGCGTAGATTCTCCTATACATGGTCTAACAAAAGATTGAAGGAAAACCAAATTCAGATAAGATTAGATAGGTTTCTTCTTTCTCAAGAATGCCTGGAGAGGTTTGGGGACTCTTCATTAACGGCACTCCCAAGAATCGGGTCTGATCACAACCCAATTCTATGGGAAACGAGGGAGGACTCTAAGAAAAGATACATCAGACCCTTTCGATTCGAACTTATGTGGTTCCAACATCAGGATCTCAAGGATCCGGTTGCCCAATGGTGGGACAAAAAGTATAATGGTTCGAAACCGGCCCAAGTGGCATGTAAACTAAGGAATGTGAAGGCTAACATTAGAGAGTGGAACAAAACTTCCTTTGGCAATATTTTTGTTAAAAAGGCGAAACTAAAAGACAAGATCAATGAACTACGGGAGATGTTGAAGTCGGAGCGACTTACGAGAGGATCCGAGAAACCGGGAGAGGGAGTCGTTAGCCGAATACCACACGATGCTAGGATTTGAAGAAACCTTTTGGAGGCAGAAATCCAGATTGCGTTGGTTAAAGGAGGGTGACGAAATACAAAGTTCTTCCATGTCTCTACTCTTCGCCACGGGAGTACTAACAAAATTAAGGAGATCAAGATGGCCGATGGGTCTAACACCAAAGATATGGAAGACATAAGGAGGGAAGCGGTTGAGTACTTTAAATCGTTGCTAGAAGATGTAAATCCGACTATTGAAGAAGAGGACTCTCTGTTGGCGACCATTCCACCCCTCGTAATCGAGAATCTTAATGGATTCTTACTTAGTCCTTTCACAAAGGAGGAAATCAAGAAGGTGGTTTTTGACATGGATGGTAACGACTCCCCAGGACCGGATGGCTTCCCTGAGACTTTCTTCCGAAGTTTTGGGATATCCTAGGCAATGATGTAGTGGAAGCTATAATTGAGGCTCAAAAGGACATGGAAATCCCGGAAGGAGTTAATGCTACTTTTTTAGTCCTCATCCCTAAACTAGTGGGAGCAATGGAATTTTCCGGTTTTCGCCCTATCAGTTTATGTAACACTCTGATGAAGATTCTCACAAAAACAATCGCCAATAGGTTGAAGGTTATCCTTCCTTTCATCATTGATATGAACCAAGGTGGCTTTGTGAAAGGGCGACAAATATTGGATGGTATCATCACAATTCATGAGGTTATTCATTCAATGGTGACTAGTAAGGAAGCAGGTATGTTACTAAAGCTTGATATGAATAAAGCCTACGACCGGGTCTCATGGCGGTTCCTCACCAAGATTTTGGGTAAGTTTGGTTTCTGTCCCCAATGGATTAAGTTGATTTTTAGTTGTATCTCTACTACAAGATTTTCTCTCATGGTGAATGGGTCACCCTCCAGTTACTTTAAGAGTGAAAGGGGGTTGCGACAAGGAGATCCTTTGTCTCCATACTTGTTTATTATTTTAGCGGAAGCATTGGGTAGGAACATTTCAACAGCGGTGGCAGATGGTCAATTGGAAGGTTTTAAACCAGCCTCAACAGCAGGGCCAGTGTCTCACCAACAGTTTGTGGATGATACAATCATTGTGTCCAAAGCCTCGGTGCCTCAAGCTAGGAAGTTGAAGAGAATTCTAACCAAGTATGAGACGAAGCGGGACAAGTACATAAACTATAAGAAGAGTAGCATCTATTTCTTTAACACGCTTGGTGGGAGGGAGGAAAGAATAGCTAACCTCTTCGGTTGTGGAAAGGAGCTTCTACCAAGCAACTTATCTAGGCATGCCTATGTTCGAAGGAAGAATGAAGGCTACTTTGTGGAACTCGATCATTGACAGGATCTCCAAAAAGTTAGCGAGGGTGGAAGGGCGACCTTCTCGACTCCGCGGAAAAGCCTTATTAGTTCAAACTACTTTACAGAGCATTCCAATTCTACTGCATGTCTCTATTTAGAATGCCTGCAAAGGTCCGAGCTACATTGGAGTTAATTCAACGTAACTTCTTGTGGTCAAGTTCAGAGGAGAGAAAGAGAATTTCATTGGTAGCATGGAATCAGGTGTGTGCAAGCAAGGATCAGGGGGGCATGGGGTTAAAGAGAATGAAAGAATTGAATCAAGCTCCGATTGGCAAACAGTATGGAGATTTATCAATAATGATCAATTGGGATGGGTAAAACTTCTTAAGGCAAAATATATCAGAAATAATCAGGACTTCCTGAAAGCTGATAATCTTCCTAGAGGATCCTATTTTTGGAATTGTTTGCTCGAATGTCGGGAGGTAGTCAGGAAAGGCATTAGATGGAGAATTGGTAATGGAAGACAAGTGGACTTTTGGAAAGACCCGTGGTTGGAAGAAGCCCCTCTGAAAGATAACTTAGACCTTCAAGTCCTCCAACATAAAATTTCGAAGGAAATGGGAGGAAAAGTAGGGGATTTTATTGCTGTAGCACGGAAACTTCTTCTTGGAAGAAAATCACAGTTCATAATCCGTCAGAGCAAGAGAAGGTGGCCCTAACCAAACTCAATGATGCTTTAAGGGTGTTCCCGATCATTCCTGGGGGAGGAAGAGACAAGGCGATTTGGGGCAAAACTACAAGTGGGATCTATTCAGGTAAAAGCGCCTATAAGTTAATCCACTCAGGATTCAATGGTTGGACTCCGACTTCTGTTATTTGGTTAAATAATTTAACCCCAAAAATAGCTTTCTTCTTTTGGTTGGCGAGTTCAAAATAAGATCCTGACAACAGATAATCTGCAAAGGAGAGGTTTCCAATTCATCAATCGATGTATCTTGTGTGAGAAAGCAATAGAATCTGTAAGTCATATATTTCTAACTTGTGATTTTTCTTGTACAGTCTTCCAAATGATCCTGTCCAAATTTCATATAGATTGGGTCTGTCCAAATAGCATGTCTGACTTCTGCATACAGTGGGCTTCCCCCTTTCGGGCAAAGCTTTTGACTTGGCTCGGAAGCTCGAGCTTACCCCATTTTTTATGGGGGATATGGAATGAGAGAAATAAGAGAGTATTTAAAGGACGTAAGAAAGATCCCGAGGTTATGTGGCAATAAAATAATCGAGCTTTGAAAGAAAACTGGAAAACTTTCTTCTTCAAAAATGAGACCATGTCTCTAAGGGAAAGGAGGATTTTGCGGAGCTCGGGGAGAGGAACTTCCAGGACCTAGACATTACAACCAACCCACGGGATGGTGTCAAGTGGATACCCCCCACACAAAAGTGGGTTAAGTTTAATTTTGACTGGGCAGCTAAAGGAAATCCGGGGCTGCGGGAGCGAGGAGGAGTTTTGAGAAATGAGGAAGGAAAAGTGGTCCTTGCCTTTGCGAAACCTTTGGGAACTCAAACAAATCATTTTGCGAAGCCCAGAGCCGCATGCGAGCAATGAGAATTGCCGGACTTGAGGGTTATAAGGAAGTTATCTTTGAAGGGGATTCGCTTAATATAATCAAGGCAATTAAGGAGGATAAAGACCCCAATTGGACCATATTGGAGCTTATCCTAGAAGCAAAGATTCATAAATCTCATTTGGTTAATGCCCGAATCCAACACACCTTCGCGAGAAGGGAACCGAGCGGCGGATCTAATGGCAAATATTGCGGTTTCTGTTGGGGAGATGCAAATTTGGAAGGATAACTTCCCTCAAGATCTATTGGTGTTGGCTGCTAGAGATGAGCTAAGATCAAACCTGTTAGAGCATCAGGAGATCAGAGGGGCTGATGATGAGTAATCCGATAGATGGAATTAGGCGGAAAAGGCATCCCATTTGTTTGGGGCACGGGAGGTGACAAGTGTACGATATGACAACCTAGTGTTAGTAAGTGCTAGGTGTTGTTTGGTTTTTGTTTTATCCTGAATAGTCAAGCGACAAGTATAGGACTTTGGACTCTAAGTATGGCTTAATGTGAGTCTTAGAAAGATCCATTTTGTATTTTGATTATACGGGCTTGATGCTAGAACCAGCCCATTTTGACTTTGTAAAAGGTTTGTGGACCTTATAACCACCTCTACCTTATACCAAAAAAAAAAGAATCAGCATATGGGTTGAAGAAAAGGGAAAAAGAGCAAAGGGGCAAGTGGGTTTTAAGCCCAAGTACTCAACTTTTGATCACTATATCATGCTTAGACATACAGTGGAAAAAATATGGAACAAAAAATAGGACATTTTCTATTGTTTTGTAGACTTCAAAAAGGCATTTGACACAGTGCCAAGGAAAAAATTATGGGGCAAAATGGAAGAGCTAGAGGTTCCAATTCACTACAAGGTAGCAGTTCACAAATTATATGAGCATGTAAAGGCTAGAATCATAACGCAAGAAGGGTTATCTAAATGTTTTGGGAGTGACATAGGCATCAAACAAGGTTACCCTCTATCTCCGAACCTTATTTGGGTTGTACATTGATAAGTTAGAAGAATGGATAAACAAATTTGGGGGAGAGGGTGTGCACTTAGCCAAATATGTGGTAAAACTCCTCATGTATGCAGACGATGTAATTCTTGTGGTCAAACTAGCCAAAAATCTAGAAGATCACCTTCGAGCTCTAAAACTCTTTTGTAAGGAAGTTGGGATGACGGTGAACATGAGCAAAACAAAAGTCATGATTTTTTCATAAAAAAATAAGAAGCAACAGTTCGAATTTCAATTTGCAGGAGAGCCTCTTGAGGCAGTGATAGAATACAAATACTTGGGCATAGACTTCTATAACAAGCTCAATTGGAATACATGTTGGATGAGAAGAACTCAAAGTGGTTGAAAAATGCTATATGCACTTCAAAATATGTGCAGGAATGTCGAGTTGTGGGATTGGAAGACCACCAAGGTCGTATTTGGCCTATTTGTTACACCAGGTTTGTTGTATGGCTGCGAGGTGTGGGCTAGTGGCACGACAAATACAAAATGGAGGTAAATAAAAAGGATTCAAAAATGTCTAACCACATATTTTCTCAAAATTAAGGCCATAACCCCTTATGAAATTATTCTAGCTGAAAATAGAATGATCCCTTTAGAAGCAACTGCTATGACCAAGCTATTATGTTACTTGAAAAAAACAGAAAAAAAAAATAGTAAAAAACAATAGATGGCCTAGGGCAGCTAGAGACGAAGAGTTGCATGGGCAGAAGAACACATGGATGAAACAAAATCAGAGATGAATGAAACATTGGAAAATCAACATAAATGAATGCCCAAATTTCAACAAAGACATAAAAAACTATGCGAATGAAAAGTTTAGAAGTGGAAAAATGCAAGCAGGAAAAGACAATATTATGTTGAAAAGTTTAACCCGACGTATGACCACAAGGAAAAAGCGTATATAGGCGTTGAAATCAAGTGGAAGGAAAAAATCCTCATTGCTCAAATAAGGACTAGCTCTCATAGGCTTAGATGTGAAACAGGGAGATGGACAATGCCCAAGGAAAAATGGGAAGAAAGGATATGTACCCTATGCAACACAGGGGCAAGAGAGACAGAGGAACACTTCATCTATAAATGCTTGAGTTTTTCGAACATCCGTGACAAATACAAATAAACGCTTGGAAAAGGGTCTATTGTAGAGTTATTTGAAGATAGTAAAATAATAAAAGTTAGGGAGTTACTAACCCAAATCAGCAGAGAAGGAACAACCTTCTCAAGGATATTAAGGGTCATATGATTTGAGTAGTTGTGCTTCCATGTTTGGGGTCCCATAGGCCATGTTTGGGTCTCGCAGACATAATTAAAATATTTCATTTCATTTCATATTGTTTTTTTAATTGGTTATATAGGATTGAAACGGGTTTCATCTGCAATACATTACTATCATAATGGTATCTGTGTATCGTTTGGCAAGATTTGAACTTGGGCCTCTTCTTTTTAATATTAGGAATTTAACCGATTGAGCTATTACCATTTGATTTTTTAATAAGTTTACACAAGTTTTTATGAGGGATCTTGGTCCCCTTGTTATAGTTAATATTGTTTTATTAATTAGATGAAATTAGAATAAAATTTATTTTTTTATAGGTTATATAGGATTTTAACAGTTTAACTTGTATTATATTATCATCTAGTAGTATTACAATAGCTTGGATATATATTTATTATTATTATTATTCATAGGGGAGTTGGTAACATCCACAGTCCTTTTCTACTACCAAGTAGGGTTCAAATCCTAGGGTTGTTCCCAACAACACCTATTTTAACTTATTTTATAACCCGATGTGAAGAGGACCACCGGTCGCTTGAGATTGATATCATCATCATCGAGTTGGTGCACACTCAATAGATTCAGGTCAAACTACTACCCTTGCAAACAGGCATACCCCTAGGGTTTGAACCTAGGTCTCTTCTTGGTAAGCACCAAAACTTACCAATCCACCTAACCCCTAGGAACTTAAATATGTTGTTATGTTAATTATGTTATTTGAAGAGGTTGAAAAGCAGGACATATCAAGGGTCACCTGTGAATTAAACTTGGGTAATCCTTTTCTACTAACAATCAGGGTTCAAATCTTAGGGTTGTTCACAACTCCTATTCCACCTCGTTGTTTTATAACCCGATGTGAAGAGGACCATTGGTTGCTCGATATTGATATCATCGTCATCGAGTTAGCGCACACTCAACAAATTCAGGTCAAACTACTATCCTTGTAAATAGGCATGTCCCTAGGGTTTGAATCTAGGTATCTTCTTTGTAAGCACCAAAACTTACCAACCCACCTAGCCCCTAGGAACTTAAATATGTTGTTATGTTAATTATGTTATTTGAAGAAGTTGAAAAGTGAGACATATCAAGGGTCACTTTTCCCGTGAATTAAACTTGGGTCTTTGTTAAGAGATTTCAATGACTTGCCATTGTGGTGTCCCATCAAGACTTGATATTATTTATATATTGCTTGCCAAGATTTGAAACTGGGTCTCCTTAAATCTTAAAAAATCTGGATTGGAATAGAATTTAATTATATTAAAGTCAAGTATTTGTATCATTTTGCATCTTTTAATTGATTACATGAAATTGAAACAAAATCTACCTCTATATTATATCAAACCCACATATTGTTATTACAGCAGTTTAAGAATTATGCATGTACTGTATGGTATGTTTTAAACCTAGATCTTCTCCTTATAAACTATACTTTTTTTTAAGATTTGGTTAGTGTAAGAAACCCCTATGACCAACGCTTAGGGTAGTTGGGAGCAGTTGGACATCCCCATCCCACCATGACTTCTCATAAGGGAAAGAGTTGAGCTTATCAACAGGAAATTTAACACTGCCACACACATGCTATGGTTTGAAATTTGGACCTCCCAAAGAAGAGTTAAAACCCGAACCATTGCATTGTCCCCTTGGGACAAAACTTTGGGGTAGAAAGAAACCTCTAGAGCCGCTCTTAGATGGTCGATAGTGTCATCCCATCCAGGTATACCACTATCTAAAATAAAGCCATAGGAGATTTTTATACCTACTCATATGTCATGTTTGTATAGGTATTCGAACTCGAGACCTCTCAAATGGAGGGAGTTGTTCGTAATCACCAACGCGCCACTCTTGCAAGTCCTTATAAATTATACATGTATTGTATGGTAAGTGTGGAACCTAGGTCTCCTCCTTGAAAGTTAAGGAATATGGTCAATTAAGCTAATTTCATTTGCTTATATACTTTCATTTCTTTATTTTTTAATCTATAAAGTAAAATTATGTTTATTGTCCTTGTTGGGACAACACAGTGGTTAGGGTTTTGGGCTCTCTTTTGAGAGACCTAGGTTCAAACCATAACATGGTGTGTGTGTTATTGCGATGGTATTTGGTTCTTATAATGGGAAATAAACCATAGTAGGGTATATATATATACATATCAATTTTATCGTTTAAGCTCAGATGGTGAAATTATGAATTGGTAAAGCTAGGGCAATTGTTTTTTTAAACAAATAATCTTGCAAGAGTCATATTTTGGTGTAGAGTTATCTAATTCAGATGATTCTTGTGCCATTTTTTACGGATTTTGAAAAGCTTTTAAATGAGTGGTCAATTGAAAGAATTAAAGCATATGACCATGTGAAGACGATCATTCAAAAATAGGGTAATGTTAAGGCAAAATTTTCTAAAATTGTCTCATCTTTTAGAAGTCATATCTTTGTTAAGGGTTATCCAATTTAGATGATTCTTGGACTAATTTGTGTGGACTTTGAAGAACTTTAAAATGAGTGGCCATATGAAGGAATTCAAGCAATATTGAGGGAAATACAACCTTGTGAAGTCAGCTATCCAGAACAAGGGTAGTGACGATTTTGCATGTCACAAAAAATTAAATTGCAAATATCTATTAGTCAGGGCTCAGATAACGGGAGGAGCAATGGAGGGTTAGGGCATCAATGAGGCAAGACATTATGTCTAGGAATAAATATTTTTAGCTAAGTCTCCTTTTTTCCTTCTTTATCTTAGTATTTTTGCATGCAAATTTTATCGAATATTATAATCACTATAGGATATTCTAGTAATTTTTAGTGGATTTTGAGTTATAGTTCCTTCCCATGGACTTATTTATAGATAAATCCTTAGAATCATCTCTAGAAATAGATTTTATTGAGAGCCTCATAGAGAAGTGATTTGTGTTGCTCTAAGATACAACAATTTTTGGTAATTTAATAGATCTTGGTCAAGCACTTTAGCCTTGAGAAAATGGATTGATAGGAGTTGGAAGTCTTTAGGAGTAAGTCTATCCTTTCTTCCCAAAGGTTTATTCTTAGCCATTTTTTGTTCCAGGTAGAAAAGAGATAGAATCTTAAAGAGGGGTCCTTGTTTTATGGGAAGAGCAAGACTCTTCCTTACCCGCTAGTATGAAGGCTTTGCACTTGGAAATGTAAATCTAACTCTAGTACCAATCTAGGTTAGGATGTATGGGTCTCTCAATGAATTTTATGAAATGGATGCCTTTAAGGCAATAGACAACACTCTAGGAGAATACCTTGAGATTTTAGAAATTGCAAAAGATGGATTCTTGGCTATTTATGCTCGGATATTGATCATGAATCATAGAAGTAAATCTTTATCAAAATTAATCATTCTTAAGTATGGGGTAAGTTATAGATCCAAACCATGAACTATGAAAATATATGTTTTAGATATACAAGATGTCATGAGGTGGGGCACATTAAGAGATCATGCCCTAAGAAGATTCCAACAGAAACATATGTAGAAAATCGCAAGAGAAATTTACAATTGGACATGGACGAGGATGGTTTTCAACTTCCCAAAATAGATCTATAAAAATGAAAGTAAATAAATAGTGGAGACCAGTAAGGAGGGATATTGGAAGAAATACTTTTTAGGCTTGAGCCTATAAAGAAAAATAATATCAGATCTTAGAGGACACAATACAACAGGTTCAAAATATTAATAAGGATTTGTCTATTCAATGTGATCCTGATTTATGGAAGAACATTCCTAATGAACCTAAGGAATGTGTCTCATCATATTTTGAAGACTCTCTTGAAGTACCATGCACCATTCAGGAGAATAAAATTGGTAGATAAAATGTAGTGTTAGATGTTAATACCTCTACCATTAACAAGGAAATACAAAAAATGAGCAGGACAAGTCAAAAGTTTTTATAGTAGAGCCAAGAGAAGATGACTCTAATGAAAAATAAAATTGTGAAAGAATATTGAGGAATAGAATAATAAGATCTACTTTTGATATAGGCAAAGAAAAAAGAGGAAACCCCTCAACTTATTAAGCTAGATCTAGGGAAGCAAGATAAAACATAGAGAAAGGAACAAAAACTAAGTTTGTTGAACTTCTTTTTACCAAAAAACAAAATGATACTGGTCATTTGCAGGTGGGACCAGTAGCCCCTAACGAGACATGATTACCATCTCATGGAATATAAGGGGTGCTAACTCCCCCTCAAAACATAGGTGTACTAGGGACCTCTATTTAAGTAATAAGCCATATATTCTTTGTATATATGAAGCTAAAATGATAAAGGAATAAGTTTCCAAAACTATGAAAGTAATATGGATGAGATGTGAATGGGATGTTGGAGATTCTAATGGAGCAACAAGAGGAATTCTAACATGTTGTAATCTTATTAGAACATCATGTGTAACCATTCATAAAACCAGGTATTAGAAAGCCTCTTTAGTCACATGCTACTTGGAAAATATTCATGTCGTCCTTATCAATGTCTATGGACCTACACCTCACTCAAGAAGACTATAAGATAATTGGCTAGATGAAGGGACTTGTGCTAAATTTAATACCTTGACAAGAATTGGTTTAGATTATTGGATAGTAAGAGTTAAAATGGTGGTAAGTGAATTCAAAAATATCATATTTTAAAAATGAGCACATGTGGGAAAAACATCCTCAATTTGTTGATATGATAGCACAAACATGGAAATATTCATGAAATGGTGGGTTGTATGCACTTCCAAAACAAATTAAACCAATGACATCTAGATCAAAAGAAGGGAACAAGAATGCTTTTGGAAACATGTTTTAAAAGAAAGAACTAAAAGATAAAAATTCAAATTGTCAAAAAGGTGATCATAATAGTCCAAGCTTGAAGGAAAGGTAGTTGCTTAGTGAATATCATAATATTTTAAGTAAGGAAGAGAAATTTTGGAGATTAAAGTCGACATAAACTTGTTTAAAAGGAGATAAAAGTATAAAAAAATTCATAGGATGGAAATAGTACACAAATCAACATCCAAAATTAGTAGAATTAAGTGAATAGAAGGGGTTTGGATTGAAGACCTAAGTGAAAACATAAATGAGGTAAGGTTTTTTTACCAAAATATTCTAGGATCGAAGGATTTTGAAGTTCTTAATGATAAACTACTACAAGGAGTACCTTCAATTATAACATATGAAGACAATAGGAAACTGATGGAGCCTATTACCAGGAAGAAGTTTATTTAGCTCTTTTCTATTTTGATAAGGATAAATCCCCGGGTCCAAATGGGCTCTCTATGACATTCTATCAACATAATTGGGATATAGTGCAGGATTATTTATTGGTGGTAATGGAGCAGTCTAGGGTAAAATAATACATACCTTATAAAATAAATACAATACATCTTACCCTAATTCCAAAAAAGAAGGATGCAAAATTGTTTGATTCATTTAGGCCCATAAGCTTGTAATATGGCATATAATATTATCTCCATAGTAATGGTGAATTGGTTAAGACTCCTGTTAGACAAAATTATTTTAGAAGAGCAAGGAGAATTTGTGAAAAAAAGACAAATTTTGGATGGGATCATAGTAGCTCATGAAGTTATGCATTCAACAACTTCAAGAAAAGAGAGCAATGATCTTAAAACTCAATATGTGTAAAGCCTATGACAAGTTAAATAGGATTTTTGTTAGTAGTTTTAGAAAAGTTTGGATTTGGGAAGAAATGGTTCAAATGGATTAAAGCTTGTGTCTCTACAGATTTATATTCGGTGTTGGTCAATGGGTTAATAATAGAATCCTTGAAAGCCAAGAGAGGTCTTAGATATGGAGATCCTCCATCACCATATATGTTCATTGTTATGATAGAGGTATTAGGTAGGAACTTGAAGAAGGCTAACAAATATGGGCTAATAAATGGACTTAAGGCTAGTAATAACATCGACAACATCACCCATCAACAATTTGTAGATGATACAACCCTTTTTGGGAGGGCAAGGATAAATGAGGCTAGAGCTTGGAATAACTTATTAAAGGAACACAAAAGAGCGTCAGGGCAAACATTTAATAATACAAAACTGAAATTTTACTTCTTAAACACCCCAACTAGAATCAAAGCAGGGATATAAATATCACTTCAAATTGAGGAGGCAAATTTACCATCAACTTATCTAGGGATTTCCTTATTTGAGGGGAGAACGAGGATTGAATTATGGGATCTAGTTATAAATAAAGTTTCTAATTAACTACAAACATGAAAAGGTAGATGGTTATCATTAATAGGAAGAATGCAACTAATTAAATCAATCTTATAGGCCATTCCAACATATAATATGTTCTTGTATCCTATGCCAAAATCGATAGAACAAGTTTAATCTATTAGGTGATCATTTTTATGGTTAGGATTACATGATAAGAGATAATTTGGTGAAATGGATCAAGGTGTGTGATGATAAAACTATGGGAGGTCTTGGTTTAAGACTTCTTACAGATGCAAACTTAGATCTTAAGGAAAAAGTGATTTGGATATTGTACTAAGAGAGTCAAAGACAATGGACAAGAATTCGTCTAAGTAAATATGTTGAGCCCAATGACCCAAGCTTAATATTTACTACACTCTCACTGCTAATGGTTTTGGTCTATGGAATGGTTAAAAAAATCAATTGATTTAGTGATTAAATGTCTAAGATGGGTGGTGGGAACTAGAGAAATTTATTCTCTTGAATGGATAATTGGTGTGATATAGAACCCCTCAATTGAGATCAAAATTTTAAACCATGGACAAGATTATTTCAAGATAAATATGGTAATAGGATTTCAAACATTATGTACAAGGATCAAGAAGGAAGATGCAAATGAAAAGAATATGTTTTTACAATTATACAAAACATTCATGTTAGGAGGCAGTTGAGTAAAAAGATGACAACAATAATTATTCAGATGGAAGCCAAGGATAAGTTGATTTGGGAGTTGAATAGCTAAAGAAAATACACAACAAGAAATGGATATAATGTAAAGCACAAATAAAATAGGAATATCACAAGAATATGGAGAGATATTTGGGATACTTTAAGCATTCCTAAAGTCAAAATGTTTGTTTGACTAGTAGGTCATAGAAGAATTTTATCTTGGGATAAACTTATCATTAAAAGGGGTTTTCATGGCCCCTCATAATGTGTTCTTTGTAAAAAATAGGAGGAGAGTATGGACCATCTATTGGAACACTACTCAATAGTCTAGAAATTTTGGTAATGGATTTTTAATATATTTAATAAATGCATGGTGATGAATGGCAGAATTGAAGAATGGTTAGAGTGATGGCAACACACTTTTAAAAACGAGACTTTACAAACAATCTAGGATATATCAAACTATATAATATTTTGGCCTATATGGCTAGAAAGGAATAGATAAGTATTTAAAGGAAATAAAAGCAATTTAGAGGTAATGAAAAGGAAAAATTGTTTAGCCATAGAGGAGTCTAAACCAACCCTATCAACTCACCCAATCCCTAATCTTGAAGTAGACAACCTTGATATATGGAGTTAAGTCATTAAATGGAATTATGATTTTGGGTATAGGAGAAACAAAAAGAAGATAAAGAATATAGAGTGGAAATCACTAGATGTGGAGTTGGTCAAGTTGAATTTTTATGGAGCATATAAAGGAAATCCAAGACTAGCAAGAGGATGAGGAATAATTGGAAATGATAGAGAGGTTTTGTCTCATTAAACTTCCAATAGTGGATTTAAGACAAATAATAAAGTTGAAGCTTGGATGGCTTTGAAAGGGTAAAAAATATGCAAACAAATGAATTGAAATAGAGTATGGATGGAAGGTGATTCACTAATAGTAATAAATGCAATTTTGAGGATATCAAAAGGTCCATGGAACATATAAAAGATAATTATGAAAATACAAGACCTTGTTATAAAGTTTGAAGAAATTAGGTTTACACAACGTTAAGGGAAGGACAAATTTGTGCAAATAGGCTAGTCCAATAAAGGGGTTTTAATTGAGGATCATGAAGTTAAATTCTCTTTTCCATGGTTAGAGGAAGTAGAAAGTTTAGCTGAAGTTGACAATAAAATTTTGATTGCCTGAATCAAATAATGTTTACGATCTATTTTAATGTTTTCATTGAATATTTTATTTATTTTATAACATTAATGTGTTTTCATATAAACTATTTATTACAAATTTTGTGGTTGCACTTATGCTTCAGGAAGGAAACTATCAATCTAGATCTAGCAAAGCAGACTATGATAGTATGATGTTTCTGAAATAATACTCTACTAAGATACAATGCATATACAATAGAGCTAGAGTTTTGGTATTATGAAGGTTACTATAGAAAAATGTCATGAAGAAGGATGTTAAATTCTGAAATATTTGTATTCACGTAGAAAATTAAAGATCTAGAAAATGAAAATCAAGAATTCAGACATTTTATGAAAAATGATGAAGGTATCTAGCTATAGCAACTTATAGCAACTCAATTGAGATGTGAATTGAATCTATTTTTAAAGTCTCAAGCTCTAAAGGAGATATTTGTGATTTATCAAGGGTGGGGGACTCGAGGACAACCCCTTGTTCACCAAAAGAAAAAATTCTATCATTTATATTATTTGGTCTCTTCTATCATGTATTTTGAGGAGTTGGTGTGAGGTAATCCTTAATTATGTTCTAATCATTTTTGCTCTCTCATTAATATTTACATTTATATGTGATGGTGTTCATACTTGGGGTTGAACTCAACAAGGTAGTGTTCATCTTTCTTCTTCTTTATTTTTGTAAATAAAGGGGTAAAAAGTTATTGATAAAAAAGACAAGATTACAGAGTACAGTGAAGCCCCCAACCAAGACTCAAATAAACAACAAAACAGGCTAAAACCACCAGATATGGTCAAAAATCGAATAAAACAACAAGAACAAACCACATTAAGTCTAGATATCCTTGTGGATCAACTCCCAGAGATGTTGAGAGTCCCCAATTGGGAGACTCCCAGTTATCCATAATCCAAGGACCCGAAAGCTTAGAAGCCCTTTTGGCCAAATAATCAACAACCCCATTCCATTCCCTTGGTATGTGCACAAAGGAGATAAATTCGAACTCTTCACTAATTATGAGAATCTTAATGGCCATAGGGGCCAACTGCCAATTAACATCCTCCAACGTTTTGTTATTTAAAATATTAACCAAAATTTGAGAATCGGACTCGTAGATGCTCCTGTTCCAACCAAGAGAAAACCCTCTCTGCAAGACCTCAAGAATTGTAAGAGATTTTATAAATTTGTTGGAGTGAACACCTTTATAAATGGAAAAGAAAAATATGACCATGCCAACAGAGTCTCTCCCAACACCGTCAATTCCAACATGTCCAAGATTACCCCTAGACGACCCATCAGTATTAATTTTTAAAACTCCTCCAGGGGGCGGCCTCCACCTACCATCTCTTTGAACTTTATTGATGAGCTGGGGAACCCTGATAGGGCAATAAGAGTTCGCACCAACCCTAAAGATCCCAAGGGCCTATCATACCTTCTCCTCCCTAGAGTCCAAAAGAGGATCCACATCACATTTGCTATGGATAGTTTCTTGAACCATACACAAGATCCTTTGCCATATCTGTTGAACAACCAAATGTCTACCCTGAAAGATGCGACGGTTCTGTTTGAGCCAAATATGCCAGATGATGCAAGAAGGGCCCAAATTCCAAGCCACCTAGAGGAAGGGGGCATTGGCCGAAGGTCTTCCTAGACTACTCCAAAACTCCACCAAGGAGAGCACATGAAAACAAGGATGGTTCCAAGCACTCCACCAATGGTGCCAAATGTCTTTGGCAAGGGAGCATTAGAAAAATAAATGAGAAGAGCCATCTTCATTATTCCCAAAAATGACAAAAAGAGGGACCCTGAAATCCCCTCTTCTTCATGTTATCCCAAGTGAGGCATTTATTACGAGCGACCAACCAGAGAAATAAGTTACATTTAGGCCAAGAAAATTTGGTCCATACCTTTTTCCACCATGTGACAGGGAGGCTTCCAAACTTTTGCATATCAAGAACCTAATAACCATAGGCTATAGAGTAGGTTCCCTTAGGATTACGGTTCCAAGCCAAAATATCTTTACCCCTCAACAAAGAGCAGGGCTTCCATGCAAGAATAAGAGCAAGCACATTTTTTTTCTCGTCCAATCCCCCTTGGGGCCATTCCTATGGATCTTTCCACTTGTACATCTCTAGATTACCAAAAGGTTGGATTCTTTTAAAGTCCTCCATATGAGACTAACCCGCTTCCAAGAAATAAACACTTAGGGAACATAACTTGGGATATTGAGTCAATATAGGAGGGTGGCCATCCCAAAAATCCTCCCAAAAAAGAGCATCTGATCCCCGATTGCAAATCCAAAACAAATCCTACTTAATTAAATTAGCCCTTCTTTTCAGAGTATCCTAGATAACCAAACCTTTCCCAACCAAGCTAACTTTAGGGATCTCAGCCTCAGAAATACCTCTCAAGTACTTACAAGATAATATTTTAGCCCAAATCTGATCTTGAGAAGTACACCATCTCTAGTAGAGTTTCACAACCAAATCCTACCTAGAAAGAGTCGTCTGTCGCAACCCAAGGCCTCCATCTTGAACCGGCCTACAAACAAAATTCCACCTAACCAAACTCTATTTAGATTAAGCAAGTTTTCTAGACCACAAAAACTATCTTGATAAAGCATCCATGTCCTTGATAAAATAAGAGGGAGTTGTTTGCACAAAACACTTGTAAATGGGTAAAGCTTGAACAACAAATTTTAAAAGCAACACTCTACCCACAAAGGAGAGCCATCTGACGGTCCAGTGATTCACCTTTCCTCTAAAATTATCAAGCATAGACTGCTAAGAAGATCTAGGCAGAGGATGAGACGAAATCGGAATACCAAGATCATTGAAGGGGGAGTCCAGACCTAGAATCTTAAAATTCTAGCAATCCTGGCTTGAATAAGAGGAAGGGTATTGAAGAAGAAAATAGAAGACTTATCCTCATTAATCAACTACCCTAAAGCACCAAGATATATATAAATAGACCATATAATGTTACCAACTTCCCTGGTAGTGGCAACTCCCAACAAAGTTGTATCATCAACAAATTAAAGGTGGGAAAGAGGCGGTGAACTGCTATCCCACTTCCAACCCTGAATGAGACCATGCCTAACCTGAGACTTGAGCAGTCTTCCCAACCCTTATGCCATAATAATAAACAAATAAGGAGATATAGGATCTCCTTGCCTCAATCCCCTCGAGGTCTCAAACAGCTCCGACAACTCTTTATTAACAAGAACAGAGAACGAGGAAGAAGAAACACAACTCATCACCCATCTAATCCATTCCTCCTCAAAGCCAAAAGCAGCAAGAACTTTATGAAGAAAGGAAATTTGAGCCGATTATAGGCTTTGGCCATGTCTAGCTTAATGAACATAGATTTCTCCTTAGAAGTTTCCATCAAGTGAATAACTTTCATAGCAATAACAAACCCATCCAGGATTTGTCGACCAACAACAAACCCACCTTGCTCCTCAAATATGATTTTGCTCAACCATATCTTTAGCCTCTTAGTAATTATTTTTGTAGTGATATTATACACAAAATTGCAGAGAGCAATAGGCCTAAACATATCTAGAGAATTTGCTCCCTCTTTTTTGTGAATAAGCCCCACAAAGGTAGCATTTACGGCCCTTAACATCTGTTTGTTATTTTGGGACTCATGGACCACCTCCAAAAGATCAAATTTGATTACCTCACAAAATCCCTGATAAAACTCGATCAGGAATCCATCCGGACCCGGGGCTTTCTCTTTTTTTTAATATTGAATACAACATTTTCCAACTCCTCAAGGGAAATTGGGCCCATCAAATGCTCATTCATCTATCTAGAAACAATCGAGAGAATACAATTTAGAATAAGCTTTTCATCCTCATCATATGAGAGGAAGTCCTCCTTGAAGAGAGAGGAAAAATACCTCCTGGTCTCTTATGAAATATCCCTAAAATAAGAGATAAGGGCACCCTGAGAATTCACAAGAGAGGAAATCAGGTTATCATACGATGAGCCTTAACTGAGTTAAGAAAAAAGGTCGTGTTCCTATCCCCTTCGTGAAGCCAATTCACTAGAGATTTTTGTTTCTAAAAAAATTCTTCCCTCAACTCCCATTCAGCAAGTTCTTTTGCAACCGTAGATTCCTCAAAGAGAAGCTCCTCCATGAGTCCATGATCTCTAATCCTCCTTGAAGCTTCTTCCACCTTCTTAAGGACCATCAACTTAGCCAAGGAAAGGTTCCCAAAATTTAGACTATTCCACCTCTTCAATCTTTGCTTAACAAATTGTAGTCTCTTCATAAAGGAATACATAGCGGTGCCATGAGAAGTTTTGCCATTGGTCCACCAACCTCGCATGAAATCATAAATCTTAGGATCCCGAAGCCACATGAGTTGAAACTTAAAGGAAAAATTCTTCTTTAGCCCAAACTCAAGAGAAGAGAGTTTGATATTCCAATGATTAGATTCCCTACCCTCTAGAATCACATAACTAAAGCTTCTGTTATTACCAATCCAAAGACTAGAGATTGAAAACCTATCCAGTCTCTCTGAGATGGACTCTTCTCCACATATTCTATTGTGCCAGGTAAATATTCCATTATCCGACTTGATGTCAACCAAGTTTAGGGCCCGAATACGAGCACTTAAGATAGAAGAAAAAGGCTCAAGACAATTAACTCCACCATGTTTCTCCTCTAGACCTGTGATAGAATTGAAATATTCATCTAAAATCTATGGGTACAAAGGAGCCAAACTTCTCACAAAGCCAATGTGCTCCCACAAATTTACTTTACCATTGTAATGAATAGGAGCATACACATTTGTAAGTAAGATGGTTTCACCAGATTCATTATCATGTTTGATCATCAAAATAGAACATCTATTGGAAATCCAATTAAGAGGAGAGATCTTAACCAGATCGCATAAACAAGCAACGCCACCAGCATATCCACATGCGCCAATATAATGGTATTGACCCCTTTTCCACAACTTGAGAGCAATATTGAACATACTATCAGTAGCCAATCCATCTCAATCAGCCCATACTCCTGCCATTACTATGCTAAACCCTAGCTCTTTTTCTTATATGGCACCCTACAATTGAATCCACCCTCTTTCTTCTTCTTTCTTTGTTCTTACATAGTTGTCCTGATTATTTTTTTGTAATTAAATTTTGGATTCTTATTCTTATTTAAGCATTTTCATTTGTTTTTTTGTTTTTAATTATATGTGAGTTCTATTAATGGTCACTCCCATCAAAATAGTAAAACATTACATTTATGGCCAAGTTAATTAAATTATTATTTTTTGGCTGGATAATAATGGGTTATACTTAGGCCCCTCACCCTTGAAAAATTACAACTCTCTTCTTTAGAACTTGTGAGTTAACAAATAGATACACTTATCATCTCAATTGAGATGCTATAGCTAGAAAAATACATCATTTTACATAAAATGTTTGAATTCTTGATTTTTCTGCATCTTTTCAATTTTTTGTATGAATACAAATATTTTAGAATTCAGCATCCTTCTTTACAATTTTCTATACCAACCTTCACAATACCAAAACTTAACCTCTACTTTTTGATGCATTGCATCTAAGTAGAGTAAATTTTCCAAAACATCGCACTATCACAGTTTGCTTTACCAAATTTGGATTTATAGTTTCCTTCAAGAAACACAAGTGCAACCACAAACATTATAATAAATAGTTCATATGAAAATACATTAATGTTATAAAAGAAAACATATATTACCAATGAAAAACATTAAAGTAGATCTTAATCATTATTTGATTAAGACAATCAACATTTTCTTGTTAGCTTCAACTAAACTTACTACTTCCTCTAACCATGCAAAGGAGAATTTAACCTCACAATCCTCAATCAAAACCCCTCTATTAGCTAGCCTATCTGCATATTTGTTTTCTTCCCTTAATGCATGCGTAAACCTTATTTCTTCAAACTCTTTAGCAAGATATTGAATTTCCACAATTATCTCTTGTATGTTCCATGGAGCCTTTGCTTTCCTCAGAATTGCATTTATTACTATGAGAGAATCACCTTCCATCCATACTCTATTCCATTTCATTTGTTTACATATTTGTAACCCTTCTAAAGTTGCCCAAGCTTCAACTTCATTATTTGTCTTAAATACACTATTGAAATCTTAATGAGACAAAATCTCTCCTCTATTATTTCTAATTATTCCTCCTCCTACTGGTCCTGGATTTCCTTTAGATACTCCATCAAAATTCAATATAACCCACTCCACACCTGGTGGTTTCCACTTTATATTATTTGCCTTATTTTTGCTTCTCTTGTACCCAACATCATAATTACATTTAATGACTTGACTCTATCTATCAAGGCTATCTTCTTCTAGATTAGGGACTGGGTGAGTTGATAGGGTTGGTTTTGACTCCTCTATGGCTAAACATATCTTCCTTTTCATTACATCTAAACTGCTTTCCTTTCCTTTAAATATTCTTATATTCCTTTCTAGCCATAAAGTCCAAAGTATTGTATCTTTTGATATACCTCATATTGTATAAAAAGTCCTAAGTGGCTTTGTAAAATTCAATGGGAAGGCCATCCATACCTAGGGCTTTATCATTGACCATGCTAAAGGATGTTTTTTTTATTTCTTCAAGAGTATTTGGAAAATCAAGCTTATCCTGAGATTCTTGTCTAAGTTTTGGTGATGTGACATCAATATAATCTTGCATGACCACCCTATGTTCCTCTATCTAGCCTTATGAAGTGAAAAGCTTTTGGTAGAAATTTAAATAAGTTGATTCAATCAACTCGTGATATTTGAAAACCTAGCCATCAATGTCTAGCTAGGAAATTTTCTTATCTCTATATTTTGCTCGAAGAAAGGAGAAGTCCTTGGAGACTTGATCTCTAGTCTTGAGGTAGTGCAATCAAGGTCTTTTTCTTCCTCCTCGGCCTTTACTTCTTAATCTTTCAATTTTTTTACTAAAATACTGACAACCTTCTAGAAAATTTATTTTTCATAACGCTTCTCCTAAAGCTTAATAAGAAGCCCTTTGAGGTATTCTTCATTGCTTACAAAATTATCTCTTTTAGTTTGGGCAATTTGCTTACCAAAATTATGGAGGAATAAAGTTACTTGACTTATGTCTCTTTATGATTAGACAATCCATTCTGCATAAGATTTGGGCCCAGGTAGAGAGAACCATAGAGATTTTATACCATTGATATAGGAAGTGCTATTGAGATGTGAGAAATTGAGATGAAATTTGGAGTGAAAAATCCCTTCTATTCTCCTACTTACAAGTATAGGTGAACAAGATAGAGTGGAAGTCCAAACAACCAGGGTTCAGGATAGCTTGAACCAATAAGGAATTACTTTTCTTAAAAAATAAGGAAGAGTCATAAGAGAGCATGGTCCTATCAAATCATTTGAGGATGTGTGTCTCACCTGCCTTGTGATTGAACCAGGTAGACCAAATTCCTTTGAATTCTTACCTTCTAAATTTATTTGGGTCATATAATCTAAATGTATTTCAAAAGAGTGCTCAAGCTCGACATTTCCTCTTTGTTAGCCTCACTAAGATAAGACTCATTTTATCTTCTTAGCTATCCACCATGTTAAAATTCCCACAAACCAACCATAGGCTATCTAAGAGATTTTTAGAAAGCCATTACCACAACTTGGCTTTTTTCTCAGCATCATTGGGAGCCACTGAGGACATCCAACAATAAGTTATTAACAAAAATATGAATCTAAAGTATCCTATGGTGGGGGTTAGACCCCTGATTGACCACCATATTTGCAAGATGGGGATACACCACCAAGACCTCCAAGGGGGTGTATATGTACCACCATAGAGTATTTTAAAATAGACTCAAGTAAAAATTCAATTCACTAATAATATTTACTTCTTGAAAATAAAATTATCCTTTTTATAAAAAATCCTTAACAATTTATTTCTTATTCGGGTTAGATAGACCCATAACATTCCATGATAGATAACTTATCTAATTCATTAACATTATTCAGGGGTGTTGGGAATTGTATCCATATCCTCTCATTCAACTTCACCATCACCCTAGAGTACCTCAAACCTATTAAGTGAGCAAGAGCACTACCATTCAATAAGTTTAGATATTTCCCTAGCAAAATTGGGGATCTTCTTTGTTGTTATGACCGCCCATGAGCAGGCCAAAGCAAGTCGATAACTTGGGATGAGTATGCCTTTGTACATTCACACAAATAAAGCTCAAATATAATCCAGAGGCTTGCCAAGATTGGGATCTAGAAGGTTTCATTAGACTTGAGGAACTAGTCACTTTAGACTTGGTAATTACTATTTTCCTTTTTGATTGTCCTAGTTGAAATAATCGTGCATGGTTTGGCTCGATTGGGGGCCTTCTAGAGTTTTTACAAGACCTACTCCTTATTATGATGTGATCTTTAGGTGCACTTGAACTCATGAGCAAAGGGATGTAAGAGATAAAAATAAAAATATCTCAATAAAAGGAAAACCTAAGCTATCGGGGTGGTAATGCACCAAACATGCCTAAATATTATGTGCCATTAGTGAACACTTTCTCTCATCGATATAGATAAGCCCAAATGAGAGTTACCAACACATATGTGAATAAAGAGATGGGTCAGAGCATGGAAACCACACATGGCTACCCAAAATATTAATGCATGCCTCCCACACACATGCAAATAAAACCCAAGACTCAGTTAAAAACTACATACACATACACACATATAGAAATAGGTCAACATGAGAGCCACAAATGGCTAGTCAAAAAACTGATGCAAGCCTCCATATAAATATATGCAAATATTTTTTACAAGAATTTTTTCAAAAACGAGGGTTTGATTTGCCCACAAGCCGCTCAGGAGCTACCTGCTCTATAGAAATAAATGAAAGGAAAGCTTAGAAAATATTACAAATGTAAATTTGTTGATCGCTTTTACAATCTAGACTACTGTTATTTATAAAATACAAGGAGGTTTCCCCTCCAAAATTGTAGGTGACTTTGACTCTTTTAACTACCTTTATTGGGGATTATAAAAATCGAATGTGGATATCCTCCACCATATATTGTGTCAGTCTGGAGTTGCCATTGTTGTAGGTGCCATCTATTCATTTTTAATGTATCATCTACTTGTTCCTACGATATCAAGTTGAAGCATCTTTGGTAGATGACTCCATATTTTCCTAGTAACGGTGCACCATTCTAGCTCAATTACTAATTCTAGGAGTTTGTGCACCATTACTCACATTTTCTTCTTTTTTGTTCCAATAAGTTCTCATTTGTTAGAGCAATTGATCGTCCCTTTGGAACTTCTCCCTCCTCTTCTTTCAGAGGTTTTACATGATAGCACTCGCTTATCAAAACTTTTGTACTCTTTAGTTTTTAAAATATTTTGAAGTCTTGCTGGTAGCTTTATCAAACGTTTCTTTCTACCTTTGTCTCACTTCCCCAAAAACCTTCAATTATCCTTTGTTCACACTTCCTCCTTCAAAAATCATACCAACTTATGCCCTTGATCAAATGTTTTCCTTGTCTTCTTTTAAATCAGGGTCCTTTGGAGTCCTATATAGTATGAACTATAGATGATGATATTTAGTTTACGAGATCCAATATATCTTCATGTTAGCAACTCTGCTATCATCTTGACTTGTCCCTCCTATTGGATGTGTGGTTGGTACAGAGAAGCTTCACCTTAGTAACCTTTTGGCTGAACGTAGGGAAGTAGATGTCTCATGAGGTTTCTTGATGTAGAGTTCTCTCAAGTTCTTGTCTTCTTCCCCTAGTTTTTGATTCCCCCTTTGCCATCCCTCACCATCAAATATTATTGTGAAGGTGTGGTGGAGAGATGAGGCATGAGGAGCCTAAGGCCGTGACCCAAACAAATGTGGATGAGAATTAATTTTGATAGCTCATTCATAACCACTGTTTCTATTGAACTTTTGCTTTTAATGGGGCTTTTTCAATTATCACCGAAAAGGCTCATTAGCTACCATATACAACAAAGTTGGTTCAAGCATCACCAAAAGGGCTAGGCAAAATCATTATGGGCCATCATCTTGCAATGGTTTTGTGATTGACTTGTCCACATGGTGTGAGGGTTTTTACACCCATTTTCACCTTTTGGAGACATCTATTTAATGATCTTAGACATGGAATTTCTAAAAGTTGGTGATGGTTGAAATGTGCTTGTCTCTTCTCTAACTTTGCATTATCTCTCAAATGCAACGTGGTTGGAATGTAGTGGATCTTCACTACAATTACTTTGTTGGCTTGAAAAACTAAAGAACTTTTAGGACTAAAAGAATGTTTGGTAGAATTAATGGCTAAAGGAGCTAGTTTAGGGTTTCACTTTCTTGCAACTAATTGGGTCCAAGTATCAATTTCTTTTATTTGAAAATTATTCAAATATTCTTCCACCATAGGACTCACTGGTGGTCGGTTCAACAAAGAGCGGTCTTCGACCTGGTGCTCCATACTTTGGCATTGAAAGGACACATTCAAATGATTAACATATTGAATAGCCTGACAATGAATTTTACTATCAAACCTAAAGTACACTACATTAGTCTTTGGAAAGTGGAATGCATAAATAGATCCTAGGAAACAACTTTGGTTAAAACCAACCAGAAGCTTCCAAATAAATGAATTCTCCAAGTTTCTTTCAAAGTTAAGGGATAAGGTCCTTGAAATGCATGGGCAAACCTAGAAATTTGACCCACATTGGGCAACAAAAATCCATTTCACCATCAATTGTAAATTTAGGGTCATAGTTAGACATGACTAAAAAAGAATTAGAACAAATCCATGTCCTTGTCTCACAAACGACTCTAGCTTAATCGACTGACCCAAGGGAAAAGTAATAAGAACCCCTAGATAGACTCCTAACTTCAACAATTGAAGGCTTAACAGCTCCTATGCCTCCTAGATCAAAAATTATATATGGGCAATCGAGAAAGCTTGACCATCCATAAAACATCTAATAGTAATCTTATTTTGAAAATCTTATAGTACTTGAAAAAATAATTGTAATACACCTCAACCAAAAACTTTGGATTAAAAAGAAAAAAAAAAAAACTTATAATCATTACTTCTTATAGCATTTTAAACATAACTTTCTTGAGTTGCTTGTCATTCTTAATATAAATTCTATTCATAAAATTATAAACGAAAACTTGTTACATGACCATAGCTTAAAAAGCTGAAACTTAAAACTAAACATAAATTTCTTTACAAAATCACTAATAATAATCTTACAACGAATATAACTTAAAAAAATTATAGAACAAAATTCAATCTAGGTCTGATTGGTGGATCATTTTCCGAGGGAAACCAATTATTCGTTAAAATTCTAAACCTGATTTCCCTATTTTTAAAACAATACATTAAAGTTATTTCATAACATATGACTTAAATAACCTACTACCTGGTCAATTTTAAAATATGTATATTATAATTTTAATAAAGGTTAGTTTTAGTTACAGCGTCGTCATTCGACCAATAAAGTTAATAAAGGTTAGTTTTAGTGACATCGTCGTCATTCGACCAATGAAATCCTTGGAACAGGCACACGTGTGTTCCTATGACGTGGGAGCGAAACTCCTCTCCTTGAATTTTAAAAGGGTCCCCGCCAGAGCTTTGGTTTAAGTTGCTGATCCGCGACTCTGGACTGTAGAGTCTCGAGTTCGGTTCCCATCGGAACAATGTCTTCACCAAAATTGATATTGACATGGTTTTTTCTAGGGTTTGCGTGCCTGTTATTCGCGGCAGCTCAAATCAACATAGAACACAAGGAAGCAGAAGATATGGACGGTGGATTTCCTTCTTTCGACTCCATGCTGCACTGGGCCATAGGTGAGCGATCTATTAGTTTATCGGTCTTTCCGCTATTTTATAGAATTCGAACTCCGGTCAATTATATACACATATCACTGTTTGTTTTTAGGGTTTGTGTATAATGGTAGTCCATAACTCAAATTCCTGAAAAGTGTCTTCCCCTTAACGCCAATATTTTAGTGTATCTGCTCGCCTGACATGGATACTCTAGCAAAATAATCAAATAAAAACTGCAAAAAAACCTATGAAGATATATATTTTTAAAAATTGGCTATATGAGTTGAAATGGTTCTTCAGAATTACATTGTTTGCCTATTACAAAAATACTTAAGCAATTATACTTGTAAGTTTAGGAAGATTTTTTTTGAAAGTGGAAGTATTCAATTTGATTTGTTTGCTGACATATAGTTCTACAAGCCTTGTGATTTTTTTTTTTAATAATAAATAAGCTATATGTAACTTATTGGGCCGTAATCTTCTCAAAATAACAAAACATTATATTTGATAATCTTCTTAAAATAACAAAACATTGTTATTATAATTGATAATCTCCTTAAAATAACAAAACATTACATCAGGATAACTAAAGCATATCCTACTTGTCTTCTTATTATAGATATTCTTCATTTTTGTTATCTTCATCAAACTGCTATGTTTATGCAATCAGCTTATTGACATCATTTTCATTAAGGGATAAAATTTCACTTGTGTCAGTTGCCTTCAAAAATTTGAATTTTGCCATAATAAAGATCAACACTTCCATTAGCTAAATTATCTTGCTATCCAGTTTCCTTCTTTGTAGATATGCTTGCCTTTCCAAGAGACTGTCTCCAATAATAGTTGACCATCATCAATAATAATGGTAATTTTTTTTGTTCAATCATGCATTTTTGTTGTTAGTATTAATGATTATTTGTGAATCCCCTTCCATTGAAATATATTTCCATCCTTTTTCAATTGCAATTTTGATCTTGTAAGAAGTGCGCTAGCCTCTACATAGTTGTTAGTTGAATTTCCATATGATTATGAGTAAGTGAGAAGCATTTTGCCTTCATTATCTGAAAAACGCCATCTCTACTAGCTTTTCCTGGACCTTCTTTGGAAGCACCATTAAAATTAATTTCGATAAACCTAATCTTTGTACATTTCTATTTTACCATAGATTGAAGCAAATCCTTTATGTTGACAACATTGTTTCAGATGCTCTTTCCATGTATGTTCAAATCCTATAACCAAGAGGCTAACACCTCTTTTTCTATACTTGAGACTTCTCATGATGAGTACCATGTTTGTAAACATTCTACAAGAGAGGCAAATATATGGTTCCAAACTTGGACATGATTTTGAGATTTATTTTTAAAATTTTACTATTCCTTTCAAGCCATAAATTCAACAAATAATTTCAGAACCAATCCTCTTTGGAATGGATAATACTTTAGCTTTGAAACAACTAATCTAACATTTCATCAACCCTTTCAATGTTGATGGAGCCACGCAATATATTCTCATATTTTTGAAAAATAAAAAATAGACCCAAATGGTGTAAGCAAAGGGACAATGAAGAAGTAAATGATCAGATGTTTCTAGATCCTCTTCACACAAGGCACACTTGAAAGGTCCATGATATCCTGTTCTTTGCAGACTCTCTCTTGGAAGAATCTTGCTTTGGACTGTTAACCAAAGGAATGTTGAGGCCTAGAAGAGGGCCTATAATGACCAAACATTCTTCTAAGGTAAATCATTGGGATAAGGAAATCCCGTTTGCTCTAGATCCTCATATCTTAACTTGACCGAGTATCCACCATCTTTTGATAGATTCCAAACTAGCTCATCCTTCCATGTAAAAATAGGCAAATGGAACTCTTGAAGCATCTTTTGAAGCTTATTTGCATTGAGTTCCCTTCCTTCAACCAGGTTACTAATAGAAATCCATGATCTGGAGTTATTGCTCATATCAATATAATCTTTGACCTTTGGACTTTACAAGCTAGACAGGCCTGAGCCAATTGTTGCCATTTTGGATCAGAAATAAGAGAAAAAGGTTAAACCTTGTGAACTTTGGAATTTCAGTTTTTTTACTATTTATTCTCTATTTTTTTTGAAGAATCATAGACTTCAATGTATGACATCAACAAGTGCCCATATATTTCCTCAGAATTGACATTTTACATCTTCAGAGCTTTAATGATTAAACTGTTAACACAATATTCATATACTAGCAACTGTTATTCAAGCTCTTGGTTTTATGCTAACAATTACTTTTCATGATTAAACTGTTAACACAATGTTCATATACTAGCATCTGTTATTCAAGCTCTTGGTTTTATGCTAACAATTACTTTTCATGATTAAACTGTTAACACAATGTTCATATACTAGCAACTGTTATTCAAGCTCCTGGTTTTATGCTAACAATTACTTTTCAACATCTAGCCTAAAATAATTGTTTATTGCTTAGGTTGTGTCACATATATATATTTTTTATCTAAATTTAGAGTCATAAATTCTGTTGGTTCTTTGCTCTAAGTTTTCTTGTAATTTCTTAGGCCATTCAGACCTAGAAAAATTAAAAGGCACGGCAGAGGAAGCTCAAAGATTAACTCCAGAAGAACTTGAGAAACGCAGAATAGAACTTAAGGTACATTCCTGTATTACTTGATGATTTAATTAGAAATTTGAAAATGTACATTGCTGTAAGGTACATTAGTTTGGTTGAAAATGTAGTTTTTAAACCTGAAAAGGTAACATAGAAGGAGGTAACCTTTGAATTTTACACATTTGACTAAATTGTAGGTGTGAGCTTGTTTTGAAGTGATGTTTATTGGGCACATATTGTCACCATGACTGCCATCTCCTTTTAGTATTCTCCTGTGACAAACTGTAAGATATTTTCTCAACCTCACAGGAGAATTTGAACCTCAAGGTCTCTTTTTTTTTCTTTTTCTTTTAAATCTCATGAGACGGTTGCTTTACAGCTCATGCACCTACTAGTCTAGTCTTCTGTGTAACTTAAAATGTTCATATGTTCTTTTCTACAGTATTTGTCATCTGTTTCTTTTGCTGCTTGTACTTGGTTGTTGTTAAATGTGTATAATTTTTTTTTGATGGAATGGATCATTCCTTTAGTAAAAGCAAAGCCTATGTTACTTGAATGATGGTAACCACGTATTGATATAAGATGGGCATATCATTATAATGGCAAACACTGTTACACAAAGAGTCATTTTGAATGATAATCCTCACATTGATGATATAAAAAAAATACAACCAGGGCATGTGGGCGTGTATGGGTGTGGGTAAATGTAGGCTATAGCTTATTTTCAATCTTTGGGTATGCCGAGTTGCATGCATCTGCACACTTGCACACAAAAACACAAATACAAACACGAACACTCATATGCATACACAGGTATACACCAGAGTTACCAGTCTGGGAACCCTCCCCCGGATATGCATATTCATCTATCAGATATGGTTACAGATATGATACTGCCCGGATAATGTATCCAGATATATCTGAATAAATGAATGCTCTATCCCAATGTATCAGAATACATGCCCATATTTGACTCGTCCCAATACATTCCAGGCACAGGTGGAGCCATATCTACTAAAATATGGTGATTATCACATATATCAAGGTAATTTTTGAAGAATAATTGGATGCAATTAGTAGATTGGTGAGTTGTTTGATTAAAGAGTAACCATTTGTAGGATAGGATTTTGCTCATGTTCAATCCTTGGAGAAACATGTTGTAAGAAGTGAAGTATTGCAAGTAAAATGTCTTAGCTTAATGCTTAGAAACAGACAATTGGGATTATCAGGGAGGTCACCATACTTGTGTCAAATCAATAAATTTTTGATGTCCAACTGTGATCTTGGATATGGGTGTCAACTGTCAATCACAGTTACTTATGCAAGATCAAAGTAAGGGAATGATTTATGCTGTAAGCCTCCTTGAATGGCCTCCCTTTAGTGCCAATACACCCAACTAGTTTTTCTTATATTAAGTTGGCCTATGTGTTTTATTCTAATGCCATTCATCGATCCATCTGTCAAATTTAAATTTTGGCAGTGTGTCTTTTCAAGCATCAATGTATAGTGCAATTTGGCCTGGTATTGTCTCCTTTCTAGTGTTATGAAGCAACTCCTTTAGATTTTTTCCTTTTCTTCTTTTATGACAATCATGATTTCCATAGATTTGACTCTTTTACAATTGTGCATTGTTTGGATAACTAATAAAGGCCCTTGTTTCTAACATCTGTATTATTTTTCATACATGGAATGTGACACTCATCTCTGTTTTCCTTCTATATGATCTGTTTGTTGACTAGTTGCTTCTTCATCAACGGTTTCGAGAGAATTGCAGTGGATGTAGTTACTGTTGGGTTCACCACAACAGTAGTTTTTTTTTTTTCAATTGATTGTATGGGATTGAAAGGGCCCCACCCGTATTACATCATGACCACATCGTGGTATTACAACAACTTGTTAATTATGCATGTATCACTTGGCAAAATTTGATCCTGGATCTCCTCCTTGAAAGTCAAGGATTATAACTGGTTGAGCTAATGTCATTTGATCACCACAATGGTATTTGATCAAAGATAGTGTAGACATATGTAAGTCTTTTCAAGGCTAGTGAAAAGGATAATTTAGTCTTCTTTTTAAACTTTTTATGAATTACTCAACATGTCATTTTTTGTGCCATGGTGCGAATACTGAATATTTGGTAATCCCATCATATCCAAGGCTAGAGGGAGTCTGGATAGAGAATTCTACATACAATTGTCCATTTAGAAATTGCAACATGTAAATGTTCCATCCAATTTAAGCATTACTTCATTACATAGTTTATGATAGCAGCAGATAGTAACCCTCTCTAAAAGCACTCAATAGTTGATGTGTAGGCATCTGTAGCGACTTTTGGCTAGATATGCTTCTTTATGGGGCATACATTTTTATTACTGATTAAGATGGCAGTGAATACAATGAAATTCTTATTCCCAGAAATGCACTAGTATTGATGCTTAGGCTTTCACATTGAATTTCAAAAACTTGTTCTTATTTGTAATGGTCCTCAAAACCCCAAGAATTATCATTCTGTCAATTGACACTGCCATATGAAATGCATGATACCATCCATAAAACTTATAGTTATGTTAGCATTAATAGTTATGTTAGCATTAATAGTTATGTTAGTTTGGTGGCCTGTTGACCAGGCTTGTGGTCTCTTGAACTGAGTGTTCACTGGTTTATCCACCAGAGAAATCTTTTCCACAAAGATCTTTGATTCATCCATTTAGGACATTTCTGTGATAGTAACAGACTCTGCCTGCCACTATTATTACTCATCCATTTGAGTTATACCTGCCATCCACTGAAGTTAATAACCGTTCATCCAGACATGACTTAGAATAATATTCTAACGTGCAAACTTCTTGGTATTAATGTATTCCATGTGCTACAACAGACTTTCCACGAGTGGTAGGTTTTAAATTTGTTATCTCTTTCAATTCATATTTAGTATTTAGTATTTACACTTGCCTGCCTTCTATCTCTAATAGCCATGAGACATTCTGATTAAATGAAAATATGTTAGAATATAACATCAGAGGGAGACTAGCTTGCTGCTTGTTTGTAATGTCTATAATTTATCCTGTGCAGAATGATTCATTATAAAGAGGATGATGCTCTGAAATTTAAATATCATATAGAGTATACATGTAACTGTGGAAATTGTTCTACTGAATGAGACAAAAAATCAGAACAGGACAAGAGTAGGACAAAATTCAGAATAGGATAGAATTGGAATTGTAAGTGAAAGAAAAAAAAAAGGTTCTCGCCTAGATTTGGAGAGAATGCGATGCACCAAGAACTTCTTGAGACAGCCAAGAGACATTCTACTGTACATATATAAGTAGTGTGTACAAATTTGAAGAGAAGAAGTGTTATTTTAGGTTTTTTTGTGCAAATTCGTTTTTTTGTTCATTTTTTATTTTGTTATGCTTTGTTCATCTCTGTTTCAGAGTACCACCACATCTCCCATAATGGTATCAAAAGCTTGGATATTGGAGAAGTGGAGAGCTTGAGGATTATTCTCTTTAAGCAAAGAATTCAGTATTCAAGTTTGTGCAGGAAAATTTCATATATTATTGTTGTAGATGTCATGGTTCATCAGAATGCTTCAATGTGCATCCCAGAATTTAAATGAGAAAATTATGATTATTGGCTCATAAAAGTGAGGTCTTTGATGATTGCCAAGAAAGTGTGGAGTGTTGTGTAATAGGGATACAAAGAACCAGCAGATCGGAGTATTTTATCAGCCATAAAAAATGAATATGGAGGAAGCAAAAAGAAAAAATGCCTTGACTTTGTATTACATACAAATAGCTCTTGATATAAGCATTTTTCCAAACATTGCAAGTGTCAAGACTGCCAAAGGAGCTTGGGACACTCGAAGACAGCCTATCAGCGGACTGCCAAAGGAGCTTGGGACACTTGAAGACAGCCTATCAGCGGTCTACTCAAGTGAAATTAGTGAAGTTATAGACATTGAAGGGAGAATTGAAGGACAATAAGAATGTGAGAGATTATTGTGTAAGGGTGCATGACATTGTGCACAAAATGGATATCTATGGTGAAGAACCAACATAGGGAGATGTTGTCAAAAAGGTGTTGAGAACATTGACACCAAAGTGGAACAATTATGCAATGATTATTGAAGAATGTAAAGATTTGAAGTTGGAGATTGATAAATTGGTGGGATCACTAACGTGCCCTGAAGAAAGAATTAGAAATGGTAAAGAAGAAAACTTGGAGCAAATTCTTCTTTTTTTGGTCTTTTGTGCAAATTCATTTTCTGTTTATTTTTTCTCTTGTTATGCTTGTTAATCTCTGTTTTAGGGCACCACCACATCCCACAGTAACATTCCTAAAAGATTTGATGGTTATGCTTCTTAGCTGCAAAATTTCAGCAAGTAAATCTGAAAGAAACATTAGCAAAATAAGCTTCAACTCCCATACTTCATGACTGTTATCATGGTTCCATAAGTGGATCCCCAAAAAGGGTAAATGAACACTTATGTGAATGAAATGTAAAACAAAACAAACACAGGCCCATCTTTTCATAACTAACCACCATGAGCCATTTTAAAAGCATATCACCTTTTCAAGTTATTGCCATTTTAGGAGTATTACAGGTGAAATTTTTTGGGACACTTCGCTTATGCCTTCTAGAACTAAAAATAAAGTGGTTAGTTAGATCAGAACTTAACAGTATGCATGTCGTCTTTGAAAAAAATAACTTGGGGTATGTTTGGCCAGATGTTTCAACTTAAACACTGACACCAGGTGATTTATTTTGGATGTTATATGCTAAATTATTTAGCATTGCCTAAAAAGTTTCTTCTTGAAAGCATGAATTAACGTCACTTTGTTTTTATGTGTTTTTATTGACATATTAGAGTTGGAGTTGTACACCATTTATTTATGTTTGGTATTTGCTATCATGCAAGGCAGGAACTAGTAGAGGAAATGAGGATGCCATCTGATGCTGAGCTAATGAAAATAGCAGTTGCAGACCTCAATAACTCTTCTCTTTCAACAGAAGGTCATTCTCGAGCTCTACATGAGCTTTTAGAACTTGTAGAACCTATTGACAATGCAAATGGTACACACCTTCGTTCCACACTTTTAGATTTATTTTATGAGCTTAATCATATTCCTGTAAATTGTCTTTCTTTATTGTGTATAAGGAGTTTGTTAAAAAAAATTAGATCACTAGAATATCACTGTATTAGAATTAATCTAAAGTTATTTTAGGAAGAAAGATAATATAGTCTCAAATTTATACTCATAAAAAGTTAAAGCCTATAGTGCAACAAAAGCTGTAAGATCTTAGAAAGTTTTTAATGGTCTTTTCTCAAGTTTGATCAAATCATTTGCTATAGGCTTGATTAGCCTTGCTTGCCTTTCATCAATATTAATACCTCAATTGAGTCTATTCTTTTATCAATTATGCAATTAAGAGATGTAAATATTTATTGTAACTTACAATGAACCATATTGTGTTCTAATACCATGGGAATGCAAACTCTTTTTGCGATCTGGATACAATTATTAGACATGTTGTCTATGATATATAGATTGTATAGCTTGTAGCCATTCTGTTATAGGTCCTTTTCTTCCTGACATCTGTGGTCCTGGGATAGGAAGATTCCTTAGGACTTGTATTGACAGGCTGCAGCATATAGGTTTCCTCCTTTCTTGTTGATAGGTTTTGGGACATTTATGGATATGAATGTAAAATACTTTTTATCTAATTCAATCATCCGCTTTGTACATTCTTGATGCAAGATTTAAATTGTATATTGTAAGCATTTGACTTTTAGTTACATGATGCTGTTTTTTTTGAAAAATAATTTGAAAAAACTTGTATTAAAACAAAGATCATTTACAAGTTGGGATGAGACTTTTCCCAGCCTTAGTCAGAGAGAACACATGTTTACAGCAGTAAAAGAAGATTTGCATTGGAGCCAAATCTCTTAAACCATATTTCTACAATGACTGTTCACCTGTTTACAACTATAAAAGAAGATCTACATTGAAACATAAATCTCCTAAACAGTATTTCTGGAATGGTTATCCAAATTAGCTAAGCACTGGATTTGCTCACCAACCTGCCTAATCATCTCATCCTCAATAGCCATGTCACTGTGCCACTGAACCCCTACCTCCTTCTCAGTACCCATCTTAGCTAGGAAGTCTGCCACTTTATTTAGATCTCTACTCACATAAACTGGAATCACATCATCTAATTCCCTCCATAATTCCTTAATTTGAGTGACAAGAATCCTCAACCTCCATGTTTTCAAAGCAAAGTTCCTCATGCAATCTAGAGCTCCAACCATTATTTGAGAATCTGATTCTAGGATTATCCTCCTATGACCTTGTTTTACTGCCCAAATAGAAGCAGATTTGATAGCTAAGGCTTCTGCTTCATTGTTTGTGTTACATGATGCTGTTTTTACATTTTGCAGATTTGAATAAACTTGGAGGCCTTACTGCGGTTATTGAAGAACTCAATAGAGAAGAGAAAGAACTGCGCACAGTTGCTGCATGGGTTCTTGGAAAAGCTAGTCATAACAATCCTGTTGTTCAAAGACAAGTATTATTCTTAAATTTGTCTTAATTCCCGTACTTCATTTTCAATTCTTGTTCAATGTTTCAAATACTGTAATAAATAATTTTAATACTTCAGACTGTTGGATTTCCTAGACATGTGCATAAAGGAAGTCTAAAAAGGAGTGCATTCTTGAGTATTGCGTCTTTGCATTTATAAATATTGCATTTAATCTTTGCATCGTCAACTATTAAATTTGATCCATTTCAGATACTTGAGCTCAAGGCCTTACCAAAATTAATGGAGCTAGCAAAGTCAAGCTGTTCTGAAGAAGCAGTCAAAGCTCTTTATGCAGTTTCGGCTATAATTAGAAACAATCCTGATGGGCAGGCAGTATTTTACTCAGAAGGTGGAGCTCATATGCTTCAGGTAAAAACCACTAATGGATTTCATTGCATATTTTTAAATTCTAGGACAAATACATGATATTTACTTGCCATTGGCTTCTTTGGTTGATAGGGTATCATGACTAATGTTAGCAGTGACATGAGGCTGCGCAAGAAGTGTGTCTTCTTGGTGGCTGACTTAGCAGAAGAACAGTTACAATCTAGTACAGTTCCAACTGCTTTTCATGCTAATAAGGAATTACTTAAATCAGTGGTGGATCTCACAGCAGTGCCTGACTTGGATACACAAGAAAAGGTTTGTTTGCTTCCTCTGTCTTGTGTAGTTTGTTTGAGGTTAGACGTTCTCCTGCTAGTTGATAGGATTGAATTGTCATGCGGGCAAATTTCTCCGGGGGACCAACAATATTTTTGGTAAACACACGATTTCCATTCCCATGAATGCTACTTGTTAACTATGTTATTGTTATGCTGTGGGTTTCAGAGGCTTAAAAGTTGAATGATTTGATTCAAAACTGAAGCTTCAAACTTTATAGTTGCTTCCCTACGTAAACATGCACAAACATGCATCTGCCTTTTATGGGAGCTTTTGGAATTGTTGTAGTTCTTGAGTTTTGTAAACCTCTTTTTGTTATAAAGCAGTGTGCATCAAGGCGTTTGAAGCTTGTTTTGATTGTACAGTGCATCACAAAATAGAATGTGTTGTGATGGAATGAAGCAAGACTGAACCCAAATAGGTGTGAGACTGTGTTTGATTTGGCCTTTCAAGCTTAATTAAGAAGTGTATAAAATACATGATTTTTATATATCAATAAATTTGGGACTCCTACAAGCAAATGACTTATTTATTATCAAAGCACTATATATGTCAAAAATTCACAAAGCTCTTACCTGCTGGACAGCTGCAATTGGCAAAATATCAGCACAGCACCCATTATGGTTACAACATAAATAAATGTCTAGTCAAAATAGGAGCCTTGAAAGCCAAAATTTGTATCTCTATCTATTTATATAGTTCTATCATATTATTTTTAAACAAAATGAGAGTGTCTTTACTCAAGCAGCTACAGACAATTTCATGATACTATCTTGTCTAGCTCTTTTGACTTGAGCAAAATTTTTTGGTAGGACATTCGAAATATAGCCTATTGGAATGTTTAGGATACTGTTATTCAATTACTTTAATGGGTTTCGTTTTCCATAGCTTCATCACGAATTAGGGCTAATCTGAATTTTACTTTCATATAAATTTCAGTCTTGATTTTTTTTGTAATAGGGTAAATTTGTTGAAGAAGCAGGGAATCAATGCAATTCATGTCAATGGATATAATTTTATTATATACAAGTGGGACGAAAGAGATATTCTAGAGGGCAGTTAGTTTTCAATTTGTTTGATATATTGTAAGTCTATATTTTTCCTTTTTTATTGCATGTGCTTTAATTACTGATTTTAGACTTACTGTTACAAAAGACAGGTTGTCATATTTGATCATTGCTGATGCATGCAGAAAGTGTTGTCTATCTTTTTTTCAATTGGGTATATGGGATTGAAACGGCCCCACCCGTACTACACAACATAGTGGTATTACAACAGAGCTGGGATATTATCCATGTATCGCTTGGCAAGATTTGAACCTGGGTCTCCTTGAATGTTGAGGAATCTAACCGGTTGAGCTGATGCCATTTGATGAAAGTGTTGTCTATCTTGTTTTAGTCTACGGATCTTTTATTTAGGGTTAATAAGTTGACTTGCATTTGCAGGCTTTGGTGGCATTGAGAAGTCTTATCCAGCTAGGTGACAGGACTGTCCAAGTTTTGAGAGATTTCTGTCAATTGGAAATGGCATTGGAAAAGCTTAGAGTTCAGCTTGCAGAGTTGATGCCAGATGAAAATCATGGAGAATTTGCAAAAGACATAGAAGCACAACGTCAAGAAGTACACTCCCTCTTACAGAAGAAACTACATAAGAGTCTATAGAATCCCGCACTCAAGTTGTAAGCATCTTTGTACTGTATATCTGCTGGGATCGAATGAAAGATAAAAAATTTCCCAATTCAGAATGTATCCTTTCTTGAGCTGAAAATCTCAAGGGTTGATAGATAGTACTAACAAAGTTTATCCCTAATGTGTAACAAAAACTATTTTTTTCTAATATCTATAGAGGGGAGTTGGGCATATTTTTCATGGATAACTGGGAGAGTATGTATTTATTTTGCAATCAGATATAAGATGATCTTTGCATTTATGTGCTTTGATCACCTTAGTATTTTTTTTTCAATCCTAACAAGTTAAGAAATACATGATTTTAAGTTGACTATCTCTCTCTTTTCAAATTAAACATTATACAGCACTTGTGTCCTGTGTTCTCAGTCAGACTGCATCACACTGATCTAGTTAAAAAGCAAGAGCGTCAACTACCTCCTATAAATGCTTTGGGACTATGTTAATAAGGATGAAAAATCCCACATAAGTTTGATGGAAGGCTTGCAACTTTAAACCTAGTATCCAATGACAAAAAATTGGTAAGTTGTAGGGTACATAGGCATCTTTTCATGCATTTAAAAAAAAAATTGTTTGAGACCCTCAATCCTCTAACTTGTATGAGTCTCTTATTGGAATGTGTGGTGGTTAAGCTTTTCTTGAGGCTACGACTGTATTTGTACATGTGTTTGTTATATTTACCTTTTGGGCCTAAATAAACCTTGAAAAATGTATTTTTGTAATAGTTTATTCTTGAGGGTTGATATCACAACCTTGACCTAAAGGCATCATCTATTTGGATATAAATACCCTTTCCTATCGATATTTTTATTGTTGGTTGGAGTGTAATTTCATTTCTTTAGTGAAGATTATTTGGTGTCTACAAACACCCCATCATATTATGTGCTCTTTTGTTTTGTGTATTTCTTTTGTTAAGCAATACTAGGTAAATGTTTGATTCCATTTGTTTTTGAGGACTGTTGAGAAATGTGACATGGTATTATAGTGGGTGTGAATCTTTATTACTTGATTGCTTCCATCAATAGGAATTTCTTTTTCTTCTAGCTTCTCTTGAGGGCAATTTTTTGAAAGTTAGTAAAGTATATTTGTTAAATGTTGATGGCATAATTTGAAGAAGGGTTTTTGATAAAAACCCTGGGTGGACTTGGATCACAAGGATCTCATTGGAATAAAAAAGTTTGCTCTTGGAGAAATATTCACTAGTAGGTTAGTCTTTCCTCTCATTAACACTAAATCTTGTTTTGTTTATTTTATTTTTTGATCAAATGAATGCCCTAGTTTTATGATTGGATTTTTGAAAACCTCACCTGTTTTTTTATAGATCTTCAAAAAATTCCATTTCCTTCTCTCTTTTGGATTTTGTTATCCAATAGCAGTGCTGTTTTTTTTGGATCAATACTTCTTATACACATTCGTCATGGGGGTTGAACCTGGCTCTCATCACCAATAATGCAAGTGGCATCCTTGCTGGTAGACCACACACATACGAATAATAACAATTCTTTTGAGAGGGTAGACTGCTTGGTTGTTGTGAAAGAATAATAGAAGAGATTGATTTTTTTTATATAGACCTGTGGGGTCAAAGAAGTCATGGGGAGGCTTCCATGCTTAGAAAAGACCTTCGAGCCACTTAACAAAGTTGCAAAAATGGTTTGACAAATTTTCTACTACATAAGCATGAGAGGATTGCCTAATTGGTTGTGTTTAATAAAATGGTTGTGTAGGAAAAAACGTAATAGATATGGAAAAATCGTTAACATTTTTGGATTCTTTGTAAATTTTGAGAGGTGTCACAATTAAGCACTTTTATGTGTTGGTCTCCAAGTACCTCAAATTTCTGTTTCCCTTCTTTTTAAAAAAATTCAAATTAAAAAATTGAAATATTCTCTAAAGTGGCAGTTTTTCATGGACAATTATTTGTTTAAATTTACTAGTTTTCTTTTTCCACCCAAGCTTGGCACTTGGAGGGATGGCTAGCACAACCCCCTTAAGACATTAGGACATAGGAACGCTCAGGTTCAAATCGCTCCCATGCCATTTCCTTTGAACCATTATAATATCAACAACTCTTGTGATATAACATGTGATGACGATGTGACATCCCTTTTGCACAACAACAATGACATGGTAGGACCATATGGATGCCATATTGCAGTTTTTATGGTTGACATGACAATTTGTACAATGAAGGTGGCAACTAATGCATGAATCTCGAGGTAAAGTGTGGTAGTTGACATGGTAGTCTGTTTTGCTATGTTTTACTTCTTTCAATTTCAATTCAATAATTTCTAAATTTCAATAATCTATATTGATGTAGAACTCCTTATATCTCCCTATTTGGAAATTTAGAAACTATGGTTATTTGCAAATTTAATGTTTTTCAAAGTCTATGTAGAATTCCTTTTTCCTCTAAATTTTATTTGTAAATAATCCTAGTGCTTGTGTAAAGTAATTCAAATGCTTTTAAATTAACCGTCCTTGCTTGAAAAATGCTTTCAAATCTTCTAATAAAGCATTTAAGGTTGTACTATATCAAAGTAATTCCTTATATCTCCAACTATCTAATTAATCTCAAAAATTAAAGAATTAATTAGTTTCACCTTAGTAATAAAGTTTCTTATTCCTCCTTTACTTTATAAAAATGCACTTTGATTTAAATAAATTCTATACCTTCTTTAACTTTGGCATTCGCTGAATCTAAAGTCTTCCTCCCTTTGACTTCTTGCAAGTTGCACTTGTCTTGAGACACTATTCAATTCTCCTTCTCCAATGCTTATGACAACATTAATTGCACTTGCTTGTTACGTTCTCCTCACTGTGCACTGTGTCTTACTTCACTTTTCTCTTGGACTTTTACTTCATTGTCCTCTATGCTGTCAACATTGGTCTTCATGCGCTCCTTTTGCTGTTCAATGGTTATTTTCAGCCCATGCACTATATATGTGCACTTTGGATGTTGCTTCTCCCTTTAGTTGTAACTAATATGCAACGTATCTAGTGCCAAGTGGCACTCAAGGTCTTGCAATCCCTAGTAATGTCTCCTGTGGCACTTTTACCAACCTTTCTTTGCTCAACGCTTGCACCAAGTGGCAATATTGATCCTTGCTTTTCCTTCTAACATCTTTTGTGGTGGTATAATCGATCCTCCTTACTTAACGCTTCCCAAGAGAATTATACTTCATGAGTGCGAGGGTATTAGGTTTACTTTAACATAGTTTCTCCTCAATTGAATATGACACACTCTCCAATGGGATATGACACCTTCTCCATGTGATGAATGTCCTCTTAACACTTGGCCTTCCTTGTCATTTAACTTACATGCCCTAATCTTGGTTCTACCTTATCAATCGATGCTCCTTAACGCTCACTGAGATTCTTTCACCTGTAACTTCTTCAACTCTTCTCCTCTATGGCAAATTTTATGTAGTTGAGCTTGCAACTGGTTTGGTGGTGATTTCTCCAACTTCTTGATGGTGTTATGAAGATGCAAGTAGCTCTTGTTTTCCAACGCTCCTCTTAGACACCAATTGTGCATATATCGTGGCTTGTAGTGTTGATGCTACTAGTGAAAACTATCCTTCTTTTCCTTATGCGAGTGGTGTAACCTCGATGACTCAACCCTGCATATTTATGCTTCTTCTCTTCTTGTTGGTGGTGCAAACTTCTTGGCTTAATTTTGTCATCCATGATTGGTTTCAACTGCTTTACATTGGTTGAATAGTGATTGTTCCTCTACGTTCTACATTGCCTTCCAAGTGGCTATCTTATTCAAAAAGATGATGTTGCTTGAGGTAGTCCTTTCTATGCCTTGTTAACCTTACCTTCACCAAAGGCTTTTTGAATACTTGACACACCTTCTTGGTGTCTTTAGGTTTTACTATTGAGTCTTCTTCTTTGCTCAATAGACCTTAGAAAAAATATGTACCTTGAAGAGTCTAAAGCAATATGATGCTTTCTTCTTTTATGACTTCTTCTCTAAGCAATATCTAATTTGCTTTATTGCTTGTTTGAAATGTGCAGGTTTGATGATGTCCAAGATGTCTCCTTTTCACCTTGGAGATACTAAACCTTAGAGCTCTATTTAATGGCTCTAATGTGGTGCTTTTGTAATCTTAAAAATATCTGATCTAAATGCTTATAACAACCTCTATAGCACCAATATAACTAAGTCTTATCTTGACTTAGAAGATGTAAACTCAGAACTTTTCCTTTTGCTACTCAACTATGGTGTTAAAAGCTTAAAAATACTTGAATAATAAAACTTGAATAACACCAAATTTTCAAACCTTATATTGGTCTCCTTTGTAGCAAGCTTGCTTGGTGATTCAATCCACCTAATTGCTATCTTGGTTTTGTAATTTATGCAACTTCAACTCCTTGATATTTGCTGCCCAAAACTCCTCTATTTTGCAGCTCCAATTTGATATATTTTGCTGCCATTAACTTGTCTATTTTGTAGCTCTTCAATACTACCTATTTCTCCTTCATTTGCTGTTCTAGGACCCTGAAATTTGCAACTATTAGTGCTGCCCAAATTGTTGTCCTTAACTCTAAAATTTTTAGATTCTAACGCAACCAATTTCTCCTCCGATATGCTATCCTTAATCACTTGAACTTATGTTGTAAAACAACAATCTCTTCTTTAACAAATCATCCTTCAATGACAATCTTAAAATCTCTCAAATTTGGTGGCTTCTTCTAGATCCTTTCTCCTCCTTAGCTCCTTGTCAAATTTTGACTTCAATCTTGGCCTCTTTGTTGGCCTTCTTCTCAAGAATATAAATGTCTTGAGGTCTTTGGAAATCCTTTCCAAAATTTGGCAAACTTCTTGCCAAATATTTCTTCCTTTTGGGCTTGTTTTCGGATGGTGAAAATTGTCCCAAATTCCTCTCCATCAAGAATTTCTCCTTGCTATCAATATTCTCACTTGAGTTCTCCTCAAATATCCTCCAATGACCTTCTTCAAATTCTCCAATGAGGCTTTTATAGCCTTCTCCTTCTTTCTCCTTCTACCTTTTCTTGAGATATCTCCTCTTAGGTCTTCAAATTCCATAACTTCTCTTCAATAGGACTTCCCTAGTCCTCTATCGTCAATGTTCAATCTTCCAAAATTGGAAGTTCTTCAATGGGACCTTTCTCTTGGGTCTCCTCCTAAAGCTGCTTTCTTATTTCTTCACTTTGAAGTCTTCAATCTTCAGATTTTTATGATGATCTCCTTCTTGGTTCTCCTCAATCTTCAATCTATAATGGGACCTTATTTCTTGGACCTCCTCCTTGATCTGCAGTCTTCAGTGTGGCTTCTTTGGCCTCTTCCTCTCTTCTCAATCTTCTACTTGGAATCTTTAATTTGCAAATCTTGCAATGGGATCTTTTTCTTAGGCCTCAAAATATTCAATCTTCAACTTGTTGCTTCAATTTTTTTTTATTTGTGGAAAACATCCCAAAAGGGATGCCACTTTCGGGTAAGACCCAAGGAGGCAGGGGTATCCATTCCGCCAAAAACGCCCAGGACTCGGACCTGGCCTACCACCTTTGACATACTCAAGGAGCAAACAAACACACAAAACCAATTTAAAAATAAGTAAATAACAACAAAAATAATAAAATAAAATAAAAAACATGCTCCTTGAGTGTGTCAAAAACAAAAGCACAACCAAACACGCACAATAAGATAAAAGAAACCACAACACAAACCACATAGAAAAACACAAGAACCACATAACAAAACACAAACAAGACAAAAACAACAGAACACTACAAAGACATAACCCAAAAAAAACATGAAAAATAAACACAACCAAAACCTAAAAAATTAAAAAATAAAAATAAAAAACAACCAACAACAGACAATAAACAAAAACAAAAAACATAGAAAACACTCACACATAAAAACACGAAATAACACAAACAAAGAGAAACCCAAGAACAAGACGAACGAAAAAAACAAACACAAAGAAAAACAAAACAAAACAAACAAAAACACAAGAACAACAAAAAACAACACAAAGAACACAAAAACAAAACAAAACAAAAGAACCCACCCACCTTAAAAAACTAAACAAAAAAAAAAGAAATAAAAAATGAACAAAACAATGACCTATCTAGACCGGAAGACTATTAAGGCAAGAATCAACAGAGGAAACAAAATAAAGAATAGAATGAGCTAGGGAACTAAAAAAAACTGAATGAACCAAAGAGAAGCAAAAAAAAAACAAGAAGAAACTAGGTACCTTCATAACTGGAGCCATCCAAAGAAATGATAGAAAGAAGAGCTTCCCTAATTTGAGAAGCCCACCATATAGGAGGGTGGCCATAACAAGTAAGATCACCTTTGTCCAAAGCCCAATTAGCTAAAGCATCAACACTCTTGTTTTGATCTCTCGACCACATGATTGTAATCAACTTTCAAAAATCCCATCTGGATTAACCGAATCTTCTCAATAATTCTTTTTATTCTCCAATCCACCTTATGATTCTTAGAAGGATTCTTCAAGAGATTAATCATAAGTTGAGAGTCGACTCAACTAACACCTTTTCCCATCCAACCTTAGTAGCCTCCCGAAGGCCTCTCGAGGATACCATACCCCTCAACAAGGTTATTGGAAAGAATACCCAAATTCTCAAGCAAAAGTAAAAACCAGGGAGCCATCTCGAAAGTCTACCAATTCCTCCCACACCGGCTTTTCCAGGGTTCCCTCTAGAGGCTCCATCAGCATTGACTTTTCCAAAATCCTTAGGAGGAGGTTGCCAATTTCTATTCCTATCCATCTTACTAATACTCACATTCCCTTTAAGTTGGTTGCCCTTAGAAGGTTTAATCTTCAATATTTGCATCACTTGATCCCATCTTTGGTGGGAGTTTTGGGGGTGATTAAGGAGATGATGGACTCGATTCAACTAAGTTGGCTATGGTCTTTTGCCAAATATAGTGAATATCCTTCCTATCTTGATTAAAAATTTGGTTGTTCCTTTCATTCCAAATATTCCAAAGAAGAATGGTAGAACCCATCCAAACTAATCGCCTAATAAAATGATCAACACCCTCTTGATTAGGCCAATCCCTCCAAAGCTGTTCAAAAGTAAAAAAATTGGACCACCGTAAGCCAAGTAAAGTGGCCATTCTCCTCCATAGCTCGGAGGCTAAAGTACACTCAATAAAAATATGGTTGATATTTTCTACATTCTCTTCACACATTTCACATCTAAAAGGGCCATGAAAACCACGCTTCATAAGTTGCTCACCAAGAAGCACCCTACGATGCAATAAAAGCCAATTAAAGAACCTCACCTTAGGCCGGAGCTTTTGAGCCCACAATCGAGAAAATATGTCAGAAGAATGGTTGGGATTATTATGGCATAAGGTCAAATAACCTTGAGCAACCGAATACTCACCCTTAGTAGTGTTGTTCCATCCAAAACAATCTTTTTCATGGGACCAAGAGAGGGATCTCATATGAAGGATGCCTTGGATATCTTGTCTTTGCCTTTCTGGGATTTGAATAGGCCAGTCCTCAATAGGGATCCAATATCTACCAACCTTTGAATTACCAAGATGGTACCGATAGTAATTAGCCACCTTTATCCAATTAGCTCGGTGAAGCTCCTCCATCCAAGGCCTCCAATCGGGAAACCGAGTTATCAAAGGCTTGTGACCATCCCAAGAATCTGTCCAAAAATTTGCATGTTGACCATTATGAATGATCCAAAATAATTTTTTCTTTATCAAATCCTCACCAGTCTTAAGTAAAATGGGAGAACCTTTGGTAGGAAGTTGATAGCGAACAAGGTCTTCAGGACTTTTGTTCTCAGGATATTTAGCACGGAGATTATTGGCCCAAAGAGCATTGGGGTTATGCAACATCCTCCAATATAATTTAGCAGCTAAAGCTTTGTTGTTATTAATTGAAGACCGTAATCCTAACCCCCCTTCACTCTTAGGAAGACATAAAGTATCCCATTTCACCAAGGCCCATTTTCTTTTCTCCTTAGTACCACTCCAAAGGAAACGATGACTTGATTTGATCCAATTCTCGAAGAACAACCTTTGGGATATTCAAAACGGAAGAAACATAAATAGGAATAGCTTGAAGGACTGATTTTACCAAGGTGATTCTACCCCATAAGAAAGCCACTTGTTGGTCCACTTTCCAATTTTCTTCTTGACTTTGTCCAACAACCAATTCCAATATTTATTTTTCTGCCTTTGAATATTTATGGGAATACCTAAATAAGTGATTGGAAGAGAGGTCTTCTTATATCTTAGTTTATCCAAGACCATGGATTCCTCGTCTAGCAGAGTAGTGAAAGAAAATAACTTTAGATTTGTCTTCATTGATCAACCGCCCAAGTAGCCTTAGAAAAACAGCTAATGATTTGCTTAATATTAGAAGCTTCCTTAATAGTAGCTTTACCTAAAAGAGTAGAGTCATCCACAAATTGAAGATGAGAGATAGGTCTAGCTCCATGAGCAATGGTAACTCCCTCAAGGGTTTTGTTTTCCCTCTTTTTGGTTATAGTCCTACCCAAGCATTCAACAAGAATGATGAATAAATAAGGGGATAGCGGGTCACCTTGCCTAATACCTCTGGAAGCCGGGAAAGACCGAGAAGGCCTCGCCATTGATAAGAACTAAGTAGGAAACCGAAGAGATACATCCCATAATCCAATCCATCCAATCCTTAGAGAAACCAAATTGCCTCAAAACTTTGATAAGGAAGTGCCAATCCACTCGTCATAAGCTTTGGATAAGTCTAACCGAATGAACATGGAAGGAGAATTTTGCATATCCATGGAATGGATGGCTTCCCGAGCAAGAACTATCTCATCTACTATTTGACGTCCTTCCACATAACCCCCTTGCTCGGGGGAAATAATCTTATGCAAAAGAGGCTTCAACCTTTCTTGCCATGATTTTAGTAATGATTTTGAGAAGAACATTACATAAAGCAATAGGTCTAAAAGCCGAGATATGATCAACCTCTTGAGCTTTTGGAACAAGAGTAATATAAGTTTTATTGATAACCTTCAAAATTTCTTTGGCTTTCCTGGCTTCTTCCACCACCTCTAATAAATCAACATGAAGGATATCCCATAACTCTTGGTAGAACTCAATAGGAAAACCATCAGGACCTGGGGTTTTCCTTTTTGCATTTTAAAAACTACTTGTTGAAGCTCATTGATAGTAACAGAGTAAAGTCAAAATAGAGTTCTCCTCGAAAGTGATAAGAGTAGGGATTTCTTGAAGAACATTATGTTGTGAAGTCGAGTGAAGAGGAGCCGCAAAAAAAAATATTGGAAAAGTAATCAACAACAATAGAGTTCATGCCATCCCAAGTATAAACAACATCTCCAGAATCTGATTTTAAGGAAGAAATAAAGTTGTGAGATCTTCGAGCTAGAAGAGATTTGTGGAAGAAATTTGTGTTTCGATCTCCTTCTTTGAGCCATTGAATTCTAGATTTTTGCTTCCATAAGATTTCTTCTCTTTTTTCCCATTCCTCTAACCGAGTTGTGAGTTTAATTTCATCTCGCACTTCTCTTCTCTCGTGAGGCCATCTAAACGGATTTTCTTATTCAAATTTTCAAGATGAGCAATAACTTCATGTTTTTTTTTATGAACATACCCAAACTCTTTCCAGCTCCAAGTCTTGATTTTGGATTTAATGTATTGCAGCTTTTTGGCAAAACAGAACATCTTAGTCCCATGCCTAGGTTTACCTTCCTTCCACCATTGTTGCACACGAGGTCTCAAGGAAATGTCTCTAAGCCACATTAATTGAAAACGAAAAGGAGAGAAACTCACATTGGTTTTCCACATTTCCACCATGACAGGCCAATGATCCGAACCAACATTATTAAGAGTCTTCACTTTAGGAATGTGACCATGGATTAAGAAATTTTCAGAGAGCAAAAACCTATCCAATCTCTCCATTATACAAGCTAAGCCTTGCCTTCTCGTTAGACCAAGTCATAAGGCCATTATCTCAAGTTGGATATCCACAAGATGGAGGTTTGCAATATATTCGCTCATGAGGTCAGTGCTTTTGTCCAAATTTCTATTTCCCCCATTTTCTCATCCAGAGAGAGGATGGTATTGAAATCTCCTCCGATCAAGATCCAAGCTTTAGGAAAATGAGAGATAATATGAGTAATATCCTTCCACTGTCTTCTTTTTTCCTCCAAAGAAGTCGGAGCATAAACAAGTAATGCAGAGCATAATCTGGTTGGAATGTCTACTTTGAATAGCTATAGCCAACAAACCCCAACTCGCCAACCATATGGTGAATAACTACCTCTTTTGGGTCCCAAAGACAAGCAATGCCACCCGAAGTCCCTTGGGAACCGAGGGAAACCACTTTTCCAACTGGCCAAATTTTACCGACAATTAAGTCCATATCCTCCATTGACATCTTTGTTTCTTGAAGGAAAACAAGATGTGGATGATTTATCCGAATCATTCTTCTAATTTCATTTTGTTTTGAAAGACTCCCTTTGAGTCCTCTAATATTCCAAGTGATGATCTTCATTAATACCAGTGGCTAAAAAAGTTGGGAAGGGCATTAATCTTACCTTCCTCTACAAGCTTTTCACCTTCTTTTACCATATGATATTGATTGGTCTTGCGACCTACTTTTTGATTAGAATCCATCTTCAATTTTTTTTCCCTCGTTTCTTGACTTATTCCAATTGAATCGAGATGGCTTCTAACCTTGAAGAATGCTCGTACACAACCAAAATTTTACTAGATGGTTCAACGGAGTCTATATTGGGACTTGCATTATTTGAAGTTTTGACATTTGAAATATTGTTTTTCTTGTGTAAATTTTCTCCTTTTTTTTTCTGTTGAAAACCTTTGATTTGTTGGTTTGTCTCTCGAGTTCTTCCCTTCATATTTAAATTGTGTTTCTAAGATTTTAGTTTCCATTATTTCCTCTTCCTCACTTGGGACATCATTTGTGGAAAGGATTTCAAACATATTAGCAGATGACTTTGATTGATCCTTCATAACTCGGTTTTTTCTGAGTGTTCTTCTTCTTAGGTATTTGGAAACCTGCTCGAGTTTATATCTTCTTTCTTTTGATCAGGAATTTTATTTGGGCAAGCACCGGCCAAATGACCATATTCATGGCAAATTCTACAACGAAAAGGAATGTTCTCATAGTCCACTACTTGCTCCCAAGTGTCTTCCCCAAATTGTAATGTGATATTTTTAGGTAGGGGTTTGTCAAAATCCATTAAAACACAAATCCGAGCATAAATAATATGTTCAAAATTTTGAGTACAATAAGCAGTCATCATAAAAGTTCCTAAAGAGTTTCCAATTGAAGAAAAAATAGTAGGATTCCAAAATTCAATAGGGAGGCCAAAGAGTCTAACCCACACGGGAGCTATAGAAGGCATCTCTTCTTCGGCTTTAAATTTAGTATGCCAGGGCTTCATGAAAAGCCCCGCCCTTCCAAAAACCAAGGACCCCCTTGAAAAGTTTTCTCTCTATCTTCATTATTAGCAAATAAAACAAGAAAATAACCATTTGGATAAATAGAGATTTGTAACTCACCTTTAGTTTTCCAGCTTTTTGCAGCCCATAATTTGAAAGCAGATAGACTCGAACGAAAACCCACGAACCGACAAATTAGTCCTCTTTTTTCCAAATCTTCAATGCCAGCTTGAATTTGACCCATATCAAGATCAACAATAGGAGTTCCATCACCGCTTTAAGACATCCCGACTCCGTTTTCCTGGGATCAATCTTAGGCATTCTTAGAGGTTTATGGGAAGCCCTAATATTGATATTAGCATTGGGCCGAGGCTGTCCACCACGAAGGGCATCCCTAAAATTCATTTTTGGGACTCGAGTCTTCGAAATTCTTACCCTTGATAGGGGTTTTCATAGTAGAATTATTTTGTGGGTGCACCTTAGCACCAGATTCACTTGAGATATGAGCCATTTTTTGATCAACCGCTTGAAACTTGTTTCGTGATCTCTTTAATCCTTGCCCTAGACGCCGTGGAAAGGTATGGTTTTCACTTTTCTTTTGTGCAACAAATTGGAAGCCGTTGTCACTCAAGTTCATAGTATGATCTCGTTGAAAGACAAATTTCTAACCCATATTGTATCCCCTGCAACATTTCCTGCTAAAATATTGAGCATAAACCACAAAAATATTGGCCGCTAGGGCCCGAAGGCCCTAAAACCAACCTCTGGAGCTGCTTGCACTCAACCCAGATGAAACCCTCGCATAGCCGCTTGCCAAATATGTCGTTCACACATAGGGATGCGCTAGGATCTGTGTTGCTCCAAATGATATGAAAATTGGTGGAGACGTTCTAGGGTTTTTCAGGCATCTACCCTCAAAATTTTAGCTCAATCCGAGTCCGGATGAGTGAGATATGGCCGAAACGAGTTCGGCAGTTTGGGCAATCCTGTGAAAAATGTCTCCATGCTTGTTGCTTCAATTACTGGATTGATTCCAAAGAAGATATTATTCCTAGATCTTGTAGGAAGCTTCTTAACTTTCTTTGAATCTCCTATTTTTTTCAACAAAGTATTAGAAAATAATAATAGTAAATTCTTTGAATCTAAAAAAACTGAACTTCACTAGTTGATTTGTCAATCTAGCGGAATCAATAATGTGTCTTAGTCTTCACAAGTTTTTCTACAACTATGTCGAAAGACTCTAGCCAAATGCAATTTCAAAAATTATGAAAATGAGATTTTCTATCTCCTCTCAATCTCTCTTGTGGCTCTCTCTATTTCATATCAATAAATCTAGTGCTCTGATACCATTGTTATCTTTTGATGTTATAAACTTAAAGTAAATGCAACCACAAGTAGTAAAATAAGCATGCAATGTTATATCTATGATAATGACAATATAATAAGCAATTAAATAGCATGAGAAACTTATGAAATAACTCATGAAATAGCCATTAATGAAAGCTCATGAAAATTTAAAATTGTTATAATATGTGGAGATCTCAATGCTCCATACTTCATACAAGTTCTACATTGTATCTACTCTAGTCTATCACCTCTACTACTCTTGCTTGATTTCTCTCTCAACTCATCTACCAAAGGCCTATATATAATGAGACATGACTCTTGGCCTTCCACCTTCCTATGACTCTTCATCTTCCTATTCTAAGGACTCATGTACATGTGGACACCATGCATATTTACATCATTGCACATTCTAATAATACTTGTGAATTTATTGCATTACATAAAGTAAATACTCAAGCTTTAATCTAAGACACTCTCCTAATCTAATGATGTACCCAAGATGGTACATTAGCATGTACCATGACTCTTGGCCTTCCACCTTCCTAGGACTCTTCATCTTCCTATTCTAAGGATTCATGTACATGTGGACACCATGCACATTTACATCATTGCACATTCTAATAATACTTGTGCATTTATTACATTACATAAAGTAAATACTCAAGCCTTAATATAAGACACTCTCATAATCTCATGATGTACCCAAGATATTCTTCCTAGCTCTTGTAGGAAGCTTCTTAACTTTCTTTGAATCTCCTATTTTTCGCAACAAAGCACTAGAAAATGATAATAGTAAATTCTTTGAATCTAAAGAAAATGAACTTCACTAGTTGATTTGTCAATCTGATAGAATCAATGACGAGTCCTAGTCTTCACAAGTTTTTCTACAACTTTGTGGAAAGACTCTAGCCAAATGCAATTTTAAAATTTTTGAAAATGATATTTCCTATCTCCTCTCAATCTCTCTTGTGGCTCTCTCTATTTCCTATCAATCAACCTAGTGCTTTGATACCATTGTTAGCTTTTGATGCTATAAACTTAAAGAAAATACAACCACAAGTAGTAAAATAAGCATGCAACGTTATATCTATGATAATAACAATCTAATAAACAAGTAAATATCATGAGAAACTTATAAAATAACTTATGAAATAGCCATTAATGAAAGCTCATAAAAATTTGAACTTCTTACAATATGTGGAGATCTCAATGCTCCATACTTCATACAAGTTCTACATTGTATCTACTCTAGTCTATCACCTCTACTACTCTTGCTTGATTCCTCTCTCAACTCATCTACCAAAGGCCTATATATAATGAGATATGACTCTTGGCCTTCCACCTTCCTATGACTCTTCATATTCCTATTCTAAGGACTCATGTACATATGGACACCATGCACATTTACACATTGCACATTCTAATAATACTTGTGTATTTATTACATTACATAAAGTAAATACTCAAGACTTAATCTGACACTCTCCTAATCTAATGATGTACCCAAGATGATACATTAGCATGTACCATGACTCTTGGTCTTCCACCTTCCTATGACTTTTCATATTCCTATTTTAAGGACTAATATACATGTGGACACCATGCACATTTACATCATTACACATTTGAACAATAATTGTACATTTATTACATTACATAAAGTAAATACTCAAGCCTTAATCTAAGACACTCTCCTAATCTAATAATGTACCCAAGATATTCTTCCTAGATTTTGTAGGAAGCTTCTTAACTTTCTTTGAATCTCCTCTTTTCTACAACAAAGTATTAGAAAATGATAATAGTAATTTCTTTTAATCTAAAGAAAATGGACTTCACTAGTTGATTTGTCAATCTAGTGGAATCAATGATGAGTCCTAGTCTTCACAAGTTTTTCTACAACTCTGTGGAAAGACTCTAGCCAAATACAATTTTAGAAATTCTGAAAATGATATTTCCTATCACCTCTCAATCTCTCTTGTGGCTTTCTCTATTTCCTATCAATCAACCTAGTGCTTTGATACCACTGCTATCTTTTTATGCTATAAACTTAAAGGGAATGCAACCACAAGTAGTAAAATGAGCATGCAATGTTATATCTATGATAATGATGATCTAATAAACAAGTAAATAACATGCGAAACTTATGAAATAACTCATGAAATAGCCAATAATGAAAGCTCATGAAAATTTAAACTTGTTACAATATGTGGAGATCTCAATACTCCATACTTCATACAAGTTCTACATTGTATCTACTCTAGTTTATCACCTCTACTACTCTTGCTTGATTCCTCTCTCAACTCATCTACCAAAGGTATATATATAATGAGACATGACTCTTGGCCTTCCACCTTCCTATGACTCTTCATCTTCCTATTCTAAGGACTTATGTACATGTGGACACCATGTACATTTACATCATTGCACATTGTGCATTTATTATATTACATAAAGTAAATACTCAAGCCTTAATCTAAGACACTTTCCTAATCTAATGATGTACCCAAGATGGTACATTAGCATGTACCAAATAATGTAATATATTCCAACATTGGTCAAAGGGATTTGTTAATTTTAAAAATCCTATTTTGCAAGTTCATGGATGCATTCAAAAGGAAAGGACTATTATTTCCATTAACCCTAACAGTGAGTATAATTCCATTATATTACATTAGCTAAGAGGTTGAAGGTTCAGGTAACAAAAGTTAAGGACATACAAAATAAGGGTGAGTGTTAGGAACCTACTATTGAAAATAAACTCACTCACACAAAATATTATAAAATAACTGAAATGCATCAAATAATAGAATAACACTATGCAAAAAGTAATTGTAGAATTGAAACAATCTCACAAAATAACTTAGAATCGTAGGCCTCTTCGAGGGGGCAAACTCCTTTAATATTTCATTAATTTGCAAAAATATACATCCGTACATGACTTCATATATTTTAAATACTTCATGCAAACCTAACCCTAAGCTCAAGAGTTGGCTTACATATAAAATACCACTTGAGCTAGAATCTTCTACCAAACATTGATTACATTCTTGATAATGGTTACATGAAAGGGCACCACTTATCTAGGTGTCTTACTTGCCACATACCATTACAAAATAACAATATAAATGGGTTCTCATATTGGATTTGGGTCATTACATAAGAAATTAAGAATTACAAAAATAATGTTAGGATGGGGTCCTAACAATGAGCATGTCCAAATTTTTGGAGATTTGAAAATAACCATGGATAAATATGTTGTTTTACATTCAATTTTTTATAATATAGAGATGGTTGATATGGATATTTCTCTTGGTTACCTTGGTTGGGTTCTTTGGGAATTGTTGACATTAATGTGAAAAATAAGTTCATGAAACTATGGAACAAAAAAATAAGATAACTTTATAGGATATCTCTCATCATAAGAATCAAAGATCGAAGAAGAAGCAAGAAGCGGTTATTGTAGAAGAACAAGTTAAAGAAAAATAGACACCCAATTTTATGTGCATCATCAAGTCCTTAAAACTTACCAATGTCTCCATCAACTAGCCAATTAAGCTTCAAAACCAAGTTGATCATCTCAAAGCTCAAACTAGTAGTATTTTTTACTCCAAAAGCAAAAGCACTAGGACTAAAGCATTAGAATTGGTGGCACTTTTTCTTACCTACAACACTTTTGAAAATATTCTAAATTTTATATTTTTGCACCCAATCAAGCATGACAATGGTCATTTTGCACTAGCATTGGATCTTTAGCATTGCCAATGCTTATATTCCCAACACTACTAACCATCATTAACAAAAAACCACTGTCCATTACCTACAACACCTGTATATTATCATGTTAACCACATCCTCCATCTTGATCCTGTCATGGTATTGGAATTCACCAAGCCATGCAGAAGATGCCACCTATATGGCTGTAAATCTCAACAAATTCTCTAGAGGTCCCCAAGGGAGACTCATTTTGTTATAAACTTGACCTTGTGGGGATCCAAACATAATAATTTTTTTTAGTAGCAAATATTTATAGAATTTTTTTCTCGCATCTATTTTCTATGATAGCAAAGCTCTATCAAAAAAATATATCATTTGCATTTTGGACAACAAAGCTCTACCAAAATCAACTCTTGGATACCATCTTACGACAACAAAGCTATATGAGATCCAACTATTACATTATCACTCACACTCTAGAAATTACACAGCGTAGGCCCTTTTATATTACACAGGCATAATTATATTTGTTATATTATTACAACAAATATAATAACAAACTTTGGCTTTTAATTAAATTATGTTTGTGAGAAACACAAAAGTTCCAAATTAAATTAAATCAATCCAGGTTACAACTTAAATAGTTTAGGAAATAAACTAAAAATAGGGAAGCGAGAAATAGGGAGAAAGTATAGGGAAAAGAAAGAGAATTAAAAATTGAATTATCTCTCTCACCGCTCTCATCCATCATTGCCTGCCGTCCACCTTGGTGCCGTCATCCACCTGCAGTCCACCGTGGTAACGTTAAATGCTAACATTCTCCCCCTTAAAGTTGAGAGGGCTGACAAGACAGTCTCTCAGCTTTATATATTGAGCTTTAGCCATGCCTTTGGTGAAGATGTCCGCCATGTTGTCCAAAGTGCTGCAATGTTTAAGCTCAACTACCTGGTTCTCCACCATGTCTCGGATGAAGTGATACTTCATATCAAAGTGTTTTGATCTGCTATGGTGGATAGGATTATATGCCAATTGAATGGCACTCATGTTATCACAGTACAATCTGGTAGGACCACTTTGTCGTTCTCCAATCTCTTCAAGGACTTTTCTCAACCATAGAGCTTGAGTACTAGCATATGTGATTGCTATATACTCAGCCTCAGTAGATGACAATGCTACAACAGTCTGCTTTTTGGAACTCCATGTAATTAGTCCTGACCCTAGACTAAAACAGTTCCCTGATGTAGATTTTCTATCATCTATATTGCTGCCCCAATCACTATCACTGAAGCCAACTAACTTTACAGAATTACATTTGTGGTAATGGATTCCAAAATCCAATGTACCCTTTACATATCTCAGAATTCTTTTAGTTGCTTGAAAATGCAGCTCGGATGGATCAGCCATAAACCTTGAAACAAGAGAAACAACATACTGAATATCAGGTCTTGTGTTGGTGAGAAACATCAAACTCCCAACCATGCTCCTGTAAGTGGTCATGTCAACCTTCGGTGCTCCATCATCTTTGCTCAATTGGATCCCATGACCCGTTGGAGTTGCAACTGATTTGCATTGCTCCATGGCAAATTTCTTGATCATATCTTGAGCATATTTGTGTTGACATATGAAGATCCCTCTATCTGTTTGATGAACTTCCATGCCTAGGAAGTAATGCATTAAGCCTAGATCTTTCATCTCAAATTGTTTCATCATGGAGTGTTTGAACTCCATATTCATCTTATCATTACTACCCATAAATATGAGATCATCCACATATAAACAAACTATGAGAATATCTTTACCTTGCTTTAGGTAGTAGAGAGTAGGTTCACTTTTGCTCCGAGTGAATCCATACTCCTTGAAATAGCCATCAATGCGAGAGTACCATGCTCTTGGTGCTTGCTTGAGGCCATATAGGGCTTTTTTCAGTTTGTAAACAAGGTTCTCCTTACCTTGTTCTTTAAAGCCTTGAGGTTGTTGAACATAAACCTCCTCATCTAAGTACCCATTGAGAAAGGCACTTTTTACATCCATGTGCTGAATTTTCCACCCTTTGTGGGCAGCCAAGGAAAGTACTGATCTGATAGTTTCCTGTCTAGCAACAGGAGCAAAGGTCTCCTCATAATCAATGCCATATTTCTGAGTGAAGCCTTTTGCTACAAGTCTTGCCTTGTGTCTTTCAATGCTTCCATCAACATTGAATTTGGTCTTGTAGACCCATTTACATCCAACACATTTTTTTCCCTTTGGAAGCTTCACTAGCTCCCAAGTATCATTCTTTTTTATAGAGGTGATTTCCTCTTCCATGGCTTGCTGCCATACATTATGAGTGCATGCTTTCTCATAGCTAGATGGCTCTAGCTGTGCACTAGACATTAAAGCATAATTAACTACATCTCCTTTAGGATCATTGGAGTCATCATCTCCATACATATGCAGATTTTCAAGTTTTTGTAAAACTGCATTCATTTCACTAGCCTGACTTCTAGTGTATCTTTTCTGGAAATTCTTATCCAACATTTGAAAATATGGATGATTTTGTAGTGTTCTTTTACCTCTTGATGGAGAATCAATATCCATAGGTGAAGAACTTACTGATATTTGTGGAGAAGGACTTGGAGTAGTTGCTGATGTACTCGAAGTAGTACTCATACTTGGGCTTGGAGGAGTTCCTTTGCTATTTTTAGGCTATTCTCACTTGCTGCACTTGTTGTACTTGAGAAGAACTTGCATCATGGGATTCATCATCAACAAAAATTTTTTATGACCCCATTCTCCCCCTTCATCAAAAATCACATCCCTGGAAAGTACAATTTTATGCATTTTTGGATTGTAGAGCCTATATGCTTTGGTAGACTCACAATATCCTACAAAAATACATGCTTGACTCTTGGGGTCAAGTTTCTTTCTTTTTCATCAGGAATGTGTGCGTATGCTAAAGAACCAAAAACCTTGAAATGTTTTACATTCGGCTTTTTGCCATACCACCCTTCGTAAGGAGTGATCCCATCCAAACTAGAAGTAGGACTCCTATTTAGAATGTAAACACTGGTTCTAACAACATCGGCCCAATACATGTTACTGAGATGCTTAGTTTGAAGCATCGATCTGGCCATTTCTACTATGGTGCGGTTCTTTCTTTCCGCCACACCATTCTGTTGTGGAGTATAGGCAGTGGTGAATTGCCTCTTTATCCCACATTCTTTACAATATTTTAGAAATACCTTTGAAGAGTACTCTCCTCCTCGATCTGTCCTTAGACATTTTACAATGAACTCACTTTGTTTCTCTACATTATTCTTGAAATCTATGAAGCAATCAAAAGCTTCATCTTTGGTTTTCAAGAAATAGATCCAACACATCCTAGAGAAATCATCTATAAAAGTGAGAAAATAGGAATTATTACCTATGCTTTTTGTCTGCATTGGACCACAAATGTCCGAATGCACCAATTGAAGTGGATAGTTGGCCCTCCATGCTTGTCCTTTTGGAAACTTGGACCTTGAGTGCTTTCCCAAAGCACATCCTTCATAGACCTCCTTGTGTTCAGCAATTTTGGGAAGTCCACATACCATAGCTTGAGAAGTTAACAATTTCAAGCTAGCAGAATTCAGGTGACCATATCTCAAGTGCCAAAGCACACTTGGATTTTCTATAGCAATACTTGCAAGTTGAGCTCCCCCTGGTTCCCCAAACTTAAGGGGAAATAACCTATTCTTGGTCATAGGTACTTGTGTAATGACTCTATTACAATTGTTTTTATCAAAAATTACACATTTGCCTTCATAAAAAACAAGTCTATAATTTTTCTCCATCATTTGTCCAACACTAAGCAAATTATGTTGGAGTTTGGGGGTGTAGTAGATGTCATTTACCCTTTTTGATGCCTTCTTTTGTTGGAACCTCCATGGCTCCAATGCCTTCAACTTGCAAAGCTTTATCATCTCCCAACTTGATTCGAGATTTATAGGTGGAATCCATTGTAGCAAAGAGCTCTTCTTTGCCACTCATATGGTTGGAACAACCAGTATCCAAAATCCAAGTGTCATTCAGATTTTGATCTGATTTTCCATAAGAAAGAAATAGATTTGATGTTCCTTCTTCTTCACCATAATTGCCATATTGACCGTTGCCTCCTTGAGAAGTCTTGGACCAACAGTCTCGAGCAAAATGACCGGGCTTGCCACAATTGAAACAAGCTTTCTTTTTGTCACCTCCTCTTCCTTGATTGCCATTTCGACCTTGATTTCCACCTCTGCCTTGATTGCTACCTCTGTTTTGATTGCCACCTCTGCTTGGATTTCCTCCTCTTGGGCTGCTTCTGCCTCTTCCTCTTCTTTGTCCTCTGCCTTGGCCTCTTCCTTGTCCTCTTCCTGCACCCTCATTGGATGAGAAGGCTTTATCATCGCCTCCATAGCTTGTTGAAGGAGATCCCTGTAATCTCTCTTCATGAGACATTAATGAACCGATTAATGCATCAAAAGTTAGAGTGGAAAGGTCTTTTGATTCTTCAATTATGATAGCAATGTGATTCCATTTTTGAAGAAGTGTTCTCAACACTTTCTTCACAACCGCTTCAGGTTTGACTTCTTCGCCAAGAGTTTGCATCTTGTTGACAACTGCTTTGACTCTTACGCAGTAGTCTCCAACTTTCTCATCTTCATTCATTTTGAGATTCTCAAAATCTCGTTTCAAGGTCTGAAGCCTTACTTGCTTCACCTGATCGCTTCCTTGGAAACCTTCTTTCAAGGCTTTCCATGCATCTTGGGCAGTTAAACAAGAGGTAATTCTGGGGAAGATACTTTTCTCCAATGCTGCTTGGAGATGATAGAGAGCAGAGGAATTGCTCTTTTGTGCTTCTTTCTTTGTCTTCTTATCGGTTGCACTCAATGTAGTCCAATCTGTAGGTTCTATGTAACCTTCTTCTACTATGTCCCATAGTCCCTTGCCTATGAGTAAGGTCCTCATCTTGATGGACCAATACTCATAATCGAACCCATTAAATTTTGGAATGGGTAGATTATTATTGGATGCCATAGCTATTGGAAATAAACTAGAAACACACTTTTATTTCTCAATTACAATCAAAGCACTCTGCTTTTCAAAGAAAAAAGTTACAGATTTAAATCAAATCTAACTTGATCTACTCTCTCGTAGATATCCTGTTCTACCTGAAGAGGTTCTCCTATCACTGGATTGACAAAGTTGTCAGCAACTGAATCTTCATCGTCACTAATAAGAATGATTTCTGGTGAATACGGTTCTGGCTCCAGTATTTCAACTGAGTCACTGTTACTTTGATGAGTATTCTCTGGCTCCTGTGGTGCAACTCCTACAGATTCTGACTCCTCAAATCTGCTACCAAAGGAATTGTCTTCTGAATCAGCGTCATATCCTGCATCTGGTGCTCTTTGATGGGCTATTACAGCATTTTGTAGTTGACTGAATACAATATTCAATCCATACGTTCGAACTTTTTCATCAAAGGATTCGGGGTTTTCTCTTACTAAAAGAGAACAAAGGGCATGATAGCATCCGATAGACCTTATCATGAATGATTACAAAAATATTTCCCTTAGATGCAAAAATATCCCCCTTAAAGCCTCTTAGGCTATTACAAAAATTTCACCCTTCAAGCCTCTTAGGCTATTACAAAAATTTCACCCTTCAAGCCTCTTAGGCTATTACAAAAATTGCCTCTTAGGCAATATTTTCCTTTTTTTTTTTAAATTTACTAAAATTTTTAAAGAAATTTTAATATATATTTTTATTTAATAATAAAAAATTTGTTTTAGAAATCAAATTTAAAAAATGATTTAAAAAACAAAATAATTTAAATTATTAAATAAAATATTAAAAAAACTTAAAAAAATAAAAAATAATTAAAAAATATATATACCTCGTCTGCAAATCGCCCGTGAGGATTGAACCCGCGACCTCGCGGGTGGAGAGGGCCTTAGCGCCCGCCTCCACACCACCCCGGCTACCACCGTCGGTGGTGTTGAAAAGCACACCACATGCTTTATTGTCTCCTCCTCAGCGGGGAGACAAAAAAAAAAAGCCTTCTAAAAAAGGTTGGGGATCTTAATCCCACATTCACAAGGCCAAAGGGCCTTGTGTTGTTTATAAGCACGAAGGCACGGGTAGATTATCGATTGCCTTCGGGCAATCACCCGCCTTCCTTTTGCTGTAACCCTGGCCAATCTAGACGTGCCACATTTTCCCCCTTTGTTACGTCAGTCCTTCTTCTGTCGTCTGCCATGTGTCCGCCCGTGTCAGTCCTTTGTTTGCTATGTGTCTAGTGTCTCAGTCTGTCAGGTGTCCAACGTCAGTCTAGTCAGTATAACTTTGTTGTCCGCCATGTGTCTACCTCGAGAATCATGTTTGCATATCAGATTCAGTCAACATAACTCTACTGTCTACCACGTGTCCATCTCGAGAATCATGTTAGCCTGTCAGTTCTAGTTCCACATGTTTAGGTCCTCTACGGGCCGCTCCTCAGCTCCTCGGGATGCATGCCTACAGGGTTACCTCCACGTGTTCAGGTGGGCTGCTCCTCGACTCCTCGAGATGCGTGCCTATCATTGCTCCTCATTTTGTGAGCCTCTCAGAGTGATCAATAACCCTAACCTAACCCTGCTCTGATACCAAAATGAGAAACACAAAAGTTCCAAATTAAATTAAATCAACCCAGGTTACAACTTAAATAGTTTAGGAAATAAACTAAAAATAGGGAAGCGAGAAATAGGGAGAAAGTATAGGGAAAAGAAAGAGAATTAAAAATTGAATTCTCTCTCTCACCGCCTGCCGTCATTGCCTACCGTCCACCTTGGTGCCGTCATCCACCTGTCGTCCACCATGGTAACTTTAGATGCTAATAGTTTGTTATATTTAACCATCCAGCCACCTCTGCAACAAACAGACACCACATCGTCATTGCCACCGATTCACGCAGTCATCACACCTTATGCCTTGCTGACTTGTCACAGGTTTCCTCCAATCTCGCTATCCTGCGTTCCGCCACAACTTCGGATATGAATCGGTCTCCACACACCCAACAACTTCATGGTCATCATTGGTGCCCTTCTATTGAGAAATAATAAGTATTAATCCTATCACCATAGTATGGGGTATATTCCTAGGTTCTTAGGTCTATAAACCTACTCATACTCATAGGGTTGTCCCTTTCCATCAACTTTATCGAGTTGTCTCTATCTGATTATCTTATCCCTATCTTCTTACATTTTTAAAATATATTATCATAGTATACTAATCTTGTTTTTGTTTAGTAAGTAGTTTAGCTATTATTATTTAATTGCCAAGTCCATCATAAGTATATTTTCTCTTCTTAGTGTGCTCATCGTACTATGTTCATCAAAGTCCTATGTTTTCTTGCTAAAAAAGTCTTGCAGAATCACTTGCAAAATCAAAGTATTATCTTAAAGACTTGTTTTGCTTTACTTGTTGGAAAAAATATCATAGGATTATAGTTACAATGACAATAATGCACCCTATTTCTACTATAATAGATGTTGGCAATTTGAGTTATTTTATGTTGTCATTGATGTCACATGGATCACATTGAGTTTTGGTGGCCAAATGATATTTTGGAAAGCATGGATAAATACAGGGTTTTTGTGAAAACCAAGGCAGGCAAAATAAAAGGTTTTATTTAAAACCATGGATGGCAGATTTGAACTGGGTTTTTCTTAAAACCCAAGTTGGCCTTTCGTTTCATCGAAAAAGGTGCCCCAGTGATGGAGATATTTAATTTTTAATATTTAGTTTAAATTTTAATTATTTAAAATTTAAATTTAAATTTAAAATTAAATATGCAAGATTTTCATCGACGTCATCGAAAATAATAAGGAGGCTATATAAAGGGGATACCTAAGGTTCATAAACTGATGCTAGCTCGTGGTTAATAATCGTTGGCTAAGCATCCGAATTGAGCTCGTGCGAAAATCTTTTAGAAAGCAGAAGCAACGAATAAACGAAGGTTGGTCGAAGTCCAAAGTCATCATGGGCAGAGTGGCGCATTGGCAGTTGGCTTTTGGCTAAGGTGTGTGGCAGCACAAACGTCAAGGTTTCGAATCCCCTTGACTGCGTTCGGAAGGCGTTGGAAGAAAAGCGCTCGAAGCGCTTTTGATTTACGAAAAGGGAGGAAAGGTTTTAAGGCACGTTGTGCCTTTCCCTTTCGAACGAGCGGCTAGCTCGTGTGGCAACCTTAGCCATGGCTAAGGCGCTCATGGTGTGGGCAAGTCGGGGGTTCGAATCCCCTTGAGGAGGTAAATACATTTTTGCTCTAATTAATTTTGTTAAGCCCTAAGTTGGAGTTATAAGGTGGTTAGGAATAATTAAAGTTTTTAATTAAACTTTGTTTTTATAAGGGTTGTGATTATTATTTCAAAGGTGGATGAGTTGTTGATTTAATTTGATGTTCATGAAATTGAGAATTAAGATTTAGGAGAAATAAGGAGTTGTTATAAAATAATTTCTGAGAGGTTTATTGATTATTATTTTGATAAGGGTTTTTATTAAAAAAGGACTTTGGTGGATGTGTTTATTAAGTTGGAGTAAAAAGGTGTAAATTGAGTTATGCTTTATCTTGTGATTATTATTTGAAGTCCACTAACCCTTATTGAGATTGGAAAGGAAAGTTGTGTTTAGTGTGGCAGATTTTGTGGACAACTTCTTGGCATAAAAAAGGTATGGGCACATTCTCCTATTGATTGTTTATGGTGGTTGATTTCTGAAATATCATTGGAGTGAAAAGGATTGATTGTGGTTTCCTTTTCGAAAGTGGTTGGTTGAATGCTTCAAGGTTTTCTGGTTTGAGAGTTGTGTTTAAACCTTGTTTTATAAGCATAGTTGTTGAAGCCCATTGGTTATGTAAAGAACTTGAAAAGAACATGAGTATCATTGTTATGTGAGATTTGTGGTTGAGCATTGTTGGAAACATTTGAGTTGGTTGATACATGCTTGGACTAGGGTTTTGTGAGAAAGAGTTGTCCCTTGTGGTGATTGGTTGAGTTGAGTTGATTGAGCCTAGTCAAGTGATTGTGTGAGGTGATTGTTCAAGTCCCATGAAACAAACTATTCTATAATTCTGATTTGAGTTGAGATTGAGCTTAGAACATATTGAGTCTCTAACAATTCTCTTTATGCTTCTATGAGTTGACTTGAGTTGAGATTGATTTGAGTTGAGTTGAGTTGAGATCATTGTGGATCATTGTTGTCATCCATTGTAGAGTGCATTGCCATTCATTGTTGAGTTCATATTTGAGCCTTGCCTTCATAGATTTGTGGATGAGATTTGAGTACTACTTGAGCATGATTGATTGAGCCTTTGAGAAGGCCTTTGGGATAGATTTCTGGATAGATTTGTGGTAGTTTGTGTATGATTGATTGAGCCTTTGAGAAGGCTTTGTGGATAGTTTTGGGACAGATTTGTGGATAGTTTTAGATAGATTTATGGACAGATTTGGGACAGATTTTGATGAGGTTCTGAGTGAGCCTATTGAGCAGAGTTGAGCAAGTTCTTGGTGAGCTTGCTAGAGCAGATTTGGACAAGTTCTTAGTGAGCTTGTTGGAGCAGATTTGAGCAAGTTCTTGGTGAGCTTGCTAGAGCAGATTTGGACAAGTTCTTAGTGAGCTTGTTGGAGCAGATTTGAGCAAGTTCTTGGTGAGCTTGCTAGAGCAGATTTGGACAAGTTCTTAGTGAGCTTGTTGGAGCAGATTTGAGCAAGTTCTATGTGAGCTTGTTGAGCAGATTTGGACAAGTTCTGTGTGAGCTTGTTGATATTTGAACAAGTTCTATGTGAGCTTGTTGAGAAAATTTGGACAAGTTCTGTGTGAGCTTGTTGAGCAATTTTGGACAAGTTCTATGTGAGCTTGTTATGCAGATTTGGACAAGTTCTGTGTGAGCTTGTTATTGCCTAGCTTTGAGCAGATCAAAGAAATCATTGTATTGGATAAGGATCCTTATTTCTATGTGAAATATTATAAGGATATTATCTTGTGGAGTACCCCACATTGGGGGAACCACGTTAAATCTTGTGTCTCAATTGTGTATGGTGACTTGTGCTCTTGCTTACTATTGCTATCTGAGTTATTAATGCACACTGCTATATTTGGTTATTGCAATTAAGGACATTAATTGATATTGGTTTGGAAAGAAAGTAAAAAGTGGTCTTATACTATTCACCCCCCTCTCAGTATAAGCTTGTGTTCTTCAATTGGTATCAGAGCGGGTTCCTTCAAAAAGCTAACAACTTGAGGGTAGATTCTACAAGAACACAGATGGCTTCACAGAATGGATCATCTACAAATAAGGCTCCACTATTTGATGGTAACAATTATGCTTTCTAGAGCATGAGGATGAAGAACTACTTGATATCACAAGGATATGAGGTATGGAAAATGGTTGAAAAAGAGTATAGGGTTGAAGGTGATCCCGAGGTAGATAAGACTATCAAGAAATTGGTTGAGATCAATGCAAGAGCAATGAATTGTATTTTGAGTGGGCTACGAGAGATAGATTTTGCAAAGGTTATGGTATGTAATTCAGCTAATGAGATGTGGACCAAGTTGCGGAATACTTATGAAGGAGATTCCAAGGTAAAGTTGGCAAAACTACAAACTCATAGAAAAATATTTGAGGAATTGAAAATGGAAGATTCTGAAGATATTGCAAGGTTTTTACTTCGAGTTGATGAGATTACTAACACCATGAGAGGTCTAGGATTTGAGATGAAAGAATCAAAAGTTACTCAAAAGGTTTTGAGATCACTTCCCATGAAATATGATGCTAAGGTTTCAACAATAGAAGAAACAATGGATATCAACAAGCTAACAATGGAAGAATTGCAAGGAACTCTCACAACTTATGAGATGAGGGTAAGTAAGCATCAAGTTCCAATAAAAGAGATTGCATTCAAGGCTTCAGAAAAAGAGAAAGGGAAAGTTCCAAAAATAGATAGAGTTGTAGATAATGATGAGGAAGCTAACTTCATCAAAAGGAATAAGGACTCAAGGAATTTTAGGGATATAAGGAAAGTCAGATGCTACAAGTGTGGTGATCTTGGTCACTATGCATACAAGTGTCCACATGAAGAAAATAGTGATGATGAAAAATAGGGTCACAGAAGAAAAGAAGATGGAAAGCATAAGCATGACAAAGATGACAGATACAAGCAAAACAGGTATGAGAAGAAGAAAATTTTCGTAAGGCAAAGAAATCTTACTACATTGTAGAAGCAAGTGATAGCTCAGATCATAGTGATAGAGACAAATCAGATGATGAAAAGGAAGAACATCTATTCCTAGGAATAGAAGGTGAAAGAGAACAGTGCTTTGTGTGTGGTCAAAGAGATCACAGATCAGGATATTGCAATGGTTTCAGTGATAGTGAAGATGAGATGACACATCAAGGAAATAAGCATGGTCAAAGAAATATTGAGAGTTTGTTTGCTATAGAATATTATAATGATCTTAGTGACAATGAAGATAAATAAGTCTCACTTTTGGTAATAGAAAAGAAGAAGAGATAGCCAAGAGAAACAAAATTAAAAGTCTAAAAAGAAGACTTCAATAAATCATGACAACTACAAGATTAAAGAGAATCTAAAAGAATTGAGATACTACTACAGAAGTTTCGATCCAAATGACTCAAAATGCAAGATAATAGAAGGAAAGATGTATTTAAGAGACTATAGTAGATGATCAATTTGCTACATGACACATAGATGAAAGGTTAGAAAGGAGAGGAACTGATTTCAAAGTAAAGTATCATATTTCCAGGAAAAGTCACACTCAAAAGGAAAGGAAGTTCTAAAATATGAAAGCAAGGAAGCACCTAAGTGTTATGAAGAAAGTTCCAAAGTTCCTATGGCTCCAAATATTCAGTTTGGTTCTTGTTTTGAGATAGGTGAATCAAGTTCAAAAGGAAAAGAAATACTTGAAGAGAAAAACAAGGAAGAAACTAAGGAAGAGGATTTAGATACTACAAAGAAGGTTCAAGAATGCAATGCACAAGTTGAAAATGATCATAAGGATAATGGTCAAGAAAGGTATGAGGAACCAAGGCATGAACAAAGGGCTTTTCAAGGACATTGTTTTTCTTGTAATGGATTTGGACACAGGGCTATCACTATAGGGTCTATGGATCAAAGAAGTTTGATTTTGCTAGAAGGAACATCAAAGGAAGAAGGTATGGTTTTTCAGGGACATTGCTTCTCATGTAACAGGATTGGTCATAGAGCTTCTCAGTGCAAAGGAAATGAGCAACATGGTTTTGGTTTTAGAGCTACACAATTCAGAAGTCATGGTCATAATGGTCATGAAAATAGAACTTCACAATACAGGGTTCAGGAAAGGAATGGATATGGAAATTATTTCAAGAAATATTTTAGGATATGGGCACCATCCAAAGGCTACAATATCAAGTGTTTTAATTGCAATAACTTTGGACATATTGCAAAATGGTGTAGGACTCAATTCCAAACAAGTTCAAGGCAAGAAGGTCAAACAGGTTCAAGGCAAGAAGATCAAGAGAAGGATATCAGAAAAACATGGAAGGAAGTTGATAGAGGAAAGAAACAATGTAATATGGGAGTAAAAGTACTCCCACCCCAAAATTAATCACCTCAAGAGAGAAGGTGGTGAGGGGGCTATGCTTAAGAGTCATATATTTTAGCCCCATAGGTGTCCCTTTTGCCATTGATGTCAAAGGGGGAGATATTTGAGTAAGGGGGAGAGCATTGAGTTAGGGGGAGCAGCCTCCAAAGAGAGCATTGAGTTAGGGGGAGCAACCTCCATAGAGAGTATTGAGTCAAGGGGAGCAACTTTGATTCTCAGAGATGGTTTTTGCAGTGATTATGGTTTTTGCATTAGAGGTGTTGCCATCAATGACAAAGGGGGATATTGTTGGAAATTTGAGTTATTTTATGTTGTCATTGATGTCACATGGATCACATTGAGTTTTGGTGGCCAAATGATATTTTGGAAAGCATGGATAAATACAAGGTTTTTGTGAAAACCAAGGCAGGAAAAATAAAAGGTTTTATTTAAAACCATGGATGGCATATTTGAACTAGATTTTTCTTAAAACCCAAGTTGGCCTTTCGTTTCATCGAAAAAGGTGCCCCGATGATGGAGATATTTAATTTTTAATATTTAGTTTAAATTTTAATTATTTAAAATTTAAATTAAATTTAAAATTAAATATGCAAGATTTTCATCGACGTCATCAAAAATAATAAGGAGGCTATATAAAGGGGATACCTAAGGTTCATAAACTAATCCTAGCTCATGGTTAATAATCATTGGCTAAGCATCCGAATTGAGCTCATGCAAAATATTTTAGAAAGCAGAAGCAACGAATAAACGAAGGTTGGTCGAAGTCCAAAGTCATCATGGGCAGAGTGGCGCATTGGCAATTGGATTTTGGCTAAGGTGTGTGGTAGCACAAACGTCAAGGTTTCGAATCCCCTTGACTACATTCAGAAGGCGTTGGAAGAAAAGCGCTCGAAGCACTTTTGATTTGCGAAAAGGGAGGAAAGGTTTTAAGGCACGTTGTGCCTTTCCCTTTCGAACGAGCGGCTAGCTCATGTGGCAACCTTAGCCATGGCTAAGGCGCTCATGGTGTGGGAAAGTCGGGGGTTCAAATCCCCTTGAGGAGGTAAATACATTTTTGCTCTAATTAATTTTGTTAAGCCCTAAGTTGGAGTTATAAGGTGGTTAGGAATAATTAAAGTTTTTAATTAAACTTTGTTTTTATAAGGGTTGTGATTATTATTTCAAAGGTGGATGAGTTGTTGATTTAATTTGATGTTCATGAAATTGAGAATTAAGATTTAGGAGAAATAAGGAGTTGTTATAAAATAATTTTTGAGAGGTTTATTGATTATTATTTTTGATAAGGGTTTTTATTAAAAAAGGACTTTGGTGGATGTGTTTATTAAGTTGGAGTAAAAAGGTGTAAATTGAGTTATGCTTTATCTTGTGATTATTATTTGAAGTCCACTAACCCTTATTGATATTGGAAAGGAAAGTTGTGTTTAGTGTGGCAGATTTTGTGGACAACTTCTTGGCATCAAAAAGGTATGGGCACATTCTCCTATTGATTGTTTATGGTGGTTGATTTCTGAAATATCATTGGAGTGAAAAGGATTGATTGTGGTTTCCTTTTCGAAAGTGGTTGGTTGAATGCTTCAAGGTTTTCTGGTTTGAGAGTTGTGTTTAAACCTTGTTTTATAAGCATAGTTGTTGAAGCCCATTGGTTATGTAAAGAACTTGAAAAGAACATGAGTATCATTGTTATGTGAGATTTGTGGTTGAGCATTGTTGGAAACATTTGAGTTGGTTGATACATGCTTGGACTAGGGTTTTGTGAGAAAGAGTTGTCCCTTGTGGTGATTGGTTGAGTTGAGTTGATTGAGCCTAGTCAAGTGATTGTGTGAGGTGATTGTTCAAGTCCCATGAAACAAACTATTCTATAATTCTGATTTGAGTTGAGATTGAGCTTAGAACATATTGAGTCTCTAACAATTCTCTTTATGCTTCTATGAGTTGACTTGAGTTGAGATTGATTTGAGTTGAGTTGAGTTGAGATCATTGTGGATCATTGTTGTCATCCATTGTAGAGTGCATTGCCATTCATTGTTGAGTTCATATTTGAGCCTTGCCTTCATAGATTTGTGGATGAGATTTGAGTACTACTTGAGCATGATTGATTGAGCCTTTGAGAAGGCCTTTGGGATAGATTTATGGACAAATTTGTGGCAGTTTGTGTATGATTGATTGAGCCTTTGAGAAGGCTTTGTGGATAGTTTTGGGACAAATTTATGGATAGTTTTAGACAGATTTGTGGATAGATTTGGGACAGATTTTGATGAGGTTCTAAGTGAGCCTATTGAGCAGAGTTGAGCAAGTTCTTGGTGAGCTTGCTAGAGCAGTTTTGGACAAGTTCTTAGTGAGCTTGTTGGAGCAGATTTGAGCAAGTTCTTGGTGAGCTTGCTAGAGCAGATTTGGACAAGTTCTTAGTGAGCTTGTTGGAGCAGATTTGAGCAAGTTCTTGGTGAGCTTGCTAGAGCATATTTGGACAAGTTCTTAGTGAGCTTGTTGGAGCAGATTTGAGCAAGTTCTTGTGAGCTTGCCTAAGCATATTTGGACAAGTTCTTAGTGAGCTTGTTGCAGATTTTGACAAGTTCTAGTGAGCTTTAGAGATTTGGACAAGTTCTATGTGAGCTTGTTGAGCAAGATTTGGACAAGTTTTATGTGAGCTTGTTATGCAGATTTGGACAAGTTCTTACTTGTTAACAAGTGTGAGCTTGTTATTGCCTAGCTTTGAGCAGATCAAAGAAATCATTGTATTGGATAAGGATCCTTATTTCTGTGTGAAATATTATAAGGATATTATCTTGTGGAGTACCCCACATTGGGGGAACCACGTTAAATCTTGTGTCTCAATTGTGTATGGTGACTTGTGCTCTTGCTTACTATTGCTATCTGAGTTATTAATGCACACTGCTATATTTGGTTATTGCAATTAAGGACATTAATTGATATTGGTTTGGAAAGAAAGTAAAAAGTGGTCTTATACTGTTCACCCCCCTCTCAGTATAAGCTTGTGTTCTTCAATAGATACTTAGACTCCATAGTCTTAGTTTATCTCCAAGGAGCAAAAACACCACCAGTTGGAAGAAGCATTGACAATGTTATTGCTCCTTAATGGAAATTTTGCCACTGATCATATAATTATAATTATAAATTTAACATTAGTTTTATCTTTGTTTTTTGGATAGGGGTCTAATGATGATCATGAGAGCTACATATTCTCCTCTTATCTAGGTAGACCTCTATACTACTAACTTAATCAATTTTTATCTATTTTATAGGTTCTACCAGGCAAGTGATAGCTCTAGAAGTATTTTCACCTCATACTAGTGCTTTTTCCACTAAGGCATAGTATAGATAAAATATTCCATTTTTATTCTTATTGTTCTAGATTAGAGCAATTACCTAGTATACTCTACATATACATTTACTATTTTATGTTTCTATATGATCGTTAAAGGAATAAAAAGGAAAAGAAACAAACCATTATTTTAATAACATTGCAGGACTATATATAACCTTGCATCATGTCTAAAACTAAAATTCATATAGGTATTAAGATTTGTTTGATTATATTATATTATTACACCCTTTTTTTATTTGGTTATATGGCATTGAAATGGGTCCCACCCATATTACATCATCACCATAGTCATATTACAACAAGCTTGGATATTATTCATGTATCACTTGGCAAGATTTAAACCTTGGTCTCCTTAAATGCTAAGGAATCTAACCAGTTGAGCTAATGCCACTTGATTATATTCTTACACCCTTATTATGATAATAGATCTTCTTTATATTTATCATTAGAAAATAAAAAATATAAAGTTTATAGGTCTTGTCTACTATATTTGGTTGATGCATTTGTAGTTTATATAGGATACAAATAGACAATCAAGGACATATCATAGGAAGAAACGATACATATTTTATAATCAAATCCAATAAACATAGAACCTAGGCTCACAAATTCCCCTATCCTTGAGGTGAAATGGCATAGACCTGATACTCTAAGGAAATAAGGGAGCTAGTATACCTAATATCATTGGCTAGGTTAGAGGCCCCCATGAATTTCCCAAGTCACATTTTGGTGAATCCCACATGAACACCACTACAAGTCCCTAGACTCTTCCTTGTCTAAGCAAAACTTTAATCAAAGAATAAATTCTATTAAACCTTAAGCACGATTACTAAATTTATCTGTCTAATTAGAACATATTAGATAACAAGAACCTAACTAAAGAATACTTGTACTAGAAATCATTTACAATTCTCTAAGTAACTACCATATAAATTACTAGCTATATTGGGTATATAGCAAGCCTAGGCTGCAAGCTACCCACATAGGATCTCATGCATACTTACACCTAGTAAGGGGTATATTGTAGTGGTCTAGTAGAGTCATAGGGAAGTACACTATTACCCCTCATATACCATATTATACCACATATATTGGAGTTCATTTCCATGTATTGTTGTCATCCCCTGTATTAGTTGTCTCTCATGTACCAATAGGTATATAGAGAAGGGTCAAGTACATTAGGATCTCAAGTTTATAGGGAGGCCATTGAATAATATTGGTTATATTAGGTATATCAAGGTAAGTAGGTATTAGGTTGTAAAAACATCTTCTCTTTCTTCTCTAATCAACACTCTAAACAAATAAAGTAATAAGTAATTCTCCCTTTCTTGACTACCATAAACCTATGGTTGAGAATTGTTACTTGACCCATATTATTATTTATTACTTAGCTACTCTCCTTGATCCCCTTGTAGGAGATCATAACAAACATCCTAATATTTAGAACCCTACCTTTAATCAAGAATAATAGGACTCAACAAATTAAGGTTTCTTAAGCCATGAAAATAAAGAAGATGTGCGATTGGTTTTTAAATATACAAATCATATGGCCCATTTCTTATAAAACATAAGGAAGTTATATAAGCCTTCATTAAAGAAGGGCATAAAGCCCAAGGTGTCTCTTTAGAGGGATATTAAATGTTAAACTTCCTCAAATAACCTAAGTCAAACCCCTTGTTAATAAGTTAGTTGGACCTAACCTTTGGGTCCATAAACACAAACCATGATGCATAAATATCTCACCTCATAAATTCAAATTCACATATCATCACCACATAAATGGATGTTGGGATACATGCCCTCTTACCTTCATTGGTTCATCATTCATCTATGCCTTACCTTGAGGAGCTATTACATGGCAATGTGAATTGCCCTACATATCAATAAGAAGGCACCAATTACACTCTCAATCAAAGCATACCACCAAGAGCCTCAAACTCTAATACCCACAATAATTTATCCTATGGTTATCATTTTAATCCCATAAGCATGGGGATAGGATTGGGATGTAACTCTAACCATGTAATTTATCATCACCAATCCTTCAACCCTTTTATCTCCAACATTTTGGAAATAAATCATATAGTGTTGGATTTAACATTATTTTTCTAAGTTTACCAACATACCATTTTATAAAACATCAAAATATCCCTTCTATCACTCAACATGTACCTTTTGTATTGTCATATCCAATTTTTACAAAACTTTGAGCCTTAACCATTGAATTAGAGCAATTGAAACAATAAATGATCATTATCCAAGGATCATCATCTAGTCATAAGTATTCATATGATAACTTGTGCAACCATCCTCTAGATCCCTTTGTAGTTAGTCACTATTTTCCTCCTAACTTTAAACACCCAAGTTTCAAATGTACTGTAGTGTTATTTTACCTCTTGATGGAGAATCAATATCCATAGGTGAAGAACTTACTAATATTTGTGGAGAAGGACTTGGAGTAGTTGCAGATGTACTCGAATTAGTACTCATACTTGGGCTTGGAGGAGTTCCTTTGCTATTTTTGGGCTGAATTTGCTGCACTTGCTGTACTTGAGAAGAACTTGCATCATGGGATTCATCATCAACAAAAACTTTTTTATGACCCCATTCTCCCCCTTCATCAAAAATCACATCCCTGGAAAGTACAATTTTATGCATTTTTGGATTGTAGAGCCTATATGCTTTGGTAGACTCACAATATCCTACAAAAATACATGCCTTATTCTTGGGGTCAAGTTTATTTCTTTTTTCATCAGGAATGTGTGCGTATGCTAGAGAACCAAAAACCTTGAAATTTTTTACATTCGGTTTTTTGCCATACCACCCTTCGTAAGGAGTGGTCTCATCCAAACTAGAAGTAGGAATCCCATTTAGAATGTAAACACTGGTTTTAACACCATCGACCTAATACATGTTATATGCTTAGTTTGAAGCATCGATCTGGCCATTTCTACTATGGTGCAGTTCTTTCTTTCTACCACACCATTCTGTTGTGGAGTATAGGCAGTGGTGAGTTATCTCTTTATCCCACATTATTTACAATATTTTAGAAATGCCTTTGAGGAGTACTCTCCTCCTCGATCTGTCCTTAGACATTTTACAATGAACTCACTTTGTTTCTCTACATTATTCTTGAAATCTATGAATAAATCAAAAGCTTCATCTTTGGTTTTCAAGAAATAGATCCAACACATCCTAGAGAAATCATCTATAAAAGTGAGAAAATAGGAATTATTACCTATGCTTTTTGTCTACATTGGACCATAAATGTCCGAATGCACTAGTTGAAGTGGATAGCTAGCCCTCCACACTTGTCCTTTTGAAAATTTGGACCTTGAGTGCTTTCCCAAAGCACATCCTTCACAGACCTCCTTGTGTTCAGCAATTTTGGGAAGTCCACATACCATAGCTTGAGAAGTTAACAATTTCAAGCTAGAAAAATTTAGGTGACCATATCTCAAGTGCCAAAGCACACTTGGATTTGCTATAACAATACTTGCAAGTGGAGCTCCCCCTGGTTCCCCAAACTTAAGGGGAAATAACCTATTCTTGGTTATAGGTACTTGTGTAATGACTCTATTACAATTATTTTTATCAAAAATTACACATTTATCCTCATCAAAAACAAGTCTGTAATTTTTCTCCATCATTTGTCAAACACTAAACAAATTATGTTGGAGTTTGGGGGTGTAGTAGATGTCATTTACCCTTTTTGTGCCTTCTTTTGTTGGAACCTCCATGGCTCCAATAACTTCAACTTGCAAAGCTTTATCATCTTCCAACTTGATTCAATATTTATATGTGGAATCCATTGTAGCAAAGAGATCTTCTTTGCCACTCATATGGTTGGAACAACTAGTATCCAAAATCCAAGTGTTAGTCAGATTTTGATATGATTTTCCATAAGAAAGAAATAGATTTGATGTTCCTTCTTCTTCACCATAGTTGCCATATTGACCGCTGCCTCCTTGAGAAGTCTTGGAACAACAGTCTTGAGCAAAATGACCGGGCTTGCCACAATTGAAACAAGCTTTATTTTTGTCACCTCCTCTTCCTTGATTACCATTTCGACCTTGATTTCCACCTCTGCTTTGATTGCTACCTCTATTTTGATTGCCACATCTGCTTGGATTTCCTCCTCTTGGGCTACTTCTGCCTCTTCCTCTTCTTTGTCCTTTGCCTTAACCTCTACATTATCCTCTTCCTACACCCTCATTGGATGAGAAGGATTTATCATTGCCTCCATAGCTTGTTGAAGGAGATCCCTGTAATCTCTCTTCATGAGACATTAATGAACCGATTAATGCATCAAAAGTTAGAGTGGAAAGGTCTTTTGATTCTTCAATGATGATTGCAATGTGGTTTCATTTATGAAGAAGTGTTCTCAACACTTTCTTCACAACCACTTCAGGTTTGACTTCTTCGCCAAGAGTTTCCATCTTGTTGACAAATGCTTTGACTCTTATGCAGTAGTCTCCAACTTTCTCATCTTCATTCATTTTGAGATTCTCAAAATATCATTTCAAGGTCTGAAGCCTTACTTGCTTCACTTGATCGCTTCCTTGGAAACCTTCTTTCAAGGCTTTCCATGCATCTTGGGTAGTTAAACAAGAGGTAATCCTCAGAAAGATGCTCTTCTCCAATGCTTCTTGGAGATGATAGAGAGCAGAGGAATTGCTCTTTTGTGCTTATTATTTGTCTTCTTATCGGTTGCACTCAACGTAGTCCAATCTGTAGGTTCTGTGTAACCTTCTTCTACTATGTCCCATAGTCCCTTGCCTATGAGTAAGGTCCTCATATTGATGGACCAATACTCATAATCAAACCCATTAAATTCTGGAATGGGTAGATTATTATTGGATGCCATAGCTATTGGAAATAAACTAGAAACACACTTTTATTTCTCAATTACAATCAAAGCACTCTACTTTTCAAAGAAAAAAGTTACAAATTTAAATCAAATCTAACTTGATCTACTCTCTCGTAGATATTCTATTCTTCCTAAAGAGGTTCTCCTATCATTGGATTGATAAAGTTGTCAGCAACTAAATCTTCATCGTCACTAATAAGAATGATTTATGGTGAATACGGTTTCGGCTCCAGTATTTCAACTGAGTCACTGTTACTTTGATGAGTATTCTTTGGCTTCGGTGGTGCAAATCCTACAGATTCTGACTCCTCAAATTTACTACCAAAGGAATTGTCTTCTGAATTAGCATCATATCTTGCATCTGGTGCTCTTTTATGGGATATTATTGCATTTTGCAATTGACTGAATACAATATTCAATCTATACGTTCAAAATTTTACATAAAAGGATTCAAGGTTTTCTCTTACTAAAAGAGAACAAAGGGCATGATATCATCCAGTAGACCTTATCATGAATGATTACAAAAATATTTCCTATAGATGCAAAAAATATCCCCCCTTCAAGCCTCTTAGGCTGTTACAAAAATTTCACCCTTCAAGCCTCTTAGGCTATTACAAAAATTTCACCCTTCAAACCTCTTAGGCTATTACAAAAATTGCCTCTTAGGCAATATTTTCCTTATTTTTTTTAAATTTACTAATTTTTTTAAAGAAAGTTTAATATATTTTTATTTAATAATAAAAAAATTCATTTTAGAAATCAAATTTAAAAGATGATTTAAAAAACAAAATAATTTAAATTATTAAATAAAATATTAAAAAATACTTTAAAAAAATAATAAATAATTAAAAAATATATATACCTCATCCGCAAATCGTCTGTGAGAATTGAACCCGCGACCTTGCGGGTGGAGAGGACCTTAGCGCCCACCTCCACACCACCCCGACTACCACTGTCGGTGGTGTTGAAAAGCACACCGCATGCTTTATTATCTCCTCCTTAGCGGGGAGAAAAAAAAGAAAGCCTTCTAAAAAAGGTTGGGGATATTAATACCACATTCACAAGACCGAAGGGCCTTGTGTTGTTTATAAGCACGAAGGCATGGGTAGATTATAGATTACCTTCGGGCAATAACCCACCTTCCTTTTACTATAACCATGGCCAATCCAAATGTGCCACATCTACCCCCTTTGTCGTGTCAGTCCTTCGTCTATCGTCTGCCACGTGTTCGCCCACGTCAGTCCTCCATATGCCACGTGTCCAATGTTTCAGTCTGTGAGGTATCCAGCGTCAGTCCAGTTAGGATAGCTCTGTTGTCCACCATGTGTCTACCTTGAGAATCATGTTTGCCTGTCAGGTTTAGTCAGCAAAACTCTACTATCCACCATGTGTCTACCTCGAGAATCGTGTCAACCTGTTAGTTCTAGTTCCACATGTCTAGGTCCTCTATAGGTCGCTCCTCAGTTCCTCGAGATGCATGCCTGCGGGCTCACCTCCACATGTCCAGGTGGGATGCTCCTTGACTCCTCGAGATGCATGCCTACGATTGCTTCTCGTTCCACGAGCCTCTCGGAGTGATCAATAATCCTAACCTAACCCTGATTTGACACCAAAATGAGAAACACAAAAGTTCCAAATTAAATTAAATCAACCCTGGTTACAGCTTAAATAGTTTAGGAAATAAACTAAAAATAGGGAAGTGAGAAATAGTGAGAAAGTATAAGGAAAAGAAAGAGAATTAAAAATTGAATTCTCTCTCACCACCTGCCGTCATTACCTACCGTCCACCTTGGTTCCGTCATCCATCTACCGTCCACCATGGTAACTTTAGATGCCAATAGTTTGTTATATTTAACCATCTACAACAAACAGATGCCACATCATCATTGCCATCGATTCACACAGTCATCACGCCTTATGCCTTGCTGGCTCATCACAGGTTTTCTCTAGTCTCGTTGTCCTGCGTTCTGCCACAACTCTGAATATGAATCGGTCTCCACACACCCAACAACTTCATGGTCATCATTGGTGCCCTTCTATTGAGAAATAATAAGTATTAATCCTATCACCATAGTATGGGGTATATTCCTAGGCTCTTAGGTCTATAAACCTACTCATACTCATAGGGTTGTGTCTTTCCATCAACTTTATTGAGTTGTCTCTATCTGATTATCTTATCCCTATCTTCTTACATTTTTAAAATATATTATCATAGTATACTAATTTTGTTTTTGTTTAGTAAGTAGTTTAGCTATTATTATTTAATTGTCAAGTCCATCATAAGTATATTTTCTCTTCTTAGTGTGCTCATCATACTATGTTCATCAAAGTCCTATGTTTTCTTGCTAAAAAAGTCTTGCAGAATCACTTGCAAAATCAAAGTATTATCTTAAAGACTTGTTTTACTTTACTTGTTGGCAAAAACATCATAGGATTACAGTTACAATGACAATAATGCACCCTATTACTACTATAATAGATGTTTGCAATTTGAGTTATTTTATGTTGTCATTGATATCACATGGATCATTGATATCACATGGATCACATTGAGTTTTGGTGGCCAAATGATATTTTGAAAAGCATGGATAAATATAGGGTTTTTGTGAAAACCAAGGCAGACAAAATAAAAGGTTTTGTTTAAAACCATGGATGGCAGATTTGAACTGGGTTTTTCTTAAAACCCAAGTTGGCCTTTCGTTTCATCGAAAAAGGTGCCCCAGTGATGAAGATATTTAATTTTTAATATTTAGTTTAAATTTTAATTATTTAAAATTAAAATTTAAATTTAAAATTAAATATGCAAGATTTCCGCCGACGTCATCAAAAATAATAAGGAGGCTATATAAAGGGGATACCTAAGGTTCATAAACCGAGGCTAGCTTGTGGTTAATAATTGTTGGCTAAGCATCCGAATTGAGCTCGTGCGAAAATATTTTAGAAAGCAGAAGCAACAAATAAACGAAGGTTGGTCGAAGTCCAAAGTCATCATGGGCAGAGTGCACATTGGCAGTTGGATTTTGGCTAAGGTGTATAGCAGCACAAAAATCAAGGTTTTAAATTCCCTTGACTGCACTCGAAAGGTGTTGGAAGAAAAGTGCTCGAAGCGCTTTTGATTTACGAAAAGGGAGGAAAGGTTTTAAGGCACGTTGTGCCTTTCCCTTTAGAACAAGTGGCTAGCTCGTGTGGCAACCTTAGCCGCGGCTAAGGTGCTTGCGGTGTGGGCAAGTCGGGGGTTCAAATCCCCTTGAGGAGGTAAATACGTTTTTGCTCTAATTAATTATGTTAAGCCCTAAGTTGGAGTTATAAGGTGGTTAGGAATAATTAAGGTTTTAATTAAACTTTGTTTTTATAAGGGCTGTGATTATTATTTCAAAGGTGGATGAGTTGTTGATTTAATTTGATGTTCATGAAATTGAGAATTAAGATTTAGGAGAAATAAGGAGTTGTTATAAAATAATTTCTAAGAGGTTTATTGATTATTATTTTTGATAAGGGTTTTTATTAAAAGGACTTTGGTGGATGTGTTTATTAAGATGGAGTAAAAAGGTGTAAATTGAGTTATGCTTTATCTTGTGATTATTATTTGAAGTCCACTAACCCTTATTGATATTGGAAAGGAAAGTTGTGTTTAGTGTAGCAGATTTCGTGGACAACTTCTTGGCATCAATAAGGTATGGGCACATTCTCCTATTGATTGTTTATGGTGGTTGATTTCTGAAATATCATTGGAGTGAAAATGATTAATTGTGGTTTCCTTTTCGAAAGTGGTTGGTTGAATGCTTCAAGGTTTTCTGGTTTGAGAGTTGTGTTTAAACCTTGTTTTATAAGCATAGTTGTTGAAGCCCATTGGTTATGTAAAGAACTTGAAAAGAACATGAGTATCATTGTTATGTGAGATTTGTGGTTGAGCATTGTTGGAAACATTTGAGTTGGTTGATACATGCTTGGACTAGGGTCTTGTGAGAAAGAGTTGTTCCTTGTGGTGATTGGTTGAGTTGAGTTGATTGAGAAAGCCTAGTTAAGTGATTGTGTGAGGTGATTGTTCAAGTCCCATGAAACAAACTATTCTATAATTCTTATTTGAGTTGAGATTGAGCTTAGAACATATTGAATCTCTAACGATTCTCTTTATGCTTCTATGATTTGACTTGAGTTGAGATTGATTTGAGTTGAGTTGAGTTGATATCATTGTGGATCATTGTTGTCATCCATTGTAGAGTGCATTGCCATTCATTGTTGAGTTCATATTTGAGCCTTGCCTTCATAGATTTATGGATGAGATTTGAGTACTACTTGAGCATGATTGATTGAGCCTTTGAGAAGGCCTTTGGGATAGATTTTTGGATAAATTTTTGGCAGTTTGTGTATGATTGATTGAGCCTTTGAGAAGGCTTTATGGACAGTTTTTGGGACATATTTGTGGATAGTTTTAGATATATTTGTGGACAGATTAGGGATAGATTTTGATGAGGTTCTGAGTGAGCCTATTGAGCAGAGTTGAGCAAGTTCTTGGTGAGCTTTCTAGAGAAGTTTTGGACAAGTTATTAGTGAGCTTGTTGGAGAAGATTTGAGCAAGTTATTGGTGAGATTGCTAGAGCATATTTGGACAAGTTATTAGTGAGCTTGTTAGAGCATATTTGAGCAAGTTCTTGGTGAGATTTCTAGAGCATATTTGGACAAGTTCTTAGTGATCTTTTTGGAGCAGATTTGAGCAAGTTCTGTGTGAGCTTGTTGAGCATATTTGGACAAGTTATGTGTGAGCTTGTTGAGCAGTTTTGGACAAGTTTTGTGTGAGCTTGTTATGCATATTTGGACAAGTTCTGTGTGAGCTTGTTATTGCCTAGCTTTGAGAAGATCAAAGAAATTTGGACAAGTTCTATGTGAGCTTGTTGAGCAGTTTTGGACAAGTTCTGTGTGAGCTTGTTATGCAGATTTGGACAAGTTTTGTGTGAGCTTGTTATTGCCTAGCTTTGAGCAGATCAAAGAAATCATTGTATTGGATAAGGATCCTTATTTTTGTGTGAAATATTATAAGGATATTATCTTGTGGAGTACCCCACATTGGGGGAACCACGTTAAATCTTGTGTCTCAATTGTGTGTGGTGATTTGTGCTCTTGCTTACTATTGCTATTTGAGTTATTAATACACATTGCTATATTTGGTTATTGAAATTAAGAACATTAATTGATATTGGTTTGAAAAGAAAGTAAAAAGTGGTATTATACTGTTCACCCCCTCTCTCAGTATAAGCATGTGTTCTTCAATATATACTGAGACTCCATAGTCTTAGTCTATCTCCAAGGAGCAAAAGCACCACCAGTTGGAAGAAGCATTGACAATGTTATTGCTCCTTAATGGAAATTTTACCACTGATTATATAATTATAATTATAACTTTAACATTAGTTTTATCTTTGTTTTTTGGATAGGGGTCTAATGATGATCATGAGAGCTACATATTCTCCTATGATCTAGGTAGACCTCTATACTACTAACTTAATCAATTTTTATCTATTTTATAGGTTCTACCAAGCAAGTGATAGCTCTAGAAGTATTTTCACCTCATACTAGTGCTTTTGCCACTAAGGCAAAGTATAGATAAAATATTCCATTTTTATTCTTATTGTTCTAGATTAGAGCAATTACCTAGTATACTCTACATATACATTTACTATTTTATGTTTCTATATGATCGTTAAAGGAATCAAAAGGAAAAGGAACAAACCATTGTTTTAATAACATTAGAGGGCTATATATAACCTTGCATCATGTCTAAAACTAAAATTCATGTAGGTATTAATATTTGTTTGATTATATTACATTATTACACCCTTTTTTTATTTTGTTATATGGGATTGAAATGGGTCCCACCCATGTTACATCATCACCATAGTCATATTACAACAAGCTTGGATATTATTCATGTATCACTTGGCAAGATTTAAACCTTGGTCTCCTTAAATGCTGAGGAATCTAACCAGTTGAGCTAATGACACTTGATTATATTCTTACACCCTTATTATGATAATAGATCTTCTTTATATTCATCATTAGAAAATAAAAAATATAAAGTTTATAGGTCTTGTCTATTGTATTTGGTTGATGCATTTGTAGTTTATATAGGATACAAATAGACAATCAAGGACATATCATAGGAAGAAAACATACATGTTTTATAATCAAATCCAATAAACATAGAACTTAAGCTCACAACTTCCCCTATCCTTGAGGTGAAATGGCATAGACCTGATACTCTAAAGAAATAGGGGAGCTAGTACACCTAATCTCATTGGCTAGGTTAGAGGCCCCCATGACTTTCCCAAGTCACATTTTGGTGAATCCCACATGAACACCACTACAAGTTCCTAGACTCTTCCTTGTCTAAGCCAAACTTTAATCAAAGAATAAATTCTATTAAACCTTATGCACGATTACTAATTTATCTATCTAATTATAACATATTAGATAACAAGAACCTACCTAAAGAATACTTGTACTAGAAATTATTTACAATTCTCTAAGTAACTACCATATAAATTACTAGCTATATTGGGTATATGGCAAGCCTAGGCTGCAAGCCACCCACATAGGGTCTCATGCATACTTACACCTAGTAAGGGGTATATTGTAGTGGTCTAGTAGAGTCATAGGGAAGTACACTATTACCCCTCATATACCATATTATACCTCATTTCTTGGAGTTCATTTCCATGTGTTATTGTCATCCCCTGTATTAGTTGTCTCTCATGTACCAATAGGTATATAGAGAAAGGTCAAGTATATTAGGCTCTCAAGTTTATAGGGAGGCCCTTGAATAATATTGGTTATATCAGGTATATCAAGGGAAGTAGGTATTAGGTTGTAAAAACATCTTCTCTTTCTTCTCTAATCAAAACTCTAAACAAATAAAGTAATAAGTAATTCTATCTTTCTTGACTACCATAAACCTATGGTTGAGAATTGTTACTTGACCCATATTGTTATTTATTACTTAGCTACTCTCCTTGATCCCATTGTAGGAGATCATAACAAACATCCTAATATTGAGAAACCTAATTTTAATCAAGAATAAGAGGACTCAATAACTTAAGGTTTCTTAAGCCATGAAAATAAAGAAGATGTGCGATTGGTTTTTAAATATACAAATCATATGGCCCATTTCTTATAGAAACATAAGGAAGATATATAAGCCTTCGTTAAAGAAGGGCATAAAACCCAAGGTATATATTTAGAGGGATATTAAATGTTAAACTTCCTCAAATAACCTAAGTCAAACCCCTTGTTAATAAGTTAGTTGGTCCTAACCTTTGGGTCCTTAAACACAAACCATGATGCATCAATATCTCACCTCATCAATTAAAATTCACATATCATCACCATATAAATGGATGTTGGGATACATGCCCTCTTACCTTCATTGGTTCATCATTCATATATGCCTTACCTTGAGGAGCTATTACATGGAAATGTGAATTGCCCTACATATCAATGAGAAGGCACCAATTACACTCTCAATCAAAGCATACCACCAAGAGCCTCAAACTCTAATACCCACAATAATTTATCCTATGGTTATCATTTTAATCCCATAAGCATGGGGATATGATTGGTATATAACTCTAACCATGTAATTTATCATCACCAATCCTTCAACCCTTTTATCTCCAACCTCTTAGAAATAAATAATATAGCGTTGGCTTTAACTTTATTTTTCTAAGTTTACCAACATACCATTTTATAAAACATCAAAATATCCCTTCTATCACTCAACATGTACCTTTTGCATTGTCATATCCAATTTTTACAAAACTTCGAGCCTTAACCATTGAATTAGAGCAACTAAAACAATAAATGATCATTATCCAAGGATCCTCATCTAGTCATAAGTATTCATATGATAACTTGTGCAACCATCGTCTATATCCCTTTGTAGTTAGTCACTCTTTTCATCCTAACTTTAAACACCCAAGTTTCAAATGTATGAGGGGAAAATGGATCCCGTTAACCACCTTAGACTATATTTGACTACTTGTAATGACATTCCTTATGATGAAACATTGTTATTAAATAATTTCCCTAAGATTTAAAGTGGACCTACCTTAAAATGGTATAACCAGATACCATGGCACTCCCTAACAAGATTTAGAAACCTCATCAATATGTTCATTACGCAATTATTTCTCTACATTGAAGAAAAGGTCACCGTTAGTGACCACCAACTCAAACAATCCAAAGATGAGACTTTTTACAAATTTTTAGCAATATGGTGAGACTTTGTGGTGAGACTAAAATATTTCCCTCCAATATGGGACTTGTTGGACATCTTCATAGGAAACCTTAATGACCAACTACCCTTCTACCTAGAAATGACAACGTGTCTTCTTTGAAGACACAATTGTCATTGCCAAAATAGTAGAGACCACCCTCATCAAATAGAAAAATTAAATACTAATCTAAATAAAGAGGAAGAGAAATATTCCTCTAACCTAAAAGGGTAGTGTAAAAATAAAAACAATATAGGTTATGGAGTAGTAGACTCATGCTATGCAAATAATATTAACACTCCCTCAAATCTTCAAAACCTTATCTTAGGGAAGCCTCAACAAAAGAAACCCAAAAGGAGGTACTCCTAACTTGATGAACCCATTTTAGTTATCCTAGATTAGCCCTTAAAATCCCTAATGGTAGAGGTCTTGCAAATTAAACCTATTTAACTTAAAAGAGAAAAGGATCCATGGTATGGTTCCAACGAGCAATGTTCCTTCCACTGCATCAATAATCATGTGATTGATCGATGCACATTTCTCAAAAATGTGCTTCAAGATATTATTGACAATGGCAAAATTATTTTCAATAACTCTAACTCTTAATCTTCTTCTAACCAAGATATGGAAATCTTCTAGAATATGCTACCTAATCATAATTAAAATCAAAACTTAGAAAATAATGTTCATTACAAGAATGTGACACCTTAAAATTAAGGGATGGTAGGGATGATACATTATTCTAATCATATCTCTCATGTTAATGTTGTGACTAGACAATGATATACAAATTAATCATTTATTAACCTTCAAGATCTTCCCTGGTCCTTTGGGAAAAAATAAATTCTCCACCCAAAGGACCTCCTCTAATCATACAACTAGGGACCAAGGCTAAAGGTGATTTTAACTATATCCAACAACTTGAAGATACCCTAATAGATGATCTCACTCCTTGAAATTTTTAGGTCTTCTCTAGCTCATAGATGCATCTTACTAAAAATTTTGATCAAATATATCATTCCTCAAGACCTCAACCTTGATGATATTACTTTCATATTAGGGTCCATTGGGGTTAACCACACCACTGTATCATTCCATGAGGATGATATCCCTTAATCCTCTTTGGCTATAGATCTTCCATTATATATTATAGACCATATTAGTGATAATTTCATCAAATAAATTATAGTCAATAATGGTTCTAGTCTCAATGTCAGTATCTTGAGGTTCATTAATTATTTTGTGCTAACCAAACAAGATATAGATAAATCTAATATTTTTATCAAAGCTTTTGACAATGGGAAATGTGAGGCTAGTGGTATTGTAGTCTTATCCCTTAGAGTTAGACCTTTCACTCTTAATAGTCTTTTCTATGTCATGCCTTGTAACTTAACGTATACCATTCTTCTTAGGAGGCCATGGATCCATGAGATGCGGGTCATCTCTTCAAATCTCCATTAAGTATAGATACAAGGGCAAGACTTATCATAGTCTAGCTAACACCAAATATTTCATCTATTGTTAAGTCATCAATATAAAAATTCTAATACTCATATTTTTCCATATCTAAATCCATATCTCAAATCATCATCTTCTTCTTCTCAATATGCTATCACTAATGAATTGAGAGCTCTCAATCTAAATAATATGTTAAAAGTATTATATTATTTGGTACCTTGCAAGCACATTGCAAGTACCTTATGATTACTTGTAAATATTTGTAAATAGTTTGTAAATATGTGGTGTGAAAAGAGTCTTGTAAATATGAGTCATTTAGAGAGTTTGTCATATAGTAATCATTAGAGGTTTGTCATTATTAGAAGTTAATAAAATACATTTATCATATGAAAAATATGAATAGTCATATTTCTTAGAAGAGTGAACAATCTAAGAGGAATAGTGAATGTCAAGCATCATTGTAAAGACTATATGTAAAGAAATTTGATGAGATATATGTATGCAATTTCAATACTATTTTGGTACTAGAATACTGACTAAAATATGTGATTATAGTAAGTTATTTTATTGTGTGAATACTTGTGAATAATTGTGTGATACTATTAATATTAAGATCTTGTGAGAAAATAAATTAATTGCTAACAATGGTATTAGAGACACTATTGTGATAAAAGCCAACAATGTGAGGAGAACATCGCTTAGCATTTTGAGAAGAGAGTAGTGTGTGCAAGCTTGAGAATTGATGTCCAAGGAGTAGATGTCCAAGAAGCAACATCTAAGAAGAGACATTCAAAGAGAAAACACTCAAGGATATTAAGAAGGAGAACACATGAAACATACAAGAAGATGATTGGAGAAAAGAGGAATGATTGAAACATGAAAGAATATGGTTGGAGAAAACATGAATGAATAAATGAGACTATAGAAGATTGTTGAGGCATCTTTGAAAGAAAAGTGTTGTAAACATTCAAAAAAAGAAGTAGATGGATAGGAAAGCCTTGAAATACCTAAGGATAGGTTGAAACACCCTATAGAAGTAGGTTTGTAGAAGGAAGAGGTTGAAAATGCACCATAAGGTGAAGATGCCAAATATAAAGTCATTAGAATATTGTAGGATATAATGCACATGGTAGGAGATACTATTTTGGAAAATGTAGCTAAAACAAAGGCTTGCGAGCTAAAACACTCAAATAATCAAGTGTTATTAGAAACGTCCTAGGTAAATAATTTAGTACCTTTTAGAGATTTGACATTAAAAAATAAAGGGCTAATTAATAAAGTATTTAAAGTCAGTTTAAAGGTATAGAATTTAAAAATTAATTCAAATTTTATTTGAAGGAAGAAAATATAAGAGTTTTTTAAAAGAAGAATGAAATATTGAAAGGAAATTTGATGTGAAGAATTCAAAAGAGAGAAATAGTTGAAAGAAAGATAGAAGAAATTGAAGAAAATTTAGAAAGTGAGAAAGAAATTTAAAAGAAGAAGAAATAATTAAAAAAGAAATTATCTGAAGGAAAAATTTGAAGAAAGAATATATCAAAAGAAATTTGGTCGAAGAGATAAGAAAAATTAAGTTGAAGAATATTAAAGTTGAATAAAGAGGTTAAAATCATTTGAAAGAAGATTTTGCTTAAACAAATTGTCGAGAAAAGAATATTAAATTAAAGAATAGAAGTAAAGAATTTTATTTGAATAAAATAAAAGAATATTATGGGATAGGTTATATCCCCATCTATAGTGAGCCCTTCCCTGATTCCTCTTATTCTGATAGAAAAAGAGAAGTTGATCATCGTAATCAGTGTGATAAGGAATCACATGATGACACCATTTCTTTAAATGGTCTAGACTAGGATAAGGACTATGACAATGGGTCATCACGCCTCATAGATCTCAATTTTTCAAATTTACCTAATTTGTTAGCATAAAATTTTTAATCCTAGCCTATCCAAGAATCATTGTTGATGAAATTAACTGATTAGAAGAACATCATGAATGATCTCCTCTAGGATGGTCCCTCAAACTATCAAACACAAAATAAATTTTATTTTAAAGGATACTTTTCCTAAATTACAAATATGGTTGTCTCAAAATAAATCAATAATAATCAACTAGCCTTAGACCCTACAAATCTAGAGAGCCTAGGATGTTGTTAGCTCCCCCTCAAGTGGAAGAGGAATCCCATAGTCTAATTGAAGAAACAATGGACATTAGTATTAGGACTCTAAATGATCCTAATATTTTTAAACTAGGAAAAAATTGACCCCCATTGAGCATGAGGAATACACTAAACTCTTAAATAAGTTCAAAGAAATAATCACTTGGTCCTATGTCAATATGCCTAGGCTATACCCTTTCCTAGTTGTCCACCATCTAGTCATCACTCTTGGTACAAACCTGTAAAGCAAAACTCATGGAAAATACATTCAAAAGTCATAATTTTGGTTAAAGAGGATCTCTAAAAGCTCCTCAAAATTAGCTTCATCAAAGTCATTAACTATATTGAATTTTTTTTAACATTGTGGTTTTTTCCAAGAAGACAAGTATTATTAGAAATTGTACTAACTTGTGGGACATCAACAAAGTATGTACCAAAGATGATTTTATTCTACCCAAGATTGACATAAAATTTGATTTCACCATAGGTTATGAAATGCTATCATTAAAGGATGGGTTCTTAGGGTATAACCATATTAATATCACCCTTGGGGACCAATCTAAAATAATTTTTCCACCCTATGGAAAAACCTTGTGCTAGCAATTCATGCCCTTTGGGATAAAATATATAGGAGATGCCTATTAGTGAGCCATTACATATATCTTTCATGACATTGTAGAAGGCTATGCCACTAATATTTATGGTTAGTTTTTAAACTAGGAATATCATGTTTGGGAATTAAGATGCATATTCAAATGGTTAAGGGAGTATATATAAGATATACCTAAAGCTTAAAAAGTGTATCTTTGGATTTACGTCAAGAAGACTATTGGGATTCATCATCTACCAATGAGGCATTGAAGTTAACCTAAAAGATATCAACCATTATCAATATTCCATCCCTCAAACTCAAACCTAGCTCATGAGTCTCTAAGGTAAAATTCAAGCCATTCAAAGGTTCATCTCATAAATAGATGGCAAATTCCAGTATTTCACCAAGATTTGAGAAAGGATGTTGTCTTTCAATGGGATGCTAAATGCCAAGCTGCCTTTGATGCTCTCAAATCCTACCTTTTTTCATCTTTGTCCTACCTAATCCCCTTAGGACCCTGTTGCTATACATAGAGGTCACAAACTATGCCTTAGGAGATATGTTGGCATAATAACATGACCAACATAGAGAAAGGGTTATCTATTAAATTAGCCAAACCTTGGTCAATTATGAAGTTCAATATGTGCCCTTAGAGAAGCTTTTTCTAGTCATAGTATTTTATTTTTACAAGCTTAGACATTATATACTCAGCCATAAAACCTTTGTCATTACTAGAGTTGACCCCTTATGATGCCTTGTGTCCAAACCTATTTGGAAGAACTACTAAGTGGGTCTTTGCACTTAGAAAATTTGATCTTGAGTTCATCAATTTAAAGTCTATGAAAGGTCAAATTATCATTGACAAAATAGTAGTTATTCCTTCAAAGGCTAGCCAACCCTTAGTGGTAGAATTTTCTAATGAGTTAGTCTTCAACCTTGAAGCTAACCACCCTAACTCTTGGATATTGTACTTCAATGGTACTAGATATATCAAAGGAGTGGGACAAGATTCATCTTGGTTACTCCTCAATAACAACTAATTTTGTTGTTATTTAAACCCAAATTTTATTATACCAACAACACCATTGAGTACAAATCCATTATCTTAGGGCTACATGTGGTATTAGCTCTCTAATGTTAGAAATATTTTTATCTTTGGATATTTCTAAATTTTGGTCAACCAAATGAATGGTGTTTACCAAACTAAAGATGATAAACTCAAAGCCATATAAAGATATTATCAATAAACAAATGGTTACCTTTTATAAAATCACTATTAATGTTGTCCCAAGGTCTAGTATCTGCCATGCCAATGCTATGGCCTTGAATTCATCCTTGATCCCATTAGAGATAGATGAAGAATAATCTATAATTATCATTTAATAAATTAGGAAACATTCAACGCTAGAATCTAGTCAGATTCCTTTATAATTATTTTCTATAGAAGCAACCTCATCCCTTGATCCTTAATACAAAGATATCTTCACTTATCTTAAGAATGACACTTTTCCTAAAATTTTGAACTATAATGAGTGTAATAATCTCAAGAAATAAGGCTATAGTTATGTCACCATTGGTAATATTCTATACTGACATACTCTATGTTAAAATCAACCAATTCTCAAGTAGTCATTAAAGAGGCCCATGATGGATCATGTGGTGGGCACTTTAGTAGAGTCATCATTACCAATAAACTCCTATAGATGGGCTATTATTGGTACCCCATAGTAAATGACTCTTGTGACAACATAAAAATGTATGATGAGTACCAAAAGCAAGAAAAACTTATCCATGATCTATCTCAATCCCTCCAATTCTTAACTCACCATGACCTTTCTCCATTTGGGGATTGGATATTATCAAAAATATAAGCCTTGTGGTATATGACAGACATAAATTTATTATAGAAACTATTGAATGCTTCATCAAGTGGGTCAAGGCTATGCAATTAGCCTCAACCATTAAATTCCAAGTCTCCATTTTCATCCTTAATCAAACCCTTAGCTATTATGACATCCTTTTAGTTATAATCTCAAACAATGGAACACATTTGAAGAAAAAGGATATCTAAAAACTTTGTGCTAAGTACAAGAGTCAACACAAATGGTCCAATCCTTACTATCCCAAGGCAATGGTCAAGTTGAAGCCTCCAAATTTTCTCTTAATATAATCCTCAAGAAGCTTATTAGTAAGACTAGTATAAATTGACATCTTTAGCTATATATAGTCATATGGGCCTATCACACTCGTATCAAAACTCCCATTGGTGTATTGCCCTACACTGTGGTTTATGGAATTGAAGTAATATTCCATTTTAATTTTGAGGTTCTCTCCCTATGTATATTATTTTATTATGCCTTTGTCAAAGACAAATATCACCTCACTTATCTCAACTAGTTGGAGCTGGTTGATGAAAGTGAAATTCATGTCTTATAGCACTTAAGGGTCTACCAATAAAGGCATTAACATGTGTATGTCAAGAAAATAAAATCCTAGCCTTTTAAGGTTGATGAATTGGTACTAAAAGAGAATAAAAATTACTAATGCCATCACTAAGAACAAAGGAAAATTTAAGCCTAACTAGCTACGTCCATACATCATAACTGTGAAGTATGATTCAAGTGCTTATTGCCTTGTTGCAGTTGATACAAAATAACTTAAAGAACCAATGAACATAATGCATCTTAAAATATATCATATCTAAGTATACATTGGCTTCATGTTTTCTTTTAGTTACCTATAATCTAATTACATCTAAATGAATTCATATATACCTATATGCACATGGCATATCTTTGCTCGGATTGCCTATAACATAAAGTTAGGGATTTGCAATGGCATGTAAATGATGATCCTAGAGAGGACAATTTTTTTTTTACTAGATTACTAATATAAGTGGATCCTACCTAGTCCCATTTTACAAACTCTTCTTAGCTTGCACAACACAATTTTCTTCCTCCTACCACAAATTCCTTATCTTTATTCCATAATCTTTTACAATCGAATCACAAACTATATCTCCTATATATTTATCTTCTATACTATCTACACATTACTACATGATAAATGCTATAAGGTTTGTAGTGTTGATGTAAATATCATACATCTTTCATATTACACTTTTGACCATGCAAAATATTGTATCATCAAAATTACCCTAATCACATGAGGGCAACATATCTCATTTCCATAATGGATTCCTCATTTAACTAGGGGAAAATCCATTATCACATCAACCACATAAAAAATTCCTCTATAATATTTGTCTATGAGGTAAGTCATTGCTATTTGGAACATCTCATAAGTCCTCTTTGACAACTACAATGGAGGTAAGTCTACAATAAAAAGTCTTGTGCAACATTTATCCATAGGCAAAGCAAAATTTCTTTAGACATTTGTTTAAAGGAAAATTTAACAACAAAAGTCTTGTATGAAATTTATCTACATGTAATCATACATATTTCATCTTTCCCATTCATGAATATACACTTTTGACCATGCAAAATGTTGGATCATCAAAATTACCCCAATCACATGGGGACAACATATCTCATATCCATAATGGATTCCTCCTTTAACTAGGGGAAAATACATTATCACATCAACCACATCAAAAATTCATCTATAACATTTTTCTATGAGGTAAGTCGTTGCTATTTGGAACATCTCATAAATCCTATTTGAAACCTACAATGGAGGTAAGTCTACAATCAAAAGTATTGTGCAAAATTTATCCATAGATAAAGCAAAAGCTCTTTAGACATTTGTTTGAAGGAAAATCCATAAAAAAAAGTCTTTTATGACATTTATCTACATGTAATAATACATATTTCATCTTTCCCATTCATGAATATACACTTTTGACCATGCAAAATGTTGGATCATCAAAATTATCCCAATCACATGGGGACAACATATCTCATATCCATAATGGATTTCTCCTTTAACTAGGGGAAAATACCTTATCACATCAACCACATCAAAAATTTATCTATAACATTTTTCTATGAGGTAAGTCATTGCTATTTGGAATATCTCATAAGTCCTCTTTGAAACCTACAATGGAGGTAAGTCTACAATCAAAAGTGTTGTGTAACATTTATCCATAGACAAAGCAAAAGCTCTTTAGACATTTGTTTAAAGGAAAATCCATCAACAAAAGTCTTGTATGACATTTATCTACATGTAGAGTATAATTCCTTTATACATTTGTTTAAAGGCAAATCCATTAGTAGAAGTCATGTATGATATTTGTCTATAGGTAAATAAAAAGTTCTTTAAACATTTATTTAAAGGAAAATCCATCACTAGAAGTTTTGTATGACATTTGTTTATAGGCAAAGCAAAAGTCCTTCAGACATTTGTTTAAAGGTAAATCCATCAACAAAAGTACTCTATAATATTTGTCTAGTGACAAGTCTCTTACCATTTAGCACATTTATAGAGTTCTTGTAAACATTTATTTCAAGGCAAAGCCATTTTATAGCTTTCAATAAATCATAAATGCTCCTTTGATATTTGTCTAGGGCTATAAAACATAATATATTTATTTTGTATCATATAAATGCCACATGACATTATTTAAAGTCCCCTTAAGCAAATATGTATTTGTATTATAATATGTATCATAATAATTCTTATGATATTATCTAAAGTCCGCATACTCAAATCTTTATCCGTATCATAGAAATATCTCATGGAATTATCTAAAGTTCCCTAGGAAAATCTTTATATGTATCATTAGCAATGCCTCATGATATTATCTAAAGCGCTCTTAGGTAAATATTTATCTATACAATAACATGTATCTTAGAAATTATTTATGGTATTATCTAAAGTCCCTTTGAACAAATTTTTATTTGTATCACAACAATGCCTTACATAATTATCTAAAGTCCCCTAGGCAAATCTTATATGTATCATAGCAGTGCCTCATGGCATTTTTTAGAGTCCACCTAGGTAAATCCTTGTCTATATCATAGTAATGACTTATGGTGTTATCTAGAGTTCCCTTGTGCATGTCATTTACATCATAGATATAAACCACATCATCACATATCATCTACACATTCAAAATCCAAAAGCTATTCTTTAAATCTACTCATCAAAAACCCATTGTCATATATCGTAATCAACTAAAGCTCTAACATAATTATAATCATAACTATCATACAAACTAAATCATCCCATAATCATCATCAAACATAAACTAATTCAAATCATCATCATTAACTTCACAATAACACAACCATAACAAAAGGTTATCATCAAACACATGATATCAACATAAGATCATGATAAATGTCAACATATATAACATCTCAACAAGTTTGTACATCAATCATCTCTGGTATAAACAATGGCTATAAAAAATAGTTCTTGTAGGTACAACTAGATCTATTACCCAATGTTAGGGGCTCCTGATCCTCATTTAGGTTATGGTGGCATCTACAAAAACCACTATGACTATCGAGTCATGGATCATGAATGTATCTATGTTATTATAGTCTATGACCCAATTGGTGAAGATAGCTAACAATATACTAGTATGGTTGTATGGTAGTGGTCCTATAGTAGGTCGATTATTCAACTTCCACTATTAAATTTACTTGCACCCATTGTTAAATGCCACTATTGTGTAGTATCCATCTAGTTTAAGAGAATCTAAACTAACTACTGCTATCTATAGCTATTGCTCTGATATTTTTCATAGTTGCATCCCTCATTATAGTCAAACTTGGGATAGTTTGTTGCATCACAAATATCTGGTGGAGAAGCCCATCCCTCTCAATTGTCCAAGGTGCTACATATTCCCTAGATAAATACCTCTTCATTTGGGATATTGCTAGAATTACTTTAAGGCTATGCACCTACTATATTGTCTCATCCATTTCTACCTCCATGTTTGACTGACATGATCCAATAAGGACTATGTCCCTCATCATAATCATTGACATAATTGTTGCTCCTTTTGATATTGCTACTATCATCACCCTTTGCAATCATCTAGCGATACTCATAGTATCATCTCAACAATGGTGGAACCACCCACTACACTCCTTGAAGCCACCTCCTTGGCCACATTCACTTGCCTATCCTTAGACTAACTATATTCACCCTCAAAGGATGGATGGTTGCATACCATCCCTAATAGTCAATGTTGACTCTAGGTATATCTAGATTCAAAATAATTAATTTGTCCATGTCTGGATCTGGGTATGTGTTGGGGTTTGGATGAGATCCAAAACCCTGGTCCCATGTGGACCTCATGTATGAGATAACACCTATTGATATCCTCTACTATAGCTCAAACAATTGAACCGCCTAATAAAAATAGAAAATCTCATGCTATCCATGTGGTTCAATTAGCCACTTGACTCTCCTAACTTGGGCTAGTTGGTAGGTGTCTTCTGACCACCCTAGATGTTGTGTAGGGATACCATGTCACTTACTCCTAACTTAGATCATGAATAAATATCTATATTCTCCCCACAATGTCTCTATGAGGCCTCTCCTATCTTGCCTCCAAGAGATGGGTCCAATGATATGTTGCTAGTACCTCTAGGTCATCCACGTATATTGTCAATCATGATGGTCACAACATGATTATGTGATTCTATGCCTAGACCTATAGCAACATGCAACATGATAGCATCCCATCTCCCCTGTACACCATCCAATATAGCAAGTGGTAAAATCTATATAAAATAATGGGTCCCCATGTGAACATTATCTTATGCTCAAGCATGTCAATGAATACCTTACCCCAACCCTAGTGCATGACATTTCAATAGGTATCCCCATTAGTACCCTAGACACTAGTGCACACATTAGCATTATCTGCCTATCTAGATGATCTTTATGAAAGTGGCATTGATATAAATTATAGATATCACCATTGGTATGTGTGAATCATTAGTGAGCTACTCTAAGATCCATTGTTGATATTATGTCATATAAATAAGGGCCTCTCTAATAGGTACCTTCAAGATCCACCACACTTTCTCTAATGTGATTGTCATCTCTCCATAGGATAGATGAAAGATATTTATCTCCAAATACCATCTCTCTACCAGGTCTGTCAATAGTGCCCTATCAAACTCCACCTTTGACACTAGGACCACATGGTACATCCCCATTAGTTCCAAAATATCATGACCTATAAAATCTAGAATACCTAGGATTGTTTCTCTTTTTTGTATAGTCCAAGGTTTGAAATCTCTTCTACAACCAATCAACCCAATCACTCATTAGTCTTCTCAAAACTCTAAAAAATAAACAAAACTCTAAGCTAGAAAAAGTGCCACCCTTAGGCAAAAGCACCATTGGATGACAAAAGTATCACCAGAAAGTAAAAGCTCCAAAAAATGGTAATAGCACTACCAAATGGTGATATAAATGGTACAATAGCATCGTTGATGCATGAAAGTTCTACCCTTGTCTTTGAGAATATTTTAAAGTCAAAAACTTAAAAAAAATAGGTTTTGAATTCTATTACCTAGACCTGCCATCCCCCTATTACCATTAGTAGTCTCACTCGATTTGGATGATGTGGTGGTCTCCCATGGAATTCCATTAAAATTTGTGTTGCAATCATATGTCCATATATTTTTACTCATGATCATCAATAGTAAAAAAAAATGTTTCACACCCCCTAGTCATTTTACCCCATTCCACCATGACAAATTTCTATTGTTTGTTGTAAATATTTCATCATTGCACTAGTGTATATCATAGTCAAATCAAGTTTCCTTAGATAAAATTGATTTTCCCTTCAAAATTCAAGGGGGTATATAGGGCATGACAATATTTAATGTTGTCAAAAAAGGTAAAATCTAACATCATTAGTAGTAAATAAATCAAAAGTATTATTCATCTTACATCATCAAGCCTAATCAACTACAAATCTATTTATCTCAAAATTGGGGCATGAATGTCAATTTGTATGCATTCATCACTTGACAAATGCATAAAAAGAGATAAATATATATATACCCAATTTTGAGCATAGCATTAAGTCCTTAAAAATTTCTATCATCTCCATCAACTAGATAATCAGGCATTCAAACCAAGTTGATCATCTAAAAGATAAAACTAACATTATTTATTGCTCAAAAAGCAGAAGTGTTAGGATTGAAGTGGTATTGTTAATGGTGCTTCTACTTGCTTGGTAGCACTTTTGCAATTTTTTAAATTTTTATCATTTCTTGCCCAATCAATCTTGACAAAAATCATTTGTCACTAGTATCATATCTTAAGCATCATAAACATTTATGATCTGAGTGCTATTGACTATCATTAGCAAAAACAAGAAAAACATGACAAAGTTGTTGCCCATTGTTCATGAAAACCATATCATATCGTACTAGCTATGTCTGTGACCTTGAATATGTCATGATCTTGGAACTCGCCAAGCCATGTAGATGACACTATCTATATAGTTTTAAATTTTAATGAGTTCCATAGATAACCCCTTAGGGATTCTTGGCTTCCTATAAAGCCAATTCTCAAGAAACCAAACTAAACATAATCTTTCAATAGCAAAGTTCTATAGAAAATTTTTCTCACATCTATTTTCTATGATAGTGAAACACTATTGACATCATCTCTCAACTACATTTTGGACAACAAAGCTTTACCGAAATCAACACTCACATGCCATCTTATGACAATAAATATTTGTAAGATATAACTATTGGCACTTTATGGTTTCCATTGGTGGTCTTCTCTTAAACATCAACAAGATTTCATCCTCGTACCATAGCATTAGGTATCTATTAAGGTTCTTGGGGTTATAAACCTACTAATAACATTTGGATTGTGCTCTTCCATCCCCAAGCTTATTATTTTTGTTTTGTTGTTTTATAAATTTTTTATTATTCTCACTAACTCTACCCGTGTCTACTATCCAATTGTCTATTACCATTTTATTGTCATCATAGTTGTAGGTTTTCATATTAATCAATTTTATCTAGTTATATTTATCCGATTGACATTATCCCTACCTAATTGCCTTTTTATAAATATATTATCATAGTATACTAATCTCATTTTTGTTTAACTATCAAGTCTATCATAGCTATATTTTCTATAGTATTCTTAGTATGCTCATCCTACTATCTTCATCAGAGTCCCTATGATTTCCTAGTTAGGAATTCTGATAGTGTCACTTGCAATATTAAAGAGTCTTTTATTAAAGACTCATTCTATTGCACCTGTTGGCAAAAGCACTACATGATTGTAGTCACAACATCACTATTGTGCTCTATTTCTACTATAGTAGAGACTAAGAATCCATAGTCTTAGTTTATCTCCAAGGAGTGAAAGTACCACTAGTTGGTAGAAGCATTGATGGTGTTATTGCTCCCTACTGGTAATTTTTCATAAATCTTACAATCATAATTATAGATTTAACATCAATTTTATATATGGGTTTTGGATAGGACTTTGATTATGATCAAGGGAGCTACATATTCTCCATATATCTAGGTAGATTATTCTACTATTGATTCAATCATTTTTTTTTCTATTTTGCATGTTCTAAAAAGCAGGAATCATTAGTGAAAGTGCCACCAAGTAAGCAATAATGCCAACAACACCACCTCTTGCCAAAGATTCTACCACTAAAATATATTATAGGTAAAAGATTCTATTTTTATTATTGTTATTCTAAATTAGGGTAACTATCTACTGTCTAGTTTACATTTGTGTTTACTATTCTATGTTTTTGTTTGATCATTAAAGGAATCAAAAGGAAAAGGAATGGACCATTGTTTTAATAACATTAGGTACCATCCATAGCCTGGAATCACATTTAAAATTGATCTGCATGTAGGCATTAGGGCTTGTATGATTACATTACATTTTTATACCCTTGCTTTACTTTATATTTATCATAAAAATCAAAAATATAGTTTTCAGGTCTTATTTTTTGTATTTGGTTGTTGCATTTGTAGTTTAGATGGGATAAGATTAGAAATTAAGATATTAGGGAGAACCCATAGGTGTTATCTAATAAAATACACCAAACATAGAATTTAGGTTCACAATTGACGCTATTATCAAGGTGAGATGCCATGGACCAAATACCCCACAAGAACAAAAAAGCGAACATGCCCACTCTCGTAGGCCAAGTTGGAGGTCCTTGTGACTTCCTCATATTATAATAATTAATAGAGGAATCAAAAGTTGATTCTACAATAGTTCAAACAAAATATTCCAAGGAAGAAGCAACAACAAAGTCCAAGAAAAATTTGTTAGAAAATCATAAGGACACACCAAAAGAAGGGCACATAAGAGAAGAGCATGGTGAAGAATTTAAAATAGAGGAACAAAATATCAAAGAGTCAAAGGAAGCAAATTATAAAAATGTCAAAGAGTCAAAGGAATAAAATATCAAAATGTTACAACATATCACCACCCACACCACCATGACTGGTAACAATCATGGAGGCATGCCATAGGGAATCAATATTAAAATGGACCTACATGGAGTTAGAAAGGCATTAAGTATGCCAATGTTTGGTAAAAAAGCATAGCAATTATGGATTTTAGAGTGTTGTTATAATTGTATCGCTCCAAATTTTTTGCATCCTTACCTTCAGGCTATTGGATCCGTGCCCGGAAGGAGGATGGGAAAAGGATGTCGCGGTACCTCGGACTGAGAGGACTTTGCGAAGGTCCCGCCTCTCAAGGGAGGTGTATTTTGATGATTTTTCGATGGATGGTGGGTTCACCAGGAAACATTTAAGGGCATTTTCCACGCCTAGGTTTGGAATGTGTTTTAATGTGTTCGTTTTTAACTTTAAGCATTCATATCCTAGGTTTGGCCAAATGAATCTAGATTAATCTACATGAAAATGCAAATTCAATGAGTACAAAAAATAGATTTAAAGACATAAAACAGAGAATTTACAGAATACAAATGAGGAATACCTGATCCGGATGTCTGGTGATGATTCTGATGTTTGAAGCAGTCAGGATCATCTGGAATTCGACAGAATCGTCTGAGATCTGACAGAATCGTCTGAGATCTGACAGAATCATCTGAGATCTGACGAATTCGTCAGACGAATTCGTTAGAGACCTGCAAGCAAAAAAATAGATACAAAATACAACGAATACTACTGTGCTAACAGAGGGAAACAACACCAAATGACTGTATGAATACTGAATAATAGTTATGAACAGAAATTCAAGCAAGTTACGATATTCTAATGACAAATCATGATCTTTGTATGCAATCTAAGCTAAATGGGTGAACTCCAAATGCAAAATAACATAAACACTGAATAAACTATCTAATTTGCAGAATAAAACAGCAGAGAAAAGGTTGAGAAATGCAAACTTCAAGCACTGATTGCCTCAATATGGACTGCAGTTGAGATCGTCTCGCATCAGTACGAAATCGCCTCGGATTCGACAGGTTCGCCTCCGATCTGAACAGGTTCGTCGACGACGATGTGTGCTGGCTTCGGATGAAAAACAGTGATGTACCTGCAACAAAATTGGTATGGGACCAAGTGCAAATGAAAAATTGGGATGGTTCAACGTAGATGGAGTTAAATTGTAGAGAATTTCAGCAAGGGGGTGCTAAGGGGATAGCTTAGGATTAAATAGGCTTAGGGGAGTAGTTAGAGGTTGGAGATCATCCCAATTTGGGAGATCTCCAACGGGGAGGGTCCCTAACGACGCAGACACGCTTCGCCCGGATTGGAGACCCGTTGGAACGAAGCTAATTGTGCAAAATCAGTTTTGCGACAAGATCGTCCGGACGTCCTAGTCCAGACGAAATCGTCAGATCCGGGGCGATATCGTCTGATCGGCGACGATATCGTCAAACGGTCAAAACAACCTCTAAAAATGGCACGAAAAAAGGGGGAAACGGATTACCCGATGGTTAACAAGCGGTTTGGGAGGTTAAATTTGAATTTTAAATTATTTACTAAGGTGAATGTAATTATGACAATTTTACTGCGCCAATTTTAGGGTGCTACATTTTGCCCCCTCTTTAGCGAATTTTTCAAGAAAATGCGTTAAAGATGAGTTCTTCTCGATCTACGAGAAAGCAAAAATTATTCCCATTTTTAGGCGACGATTCTTGGTCGAATCGTACGACAGCTTACTATGGTGCCCCCTCCGTGTTTTTACCCAAATCGAACGTTTGAGGTAAAAACGCGGAAAAGCAAAAAATTATTTTTGAATTATTTTTGAATAAAATTAAGAAAAATAGGGTAAAACCCTAATTCATTTTTACTGTTCATTTTCTGGTTTTTAGAGCTCTGAAGCAAAAATGGTGGAGACGACGCACAGATCGACAGAGGTCCGACGCGGTCTACGGGTAAGAGTCTAGACTTAACTAGGATGCTTTAATTTGAATTTACATGCTTTGTAGGTAATTTTTAGATGATTTTTGAGCATCGCGGCCATTTTTGGGCCGTCGACGTCGTTGGGACGAAATCATCCCAATTTCGACGAAATCGTCCCGATTTCGACGAAATCGTCTCAATTTCGGCAATTTCGTCCAAGGGCGAAATCGGCGAAAGGGGGACGATTTCGTCAAATTAGAGACGATTTCGGCTTGCGAAATCGGAGACGATTCTGCTCAAATTTGGGACGATATCGTCCAATAGTGGGCGATATCATCAATTGCAAAAAAAATTGATTTTTAACTTGCATTATTAATTACTTGAATTGTTTATTAATGATTGTTTATTGTTTTGTTGTTTATGTTTGCAGAGAGGTTTGCTAAAGAGCAGGGAATGGAAGTATGGAGGGTTGAGAGATGACTTGGCCGCTCTCACACAGGCAGAGCGAGATCAGCTGGCACAGGCCGGCTTGCAGCATGTGGCAGAGATGCCACAGGTATCCACAGATATGGGGCTACTGACGGCCCTGGCAGAGAGGTGGTATCCGGGCTCTTCATGTTTTCGGCTACCGACAGGGGAGATGACTCCCACTCTAGAGGATGTATGGAGGATTCTAAGAATCCCCATACAAGGACGGTTGATTACTCCTACGGCCAATCAGGGCCATGCTATGGGACGACTGTGTGGTGACCCGAGCTTCGCCCTGGAGAAGGGCAAAGTTAATATCGAGGCACTACGCCAGATGCCTGGGGCATCTAGGCTCACACGGGTGCTAGCTGGAGTGGTTGGTGGACTTTTGCTGTGCCACCAGAGCGGGTGCAGGGTGCCGTGGATGCTCGTAGATGTGATCTGCAATATGCGGGACCATGGGTACAGGTTTTCTTGGGGCAGCTATGTACTATGCCGGTTGTACAGGATCCTGTATGGGGTCATGTACAAGGGCGGCCGATGTCTGGTCATGACATCGCTCTTACAGGTTTGGTGCTGGGAGCACATTACAGTGCGGAGGCCGATAGGGCTTCCTCTGATAGGGGTAGACGGGGAGAGGCCCCGAGTCTTCTACTGGTGGCTCCGGAGAGGGTCACAATAGCGGATCGACCTCCCTATGTCCCGGAGACTACTGGATGACCTAGTCCCAGACCAGATCACCTGGAGACCATGGAGGGAGCATCCAGGGTGGGCCGAGGATGGACAGGAGATGGCTCGCATCAGGTGAGTCTACTGGCTACGGATGGAGAGGGTGGAGGTGGAGCTCCACCGCTATGACCGAGTTTTGTGATAGTTCGGTCTGTAGCAGGGGATCCCATCTCTGAGGGATTACGAGTTTTCCTGGACTATCCGAGATAACACCACAGTTAGCGGGGCTCCCGACATGCAGCGGTTCTAGAGCCAAGACGCGGATGATGCCCCCATCCAGCCAGTGGATGGGGACGACGTAGGGGTAGCCGATGGCTATGATGCCTGGTACGTAGGCATCCGCCCTCCTCGGATGACGAGGGCACAGGGTCCGATACACGTGGTTGTGCGTCGAATAGGGAGGCGATGCCAAGCGGCTATGGAGGCGGCCCAGGGTCACGACGGGAGAGAGCCGAGGAGGCCACAGGCACAGGAGAGGCCACGGCAGAGGGAGAGGAGGGAGGCGAGACCCCCATCTCCATAGAGGGAGAGGCCACCATCGCCCGATAAGGGCAAGGGTGTCGACACAGGAGAGAGTAGCGAGATGGCTACTCTTCGGGCGGAGAGAGATCGTCTCCGTGCCCAGGTGCAGACTCTACAGGATGAGGCTGCATGCCACCGAGCTGAGGTGGCATAGCTGCGAGACGAGATTGCACGCCTCAGGGCACGGGGCAGAGGGGCGAGTTCTAGAGAGCTGACATGGGCTATCACCCAACTTACATTCTATCAGACATTGTATTATCAGCTGGTGCCAGAGGCGGATAGACTACCCCTGCCAGCTAACATTGCAGATCCGATCAAGATCGGGTCATCGAGGACCACGTCCCGATCGAGGACTAGGACTACACAGACTGCGATGGGGCCACCTCGTCCACCTCAGGGCAGGGGAGGAGATGAGGCGGAGAGCTCGAGGGGCTCTCGAGGCTAGAGGGCTGCACAGCTGTGTACAGACTAACATTGTTTTATTATTATGTTGATAGAGGATTGAGTATGCCGAGGTACAGATTGTGGCATACCAATTCAGTTTTGATGATGTATATACTGTTGATATATATATGATATATTTTTGATCATATGACCTGTGGCTTGTATTATGATGCTTTTATGTTTGATTGATTGATTTGATAATTGGATTGATGATTCATGAAATTATGTCATTTTGAAATTTATAACTTTGATGTCATGCTATAATATTTTAAATGAAATAATCTGATGTAACAAATTGATTGGTTGTAATGTGATGTAAAAATAAAAAGAGACTTCTAACAATAATTTCAAAGGACATTGTCGCTATTATAGACCATTTCATGGAGTCGCTGCTCACTCGGCCGTCAAGCTAATCCCAGTATAGAAATATGGTTAAAAGTAAAAGAATGCTTAAGAAACTGTCTTAAGACTTTGGTGCAATGATGAAAATGATGGTTTGTTTTCAGATTTCCATAAAAAATATTGTGCATGAAATAATGTTTAAAATGATTTTTGCTAGGCATAAATTCCTAAGTGTGATAAATTTTTTGGATAATTCTTTAGGAATTATACCATCATTGCAAAATTGAAGGTTGACATAATGACATGAAATAATGAAAATGGGTTTGCTTTTTAAAAGCATAATTTGTGTAACATAATGAATTAAGTCATATGGTTTTCATGATTTTTAATAAATGGGGAATAAAAATTGTTACAATGGTTTGCGCTAGGCATAGAATATGTAGGTATAGACTTATACCATCATCGCGAAAATCCAAAAAAGATAGTTTTATTGCATGGTTGATTTTTGATGAACATAAAATATGAAAATGAGGACTTGCGCTAGGCATAAAATTCCAATTTTGGTTTTGAAACTATACCATCGTCACGAAAGTCAACCAGATATATATGTATATGTTTTGATTGTATAGTTTGAAAGAAATTTTTGATTTTTCTATTATATAGTTGTCTTTGTGGTAGACAACTGTACTTGATTTATTCCAAACAAGTTGCAAAAATAATATTTCAAAGGATTTTGAAGACAAAAGTTAGATTTATAAGGAATCCCGTGTGCATATGTGAATTCATTTCCAATCTTGACTTATCATAATGATACACAAAATCTCTCAAATACAAATGTGTGTGCAATTGCATTGTTCATTTACCAGCTTTGAGCAAGATAATATGATACAAGTGATTTGAAGAAACCAAATAAGTGTTCATTAACCATGATGTAGATGCATATAACCATACTAGACTACTATGTAGGTCGGATTATCAAGAGCTAGCTAATCCATAAGTGGACATAGGTCCGTACAAAAGAAGGTCGCTAATGTGACAGACATATCACCACGCTAGGAGTTACCCAAGGCCAAGCAAGTTGGGCACAAACCACCTGTTATGGGGCTTACCTCACAGTTTTTGAATAATTGAGAATTCCAGGGATTCAAGCTCATCAACCCTTCTTTTCTTTTCAAAGGGTAGGGAAAGGAATTTTATTGCTTTCTTGCTTTTGCTTTTTTTTTTTTTTGTATTTTTTTGCTTGATAATGCTTGGAACATTGCTGTAATGATATAAAAGAACATTTTTTTTTTTCTTTTCTCTTTTTCTTGAACTTTTCTTTTCTTTTTCTTTGCTAGGGATACTTGCTCGGATTAGCTGTAGAGCAAGGGATTTTTATTCTGGGTAGGGGTGAGCTTGTCCTTTTGCCAATTCTCAAAGATTCTAGACCATGTGCATGATAGGATAGCAGGGGAAACTTTTCGCTCAAGAAATCACTTCTACTATGTAGCAAAACATGGAAATTACAAATATAATCATTTTATTGTGAAAAGATGTGCTTGGTTTAAGTAAATAACAAGATCAATTCTCTATGCTCAAACTTTATTTAATTGAATTTTGTGGACTTTGATATAAGAGAGATTAGTAATCATGCCGTATAAAATCAAGATATTTATTGTTGTGAGTGTGCAAGTGAGGGATTCCAAATAAATGGTAATTTATCCAAAATAATTTGAAACGTATAACTGCAATAATTGTAAGAAAATATATATAAATAATTTTTTGAGAAGTTTTGAGAATGTTGACTCTCTCTTTCTTCTTTATTTTGTTTTGGTTTCGAAAGAGTCAAGCATATAGCTGTTTTTATATTTTTATTCTTTATTTTTGTTTTTGAAAAAAAAGTAACAAGTGTCATAAATATATGCAACAAATAGTTTTGAAGATTTTGGAGATTTATGAATGTTTTTGGTGTTTTTGAATAAATTGAAAGAAATACAAGATAGTGATTTTGAACAAATATATACATGGATGAAATGACCAAGTTTATGCATAGTAACGTTTAAGATGCAAAATATTCATGGGTTCTTTAAGTTCTTTACCATCTAAGGTAGATAATTTGTATGCTCCTGATGCAAATTTAGCAGTAATAATATATGGTCCAAGCCGCTTGGGCTCAAATTTACCTTTAAGGTCCTTAGTTGCATTTGTATTTTTTTTATTTTCTTTTAAAACAAGGTCGCCGATCTCAAAGGATCGATGACGAACTTTTTTAGCATATGATCTTTTAAGCTTGTTTTGGTAAGCACGGAGATGCTCCAAAGCATTGATGCATTTTTCATCTAGGAGTTCCAACTGACTGAGTCTGCCAGCTCGATATTCATCTCCTACTTCAGTATCTTGAAGTAGCAGAGCCAAAGAAGGAACTTCCAATTCAAATGGAAAAACTGCTTCAAGACCATAAACCAAAACAAATGGTGAAGTTCCCGTGGGGGTTCGAACACTAGTTCGATAAGCCCACAAGGCCGGATATAATTGAATGTGCCAGCCACGGCCGCTTTATTGACTAATATTTTGAGAATTTTGATTAAGGTTTTGTTAGATGCTTCTCGCTTGACCATTACCCCGAGGATAATAGGGAGTGGACCAGCGATGTTGAATCTTATATTTTTGGCATAATTTTTTAACATCTTTATTTTTGAAGCAAGTTCCATTGTCAGAGATGAGATTGGCAAGAATTCCGAACCTGCAAATGATTTGATTAAAAATAAATTTAGAAACTTGTGTGCCAGTGCAGGAAGCTAAAGGCATAGCTTCGACCCACTTCGTGAAATACTCAATGGCGGTTATGATGAACTTGTGTCCATCAGATGACACAGGATTGATTTTGCCAATAATGTCTAAACCCCATTTAGAAAAGGGCCATGGAGATGAAATAGCCTGCAGCTCTTGAGCAGGCGCATGGACAAGGTCAGCATGTTTCTGGCACTTGTCGCAATGGCGCACATACTCATGTGCATCCGTTTCCATGGTAGGCCAAAAGTATCCTATCCGAAGGAGCTTTTTAGCAATAACACTACCACTAAAGTGTCCTCCACAAGATCCATCGTGGGCTTCACTCAAGGCTGATTTAGACTCTTCTAAGTTTAAACATCTTAATAGGATACCTTCAAAAGATCTCCTATATAAAGTATTGCCAATTATTACAAATCGACTTGCTCGACGACGTAATAACCGACGCTGGTTTCTATTAGAATTGGCAGGGAAAGTCCCATTTTGGAGAAAATCAAATATGTCCATGTACCAAGGTTCAGGAGTAGTTTCATTGATTAGAAACACATCCAAAGGCTCTAAGCATGACTTATTTGAAGCGGGTTCCTAGAGTCGACGAATAATGATAGTGGCATATTCGTCATCTAACTCCAAGGGCAGGAGAGATGCAGCTGCGGCCATAGCATCAGCTGCACGGTTGCTAGTTCGAGGAATAGCTTCCAAGGTAACTTGATCAAATAAAGACATTAATTGTAAAACATAGGCCTTATATGGGTGCATTTTATCATCTCGAGTTTGATAAACTTCATTAATTTGGTTTATAACCAGTTGGGAATCACCAAAAACTAAAAGGTGTTTAATTTTTAGCGCTAGGGCAGCTCGTAATCCAAGGATTAGAGCTTCATACTCAGCAATATTGTTGGTGCAAGCAAATGTCAATTTGAAGGACAGAGGAATAAGATGTTTTTGTGGGGATATTAAAATAATACCCGCACTAGCCCCACTCATGCATCGGGCTCCGTCAAAGTATAAGGACCATTGTTCAGTATGGTCGGCCTCTAATTGAAGGCATTCATCCGAGAATTCGATGATGAGGGGATGGGTAGACTCTAAGGGTGCAGCAGCTAATTGATCTGCTATGATTTGACCCTTAACAAACTTCGTCCTATGAATGTGAGATCAAACTCGCTTAGAGCCAGAACCCACTTGGCTGTGCGACCCGATAAATAAGGTCGACTCATGAGATACCTCAAGGGATCGTATTTAGCAATGACATAAGTTTTTTGACTAAGCATATAATGTCGTAATTTTTGCGTAGCAAAAATGACTGCTAGACATAGTTTTTCCAACGCTGTATAGCGGGTTTCATAACTGATGAAAGTTCGGCTAATGTAATAATTAGCACGTTCTCTCTTTTCATCATCAAGCTGAGCTAACATAGCTCCTAAGGCATAATGTGAAGCGAAAATATATAGGAGAAATGGGCGATCAGATTTAGGTGGTGAAAGCACAGGTGGATTAAGGAGGTATTGTTTGAGAAGTGCAAAAGCTTCTCTACATTCGGTGTCCCAATTAAAGGGGACATCCTTCTTAAGGAGTTTAAGAAAGGGACCTGTTTTGTCCGCCAGCTTATCTATGAAGCGACGGATAGCTTGAAGTTTACCTTGTAAACTTCGTAACTCAGATATATTAGTAGGTGCGGGCATATCAGTGATGGCCGCAATCTTGAGAGGGTCGATTTCAATACCACGTAAAGAAACTAAAACCCCTAATAGCTTGCCGGATTTTACTCCGAATATGCATTTTGCTGGATTTAATCGAATAAGATATTCTCGTAATCGATTAAAAACTTTTCTTAAATCATCTAAATGATTATCTTCAATAATAGAGCGAGCTATGATATCATCTACATAATCATGTAGGATATCATGCATCATATCATGAAAAATGTAGGTCATAGCTCGTTGATAAGTTGCACCTGCGTTCTTTAAGCCAAATGGCATCACTTTCCAAAAAAAGGTACCCCAGGGGGTAATAAAGGTTGTTTTAGCCTGGTCTTCAGGATCTATCCTGATCTGATTATAACCAGAGAATCCATACATTAAGGACATCATCCCACTCCCGACAGTAAAGTCAATGATTTGATCCATGTTTGGAAGAGGAAAGTCATCTTTAGGGCATGCAACGTTAATATCTCTAAAATCTGTGCAAACCCTAACTTTGGTAGCTTCTTTCTTGGTGACTGGAACTACATTTGAGATCCATTCAAAGCATAATCAATAGCTTGTATAAAGATAACATTCAGGAGTTTTTCTAACTCCCCTTTGACTAGCAGAGCCACTTTGGGATGCATTTTTCTAAGTTTTTGTTTAACAGGTTTAGCATCCGGATGGACCACTAGATGATGCATGACTACATAAGGGTCTAGACTTGGCATATCTTCATATGTCCAAGCGAAGACATCTTCATACTCTGTAAGAAATGCAATGTATTGTTCTTGTTTTTCTTGACTTAATTCTGATCCAATATTGATTATGTGAGGATTGTCCTCGGCTCCAATATTAATTTTAATGACGTTTTCTACCTCCATGTGTAGATCTCTTTCAAAATTAGGTGGGGCGGGTGAAACGCCCAATTCTTGTAATTCTTGTAAGGTTAATTTAGATAATTCATCTTGAGGATTAGTGGCCTCAAGTTGGGCTATAGTTGGTATAGAACCATCAAAATAAAATTCATTGTGTAACATCTCTTCAACAGAGACATCATGGAAGATATCTCCTTCCAACTCTTCATCGGGGTCAGCAATCATTTCAGGGTAAGCTATGGATAGCATGTTACATGAAAACGACTGATTTTTAAGAGGCAAATGCACATGCCTATCCAAATAATCTTGATAGCATATGAGATGATCATCATCTTCAAAAGGAAAGGGTTGACCTTTACTAGGAAATAGGCCCACACCACAGCGGGTAGGCCACGGTTCTACCTCGAAAGGTTCTTTCATGCCATTTTGGAAAGGTCCCAAGCCTTTCCCTTTATATCCCATTTTAAGCATCATGGGTTTAGCTTTACCATATTCATTGGTAAAATAACACCGAGCATATCCTTCATGATGAGTTTTGATATTCCGAGGGATTCTTCCCTAGTCATATCCTTTATAGATGAAGGCACAACTCCCGACTTGGTAAGTACTTCCCATAGGTTGTGGGAGGCCCAAAGTACGGGGAGATGGCGGTAAGTTATTTAAAAGGTTTGAATCTTGCATGAAAGCATTTGTTTTTTCTGATATTAAGGTTGTGGATAAATCTGGTAAAAGTTCATCAGAAAGGGCATAAGATGTAGAAGGCTTATTACCTATGTCTTGAGATGTGGAAGGTATGATAGTTGTTTCTAGAAGATTTGAATTTATAGGGGTAGAACTTGAAAGATTGGTTGTAGATTTAAGATCTTTTTGAGGTTCTAGAGTAATTTGTTTAGAGGGTTGTTGATCTATATAGGAGGATGAAATTAAGGGAGGGGAAATAGGTGAAGTTATGGGTGTATGTTTCACAGTTTTAGATGAAAAATAAGAACTAGGATGTGTGGATGACAGAGCAGGGCAAAATTGCACTCCAACGGGTTCTGCCAAAGCACACATATCAAAGGTCTAGGGTCACCATGAATAGTGACCAACTGATTTTTAAACTCGAATTTAACACATTGGTGTAAAGTTGATGGGACCGCTCGCATGGCGTTGATCCAAGGGCGACCCAAAAGTATATTGTACGATGCTAGGCAATGTACAATAAACACGGTTGTTTCTAGGGTTCTAGGACCAACTTGCAATGGGAGGGTAATAACTCCACACGTTTCTTGTGTTTCGTCATTAAAAGCTTTGATAATCATATCAGTTTTCTTCATTTCATCACTTCTAAAGCCAAATCGTTGGTAGAAGTCAAAAGTGCAAATGTTTAGAGATGAGCCATTATCAATCAAAACTCTTTTGACAACTACATCTCCAATTAGAGCAGTAATGTATAAGGGATTGTCCTTATGTAAACCGTGTTGTGGGATATCTTTATCTCGGAAGTCAATACAATCAATCTCTCGAGTGATGATAGTATTGGCCATAGCTTCAAGTTGAATGTTTTGAGGTACCATCATTTGGCTCAATGTAAGCATCAACTCATCCCTATGGGTGGGAGAGGATCTTAATAAATCCAAAAGGGAAATTCTGGCCGTAGTATTGGACAATTGCTCATTAATATTGTAAGGGGGTTTAGGTTGAACAGTAGGAGCATGATTCCCTTTATTGGGGTTTTTCAAAACGAATGGAGCTGATCCATCATTCTGGTTTGGTTCTTGTTGAGAATTTTGAGCTTGTTGTCGAGTAACGACTCCAATGGTACCTACAATGTTATAGTGAAGACGCTGAACTGGTCTCGATTGAGCATTAATGGCTTGTTCATTAGAAAGGAATATATTGGAAGAAGGTCGAGTAGTAACTCTTCTAGGAAATGGTTCTTCTGGAACCATAGCATCTGTGATGGGTTGAATAGGATCTCGATTTGTTTTCAAAACTATTTGATTGGTTTGAAGTAATGTCTAGATCACTTTCACTATCCGATTCTATATCACTAGAATCGAAGTTTGAAAATTATGTAAGGGCCTGGTCGTAACCAGGGATAAGGTCGTGTCAAATATTTGAGGATCCCGAATAGGTAATTGTCCGCTAATGGTTCCTACATATCGGGTAGGAGGGGGAACATTATGATGTTCGATTTGATTGGCTACCTCTTTACCATGTCTTGGTAAAGGGTGTTGAAATATGTCTAGAGTTTGATTGGCATTTTGATTTTGATTTTGAGGAATGGTCTTTTGAGTATTATTAGGAGGGTTTTGTTTAGGTTGGAAGGCTTGCACTTCCATTTCATTATTGTCAATCAAATCTTGTATTTTATGTTTCAACCTTTTACAAGCGTTGGTAGAATGTCCAGGTCCTCTATGGAAATCACAGTGTAAGTCAGCTCTATATCCGGGTATAGTTGGATCAGGTTCCTGGATGGCTGGTAATTGGATCAAACCTCTTTCGAGCAATTGAGGTAAAATAGTTGATAAGGGTTGATTTAATCTAGTGAATTCTCGAGGAGGCTTATCAGGAGGTTTCAATATGAATTTTTCTGTTGTCTTCGTTGTATTGACATTAGCAATATTTTTGCTGTCAGTGACTCCGTCACCGACAACTTGTTTGTTTTTATATTGATTTTTGGATGTTTTCTCATCATCCTTCTTCCTAAGTTGGCCTCTCCTAATGAGGGCATCTTCTACTCTTCGAGCTAAATCTATAGCTTGATCGAAGGTAGTTAAGGTAGCAGTTGATAGCTCATAAGATATTTGTTCTTGTAAATTATTGATGAAAATGTCCAACATTTCCCTATAAGGCAGCACAAAGTGCAGTTTTCCTGTCAATTGCCTCCATCTAGCTAAGAAATCGGCAAAACATTCATCCTTGTCTTGTTTTAAATTGTATAGGTCTTTAATAGTTACATGCCTCTCGATGTAGGCACTAAATTGATGGACAAATGATTCAACTTGCTTCTTCAAAGTTTCTCAAAGAATGAGTGGGCAATTGATAGTACCACTCTAATGCCATTCCACCTAAACTTTTTGGGAACATTTTTAGTAATAGCAAGTCATCATGTGATATATCATGACATGCTATCCTAAACATGCGAAGATGCTCTATGGGATCTTCGGTTCCTTTATATATAGGTAGGATGGGCATGGGAAAATGCTTAGGGTATGGTTGAGCTACAACTATGGGATCCAAAGGTTGACTACAGATCTCTCGATAATTATACGAGGGACGGTAGGGATCTATCTAGGTCCATACGCGAAGCTAACTGTTTCACCATGGCTTCCAGATTACTAGTTTGCCCCCCATATTGGTTCGGTAGGGGCATTGACATGGGTTTTATGGGCATATGATGGAGGAACATGCAGATTAGATGCCATGTTACTATTGTGTAAATTATTGGTAGGAAAAGTATTATGAAGGAATTTTGAAGTTGTATTATGTTGTATTCCGGATTGTTGAAAGTTTGTATTTGGCTTTATTTTAGGTTTTTGTTTACTTGAAGCATATTGCTCAATAGTTTGGCGGAATAAAGTAGTGAAGGAAGGTTTCTTTTGTGTGGGAGTGATTTTAGGTTGAATAACAGGTTCCTTAGGAGGTTGGGTAACCTGTTGTTTTGACATGTTTTGAGCCATAGTGACCATATCCGTATTGGATGGCCCAACCTTGTCACTTTCTTTGATCAATGAAAGACAAGGGATTAGTGCGCATATTACACATATATTCCATGGCTGCTTGAGTGTTACTAATTTGCCCTTTATCAATACGAATTGCCACATTAAGGTCATCAATGTTATCAATGAGAAATTTCCGAAAATGCTCTGCATTGTCAAAAGCAATAGTTCCATTTGGAGCTACTCTAGGGGATGAGGATCCATCCTCTTTAACACTCCCTTCTTGTTCCTTATCTTCACCTAAGTCTTCTTCTCGATTGACCTAGAGTTTCTCCTTCCGGATTTGGATCTCCAAGAAGGACATTTGGGTCTCTAGTTGTATCTTGTAACCAATCTTCTTCTTCTCCTAAAGTTTCTTTACCATTCCTAAGTTTAGGCATGGTGCTTTAATTTTGATTTCAGCAAAAATATATATATATATATATATATATATATATATATATGCAACAAATTAAGAGGTATATGTTTACTATATACCTACTACAATATTTGAAATGAAATTTTTAAGTTTTTGCTAAGTTTTTGGTTTTTTTTTTTTTTGAAATAATATAGTAAAGACAATCAACACAAATAAATGCAAGAAATAAGACTGAAAGTAATAATCTAGTTTTCTATAAACAATTTATGAATATCATTAATAGGTTCGAGTTGTTCCGGAGTCATGAAGTGTTCTTCTTCAAATTGAAAGTTTTCTTTTAAAAATTTGATGAAAAGAGCTATAGTGATATTATCTGTCTCAGATGCAGGTTGATAAAAGTAAAGCTCGTGGCAATACTCTCGATATAGCATAGCTCGTGGAACTCTATTCCATCTTTCCCTATCTGTAAGAACAACCTCTTGGTCTTCTACACAACCTAGGAACTGGTGCACAATGGCTGCGTTCTCGAGGTATTCCTCGAAGGTGAACAATTTTGAAGATACTAGAGCTCTCCTATAAGCTAACCATCTATGGCAGGCTCTCTGAAGTTCATGATAAAAAACTAGTTGATGAGGATCCAGGATTCTATCTAGGACTAGCCTCTTGATTTGCTTAAGTTGTGTGGACCTAGATGAGATGAGACTAAGTCTTCTATCAAGTTCGTTCCACAGGAATTGATTCCTACTTGTTTCAGGCACATTAAGCATAGAATTGATTTCTACGGCTGCCAATTGGTTTTCTACATTTATAGTAACTGCTAATCTTTTCTTAGGAGCTACCATCTAAACATGATTTCAAACTTAAAGGATTTAAAATGCATCTATGTTTTAGTTGTTCTATATATATATATATATTTATTTTGTTTTCAAAAGGTTATGATGCATTCACGTCGGGTTCACCAAAATGTATCGCTCCAAATTTTTCGCATCCTTACCTTCAGGCTATTGGATCCGTGCCCGAAAGGAGGATGGGAAAAGGATGTCACGGTACCTCGGACTGAGAGGACTTTGCGAAGGTCCCGCCTCTCAAGGGAGGTGTATTTTGATGATTTTTCGACGGATGGTGGGTTCACCAGGAAACATTTAAGGGCACTTCCACGCCTAGGTTTGGAATGTGTTTTAATGTGTTCGTTTTTAACTTTAAGCATTCATATCCTAGGTTTGGCCAAATGAATCTAGATTAATCTACATGAAAATGCAAATTCAATGAGTACAGAAAATAGATTTAAAGACATAAAACAGAGAATTTACAGAATACAAATGAGGAATACCTGATCCGGATGTCTGGGTGATGATTCCGATGTTTGAAGCGGTCAGGATCCATTTGCAGAATCATTCCGAGATCCGATAAATCATCCGAGATCCGACGAATTTGATCGGACAATCTGCAAGTAGAAAAATAGATACAAAATACAACGAATACTACTGTGCTAACAGAGGGAAACAACACCAAATGACTGTATGAATACTGAATAATAGTTATGAACAGAAATTCAAGCAAGTTACGATATTCTAATGACAAATCATGATCTTTGTATGCAATCTAAGCTAAATGGGTGAACTCCAAATGCAAAATAACATAAACACTGAATAAACTATCTAATTTGCAGAATAAAACAGCAGAGAAAAGGTTGAGAAATGCAAACTTCAGGCACTGATTGCCTCAATATGGACTACAATCGAGATCGTCTCGCATCAGTACGAAATCGCCTCGGATTCGACAGGTTCGCCTCCGATCTGAACAGGTTCGTCGACGACGATGTGTGCTGGCTCCGACCGAAAAATAGTGATGTACCTGCAACAAAATTGGTATGGGACCAATGCAAATGAAAAATTGGGATGGTTCAACGTAGATGGAGTTAAATTGCAGAGAATTTCAGCCAGGGGGGTGCTAAGGGGATAGCTTAGGATTAAATAGGCTTAGGGGAGTAGTTAGGAGGTTGGAGATCATCCCAATTTGGGAGATCTCCAACGGGGGAGGGTCCCTAACGATGCAGACACGCTTCTGCCCGGATTGGAGACCCGTTGGAACAGAAGCTAATTGTGCAAAATCAGTTTTGCGACAAGATCGTCTGGACGTCCTAGTCCAGACGAAATCGTCAGATCTGGGGCGATATCGTCTGATCGACGACGATATCGTCAAACGGTCAAAACAACCTCTAAAAATGGCACGAAAAAAGGGGGAAACGGATTACCCGACGGTTAACGGGCGGTTTGGGAGGTTAAATTTGAATTTTAAATTATTTACTAAGGTGAATGTAATTATGACAATTTTACTGCGCCAATTTTAGGGTGCTACAATAACATCATAGAACCATAAGATCACTCATTTTAAATATAAGAGTATATCAAAAGAAGCATAAAACCAATGGAGCAATTATGGATATTCAAGTGGCACAATGGAAGCGTGGCATCATGGAAGACCAACACCAATAAAGATTTTACTTCGATGGATGGATGATCAAGATTGGTACAAATTATCAACATTGCTTAGATCATATTATTTAGTTTCTTCTCATGTTTCAAGGATTAAACATTTGTAAGGAGGGTGGAATTCTATTATGCCTAGGAATAGGTATATGAAAATATGATATTATACTACATATGGGTATTATGGATGATTGGCATTGGAAACACATAACCCAAGTTTGATTGTATAATAATACTATAATATAATAATGAGTTGGATAAAATCATAGGAGTTAGCGAGGGTTAGGGTTATACCCTTCCAAAAGTAGCATTACATGTTGGGTATATAATGAAGGGATATTGTAATTATAATAATCATCATTTCATATTGATAATCCTCTTGTAATAGTCTTTGCCCTCAAAATGGCCTCTCATCTTGGGAGATATTATGGAGTTATTCCTTCCTTAAGGATTATTATTGGAAGTGCCCTACTTTAAGGGTATTATTTATATTTGTGTCTCCTTGTCTAGATTATATTTGTGGAATATTATTTATGTATGATGGTGAATGATTTCTATTAATGATAAAAAAAATTCTATGACACCTTAGTGTATGAATTTTCTTGAAGATATTGACAAACAACAAGATTGATGTGTCCCCATTTTGTATATTTGGATCCATTGCATGGGCCCATATTCCTAAAGATACTTTTCAAAAGGTAGAAGTAAAGAGTTGTTTTTTTATAGGGTATTTTGATACCTCTAAGGCTTATCCTATTATATGATCATGACAAAAGAGTAATTCTTATTCAAGGATATGTGATCTTTAAAGAGGTCCTTCTAGCTACTTCTTGTAACCTTCTTCCTATTATTTTGCTTGAGGATTCTCCTCCCTCAACTTCTTTTATAGTTTAAACCTATCCTTCCAATATTCTCATTGGCACCATTCTATTCTTCCAACCTCCTTTGATTTGACTCCTTCCTCTATGGATTCTTCTCCAACACCTACAATTTTAGATCCTAGAGTGGATGAGCTCAATTCCCTAATGCCTTGTATGATGGTGATGCATGTTGAGTTACATGGTGAAATTGTATCGAATGCTTCTATACATTATTCTATCGATGCTTCTCCATAGGATGTATCACAATCTTCCACAATTTTTCCAACATCCTAGTGGGTTTAAACTCTCCATGATGCTTAGTTAGTTCTTTCTCAAGAGTGTCATCAAAAGACTCCTTATCAAGCATTGACACCAAAGCTTGATGACTATATAAATTCCCTCACTTATTGTTAAGCCAAGGGTTCTATAGAGTAGGAGGATGCTATGCTTATCAAGTATGATTCCTCGATGAAGAATTAGCTTTAAGAGCTTATTCCTCTTTTAGAAGGAAATAATGTTGTTGGTTGTAATTGGATCTATAAGATCAAGTACACTTTCAATGGCTAGGTGGAGAAGCACAAGGTACACCTTGTTGTTTAGGGGTTCTCTTGTTGGGCATTTTGAGTGATAAGTTATCATTGATGTCAAGAGTAAGTGGTCATTGATGTTGAACTAACAACACCAATCAATGGCAGTTTCAGTTGGCAACATCTGTTTCGGTTTTAGTTTCAAGACCCGGTTCTAGGAAGTCAGATGAGATCCAAAGTGCAAGAAAAAGCCCATATAAATATATTATAATATTCTTTTATAATATTATACAAAGGAAGTTTAAAATTAATTTATTAGTTAATTTATTTAACTTATAAAGTTATTTAAATTAATTATTAATTATAAATTAATTTAAGCTAAGGTTAAATAACCCTAAGGTGGGTTATTAAAAATAAAATTCAAAATTAGATTTCGAATGACAGCGCCGATGTGAGTGAAGTTTAAAAAACGTGTATATAAGGAGGAACTCCCACACTACCAAAGATCACCATGCCTTTGAAATACATTGTGAGCTTTGTAATTTGCGTTGCATCCAAGGAAGAAAGAACGTGCGAATTTGTGGAAAAACAAATGACAACGAAGGCATAAGAGGAAGGGGTTCTACCTTCCTTCATGTGGACCTTAGTAGTCCATGTGGTGGGCTCCCAAGAGCTAAGTCGCTTAGGATAGAGGAGACGGCGGATCGAATCTCGTCGAACCCCTTTTTTGGGGAAGTAAGAGGTATGCTTTGATATTGGTTGCCAAAAAAATGGGAATATAGTTTGGGCATTTAAAAATTAATTTTTGCATATTTTTAGTTGGTTCTAAGGTTGCAAGGGAGTTATAGGATTTTTGCAAAATTAAAATTTTAATGTTATTTGCTTAAAGGTGTTGAAAGAAGTGTAAGGCGTTTGGTTGATATTTTATGGTGTTGGATGTTATTTTAAGTTGGAGTTTATAAGGTGTATCAAAGAAATTATTTTTATGTATGTTATGATGAGTGTTATTTTTTAAAATGGAGAAATAAGACATAAATTGAGTTGTGATTATTTTGTGTCTAAGGGAATATTTTTTAGAAAGTATTGAAGTGATATTGTTGTGTTTAACCATTGAAATTGGAAATAAGGAAATTGTGATTAAGACAGGTTTTTCCACAAGGCACTTTGACATTCAACAAAAGGTATGGGCATATTCTTCCTAGTGAGTGATTGTTGAAAGTTGTGTATGAAAAGTTGGAGTGAAAAGGATTGTTTGGTTAGCATTGTTGAGAGTATTTTGATTTATTGCTTCAAGGTTTTTTGGAAGTAAGAGTTGTTGATAAAACCTTGTTTTATAAGCATTGTTGTTGAAGTGAGTTGTTGAGTGAAGAACTTGAACTAGGGTTTGCAAAGAACATGAGTATCATTGTTATGTGAGAGTGGTTGATAAAGCATTGTTGAAAATATTTGAGTGAGTATTCATATGCTTGGACTAGGGTTTGTGAGCAAGGATTATTTTATTGAGTGATTGGTTGAGTAGAGTTGGTTGAGCCTAGTCAAGTGAATGTGTGAAGTGATTGTTCAAGTTCTGTGAAACAAATTATTCTATATTCTGAATTGATTTGAGAAAGTGTTTGAGTATTGAGGTGAATGTGAAGCATATTGAGTCTCTAACAATTCTCTATATGTTTTTAAGAGAGTGATTGAAAGTGATTGAGTATTGATGTGAATGTGAAGCATATTGAGTCTCTAACAATTATTTATATGTTTCTAAGAGAGTGATTGAAAGTAATTGAGTATTAACGTGAATCTGAAGCATATTGAGTCTCTAACTCTAAAAGAGTGATTGAAAGTGATTGAGCATTGTGATGAATGTAGAGCATATTGAGTCTCTAACAATTATCTTTATGTTTCTATGAGATTGGACAAGTTCTAGAGAGGACTTGTTAAGCAGATTTGAGGTAAGTCTTTGAGAAGACTTGTGGACATATTTGTGTGAGCTTTTGTGAAAGTTTACAATACAAATTGAGAGCAAATTTGAACAAGTTCTAGTGAGGACTTGTTGAGCAGATTTGGATAAGTTCTAGTGAGGACTTGTTGAGCATATTTGGACAAGTTCTAATGAGTACTTATTGAGCATATTAAGACAAGTTCTATTGAGGATTTGTTGAGCAGATTTTAGGCAAGTCTTAGTGAAGACTTGAGAGCAAATTGGACAAGTTATAGAGAGGACTTGTGGACAAATTGGTGTGAGCTTTTGTGGAAGCTTACAAGGCAGATTTGAAATAAGTCTTTGAGAATAATTGAGTGCAGAGTTGATTGATTGATTTGTTCAAACCTTGAGTTAAAGTTTGGGGTAGATCCAGTAGAGTTGAGTTGAGATTGAGTCAAGCTTTGTGTTAAAGCTTGAGATAGATATTGAGGACAGATTTATGCTAGATCGAAGGACTATTTTTAGTGTAGATCAGAGGAAAAAGTTTGAGGACAGATTTGTGCTAGACCGAAGGATTGTGTTTAGTGCACAGGATAGATATTGAGGACATATTTGTGCTAGATCGAAGGACTGTGTTTAGTGCAAATTTGAGATAGAGATTTGAAGGTGATAGAGTATAGAGGACGAAAGTCTCAAGTGGATAGAGATCATCATCCAGGGCAGTGAGGACATGAGTCTTCAGTGGATAGATATCCATTAGCCATAGCAGTGGGGGTAATAGTTCTTCTAGAAGATCACCAACCAGAGCTAAGGAGAAAGGAGGCTTCCTATGGATAGAGATCCATGAACTTGATTAGGAGATTGGTGTCTCCTTTGGAAAGAGGTCCATAAAAATTGTAATAGGGAAAGGCTTCCTAAGATATTGATTGAGAAAATTTTAGTGAAATATTTTCTCCGTGGAGTAGCCCATATTGGGTGAACCACATAAATTTTATGTCTCTATTTTGTGTGGTGATTTGTGCATTGCTTTGATTATTGTTGTTGATATTACTATCTATACATTGCATAATATTGATTGGGAAATAAAAGTAAAAAGTGGTCTTATACTGTTCACCCCCCCTCTCAGTATAAGCTTGTGTTCTTCATTTTTTAGAAGGATAAAATTGACTACTCATAGACCATTGATCCAATTGCTAGGATGGACTCTATTTGGATGATTCTTTCTAGAGTTGCCCCATAGGGTTGGAAGGTACATCAAATGGATGTGAATAGTTCTTTCTTCATGGTGAGCTTCAAGAGGAGATCTATATGCAAAAATCACATAGTTTTCAATTTAATGGACCTAATCCTTTGGTTGGTTAGTTGAATAAGTCCTTGTATGGGCTTAAGCAATATCCTCACATGTGGTATGAGAAGTTTGATTTCTTCTTTCTCAACTGTGGGTTTTTATACTATGAGGTAGACAATGATGTACACATAAAGCATATGGAAAATAAAACCTTGGTGATTATGTTTAATATTGATGATCTGCTCATTATGGGTAATTCAATATCTTTGGTCTAGAAGATGAAGTCACAACTTCATGATATTTTTGAGATGAAAATTTTGGGGATTTAGATTGATCACTCATCCTATAGGACTACTATATCTTAACCCAAGTATACCTTGGACCTTCTAAAACACTTTAGGTTGGATTATTACAAGTTTTCTTTGGCTCCCTTTACTTCTAGCTTTAAGCAATGAGTATATTGCATTACTCCTTTGGTGGATGCTTCTATGTATCAGCCACTTGTTGGGGACCTCCTCTATCTTACACTCCATCGAATATTGCATTTTTTATCAGCTATTGTTCTAGGTACATACATGCACCCCTTGAGAGTCACTAGACAATGACCAAGCAAATATTTTAGTACCCTAGAGGTACTTAGCATATGGATATTCACTACTTAGCTGGAGTACATTTGACTTTGACAAGATTTTTGATGTAGATTGAACCTATAATGCTCCATTATAGAGTTTGTCTTCTATCTTGGCTGTGGCTTGATTTCTTGGTGTTGCAGATAAAAAACTACCATATCTTAGTATTCTAAGAAAGCTAAATATTGTGTTGCCACTAAGATCACTAAGAACCTTTTATGGGTGCTCATGATTTTGGAGCAAGTGGGCATTCCCCAATAATTTCTAGCCATCCTTTGTTGTGATAATCAAATTTCTATTAAGCTTATTTTCAATGTAGTGTTTCATCAATGAACCAAATATATTTATGTTTGAATGCATTATGTGCAATGGCTTTATACCCATGGAATAGTTGATCCAATTTAATAGTCAAAGAAAATGTGCCATTTCATTGATATCAAAGAGTGTTACAATTTGAATCTTTACAACCACCCCTTGGGCTACAATGAGGGTCTTTCAATGAAGAATCCCTTTACAATAAAGATTTATGGCACTCCATGCTTTTCATGGCCACCTCAAAGAGGGGGTGGGTTTATGCCTACCACTGTTGGTTGAGTGAGTCTCCAAAACGTACACACAACCAAATCAAATGGTTAGTAGAACCTATTGGCCTACTTTGGTTAGACCCATATTTAGAAGAGTGCAAACAATAAAACTTAAACTACTACATTAAAATAGAACTTAATGTAAATTAAAACATATAAAAATATTATTACTCACCTCTATTTTAGGTTTTTTGGCTTGCAAGTGTTTACAATTGGTTCCTAAAGGGAGTTGTCCCTATGGGGATGGTTTTGGCCATAAACCATACTTGTTTGTATGATTTTTGTTGGTTTGACTTGCCTAAAATTTGCTTTGGTGGAAGTATTCTTTTGGTGACCAGGTAGCTTTGGTTCAAGTCTAGTGGTTGTTTGAATCCTGATTTGTAACTTGTTCACCAAAGAAAAGGATACAAAAGGGAAATAAAGTGGCATCCATGGAGTTATCACAAAGAAGGGATTGCATGCAAATGGGGTCTGGAGTGATTTTGGTAGAGTTTCTCTAAGCACTTATCACATTCATACAAATGAAAGAAATGGAGGTCTATTTATAGAATTTGGCAAGGGTTAGGGGGTAAGGTGGCATGTGAGGTGGCATGGGTGCACCATGCCTCATCAATGAGTTTGGGTGGAGAAAGTCCTCACCCACCCATATGCATTAAATGGGTATGGGTGCACCATACCTCATAAATGCATAGGGGTGGAGAAAGTCTTCACCCCATTTATGGCATGTGGATGAAAAGTCTTCATGTCATTAATGCACATGGGTGGAGAAAGTATTCATCCCATTTAAGGCATTGAATGAGCATGGGGATGTGGAGAGTAGGGGGTAAGGTAGGCTAGGGTGAGGTGGACCTAGGCTAGAGTCAAAGGGTAGACTAGGGTGAGGTGGACCTAGGCTAGGTAAGAGGGATGGTCACATGGTGACCATGGGCTAGGTGTAGGAAGGGGCTAAGATGGCTAATAAGCATTTTAATGCAAATTAATGGGATTTTAGGGCTTTTTGCAAGACAAATAATCATTAACATTGCACAACATATAATATAATATTTTAGGTGTCTACATTTTTCTCTTTTTGTACTACAATGTGTGTAAACACGATGCAGTGCAAAAACATATGACACTAGATGGGTGGCTAATTATGATAAGGATGAGTTGATAATGGATGATCATGGTTGATCACAACTTTTGGCATGTTGCAATGATAGTTGATGGAGGAGATGTAAGCTTATCTCAAATTATGAACAATGTAATATGTCCCAATTGTGGAAGGAACAAATATTCTTGAATCTTTACCTTTAATAGATTTTTGAGCTTGATTTGATGTAGTAATATGACCAGCTATAGATAAGTATCTTCAGGATGTGAGCATTGATTGTAAGTGGACTTAAGTTTCCATCTCGATTACGCGATTGTATGAGTAACCATACAAAAATTGGCATGAAGTGTACCAAATTATATTGGATTAGAGTTTAAGTTTAGAAGATTTTTTTTGCTTTTTGTAGAGGAGGGCTAGTGAAAGTCTCAGGATAATTTCTTAAACAAACATGATTCCGAGATCGAGTGTTTTGATATTGATCATATTCGAGGCAGAATTGATGGGTAATATCTTCCACCTCAAGTGGTGAGTTGATGAGTGAAAAACCGAAACACAACAACAAAGCGCTTGATGAAAAAGTCATTGTGTAATAATGTTTGACATGATGATGATTCAATGGTTGACATGCTAGGATGTTATGGATATATGATGTGATGTAGGAGTTACATATGATATGTAGGACGATGCAGTGCATATTTGGTAGGATGTTTTACAATTTTTTAGGGTTTTTAGATTTTTGATGTTTTTTATTTTATGATTTTTGAAAGGATGTATGATGATTAGGTAGACATGATATTGTAGATGCTATGGATGCGATATGCTTATGTTATGGATGATGATGTCTCTACTTATTTGCATGGTTTAGACTCACATGTGTTTGTTTAATCAATTTTTGGATGTGTGTATGTGAATTTCACAATTAAAAATGGTTTAATTAATCAATGACAAGTTAATAGTCACAATAGACACATTAACACAACATAAGACAAGATAATATGCAATGAACACAATAAATGCAATGCTAATAATGATCATGGGTAGACTAGTAGGGACAATGAATTAATCATTAACCTAATAACAAGGAACATTGAACATAAAAAACAAGACAAATGAATATTGAAAATGACTTGAGGACATAGATAGTAAGTTGAGGCTAGCCTTGATGCGGTTCACCCATATACCCTAGGGTTTTTGGATGCTAGAAGAATTTCATGAAAGTCAAACACCCTAGTTTGAACAATCAAACTCATATAATGGTCAATCAATATCCCATAGAAATCTAGACCATCCTAAATAATATTAAGCCTATCATAGACCAAAGTGTGTGCAATGATGTTCATTTTCCATCTTGAGTAAGGTTGGACTAACCAATTATGAGTCAATCCAATATAAGCTAGCTCATCCACAAGCATGGAGGTATATACATAATAAGATCACTAATGTGACAGACATGTCACCACTTGGAAGGCATTCTCCACTGCTAGAAAAGCGTCTATAGCCCCAATGAAGGTTAGCCCCATAATCCTTTGACGCAACTCCACTACCAACCAAGCATCTATAGCCTCGATGGAGGTTCCTAAAAATACTTGAGGGAACCAAACTTTGGATCTCTTTTTTTTATTTTATTTCTTTCTTTTTTTGTAACTCGCTCTTTTGTATCCTCGGGTTTAGATTATACGAATTATGAGCATGAAAACTTTTGCTTTATGGCAAGACTACTCATGGCATTGTATTCTCTAAACTCAAAATTTGATTAATGTGTGATATATGATTGGTCCAAGAAAGAACTCAAGTTAGTCAGGGGAAGCCTAAAATTGCATTAGAACACGATGACATTCGACAAAGGTTGATTGGATCAACTATGAATGGTTGAATAAAAACAAAGACTTCTATTTTTGGGCAACCTAAGAATATGATTGAACAAGACATTGCAACAATCGTGATAACTTGTGCATATTTATTGATAACTTGCAAAATACGAAAGTGTTCGTATGCAAGAAGGTTGACAAGACAACATGAAAAATAATAAAACACTATACTTAGATGCATGACAATGATACAATACAATGCATATAGATGGGAAAAAAATATGCGACACATATGTTACTGATTAATTATGACACCAAGAATGGAAAACACATATCCACACATCCAAAAGGTGATCAAATTAACACGTTATGAGCTATAGTTTATTTATGTATGAATGTGTTGGAAGAATACAATGTAAAAGAATAATGGGAGAGAAGCCCAAATGAGTGTAAGCATCATGCATAGGTAAGAAGTGATAAAATTGAATTCAGAGGGAGTGTCAACTTCCTAGACACAAAATTGGTTGGAAGGAGAAGCCCAAATGAGTATGAGCATCATGCATAGGTGAGAAGTGACAAAATTAACTTCAGAGGGAGTGTCAACTCCCCAAACACAAAATTGGTTGGAAAGAGTTTCAAATTCCCTAGACATAAAAGTGGTGTGAAAGAGGGTCAATTTCCCAAACATAGAATTGGTTTGAAGAGAATTTGAGCAATGACGAGGAAAAGAAGGTTGAGGGAGAAAATATTTATGAGAAAAAAAAGGTTGAGGAAGGAAAGAAAGATTGAAGAAGAGAAGGATTGAGGAGGAAAATGACTAGCTATAGGTATGTATCCTCATGCGAGTAACCATACAATAATGACATGGATCCTACTAAAGAAGGATATGAGAAGAAGGTTGAAGAGGTAAGGAAGGAGGATCAAATACAGTGAAGTCGATGAGAGAATATATGATGATAGTGGTTGATGATGGCTTTAAGTAGGCTGCAACAATACTTGAGGGAGGAGACATAATATTATATCAAATCATGATCAATGTGAAATACCCAATGATGGAAGGGACGAATACTTTTGAACCTATTGTTGATATCATTTGATTTATTAGGTTGACCAGCCATTGGTAGGTATTTTGTGATGCTAGGAATCAATTATAAGTGGGCTTAGTTTACCACCTTGATGAAGCGAGTGTATGAGTAACCATACAGACATTGGCATGGAGTGTACCAAATTGGATTGGATTAGAGTTTAAGTTGAGAAGAGAAATTTTGTTTTTTGTCCCAACATAGGAGGGCTAATGATGGTCTCAAGCAAGGTTCTTGGACAAACATAGATTCCAAGAATGAGTGTTTGGATATTGATCATGTTCTTGACAACATTGATAGGTAATATTTTCCAGCTCAAGCAATGAGTGGATGGGTGATGGGGTTTGACTTTGAACTTGTAAATACAAGGGTGGCCATTGATAGGAGGTGGGTGGAGGATTTTAAGGAGTGGACTCTTGAGGCATAGTGGGAGGATGAAAGGTGATTTGAAATGGATGAATGGTGAAAGCAGACAAGGGAAACACCCAAGGGATGTGATTTTGCATGGGGCTACTACACAGTTTTTGTTGCTGGAAATTATTTCTTTGTAAAAATTATAGAGTTTGGATGATTTATAGAAGAAATCGTCCCTATCTAGATGGTTTATGATGAGAGATATTTTTGGTTTCTCTCTGTTGGGGTTGAGTTTTCTATTTCAGAGGATTGGTTTTGTGATATTTCCTATAAAACACAGAGGATAGAAAGATATTTTAAAATAAGTGTTGAAAACAACTATCTCTAGCTAGTAAAATCCTACAAGTAATTCGAGACAACTATTCTACTGAAATCAAGTCTAGACTAATGAATAAGAAAATAAACAAAAGCTACTGAGTTTGAGGGATTTCTAGGTGAGAGAGTACATATTTGAACGTCTTTTTGTAATATGAGTTGGTCTAAGAAGGCAATTGATATGTGAGATGACAAAATGACAATTAGGCAAGGAGTCTTGCCTAATACCTACATGTAAGTTGTGTTAGTTGTGTAAAATTGGTGACCTACCCTGATGGATCCAATTTTAGAGCTCTTCATAAATCATTTGGGTCTAGACGGTTTTAGCTATAGATTGTCTATGTGTTGATGATTTTTGTCAAAATACTTTATTTTGGATCAACCATGATGGGCCCAAATTTGGATGGATTTTTCTACAAAAACCAAAGAACAACAAATCAAAAAATTGTGTTTAGCATGAAATAAATACAAGAAGCAAATAGGACTAGCTAGCTCAACTCTAGGAACAAAATAGAACAACTATTCTAACGAAAGCAAAACCTAAGCTAACGAACATGAAATTTGTAGTAAAGAGATTAAAAAGACTGATTTTGGGATATGATAGTGGGGAAGAGGCACCTTTGAATATCTTCAAATGTGATGTGTTGGCCTAAGAAGGCACTTGATGCATGAAAATGATAAATCATGGTTAAGCAAAGGAATCTTACCTCATACTTACCTGCAATTGCTATGGTTGTTGTGTTAGCTGTGTAAAACTAGTTACCTGCCATGATGGATCCAATTTTGGATCTCTTAAAAAATTGTCTGGATTTGGACGGTTCTGGATGAAAACCGTCTACGTTTAAATGGTTCTGGTTGCAGATCGTCTGTCTACTGACGATTCTTTCTAGGGGGTTTTGCTTTGGACTGGCCATGATGGGTCCAATTTTTGAAGGTTTGTGATGAGTTCACAACCTGCAAACACAAATATAAAACATAGAAAGTTAGTAAAAGTAGCTAAAAAGATACCAAAACAAGAACACAAGGCAAAAGTGAGGAAAAAGATATTGAGAATCAAAATTCGATAACTTAAAAGCTTGTTTGCCTATGTGTTTAGGAGTCCCATCATGATCATCAAAATGTACTCAAAGAAAATGTGTCATTTTATTGATATAAAAGAGTGCTACAATTTGAATCTTTACAACTGCCCCTTTAGCTACAATGAGTGTCCTCCAATGAAGAAGTCCTATGGTACTCCATGTTTTCCAGGGCCACCTCAAAATGGGAGGGGGGTTTATGCCTACTATCATTGGTTGAGTGAGTCTCCAAAACCTACACACAACCAAATCAAATAGTTAGTAGCACCTATGGGTCTACCTTGCTTAGACCCAAATTTAGAAGAGTGCAAATAATGAAAACTTAAACTACTGCATTAAAACAAAACTTAAAGTAAATTAAAACATATAAAACCATTATTACTCACCTCTATTTCTGGTTTTTTGGCTTGCAGGTGTCTGCAACTGTTTCCTGATGGGAACTATTCCTATGGGGACAGTTATGGCTATAAACCATACTTGTTTGTGCAGTTTTTGCTAGTTTGACTCAACTAAAATTTGCTTCGATGAAAGTCTTCTTCGAGTGCCTAGGTAGATCTAGTTCGAGTTTGGTGGTTGTCTAAATCTTGATTTATAATCTGTTCACCAAAGAAATGGATACAAAAGGGGCACAAAGTGGCATCCATGGGGTTAGCACAAAGGAGGGATTGCATGTAAATGGGGGTTGGAGTGATTTTGGTAGAGTTTCTCTAAGCACTTATCACATTTATTACAAATGAAAGAAATGGGGGCCTATTTATAGAATTTGGCAAGGGTTGGGGGGTAAGGTGGCATGGGTGCACCATGCCTCATCAATGAGTTTGGGTGGAGAAAGTCCTCACCCCACCCATATGCATTAAATGGGCATGGGTGCACCATGCCTCATAAATGCATAGGGGTGGAGAAAGTCTTCACCCCATTTATGGCATGTGGATGAAAAGTCTTCATATCAATAATGCACATGGGTGGAGAAAATCTTCATCTCATTTATGGCATTGAATGAGCATGGGGATGTGGAGAGTAGGGGGTAAGGTAGGCTAGGGTGAGGTGGACCTAGGCTAGAGTCAAAGGGTAGACTAGGGTGAGGTGGACCTAGGCTAGAGTCAAAGGGATGGTCACATGGTGACCATAGGCTAGGTGTAGGAAGGGGCTTAGTAGGAAATGGGCTAAGTTGACTAAATAATGTTTTAATGCAAATTAATTGGATTTTGGGGCTAAAGACAATTAATCACTAGTACTGCACAAGGGATAATGTGACATTTTTAGGTGTCTACAAATTTATATGCTATCAACAGAGCAAGCAACAAATATCTTGACTAAGATCATGTCGAGGTGCCTTTTGTGTGACTATGGAAGCATCTTGGAGTAGGAGAGTGTCTCTTAAGGGGGTGACTAATAAATGTCTCTCTTCATGTTTCTTGTTCACCTTAAGGGAGGATGTTGAAATATGTGGTGTTAAGCTTCACTTGAGGTCATGGTCGACTTTTGTATTATGTTTATTGTCTAACCCTTTGGACCTTTGTACACCTTATATAGGTGATTTTTTTTTTTAACATTTTATTATAAACCTAAAGATCAGTCCTTTAACCTTGACCTAAACATTCTTTGTAGTTGGATCTTTATACCTCTTTTTATCAACTATTTAATCATTGTAATTATAGATTATTTTAATGTCTCAACATCCTTGGTATTATACATAATTGTTTTGAATCCATTTATTTTTTAAAAATATTGTGAAATCCGAACTTTCACCTATGAAGAATGCTCAACAACGTTCAGCTGCAATAGCAAAATTCAATGAAATTGGCGTACAAATTTATACAAAGAATGATATAGTCACTCACATTTTGACCTCTAGAGCACGTTTTACAACAATACTGGCAAGGAAAGAAAAGAGAAGAATAATGAATTTGAGTTTTTTGAACTTTTGTACAAAACTCATACTTTGTCTTCGTGTGGGTCAAAAAATCCTTGCTTCTGTAGTGCAGTCAGGGCAAAAGAATGTCAATTCCAGCCGAGTCTGTTCCGAGTTACGTTGTGCTCTGTTCTTCTTTTTCTCTTACCTGAAACTCCTCACTTTTTGGCTGGAGGATGCTCTCAACAACACCAAAATTCTTCTAGATTCTTGTTTGTAAGAGCACGAATCTTTTATTATTCCTATAAAGGAATGAATGGCATAGTCATAAGAATGATAGCAATCAAATGCCCCATGCCGCATCCCTGAAGGACATTGCCCCTTCATAAGTACAAATGTGTCCTCTGCATGCACACTCATCTCTTTCCAAAGATCTGCTCTGTCTCTTTACAACATTCCTGCTCCTTTCACATGAAGTCCCCATGAAAGACCCACCTTTATTTGTGACCGGGCAAATCTTCCCCCCATTCTCACTTTTCTCGATAGTTGGCAGTGAACTTTTGACTAGAGGTGTTAAAGAAAGTGCAACATGCAGACTGGGTGGTTTCAGGTCATCTTTCAATTGCCCTCTTACAGCCAAAGGAAACCAATTCTCCATTGATAAAGAATCAGACTCCAACAAGTCTCTCCATGCTATTCTAACACTTCCAATGAGCTGGGACCCCCGCACCTTTCCCCACAGACTCTCACTTCTGCACCTCACTTCAAACACAAGAAACTGGGGTTCCAGTTCAGAAACCAGGTCTCCATTAAAGGATCTGCACTCCAGGGAGAAAGCTTCTCTCCACTCTGGATTTGATATTGCTGATAGTTGCTTGGTATTTATCTTTATAATACCACCAGAATTCTGTACATAGCATCTAACAAAGAGGCTGCCTTTCTCCTCCCTTATGTGCCTTGCCCTCACAATTTCCAACATGACCTGCAGGCTTTCAGGGCATGAATTAGGAGGTTGATTGGCTTTGTGAATGGCTCCTGCTCTCAAGTAGCGCCTGCCAAAAGTATTATCCCATTGCTTTTTAGTTTCAGGGAATATCCCTTTGGAGTCCACATCATATTCCAGCAGTTCTCCTAGAAGCTCAACTGTGTCCTGGCCATAAGCCTCAGGATTCAGCTGGTGAGAACGCCACATGAGCTCTATGTCATAAGTGGGCACATGAAAAGATTTAGGGGATTTTGATTTCTTCGCCAGATAGAGATACGCTCTGTATCTTCGTTCTGCTGCTCTTAGAAAGCGCTCGTCAGACACATAGGCAGGGGAAACCTGAAAAAAGGTGATTGAAGTGAAAAACATTAGTAATTGTTTTATAATTTTTTTCATCAAAACTCATGCCAAAACAAATAACAAGTCTGATAACATACTAGAGCATATAAAGTTTACATGAGAGGAAACATCAAAACAGGCAAGGGCCACAATGGCGAACATAGGATATTTTTGGCAAAGAGATTCGAATTGGCAAAAATGTTAGATTTGAATTTATATAGATCTGGTATTGAATTTTAAGTAACTACCTGTTGTAAAAAGGATCTCTGCCTGCTAATAGCTTCTAGCAAATGGCGTTGTTGGACTCTGTTGGCTATTTTAGAGGAGAAAGCATTCAAGTCCAAGGCGAATGGCTCATTGGGATAAGCTTTCTCCCATATCTTGGCAGTTGCAGATATGGCAGATTCTCTCTCATGAAGTGAGATGGTAGTAGCATTCAGAAGCCTTCCATACAACTTGTTGCAGTCCTTCGCATATTGCACTGGAATCAGCCTGTGGCAGAGCCACACCCACTCGCAGTCAAGGGGAGGAACCAGGCCTGCATTTCCCTCGGCACTTGCAAGCAATGGGAGCCAAAAATTCTCATACCTGCATTCATGTTTCATCTCACTGTTAACAATCTAAGTTTCATAAACCACAAAACACATTAAAAAAAAACAAAAACAAAAACAAAAATTCAGCAATTATAAGTATGTCAAGACTTTTAGAGTTTTCCTGAACTCTATCTCACCGAAGAGTTTGCTGACAACAAAAACTCTATACATGTTCCTATAGCTAAACATTTGCAGATAACATCTTCTGACTGAACACAATACTATGAACAGTTCTCTGGACTAATTTGGCCTAAATACATAATGACAGAAAAAGTTAACTTTAAGGTCCGGAAGCATCTTGAGTATCTGACCACCCTGTACTTACTGAGTCCATGGGGAAAGGCTATGTATTTATTACCTATGAATAGCTCTTTCCACAGCAGGACCTTGATAGAGGCATGGATGTTGATTCACAGATACAAGAAGTGCTAGTTGTTGCTTGGCTGCTGCAACAAGGTCACAGCTGATGTTGATTGCCTGAGCTTTCTTCCACTCTGCTTCCTGATAGCTATCCATTCTTATGGATTCTTGATGTTACAAGAGAGTTATTTCTATTCTTTTCAAGTTTATGCACTCATATCTTTGAACAAGAGAGGATGGACTATATATAGCACATGGGTTTGAATACAATATAATCCTCAAGAAATCACCAAAGTGAAATTTGATTATGATTTGAAATCTAATCTTGGGAGATCTTGAAATTGCAATGGGTCCATCTGAACTGACCTATATCTTACACACTTTTTGTTGGCCCAATGCCAGCAACGGTCAGTCGCCCAGCCAACTTTTTGGATTCTGATTCTGCAACAAGAGTCCCTCATGGAATTACGAGAAAATGGTTAACACCCGGCAAACAATCAAGCCTTAAAAACAGTATTTTTATTGGCATTATTGCTTCAAAGTGGGGGTCACTAAAGAGCATCCAATCATGACAGGCAAAACCACAACATCGTTTTTTATTTTTATTGGCAGTGTAAAGACTATACTTGCAGTGAATTATTGCCTTAAAAGAGGAATGATAATAACCAGCCCATTAAAATATGAAGGCTCCCAAAGTGACATAATATATACCATGAACTTGTAAAGCAAACTTCAAAATTATTAAAATACTGGAATGTGGAGAATCTTTTATGCCTGGCATGTGATACCCAGATTGGATTCAGCTATACATGGTACTTTATGTGATAAACCTCAATAAACGAAATCAGATGAGACCTGGTGGTATTTTGTGAAAGGTGTGCGCCTGCAATTTTGTGGATTGTGGATTTGATCTAGCTCTACAGTATTGGTTTCTCTTTTTCATAACAGTTGTTTAAGTAATCTTATTAATGGTGGATCTGTGCTGTACAACAACATTTGGGTGTCCATGGATTGCAACGAGAATGTCTGTCCTGCGTTAAGATTTGTAGCACTAGTTATTCCTTATCTTAATGTCTAAACAAATGGAATACAATGAGGACAATTCATGCACCAATACCTTTTGGGTACTTGTGAAAGTGGAGGATCAGTCAAATTATGGATACGTTGCTTTCAAAATTTATTAAATTCATCCAATCCGAAGATTTTCCTGGGTCATGAAATAAAATTCTTGCATCTTAACACCATAACTAAGGCATGCATTATAAATTAATTTTTGAGAAGTATGTTATTTTATTGTAGCACAAAAGTAATAATTTAAGGTTAAAATTTGAATAGATTTACATAGAAATGTTTTTTTTTGAAGAAACTAAAATTATTATTTTTAATAAAATTAAAATTATTGTGTGGGAGGGTTAAGTGGATTGGAAAGAAGTTTGGCACTTATTAAGAGGAGGCCTAGGTTCAAACCTTGCGGGCAAAGGTAGTAGTCTCACTTGAATCCGCTGTCAACCCCGAGCCACCGAGGGTCTCTTTCACTCCCAGTCATGTTTACGGAGACGAAATAGGGGTTATAGTGGTAGCACCATGATTTGATGCTACATCGGAGGTAATGTGACTTAACCATGTAACCAGTTGTTCAAAAAGAAAAAGTAGTTGCCGATTCCTCTATATATAAAAAAGTTTAAAATTATTTATTTGTATTACATTATTAATCATATATTTTAACAACTTAATAATTATAAAAAATAAGTACATCTTACTTAAACATTATATTGTAAATATAGGTTATGCCCTTTTAACTTAGCACTATAATTTCCATTTTTTTATATTATAATTTTTTTAAGTTAAATATATTTTTGAAACTAGTTAGATGGCCATATCTAAAATTTATTATATTTTTGGTAATGTATACATGATTTTAGTTACTTATATATGGAGTTAAAAAGGTATTTTAATAAATGGTAATATTGTAGTATATAATAAATTATATTATTTAAATATCAACATTTAGATTTAAATTGTATTTATATAATTATATGTTTTTTATAATTTGTTTATATTGTTTGGAAAATGATATTTTAAAATTAGTTAAATTAAAATTAAACCAAATTAAATCAAATTTAATTAATTTATGAATACATTAATTTAATATTTCAAACAAATAATTATATTACTTTATAATTATAATAATGCATTGTTTTAAGTTCAACAAACCATATTATTGTGATAAATTATTTTTATTTAACCTTGTAAAACTTATAATACTTGAATACTTGAATATAGGTTATAATGGTTATAATTATATGTAAACATAGTTACTAGATTTTTTTAATCCTCGAGGGCTTGGTGGATTGGTAAGTGCTTGTCTGGCTAGGCACTTACCAAGAAGACACCCAGGTTATAACTTTGAGGGCATCCTGTTTGCAAAGGTAGTAGTCTGATCTGAATCTTCTGATTGCACGCCAGATCGATAACAATGGTACAAATCTCGAGTGACTGGTGGTCCTCTTCACGCAGGGTCAACAATTACGAAGGGAAATAGGTTTGGTGGAAGCAGTCCCTGTGGTTTGAACCCTACGCTTGTCAATTACTAAAAATGGTGTGGTTGTGACCAACTCTCCTATGTAACCGAAAAAAGTTTATAGGTTTTAACCATAATTTTTTGTTATAATAAATATGTTAACTTTCTAATTACTATACCGGTTTCAACTTAGACTGTTATAATTAATAATAATAAATTACTAACAATGTAATATATATATCTAATATTTGTTTTTATTTTATTATCTGGTATACAAAAAGAACCACAAAATAATTTAAATTTCACACATGCAACTGTCTTTGTAAAAATATCCACAAGTTATTTTTGGGTGAGAATATATTAGAGTTGAATCTTAGTTATTTTGAACTTGTTCTTGAATGGAACAATACTGAACTTTAATGTGATGCATTCTTTCATGAAAAACTAGATTTTTGATCAACTTTAGAACATCTTGATTATCACAATGCAATCCTATTAGTTGATTTTCAAGAACACCCATATCTGACAATATGTGATGTAACCATATTGATTCACACATAGCTCCTCATGCGGTGTGATACTCTACCTCTATAGATGATAATGCCACTAGTTGTTGTTTTTGTGCCACGAGAGAAGTTCAAATCCTAGATAAAATACACATCCAAATGTTGACCTCCTATCATCTATAGATATGCCATAGTTTGAGTCTATGTATCCTTGCAAGAAGAATCAATCATTCTTCTTATACTCTAGGTCATACTCCAATGTATCATGGATAAAATGCAAAATTTGCTTTGTTGCCTTCCAATGAATCTTCTTAGATTCCTACATGAATTACAAAAGATAACTCATAGCAAAGTTGATATCAATCTTGTTATTTACCAGGTAAATCAGACTCCCAATCAAATGACGATAAATATTTCTAGATACCTATGGTGAATTATCATAGTGCGATAGTTGTAAACCTTGCTCTATTGGTATTGCCTTTGATTTAAATTTTATCATTTGATATTTTTCAAGCAATGTCTTGGCATACTTCATTTGTGAGACCCTAAAGTGATTATGCATTTGCCATACCTCTAGGCCAATATAATAGTGCATAAGTTCAAGATTTATTATGTCAAATGGATTTTTTAAGTCATTCTCCACACCATTTACCAAATCATCAAAATTGTAAGACAATAGTGTAAAAGTCCTAAATTTGTTATGTCAAATCGTTTTTTAAAGTCATTCTTCACACCATTCACCAAATCATCAAAACTATAAATGATTATCAACATTTGACATAAGTATCTGTTGGCAATTTTGGGTACTTTGGGTACATTGCCTTTGCTCAAGTGTATAAGTTGTCATTGATGTCAAGAAGCTCTTGAAGGAATTTGATTTGATGTCAAATAATTTGTTTTGATGAAGGTTACCGCATGACAGTTTCAATGGTCTTTTGTAAACCCCAAGTTGGCAGGTTTAAATATTACGGGTGGATGCATTAGTTTAATGCATTTGGGTCCAAGAGGAAGTATTTATTTAAATAATTAAAAACCTTGTTAAGGTTCCCTTTAATTATTTTTAAATAAATATTAAATTATTGTTTGCAATGGGTTCTCCTAACCCATGGCGCAAATGTCTTAACTATGTGGGCACTATGTTTTAAGATTGTGGGCGCTAGCCAAGACCTCCATCGACGTGTTAAACTCCTCGCCGACATCAAGAGCTTATGGTAAAAATGCATATAAATCTCCCTCGATGAAAATCAAGAATTATCCCATCCGTATTTTGAAAAGAGTTGCTCGTTGTGATTTTGTGATCCATTGTTCGGATTTCTTCTTCGATTGTGTCTTCGTCGTTTTCGTAAACCTGTTGTTCGACTGTGTCTTCGCCGTTTTCGTGAATCCACTGTTCATTTTTTTTGTACTCGTCGTTTGTCGTAAATTTGCCGTAAGGTTTTCGTCTTCGTGTTCGCGTCAAAAGAAAGGGAGGCACTGTTGTTTTATTTAATCCCTGACGTAGAAGGAACAAGGCTAACAGTGTGAGGTTTAAACCTCACCGGGCGCCTTTGGTGCACCGGTAGCGGCTAGGCTGTTGGCACGCTACCCGAACGGGAGGTTCCGCGTTCGAATAACGTGAAAGGGTTTTTCATCGTGAAGTGGACGCAGCGAGTGGTGTTAGAATTCGTGCGCAATTTCTCCATAGCACGATTTTTGATGTTGGCCAAGGTATTTTCAAAATTAATTTTTGCTAAGTGTATTTTGTGGATGGAGGAAGTTTATTAGAGGGAAAAACAGCTTAGGAGTTATAAGGAGTTTAAAGCTTGTTTTATTTTGATAAAAGATTCTTTTGAAGGTGTTGTTTGAAATATCTTATTGCATTCTTATGAGAGATAAATTTTATTTTTGATAAGACTATAAGGGAGAAATAAGGTGTATAAGGGATAAATTTTTCTTGTAATGTTGAGAGTGCTTTTGGTTGATTATGGAAATGAAAGCATGATGTTTTAAGGTTAAAATTGCTTCTTGTGTGAAGTTGTGAAACCTTAAGTGGGCAGCTTTGAGATTGACATTTGCTTTCATTAAATTGGTAATAATCAAGCTATTCTTTACTTGGTTAAAGTGTTGGCCTTACTCCTTTGTTGATGATTTGAAAAGTTGTTTTGTGCTATTGTGATTTGAGTTGGTGGATGCCTTTTGTTCAAACAATATTGGAGAGAAAAGGAGTTCTACTTGTTTCCTTTTTCTAATGTTGATTGTGAAATGCTTCAAGGTTGTGTTTTGAGCTTAATGGTGTTGATTGAACCTTGTTTGATGAGCATTGTTGTTGAAGCCCTAATTGATGGTGAAAAGAACATGAGTATCATTGTTATGTGATTCTTTGCATAGTTGGCAATTGTTGGGGTTTCATGTTCTTGAAAGAAAGCATTCTATCCTATCCATTTCAGATATTGAGTTGAGTTTTTAGATTTGAGATTGAGTTTGAGCTGAGTTGATTTGAGTTGAGTTTTGAGATTGGGAGTTGAGTATAGAACATATTGAGTCTCTAAAAATTCTCTTTATGCTTCTATGAGTTTGACAAATCACATTGGGTCTCTAACAATTCACCTTGTGATTTCCTACTAAGAAAGTTTTTTTCTTGGTGAGCTTGCTGAGTTTTGGACAGGTTTCGATGGGGACTTGTGAGCAGTTTTGGACAGGTTTCGGTGGGGACTTGTGAGCAGATTTGGACAGGTCCTAGTAGAGGACTTGTGAGCTGAGTTTGATAGTTCTATAAGAGAACTTGAGGACAGAGGTGCACTGGTTCTTTGAGAAGAACCTAAGGACAGATTTGGCAAGTCTTTGAGAAGGCTTGTGTGCAGAGGATTGATTTGTTCAAGAGTTGGACAGATCTGACAGACAGAGGAAGACTTGTACTAGACCGACTGACTGTGTTTGGTATAGGTTGTTGAGCTGCTGTGGATGTGATCATAGAAGGTAGAGGTCTCTTAGGCTAAGCATTGAGGACAGGAGGTCTTCGATGGAAAGGAGTTCCACATGCTGGCAAGAGGTAGAGGCAGTTGATCTTCTAAGGGATCATTTCCAGAGCAGAGGGGAAGGTATCTCCTTTGAGTAGAGGCTCATAAATTCTGATTAGGGGAAGGTATCTCCTTTGGGCCGAGGCTCATAAACATTGTAATTGGGAAGGATTCCCAAAGAACTTTGAGATAAATTTTAGAGAAAAGTTTTGTGGACGTAGCTCAACCATTTTGGGTGAACCACGTTAAAATTGGTGTCACTTTGTGGATGATATTGTGCATTGCTTTGATATTGCTTTGGGTATATTGCTTTACTGTTTTGAAGTATAAAGGAAAAAATAAAAAGAGGTCTTATACTTGTTCACCCCCCTCTCAGTATAAGCTTGTGTTCTTCAATTGGTATCAGAGCCGATGCCTTCGAAAAGTTTAACAACTTGAAGGAAAAGCTAGTAAAGAACACAATGGATCATTCAAGTGGCAATGCAACACCTATTCTTGATGGGTCAAATTTTGGTCTTTGGAGTGCAAGGATGAAGGTTCATCTAATGGCACTTGGGAATGAGGTTTGGGAAGTGATTGAAGATGAGTACACTATTCTTGAACATGGTCCTAATACTAAAGAAGAAAGGCTCCTACATCACAGCAATTCAAAAGCAATGAATGCAATCCTGAAAGGCTTACAGAAGCAGATCTCACCAAAGTGATTCACTATAAGACAACTAGTGAAATGTGGAAACAGTTGAAGGTGGTTCATACAGGTGATACAAATATCATAAAGGCCAAGTTGAGACACTTCAAAGGTATGTTTGAACAACTCAAGATGAATAATGATGAAAATATTAGTGACTACATGCTTCGTATGGATGAGGTTGTTAACTCCATGAAAGACTTAGGTCTTGAGCTTGCTGAAAATGATGTTTGTGATAATATTTTAAGATCTCTTCCTAATAGATTTAGTGAAAATATTTCTGCTATTGAGGAAGCTAAAGATTTGGATAAGTTGAAAAAGGATGAGCTCCATAGTATACTTGCAAGCATTTGAGTTAAGAACTCAAGTGAAGGTTGATGTCAAGAAAGAGGCAGCTTTCAAAGCTACCAACAAATCCAAGGGTAAACGACTTCAAGATAGTGATGAGTCTTCTAGTGATGAAGAGGCATATTACAGCAAGAAAGGCAAGTTCTCTAGAAAGCACAAAAGTATGAAAAATATAAGATGTTTCAATTGTGGAAAGTTTGGTCATTATGCTACTGACTATACTGTTCCCAAGAATGAAAGTGATGAAGATAAACAGGATTCTAAGAGCAAGGATTTTGAAAAGCACAAGCATCACAGGAAGAACATAGATGAGCACAGCAATCAAGGAAAGAGGTATTCTCACAAGCACAAGAAGAGTTTCTACCTAGACAAAGCAAAGTAAGTGTTCTAGTAGTGATAGTGAAAGTTCTTCAAGTGATGATGAAAATGAGATGTTGTTCATATCGGAAAAGAGGAAGAACCGAAACATAGATTCATTATCATGAAATGTCTTAGATGTGGAAACTTTGGTCACCTTGAGGATGATTGCACAAATAATGATTTGGTTTCTAGTATGTATGAGGATGCTTCAGAAAACTATAAGGAAGATGCATGTATGGTTTTTGAAAAGGGTAGCACCTCTAGTGATAAGAAATCTGAAAAAGGCTTTGATGATTCAAAAAGCAAACAAATAGAGGAAGATATAGAGGAAGGTGAAGTAGATCTTGAAGGTGAACTTATTAGTGCTCTTAGTGCTTTGAAAAAGGAAAGAAAGAAGAATGCTAGACTCAAGGATAAGTTAGATGAATGTTGTATGGAGAGAGATGATCTTATAGAAAGTCTTGACTTCTCTATAGCTAAGACACAAGAACTCAAGGATGAGTTAGAGTCTAAGGTTCTTGAGTATAGTGAGTTAGAACAAAAAATGGCTTCTTTGAAAGAGAAAACTAAAGAGTACAAGGATAAGCTTTACAGGTTTCAAGATAGCTCCAAAAAGGTTAAGTCACTCATCAAAGGTCAAAGAAAGACAACAAATAAAACATGCCTTGGTTTTGTTAAGCCACACAAGGAACAAGTTGGAGAGTCTAGTAAGAGACTCCAAAAGGAAGAGAGTTCTGATGAGGAAAGTATTTCAGAAAAGGAGTCCTTGAATGATAGATGCACAAAAATAGAAAATAGAATTCAGAATGAGAAGAAGAAGTTTTCAGAACCTAAGAGGTCAAATAAAGGAAAGTTTCAAGGCAGATGTTTTGCTTGTCATAGGTTTGGTCACATGGCTTCACATTGCATGGCTCAAGTGAAGAAGGTAAATGACAATTTCAGAAGTGCTAGTTTCTTTCAAGGGTATTGCTACTCTTGTCAACAGTTTGGGCACAAGGCAGTTTATTGCAAGGCAAATAATAGGAACAGGTTTGATCAGAATAGGTTTGGTTAGAATAGGTTTGGTCAGAACAGGTTTGGTCATAACAGGTTTGGTCAGAACAGGTTTGGCCATAACAGGTTTGGTCAGAACTGGTGGATTCAAAGATCAGGTTTACCTCAGAGAAACAACATCGTCAAGTGTTTCAAGTGCAACAATGAAGGTCACATAATCAAACAGTGTAGAGCTGAAATTCCGAATACAGGAACAAGAACAGTGGCATGATCAGGTCCAAGGATCAAAGCATGGACAAGAACAGGGATGAGAACAAGAACAATAACAGTGACAAGAACAGGAATATGGACAAAGAGTTCAAGAGAAGGTCTAGCAAGGAAGTTATAGACACTGATGATGATCAGTGCCTAATGGGAGTTTTACTCCCACCCCAAAATTAATCACCTCATCAGGAGGTGGGGGAGGGACTAAGCTAAGAGGCTCATTCTTAGTCCCGAGCCCCAAAGGTGACCCTTTGCCATTGATGACAAAGGGGAGAGATATGAGTAAGGGGGAGAGCTTCAAAGTGAAGAGGAGAGCTTCAAGTCAGGGGGAGCAAAACTTCAAAGGAAGATTCTCAGTTGTAGGCACAATTGGTTAGTTGTTAGCACAGTTGGTTTCAGTTTTGGCTCTTGAGAAGTGTTTTCAATAAAGGTTTGCCATCAATGACAAAGGGGGAGATTGTTGGCAATTTTGGGTACTTTGGGTACATTGCCTTTGCTCAAGTGTATAAGTTGTCATTGATGTCAAGAAGCTCTTGAAGGAATTTGATTTGATGTCAAATAATTTGTTTTGATGAAGGTTACGTCATGACAGTTTCAATGGTCTTTTGTAAACCCCAAGTTGACAGGTTTAAAGATTACAGGTGGATGCATTAGTTTAATGCATTTGGGTCCAAGAGGAAGTATTTATTTAAATAATTAAAAACCTTGTTAAGGTTCCCTTTAATTATTTTTAAATAAATATTAAATTATTATTTGCAATGGGTTCTCCTAACCCATGGCGCAAATGTCTTAACTATGTGGGCGCTATGTTTTAATATTGTGGGCGCTAGCCAAGACCTCCATCGACGTGTTAAACTCCTCGCCGACGTCAAGAGCTTATGGTAAAAATGCATATAAATCTCCCTCGATGAAAATCAAGAATTATCCCATCCGTATTTTGAAAAGAGTTGCTCATTGTGATTTTGTGATCCATTGTTCAGATTTCTTCTCCGATTGGGTCTTCGTCGTTTTCATAAACCTGCTGTTCGACTGTGTCTTCGCCATTTTCGTGAATCCACTGTTCATTTTTTTTGTACTCGTCGTTTGTCGTAAATTTGCCGTAAGGTTTTCATCTTCGTGTTCGCGTCAAAAGAAAGGGAGGAACTGTTGTTTTATTTAATCCCTGGTGCGGAAGGAACAAGGCTAACAGCGTGAGGTTTAAACCTCATCGGGTGCCTTTGGCGCATCGGTAGCGGCTAGGTTGTTGGCACGCTACCCGAACGGGAGGTTCTGCGTTCGAATAGAGCGAAAGGGTTTTTCATCATGAAGTGGACGCAGCGGGTGGTGTTAGAATTTGTGCGCAATTTCTCCATAGCGTGATTTTTGATGTTGGCCAAGGTATTTTCGAAATTAATTTTTGCTAAGTGTATTTTGCGGATGGAGGAAGTTTATTAGAGGGAAAAACAACTTAGGAGTTATAAGGAGTTTAAAGCTTGTTTTATTTTGATAAAAGATTCTTTTGAAGGTGTTGTTTGAAATATCTTATTGCATTCTTATGAGAGATAAATTTTATTTTTGATAAGACTATAAGGAAGAAATAAGGTGTATAAGGGATAAATTTTTCTTGTAATGTTGAGAGTGCTTTTGGTTGATTATGGAAATGAAAGCATGATTTTTTAAGGTTAAAATTGCTTCTTGTGTGAAGTTGTGAAACCTTAAGTGGGCAGCTTTGAGATTGACATTTGCTTTCATTAAATTGGTAATAATCAAGCTATTCTTTACTTGGTTAAAGTGTTGGGCTTACTCCTTTGTTGATGATTTGAAAATTTGTTTTGTGCTATTGTGATTTGAGTTGGTGGATGCCTTTTGTTCAAACAATATTGGAGAGAAAAGGAGTTCTACTTGTTTCCTTTTCTAATGTTGATTGTGAAATGCTTCAAGGTTGTGTTTTGAGCTTAATGGTGTTGATTGAACCTTGTTTGATGAGCATTGTTGTTGAAGCCCTAATTGATGGTGAAAATAACATGAGTATCATTGTTATGTGATTCTTTGCATAGTTGGAAATTGTTGGGGTTTCATGTTCTTGAAAGAAAGCATTCTATCCTATCCATTTCAGATATTGAGTTGAGTTTTCAGATTTGAGATTGAGTTTGAGCTGAGTTGATTTGAGTTGAGTTTTGAGATTGGGAGTTGAGTATAGAACATATTGAGTCTCTAACAATTCTCTTTATGCTTCTATGAGTTTGACAAATCACATTGGGTCTCTAACAATTCACCTTGTGATTTCCTACTAAGAAAGTTTTTTTCTTGGTGAGCTTGTCGAGTTTTGGACAGGTTTCGATGGGGACTTGTGAGCAATTTTGGACAGGTTTCGGTGGGGACTTGTGAGCAAATTTGGGCAGGTCCTAGCAGAGGACTTGTGAGCTGAGTTTTATAGTTCTATCAGAGAACTTGAGGACAGAGGTGCACTGGTTCTTTGAGAAGAACCTGAGGATAGATTTGGCAAGTCTTTGAGAAGACTTGTGTAGAGGATTGATTTGTTCAAGAGTTGGACATATCTGACAGACAGAGGAAGACTTGTACTAGACCGACCGACTATGTTTGGTACAAGTTGTTGAGCTGTTGTGGACGTGATCATAGAAGGCATAGGTCTCTTAGGCTAAGCATTGAGGACAGGAGGTCTTCGATGGAAAGGAGTTCCATGTGTCTGGCAAGAGGTAGAGGCGAGTTGATCTTCTAAGGGATCATTTCCGGAGCAGAGGGGAAGGTATCTCCTTTGAGCAGAGGCTCATAAATTTTGATTAGGGGAAGGTATCTCCTTTGGGCCGAGGCTCATAAACATTGTAATTGGGAAGGATTCCCAAAGAACTTTGAGATAACTTTTAGAGAAAATTTTTGTGGATGTAGCCCAGCCATTTTGGGTGAACCACGTTAAAATTGGTGTCACTTTGTGGATGATATTGTGCATTGCTTTGATATTTCTTTGGGTATATTGCTTTACTGTTTTGAAGTATAAAGGAAAAAATAAAAAGAGGTCTTATACTGTTCACCCCCCCTCTCAGTATAAGCTTGTGTTCTTCAGTATCACTATCTCAGATCCAACTTTCTTAAGATAGAGATTTGTGTTAAAGTGACTTCTGGTGAAACCATGTGATAATAGGCAATCATCAATCTTTATGTATCAGGCTTTAGGAACCTATTTTGATCAATACAATCACTTAATCAACCTATAAAATTATTGATATTGTTTGTCTATAACAAATCCTTCAAGTTGTATCATGTAAACCTCTTCTTTTAGACCACCGTTAAGAAAATCACTCTTCACATCCATTATTGAAGTTTCCAACCACATTGTGTTGCTAGTGCACAAATTACACAAATGGTCTTAATCTTTGTTGTAGGGCCAAATGTCTCATCATTTATTTCTTCCTTCAATGCATAGCCCTTTGCAAAACATCATCCCTTATACTTGTTGATGGATCAATTTATCTTGTATTTAATTTTAAAGACCCACATGTAGCCTATGGGTCTTTCCTTTCAACAAATCAACAAGTTCCTATATTTTGTTCTTTATCAAATATTCATACTCTACATCCATAGTTGCCTTCCACTATGGCAAACTAAGTGCTTCCTTCACCAATTATGGTTCTAAATTCTTCATCATTGAAGTCCTCAAGGCTAGATTTACTTTTTGATATGTACTACTCTGTTACATAACAAACATGGCCATGTCGGCTATGTTTTCCACTTGTCATCATTTTATATATATGTAGGTTTGATTTTTTATTCATGGATCATCTTATTCAGTTTTTATCTACGATTCACATTATTAATTGCCCACTTCATGGCAGGGATCTGCCCTCCTAAAGTGGCCAATGATTTATTACACATTTAATTTACTTGTTCATTCCTATCGTGTGTATTATCGAATCTTTCTGTTAAATCTCCTGGATGCAATTCAGTGAATAATAGTATATTGCGAGGAAGTGAGATTGAGAGTGTACTTGTTACATTCCATACTCCAAGTACATGGTCATGTGAAAGTGATGTTAGGAGCTACATCAATTTTAGCATCTTTAATGGTACTAGTGAGGCATTTTGGAGTCTTTCTTAATTGTAATGGAGTTGTAGGCACACCATCTTCCTATTCACCAATTGCTATAGGTTCATAAACAACTTCTTGAACTTTACCATGAACTTCCTCATCTAACTCCATATCATCACTTATACTGACAATTGGAGATGTGGCATCTTCAATCTCCTTACAATCCCTAATATTTAACTTAGTTTTACAAGCTTCATCAAACACCACATCTCTACTTATATGCAATTTTGTGGTGATTAGATTCGTAAATAGATAAGCTTTTGACTCATCATCATGCCTAAGAAATATGCATGGTAGAGTCTTAGAATCCAACTTGGTCCTCTGTTCCTTTTACACAAGCAAGCATGTCCTACTTTTGCAAACTCTAAGATGCATAATTGAAGGTTTCCTCTCAGACCAAGCTTCTGTAGGTGTAACTCCTTTTAGTGCCTTTTTGGGAGCTCTGTTTAAAAGATACATGGTAGTTGTAGTAGCTTCATCCTAATACTATCGCTCCATATTTTATCCTATGAGCATGCAAGAAACTATTTCCATGATGGAATAGTTCCTCCTTTCATATATCCCATTCTACTATGGAGTGTATGCTATAGTGAGCTATCTCTTGATCTCATTTTTTTCAAGAAACCTCAAAATATCATGAAATTTATGAAAATAAAACAAGTTATAACCCATATATTCCATGGGTAGTCATCCACAAACAAACTAAAAGTACTTTTATCCATAAAAATTGGTTTTCATGGATCCACATAGATCGATGTAAATCACATCCAACTATCTTGTTGCTTTGTGAGTTCTCAACTCAAAGGGCAATCTATGTTGCTTCCCTGGAAAACAACCCAAGCATACTAGCAATGTTGGTGAAAGGTTGGGTATACTAACACCATTTCATTTTTACTAAACTATAATAAGCATCCTAAACTCATATGACCATATCCCTTATGCCATAAGGTGGTAGCATATATCGTTGTAGCTGACAATGCAATATTAGGAGATAATATGACATTGAATGCAAAAAAACCATTCTTGTATGAACTAGTTACTACAATCTTGTCATTCCTCTTGATAAAATATTTCTTATTACCATCAACAATGTGAAAATCTACCACCACATTTGGATTCATAACTTGTGGTACTAACAACAACTTGTTTACCAATCTAGGTACATATAGCACCTTTTGGATCGAGTAACTGCCTTCTAAAAGATTGATAGAAACATATCCCTCTTCTTTGATTTAATATATTATATCATCGATAATAGTTGTTGGTTTCTCATTTTCTTTGGCTTATAATGAATCAAAATATGCTTTATCCTCAATCATGTTCTTGCTAGCACCTAAATCAGTATACCAAAATTTATCCTTTGGTCTTTGATTACCTTGGATATTAACACCTTGTGTGCCTATTCAGATTTTGAATTCAATTATTTATGCATAGCATGCCCTTGTTGCTTCTACTTAGGATGTGGTTTGTGTTGTATCTTCTTTTGATTAGGTTCATAGACTTGATCTCCTTGAGTTGGAGGATTATGCCAAGAACTCCTTGTATATGTTCATATTTATCACATATGTAACAATATATATTTTATTTGTAAGGATGATGATGAGGAAGGACCATTTTGTAGCTTCTTTCTTCCATACTTCTTGGTAATGAATGCATAATTTTTTAACTGATCCTTCAACTTGTTGGTTGCTTCTTCCTATTGAAGCATATTCGCCAACTCATCAAATGACACCTTATTTGAAACTTACAATAAAGTGATCAATATTTGAAATGAATCTAGTAGAGCTTTAAGTATGATGGGTACCAAGAGATTATCCTCCATAATTTCTCCCATGGAATTTAATTTTGCTCTCAACTTTGTAACATGACAAATAAAAACTTCAATGCTTTTTCCATCTTGGATTCTCAATGTGTGAAGTTGAGATTGAAGGAGAGTATTATTGATTCATTCTTCCCTTCATAGATGGTAGAAAGAGTTTCCCATACCTCAAATATTTTTATTTTCCAAATGTGTTGTTGAATAACAACTACTATGGCAAAAGGGATGATCATCAATGCTTTTGCATTTGGATCATCAAATTTCTTCTATTCATTTGCATCATCTTCAGGTCGAGTGAATTTTTCAATGACAATATCCTTGACTAACTCAACTACCAAGGTGGTTTTTATCTTATTTTTTCAAGGTCTAAAGTTTGAACTTTTGAGTAGCTATGAATTTGTAAGAACTTTTAGTATGACCATGGTGAGGGTTTATTATAACTCCTAAATGGTCTCCCTTTCAATATATTGTCAATTTGATATATTGAACCTTTCTATATCCACCCTTCCAATATACTCATTGGTACATAAAAGAAGTTGCTCCTCTTAATATGGGTGATTATACATGGGAGAGAATTTAAGATACAGAGCAACAAGCTGATGAATGCAGAGCAACAATGTTCTTGTACTAAAATATCATGGAATGGAAGGCTAAATTAGGCAAAATTTATCTCAATAAAAATATCTTGGCCCATTGGATAAGTTGCTTTCAAAATTTATTAAATTCATCCAATCCCAAGATTTTCCTGGGTTAAGAAAAAAAATTTGTGCATCCTTAACACAATAACTAAGGCATGCATTATAAATTAAATTTTTTAGAAGCATGTTATTTTATTGTAGCACAAAAAATTAACGCTAGATGTTTGAACCTTATCATTTAAGGTTAAAATTTGAATAAATTTATTTTGAAATGTTATATATCTCTTTTTATTGAAAAAACTAAAATTATATTTTTAATAAGATTAAAATTATATATTCATATTACATCATTAATTATATATTATAATAATTTCATAATTATAAAAAATAATTTTATTATGTATATCATACTTAAACATTATACAAATCTAAGAAGTAAATATTCTTATAAGTACATGTTATGCCCTTTTAACTAAACACTATATTTTCCATTTTTTAATATTATAGTTTTTAAAGTTAAATATATTTTTTAAACTAGTTAGGTGGCTAGATCTATAATGTATTAGATTTTTGGCAATGTATATGGAGTTAAAAGGTAGTTTAATGAATGGTAATATTGTAGTATATAATAAATTATATTATTTAGATATTATATGATCTAGATTTAAATTGTAATTATATGTTCTCTATACTTTGTTTATATTATTTGAAATATAATATTTTTAAATTGATTAAGTTAAAATTAGATAAAGTTAAATGAAATCTAATTATTTTATATATACATTAATCTAATATTTCAAACAAACAACTATATTACTTCATACTTACAATAATGCATTATTTCAAGTTCAACAAACCATTTTATTGTGATAAGTTATCTTTATTTAACCTTTTATTTATGTAAAACTTATATTTGAGTACTTTTCTTGTATTGCTAAAAATAAATAATATTTTTTTTAAATAAAAAAGAAACCTACAACATATTTTCATAACATTTTAAAACAAAATAAAATTATTTTTATAAGAGGTTATAATGGAAGGTTATTCTTATATAGTCCTGAAGTTTTTGAATAGATTTCAAACCTAGTTATTTTATAAATATATTAATCTAATATTTCAAACAAACAACTATATTACTTCATTATTATAACAATATATTATTTCAAGTTCAAAAAACCATATTATTATGATAAATTGTCTTTATTTAACTTTCTATTTATGTAAAACTTATATTTGAGTAGTTTTCTTGTATCTGCTAAAAATAACTAATATATTTTTAAATAAAAAAGAAAACTTAGAACATATTTTCATAACCTTCTAAAACAAAATAAAGTTATTTTATAAGAGGTTATGGTGGTAGGTTATTCTTATCGAGCCCTGGAGTTTATGTAGTTTTTTTTTTTTTTTTTTTTAGTTTTGGTTCTATAAAAGAATTATATTTTTATAACCTTTCAAAATGTTGGGTTAAATAATTTTTTTTTATTGATAAAATATTATATATTTAAATACTTGAATATAGATTATAATGATTATAATTATATGTAAATATAGGCTAGTAGGTTTTAACCAAAATATTTGGTTATAATAAATATGTTAACCTTCTAATTATTATATTAAATTTAACTTAGAGTTTTATAATTAATAATAAAAATTTACTAATAAGTCTCGATGGGGACAGCGCAATGGTAAGGGCTTTGGCTTCTCTTTGAGAGGTCTAAAGTTCAAACTGTGGCATGGGTGTGTGTTGGTGTGCGTTACAAAAATAATACTAATAATGTAATAAATATCTAACATTCACTTTTATTTTATTATCTGGTATATAAAGAGAATTGCAAAATAATGTAAATTTGATTTGTGCAAGTGAACTTGTTCTTGAATGAAACGATATCAAACTTCAATGTGCTCATTCTTTCATGAAAAACTAGATTTTTGACCAACTTTAGAACACCCGAATTGTCACAATGCAATACTATTAGTTGATTTTCAAGGACACTCATATATGACAATATGTGATGTAACCATATTGATTCACACATAACTCCTCATGTGATGTGATACTCTACCTCTATAGATGATAATGGCACTAATTGTTGTTTTTTATACCATGAGACAAGTTCAAATTCTAGATAAAATACACATCCAAATGTTGACCTCCTGTCATCTATAGATATGTCATAGTTTGAGTCTATGTATCCTTGCAAGAAGAATCAATCATTCTTCTTATACTTTAGGCCATACTCCAATGTATCATGGACAAAATGCAAAACTCACTTTGTTGCCTTCCAATGACTCTCCTTAGATTCCTACATGAACTACAAAAGATAACTCATAGAAAAGTTGATATCAATATTGGTATTTGTCAAGTATATGAGACTCCCAATCAACCGACGATAAAGATTTCTAGATACCTATGGTGAATCATCATAGTGGGATAGTTGTAAGCTTTGCTCTGTTGGTGTTGCCTTTGATTTATAGTTTATCATTCAATATTTTTCAAGCAATGTCTTGGCATACTTCATTTGTGAGACCCTAAAGTGATTATGCATTTGCCATACCTCCAGACCAAGACAATAGTGTAGAAGTCCAAGATTTGCTATTCCAAATGGCTTTTTTTAAGTCATTCTTCACACCATTCACCAAATCATCAAAATTGCAAGAGAATAGTGTAAAAGTTCCAAATTTGTTATGTCAAATGGCTTTTTAAAGTCATTCTTCACACCATTCACCAAATCATCAACACTATAAATTATTACCATATCATCAACATACAACACAAGTATTATTATCTCCGATCCAACTTTCTTAAGATAGATATTTGCATCAAAGGGACTTCTGGTGAAACCATGTGATAATAAGCGATCATCAATATTTATGTACCAAGCTTTAGAAACCTATTTTGATCAATACAATCACTTAATCTACCTACAAAATTGTTGATATTGCTTGTCTATAACAAATCCTTCAAGTTGTATCATGTACACCTGTTATTTTAGATCACCATTAAGAAAAACACTCTTCACATAAATTTATTGAAGTTTCCAACCAAATTGTGTTGCTAGTGCACAAATTACACAAATGATCTTAATCTTTGTTGTAGGGTCAAATATCTCTTCATTATTTATTTCTTCCTTCTATGCATAGCCCTTTTCAAAACATCATGCCTTACACTTTTTGATGGGTCCATTTACCTTGTATTTTATTTTGAAGACCCACATGTACCCTATGGGCTTCTTTCATTTCAACAAATCGACAAGTTCCTATATTTTGTTCTTCATCAAAGATTCATACTCTACATCCATAGTTGCCTTCCACTATGGAAAACTAAGTGCTTCCTTCACCAATTTTGGCTCTAAATTCTTCATCATTGAAGTCCTCAAGGATAGATTTACTTTTTAACATGTACTACTCCTTAATTTTAGCATCTTTAATGGTACTAGTGATGCATTTTGAAGTCTTTCTTCATTGTAATGAAGTTGTAAGCACACTATCTTCCTGTTCACCAATTGCTATAGGTTCATCAACAACTTAAACTTCACCATGAACTTCCTCATCTAACTCCATAACTGGAGATGTGTCATCTTCATTCTCCTTACAATCCCCAGTATTTAACTTAGTTTCACAAGCTTCATTAAACATCACATCTCTATTTAAATGTAATTTTGTGGTGATTAGATTCTTAAATCGATAAGCTTTTGACTCATCATCATATCTAAGAAATATGCATGGTAGAGTCTTAGCATCCAAATTGGTCCTCAATTACTTTTGCACATGCAATCATAACCAACTTTTGAAAACTCTAAGATGCACAATTGAAGGTTTCCTCTCAGACCAAGCTTCTTTAGGTGTAACTCCTTTTAGTGTCTTTTTGGCACTTTGTTCAAAAGATACATGGTAGTTGCAATAGCTTCATCCTCATACTATCACTCTATATTTTCTCCTATGAGCATGCAAGAAACCATTTCCATGATGGAATAGTTCCTCCTTCAAATATCTCATTCTACTATGGAGTGTATACTATAGTGAGCTATATCTTGATCTCATGTTGTTCAAGAAACCTCAAAATATCATGAAATTTATGAAAATAAAATAAATTATAACCCACATCTTCCATGGGTAGTCATCCACAAACAACTAAAAGTACTTATATCCACCAAAATTGGTTGGCATGGGTCCACATAGATCAATGTAAATCACATCCAACTATCTTGTTGCTTTGTGAGTGCTCAACTCATAGGGTAATCGATGTTGCTTCCCTACGAAACAACCCAAGCATACTGTCAAATTGGTGAAAGGCTAGGCAAACTAACACCATATTATTCTTATTGAACTATAATAAGCGTCCTAAACTCAGATGATCATATCCCTTATGCCATAAGGTGGTAGCATTTATCGTTGTAGTTGACAATGCAATATTAGGAGATAATATGACATCAAATGCAAACAAACCATTCTTGTATGAATTAGTTACCACAATCTTACCATTCCTCTTGATAAAACATTTCTTATTGCTGGGGCCTGGGAGGTGACAAGTGTACAGTACAGCAACCTAGTGTTAGTAAGTGCTAGGTGTTGTTTGGTTTTTGTTTTATCCTGAATAGTCAAGCGACAAGTATAGGACCGTGGACTCTAAGTATGGCTTAATGTGAGTCTTAGAAAGATCCATTTTGTATTTTGATTATACGGGCTTGATGCTAGAACCAGCCCATTTTGACTTTGTAAAAGGTTTGTGGACCTTATAACCACCTCTACCTTATACCAAAAAAAAAAACAATGTGAAACTTTACCACCATATTTGGATCCATAACTTATGGTACTAACAACAACTTGTTTACCAATCTAGGTACATATAGCACCTTTTGGATCGACTATCTACCTTCTAAAAGATTGATTGAAACATATCACTCTTCTTTGACTTAATATATCATATCATCAATAATGGTTGTTGGTTTCTCATTTTCTTTGGTTTATAATAAATCAAACTATGCTTTATCTTCAATCATGTTCTTGTTAGCACCTAAATCAATATACCAAACTTTATTCTTTGCTCTTTTGATTGCCTTGGGCATTAACACCTTGTGTGCCTATTCGTATTTTAAATTCGATTCTTTATGCATAACATGTCCTTGTTGCTTCTACTTAGGATGTGGTTTGTATTGTATCTTCTTCTGATTAGGTTCATAGAATTGATGTCATTGAGTTGGAGGATTATGCCAAGAACTCCTTGTATATATCCATATTTATCACATATGTAACAATTGTTGAAAAAATAAAATACTTGATATTATTCAATTGAAAGGACCTTGCTTAAATAGCAAGTGCTTACAATCTGATCCATTGGATCATAACTAACTAAGCTAATCTCAACCACACAAATTATCCTAGTAACAACTTAGGATATAATTTATTATTCTAATACCCCCCATTAAGTTGTACTAGGATATACTAACACCTCCCCTTAAGTGATACTAGGAGGTAGTGAAAAAACAACAAAACCAAAAAATAAGTGGCATATCCACATAAATGAGTCCCGAAAACAAGGTTTGATAAGGTACTCATGTACAATATATGCATAAAAAATCCTGCTAGAGAGATGATGAAAAAACCACAAGGGAGAAAACCACCTGCCATAATAGAATATTAACCTACCAGAATAGAAGAAGAAATGAAGAGCATACTCCTTCAGTATCCAAAAAAATGCAGAGCATACTCCTTCAGTATCCAAAAAAATGGGGAAAAAAATGAAGAAAAAAAGGATGGGGAGGAAAAAAAATGAAAAATATGGGGGGATTTCCATGAGGGAAATCCCACATGAGGAAAAGCTCCTCAGGATCACAGGGCAGGGAAAGCCTGCTCTGATACCATGTTGGAAAATGAAATACTTGATATTATTCAATTGAAAGGACCTTGCTTAAATAGCAAGTGCTTACAATCTGATCCATTGGATCATAACTAACTGAGCTAATCTCAGCCACATAAATTATCCTAATAACAACTTAGGATATAATTTATTATTCTAACACCCCCCATTAAGTGGTACTAGGATATACTAACAATAATATATCTTTTGTTTTTGAGGTTGTTTCTGTAAAGATAATGATGGGGAAGGACCATTCTATAGTTTCTTTCTTCCATACTTCTTGGCAATTAATGCATAATTTTTTAACTACCCTTCAACTTGTTGGTTGCTTCTTTCTGTTGAAGCATATTTACCAACTCATCAAATGACACCTTATTTGAAACTTACAACGAAGTGATCAATACTCGAAATGAATCTAGTAGAGCTTTAAGTATGATGGGTACAAAGATATTATCCTCCATAATTTCTCCCATGGCATTTAGTTTTAATCTCAACTTTGTAACATGATAAATAAAAACTTAAATGTTTTTTCCATCTTGGACTCTCAACATGTGAAGTTGATATTGAAGGAGAGTATTGTTGATTCATTCTTCCCTTCATAGATGGTAGAAATATTTTCCCATACCTCAAATATTTTTACTTTCTAAATATCATGTTGTTGAATAACATCTACTATGGAAAGAGGGATGATCATCAATGCTCTTGCATTTGGATCATCGAATTTCTTCTATTTATTTACATTATCTTCAGATCAAGTGAATTTGTCAATGACAATATCCTTGAATTTAACTACCAAGGTGGTTTTTATCTTATTTTTTCAAGGTCTAAAGTTTGAACCTTTGAGTAGCTATGAATTGTTAAGAAGAAATTTTAGTACAACCATGGTGAGGGTTTATTATAACTCCTAAATGGTCCCCCTTTAAATATATTGTCAATCTGATATACCGAACCTTTCTACATATCCACCCTTCCTATATACTCATTGGTACATAAAAGAAGTTGGTCCTCTCAATATGGGCGATTATACATGAGAGAGAATTTAAGATACATGAAAGAGAATTATACAATGTACCAAGGCAATGTGAAGAGGGACTCTCCCTATCAATCAATGACACTTGCTTAAAGAGAAATCCTTGTATATATCTATAACTTTCTTATATACTTGTGTAACATTGTAAAAGGCTGACACCTAATGTTGTAATGGTTGTAAATCATATGAAAATGAGCATTCATACACAAATTGACGATATATAACACAACAATAAATGTATCTTTCATTAATTTGAATCAATCCATGTTAAAAATCTATCCCTCTTAGGGATACCCATTCGATACAAGAATTACAGTAAGAAAATCCCTCGCAAGGGTAGGTGTTTTTCAATACCTTCTACGATGACACGAACTGCTCCAAGGTGTAGATGACCTTCTTCTCCACGATTAGAGGCATTTGTTGCCTTGCATGACAAAACCCTGTTAGTCCTACATGAAATAAACATCAAGAGGCATATTAGTAATAAATGAGGTCTCTCTTGATGAGGCTTTTGGAGGAATATTGTACAAAAGATGTCATAGCAACATGAAATTAAGAAAGTGCAAGAAACATGTTAAACTACGTTAAACATGATCATTCTACCATTAATATTGTAAAGGAAACATCAATCAATCTATCTAATGCCTTAATTATGAATTTGAAAGCATGAAAGCGTAGAAAATACCATTAGTATGTTGATTGCAAGAATGAAATAAAAGTGACTACAATCTCTAATTCTATCAGTAAGAGTCTCTATTAAAGCAAATAAACATGAAACATGCTTAATCTAAAAGCCAAATTGAATGCTATGGTTGAAAAAGTGGATTACAAACTCTTAGTTCCAATAATACTTTGAGCTTTACAAGATTCCTTTTGACTGCTTATTACCTCCTTACAAGTCTCTAAAAGGGTGGTTTCCTTTCAAAAATTGGTCAATATGTTGCAATAAGAAGCAACCAATAAATTGAGGGACCAGTTATTGAGCAATGCACTCATCAGTCAAAATTTTGGAAATAAAGAAATGCAAAGGGTTCTTTGTAGAAAGTTCCTTCTTCCTCCTCGTCCTCATCACCATAAAAGCAACCTCAGAAGCAAAATATGTACTGCCATATTTGTGAAAGAGGATATGATACCAAATATTGTTGGTACAATTTAACCACACTGTTAGAAATCCATCCTAACATTATTATGTAATAATCCCATTTCTAACATTGGGACCCCATCCTTATGATATTATGTAATATTTTGTAATAGTTTGTGGTACTAGAGGCACCTAGACAAGTGGTGTTATTTAATGTAATTGTTATAAAGAATGTAATTGTTTTGTTTGGTAGAAGATTCTAGCTCGGATGGCAATTTGCATGTGAGCCAACCCTTGAGTGTTAGGTTAGGGTTATGAAGAGTCTTTAAAAATGTGAGGGGTATAGATGGATGTATCTTTTTGCATATTGAATCAAAGTTATGTTTAGGAGGTTTCCCCCTTGAAGAGGCCAATGATTATGTATTATGATTTTGTGAGATTAATATAGATTTTTGCATTTCTATTTCGTATTGCAATATTTTGTTCTTTCATGATTTACTATTTTTATTGCAATATTTATGTGGATGTGCTTATTTAACTAGAATATTTCTAACAAGTGGTATTAAAGAACTTTCCAAGGTCATGTTCCACTATGGCTACAATAGTTCTTGTCCTATAATTTTGACTTGTTAGGTATAAATTTTTTATGTTTTCATTTTCTGGCTTATGTTTCTATTAAAAAAATAAACCAAATTTTTTCTTTGTTTTAGTTTAATAGGTTAGAAACCCTGTGTTGGGGTTTTAAAATATCACGTAGGAGCTATTGTTATTAGCTAAGCTAAATTGATCGTAATGCGTCTAGTGAAGTTAGGGTGATCAGGCTTTAATACCTAGGCCTCAGATAGCACCCATATATGGACATGAGTTCCCACGTATCTTTGGGTATATTAAGAGACCCCCCTAGGATTAGGAAAAACCTTTAGCCATAGGAATCTTTTTGATTGTGTATCTATCCATAGTGCACCAAACACAACAATAAAAAAGATCACCCTCCCGTACTATTAGAGAGATGGGTAGTGCACTCAAGGGCATGCATGTAATCCTCCTTGGGTAGAGGTCTAAAATATTGATTTGAGCATTATCGTTCATCATTGCGGTATAACAGAGGGCTATAGACAGTGCACACACCTTAGCCTAGAGTACCCTATTTTTATTGAATATTAAACCTCAATACCAATAAACCTACCACAAAATTTGAGCATACTGAAGAGACTACACTATCATAGAATTGATTGTACTAAAACAAACGAAAGAACTTATAATGAAAATAACAGTCAAGACAGGGTCTATCAGAGCAATAAGCAGTAACATTCGGGTATAATTTTAGTCAAGGCCATAGTCAGTAATAGTCAAGATAGATTTTGATTATGCAATTGTTAGTTATAGTTAGGAATCATAGCATTCAAGGAAAATGTCAATAACAGAGTCTGCCAAGACAATCGTGACAAACAATGAGTTACAAAGTCAGAAAAAATTGTTGTCAGTAACGGACACTATAGGGCCCGCTAAGGGGGTTGTCAGATAAAAGTTAATTTTTTGATTGAGCAAAGACTCTAGGAGAAAAAAAAACAACACTTGACTAAAAAATCTTAGGTGTCAAAAAATGTCATCTTGAGACCTAGTCGATTTTGATCATCTTTTTGAGGTGATCGTTTGATATACAACACCCAAGCACTTTTTGGGGATCGTTACTAAAAATAGTAAATGACACAATAATATTCCTATTTTTAGTAAGTATCCTTAGAAGGTCAAAAATCATAGAGTATGGCTATAGGCACTAGGAAACAACAAAAGGCACATGAAATAGATCAAAAAATTATCAATCAAGTAACATCATGGGAGGTATTTAGGAGGTCAATTAGGGGATGAACTCAAATATTTACATGACTCCTTGGCCTATGTGATAAGGGAATAAAAGGATATGAAGGAGGAATTAAATGGAAAAATTATAGACTTGGAAGGTCGTTTAACTAGTAACACCCACACATATGGTCAATTTGGTTCTTATGATTGTAAGGGCAAAGGACCCAGCAATGAAGAGTGAGAAGCCCCTAATAATAATGGATTTGAAGTGCCCAAATTAGAATTTCCAAAATCTAATTGAAAGGATCCAGAGGGATGATTATGTCGAGTAGAACAATATTTTAGTCTTCATGATGTTCCTCAATATATGTGTCTCACTGTTGCCTATTTCAATCTTGAATTGGATGCCCTACAATGATATCAGTGGCTTAGAAAAACACACCCTGACCTTGGCTTGAATTTGAGAAACTAATCACATGATTTGGTCCTAGTGAGTATGAATATTTTACAAGAGCATCAAACTTAGTTTAAAATTTTGGCCAATCGTACCACTGGCTTGAGTCTTGAATTCTTCTAAAGTTGTTTTATGAGTGGTTTGAAGGATGGAATTAAAGTTGAAGTTAAAATGTTAAGGCCACAAACATTATAGCAGGAAATAACATTGGCTAGATTGGTAGAAGAAAATTTTAAGGCTCAAGGATGCACCTCAAAATTCTCTCCATATCGAAAATCTTTTTCGTCCAAGCCAACATCAACTCCTATCAACATATCTCCTACCATAAAAAATTTAACATGAGAAGAGATGGATGCTAGAAGATCCCAAGGGCTATGTTATAACTATGATGAGAAGTATTCCCTAGGATATAAATATGTGCACCAAAAATTATATTTGCTTGATGTGGATGAGGCAACAACCATAGAATCTTTGGAGGTGGAAGAGGATCATCAAGAAGAGGAACACACAAAACAGCTAGAAGCCCCAGATGAATCCCAACCAAAAATCTTGATGCATACCTTAGTAGGTATATCAACTCCACAGATCATGAAGGTGATAGGACACTTCAAAGGACAACGAGTAATAATTCTTACTGACTTTGAAAGGACACATAACTTTATTGAGCTAAGGGTGGCATAATAAGGGAATTGTTATATTAATATTTGTAACTCCTTTGAAGTCATGATTGCCAATGGAGGAACTTTGCCTTGTAAAGGGAAGTGTCGAAATGTCAAGATACAAATAGGAGAATATAATCTCAAGGTGGATATGTTTGCCTTACCCCTAGGTGGGTGTGATGTTGTTTTGGGAGCATAGTGGCTGAGAATGTTGGGCCTAGTATTGTGGGATTTTTTTGAGCTATGGATGAAATTCAGCTAATAGGGAACATAGTACACCTTATGGGGCATGAAGGTCAAGTTTACTCAACTTGTTTCATCTCATAGGATGGAGAAATTGTTGAAAAAATCAACCCATGGAGTTGTGGACAACTATTTGCTATACAAGCTCCAAATAACAGGGACAAGGATCATCAAGAGAAATTATAGCTTTTATTGCAAAAATATACCACAGTATTTGAGGAACCCAAAGGACTATCCCCTCATCGTACACATGACCATGTAATTCAACTATTTCCATGTAGTCTTCCTCCAAATCTCTGCCCTTACAGGTACCCATATATTCAAAAATAAAAAATAAAAAATATGGTGCACAAACTTCTTGTTGTAGGCGTTATTCACCCCAACATCCATATTCTTCCCTAGTGTTATTAGTACAAAAAAAGGATGGGTCTTGGCATTTGTGTATGGATTTCAAAGAACTCAATAAAATAATTGTTAAAATAAAAAATCCCATTTCGATAATTGATGAGTTGTTAGATGAGTTGCATGGTGCCCAATATTTCTCAAAATTAGATTTGTGGTTAGGATACCATCATATTCAAATCAAGGAAGATGACATTCCTAAAACTGCTTTTAGGACTCACGAAGGGCACTATGAATTCTTGGTTATACCATTTGGTTTGACCAATGTACCTTCCACTTTTTAGAGTTTGGTGAATTATATTTTCCAACCCTTCCTTTGCAAATTTATTCTAGTCTTATTTGATGGTATTCTTGTTTATAGTCACTTTTGGGAGGAGCATATCTAGCATTTGGATCAGACCCTATACCTTTTGTTTGAGAATCAACTTTAGACCAAGAGGTCAAAGTGTTCCCTCGGGTTGCAAGAAGTAGAGTATTTGGGTCACATTGTCACCAAAGGAGTTAAAGTCGATCCTAAAAATATTCAAGTTGTTCAAGAATGACCAAAGCCTCAAACCTTAAAGGGACTTTGAGGATTTTTGGGACTCATTAGGTATTACCGTAAATTTATGTAGAATTATGGAAAGATAGTGGCTCCTTTAACAACCATGTTGAGAAAGAATTCCTTTATTTGGTTAGAACCAGTGAAGAAAGCTCTTAAGGAAATAAAGCAAGCTATGACAATCACCCCAATGTTAGCAATTCTTGATTTTTCTAAACCTTTTGTAATTGAAACTGATGCTTCTAGCAATGGAATCACGATAATTTTGATGTAAGAAGGAAGACCATTTGCATTCACCAGTAGAGAACTTTCAAGCTAGAGTTTGGGTAAATCTACTTATGAAAAGGAGATGTTCACCATTTTACATGTCAATCATTGGAGACCATATCTCATTGGGTGTCACTTTTCAATCAAAATCGACCATCAAAGTCTTAAGTACTTCTTAGAACAAAGGGTAGCCACACCCAAACAACAAATATGGGTATCTAAATTGTTGGGCTATGATTATAAAATCACATATAAAAAAAGAAATGTATTTGTTGATGCACTATCTCGATAGTATGAAGATCAGGGGATGTTAAATGCTATATCTACACCACTTCCTCAATGGATCAATCATCTCAAAGAAGAAATGACCAAGGATTCCAGTTTGCAAACTTTGATCAACAAACTCCAAGTTGAGCCCAACTCATGTCCTGGATACACTTGAGATGGTCAAGATTTGAGATATCATGATCGACTTGTCATTCCCCAAAATTCATAAATGCAAGAACTCATCTTACAAGAGATGCATGCCTCACCAACAACTAGACATTTTGGGTTTTCAAAAACCTATAAGAGAACCAAGAGTACTTCAAACTTTTGTGGCAAAATGTGATAGGTGCCAAAAAATAAAAGGTGAAATTGTGTGTTCCCTTGGAACCCTTCATCCCTTGTCAATTTTGGAACAAGTCTAGGCAAATATTTCTATGGATTTCATTGAAGGGTTACCTAAATTAAGAGGAAAATCAGTTATTCTAGTGGTAGTGGATTGTCTAACAAAGTACGTTCATTTATGTTTCTTATCATATCTCTACACATCCTCTTAGTTACCCATATCTTCTTAGACTCCATATTTTACCTTCATGGAATACCCAAATCTATTGTGTCAGATAGGGACCCTACTTTTACTAGTCATTTTTGGTAGGAATTGTTTAAGTTGCAAGGCACTCAGCTCAAAATGAGTTTGGCCTATCATCCTCAAACTGATGGCCAAATATAAATTGTTAACAAGTGCTTAGAAACCTAGCTTCTTTGCTTTGCATCCGAACATCCTACATAGTGGGTTAAATGTCTTCCTTTGGCTGAATGGTGGTATAACACTTCATATCACACTACGACCAAGGTTACACCATTTAAAGCAATATACGATCTTCCTCCACCAACACCCTCCTCATACATTCCAAGAAGCTCCAAGGTTCAAGTTGTCGATTCCACTCTCAACCAACATGTTGTCCTCCGACAACTTAAGGAAAATCTTGAATTGGCCTAGAACCATATGCATAAGCAAGTTGATCAACATCATTATGAGCGCAACTTTTAAGTGGGAGACATGGTCTTTCTTTGCTTGTAGCCTTACAAATAGTCGTATCTCTAGCTCAGTGGATGTCATAAACTTGTAGCCAAATACTATGATCCCTATTAGGTGTTATAATATATCATCTCAATAGCTTACAAATTGACCCTTCTAGCCACTTCTAGGATCCATCCAATCTTTCATGTCTCCTCCCTAAAGAAGGTTGTTGGCAACAAGGTACAAGTTCAATCTACATTACCAAAGCTAGACAAAGAAGGATCCACCATTCTCGAGCCTGAACGAAATTTGGATAGGAGATCATGCACCCTTCATCATCGTGTCATCACTAATGTTCTTGTTCAATGGCAAGAATTACAACCTAAAGATGCCACATGGGAGTCCCTCTAGTAGCTCTAGCAGCAGTTTCCTCATCTTCAACTTTGAGGACAAATTTTTTGAAGGGGAAGGGCATGTTAGGAACCCATCCTAACATTATTATGTAATAACCCCCTTTCTAACGTGTGGACTCCATCCTTATGATGTTATGTAATGTTTTGTAATAGTTCATGGCACTAGAGACGCCTAGACAAGTGGCATCATTTAATGTAATTGTTATAAATAATGTAATTATTTTGTTTGGTAGAAGATTCTAGCTTGGGTGGCAATTTGTATGTGATCCAACCCTTGAGCGTTAGTTTAAGGTTATGAAGAGTCTTTAAAAATGTGAGGAGCATAGATGGATGTATCTTTTTGTATATTGATCAAAGTTCTATTTAGGAGGTTTCCCCCTCGAAGAGGCTAGCAATTCTATATTGTGATTTTGTGAGATTAATATAGATTTGTACATTTCCATTTCGTATTGCAATATTTTGATCTTCCATAGTTTACTGCTTTTATTGCAACATTTATGTGGATGTGCTTATTTAACTAGAAGGTTTTTTCACACACACAGGGTGATGAAGTCCTTAAACCTCGGCAAAAGAAGTAATACAGATCATGTCCCAAATAGAAGCAGCAAAAAGGATATGTTGTCATTGAAGAGTTAGATTCAAAATCTAAATAGGCACACAGTGCTCATGATAAAAGTTGCCACAAAACCCAAGGATGATGTTTAGTATATTGATTTTGGTGCTAGCAAGCACATTACAAGGGACAAAGAATGTTTTGCTACCTTCGAAGCAAAATAAGAGAAGTCGATGACCATTTCTAATAATTAAACCTACAAGGTGGAAGGAGAAGGTGATATTTCAATGCATCTTCTAGATGGGAAATGCACCATCAAACAAGTCAACTATGTCGTAGGCCTCGCCAACAACTTGTGTTTGTGCCTCAACTACTAGATCGAAACATGGAGGTTGATTTCAGAGTTGAGAATGACCACAAGAGGTGTTTTATAACAAAAAATGGTGAGAATATTACCACCAGTTCCTACAAAAGTGGTTTTTTTGCCCTCGATGTTCAATTTGCTTCTACTATAGCACTATCAACAACCACGACAGATGTGACCTCCCTTTGATATCGAATATATGGGTATTTCAATTTTGGCTACTGACTTCGATTTAGTAAGCATCAAACGGTGATCGGTTTGCCTAATATTTCACCCATGCTACCAATTCACTTAGGTTATTTAGTAAGGAAGCGACACCGAGTACCATTTGAATTGAGCATTTACATATCCAAAGGTTCATTAGATGTGATACACACCAATCTATGTGGACCCGTGCAAGCCAGTATTGGTGATAAAAGATACTTTCAATTATTTGTTTATGACTACTCCAGGAAGATGTGGGTGTCCTTCCTGCAACTGAATTCAGATGCATTCTAACACGTTCAGTATTTCAAGCAACGTATGGAAAAGAAAATCGGGCATTCTATTAAGTTCCTTCGCTTAGATCAAGGGAGAATATACATCCAAGGAATTCACAAGATTTTTTGCACATAATGGAATAAAGTGAAAACTCACTACATCCTACTCCACAACAAAATGGGTTGTTGAGAGAATAAATTGTTCCATCATGAAAATGGTTCATTGCATGCTTACAAAAGCCAATCTAGAGCAACGGTATTGGGTTGAAGCTATCACTATTGCAATGTATCTTTTGAATAGAGCACCTACAAAGGCACTACAAGGAATTACACCAAAAGAAGTCTGGTCTGGGAGGAAACCTTCTATTAAACATCTTATAGTCTTCGAAAGCAAGGCATACATGCATGTGCCAAAGAAAAAGAGGACCAAGCTAGATGTGAAATCCTTACCATAGATATTTCTTTGATATGATGATGAACCAAAAGGGTATTGATTGATAGACCAAAAAAACAAAAAAAATGCATATAATTCAAGATGTGGTATTTGATGAAGCAGTTGATCCAAAGTCAGATATTGAAGCCCCTCAAGATGCTACATCTCATGTTGTAAGCATAAAGCTTAATGAGAAAGTGCAAGAAGATATTCTAGTTGTGAATGATGAGCCTACAACAATTGCTCCTACACAACAACAAAATATCCAAAATGGGTCTAAAGTACCATCAAAGATGTCAAGTTTGATACAAATCCTTATCTCGCTTCCACTCGCTCTCAAACTCGCAATATGACTCGTCATGAAGTAATCTGGATTTGATGTCTTCAGTGATGGAGAATTTAGAACTAGTAGCAGTGAAGGATGCCCTTAGCTCGCCCTAGTGGAAGGTAGCAATGGAAGCTGAATATGACTGATGAAAAATAAAACATGGTAGTTTGTTAAGGAAAGAAGCCCATAGGTTGCAAACGGGTCTTCAAAACCAAGTACAAGGCAGATGGATCACTTGACAAATATAAGGCACGACTCATTGCAAAGGGCTATTAACAAAAGGAATAGACTATGAAGAAACCTTTACACCCACAACAAAGATGACCACCATACACATTCTTTATGTCATGGCAGCGCAGTTTGTTTGGGAGTTGCATCAAATGGATATCAAAAATGCCTTTCTAAATAGTGATCTTTAAGAAGTGTACATAACTCAACCCAAAGACTTTGTTGTCAAAGGGAAAGAACAAAAGGTATGCAAACTTGTTAAGTCCTTATATGGGTTGAAGCAAAGCTCCTAGAACGTAGTACATCAAAATGGATGAGCACCTATTGTTGCACAATTTCAAAAGAAGTCCCTCAAACACAAATCTCTATTACAAGAAAGTTGGATTTGAGATAGTGATACTTGTGTTGTATGTTGATGATCTAATCATTACAAGAAGTTCAAAAGAATTGATAGATGCCATCAAGAATGACTTGAAAAAATATTTTGATATGACAAATCTAGGACTTCTACACTATTGTCTTGGCTTGGAAGTTTGGAAAAGGAAAAATCACATTGTAATCACACAAACCAAATATGCCAAGACTCTATTGGAAATATTTCATATGATAGACTATAAGGCTAAGGCAACACCAATGGAGCTAGGATTGCAAATGTCCCGATATGACAAGTCTCTTCAGGTATTTGGCACTCTCTATCGTCAGTTGATTGGGAGTCTCATTTACCTAACACCAGGACTAATATCAATTTTGTTGTAGGATATTTTCAAGATTCATGCAACATCCTAAAGACAGACATTGGAAAGCAACAAAGAGGGTATTGCATTATGTTCATGGTATAGCATAATATGGCCTGGAGTATAAGAAGACTGATCAATTCTTCTTACAATGATACGAGGACTTGGATTATGCCTGATCAATGGATGACAAAAAATCAACGTCTCAATATGTATTTCATGTGGGGTCTAGACATGTCTCATGGCATAGCAAGAAATAGTAGGGAGTAGCATTATCATCCATGAGGGTAAAATATTGTGTTGCATGAGGAGTTGTGTGTGAGGTGATCTAGTTATGTCGCATTCTATCAAAAATGGGCATACATAAGAAACATCCAACACTATTAAAATGCGACAACCAAGGCATTCTGAAAATGGTTAAGAATCCAAGGGCTTCTAAAATTGGTTAAGAATCCAAGGCGTTCTGAAATTGGTTAAGAATCCAAGGCGTTTTGAAATTGGTTAAGAATTCAATGTTTCATGAAAGAACAAAGCACATTGAAACTTCATGTCATTTGAGACCATGTTTAGAATCAAGAGATCCAACTCTTGTACATTCCCATCGACAAACAAATTGCAATTTTTTTTACAAAGGCACTTGCATGTATTAAGTTTAAATTGTTTTGTAATTCTCTTTGTTTACCAAATAATGTAATAAGGGGGATGTTAGGATAGGATTTATTACATTATTTTATTATTATTAGATCATGCATTTTTAGATGGGTTATTATTTTAATATTTCTTGCATGTAACAATCTCCTCCTTAGAGTATCGATCTTCTAGTTTGTAACCCTAAGGCATGTAATAAAAATGCTTCAATGCCCATCAATGAATTGCTTTGGTTTTTCCATCACAATATAGATTACTTTTTAGGTTTACCTTCCACTTAGAATCAAAAGATTGTATTTTTGTGGAGGTGGATACATTTTCAAATATGGTGATAATGGTACCAAGTAAGAAAGCATTAACACTACTCAATTGCTTTTCCAACATGTGTGCATACATTTTTATATTCTAGATTCCATTGTATTATACAAGGATTCTAGATTCATCAACTTGTCGTAGTCGCATTTATGGAATTTACTTAACACCTACCCGAACCTTGATTGACTATCATCCTTAGACAAATGGAAAGTGGTGAATAGGACACTAGTGCATCTACTTTGGATGTAGAACCACAATAATTCTCACATGGGATGATAATTTGCTCTAACATTCTTGCACAAATCCATTATACATAATCTCTTTCATGCATGCTTTAGGTTTCAACCCTTTCATACATTTATCAATAATCAGATGCCTACTCTAACTAAAAAAACTGACAAAATTGAATACTTTTTGCAACACATCCAACATGTTCATTACCAAGTCCAATAGATATTTGGGTATCAATAGCAAAAGTATAAAGAACACCATGATCAACACCACACTTCTAAAGTTGGAGATCATTTTTGCCTTATCTTAAGAAGGAACATTTCTCTAGCCCATAACACAAGATTAAACTTTGCACAATAATCCTTGCATCAATTTGCATATAGCTCATAAAACTTATTTCATTCCTGACTTGCCACCATACTTTGAAACGTATCTCAATTTTAATGCGAAGGTCCTTAAGCCATAGTTTTCACATCTACTAAAGCATATAGAATGCAACATTCAAGAGATTTGGATATAGATCGCTTGACACCGATCTCATCAAATCAACTAATTGACTTCACGAACAAGCACACTAAAGAATGAGTATTTTTTAGTGATACACATTTGACTGACTCAAGCATTTGTTTCATCAATTGGAGTTAGATGCATTGGAAACCATTACTTCTTAAGCGGGGACAAGTCGTCTAAGTGGATGAGTTGATTCCTTATCATACATGGAGCCAAGCATGTTCTACAACCCAAAAACTACACATCTTAACACCTACCTACATTTCTCACAAGCTAGCTTCATAGAGCCAACATCATGCCTAACACCAACATCAGTACAATGCCAAGCAAAAATGGTGTCAACCTAGACATGGCACCAAGGTCCATGGTGTCAAGCCTAAAATAGAGAGAGATGACATGCATCAACGCTCAACACAACTCTAGACACCAATATGCACACTTTAGACCCTCCACACATCCAAACACCCATCACATATGTCAATATTCACCTAGTAAATATTCCACATGTCTAGCATCAATTGTTGTTCAACAAATAAAATGGGTTTACAACAAAACCTATGACTTAAGCTAGACAGGAAAGCATATGAACAATTCTCGTTCTATGATTGTTTTCCCAAAATGATTCTTGTGCATTTCATACCCCCAAGAGCTAGGTGGATTGGTAAGTGCAGGTGTGGTTGGGCACTTATCAAGAAGAGACCTAGGTTCAAACCTTGGGGGAAGCCAACCCTTTGCAAAGGTAGTAGTCTGCTCCGAATCCTCTGAGTGCACGCCAGATCGACGACAATGGTACAAACCCCGAGCGATCGGTGGTCCCCATCTCACACCGATTCAACAAGAACAAGATGGATAGGTTTGTTGGGAGCAATCCCTGTGGTTTGAACCCTACGTTGACCAGTTATTAAAAATAGTGGTTGTAACCAACTCTCCTATGTAACCCAAAAAAAAAAATTCTTGTGCATTTCATTTCACATTAATTTTGTAGTTGTATCGTACATACTATATAATCCAAAATCCATTAGTTACTTCTAGATCTCTATTTTATGTAAGTGCTTTGTATCATGTTGTTCATTTTTAATGCTTTTTTTGTAATTAAAGTGTTTCATTTATTTATAAACTCTCAAATTTCCTCAATTGAAGACATACTAAGTTGTGCCTTACTTTGTTGCACAACTCAAATATTTTTTTGATACATAGAGGAATTGGCAACTACCTTTCCTTTTTGAACAACTGATCACAAGGTCAAATTGCATTGCCTCCGATCGTAGCATCAAATCATGGTGCTACCACAATAACCACTATCTCGCCTTGGTAAACACGACCCGAAGTGAGGGAGACCCCTAGTGGCTCGGGGTTGGTACCGTCATCATCAAGTTGGCGCACACTCAGCGAACTCAGGTCAGACTACTACCTTTGCCCAGATTGGGCATGCCCCCAAGGTTTGAACCTAAGTCTCCTCTTGGTAAGTGCCCAACATCTTACCAATTCACCTAATCCTCGAGGACTCAAACTTAAATGGGTAGTGTGATAAACCCCTACAATCAACGCATAAGGCTAAGCAATCTCCTCCCAACCATGACCCCTCGTAAAGCCAAGAGCTACACTTATCAATAGAGAATTAACACACAACCAAACGTCGTGGTTTGAACCTTGGACCTCCCAAAGAAAAGCAAAACCCCAAACTGTTGCATTATTCCCACCAAGACAAAACAACTCTAAAATATAACTCATCCAATTTCACTATTTGAGCTAAAGAGTTATCCTCTTGACCACCATAGAAATCTACATTGTAGAGCGAGGGTAATGATCCCTTGTGTCACCCTCCTAAACCCCATTACTATGGGTAATTCATGATGTTCAATAAACTAGATGTTATTCATGAAGTTCAATAAACTAGAAGTTAAGCATTTTATACGATTATGATAAAAATTTAAACTACAGCCGGATGTATGCAAGTGTTATACAAATAAAACTAAAAAATAAAGCTTTACCATTATAAATCAATTATGGTGTTGCATAAGCAAAAGCCCTAACAATGATTCATCTATATTAAAGCAAACATGTATGTTTAGCGAATGTGTAAAATTTCTCCAACACAAAGATGATAATTGTAAAAACTATATTAAAAGCTAATGTGTCGAATTTCGACAAAACAAGGATGATAATTGTAAAAAAGTAGTAGATTTATCAATAAGTTAAAAACACTATGTGTTTCTAAGATAATTGTCCAAAAAATTGATGTCATCCCGGATATTTCAAAAGTCAGATGTATATGATCTCGCTATCCCTACTACTAATTCCCATACTACACAATGGTGTTTACCCACGTCAACTTTGTTAGGTTATACATGGTTGCTTTACAAAAGCTAGATCATGCATGCATAAGTTAAACCTGGAGTGTGTATAAGGATATTCTATTTGAAAATGTCTCCCATGAGTTGGAACATGAATTGGACCACCGTGTGTAAGACCTATTTAGAATTGAAAGAATAATTTTATTTTTTTGTGCATAGCTTGGACATGAAATTCTATCATGAGGTGTCCTGAAGCATAAAGTGCTAATAAAAATAAGAAAACTTGTCATGCAGAGAGATGGTCTTACTGTCTTTACTGCCACTAGTGATTCATGTGGCAAAAGTTTATTTTCAATTTTTTAGTTTATATTTTAATTGGTGGAAAACACCCAAATGGAACACCATATATGCCTATTCTACAATGAAATGTCGACTATATTAGATAAGTAAAATTATGAAATAATTTTATACATGGAATTCTCATCAATAGAAAATACATAGAATTATTAAAATAACTAAGTTCGATCCAAGATAATTGTATTTGGCATAGGCTTCATATGATCACTGGATGTCCTATCTTTAATTCCAAGGCAATCTTGACCAAATGTGCACCAAAAATTCCCTCTGCGCCTATTTATAATCTTAACACTGCACAATATAAAATAATACTGGTTGAAACACACATATAAAGACAATTGTAGCTTGTGCTGTGCCTAAATTGGCAATCCCGACATCCCAGGGGGCCTTAATGGCTATAATATGTCACTGCAATTCGTTTTTTGTCTAACATTATATAATGTAGACAGCACAACAAACATAAGATTATTACTACTAATTTTTTATAGCCATAAGGCTAACTAGAAAAGTCTAAACATCACATAACGCAAACCATACAACGACCATAATATTATTATAACTTCTTTTCTACTTTAATTGAAGACTACAAGCTTAACTTAAATTTGTCAAACCATCTCTTATTGCTCCACATATATAAGTTATATGAATCACTTTTTACCTTTGCATGAACACTGCAAAACATATCCTTATGTAAGCAAGTCTAATTTTTCTTACAAGGAGTTGTGACGTACATGGAACACCTTGCTCTTCCTGTCCTACACCCCCCGGCCTCAAATTAGTTGATCTTTGGTGTCAAGGCATAGATCCACGTACATATTCATTGAACATCAGTAGATCATCAAAAACAACTTGGATCCCATTGATCAATAGCATCACATCATGAAGCATATTATAATAAGTGCTTTTGAAAACTAGCTTAAACAATGTTTGTCAATGGTAGTAATATCAATCAAAACAGCCCATTTCCTCTTAAACTTGGGTGAAAGAAGACGGATGTTTTCATATAACAGATTACTCAATAGATTTTCTTAGTGCCCTCTACACTTTGTTCCATAACAATTCCATCCCCAAGCATATCCCACGTTGACCAGTCCATCCTCAAACACATCCCACGTTGACCAGTCCATTGCTGTTACCATATCAACCAAGAGAGAAACTGAAAAGCACACCCTTTAAATTGACCTTTAATTTGGCTACTTGTGCCAAAAACCACGATCTCTTGGAACATTCCATGGTTATCATACTTCATACGATAAAAGAATTAAAACTCTTTTCACATATATGAAGAGAATATTTGTTAGACACAAATCTAAAATTATGTGCCCAAACCATATGCTATACTAGCCAAAGGAGATCAGATTTGTTAAGATAATCCTATATTAACATTTACATAACTAAACTGTGTTATAACTAGTTAAGATTCTAAATGTGACTAGTAACTTCACAAAATACTTCCGCATTAATATCTCTACTGAATTTTCCATCTTTCATTTTTTGATGTGCCAAACACAGCCAGATATATGCACCTTATCTGCAAGATCAGGGTAGACATATTAATAGCAACCATCACCATGTATGTAAAACAGGCATCACTTTTTCTAAGTTACTCCAATCAAGAAAAGTACTCTTGGTCTTGCATGTCACAATGATACTATACAATTCAAAGGAATAATTATAATTCCTCGAGTTAAGCATTACCAAAAATTGCAGAAGAAATATTTTTGCTTTTCATATTGTACGACAACCAAGAACAGCACAAAATACTCTAACACAGCCAAGGGTTCTGTTACAACTTTATGGCTGAGGTCATGAACTGAAAACTTATATTGCAAATATTGCACTAAAGCATCAATGCTAGATATGGACACAAGGTTCCACTTTAACACTCGTTCTTAAAACCACGCAGTGAACACTCAAGCAGTTACCTTTTATATTTAAAAATGCATTTTATCTGGATTTGTCACATCCTACCCACTCGAAAAGCTGTGAATGTAAAACATTGAAGAGAGATCTAAGCCTCAAGTTATCCATACCTCCTTTGGCCACACATTTATCAACCAATCATCCAAGGCTGGTTGAATTATCTGCATTAAGAGACGATAATGAATTCTCTTTGAACACCATGCTCTATCATCTTCAGGGATGCAAAAGGCATGAATGAAACAAATCATACATGGCTGATTGCCATGTGTCTTCAAGGGTGCAATGTCAAGAAAGTTGTTACAAATTCATCACAGAACAACAGGCACAACTCGAATACATAAGAAATAAAATCAGCTGGGACCTCAATCAGTATCATAAACGGTTGCATTTTGCAAGTTTCCAATTGGACCATTTATATTTTTGATTGCCAATAACCATTCAGTTGTTTGCTGCTTTGGAATATACTCCCAGAATATCAATCTTGCCTGAATCTGGTTTTAATTGTCATCAAAGACCATCAGAAAATAGTATTACATGCATTTATTTTCTGCAGCAAACTAAACGTCCTCTTCCAGTGAACCTGCTATCGGTACACAGCAGACATGTATAAAGGATTCTTTAGTCTTAAGCATTTTCAAAGAAAGCTGAATGCCTCAAGTTAGAATAGCCATACAGAATAGACTCATCCTTAATGTGATTCGAAGCTAATCAGGTTGGCAAAGTCTCTGAATTCTGTACAAAAGCATGTTCTCTGATCCATAAGACACATCTCTTCTAACATTGTCCATCTTCAGGCTGGTAAACTGTATCCAAGCTTCCAATCTGCCTCGGGATTATTTCATCAAAATTAGAGATAAACAGACCAAAATATCTAGTCATGTTATATGTTTTTGAAAGATAATCTACTAAGGGTGAAACATAATTCGTATGTTTTGATACATCATCAATGACCACAAATGAATTTGAGCTAGCTACTAATTTTCACAACCATCACTCATCAAGAGTCATAAAGTGCAGGTTTTGCTATCCCGTTTATTATATATGGAAACAGTGCAGAAAAGTATAAAATTATAATTACACAATGGTTGGGTAGCCATATATTTAGCCTTAAAAAGCTAAAATCAACTACGTAACTAAAATTTTATTTTGCCAATCAATCATATACAGAAAACAGATCAGATCCACTGTAACCACTGTAATCAGGCATCATCTCTTCAGCTCATCTAATACAAAAATTGCTGGTCTAGGTGACAAAGGTTTTGGCAAAGGTACAAATTACAGAGCAAGGTGGAAGTAAATATTTAAGGCAGAAAATTATATTTTTGAGTAAAGGTTTTGGCTTCCAAACAAGCCAATAAGCTTCCAATTGTATTTCTAGACCAATCCATATCAACTATAACAAAGCCAATCTCAACTTCAGACCGCAAGAGAAAGATTAATACCACAGCAACAAAATGAAACAATCACTAAAACAATGACTAATAGTGATTGTTTCATTTTGTTGCTGTGGTATTAATCAAATTGCATATTCGATGTACAGTTATTGAGAACACGACACTTAAATGAATCATTTATATAAAGAAATCTTGCACTCCTGATTGAGAAATATCATGACAATGCAAATTTAAAAGTTTCTTTAAATTGCTAATCACATGATCTAATAAATTTGATTAAGATTTCCATTATTTAAGAACAACGTCTGCAATCAAATACAGACATTAATTGAGGACCTAGACGATACAATCAATACAAACTTTCAAAATGAGGACCTAGGAGATCTCGAAGTGTAATACCTTTAAAGACTAGAGGCTTCTCGTATTTTATTTTCCTGTCATCTTCTTGCAACTCACTTTCATCATCATTTGTTTCTTCCCTTTCCTCATTTCCTATATCACTTTCACTAGCAGTTTCCCACTCAGAATCGTCACCTTCTCTGCAATATGCTTCTCCCCTTTCACCATCATAATGTACACCCCCATGTTTTGATGCTGCTTCTTTAAACAACCATGCAGCATGCATCTGTTTCTTCACTAAACGTTCAGCATAGTCGGGGACCTTGTTTTGCCTCAAGCAGAGGTCGGCATCTGTAGACTGTGAACATTCATTAATGAATAATATAGCATCTAACAAGCTTTCTTTCGCCAAACCCAGCATATCATAAGCTTGAGCTCTCCTCCACAAGCTCTTTGCATGACGGTTCACAGGATTATGAAGACATAATGCACGTGTAGTGTCACTGATTGCTGACAAAGGATCCTGCAAAAGGAGATAGCATTGTGCCCGATTGCTGTACAGGACTACTCTTTCTTTTTTGGATCTCACAGGACACAGGGACAATGCCTCAGTATACTTTGAAGCAGCACCTGCAATGTCTCCTGAAGAAAAAAGAGAATTTCCCTCAAGCTTCACTACAAGTGCGGCTGCTTGTTTTATGTGTAGATCTTCTTTAGGCATATTTTTCTCCCACTTCAGTCGTTGCCGAGTATTGGCCAACTCATCTAGCAGTACTTTTGTATGGGATGTGAGCATTGTCCGAAGAGATACCTGTGACGAATTTGAATCCTGAAGAAGAACATTTGTTATTGTCTCACCAAGTTTTTTATGATCTCCCAAGCTTGATAGTTCTGATAGATCCACAAGTGCTGCTGCTGCCTTGTCCATAACCTAAGCATATAACATAAGCTTGTGAGCACAATCCAAAAGATATAGTCAATTTCTTCTCCATTGCCGCATTTCTTAATGTATAAAAATACAAGTGGTATTATAAGCAAAACAAATAGCAAAACAGTATCAAGAAGGATTAGAAGGTAGAACGATAAAAGTTAACATATTTGGCATCTAAAACGTGCTTTTTCTAATTAAGAAGAAAAGTTCATTCACTGCAAAAAATATCACAATTGGAATAGCATAATAGGGTAAATATTTGATGGGTATGCACCTGCTTGTTCTTCTGTGTTGTTCAGAAAAAGACTCCTAAGAAACATAGTTAATGGATTCTTAAAAGATGCACAACCCCGTCTTCAGATGGGAAGTGCCCATGATAATCAGAATATTGCCTAGGATTAATTGCTGGGAGGATTAAATCTAGGTGATATTTCTATGGTCAATATAACATTCTAAAACAATTACACTGATCTACTCTATCTGAAAAACAAACATTTGAACATAAAAGTGGGGGCATAATGTACCCTATAAACCCCTCAAAAAACAATGCTCTAGAACTCTAAAACAAAGGCCACAACCAATGTTCTTATCCAATGGACAGCCTAATCATATTGAATCTCATAAAATATATCATGTAAATACATGTAATATATGTTTGTATGTCATCAAATGGCATGGGCTTAACCAGTTAAATTCCTCAACTTTCAAAGACGAGACCCAGGTTCAAATCTTGCTAAGCAATATATGCATAATTGTCAAGCTGGTGCAATACCACTATGTGGTTATAATGCAGTTGGAGCTGTTTCAATCCCATATAGCCAATACATATACGTACATTTGTTTTTTCAAAATCCTCAATTCTGACAAATCCATCTACATTTGTTTTTTCAAAATCCTCAATTCTGACAACTCCATCTACAGAGTGTCAATCTACTACCATGGGAAGCTATAGCCCCAGTTCACATTTGCAAAACCATTCTGACCAAAAAAGGGATTGCAAATTGCTGTATAAAAATGATATGACACGTAAAGATATCCATTTTAGTTATTGTGGGATTTGACTGGCCACATAATACTTTGGAGTTAAAACAACCACAGTAGAACAAAAACTAAAAACTAAAGTAACTTTCTCGGTTGCATAGGGGGCTTGTAGCCCTACTAGATGCCGCAGCATTCATAATACACTTTGATTCATATTCTCTGATACTTGATACACTAAAAACATATGTTCCATGTGTTAGTTGCTATATAAAGTTGTGCTCTTTGTCAACAAGTTTCCTCAGTTCAGTGCTCTTTGTCAAGTTCTTATGTCCATGCCTTCATATTGGGATTCCCAAGCGTCTTCACAGTGTGAGAATTCCAACATGTTACTGACATTACATAACCAAAATGCTTATGTCACATGGATCCTGAGCAATGTTAATGGTATTAAGATGTTGATAATCACCATTTCGATGACTGACATCAATCGTGCTTTGAGGCCTTGCCAATATAGGCCTATAGAGTCCCATGACTAAAAGTACACCTGTCTAATGATTAGACCTTCCTGGTGAATACATGTTGATCTACTATAATTTGATATGAAGAATTGGAAATGACTAAAAGTACACCTGTCTACTGATTAGACCTCTTCTCTGTTGAATACATGTTGATCTACTATATCTTGATCTGAAGAACTGGAAATATTTTCTCCACTTGGACGTAGCTCCCCTACAAGGAAGCCTTTGTTTGCAAAATCAGATCTTCATATAAAGGTTTTTGTTTATCTGCAATCAATTCATCTACCAATGGTGTCAATACCAAATGTCCATATTCATTTCCATCCAACATCAAGGATGGAGAAGAACGTGCAGTGTATGCAAGTCTAACTTGGAATAACTATATCCACCTTCCTGGGATTATGGACTGTGTCATGGCCCAGGCAAAGCCTATACACCACTGAACACATGCGAGACAAGTATCCACACCAGTCAAGAAAAGGTGTCTTTCATGAAATCATATATAACATCAGCATTCATGACAACATTACACAACATCACACATAATCTAAATTTATGAATATAGAACTCGTATTCTATTCTGGGCTGACCTGTCATCAATTACAGAATCCCTGAGCCAACCTGATAATAGTTCTAATGTTAATAACATTACTTTGCTGACTGAGCTGACTAACAGCCAAAAATCCCCCCCTTACTTTGTTAGATGCATATTGCAGTGTAAAAAGCACCTGAGGACCACAAAGATCTCTTAGTTAAGAGTGGATTACTTTAAATTCTGGAATGTATGCTGCAACAAAACCATGTAAGAATGACATCTGCTAAGAAGAACCAGAACTTTTAACAGCTTCGTTGACCTAGTTTGACTTTTGACTATTATACGAAACATCCTGACATCAGCAGAGACATGTCTGACTGATGTTGACTGTTTTCAAGGATAGTTTTAAGATAATTTACAAGCAATAAAACCTGTAAACTGTGTAAATCTAAATGTTGAATGTTATAAATGCTTCAAACCTGATGTGATTGCTTCTAATACTATTGGATGTCCAAAGCACCATTGGCATTAAACAAGGCTATCCTCTCCTTCACTCTTTGGCATCTAAATTGATGAGCTTAAAGAATTTATTCATCAAAACACATGTTGACGATGGTTGCCTACTATATCATGTCTTGCTAGCTATATTTGCTTTTTCCAAATGATGTCGTTCTTGCTCATACTCCTGAGGGCCTGCAAAGACAGTTGGATGCTCTTGCTTGCTTTTATGACTTGAAACAGCTGGCAGTCAATCTTAGCAAGACTAAGGAGATTATCTTCAACACATCAAAGAATACCCTATCTAAGTTTCAGTTCTATAAGGGTGAGTCCATTGAGATCACCACTGCTTACACCTACTTAGGAGTTCAATTTACAGGTTCTTCCCTTAATCTTCGTCCATCTTCACAGTCATGTCTACGCAAGGGGCATGCAACTCTCAGTCTTGGAACACCAATGCTTCCAGCAGCACTTCCAAAACATACCTACAAATATGCATCAACAAACCCAGAGTCCTTTATGGATGTGAGATTTGGGGTCCAAGTCTAGGTGTGTTGATTGGGCTCAAATTCGGAGGGTCCAGAGTCCCAAACTATTTTGCTTCAGTGATTTATCTAATGTAAAAGAACAATTACCCAATGTATTGTTCACACTGAGTTTGGTGTTCATCCTCTTCGCCTTGAGAACAACTTCAGAATTATTCTTCAGCTTCATCACCTTTGATACATGGATGACTGCACCTCGGGCCAAGAGAGATATCCATATTTGTCGCTTTGCTCCTTAGAATGCATTACCTCTAGGGGCTGTTTTGGTCATCATCATGGATGGTACTCGGAAGTTTTTTCTTTTCTTTAATCAGTTGGCATCTCTATGGATCAATTATCTCCATTCAAATACTCTTTCAATGCTCCTCACCACCTTCTTCCTGATAAGAGGGTAATTAATCAAGTAGTCAAAAATGATGTTTATCGACAATATATTCAGATTGCTTGGGTCGCTCGTTCTCAATCTCTTAGTCCTTCTTTGTTGATCATTGTTGTTTCACTCTCTTCTTAGTGGTATTTATCACCATGGAGGCTTTAGCATTGATCTCCTATTGTGGCTATGATCATGGACATGACACACATTTCCATCATCGGCGACTTCATGGAAGACAACTCCTAGAGTTGTAAGTGACCTTGTCAAGGAGGAGGTGCAATATATTCTCATAGTCGAGAAATTGCTCAAGCAACACATAGTAGACAAAAGGAAATCTTAACCAACAGGTTAGGTGGATATGGACTTTGATGTGCAATTGTTTTATGATTTCCTACTTGACTCTATAAAGTCTACAACTACAAGACATGCTTACAAAGTAGTTAACTTATGCTACTTCAACTCGAGTTATAATTATGGGTTGTGGCAAAGCAATCAAAGTTGGGAACCATCACTACTGCACTAAATAATGCAAGTACATACTTTCAGAGAATATTGGTGCCCACATAGACAAACTTATTAGCTTAGGCTACTCTAGGGGGGTAAATTTTTAAAATGAAAACAATAGAGATAAGCAAATGAAGTGCATCAAATGAGCAAGCACAAGGACTTAAAATAATTTATTGTGAATAATCACATGAAGAGTCAACATCAAATCACAAGTTTGGTTCAAAAGCTCTAGAAAGAAATCAAGACCATCTCCATAAATATGGACCATTTAGTGCATTTCTTGACTTTCAATAACTGGACACAATGACAATTTCACGATGGTTCAGAACCTTGGCTAAAGTAACTTCCTAATCCTTATTTCCTTCGTGTTTCTTATGCATATGTTCTGTTTCTATTTCCATAAAGTGATTATTGCAAGATTCCCCCATGGGTCTTGTCGTAATCGTGGCTACTTTGGTTCTAAGGGTTGATAGATAGTGCTCCAACAAGACCTATAATTTCTTTAATTTTGGTTGTTCTGCGAATATCCTTGCGATGCCACAACAATTGATCTATGTCATCATGGCTACTAATGGGAGGGTGCAAGTGTGTTCTTTGGTTCTATAGGATCACCTAAGGACATAAGGTTTTTGAAAGGTTTTGGTATCTCAACATGACAACTATCAACTTTTGCATAGAATTTCCCAATATTAATATAATTTCCTCTCTTTCCTGCCAAAGAGAAAAATATTTACTTATAAAGGACTTCCCCATGCACCATCACAATTTTCTTCACCAACAAAATTAGAGTTCCAAATCGAAATTTAGAAGCCAACTTTTTATCTATTAGTTCCTAGACACATTATTTTCACTAACCCCTTTTTTCCATAACAAATGATTTAATATTTGAAATGTTGGGGGCATTCATATTTTCAATCCAGTTTGGCAATGTACTTAGCAACATGACAATCACCTCGTCAGCAAATTATTTTGAAATACAACCTAAAAGTTTTCAAATAGAGAAATTTAAATCACTTATATTTGTTAGGATCATATTCCATCTTCAATTTGTTTAATTTGAACCCCATACCATTAGTTTCCTCAATATATTTTTTCACTTGAAATTTGATATCATAGAAATACTCAAATCGCCCTTCTTCCTGTTGTCGGACATCTTTTTCTCCCAAGTGAATTTCTACTTTTAGCTTATTCCTCTATACTTCACACTTTCTTGGACCTATAGTGTTTCCATAATGGGGCTTTGTTAACATTGAGCAGATCCAGAATAACTAAAGTGATATAGATATCTTATTTTGGCTTCCTTACCTTCTTACATTATCAAGAGGTTTCTAAAAAAGTCTTCCATGGAAGGAATGATTTCTTGCTTGTGACGTAGAATGTTTACAAGTTTCTCCATATTTTCCTCCTCCTTTTGAAAAGACTTTTTTGTCTGAGGCTTCAAGCTTTGTACCACCATGGCCATAATCAGTGCTTTCTTCAAAGTGTCAAACCATGCAATGGAGAACACATCTCTAATAAGAGGATTCAAGCCATAAATATTATAAAACCCATAACATTCATAAAGCACTTTAGTTAATCTGACTACTAAGATTTCTAATTCATAACTATGATGTTTGATTGTATCTTGTTTTATATATATCCATTACCTTAAGTTTTAGAGTTTATCAGATTAAGAGGCAAATATTCCTAACCAAGCAATCTTCAATTTAATGCATGCAGTTATGGGAAAATATGTTATTGCCCCCAAACTAAAATGAAACCTATTCTATTGGTACGAGGGGACTGGGACCCCTCATAAAAACCCGTGTAAACTTTAATTTTTGACATGTGAGGGATACCGTAGTGGTAAGTCCTTGGGTTTTCATCCAGGAGACCCAAGTTCAAACCCCGGTATGAGGGGACTGGGACCCCTCATAAAAACCCATGTAAACTCAATTTTAATTAAGTGGCATTAGCTCAACTGGTTAGATTCCTCAATATTTAAAGAGGAGACCAAGGTTCAAATCTTGCCAAGCGATACATGGATAATATCCAAGCTTTGTTGTAATACCACTATGTGGTGATGATGTAATATGGGTGGGACCTCTTTCAATCCCATATAACCAATTGAAGAAAAAAATATTAAACCTATTCTACAAAACTGTTGTTCTACTTCTTAAGGATAGCATCCTTACCCTCATTAAGTCACTTTCATCCATGTCACAAGCATAAAGCTAAGCTTCTATTGAGTGCATCCAAGACATAAATGTGGCCAACATTCGTTTGAAATCAGAATTAAAAAATCTATCTTTTGTTCAAACAAATACCATTTTTACTTAGTCCTCTCCTGGAAATGAGGTCCTTCTGTTAGTCTCCTGTTATTCCATGCAACCAAAAGTTCCTTGCCTTTCTTTTCCTCCAGCCACTCCCATATTCTTATCATGGTGCTACTGCTATATTAGAAACCATTTGTTAACATTGAAACTTAGCATGAAGATGCAAAATCTCCTTAGTGCCCCTAGAGAAGGAAAAGATAATTGTAGCAGAGGCTTAGCCATCTTGGCTGTATTATAATATTTGTTAAGAATAGAGCAATTAAGGGCAATATTCAATATAAAATTGCACTTGGCATTCTATTATTGTGGGTACTTCCACAATTCAAGAAAACATTTTGGTAAGATTCCCATGGGATTTCAAATTTCAATTTCAAATCTCTGTATATGGAAAGGGAAACCTAAAGATTCCCAAATGTTTCTTCAACATATCAAGAGAGGAATATCCTCTCTTCACGTTCAAGAAGATTATCCTCTCTTCACGTTCAAAAGAAACCTAAAGATTGACCATATCAAGAAAGGGTTATCCTCTCTTCACATTCAGCTAAATAAATTGGTGTTGTGATTGGATGGCTTCCTTGTTGCAGTCAGTTGGTGATTTGATTCGCGCAAGCAGATTTTTGAAGAAGATTTTGGCATGTGGATGGTGTACGTGTAAACAATGGTAAAAGCTCCTTCTCCCATCTCCAACAGTGCCTTTAGCGTATTGGTTGGTACTGATGCTTGTGGCGGTCAGGTCCCAAGATCTAAACTCAACGCTAACTTTTCTTTTGTGCCAAGGTATGCTTCATTCAGCGTTTGTTTTCATTGTCATCTTGCTCTCTGTCCTCCAAAGACAGGCATGTTGCCTGGTCTGATCATTAGTTTGAATAGGAAAGTTTGTGGGTTTGAGCCCCATCAGCTCCAAACCAATTAGAAAATCCACTTATATATATAAATATATATGAGTATCTACAACCAGTCATATTAGTCAACTTGTTAATACGTGATTTGCCAATCGAAAAAGGCAGTATCCAGTCATTGTGCTAAGTGGCTAAATTTGATTCGACAAATTTTTTTCTAAGGTTTGACAAACTGATTTTTTTCCTAATTTAAGTGCTAATATACCAAAGCTTCCAAAGACCAAAACTTTGCATACGAAAGCATTTGGAGCCCCTTTTTTTCCAGATTGCACAGTTTTTCGAGCTCTAAGCAATGGTGACATCAATCACAATTCTGTGTGAGATTTGTGTGCGAAATGGTTCCTTAAGGTATGTTACTCAAATGGACGAAATTATAGCACTTGGTCAGTTCAAATGGCAGGATTACTCAGAAGCAAGAATCTCTGGTTCATTTTCAATGATGAATCAAAAGGTCTCAGTGATCATGAACTTGGTAAGAAAGGAGGAAGCTCTTGGACTCTTTTTCATGTTAGTTGAACTAGATGTACTTTTCCACATTAGAGAAAAAACTAATCCTATTGAAAAGTAAGCTTGTGAAGTTAATAGAATAGAGACAGAGCTTTCCAATCTCAAAATTTCAGATCTTGGTAGTGTTGAAGACTACATATCTCACTTCAAGCTGACTTAGCTACAACGGAAGGCAAGGTAAAAGGTGATCAAGAGTATGTCAAACCAATTACTTCCAATCTTTCTCCTCCTTTTCATATAGTTGGCTTGGTTCTTTATGTGAATGCTATGACTATCAAGTCTCTCTTGAAGGAATTTTCAAACTTCTCATTCATTATGAAGTTGCAATAAAAAAATTTGAAGCTGTTCCCCATACACACACTCATCCAAAGGACTTCAAATCAATGGAAACTAAGGCTCACTTGCCCAAGGGCAAATCTAAGGTTTCAAAGAAGTCAAATACTAAGTATTGTAAAAGGGTAGGACACTCCATCAAAAATTGCAAACACAAGGATGAAGAAGATTGAAACAGAATTCTTGATAGTTGACACAAGCTTTCCAATAATGAAGATGAGCATGAAGATGGTATAGCGGAGACCCACTCGAGCATCCATTACGGGGGGGGAGGTGTTACCTTTAATGCCTCTTCTCCTTGGCCCCTCAGTTCAAATTATGGGTGAGGGTTGAAATATATGTGATCTAATCTTGTTAGACAAGGCCAAAAGTGTGGAAGAAGTGCTTATGAGCACTATTAATGTAGCCTACAGGCAAGTGTAAGCCTACGAGCATGTTCATGTAAGCCTACAGGCACCTTTCACATTTCACCCTTAGTGATATTGGTTAATCGACCTTTATGAATAACCTTGATTAGAGGGTGTAAATTATTATTATTTTACTAATTATCTCTCTCTCTCTCTCTCTCTCTCTCTCTCTCTCTCTCTCTTCTCCTGCTTCTCTTCTGCATATGACTGTGGTAGATGCATGTTTCAAAATGTTTTTGGGAAGTAATGTAAATTCAAATAAGTGGACCGGTCTATGAACTCAGATTCAGGTTTTCTTTCACCAAGCAGGCAAACTCAAGACTAAATACACGTAATCCCAACAGGACAAGGATCACCATATGAACTAGACTAACCAAGACCCAAGAATCTAAGAACCTCAAAGGCAAATGCTCTAAAATGCCTTGAATTGACAGCATGAATAACACAAAGGAAAATGTGATTGAGCCAAAAAGAGTAAAGCAAGAGCACACCAACATCTGCAAGAAGGAAGTAGAAGGAACAACAACAGGAAACACGATTGAAGCAAACTAACCTAACAAAAAACTCCTAGAAAATTCAAGATGATTTTGGACTAACCCAACAAATAAATTAATGACAATAGTTGATAAATATTCATGGACAACAACCGAATTAACCCCCAAGAAGATGAATGTTGTTAACAGATTCACGTTTGCTTTTCAGTAGATCAAATCTATTTAACAACTTCTTGTTTGGTCATACTAATATGTATTTTTTACATTTCCTTTGGTTTCCCATTGTTAGTCAATGATAATTAAACATGATATACAACCAAGTTCAAAGTTCTTTTCCACATTTCAATATATAATTCCATTCACTAACTTTATCCCAATATATTTGTCAACTATCTTTCATACTTTAAGACTTTCTACGTGTATTTTTTTGAAATAGACATATTTGTACTTTATGTCTTGATATTTCCTGTCAATATCTTAACTGTATAATAATGTAATCTAGAACATTTGGTTTTTCATGTAATACACATTTTCTTCTCCATATGACTCTTGTTTCTCATAAGTTAAAATATTTCATGTGCATGCATTGATACGTTATCTTCTATCCTAAAGTTTTGGCCCTTTTTCCCTTTTTTTTTTCTGCCTGTGTATCTTTCAGAAGTAGCAACTGTGTGAGAAATTGATCAGTTTAGAAAGGTAAAAAATATACTGCCTATATGCCACAATATCCAGCTTTTGTTCCCATTGGAAAGAAGTCAACAGAAATAAATAAAGGCAAAATAATAAGAAATCAAATGGCATGAGCTCAACCGGTTGACTTTCAAATGTATCTTTCAGAAGTAGCAACTGTGTGAGAAATTGATCAGTTTAGAAAGGTACGAAGTATACTGCCTATATGCCACAATATCTAGCTTTTGTTCCCATTAGAAAGAAGTCAACAAAAATAAATAAAGGCAAAATAATAAGAAATCAAATGGCATAAGCTCAACCAATTAAATTCCTCTACTTTCAAGGAGGATACTAAGGTTTGGATCTTGCCAAGCGATACATGCACGATTGCCATGATTGCCAAGCTGTTGTAAAACAATTATGTGGGAGCCACAATGTAATATGGGTGGGGCCCATTTCAATCCCATATAGCCAATTAAAGAAAAAATGAGAAATATAGTGAGAAATTAATTAGTCTAACATTTGAAATAATAAAAAATTTAATGTTTGACTCCAATTATAATCAATAAACAAGTAATGGAACTACAGATGTAGTGAATAGTAGCAAGAACATGAGAGTGTTTCATACAACTCCAATATAGTAAGTTTCAAGTACAATAGCTACAAATAAATACAATTAGTAAACAAAAGAAGAAATCCAAAGGATCTCTAAAAAAATTCCAAAACTCTCAAGTGAAGATCAAGGCCCAAAGGTGTAAAAACTAATGGATAAGATGGGTGGGCAAGGCAAGTACCATCCATTAGTGACACCAAGGCTGAACAGAATCTAGTAGTGGCAGTGGAAGAGGTACTATAGTGCCTTCCTTGCATAATCTGTTCTCGGTCTTCATGACTATAAAAATATTAATCACTTGTGGTTTGAGCCTTTGGAAGGTTGAAAGAGGAATGGTGCAATATTCTTGCAAAGAATTTCAAGTCCCTACACCAGATGTCTTAGGATCTACTTATAGAGTAGATCTAGGTAGACATGGGGATTAAAAAATATATTAGAATATTTGATATGGTAAAAAATGTAGAGCATGGTTGCAAGAGTATGGAAAAATAGCATTGCAAGACAATCAGTAATTTCTTAAACTAGATGTCTTGCAAAAGAGGGAAAAAAAATGGCCAGAAAATATAAACAGAACACACTAATTTTTTCCAATTTGCCAACTAAATTGCCCTTAAACTCATGCTTATGGTGTCAAACATAAGTTTAAGGGCTATTTAATGTTGAAAATCACGCAAAAAGAGTTTGTGTTCTGTTAATAACTTAATCTCAACATTTTTCTCATTTCCATGACTTTAGTTTACAAGAACCATACATGCAGGAAAATAACATAGTACAAATAAGTATTAAACCTCTTGGACAACAAAAACCATGCCAGCTAGATGAGAGACACTGTTTCAGTCAACAAAAAGGTTGTCCTAGAGTTAAAATGGCTTTGCAGATAGAAGTTTAAATTAGATAATCTAAAAGAATATACTCAACACTCAACTATGCCAAGTACAATTACAAGGGTTTTTAAGCAACAATAAGAAAGGGCATAAAATTATATAAATTTTTGAAACTATAAATCATCAAAGAGAAAATTATTTAAGAAAAGAGGAACAGGTTATCAGATAGAAATGCAAGTATTGCATCTCATGTAATAAGCTATCCAATATTAGAATAATAAACTGACATGTAATGACAGGATATCTAGTACATATTTTATGATAATTGAATCAAGAAAAGCAATGTCATATTTAAATGAAAGAAAAAGAATACTGCTGTTTACTGGCAAATGTAATAAAAAATGATCTTGAATTCAACGCTTTGTTATCTATTCTTTTGTTAAAGGAACTTCAGAAAAAGTTAACAATGCACTAGCAAGAGGAATTCGTTAAGCAATAAATTTGCGCATCTAATATCTAACGCACAAGAAGCAACCCAATTATCAAGTGTTGCAGAGTCCAGACCCCCAGAGTACACACAATGCATAGTTATCATCAAATACAATCACATTGAACAGGCATTTGAGGAAGCAAAGTTAGCTTAACAAGAGGAACAGCAGCTTATGAGACTGTAGAAATTAGTGAAAATTCTAATGGCAACACTCATTTCCACTCATCAAATGGCATTAGCTCAACTGGTTCAATTCCTCAACTTTCAAGGAGGAGACCCAGGTTTGAATCTTGTCAAGCGAGACATGCATAATAGGCAAACTGTTGTAATAACACTAGTGGTGACTATGTATTACGTGTGGGGCCGTTTCAATCCCATATAGTCAACATTTAAAAAATAAATAAATAAACACTCTTCTCCACTCAACCCCAAAAATGTTCCATAATACATTATGTATCTGGCACACATTATGTATCTGTCCAAGTGGCTATGGTGATTGTCTAGCATTTAATTTACAAATTGAGATTCATTGTTCACTTAGAACAGATATAGAAGAAGCACTCATGCAGACATTAAATAAGGAAACAGCAAAATGAGAAAGAGAAAAGAAGACCCTGCCTTATGCCGAGTGTTTGGATCCTGAAGCAACCAAAGAAGACAGTCCACTGCCATATATTGCCAGTCATCTGAAGAACGTGCAATATTACAAAGCGCTTCAATGATGCTAGGGCAATTTGCCACAGGAACACGACCAAGTTTATGATGACAAATAGTTCGTAACAAACCAATACCAGCTGGTGAACTCTCATTTACAAGGCCACCCCACATGCCAGGTAATTTGACAAGAAAATCAGGTTTGCAAATAATGGAAAGAAACTCGGATTTGAAAGCAAAACAATTTATTAGTTGGAGTGACCAACACTGAAGTTGGCTAGCCCATTCTTCAGCCTTTCTTGATTCCATTTCCAAACCCCCCATTCCACGTGTAAGGAGGTCACAATGGTAGCTCAACCGCCTATCTGGAAATTGGTAAAAATGAGTGTACACAATCTCAAGGGAACTTAGTGCCAGCTGCATAGAAATCTCAAGGACTTCTCCATGGCTTGCAACAGCAGGAAATGTACCGTCATATGTTGCCAAGTGACCTAGTGCTCGCACTGCTACTCTTTGTTCTACCCAGGTCAATCTTCCACTTAAAAGCTCCACCAATGGAGGAATGACTCCTGCCTGGACAGCCCTCTCTGCAAATTCCTCCATGTTCATAGTGTATGATCCAATAATATGAGCTGCATAGTATGGAATGTAAATGTTTTGATCATGTGCCAGCCAGCGTCGATTTTTTAAACCTTTTGTTATGAGTGCTGCCATGCATTCAAAAATACCCAGTTCAATGAACTCAGGATCATTTGGATGTGCCATAGCAGTGTTCCAGAGGCCACTAATGGCAAGAACCTGGCCTTCATCATCTTGAGAGGGTAGATCTTTGAAAAATTTTAAAATGCTTGTCCGTCGCTTACTTGGATTTGCCTCTTTCATGACACAAAAGAAACATCCTGGATATTGGCAGTCCAGATGATTTTTATCCATGCTTCACCAACTAAAAAGATGAACAAACCCAAACATTACAAAAAAATGCACACAAAAGCCCCAAAGAACCTTCACATCAAGTAGAGTTTGCCAGGCATAATACCTGCAACAACCATCAGCAGATATCATCAAAAGGTGTTTAAAGAAAGTGCAAAACAAAGCAATTTTTTTATGCAATGTGCTCTAAATAAACATATGCTAAGAATAAAACACTAAAATCTTCGCAGAAAGCATCATCCCTGCACCCAAATTCAACAAACAAACTCGTTCCCCAGAACTGCTTTGGAATGAAACTAAAATTTGATAATTTTCAAGAACTCTCATCCATGCTAGAATATGTCCAGATAATGAATAGGTCAATTCATTCATGCACTGTTTGACCTGATATTAGTCCTAGATGATAAGGGAAACCAATTTTGCCTTGCTGGTGAACAACTAAATTTCATAGGAAGCATCATACAAAGCCTAAAAGTAAATGGAGAAGATTTTTTCTGACATTCCTAAACCTGGTTAGCTCATAAGATCGGTATAGACTTCAACATATCCAGGTGCAATGCCTTACGCACAAAAGCTAGGACTGATCAATAATCAGCCAACAAGAGTCATCCATTATAAGTGCTTGTAAACAGTTATTAACTCCTCCCAAACATGTGAACATATACGAGTTTCAAGCTTTTGTCTCATGGATAAAAAGGTTCGAGGTGTTTGAGAACTGCATTGTTTTGAGCTTAACTCAGCATTCTGAAGGGATTATAAATTTATAAATAATAAAAAAGTCTACAACTAATCATTCCGTTATAATAAAAATAGGTCTTTCCTTTTTCGGACGGTACTGACGGTATAGCAGAGTACTCCAGAGTCGCACCCTTCATGTTTGATCATGATTATTCATGTCCAGCAGCATTTATACGTACCCTCAGAATAAACTAACAAGCATGATTCGGTAGGACAAGCTTCATAAAAAGCACCTCATGCATTCTGATCCGTAAGTTAATACGTTATCGAATATGCATGCAAGGGATATTTAAAGCTATAATTCTTCCCAAACTGGAAGAACACATTGTTCATTGACCTCTGACATTGGGACAATATGACTTACAGATGCCTGCCTTCAAAACAGAAGATGCTTTAACATTTGTGATAGACAAATCATAAACAATGGCATATGCCTTCTTAACCCAAAAAAAAAAAAAGGCTTGGGTGCCTACAGTCATGTAAAAAGTTCTTGAGCAACGGAAAGCATTGTGCATTGGCTAGGGTCGAAGTGAACCGACAGGTGACTTCATCATCAGAAACCTAAATCCACAATCGGGATCCAAAACAAGCCAAGAATTCATACAATCCAACTAACATACGTCTTTAGGGTTTCTGGCACCTGGCGAATACAAAAATACTCCGCAAAGTCGCAAGGTTAACACGGATCCCTGTCAAGGCAAAAGGATTCCTCCGTATTTAATGAAGAATGTCTGCCATGCAGACATAATTTCTGCTATCAGTACTATTTCCCGGCATAAAACAATACAAGTGACGGATCAAAAACAATTTCTGAGACTACTAGGTAATCCATGCCACATTTAACCTGCTCCGTAACCCTTATGTATACATTGTAATATCACGGCCATGTATATATAACAATTTAGCGCCATTGCGAAAACAGATGGAGTTAGAACCAAAGCCTGCCTCCTGCTATAGGTCCAGTAAAACAGTCCACGCAACCCTACCGAATCCACCGCCTTAATATCTAATCATTTCGAAAATAGAAAATGACGTCCAGAACACAACTCTGTCAATTACCTCTCCAGCTAAATTTCTCTATCGCAATAATGCTTAAGCACTCGATTTCCCACATTAACAAGTCAAAACGCTGACACAAACAAAAGCACTCCCGGTCAAACAGTATTCACGACATAAAACACAGACTTACATTCATTCAAACAATCCAATGCATCTATTTCACCAATCGCAAGGAACGTACATCCAGATTTCCACCAAAGAAGAACAAAACAAATCGTGAAGTTTTAATGAGCTTCCACAAAACAGAAAAAGAGCACTACATAACTTTTCAACTTTCGCTGAATGCGTTCGCACAGGAATCGAGAAAAAACATAATATCAAACATCGCAACAAAGAATGAAAATGCGCAAATACAGATCGAGATTCCGAAAAAGCAAAAAGTGCGGACACTTACAGAGAGAGAATCCGAGCAAAAGCCGCCTATGTCGCGGGCGGATCGAACTCTAGACATCAGAAAGACGGGATCCAAAGCACAATAATATTCATCTCCGGCCCGGACAATATAAAACTCAAAACCTATTTATTCTCCAGGCCCGCATTTCCGTGCAGAGGTAGAAAACACAAATTTGTCCGTTTCCAGGATGTGCGCGGCAGAGCTAGGGTTTGCAGTCTTGCAGCTTGAAAACCTGCTAATCTGTGTCAATTCATGTACATTTTTTGCAGAAAAGAGCCGACCGTGATTTCTACGGAATAAGGCCTGTATTGCAACTTTTGGATTTGCATAGTGCTTTAATTTTATTTATTGTTTGTAGTAATTACTGAGCGGGGCCGCCAACGTAAAGAGGATCATCTACGATATACAATTTCAAATTTCCAATAAAGTGGATTTCATCCAGCGAAATCCGCCGCAGGGTCCATATGCCAACTATTCACACTGTAGCATGCATTTGATATTTATTTTTTTAGTTCCGTTTTTGTAACGTAATTTCCAATATGACGTCTTCCCGCTCGGAAGATGCGATACAGTGTACCGCTCGTTGGAGCAGAGTGGGCTCCTTCACGTAAGTGGGTGGGGTTTCTATTGTTGGGATTTGGGGGCCCACATGGCGTGAGGATAAATCTATGGGTCAACCTCTGGTCAACGTTCCGATTTGGATGGGGTAACTACGTATATGCTTATGCTTTTTCACCTTCTGTTAACTAACTACACATGCATGTATGCCTTTACTCTGGTTGAGTTGGGTTCAAAGTTTAAATTATGGTTATGGATTTGGGGAAACAATGAGCTTTGTTGAACTCAAAATCGGGTTTGGGTGAAAATATGCCTTTACTCTGGTTGAGTTGGGTTCAAAGTTTAAATTATGGTTATGGATTTGGGGAAACAATGAGCTTTGTTGAACTCAAAATCGGGTTTGGGTGAAAATAAGTCCAAGTGATTTTTTTTGGATTATATAGAAAGGTTGGTCACAACAACTATTTTTAGTAACTAGAAAGTGCAGGGTTCAAACCATAGAGACTATTGTCAACAAACCTATTTGTCTCATTTTTGTTGGTCTGGCGTGAGATGGGGACCATCGGTTTCTCAAGGTTCATACTATTGTCGTCAGCTTGACGTGCACTCAAAAGATTCGGAGCATACTACTATCTTTGCAAAGAGTTAGCTTTCCTCCAATGTTTAGAACCTATATCTCTTCTTAGTAAGTGCCCACTACTGCCTTTGCAAAGAGTTAGCTTTCCTCCAAGGTTTAGAACCTAGATCTCTTCTTGGTATGTGCCTAGCCACACTGCACTTACCAAAAAATTACAAGATGGTGGGTTAAACTCTTATTTTCATCTTACTTAGTTTATAGTGGGCACACTGCGCTTACCAAAAATTACGAGATGGTGGGTTAAACTCTTATTTTCATCTTAGTTTATAGAGGTAGAGATATTTATTTAGTGAATGGCCTATGTAGTATTTTTTTTTGTTTTTGTTACATAGGAGAGTTGGTCACAGTCACTATTTTTAATAACTGACAGGTGCAAGGTTCAAAGGCTTGTTTTCACCAAATCTATTCTGCTTGGGGTTATTGATCTCTCAGAAAACCTATTTTGCTTCGTTATTGTTGATCTGACATGAAAAGGACCATCGGTCGCTCTAGATTTGTACCATCATCGTTGATTTAGAGCACACTAGGAGTTGATCTGACTTGGGTGTCTTCTTAGTAAATGTCTAGCCAAACAAGCACTTACCAATCCACCTAGCAGTTGAAGAATGGCTTATGTAGTAGTTGATGTTTGTGGTCTTTCTAAACAGGTTGCCCTTGAGGTTTGAACCTGGGTGTCTTCTTATTAAATGCCTAGGCAAACAAGCACTTACCAATCCACCTAGCAGTTGAAGAATGGCTTATGTAGTAGTTGATGTTCATGGTCTTTCTAAATAGGTTGCCCCGAGGTTTGAACCTGGGTGTCTTCTTAGTAAATGCCTAGCCAAACAAGCACTTACCAATCCACCTAACAGTCGAAGAATGGCTTATGTAGTAGTTTATGTTCGTGGTTTGAGAGACTTTTAAAGTAATGGAGGGGGTTTAAATTAATAATAGGTTATAAAAAAATGTTAACTAAAGTTTGAAGATTTTTTAAAATATAAAATGAATAATTATAAGAAATATATATATATATATATATATATATATATATATATATATATATATATATATATATATATATTATTTAGGAGTTTGGACAAGTTATGAGGAGTAAGGAGTTTTACATTATAAATATAACTTTAAATTTTATATATGAATTTAACATTTAAGATATTTAAGTCTTTGGGATGAGTACGGAGAAAATATCAAGTCTTGGTGGCTTCCTAATCAAGTATCTTCATATCTTTTTGGGACAACTTTGGGGAGGATGTAATGGTTGTTATAAAGGAGTTTAGGGGCACTAAAAGAATGCTTAACATATTAAATCAGATATTCATTGCCTCAATTGGGTGCATATTTTAAATTATAAACTTATCGTCTTATGCAATGTCATATACAAAATAATCATGAAGGTAATGGCTAAGAGATTTTGCTAATTCAAGAGACAAAAGGGTTAGATATGAAAGTCATGGAATATCACAATAATTTGCTTAAAGGATGGGATTTTCTAGCCCTTGATGTTGTAGGAGCCTTAGGAGGAGTGGCCATAGAGTGGAGGGCAAACCAGTTTAGGCTAACCAAATTTTAATTGCTTGACTCGGGAGTAGGGACTGAATTCTTTTCAATGGAGCTCGAGGAAATAGTGATAGTGGTGAATATTTATGGCTCCTATAAAGACAGGATGCAGTATTATGGATCAAAAGTTTTTAGAAGCTAATAATTTAATTTTATGAGGTGATTTAAAATTAACTCTCTCAAGGAGTGAAGTGTAGGGTTTTGCTACTAGAATTGATCCACTAGCTAATTACTTCATCCAAAAGTTTGAATCCAAGGGGCTGGTAGACCTAGTGCCTATAAAATCTATCCCAACTTGGAGAAACATGAGGATAGGAGTTGATAGAATTTATAAGAGACTAGACAGATTCTTAATAGCAAAGAGTTTTGTAAATGGTCCTTACAGATTGAAGTCTTGGATTGAAGTTAGAGGAGACTTTGATCACTCCCCTATCATGTTTCTTATAACAAGAGGATAAAAAACCACATTGTCCTTTTAAATTCAATTACGAGTGGCTAAAAGAGGATAGCTTTGTAACTCTAGTCAAATAAAAATGGGTGAAGATTGATCTTAGTCTGAGGGAATATGCTAGTATGCAATTTGCAACAAATCTAAAAAGGGTTAAGGCAGTAGTGGTTTAGTGGGCCCATAAAAAAATTGATGGATGAGTGAGGAGGAGCTTGCAATGTTTCTAGCAGATGACTTTGAAAAAGAAATATATGAGGAAATAAGGCTTAAGTATAAAAGTTAAGAACAAGAGAAGAGAAGATTGTTGGTAGAGAAAGAATAATGATGGAGGTTCAAAAGTAGAGCACTATGGATTGCAAGTGGGGATGAGAACACTAATTTTTTTCATAGTTTTGCAAATCATAGAAAACAACAAAATACAATTTGGGAGCAACAAGGACAAGATGGAAGTAAAGTCTCCTCATTTAAAGAAATAGCTTACATGGGTGTAAGGCATTTTGGTCAACTATACAAGGATCCTAATCAAGTTAATATAGTTGAAATAGTTAAAATAGTTTCTCTCTTTCCCAAATTTATAGATGAGGAAGCCAATGGTGAGTTGATTAAGGAAGTCTCAAAGGAGGAGCTCAAAGTTGTTTTAACCTCCTTCCATAAAGATAAGATTCCAAGACCTGATGGGTGGATTGTGGAATTCTTTCTCAAGATTTATGAAATTTTGGAGTCTGACCTACTCAAGGTTGTGGAGGAGTCTAGGGTAAAAGGAATGGTGAATGTAGTCTTTAACTCTACCTTCATTGCTCTTATTCCAAAAAAGGACAATCCTTCTTCCTTTGATGATTTCAAGTCCATTGCTTTGTGTAATTCTATGTATAAAATCATAGCAAAAATAATTGCATCAAGAATTAAAAGGTTCTTCTCTACTTCTATATCTATTGAGCAATTCGCATTACTACATGGTAGACAAATTATTGAAGCAATTGATGTTGCTTACGAAAGTCTTCATACCATAAAATCAAAGAAACTACCAGCAATGGTGATGAAGTTGGACCTCTTTAAGGCTTTTGATAGAGTAAATTGGCTATATTTAAGAATGATACTTACTCATATTGGGTTACGTGTGCAGATGGTGAATTGGATTATGGGATGTCTTTGTTTTGTTTCTTTTGTAGTTTTGGTTAATGGGTCAACCTCTTAGTTCTTCAAAGCTTCTCCGAGGATTAGACAAGGTTGCCCCCTTGTTACCATTGTTATTTATTTTGGTAGTTGAGGGATTACGTAGGTGTATTATAGAAGCTAGGAGGGAAGGAACAATAAAGGGAATTAGAATAGGTAGAACAGTGGAAGTCACCTATCTACTTTATATAGATGATATCATTTTCACAGATGGAATAGTAAGAGCTACCAAGAAGTTTAAACAATCTTTAGATTTTTTTTGTCTGGAAACAGGTATGCAGATTAATGCATAGAAGTCAAGCATCTCTTTTAACTGTGTGGATCAAAATCAAACCATAATAATAGCTCAATTTTTTCCCTTTAACAAATTTTATCTTCAAGAGGGGTTTAAATATATGGGGTTCTTTTTGAAACCCAATAACTACATTAAACAAGACTCGAAATGGTTGATAAAGAAGGTGGAAGGAATAATTAATATATGATGCAACAAATGGCTCTCTTTTGGGGGAGATTGACTTAGGTCAAGTCTATGTTGGATGCAATACCAGTATATTGGCAATCTTTGGCTCATATACCAAAAGGAGTTTCGAAAAAAGTTAGACAGTTAAGCTATAGGTTCTTATGGATAGGGAAAGGGAAAGGGAAGGTATCCCTTGGTTAAATGGCAATCCTTAGCACAACCCAAGGAAAAATGGAGGATGGGGTCTTAAGAACATCTTCCTATTTAGCAAGGCTCTAGCAGGAAAGTGTGTTTGGAAGATAATATCAAAGGAAGACTTATGGAATAAAATCATACATGAAAAGTATTTAGAGCCACTCACAGTTGAGGATTGGATAAGGGCCCCAATGAAGCAAACCCATAATGTTTTAATATGTTGGAAGGCAATGATTTAGGTCTTTTTATATTGTAGGTGATTTGCTTCCCTAGAAAATAAGGGATGGTTCAAGGATAAGACTAGGATTAGACCCTTGGATTGGTTGTGGTGATATGTACGCACTACCAAATAATGTAATTCAAACCCTAAGAGCTTAGGGGACTGGAATTCTTACCCAAGCAGCTGACCCATAATCTTCTACAAACTTGAGTTAGGGATGGAAAGAAGCAATAGTGTTAGGGTTTCAAGGCCAGGAGGCACACCAGTGGGAAAAATATGTGGGAAGACTTAAAGCTGGATATATCAAATTGCAAGAGGAAACTAATCAATTGGTCTGGTTAAAGAATGGAGCTACAGGGGAGTACACTCCAAATTTGGGTTATAAGACTCTATTGGAAGATAGTGATGATAATCCAGCGTGGTGATGGAAGACACTCTAAAAGCAGAAAGCCCTGTTGAAGACAAGATTGTTCCTATGGCTTGCCATGAAAAATAAGGTTCTAACATGGGAGGTATTACAAAATAATTGGAATGGTCCAAGAAGGTGTCATTTATGTAAGTCAAACAATGAAACAATTGATCATTTATTGGTTGCTTGCTCCTTTACTAGACAGGTTTGGAGGGAGGTTATAGCACAACTAAAGCTTCCTATAGGATGACAATAAGATTTCTTAGAAGAGTTCTTAAAATCTTGGTTTGAAAATAGTCCTTTAAAAGACTTTATAGCTCTCCCATTGTTTGTGTCTTAGGGAGTATGGTTATCTAGGAATGCAATAATTTTTCAAGATCAGGACAAGCCTACTTGGCAGGTCTCCTCCCAAATTATTGGAAGTTTCAATAACTATAAGGTTTCGGCAACAACAAAGGTAAACAGAAAAATCATCCCTCCAAAGATAGATAAATCAGGGACTTGGGACTTTTTGGATGGGGCTAGATAGGGGGTCCTTGGAGTTTGTGGAGCAGGAGGATTACTATATATTTTTGACTCTCGTTATTTTAAATTAAGGTTGGATTGGGAGAAGGTTCTAATAATTATGCTAAAATTATGGTCCTCAAATTGTTGGTTCAGTTGGAAAAATCAAAAGGAATACAAAAAATTCAAATTTATGAAGACTCACAAGTGGTAATAAATTGGATGCTTGTTGTTTTTAGGATGGAAAACATGATTCTACAACCCATCTTCTCTCAAATAAAAGTTGTGGATCGAAGTGAAGCTTTTACTTTTTGGCATATTTATAGATAATTGAATAGGGAAGCAAATGAACTCTCAAATGAGGCACTTCATATTGATCTAGGTACGTGCTTAGTATAGGAATTCAATGAGGGCAATGCACTGCAACTAGTCCAAATCTCTATCTGGGGGGATTAATACACTCCAGTTAAAGCAAGCACAAATAAAACAACTTTTTCAAAAAACTCAAAAGTTAGTGATTTAAAGGATATTGTTTGATAAATTAGGAAGGTGTCTAAGGATAGAAATTAGCATGATAGAGATAGCTAGTTATGATGTATAAACAACCTGACTTTTAGGTCACTATTAAAATTTTGAAAAATGCCAAAGAGGCATCTGAAGAATGTAATTTCATATTTACTTAGTATAAAATTACAAAAATTTTCAAGGAAAAAAAATGGCTAAGCAGATAAAACCTCTCCTAGACAACATTATCTCCTCAAAACAAGGGGTTTTGTAGAGGACAGGCAAATCTTGGATGGTATGGTTCTAGCTTAGGAGGTAATTCACTCAATGCAAATTTTTGGCAACAAAGGAATGTTTACAAAATTGGATATGTCAAAGGCTTATGATAGGGTGGAGTTGAACTTCTTGTTAAGGACGATGGTAACCTTTGGATTCTCTTAGGATTAGATAGAGTGGGTCATGAGCTACGTCTCTACTCTATCATACTCAGTGTTAATCAAAGGTCTTCCCTCACAACCATTTGGAGCCACTAGAGGCCTTTGTTAGGGAGATCCTTGTTCCCCTTATCTTTTTCTCATATGGGCTTAAGGCTTGGATAAACTTATCTTGAGGAGAAGATAAGGTTTGCTTATAGGTATCAAGTTGGGTGAGGAGGTTTTGACTCACCTACAGTTTATGGATGACACAAGATTTATGGGAGTGGCCAACCTCAAGGAAGTAAGAATGATCATAGATACTCTTAATCTTAGGGCCACAAACCAGGTCATCAATGATAAGAAATCCAAAGTGGTATTGTTTGATCTTGATCAAAGGCTTCAAGATAGAATTTTAGAGATCTTGGGATCACGAGGACTTCTCTCCCAATGGTTTATTTGGGGATATCTCTACATTTTAAAAAACTGAAGATAGTTTTCTAGAGGAATATTTTAGACCATATCAAAAAACCAATTAACCATTGGTCTTACATATGGTTAACCTTTGGAAGTAGATTAATTTTTTTGCATTCAGTCATTCAAGCCATGCCAATCTACAAATTTTCTATCATTGCTACCCCACATACCATTTGGAAAGATTTGGACAATATGGCCAAAAAAAATGTATAGGAGAGGAGCAAAAGGAGAGAGGAAATGGGTGTTAGGAGGTTGGGAGAAAGTAATCCAACCCAAGGCAAAGGAAGGTTTGGGCCTAAGGACATCGAAGCTAGATATTAAAACTTTGGCTATAAAGCTTTACTAGAGGTGAATCTCCCAACCAACTTATTTATTTAGCAGAGTTTTAACTAGTAAATGTTTGGAATAGGTGAACCCAAATGAGGTGAGTTGTTTCTCTTTGGATGGTAATAGGTCCCTAGTGTGGCAAACTCTAAAGCTAGGATCTCAAGTAGTGAAAGATGCATTATCTTGGAAAGTAGGGAGAGGGGAGAAGGCACAATTTTGGATGGACTCATGGGATCAATACCCATCTATTATAGTTGAATTCTTATAAAAACAACCAGTAACAACCATGGAAAGTAGGGGTTGGATCAAGATTGAAATTTATTTCAACACCAATCAACTTGGGGATTATACATTTAAGTAACTTAATAAATTGGATGAGTGGCTAATTCCAATCCCTGTGAAATTAACACCCATCATGACTAAAATATTTCCAAAAAAAAATCACAAATGGGGATGAGGAGGATGAACTAGATTGGGGCTAGAAGGACCTTGGAGTCTACAATATGAAGGATGGATATGAAAAGATCCTTCTAGAACCTTCTCCTTGTGCATATCAAGTTGAGGATTGGAGAAATATTTAGCAGTCTAAGGGTTGGTTAAAAGTAAACTTCTTTGCCTAGTAGTTCATGCATAATGGAATTATTACTTTTGATAATCTAAGACATAAGGGAATAGTTTGTCCATACCAGTGTGTTTTATCCTATAAAAGTGAGGAAACATCTAACCACCTAATGTTTAAGTACCTGCTCATGCACCAGATCTAGGAGAGATGGTTTTTAACTTATAAAACTTGAGTTGATAGTGATCTAAACCAAATTAGTATTTGGGAAAGATGGAAGAGGGGTATATTTAAATCTGAAGCTCTTTGTATCAAGTGAGAGATTGGATTAAACTTTATTTGGTGGTAATTATGGTTGAAGATAAATGACATTATTATTAGAGAACCCTTTTAATCATTGGATGGTGTCTAGTAGGTCATTTGGACCAAAATCACAAAACTATGGTAGTGTATGCTAAAGAGGAAACTTAGGCTAATATATGGATGATGGGGAAGGAAGCTTAAGTGTAGGAGGGAAAAGACAAATCTAGTTGGAAAACACCCTTAAAAGGCTAGATTAAAATTAATACTAATGGAGCAACAAAAGGTAATTCGTGTAGAGTTGGAATTGGAGTGGTTTGCAAGAATTATATTGGGACAATGCTCTATTGGGAACTACGAGGTATAGGCAAGGCCATGAACAATGAAGCATAAGCCTTAGATATCAAATTTATTTCTATTTGGATGGTAAGACAAGGTTATAGGAGGATAATCATAGAATTAGATTCTCAAATCTTGGTAGGAGATCTAGATTGCATGAGGAACTTTGTTTTGGAGATGTGGAGGTTGAGGATTTTTGTCATCCAAATTAAGGAGTTGTGGAGGGAATTGGATGATGTGATCTTAATTTATGTGGGTAGATATTTGAATACAATGGTAGACTTATTGGCTAAGATAGGTACCAAGAAGGAGGTAGGGGTTCAATGGCACAATGACATGGATATTGAGGATGAGAGGATTAGGTAGGTTGGTGAGAAAATCTAGCATTTGGCTAATTTGGACAACCATTGTAGATATATGGTTTATGATATTTGTATCCAATGTAGAACTCCTTTTAGTGTTGTAACCAAAAGTGGTTGGTTATTAGGATCTTGGGCTTTAGATTTATGGAAATTTGTTGGAAAGTTAAAATGAGGAAATGGGTGCCCTTGTTGGCTAAGACTGGGAAGAGTTGCATCCCAACTTGTAAATAATCTATCTTAATATATTTTTTTCAAAAAATTTCAAAAAAATATGTATATTTAAATAGTCCATGGGGTTTAGAACAAGAGACTAGGAATGAGAAGATTTATATTATAGGCCAAGGTTTCAAGATCATTAGTGAATTGTAACTATCTCTTAAAATGCTCTTAGTTAGTTGGAATATGAAATGGTTTATCTTTAAATTGATTGGTAACTTATGTACAAATATTGAATATAGTCTAGTGTGGGAACTTTGTCATGTTTTCTTTGTATTTTGAAGTTTTCTAGTATATTTTTCTTTCCCTTCTACTTCTTGTTGTAAAATTTTCATACAAGCTATCTCTACCCTCTCAATAGAACAAAGCACCTCACATCCTACAATGTTGCATCCTTATATTAAAATTTTGTACAATTGCTTAATATTTAATACAACAGAGCTACAAGCTTACTACAGTGGTAAGGGCTTTGGCATCTTTTTGAGAGGTCCAAGGTTCAAACCCCACTCAGTATGAGGGAACCAAGACCCCTCATAAAAACTCGTGTAAACTCATTAAAAAATAAATAAAATATATATTTAATACAAGAGGATTGTATTCTACAATTCATTTGCATTATCATCTTTCAACATGTTTATTCCTCATATGGTACATTTCTTCATTGGTACTAAGTGAGAGAATACCCTTGTACCCCACCTCCTATAGCACTACTCTAATCATAATTTACAAATGCCACGAGTTGGTTCTATGAGTTTTCCTTTACATAAACAAAATGTAAACCCTGTAGTGAGGATTAAGTGATATCGAATTGGACTTTCTTATTTATTAATTTTATCTATCTCATCCATCTTCTCTATAGACATCCTTTTCCTAGGTAGAACCATCTATGCTTCATTGTTGGATGTTTATTCATACATGCTCATGGTACAAGAAGCAAGACATCACACTAGTTTTTGTGCCTAAGTACCTCGAAGAATGTCATACCTGCAAAGGAAATAAAAAGTGGAGAAATCAACAATGCATCTAGAGACAAAGACTACTCTAAACATTAAGAAGATTATTTGAAATGCTCTAGAAGAGTAGATAATTACTCTATTTGGGTAGTTTTGGGTTCTCTTGATCAATATAGGAGCCCCATCCACAATTGTTGACCTTGTACCTTTCTAGAGCCATAACCCTATGAAGGTATAGACCAACATTGACACTTTAGTCTTCTTATGTTAGATTAATATCTACAAGTTAGACAATTGGCTTTAGTGGCTCGAAGTCTATCATGCTACAAAACAATTTATGAATGTGTCATGATTACATTCACAGTGATAAGGATGTCTAAGTTAATTGCTTATTGATGGCAAGTCACTAGCAGTAGGCTTGAAAAAGGAGCACTAATAACTTATGGATGGCCTTTGTTAAGCCAATTCATGAGTGATTTTATCCGTTACACCACTAGAAATATGAATACACATGCTTTTAGTAGTGTCAACACAAAGGTCAATATTATTGAACAATACATTAACTATTTCAATGAACTTCTTATTCATATAACAATTGATAGTGATAAGAAACATTAAATGCTCAAGTACATGAATGGATTACAGTCCTTTGAATATGGAATTTCTTCTAATAAATTCCTTAGCACAAACATTTTACTTTATGTTAAATTTGGAAGAGAGAGATCAAGCCAAACAAAAGGGCTTAACTTTAGCCCCATACAAAAACATTAATACCAAAATAAAAGTCACTAGTTGCCAAACCACCTATAGTTTGCTAATTCCCAAGGGAGATTGGTGTCATCTAATCCCAGAGCATCTACAACACAGGTAATGGTAAATAGAAAATAGGTGACAAATGATGCAATCACCACAAGACCCACACTTATAGTGATGTAGAGTGTTGAATATAGAAAAATATTTTAGTGGTGCATCCATAAGTAAATGATTGTTTGTCCTCGTCTAAAGGATAATCAGAGGCACATGTCATATGCCTGAGTGCCAAATGTCAATGGACTAGTATTAAATCAACACTAGACACCTTTGAAGAATGAGAGCACTTGTTCCACATGCAATATTAGGTCCAAGGTAAGCCTTTCCATGTCAGCATTAACATTATAAGCTAAAAAAACCATTATGCAAGACAATCCAAAACTTGGTCTTTCAAACCATGATGCATCCTCAACCTTACTTTAGGGTTGGTTGCATCTATGAAAAGGTACATAGGGTTGACATTAATGCACCCTCAAGCATGGCATTAAATTGACGTATGACAAAGTCAATTTTGACTTGGTTCTATTTGACATCTACGATGTCTTTCTAGGAAGATATTATCTCTTTGATCACCAAGCAACCAACAAAACCTATCTACAACAATAATTATTGCATAATGAAGAGATGGCATCCAAGATTCCAGAGTCCAATCCCTAAAAAAAGTGACTTTAATTTTATATATCAAGGCAAAAAATTAATTTCACGTGCCCAAAATTTTATATTATTTATGGTATATCCTTAGAACCATGACACTAAGAAGTTCACCCTTGCTACACCAATCATAGACTGTTTTACATAGTCTCAACAAATGGACACCCTACTCTTTCCTCACTCTAATATCTTCTAGGACCCCAAGGGAGTCCCAATACATTATTTGTTGAAGCATCATATCAACCTAATTATAGGTTCAACTCTTTTTGACAACCCTTTGTACTATCATATTGTTTGGAAGAATAATGAAATTTGATGCTAGATACAAGGGATAATTAATCAGGAGAAGACTAGTCCTAGCTCATTGCCATGAAATAATTGATTTGTGTTAGTGCCAAAAAAGGATGGTAATTGACACCTATGTATTGATTATATGGTGCTCAATGATATCAAAATTAGGTATTATTGCATTCATCAACTATTGGACCAACTCAAAGAGACACTTTACTTCAACAAGATTGATCTCAAGTAAGATTATAATCAAGTACACTTTAACCCTACGAAAATATGGAAGACAACCTTTGAGTCCAAGAAGGATTGGATGAGTGGTTGGTTATGCCTTTCAACTTGACCAACACCTTGGCAACATGATTAATCACATTTTACTTCCATTCATAGGACCATTTATTATTGTTTATTTGGATGGTGGCCTTATGTTCAATAGGACAGGGGAAGAACACCTATAGCATGTGCACTAAGTTTTGGATAATCTATGTTAGCATAAACTTAAAGAAAATATAAGTAAGGGCACATTTGATTATAAATAAATATCTTACCTAAGTTACATTGTTGACCAATAGGGAATACACATGGACCCATAAAATATTTGCATCAATTAGGAGTGGCCAACACCCAAGAATATTGGTCTCACCAACTTGTATTATAGGTTTGTCTTAGGTTTCTCACTTTTCTCATGGCCTCTAAACCATGTCATGCGTTGGAAGGTAAAATATTAATAGAATTCACTATAGTAGTAGGTGTTTGGAGAGTTGAAGCAATGCCTTTGTTCAATACCAATATTAGTCATGCCAAACATCACTTAGCCATTCAAGCTCAAGATTGATACATATAACTATGCTCTTGGTACCATCCTCATCTAGAATGGGCATATGGTGGAACACCATTTGAAAATTTTTTTATATATAACTTGATTCTAGTCTACATATTAGAAGGAGATGTATGCCATTATTCAAATTATATGGAAGTGATACAATTGTATTATGGGTAAGAAAATTGTTGTTCACTTAGACCATAGTCCTTTACAAGTCTACATTCACAAAATAAATTAGTGAATCTAAGCATATGAAATAAATGACTAGCCTATAGTAATTCCACCTTATGATAAAACATTGTAATAAAAGGAGAACAATGTAACAAATTACCTAAATCGTCCAACAATACATACACTATTGTCATTCCTCAATGTGATGAAATATGATACCAATGATCAGTAGGTCTTATATTCCTTGGATGTTGACTTTACCTACATCCATCATCAACTTAGAAAAGGTAAGTTAAGTGTCAAGATGTCATCTTCATGATGGATTGTTATACTATCTTGGAAAGTTGTATGTGTCATTAGGTGCATTGTGCCAACTACTTATTTGGGAGGTACACTACTTAGAAGTAGTTGGACAATTTGGTGCTAGCAAGATACATGCAATGCTATAGTAGTAATTTAGATGCCCGTATATGTGTTGGAGATGTACATTCTTTCCTATAGTCCTTGCAATATCACCAAAGTAGCAAATACAAAGCTTGAACTATACACTCCTTTATAGGTTCCTTCAAAACCTTCCAGATCTTATAGAAATTATCAATATGTATTTTCTCTTAGGATTACTAACCATCAAGTTTCAACATGATTGTATTATTGTCATTATGGATATATTCAATAAGATGGTTATCATTGCACCTTGCAATAAGAGCATCCATGCTTTAGAAAATGATTGTTTGTTCTTTTAGACTATATAAGATGATCGTTGTTAAGGAAAATATTGTCAATCCTTGATGATAAAGGTGTAAAGCAGAAAAATATCAACACCAATAATAGTAATGAAGCAAAGCAAACAAGTTATGTGCAATGCAAGCAAGATATCATATATTATTAAAATGAGGGAGCCTTGCTCTCCACTTTTTACATAAATGTACCCCTAATATGGGGTTACAAAGTATTGTTTGCTTTAATACAATGATTTACAATGGGAGGGGTAAAACCCTTGATCAAACAATGGTGGCATCTTCGAATCTTTTTCGCTCCAAACAAAGGTGAGTTGTCTTGTGTATCCCTATGGGGCCACTCCAAGCTGGAACAATCGTCACTAGAAGTATATCCTGCACCTGCATACAAATCACTACATGAAATAGATCAATAGTACATGCGAGGGCTCCACTGTGTGAGGCCCTCTATAAATATATCTACAAACCCTAAGTGTAGTATTGATGAAATGTAAACTGAATGTAGGAAAATGTAAGTGAGAACAAATAACAACCTTGTCAATACTTGAGTCGCTGAATCTACACTTCTGGTGGTTCAATCTGATGACGTGTGAACACCCATAAGTGTCTGAGGGTTTGACGAATGCAATGTGATAAGCGACAAATATTGAATATTTTGAGGTATTCTAGTTGTCATTGATGTCAAGGTGAAATATCGTCATTGTTGCCCAAGTGAACAAAGGAAGGAGTCATTAATTGCATGGAACACATCTTTGTTGGCACCAAAAACAATGCAGAAGGTTGTGAAATATGTGGGCAAAATATCATCTTATGAGGGTCAGTGGTAAACCCATCATGGAAGATCAAATCAGTTTTATTAAGTCCTCCAAGAATTTAAAGGACCCATGTTGGTAGAAAGGCATCAAATGGAATGCAAGATTAAAACCCATGGATGGCTTTAATAAGCCAAAGTTTATATTTATAAATATAATTTATAAAGGTTAAATATTTAGATTTAACTTTATAAATAATAAATGATGGGCTGACGTCATCACATCAAAGCCCCACTCATAAAGGTTTTAATTATTGCCGACGTCGAATAAATCGAAGCACCGACGTTCGAAGTCAAATATGACTTCGTGTATAAAAGGAGGCCACAAAGACCTTTGAAAATAATATGCCTTAATCGATTTTAATTTGCGCTCTTGAGAACATTGCGAATTTCGGAGGGTCTGCATGGAAGAAGATGAAACACCCTTTTTCGTCTGAAGGCATAAGCAAAAAGTCGAGGGGCTTGGAGGTTCCAAGCAAGGTGGACACGGTGGTCCATTGGCAGCGCACGTGGTGTTAAGGCGCTTGTGGGGAAGAGGACTCGCGTTCGAATCCCGTTGAGGCGTGCGAAGGGTGAAAAGTTTTGGTTGTTCGTTTTTTGAAAGGCACCATTCGAAGGTTGATAGGGCACGAAGCCCTTTCTTTGTTTCAAACGTGTGTGGGGTGCACGTGGTCATGGAGCCCGTGGCTAGGGCATTCACGAAGGTGTTGGTGAGGGGTTCGAAACCCACCAAGTGCAAAGGTATTTTTTATTTATTTTTAATTAATTGCCTAAGGTTTGTTATTAATGCATGTTAGGAGTAATAAGGGTTTTTAAAGGTTTTAAAAGGCAATTAAATGAAATAAATGATGAGGAATAAGGAGTGTTAGAAAATTATTATTAAAGGGGTTGGTTTTTATTAAGTGATATTATTTAAGGATTTGTTATTAGGAGTAATAAGGAGATTGTGTGGAGGCTTAATTTATATAGTGATATATTAAGCCTATTGAGCATTAATTTCTTTTAAAGGGTTTTTCTTTTAAAGAATACTATGATGAATGTTATTTTTGAGTTGGAGTAATAAGGTGTATTATGGATCATCATTTTGCATAGTGTTATTATTAAAGTCTTCTAACCCTTATTGAGATTGAAAAGAGTAATTGTGAGTATGGCATATTTGTGAGATCAACTCCTTGTCAAACAAAAAGGTATGGGAAAATTCTTCCTTGGTTGAGTTGGTTGATTGGCTTTCTTGAAAATTAAGTGTGGAGTGAAAAGGATTTTATTAGGGTTTCCTTTTTTAAAGTGTTTGAGTTAATGCTTCAAGGTTTTATGAAATTAAGAGTTGTGGTTAAACCTTGTTTGATAAGCATTGTTCTTGAGATCATTGGTTGAGTGAAGTGTTTGAGTTAATGCTTCAAGGTTTTCTGAAATTGAGGGTCGTGATTAAAACCTTGATTGATAAGCATGGTTGTTGAAGTGACTTGTTACACAAATAACTTGAACTAGGGTTTGGAAATATCATGAGTATCATTGTTATGTGAGATTTGTTATTGAGCATTGTTGAAATCATTTTGAGTTGGTGACTACATGCTTGGACCAGGCTTTGTGAGAAAGGGTTGTTTCTTGAGTGATTGGTTGAGTAGAGTTGATTGAGCCTAGTCAAGTGGATGTATGAAGTGATTGTTCAAGTTCCATAAAACAAACTATCCTATATTCTGATTTGAGTTGAGAAAGAAATTGAGTTTTGAGTATAGAACATATTGAGTCTCTAACAATTCTCTTTATGCTTCTATGAGATTTATTTGAGTTGAGAAAGAAATTGAGTTTTGAGTATAGAACATATTGAGTCTCTAACAATTCTCTTTATGCTTCTATGAGATTGATTTGAGTTGAGAAAGAAATTGAGATTTGAGTATAGAACATATTGAGTCTCTAAAAATTCTCTTTATGCTTCTATGAGATTGATTTGAGTTGAGAAAGTGATTGAGATTTGAGTATAGAACATATTGAGTCTCTAACAATTCTCTTTATGTTTCTATGAGATTGGACAAATTTTGTGTGGACTTGTTAAGCAGTTTTGAGGCAGGTCTTTGAGAAGACTTGTGGACTGATTTTGTGTGAGCTTTTGTGGAAGCTTACAATACATATTTAGTTAAGTCCTAGAGAGGACTTATTGAGCAAATTTGAACAAGTTCTAGAGAGGACTTGTAGAGCAAATTTGAACAAGTTCTAGAGAAGACTTGTAGAGCATATTTGAGCAAGTTCTAGAGAGGACTTGAAGAGCAAATTTGAGCAAGTTCTAGAGAGGAATTGAAGAGCAGATTTGAAAAAGTTCTAGAGAGGACTTGAAGAGCAGATTTGAGCAAGTTCTAGAGAGGACTTGAAGAGCATAGAGGACAGTAGTCTCCAGTGGATAGAGATCCATCAGCCAGGCAATGAAGATAGGTCTTTTGAGTGGGGACAAGAGTCTTCAGTGGAGAGAGATCCACAAGCCAGTGCAGTGGAGGTAGTAGTCTTCTAGAGGATCACCAGCTAGAGCAGAGGATAAGGAGTTCTCCTATGGATAGAGATCCATAAACCAGATTTAGGGGATCAACATCTCCTTTGAAAAAAGGTCCATAAACATTGTAATCGGGAAGGATTCCCAAGAGATTGATTGAGAAAATTTAGTGAAATATTTTCTCTGTGGATGTAACCCACATTGGGTGAACCACGTTAAATTGGTGTCTCTATTGTATGTGATGATTTTTGCATTACTTTGGTTATTGCTATTGATATTACCATTGATTATATTGATTAATACTATTTGGGAAAGAAAAGTAAAAAGTGGTCTTATATTGTTCACCCCCCCTCTCAATATAAGCTTATGTTCTTCAACAAACACCCTATAGCTTTTGAGGATGGTTGTGGATGCCTTGCAACATTATAGAAATGCTATGGAGCATTTGGGGAATGCCTTGGGATATTTGTGGGCTATGGGGGATGCTCTACAAAATTTAGATTTGTTTTGTAGATGTCACGGAGGTTGAACGATGAATACGACGATGGCTAGGGTTTGTGTGAATGTAAGGAGAAAATGTGGTAACAAAATGCTAGGGCTCATGAGATGATGGATGATCGACCCTCATTCACAACAAGTGAATGATATTTTATGATTACCCTTGATTCATGTTAGGGTTTCGATGACACCAATAGGAGACCGAGATTAAAACATGATGAAGGGTTGTGATTGTGATTTGATAAGTGATATGGATCATGTTAAATGAGTGGCCAAGATTAAGACGTGATGGGTGGTTGATATTTATTCATATATATATATATATATATATAAATATACATATATATAAATAAATGATGAATGGCTATGATTTGATGATGAGTGGATGACAAGTGGCTAGGATTTGGTGTCTACAGATACCCCTTTTTGTATCGCGTTGCGTGAAATACAATGCGGTGCAAAAACAAGAGACACCTGGTTTGGTGGAATGGATTCTTTCCTCGATGCACAAGAAGACTCTGAAAAAAAAAATTGTGGTTGTAGCTTACCCCCTCAATTGGCGAATGAGTGAAGAATGAATCTCATGAGCCAATTGACAGAAATGTGGATGATGCGATGAATGTGAATGATGCAATGAATGTGAATGGTGCAATGATTGATTCTGCTTTTTTCCCAATAGAAAAAGGGTTTTTGATTGGATGATGCAATGAATGTGTATGATGTATCCCGATGTGGGAAATCAAAATCAAATTTGGTTGTCCCAAGTTTGGGGTGATTTTGTGCTATTGGAAAATATACCTTTTGGCATCATTGAAATGCAAAATTATGAAGATGCAAAATGATAAAGTCAAGGAATCAATCATCCTAGGGACCTGTTATCCCTAGTGACTAGCTCTAATTCTTGAATGTAAAAATAAATGATGTAGTAAAAGTTATCCATGTTTGTAACCCCACGGAGAGGGCATCAATGACATCCTTGGGTAAATTTGCTTGAGCGTAGTCACACTCAAAAATTAAGGGACCAAAATGATTTTATTTTCAAACAAGAGGATGTTGGATGATGATATGAGCAAGCATCCTTATGGTGATCTACCCATCCTACCGAATTGCATGGATAACCAATCATTGCAATTACCAGGGGAATAGAGTAAACCACTAGATACGAGGTTCACTTGATAATGTGAGTGAATTTGACAATGTTGAATGGAAATGCATTGATGAGTGAATTTGGTAATGTTGAATGAAGATGTATGAATTTGAATGAAGATGGCAATGCATTGATGGGTGAATTTGATGATTTTGTGAAATTTGGAATTGTTTTGGGATATTTTGAAGCAATTTGGGGTATTTTTCATGACTTTTGGTCACAATCAAAAATTAAATGCCCAAATCAATCCATGTTATCAAAAAATGTGATGTAATGATGTGATGAATGCTTGGAATAGTGAATGTGGTAGTTTTGTGAAATTTTGGACCGTTTTGAGGCGTTTTGAAGCTTTTTAGGTGTTTTCGCGACTTTTGGTTGCAATCAAAAATTAGACGCCCAAATCAATCCATGTTATCACAAAACATAATGTGATGATGTAATGAATGCATGGATGAATTTTGTGGTGATTTTATGGGGTTTTGCTACATTTTGAGGCCCTTTTGACACCTTTTGCAACATTTTGAGGATAAATGTTGACCTACATCCATATCTGTAGACTCGGGAGGGCGTCTGCCATTCTACAGATGTAGGGGAGTGTTTGAGTGCACCGGGCAGATGACTTAGGGCATCTGAGTGCACCAAAATTAGCTATAAAAGGGTTGTAGGGGTGAAATTTCATTTCATTCTTACGTTTGAGAGTTCGAGAAGCGGTATTTGAGCGAAGGAGAGTGAAAGAGTGTGGTGATGGCGATGGAGGGAGCGGATGTGATGGCAGGAGTTGATGCACGAGTGGTAGAGGTAAGTTCTCCTAACTCTCTTGTTTGATTTTGCAATATTTTTTTTATGCAATGGATGTGATGGTAATATTGCATTTGTTTTTGTGTTGTGTTGTAGTTGAGGATCTTGGAGGCTCGACATCGATTCTCACCCATCATACCAGGGGTGAGAAAGGTACTACAAAAGGATGATTGGGATTGGATGGAGTGGGTGGGATTGGCTAGGTGTGCATGGATAGAGGTGGTGAGGGTTGATGAGGGGTACCTCTCTACCTTAGTAGAGCAATGGGATCTAGATAGGAGGACCTTCCAACTCTTGATAGGGGAGATGATGGTGATGCTTGAGGATATGTACCGTATATTTTGAGTACCCATGGAGGGGTTGCATGTCCACGTTGGGCATGATAAGGAGTATGAGATGAGTTAGATTTTTGGTGATGGGTGGAGGGGTGTGAACATCAAAGGTGGTGGGATCAGGTACTTGGATATGTATGTGGAGGGGCAGTTGAAGGCACTACCAACCTTAGTCATGTTCCTATTGGCTAATGTGTTGGTGCCTAACAACACTGGATATCGATTTCCATGGAACATGATTCGATTGGTGTTTGATATGATCGATGAGCCTCGAGTGTATGCTTGGGTGCCTACTCTACTAGCTCAAGCATACATGGAGTTGTATGAGGTGAGGAGGCAAGGGTGAAAGGGGTTGGGTTGTAGTGTGCTACTTCAGATCTAGGGCTAGGAGCACTTTAGTGTGGCTCATCCTATGGGCCTACCTTGTACGAAGTGGGATAGGGATCAACCCTATGTATTGAGATGGTGGGCGATTGAGGAGATACAATCGAGTCATCCTAGTCATAGTGGCCAGGAGTGCATGGATCTATGGGTAGGTTTGATGCTAGACTAGGTGTACTAGAGACCATGGTGAGATGCTAGGTGACCCACCGATAGAGAGTAGCTACGATGGGTAAACTAGGCTAGATGGATGGTTGGTCGACATGGTAGTGAGGTGGAGCTAATCCAGTTCTCATGGGTGCTACGATAGTTTGGGATATGATAGGGGTTCTTGATGCTCTAGTTCTTTATAAGCATTGAGCTAATGAGTCGAGCCTACCTTGTGTGGAGGAGTGGTGGGTGGAGTATGAGGATGATGAGGAGATAGATCTCTCAGATGTGGATGATGTTAGGACCACCATCAACTATGATGCATGGTTCACTTCACAACCTCCATGGGTACTGAGTTAGGTGGTTGATGAGGGTAGTGGAGATGATGGGGAGGTAGCATCCAAGGTAGAGGAGACTCCTTGACATTAGAGACATCGTAGGTCTAGTTATGGAGGGAGGTAGGCAAGGGTTGTAGCAGAGCAACCTCCTAATATTGGAGGTGATGGTGAGGGAAAGGATGGTATGGAGGAGGTTTTAGAGATACCTCCTAGTCGAAGTGAGGAGGAGTGGGCTAAGCTCTAGGTTGAGAGAGACCATATCGGGTAGATGGTGGCAGAGTGAGATGCAGTGATAGTGATGTGGGATGTTGAGAATGCTCAGCTACAAATGGAGCTAGAGGTGCATATGGTGGTAGGTGGAGGTGAGGATGTGATAGTGAGGCTCTAGGAAGAAATGGTGTAGAGGGATGCTCATCAGAGATAGGATGTGTTACACCTTTGATCCTGGGATAACTACATTCAAGAGCTTGAGAATCTTCTTATGCAGCATGGCATTGGATTGCCAGTGTGATCTTCTTCCTCTGTATTTAGATTTGTTAGATATAGTGATTCTAGACGTAGTGAATCTCGCTTAAGGATTCCTCAGGCTCCTGATCCATTAGGATCAAAAGGGTCCATCTTTGGGTGCTAGCTAGGGACCTCTCATTTTTGTATATGAGCCTTCATGCTCCATTGTATACAACCTTCAGGCATTCTTTGTATATGCGATTTATATATATATATATACATGGCCTTTATTTTTGTGTATGACTTTGTGTGAATGTTTGTGTGAATGCATGTGTATATGATGTGATGGATGACAATGTAATGATGATGTATATGAATTGCGATGATAACAATGCAAGTGAACTGATACTCTAATGATCATTTGTAGTAGTTTAGATTTTGCTTGACCATATTTATTGTTGTTGCTTAATCAGGGACACCAACATCTAATGGTGGAATGTGAAGTGAAAGACTCATGTAATGGTATGATAATGATATGGATGTTGTGTTGGCTTATGGATGACTAATCTAGAGTTGTTTTACAGAGACTCAAACATCCTAGTGATGTCAAACAAACTCACTAAGTTCTATCTAAATTCTCCAAGACCAAATGTGTGTGCAATGAATGTTCATTTACTAATCATGAGCATGGTGGTGACTCAAGTCAATCAAGAACCAATGTGTGTGCAAGTGAGTTCATTAACCCATATTGGGCAAATTGAGATGAAACCTATCATGGAGAAGATCGGGAAGCTAGCTTGTCCTTATGTGTGGTCAAAGGTCTCTTCAAGAGAGACGTGTCACCATGCATGAGTGTACTCCACTACCAATCAAGCATCTATAGCCTCGATGGAGATTAGCTCCATAGTCCAATGATATGATCTCTAAGCTTTGGGGAATCGGACTACCTAACCATCTAGATGGAAATGTAGTTCTATCCTTACTACTTGGGGATCTATGGTGTGTGATTTGTAAAAGAGTTAGAGCTTTGGGGAATCAGATTCTCAACCGAGGTGTGATGAGAATTTTACCCTATCCTTACTACTCATTCTTTTATTTGGAAGTGTTGTTAGTGGTGAAGACCATTATTTTGATTTTGGACTATGTGCATAATGGGACAAGCAAGAAGATATTTTTTACTTTGAGGTTCAACCCAATCATGGTGTTATCCCTCTCTTATACAAGATGTTATTAATAGGTGTTGTATGTGTTTGGTTCAAGAATGTTAGAGTCAACTCCCAAAACTCAAGATTTTCTTAGTGAAAATGTGCCTTGGTCCTAGAGAAAACTCGACATGTATTGGAGGTTGCTTGAAACACTAGGAGTGGTTGAGTGACCAAAAACACCTAGGGATGATGGAAATTTGTATTGCAAATGATGACTTGACTTATGAAATGGTGCAATGAGATGGGTGTGAACTTGAGGGTGCCCCTGATTAAGGTGACAAGACTTATTAGATCAATTATTGTCTAAACTGAGCAAATGACCCCTAATATGGTGGATGGAATGTGCAAAAGTGACAATGAATGTGATTATGCAGAATGGATGTATGAAATGCAATGTGTAGTATTTTTGTTGTTTTTTTAGCCATGTATATATACGTATATATAAATCACATTAGGCATAGAATGCTCTCAAGTGGATGATGTTTAGTGGCTCGAGCTCTTCTACTCCCTCTAGAATGGTAAGCCTATAAGTTCCTTGATCCACCTTTTGTGTGACAATGTATGGACCTAACCAATTAGCCACGAATTTATCACGAAGATGCGGTAATGCATTGGTGTTTTTCTAATTCTCTTTAAGGATAAGATCTCCTACTTGGAATTCACATAGATGGACTTTGGCATTGTAAGCACTTTAAACGATCTTGATATACTCGTAAATGCTCCAAGGTATTGATTCACCTTTCATAAAGGAGTGAGTTGGTAGGGTTTTGTCTGATGTAGTGAGGGGATCTCGAGCTCAAGAGGCATGATGACTTCGATACCATAGACCAATGAGAATGGTGTTGCCTCGATAGGTATGCGAATGCTCGTTCGATAAGCCCATAATTCCAAGGATATTTGAGTATGCCAATCTCGATGATTTTCTTTGACTAATTTCTTGAGAATAGCGATCAAGGTCTTATTGGTTGCCTCAGCTTGTCCATTTATCTATGGGTATTTATCTATGGGTAATAAGGAGTCGAGAAACTATGTTGGATATTATATTTCTTGCAAAGTGCTCGAACATCCTTATTTTTGAAAGACTTGCCATTGTCAGAGATTATTTTTGAGGGGATACCAAAGTGACATATGATATGTTGAAGTATAAACTCCATAATTCGAGGTCCTATCGTACTAGTTAGAGGAATTACCTCGACCCACTTTATGAAGTATTCAGTGGAAGTGATGATGAATGTGTGTTTTCCCGAGGAAGGAGGTGAGATTTTACCAATCAAGTCCAAACCCCATTGTGAAAAGGGCCAAAGACTCTGAATAGGCTATAATGCTTGTGATGGCACATGAGTTAAATTAGCATGTTGTTATTTTTATATTTCTTGACATAAGTGCAATAGTCACGTTCCATGGTGGGCCAATAATAACCCATGCGTAAAATGCACTTTGCGATGGCCATTCCACTAAAGTGACCACCACAAGTACCATCATGAGCTTCAGATATTGCTCTTTGGGCCTCTGCAGGCTCGAGATAACGAAGGAGGACTCCATCATAACCACTTCTATACAACATGTCCCCCAAGAGAGTGAAATGAGCTACCTTTTGCTTGAAAGTTCATTTGGCAATTCGTGACATGTCTGATGGGAGTGTTCCAAACTTGAGTAAGTCTTTTAATAGATTAAGCCAAGGCTCATATGGTTTAGCGTGGATAAAGCAAACGTCCTTCTCATCTTTAGATTCAGCATAGGAAATTATAGATTTAGAGATTGTTGTGACAATTAATGGTTGTACCTCTCCTATAGAGTTCTTTGGAATAAATGATCCTAGAGAGACCATCGCATCTGCAAATCTATTAGTCGAACGAGGCAAACTATCAATTTCATACTAGTCAAATTTTACAAGCAATTTCATTGCTACTTCATGATAAAGTTTTAATATTGGTTCTTTGCATTGGTATGATCTATTTACTTGATGAACGATAAGTTGGGAATCACCAAATATTCTGATATACTTTATACCCATAGCTATTGCTGCTTGAAGTCCTAATATTAAGGCTTCATATTCTGCATTATTGTTTGTGCATGGGAAATCGAGTTTGAATGATAATGGAATAGGTACCCCTTAGGTGTATGAAACATGATTCTTGCACCTTGTCCTTTTTTGCACTTAGAATCGTCAAAGAAGAGTGTGATATCCACATCCTCTTTAGGAATGACATCTTCCTCCTATTCAGTGATGATAAATATCGAGTCATCTAGGAGATCAACAATCAAAGGTTGATCACTAGGAAGTGGAGCTTTCGCAAGCTGATCAACTATTGCTTGATCTTTAATGGATTTTTGACTAATGAACTCAAGTTTAAAATTTGTTAGAAGCATTATCCATTTTGTAGTATGGGTGTTGTTGTAAGTGTGAGTCATCATGTAACACAAGGGTTTTCATGAGCTATGACATAAGTGGTGTGACTTAGCATGTAATATCTGAGTTTCTTAGTGGTAAAAACCACTATTAGGTACAATTTTTCCACATAAGCGTATCTAGTTTCATAGCTTACTAGTGTTTGACTAATGTAATAGACTGCTTGCTCTCGATTGTTTTCATTTTTTTGTGCAAGCATTGTCCCTAATGCAAAGTCTGTTGCTAAAAAATAAATATGGAAGGGGACCCTGGGCAAGGTGGAGTTAAGATTGGTGGAGAAGCCAAGTATTGCTTGATGTCATCAAAAGCTTTTTGACATTATTTTGTCCATGAAAATGTCACCCCCTTTTGTAGTAGGTGATTGAAAGGCCTGCATTTATAAAAAAGTTGTGCAATGAAACCATGGATCGATTGGATATTTCCTTGTAAACTACGCAACTCTTTCAAGTTTTTTGGGGAGGCATCTCCATAATGGCCTTGACCTTATTTGGGTCCACTTAAATGCCTCTCTTGGAGACAATGAATCCTAGTAGTTTGCACGAGGTGACACCGAAGACATATTTCTTGTGATTCAACCTTACATTATGCTCTAAAAGTCAATCAATTTTTTTTTCCAAGACACCAATGTGCTCTTATCTAAAACGAAAAAATATCAGCACTGTTGTGGCTGATCCACAACACACCCCAAAATTGGGGACCCACCTTTTTTGCATGCTTTCAAAGAAGACCGCAGTGGCCCAGATGCTAAAAAATCAAAGGAAGAGCAAAATATAGCAAGAAAAAGAAAGTGTCATGATATCGCAACATGTTGCTCCGTCACGACCAGAAATGAAAAGTTGTCGCGATATCGCTACATGTTGCTCCGTCGCGGCCGAAAATGAAAAGTTGTCACGATTTCGTGACATGTTGCTCCGTCACGACTAGAAATGAAAAGTTGTCGTGATTTCGCGACATGTTGCTCCGTCGCGGCTAGAAATGGAAAGTTGTCGCGATTTCGCGACATGTCACGTTTTCGTGGCTAAGAGCAGTAGAATGCATCGTGAAGAGAAAATGTTGCGATATCGCGACGTGTTGTGAAATCGCGGTGCAAGACAAAGAACCAAATTAAAGACTCAAAATGTCGTGATATCACGACATGTCGTGAAATCGCGGTTCATATAGGAGAGAGAAAGACAAAATGAAAATGTCGCGATATCGCGACTTGTCATGAAATCGCGGTCGAAGGCAGCAAGAGAAGAGTCAATGCAGAAGTTGTCACGATATCGCGACATGTCGCGTTTTCGCGACCTAAAGCAGCCAAAATGAACGTAGAGGAAAATCGTCGCGATATCGCGACAGGTCACGTTTTCGCGGCTCCAAGCAGTGAGATGATACGAAAGGAAAATATCGTGACATGTCGCGTTTTCGCGACCAAGTACAGCGAGAGCAGTTTGAAAGAGAAAAGCGTCGTGATTTCACGACAGAAAGTAGCGAGACAGTCCGAAAGAGAAAAGCGTCACAATTTCGCGACAGAAAGTAGCGAGACAGCCCGAAAGAGAAAAGCATCACGATTTCGCGATAGAAAGCAGCGAGAGCAGTCCGAAAGAGAAAAGCATCATGATTTCGTGACAGAAAGCAGCGAGACAGCCCGAAAGAGAAAAGCATCACGATTTCATGACAGAAAGCAGCAAGACAGCCCGAAAGAGAAAAGCATCACGATTTTGCGACAGAAAGCAACGAGACAGCCCGAAAGAGAAAAGCATCATGATTTCATGATAGAAAGCAACAAGATGGTACGAAATGAAAAATTGTTGCGATTTTGCGACATGTCGCGTTTTCGCGGCTGAGTGCAACAAAACATAGTGAAGGGGAAAAACGTCACGATTTCACGACAAGTTGCATCCATGCGGTCCGAAGCAGAAAAATGTCGCGATATCGTGACATGTATCATTTTCGCGATGCATGATGACAAACAAGGCTACTGACAGAAAAATGTCACGATATCGCGACATGTCTTGTTTTTGCGATATAGGTAGAGGGGCAAAGCTGCATACATAAAAATGTCGCGATATCGCGACATGCTATTTTTGGTCATGATTTACAGGGGGCCGTTATGAAACATGCAGAAAAGCACGAAACACGTGGCATAAAGGTGTAAGGGCTACATAAGCGTTACAAGTCACAGAGAAGATCAAGCGTATCGATGTCGAACATAAAGGCAAAAACAATGAAAAGGCAGGGAAGGTGAAACGAAGCAATCTGGGAGATGAAGCGAAGCGTCACAGGGTGAAATAGAGAGCATTGCCAGAAAGTATAAAAGCAGAAGCACAGATTGGTACAAGGGTCGAAAACCGCTACAAGCAAAGTTGTAGTGTCGAAGGCGAGAAGCTATTCTGGGCCTGCTTTGGAGTGTTTTTTCTTCCCCTTTTTATGGTTTTGAGAAAACTAGAGATTCTGTTATTGTAAAATGATCAATTTTTAATACAAAAAATTCAGAGAGTTGCACCTCATTGGCAAGAAAGAAGGAGTTATTTTTTGCATGCAGGATTAAATGTTTATCTTTCCCCTTTTCAAATTTCTAGGCTTATAGGTGAAGTTTAATGCAAGTTCTCTTGGTTGCTTCATGCGAATGTCTAAATCTGAAATCACAGTTAAAACCCCAGAGACCAGCACTTGACTTATCTAGATTGTGCATGTTTGCAGGTTCAATAGGTTAGGTTGCATGCATGGAAACCTCATTAGCTTCGGTTTTGTCAGAATAGGATTGCATCACCCTGAATGCATTTCATTTTTCTTTTTGCATTTTATTTTCATTTGTTCTGCACTTTATTTTCATTTACAGGCATTAAAATAAAAAATAAAAAACTAAAAATTCCAAAGTCTGAAAATAGAAAATTTCCATTTCAAGGCCAGAATTTCATTTTTCAGTTTTGTTTTTCATTCATGAGCAGATGATGATATTCCCTTCATAAAATTCCAATTTCATTGAAGGGGTTATGTTTTATGACATTTCATAAATTTCCATTTTTTTTTTTGCAGCGTGGTCATACGAAGATCAAATCACATTTGCTTTATTCGGGTTCAACGAACAATCATTACAGTTTCACAGTAAAATAAACCACAGTGCCCCTTGTTAATAGTTACTTGCAATCACTAAGGTGTTCCAAGCATTTTAATTGAATATCTTTATTCGAGATTATTGATACACATATACCAAATGCTAACATAGCGGAACCTTGGAGAAATTGTTTATTAAATTTCTTTGTAAGAGAGGATTTAGAACCCAAATCCTATCGGAGAGTGTGTTTTCACAATCGGGTGAAAATACCACTCAACAAGCACCAATAACAATAATGAAACAAAGCAAACAAGTTATGTGCAATGAAAGCAAGATCTCATATATTATTAAAATGAGGGAGCCTTGATCTCCACTTTATACATAAATGTGCCTCGAATCTGGGGTTACAAAGTAATATTTTCTTTGATACAATGATTTGCAATGGGAGGGGTAAAACCCTCGATCAAATAATGGTGGTGTCTTTGGATCTTCTTCACTCCAAACAAGGGTGAGTGGGATTATGTATCCCTATGGGGCCACTCCAAGCTGCAATAGCCATCAATAGAAGTATCTCCTACACCTGCATACAAATCACAACATGAAACAGATCAGTAGTGCATGTGAGGGCTCCACTGTATGAGGCCCTCTATAAAATAGATCTACAAACCCTAAGTGCAATATCGATGAAATGTAAAATGAATGTAGGAAAACATAAATGAGAACAAATAACAACCTTATCAATACCTGAGTCGCTAGATCTATGCTTCTACTAGTTTGATTTGATGATGCATAAACATCCATAAGTATCTGAGGGTTTGGCGAATGCAATGCGACAAGTGGCAAACACCCTACAATATTAGAGAATGGCTATGAACACCTTGAAACATTTTGAAAATACTCTAGAGCATTCAAGGAATGCCCTAGGGCATTTGTGGGCTATGGAGGATGCTTTGTGAAATCTAGATTTGGTTCATAGATGTCATAGAGGTCAAACGGTAGATACAATGATGGTTGGGGTTCGTGTGAATGTAAGGAGGAAATATGGTAACAAAATGCTAGGGCTCACGAGATGATGGATGATTGACCCTCATTCACAACAAGTGAATGATATTTTGATGATTACCCTTGATTCATCTAGTAGATCATCCACATAGTCTTCAATGATATTATGCATGTAATTATGGAAGATGTATGTCATGGCACAATGATAAGTGGCACCTACATTTCTAAGGCCAAATGGCATTACCTTGTAACAAAAAGTCCCCCAAGGTGCTATGAATGTTGTTTTGTGTTGGTCATCAGGATTGATTTAAATCTGGTTATATCCTAAAAAATCATCCATTAAAGATAGTATTTCATGGCTAGTGCAAGTGTCAACAAGAGTATCGATGTTTGGTAGAGAAAAGTCATCCTTAGGACGCGCTTTGTTAAGATCTCGAAAGTTAGTGCAAATGTGAATCGCCCCATTAGACTTACGAGTGGATACCATATTTGAAAGCCACTCAAGATAGTCAATGGGTTGAATGAAACCCACATCTAACAACTTTTGAAGTTCTTCTTTGACCATGAGGGTAATGGTAGGATGTAACTTTCTTAGTTTCTATTTGACCGACTTAGCATTCGGATGCAAGGTTAAGTTGTGGACCACCAAGTTAGGGTCAAGACCATGTATATATTTATAGGACCATGCAAATAAGACCATATTTATCTTGAGGAGATCTATGAATTGTTCCTATTCATAAATAGATAAAATTTTTCCAAGTTTCATAATTTATGGATTATTTAGATCTGTGCTTAGGTTCACATCTATAGTTTCTTCAATGGCCATGTGTGAACCTTCCTCAAGCTGATGGGGTGTTGGAATCAAATGAATATCATAAGTGATGTTGTCAAACTCTACTAGCACAGTCTCTTCCATTTATGCCTGGAAAATAGTCGGATCCAAGGGTGAAGGTGAAGAGAACAAAGGAATGTAAGTGGTATAAGCTCTTAACAATTCCTCAGAAATATGAATTCGGATAAGGATGGGGGTCATGAAATTTGTTCCATGTCGATGAGAATTATGCCAATAACAATCAGTTTTGTCAAATCGCATGGATTGCAGAGTGGTGTGAATAAGTCAATAAGATTCATGTTGACTTAGTGGGGAATGGTGGTTGTAATGTGGAGGATGGTTTTCCTTTGTGATTGGAGTCAACAAATGAACCTCAAGAACCTGGATAGCGACAAGCAACACGTATAAATGCAAATGACCGGGATATGCAAATGCAAAAATGTAATATTTACTTTTATTTTTTTTGTTATGTACATATGTTACATCAAGTTTTTACAAGGTGATAAATGAAGTGGAGGTGGTGGTTCACCAGTAGGTTCAGCTTGCTCCCTTGGAAGAATCAAACGGAAGATGGGTTTATGGATGGAAAATATTTTGAGATAGTACTCATCCTGTTCAATGAATGGAGTGATTGGGGTTGATTCTTCTTCATATTCATCCGAGGCTATGGACATGATGTTGTATTCTTCATATGATTCATCCTTAGAAGCATCGTTATCATTATCCTCTATTTCTTCAAGTTTTAGAGTAAAAATTTGAAAGGCTCATTCTAAAGAGAAAGAGGAAGGTTATGGACTATATCCTAGTTTGAAATGATCACGTTGTTCTCAATATTGAGGTTCGATGATATCATGCATACCCTATTCATGTCATCCTAGACCATATCCTTGCCATTTAACTTGAAGTATCGTGATGGAAAATCAGACATGTGCTCTATATTGGCAAGGAATGGATGCTTAGGTTCATCTAGGGGAAGTGGACTAGATGATGAATCAGCCCTCACATACAAAATTGATTCTATTTGGGATGAACCCATGTTGTACACCTCTTCGATGGATAGGGATGGGTCATGTGGGCAACCATAATAATGAATAGTTTCAATGTTGAATGGTGTGACTGTGACATCTTGAACCACATACTCGCCAATACTAGAACTAGCGAGGTGGACTGTAACTTGTGTGGATGATGATGTAGATGGAGTGGATGTGGAGATGTGGGGCTCAAAAGTGGCTTGTGGTTCGAATGAGGGGATATATATATATATATATATATATATATATATTGGAAAATATCTCATAATATGTCAACTCGACTTGTGAGACATTGGCTGGTGGAGATGAAGATGGGTTTGGTTGAGGAATTTTATGGATGGCTAGTGATTCCAATGTGGATGAAGTGGCATTGGGTACTTGTAAAGTAGGTTGTGTGGATGATGATGAATGAATTATGATTGGTGATGTGGCTAATGTGGAGGGGTGTCCCCCTTGTATGGGTATTAAAGGTGATGATTGGGTTCAACCACATGTACATGTTTTCGATTGTGATGAAGGTTGGGGTGTGGAAATAGAGGCCTATTATGGATCAGTGATGGGGAGTTCCTTTGGGATGGGTGCTTTGGATGAAGTATTGTGATGTGAAGTGGATGGTGAGGTTGATGGAGTTAAGAATAGGTGGATGGATGGAAGTGAGGATTCATACGGGTTGGATATGAAGTTGCAGTATTTGAATGGTTCAATGTTTGTAGGTATGCAATGTATTTATCCCTCATGTACATATTTCAAACATTGGTGTAGTATTGAGGGAACACATTCCATGTCACTTATCCAAGGGCATCCAAGGAGTACATTGTAGGCCATGGACCCTTCTATGATATGGAACATGGTGTGCAACATCTTGATCCCCACTTGTATGGGTAAGACCATAGTGCCAACTATAGAACAGAGAGCATCATTGAATGCTCGTAAGGTGATGGTGGATTTTGTGATGTGGGAAGGTGGAATATTAAGATGGTGGAGTGTTGAAGTGGTAATGATGTTGATTGATGAGCTAGTGTCAATTAGTACTCATTTAAAAGGCTTCTTATCAACCTGAGCCATGATGTGTAGTGGAGGATCTGGTGATTTTGATGATATTGATTTGATCTCAAAATCATAGAATGCAATAGAAGGCTTCATACGTGTTTGAATGCTCCCCATTAAATTATTAAAGGTATTAGAGTCTTGAGCTTGAAGTTCAATGGATTTCAAGATCTCCATCAATGCTTCACGATGTGGGGGAGATTTTTGTAAAGCTCGTAGATCGATAATTTAGCTAAAGCTATTTTGAGACTAGTCATCAACTAGCTGCTTAATGTGATAATAGGTCTTGGTGGATGACTTGGCAGATGAATGGGTTGAGATGGACGAGTTGGCAGGTGAGTTGGTCAGGATGAATTGACGGGAAGATGAATGGGTTGAGATGGATGGGCAGGCTATGAAGATACATTTGTTGGTGGTGCCACTGGAGGTTGAATTGCTTGAGGTTGTTCGTGTTGGTGATTTATGCTTCATTGATCCCAGGTTACTATGTGAATAACATCAAAAAAACCTTAGTATTATTGCACATGGTTGACTTGGTTGGGGGAAGTCATATTATTTGGTCCCGTTATTGTTTGTTGTGTTTCCTCGTGATGAGGAAGTGGTGTTTGGTATATACCAAGATTTTGATTTTGTTATTCTAAGGGACTATCCAAATTAATAGCCCCTAGGTATATCAAGTCTTGCACAATGTATTTAAATGAATAGTAGTTATTAATGTCATGCCCCTTCTATCTATGGAAAGGATAAAATAAATGCTCCTTATAACCCTTATTGTGTTTGGTCGGATCATCTGGTTTAACTTTAGGTAAAATGATAGCATTGGTATCATACAACCTGCATGTTGGTTCGACTTTTATACACACCCTGTGAAGAATGAGCATAAAATCTCGATAACACTTATAAGGGATAAATCCCACTCACTTTAGGATCTTGCTGGATATCCAGCAAGATGTGAGTTACAGAGTTGGGTCAAATGTCTATTCACTCTTTTTCGCTTTCGAAATAGTTTCAAGTGGACTGTCTGTTTACCTTACAACGGGTTCGACCTAGGTTCAGTATTGTTTTTCGGAGTTGATAGTTGTCTTGGTGGGCAATTGGATTTTGCAATTAATTGTTTGATCTAACTCTTTGTGTTTCAGCAGATTAAATGAGAAGACAAATTTTAAAGAAAATAAAAGGGTGGATCATTTAACGAGAAAAACCAGAGAGAGTAAGGTAGGGCAGAAAAGATAAGCTTATTTAACTTAGTTGCAAAATCAAAACACCAATCTCAGTTACACTGTTTAGCTTCGCAATAAGGCTCAATCAAAGAGGAAGGTGTCCAGATTTCTAAGACCACCTTCTACTAAGAGCATAAGACAAGAAAAAGATCTAGAGGAAAATCATAAAATAGAAAGGAAGTTTGTGTCAACTGATATCTCTCACCAGCAGCTTAGCTCGCGCAGTGAGGACAGAGCAATCAGAGACAAACCCTAACCTTAAATCTTCTAATTTTCCCTAGCATACATCAAATGGAATGAAGCCTAGTAATGCATCCGATCTTGGTATCATAGATTTACAACATAAAATAAATAAAACTTTTGCAGGATGAAAAACATGAGAAAATGTACTTATCGCAATTCGAGACAGATTAGGCTCCTGGCCACGCTATCCCAAAAAAAAATGTGACATCAACTCCAGGTCCAGAACAAAGCATTCTCACAAGATATTTTTGCATGAAATTGCTAAAATGGCTCTTATTCCAAGTTTTTCCCCCCTTATGTTTTGAGGTATACATTCATGTTTATAGAGGACTTGCATCTCTGCAGGATTTTAAATTATAAAACTGACTTTTCTTGGGAGTAATAAAATAAACACTGAAATGGGGGACAACCTGCCAATATTTGCCTCTTTTATAGTATTAAAATATAAAGCCCATAACATAAGTACTGGAAAAGAGGGGCAATCTGCAAAAATCTGTCTGTCTACAACATTTTAAAATATAAAGCGGACTTTCCTGGAACCCACAAGGATTTTAAATTATAAAACTGACTTTGGCTTCCGTTGTGTGCAACTGCCAGCTGGATTTCATAAATGGAGAAGGCATGATCTGATATTATTCTCATCCATCTATAACTGTAAGTAAAATATCTTCATTTTTCGGTCAATTGCCGACATATTTCATTAAATGGGCAGCTGCTTGGTCACCGTAAAGTCTCTTTGTGGCCAGATCTGTAAAATCTGGATGAACCAGCAATTCTCGGCATCTCAAATTTCCATCTGATGGCCTTCATTTAATTCGTGCTTATTTTGTCCTTTTTCGCCATTACTTCCGCTAGTACACAACTGCCAGCTCGCTTCCTGCAAAAGACAAACAAGGATTAGTATTTTAAAATCATTAAATTAAAACCCTAATGTTTATTACATGTCGGCTCTATTTATTTGACACGTGTCATGAAAACACGACGCTTCCTCAAGCCGCTTTTCCTTTTCTTTTCTCTGTCGTGAAACCGTGACATGTTGCAATTTTGTGACATGTCGTGAAATCGTGACGGTTCCCCGACTTGGCACTTTTTCTGCTTTGTGTCACGATTTCGCGACACCCTCTCCATCTTGGGCTCTGGAATTTCTGTCGTGTCGTGATTTCATGACATGGCCACCACTTATGCCTTTGTATTTCGACCGTGTCACTATTTCGCGACACGGCCAACCCTCAAGCCTTTGTCTTTCGACCCTGTCGCGATTTCGTGACACGGCCAACCCTCAAGCCTTAGTCTTTCGGCCTGTCGTGATTTGATGACGTCACGACGTCGCGATTTCGTGACACGGCCAACCCTCAAGCCTTTGTCTTTCGGTCGTGTCACGATTTCGCGACGTCGCGAAATCACGACGTCGCGATTTGCGACACGGCCAACCCTCAAACCTTAGTCTTTCGACCATGTCACGATTTCGTGATGTCATGATTTTGTGACACGACCAACCCTCAAGCCTTAGTCTTTCGGTCGTGTCGCGATTTCATGACATCACAAAATTGTGACGTCGTGATTTTGCGACACGGCCAACCCTCAAGCCTTAGTATTTCGGCCGTGTCGCGATTTCGTGACACGGCCAACCCTCAAGCCTTAGTCTTTCGGTCGTGTCACGATTTTGTGACACGGCCAACCCTCAAGCCTTAGTCTTTCGACCGTGTCGCGATTTTGCGACACGGCCAACCCTCAAGCCTTAGTCTTTCGACCGTGTCGTGATTTTGTGACGTCACAAAATTGTGACACGGCCAACCCTCAAGCCTTAGTCTTTCAACCGTGTCGCGATTTCGTGAACACGGCCACCCCCTTAAGCCTTAGTCTTTCGAGCATGTTGCGATTTCATGACCTGTGCGATATCGTGACGGTTTTGCCACTTGGCTTTCTCTTTCCTCTCTGAACCGCAATTTCATGACATGTGCGATATCGCGACAGTTTTGCTTTGATTGCTTCTTTCATCTTTGAAACGTGATTTTGTGACATGCTCGATATCGCTATATTTTCCACAAGCTTTGCTTTTACTCAAAATACGTCGTGATTTTGCGACAATTCTGGCTCCTGTTTTGGTCAACTGCTTTTGACCACGATATCACAACACGTCGCGATTTCACGACAATTTCCCACTTGGCTTTCTCTCTCCTCTTTGAACAGCGATTTCATGACATGCACGATATCGCGACATTTTCTTCAAGCCTTGCTCCTGACCAAAATGTGTCGCGATATCGCGACGTTTTTGAAAATGGAATGTGTCGCGATATCGCGGTGTTTCCAAAAATAGAATATGTTGCGAAATCGCGATGTTTCCGAAAATGAAATATGTTGCAAAATCGCGATGTTTCCAAAAATGGCATCTGCATTTTTTTACACATTAGTGAAGGATCTCCCTTGCTCAGAAATGATTCTAACATTTGAAAGATGAATTTTAAATTGAAATCAAAGCCATATGCAAGCCTACTTGGATATTTTGATATATGCAAACTTGAAGAAGAAGGAGATAAGCAAAATTTGGACTTAAAACCTAAAAAACATCAAGAGGGTCCCTGCGGCAAAAATGAAAACTAAAAAGCTTCAAAGGATGGAATTTCATTTTTTTAGTGGGGGTGTGTTGCTTCTCAACAACTGCAGAAGATGGAGGTATATGATTTGGATAACGATGTGTAAGTGAGAGTATATCGAACAAATTGTTGACATTAACGGTTTTCCATAGTTGGCACTGTGTTGTGTAATTGTTGTGGGGGTGGAACCTCTTGATAAGACATTTATGGTTATTGCGTTGATGGTTGTGGTTGGTGATGACCTTGGGTTTGTTGAGTCATTTGTGGTTGACCCAAGACAACTTGATTGACTTGTACATATTTCAATTTTCCATTATAGTTTTCTTTGGATTGACCCTTGTTTTGCCATTATTTCTTTTTGGGTTTAATCTCACCCTCTTGAATCTTGATTTCTTTGATAACTCGGGCTTGGGCAAGAGCTTCATCAAATATTCTATATTTTTGTAATTACAACAAGAAGGAGATAGGTTTTAAACAACTCCTTGTGAACATTCGTGTTAATTATTCCATTGGAAGGGAGAATGACAACTTGGTGATGATTGCCCTCCAATGGTTTCCAAAGTTATAGACTAACTCTTCTTCAAATTGTCTAAGGTGATCAAGTTAGTTTTCTTGCAAACACTGATAGAGAACCTTTCTAAGAATTTATACACCAATTGTTCAAATCTGAAAACATTGTGAAGTGGCAGATGGTTGTACCATTCTAAGGCATCCCCCTAATGTATGAGGAAAAGTTCAGAGCATTAAGGTATCGTTCTATTGGATTTTGAAACATGAATGAATGAATGCACTAATATGCTCCTTAGGATCCTCAACCCCTTTGAATTTATCAAAATTTGATAATGTAAAGTTTTTTGGATAAGGCAATGAAGGCACCAAAGAATGAATGGGTTGATTAATCAACTATCTCAATGTAGGTTTTTGGTACATCATACCAGGCATTTGCATAATTAACTTATTAATATATTGTTGTAAAGCTTGGATATTAGGGTCTTCCATTTGTGTGTGGAAGCCCTAGTTTGTTTTATGGGTGTATGGAGGTGGTGTGTGTTGGGTGATGAGTTATTCGAATAAAATTTGGTTTTTATTGGCCAATGGATTGATGTGTATATGGTGATGTTGAATTTTTTAATGGAGTGACTGTTGTTGATGAAGTGGGGATGAAGTTTGGGGTATTTGAGCATGTTGGGAAGTGGTATTTTTGTGGTTGAATGGAGGCATGGGTATAGTGACCTTAGAATATCGTGATATCCAAGATGGATCAGGTGTGAAAAATATGTTTTGGTTGAAAATAGATTGAGGTTTAAAATCTACCACCTGCAATTGCTATTGTGGGCAAGAAGGGACATCTTGGTGCCCAATAAGCAGTTGATTAAGATGTTGCCATGTTTGTTGTATGGCAATTTCAGATGCAGATTATGTGTTTGTGCTAGAAATAGATGCAGGTATGGTGTGAGTGTTGGTAATGTTGGTTGAGGTCAATGGAGGGAAAGGAGTCACAACTAAATGAGGTATGGTAGATGAGATGGTGTATGGAATCTACTAAGCAACATTAACTTGTGCTTCGTAGAGTGGGTTGGAGTGGGTAGTGATATATGTAAGCGAAATATAGGTGCTTTGGCTAAATGGTTGTGGAGAAATTTGGTGTGGGAGGGTAGATGTGGTCTGAAAAAGAGGGTTGGTGAGGAATTGGTTAAAAGTGTTGGGGTATGAGTGAGAAATTTCCTTTTGAGAAGAAGGAACATGTATGGATGGGATCTTAAGTGGTTCTAGAACCAGATTAGTGGGTCTTAAATAGGTTATGAGTTTATCAGAATCTATGTAAGTAATGCGACGATCGATTGGTGTGGATGGTTCATTTTTTGGAATGGTAGTGTGGATAGCCCTTTGTATCACATCTACATTCAAAGTGAATATTGTGTGAGAAGGTCCAATAGAAAAGCAAAAATAGCTTGTATGTGTCATGTTGGTCAGGTTATCCACGAAAGTGGCTGGGAAAGGAGTGGAGCACTCCATGGGTGAATTTGGTTGGCTGGTAGGTACCTGAATCATGACTTTGGCTTGATTTTGGGTCAATACCATAAGCTATAAGTAGGATAGGGTAACGAATGTGCAAGATGCATGTGTGAAAAGTGTAATCACAATGGAAAACACACAAATCAAGCAAACAAATGTATCCTATCTTTGCAATAATTTTTTTTATGTTTTTGTGTGTATGATGTGAAGACTCCTTAAGCTTAAAACAACTATGTAGGGTGAATGATGAAATGCAACTAAAAGGGTATGTTTGAACCCACACTTTTGATGGAGAATGAATTACGAATGGCTTAAAAATGGTTTTCTAACGAGGCTTAAGGTAAAACCTAAGGAATCAAAACTATCCTCGAGGGAGGATGCATTGTATGAGTCCTGCTACTTACCTAATACCTAGGGAAAGGCCCCATAGGCTTTCACTTCACACTCGAGCATGCTTGGAAAAAAATGATAGTTGCATTCCACTAATTATTTCACCTCGTGGTAAAAGGGCACTACTAATCCTTCCTACCCTGGGTGCACCCAAGAGTAGGGGACCTTCTGGTGATGAAATCTAGAACATCACTTGTATGGGCTACTACGGTCTCTAGGGAGTGAGCCAACGGATAGAGATGAAGTCCACCGTAACTGGTCTCAATCAACTATCAGTGATGAAATCCAACTCGATGATGTTAAAAGTGGAACGTGCAATGTGTATGATTCCTTTTAAGTTTTTGTTCTTTATGGTGTTTTCTTGAAAAATATAAGAAAAACTTAGCCTAAATGCAACTAATATGCTTTTCAATTTTTTTCCTAAAGCATAAGAAAAATATATACACAACACACAAGGTAGAAGGCAAAACACCATAAATAACAAAAAAACTTGAACCAAATGCAGTGAGTGTATTTCAAATAAACCTTAAACTATTTCTAACATATAAATTTAGAAACAACATAAAATAAATCTGAAAGCCCTAATGCAACTAAAAATGGATTTATAAGTGCATATCTACCCCTATATGTAGTCTATATGACAAATGAATTGCTACTCTAAAATGCACTTCCTTTTTTTTATTGATTTATTGTAAAGAAAAATACCTACGAATGCCTAACAATGCATGATGTATTGCTTTTTACACATAAAAATAAATATTTATTTTTCCTTTTCTATTTTAAAAAGCAAAATGTAAATGGGGTTTAAACGCAACTTACCAGGAAGCCTACGTATTATTTTCTTAACTCCACAAACGTAGTACAAAATATCTTAGATACTCTATCGAATCTCACAGATACTCTACAAAATATCATAGATACTTTATGGCATCTCCCAAACACACTATGGTGTCCCTCGAATGCGATGTGGCATCTCCACAAGCACAGATCAAATACCCAAAGCTTCCAAAAACCTTAGTTATGAATTTTGCAATTTTCACGCAGTCGAGTCTCTGGAAAATTACAATAAAAATAGAAAATGCAGATCAATAACACAAGATTGACAAGGCAAATCAAAATACAAAACCCTTTGGGGGTCCCACCATGATCACCATTTTGTAAAGCGAATAAAGATCAACACCAATAATAGTAATGAAGCAAAGCAAACAAGTTATGTGCAATGAAAGAAAATTCTCGTATATTATTAAATGAGGGAGCCTTGATCTCCACTTTATACATAAATGTGTCCCGAATCTACATTTACAAAGTACTATTTACTTTGATACAATGATTTACAATGGGAGGGGTAAAACCCTCGATCAAAAAATGGTGGTGTCTTCGGATCTTCTTCGCTCCAAACAAGGGTGAGTGGGCTTGTGTATCCCTACGGGGCCACTCCAAGCTGCAACAATCATCAATAGAAGAAGTATCTCCTACACCTAAATACAAATCACAATACAAAACATATTAGTAGTACATGCGAGGGCTCCACTGTGTGAGACCCTCTATAAAATAGATCTATAAACTCTAAGTGCAGTATTGATGAAATGTAAACTGAATGCAGGAAAATGTAAGTGAGAACAAATAACAACCTTGTCAATACCTAATTTATTGGATCTACACTTCTATTGGTTCAATCTGATGATGCATGAACGCCTGTCAGCATTCGAGGATTTGGAGAATGCAATACGAAAAGCGATAAATGCCCTACAACATTTAGGGATGGTTGTGGATACCTTACAACATTATAAAAATTCTCTAGAGCATTTAGGGAACACCCTAGGGTGTTTGTGGGCTATGGAGGATGCTCTATGGAATCCTAATCTAGTTCACAAATGTCATGGATGTTGAACGACAAATATGATCGTAGTTGGGGTTTGTGAGAATGAAAGGAGGGAATGTGGTAATAGAATGTTAGGGCTCACAAGATGATGGATGATCGACCTTCATTCACAACAAGTGAATGATCTTTTGATGATTACCCTTGATTCATGTTAGGGTTTTGAAAACACCAACGGGAGGTCGAGATTAAAACATGATGAAGGGTTGTGATTGTGATTTGATAAGTGACATGGATCATGTTAAATGAGTGGCCAAGATTAATATGTGATGGACGATTGAAATTTATTCATATATAAAAATAAATGATGAATGGCTATTATTTGATGATGAGTGGATGACAAGTGGCTAGTATTTGATGTCTACAAAAGGATATGGTGTCAATGATTGGCTATTGTTGTATCCCTCAAATGTTAATTTTATTAACATTTATTATTAACTAACAAAAAGACAAGTCAATGCTAAAACATCATATTCAAGAAGTGTGTTGTACTGTCTTGAAAAGATTTATGTGTCATTGGGTGCACTACGTCAACTAATCATTTGGAAGGTACATTACTCAAAGTTAGTTGGTTAGCATTAGTAATATATTTGTGGTACTATAATAATATTTTCATTGGTGGAACAAGCATTAGGAAGTGAAGATGTATGTTTGTTCCTATGCTTCTTGCAACACTATCAAATCAACAAATAGGAAGCTCGAACTATAATTCTTTTTACAAGTTCCTTCTAGACCTTAGGAATTTATTAAAATGGATTTATCTCACTACTATTGACCACTAGGTGCTAGCATGATTGCATCTTTGTGATCATGGGAAGATTTGGTAACATGATTATCATGGCACCTTGCAACAAGAGCATTGATGCTTTAGATAGGAATAATAGGTTTTTTAACAACTTTTGTAACCATCTTAAAGACTTCTTAGACACCAAGATCTAGCATTGCACTACATCTCATCCATAGACATGTGGGAAAATAGATATGATTAACAGGATGTTAGTGCATTTACTTAATATGTATAATCATAATCACCCATATACATGGAATGAGAGTTTTCCATGTATTCATCATTTTTACAATAGGGTTACAAAGGTCATAACTCATTTCAAGAATGCTTGGGATTTTAGCCAAATGCCTTAATGAAAATCACCTTTTATATATCGATTTATGCCATGATGTTTGCTCAAGCCAAAGAGGTATAAAAGGTTGAAAAGTTCCTATAATATCTACAAAATATTTAGACTCAACTTCGATAAGTCCTACAATGATCAAAATTTATTTGGATCCATCTAAAGGAATATTTATTTGGCCCACAATTGATAATAAAATTATTGTAGTATGATCCTTATTCCATTCAACACCAAGCAAGTAATAATGCTTTTGTTTTTCATTTGGGGATACATTTAGTATTTCATGCAAAACTCCTCAAGTCATAAAGCTAATGGTGGTACATCTAATAGATTTGAATCGAGTACAATTGAAACCTATGACAACAAATTAGATGATTGAAATGAACACATAACTTATTTAGGGTTGTAAAAGAGGGATAATTTATAGCATAAGTAAAGTGGTACATGATTGAACAAGTCAAACACCATTTTTCACAATTGAGGGATGATGTAATAGGCACCATTGCTTTCCAAGGGGGGTAAATTATTTGAGCAAAGCAAGGATTCATCAAATACCCAAGAAGCATGATGCCAACACCAACATAACTTCTAAATTATAGTGTTTGACTAGAATTTTCACTAGACAACCTAGCGCCAAGTCTCTATTTGGCATTATGACCTCTTTGGTACTTAATCAATTGGTGCCAACATGCAAAATATGACAAAAATTTATGTGTTAACCTCACATGTCATCATACAACCATAGAGAAAGAGAGAACTCAATAACACGTTATGTTTAACATATCTCTACAATGAGCTAGTTTAGACACCTATTTATCCTCAAACTAGAACCCAAAACAAAGGAATTTGAAGAGGCAATTTACAAATTGTTTTTTAAACTACTTATTGATTAGTTGGAATTTGAAATAGTTAATCTTCCAAATTATTTATAGCTTGTACAAATCTTGTGTATAGTCTAGTGCGTGAACTCCTTTCTATCTTATCAATATTTTTGAGTTCTCTCTTATCTTTTTCTTTTTCTTATTTTTCCCGTAAAACTTTCCTATGGGTTGTCTTTATCCTCTTAATAGAACATAATGCCCTACATCATACAACATCACACCTTTGTATTAAATATTTGTGTAGTTCTCACTATTTATAAACTTCTTATATTATAAAGTACATTTATATCATAAACTATTATGTTTATTGTTTTGTATGGTGCCTTTCTTCATCAATGCTGAGTGAAAGAACACCTTTTTGTTGTTGGATTTTGTACCTATTTACATAAATGAACTTAAGCAATCCATCCATACAAATCTTATATAAAAAGTATAAAAAGAACAAAAGAAAGAAAATTATAGTGGGAACCCATAGTCACCATAAATAAACACTATATTATCCATAGGTAAGGCTCATAATAGTATGATACAATACATGGAGTAGTGGGGGTGTTTATACCAATACCAAAATTCCAATTAGATAATTGAGTTTAACCTAAGCCAACAAAACAAGAGGACTTAAGGGCAATCACAAGTTATAAGGTGGGTTTAACCATAACAAGTTCAATTATAACCCATAGGGCTTACATAATAAAACAATCCAATAAATTAAATACAATTATACAATGATTTCCTATAGGCCTATACAAAATTGTATCATACAACGTTAATTTTAGACATAAGTTAGATTACACTTTTTTATAATATAAACTAAGAAACCAAGGAGAGAATACATTAGCAACAATAATATCTTTCCCCCATAATATTCTCTAATGGACCTCCACACTTGATGAAGGCTCGATTAGATCCCCCTTAACATCTAGAAATTTATCTCTACACAAGAATCTTCTTAGGCTAGATCATAGTCATCACTGCCACTATCAGATACTCTTGTACATATCCAAATAACATCTCCACTAAGACTCCATACAAGGAATAGAAGTCAAGAGTGCTTCTTCTATAAAATCACTGTAGTATTTTATAGTCGCATAAGGTAAGACTTGGAAATATAACTTTTCATTTTACAACATACATCTTGTTTGGAAACTTCAACTTACCCTTAGGTCACTTGATTTTCATCACCAAAAGAGGTTTTGCATGGACCTATTTATGAAAAAAGCCATTATAAATTTCCAAGAGTAATTGGACAAATAATAGAAGAAAGAATAGATAATGAAAGATTGGATCTTTATGAATAAGTTGAATCAACAACCCAAAGGAGGAAGAGGGATTGAATAAAGCACATTTTGAATCCTTTTCTTTATACCTCAAAAATACTCAAAAAAAATTGCACTATCACAAATCCAACTATATCTCCCATAAATATGGATTAAAGGTTCTTGTTGCATAGCATATGGTAAATTTACCCTTTCAAAATAGGATAATATAATTTTAAGACTATCTTCCATAATCTCGCCCCTAATATTTCAATAGGTCCATAAATTAACATCATAAATGTGAAGAGTTCAAAAATTCATGTGATTTATAAAAAGGATATAAAACACTTATGTATACAAGAGTGTGGTCTTTGGAATATTTTCCCAAAGAGCCCTAAATAATGAAAAATTAGATCCTCAAACCTTGTGAAAAACAACATTCAATCACATCTTGACACATGTTATTGCTCATTAATTGATGTCTACCACATATTTATGTCATCCATATGTCACTGAGCTATTGTGTTGTTTGTTATTATAATACTTTCTCAATTCCTATTAGTTGGAGGTATATAAATAAGTTAAAATTTGTATTATGTGGCATGTAGGGATGCCATGCCATCCACCATATTGACCATTTTTTTTGAAATGCCGAAATAGGGATCCAAACCTAGGTTTCCCACAAGTAAGGTGCCTTGTACTAGCCAAGACATTGAGGTGCTTGTTGTGCCTCCGTTTAGATAAAAAAAATCTATATCATCTTGATCAAAAGTAAACTTGTGGGTACCAAAACTCTAAAATAAATTATAATCAACGAGATTCAAACATGGGTTGGCTTAGTCACAAAGGCCTTTACCACTAGCATAACCAACTAGTCGAGGAGCACCATAGCGACAAGGTTGGTGATGCCTCTATATTTAAGCCAGGCTTCTCTATTATATTTCATACTTCATTATGATATATGATATTGCAGTTCTTGTTTAGCTTCCATTATCTTGTTACTGTTATTTCTAGTCTCTTGTTTTTTGGTTAATGTGGTGTATCTTTAATGCCTTGATCCTTGAGGCTTGTGGTTCGATGTTTGCATCTCGCCATCGTTCCTTTCACTAACCACTATTAAGAGAGACCCCATGGAAATCATAGATGATTTCAATACTTAATTCCACAAGACCTGGTATGGAATCCCATACAAGATCCACTCTCTTCTAGGTATGGCATATATTTCGTATTTGAAATCTATCAATTCAAAATTGCCATGAGGATTAAATATAGAGGAGGTAACTCTCTGCTAGCAGCTTATGGGATAACTATCCAACCTAAAAATGACCTTATTCAAATAGGAAGGCTAGCTCCCAAAACCCCTTTACATATATTCCCAAATATCCAACCACCTACAATTATCCAACCTATAAATTTCCAAGCAAATCCTGCCATAAACCCTGTAAAGGATACAACTCCTCTTCCTGCTTTGGATTAACACTCAAAAATCCTTACTCCTCTAATGAGCTTGATGAGATGAAGAACTTGCTTAGAACTATTTCTAATGAGGTCATAGCCCTTAGGAGATAGCAAAATATATAAAGGTTTTCATATCAAAATAATCAAAGACCTCCATTCCAACAAAATAGTTAAGGTTATAGACCCCCTCAAAATGGCTAGGGATATCAAGGTTCTCATTTCCAACCCAATAGGAATGCAAACCAACACCAAAATTAAAATTAGAAAACATAGCTTGTGTAGCTCTTGGTATAGCAAATTCCCCCTAACCCTGTTAGGGATATAATCCCTATGCAAAAAAATTATGTGGAAGACACTAATGCATGGTACTACACCTACTTAGACACCCATCCTCTCAACATTTATCCCAAATACGATCCTTAACAAACCATAGAAGTACCAAATGGAGTTGCACATGCTCAACCACTTACTACTTGCTAAGGGATGTATTCACAAATATAGAGCCAATCCCTTCATGTTTGAGCACAAAATACTCTTTTGGAAATAAGTTCCACATATCTCGAGTAGAATTTGATAACTTAGGATGAGGAAGAACTATATGCTATATCAAATGGAGCAATCACTTTAGCACTTGGAGAGCCAAAATTCCAATCTAAATACATAACAAGGGTCAAAAGGAAATCAATAGAGGAGCAAAGAAAAACTAATCAAGTGGGTCTTGACTCCTAAAACAAGCCATTTGATCTTAGATAAGGCATTTTCCCTACAACCATATCTAATTAGGATGTGCAAAACTTCCCAATGGCTTCCATGACTAATGTCCTTGAGGCTTGTAAGCAATTAGAGCTAATCCTTGGACAAGATAAAGTTTCCCATCCTATAGTAGAGAGTCCTAGACCTCAATGGATACTAAGCATCACTCAAAGAGTCTATTCTATAGGATCATTTAATGTAGTAGATCATCGAAAAAATTCCACTATAGCCATACCTCTCTAGGATGTCTTATCTATGCTTGAAAAAATGTAGTACTTAGAGTAAACTTTGAAAAGACAAGGTATTGGGTAAGCATAAGTCACTTGCAACCATTCAAGTATCTGACCTTGATGTACGTCGAGAAAAACCTATGCCATTTTATCTAACTCTATTCTATGGTGACAAATTAATTCATAATTGTACGATAGATTCTGGGTCAAGTACTTTAGTTATGTCTAGAAGGGCAGATGCATTAGGTCTAGTATATGACCTATTAATAAAAGGGTAGTTCAGTTGGATGGAAATCTTGTTTAAACCTTTAAAATGATAAAAAGTTTCCCCCTTACACTATATGCTTATCCAAAACTCATAGTTTCTTAGAATATAATAGTGAGTGAACTCCCAAACTCCTTTGCTATCTATTTATCAAGAGATTTCACTGCTAAAATAAGAGACTATTTATCTTTGGACTGGAAACACATGTTACTAAGAACTTAGTAAGGAACTAAAATAAATATCTCATCAGAATCTCTCCATATCCATCATGTTGAACATGTGCCTTCAATCAAGTTGGACAATATTTAGATCTTCATTACAGAGGAAAGGTAGTTTGGGTCAAACTTATCTATTGATGAAGTCCATTCTTCTTTTTTTTTATGATTATATGGGCCAATGGGAAGCTAAAATTTGGGATTTTGATCCTTATGAATTTTTTGAACAAATATGTATGGGTGCTTATTTTATTTGAGAATAAACCCTTTATATTTGAGATCATGAAAGCCTATGAAGACCTAAATGGCATGTGGAGACTATAATTTGATGGTGCCAAGAGAAAAATGGGAGCCAATGCCAATGTTTGTATGGTTTCACCAAGAGGGAAAAAATATTGTAGTCCTACTAATTGCAATTCAATTGCTCAAACAATGTTGTTGAGTATGGAGCCTTGGTGCTTGGCCTCCAATTTGTGGAAAAGAAAGGTGTCAAGTTATTACAAATTTTTGGAAATATTGAGTTGGTGATTAAATATGTGAGATCTCAATGCTTAGCTAAGAATAAACTAATGAGATCTTATAAATATAGGGTTTGGGATTTGATTGAAGTTTTTGATGTAATAAACTTTAAAGTCATCCTAAGATCCTGAAATGTAGATGCTGACCGAATGGTAGTCATAGGATCATAGTTTGATCCTATGAATGATCTAATGCAAAATAACATGATGTGAGATTAGTGGTAAGACTAGAAATTCTAGACAATGAGGTACATTGGCAAGTATTTGATAGTGATGAACACATTGTACATGTAACACCCCTCCTTGGTAGAAATTTTAAGGAAAATAAACTATGTTTTGGATATAATTATGTAATGGCATAGTTTATTTCTTGATGATTAAATAATAGAATGATTGCTTTCTTTAAAACTTGGAATATGGTACTGCTAATGTATTTGTGGGTGTAGGATCAGGTACCTTCTCCATGGTGGGGCTATGAGAAAACCACCTACCATGAAGGATACCTAGGAAAATGATGATGATGGCTTGCTCATAAAACAACTTAGGGTAACAAGAAAAATTACTCTTCATGTAGATGCATTGCATTTGTTTGTTTTCCATAATTCACACCCTTGGACCAAGAAGTTGCTTGCAATGAGCCTCCTTAAAATTGGTTGACGATAGCATTAGTCTATCTTAAAGGAGATCACCCATTTAAGGATAAAACAATGGTGTGGAGATTTGATGGGTGCATATTTATGTTTGGTTGTATTATTCTTAATATTTGCTATGCTTTGTTTACCTTCCTTTGATTATGATTGTATTTGTTTGCTTGTAAGTTAGATTTAATGCTTTAGATTAAATAAAGTATTTGATAACTCAATAGTTTAATATTAATTTAATAAAAACCAATTTATTGATTGGTTTATTAAAGCGATTTATTATTGTATATCGAATATTTTGTATTTTGAGTGTGAGTGTAGCTCATTAAAGAGGCACGATACCCTAATGGTGACTAGGGTGGTAAATTTTCTTTATGTTAATGCCTTCTTGGGTGTTACAAGGTAGCCTCATCCATGCATGACTTAGTTTTTCCCCCTACTTTGCTTATTAAGAAGATTGACAAGCAGATTTTAGGGTCTAGGATGGAAGGAAGGGAAACTCGATAGTGGAAGAGTGGAAGATCAAGAGGAGCGCTATGTTCTAGTGGAGAATCGAAGGTAAGCTTAAGGAGTCCATACATTATTTTATGAGGTTGGTAACTCTGTTGTTTGCTTTCATCTTCGTTACTACTCTTACTTGGTTGTTTAGCTATGTATGGGTGGTATTTGCGTTCATTGTTGGTTGTACCTCTTTTTGTGCACTACTTTGTTGCTTTTGACACCTTATGGTACCGTTGGTTTTTCCTCCATTGTGTGAGTGCCTTATGTTAGTTGTAGGTTGTAAAGTTCTCTTGTGGTGACCCTTCTATGAGAATTTCCTTCTTGGGAACTATCTTGTACGTCAGCTTGCTATCAGGGCTTGCATACCCGATAAGGTCTTCTATTATTGCATAGGATGCCACCTATGTGTTTGGTAGCCTTTAATGTTCATCTTCGTTCTGTTCTCTTGAGTTTGATGCTATCCTTTGCTTGATTGATTGAGGGAGTGTTGAGTGGTTTTTGAGTGGAGTTCATGTTCGGGTTGGTTCATCTTTGAGCTCATTGTGTGTTATGGAAAACTAGTGCTTTTCTTCCCTGTGTGGGTTTGTGGCTATAAGCTAGGCCTTGTATGTCACTTCATGCATGGTTGTGCATTGATTTCCTTCACCTTTTCATTGTAGACTAGTCTGTCTTTGTGCTTCATTGTTAAGTGTTAGGTTTTGTGCACTTCATTTTAGAGTTTTGGCTTTGATTTAGTTTTAACGTGTTAGCGTTGTCTTTCCCTTGGTTTTATTGCATGTTTATTTGAAGTTCTTTGTTGCAACGTGCTTTGTATATTGGAGTTTTATGTTCCTTTATGAGTTTTTTTTATTGAAAGGAACCCTTGGAATTAAATTAAATTGGTTATAGTGATTCTTGAGATTCATGTGGATTAAAGAATCACCATAATGAGAAGTATGGGCTTCTCATGCTTTATTATATTTTGTTTAAATGTTATAATTCCTAAGATTCATGTGGGTTAAGGAATCACTATAATGAGAAGTATGGGCTTCTCATGTTTGTATATGTTTTGTTTAAATAATTATGTAAGTTGAAGTTATTTATAGTGATTCTTGAGATCCATGTGGGTTAAGGGATCACTATAAAGAGAAGTATGGGCTTCTCATGCTTGGTTATGTTTTGTGTAAATGCTTTTGTAAAAGGATTTATTTATATTGATTCCTGAGATCTATGTGGATTAAGGATCAATATAAAGAGAAGTATGGGCTTCTCTTGTTTGATGTGAGTTGTTTATTTTGGCTTGTAAGAAGGAATTTATTTATAATGCATCTTGAGATCTATGTGGATTAAGGATCATTATAAAGAGAAGTATGGGCTTCTCCAAGTTTTGTTATGAGATGTTTTATTATTGTTATTTGAAATAATGTTGGGATCATTTATGAGAGATGTGGAAGTTCTTTTCTTTTTATCTTGCTTGTGCATGGTTGATGCATATTAGAAAAAATAAATTATTTTAGTAGCATTGCATTTAAAGTTGTTCTAATCCCTAAGTAAGCTTCATTTCTTTTCACCAAAGAAGTTGGCGAAGACTTAGTTGGCTAGAGTTTTTGAAAGTTGTTTATAAGCCTTAAAAAAAAGAGATATTATTGTAAATAAGCAAAGGCTTGTTTTGCTTGAAAGCATTGTAATCTTGACTCTTGTTTTCCAAAAGATGTTTTATGATGTTCTTTTAATGAAAAGAAGAGATGCCTTAATATTGTTCAATGTTGATTTGAATGTGATGGTTGATTAGGTTAAGTTAAACCTTGAATAATGGTTTTGCAATATAATATTATATTGGTTAATGGCAACTTGGAGTTGAAGTTCCATGCTTTCTGATTAATCTCTTGAGTTAGTTGGTTTATATTTATTTATTTTGTAAGGTATACTTCTGTTAGTGTTAGGTTATATTTTAATTGATGTAAATGTTAGCTTTGGAAGCTTAATACTTAAGATAAAATTCACCAAAAGATCAATAATAAAGTTGAAATATGATATATATGATAATGGTAATATTCTAGAAGTTTAAAACTCATAAATAACTTCAACAATCACTCATAAAATTACCATTAACAAATACTCACGAAAATGGTACAATAGCTCTGAAAGTATCAAGTCCTATCCTATCATGTCGCATCACTTTATATATACACATACATGTTGAGTGGTATTTTCACCCAATTGTGAAAGTACACTCTTCCTTAGGATTTGGGTTCCAAATCCTTTCTTGCAAAGAAGTTAAACAAACAACTTCTCCAAGGTCTCCGCTATATTAGCATTTGCATATGTGTATTAGTAATCTCAAAATAAATATATTCAATTTAAATGCTTGGAACACCTTAGTGATTGCAAGTAACTGTAAACAAGGGGCAATGTTGATTTATTTTAACATGAAACTTTAGTGATTGTTCATTGAACCAAAATAAAGAAAATGTGAGTTGGCCCTCATATGACCACGATGTAGTGCTCAAATTACCCCTCTTTTGTAAAATCAGAATTTTTATGAAGGGAGGGCAATTTTAGGCTCCAAAAATGGAAATTTGTGAAATACCATAAAACATAACTCCTTCGATGAAATTGAAAATTTCATGAAGGGAATGTCATCATAGGCTCATGAATGAAACATGAAACTGAAAAAATGAAATTCGGCCCAAAAATGGAAATTTTCTATTTTCGGATTTTTCAAGATCTGTAATAAAACAACAACTTCGATGAATTTTTAAAAATACTAAACAAATACAAAAATGAAATTTCAAAGTGCGCATTGGAAGTATGAAGTATAGCCTACGTAATGGTGAAATATTTTTTGGATTTTGACATTTTTTAAATGTTTATTTTAATGCCTGAAAATTTAAAAAAAAGTTAAAATTTCTGGAAAAATAAAATGCAGAAAAAGTTGAGAGAAAATGCAGAAAACTGAAAATAAAATGTATTCAGTGTGATGCTATCCTATTATGACAAAACCAAAGATGTGAGTTTTCATGCATGCAACCTAACCTATTGGACTTGCAAAACAAGAACAATCCGGATAAGCTAAGTGATGGCTCCTAGGGTCTTAAATGAGGTTTTTAGATTTAAACATTTGCATGAAGCAACCAAGAAAAATTGCATAAACTCCATTTACAAGCCTAAAATCTGAAAAGGGGAAAAAATAGACATTTAATCTTGCATGCAGAAAATGACTCCTTTCTTGTCCATAAGATGCAACTTTCTGAAACTTTCTGTATTAAAAAATTGTCATTTTACAATAACAGAAATTTCTGGTTTTCCCAAACCAGTCCATGGAAGAAAAACAGCCCAAACAGGTCCAGAATGGCCCTCTTGCCTTCAAACCTGCAACTCTGCTTGCAGTAGTTTCCAACCCCTCAAAACATCCTTGCCTGGCGTATTTAAAATTTTTAGGAAGCTTTTCATTTCATTTTCCAATGGTTGTTCGTTTCATTTTCCAATGGTTGTTCGTTTCACCTTCCCTTGTGCATGCATGTGTTTTGGTTTCCAAAAAGGCTTTTCGTTTCTATTTTGTGGCCTTTCGTTTCATTTTATCCACATGGGCTTGCATCCATTTCCTTCCGTGTGTAACGACCATCTTAAATGATTTCAAATCATTAAATATTCCTTATGTAACGTTTTGTCTTATTCATTGGATTTTGTCCTTATGTCCACGTCACTATACAGTCTTCAGTTTCACTGTCCTGCCTGCCCCTTTTGAGTCACGAAAATGCAACATGGCGAGATATCGCGACACTTTTGCCTCCTTGCTCTCTTTTGTTGCTTTTAGCCGCGAGAATGCAACATGTCGCGATATCGCGACACTTTTGTTTCTCTGCTACCTGCCATTTTTGAGTCGCAAAAATGCAACATGTCGCGATATCATGACACTTTTTCTTTCCTGTTCTTTCTCTTCTCTTTGGCCGCGAAAATGCAACATGTCGCGATATTGTGACACTTTTTCTTTCTTGTTCTTTCTCTTCTCTTTTGGCCATGAAAATGCAACATGTCGCGATATCACGACACTTTTTCTCTTTTGGCCGCGACAATGCAACATGTTGCGATATCGCGACACTTTTTCTCTTTTGGCCGCGACAATGCAACATGTCGCGATATCGTGACACTTTTTCTCTTTTGGTCGCGACAATGCAACATGTCGTGATATCGCGACACTTTTTCTCTTTTGGTCGCGACAATGCAACATGTCGCGATATCGCGACACTTTTTCTCTTTTGGCCGCGACAATGCAACATGTCGCGATATCGCGACACTTTTTCTCTTTTGGCCGCGACAATGCAACATGTCGCGATATTTCGCTACACTTTTTCTCTTTTGGTCGCGACAATGCAACATGTCGCGATATCGCGACACTTTTTCTCTTTTGGCCGCGACAATGCAACATGTGATATCGCGACACTTTTTCCTCCTTGCTTTTTCTCTTTGCTTTGAACCACGAAAATGCAACATGTCGTGATATCGCGACATTTTTTCTCCTTGCGTTGTTTTGCTTTTTCTTTAATCTTTAGCATATGGGCCACTTCGGTCTTCTTGGAAAATATGCAAAAAGGTGGGTCCCCAATTTTGGGGTACGTTGTGGAGCAGCCACAACAATACACTACATATATAACGTAATGTGACTCTTCATATGGAGCACTCTTGGACTTCACTCTTCTAGATACTCTTCCACTTCCTATTCTAAGGATACATGTGTACATGGACAACTATGCACATTTACAATACCAAAATATTTTGCACACTTTAATAATATGTGTGCACTTATTACATTGCATAAAGTAAATCATAACTTCTAATCTATAATACTCTTCCTAATGTAAGGATGTACCCAAGGTGGTACATTAGCATGCACCAAATAATGTAATATATTCCAACACCCCTCTTTATTACATTATTTGGTTATTGAAGACTTTGGTCTTCAATATGATCTTCAACTTTTGTGTTTCAATGTATCTCTTTGAGGTCGATTCCTGAAATTCCATAAAACAATTCTTGTTTTACCCTTCTGATGAGACTTCTTCTATTCTTCTTTTTCTTTCTTTTCTTTTGTATCTTCTTTGATGATATATCTTATTTTTTCATCTAATTTATTTCCTGATTTCTATTCCTTTCTTGCTCTTGCACTGTTACTAAATATTCTCCTTCAATATGATGAGTTTGTAGATCATAATAATATTGACTTGGATTTGATAATTCTTCCTTAAAATAATCATATGAAGCATTTCTTTCAATATGAACCTTCCCTTGAAAGAGTTAAATACAATTAATGAAAGGTACATCATTAAACACTCTTATGTATTGAACACAATGGTGCCTGGAGATCCCAACAAGACTTAAAAAGTTTTTCATGAAGATATCCTATAAAGGTAGTAAATTTCCCTTCCTTAGCTTCTTTGAAAAATGAGTTTATTCTATCTTTTAGAACATTAAATATTTGAGCTCCATCAATATTGGGCATTAACCCATGTGAATAAAATCTGAATGCATGTAGTATTTATTCACTATCTTCATTAAATACCTTCTTCACTATTTCATCCATAGTTTTCTTGAATAAGGTTTCTTTGATAAATTGGTATTCTAAGTTTCCCTTTAATCTGAATCCCTTATTTCTCCCAAATTGTAAGCTAAAGATAATTTTGAATGCAGTTTTTAATTCTTCAAAATTTTTGAGATTGACTCCCTAATTTCAAAAATATAACTTCTAAATTTCTTAATCCAATGTTGGTGTTGAATACCTTATAACTCCAAACTTAGAAATTTAGAAATTCCATAAAAGAATATTTGCAAATTTTATAAACTTAATTTGATGTCGAAAACCTTATTACTCCAATCTAATTAAATTGCAAATATTTCTAATTGTTTTGTAAAAACAAATTACAAAACTTTAAATTTAATTCTTCAATTCCTTCAAACTAAATTTCAATGCTTCACAAAACTCTTAAATACCATTAATATTATTTTATAAGGTTTCAACTATTAACTCTTATCCCTCCAAAATGAGTAGTTCACTTTTACCCTTAGAAAATGAATATATATATATATATATATATATATATATATATATATATATATATATATATATATATATATATAATAAAATTGAATGAAATTGAAATATATATATATATATATATATATATATATATATATATATATATATATATATATATATATATATATTCCTTATTCCTCCTATGCTAAACATAAATAAAATTGAATGAAATTGAATTACCTCCAACTTTGAATATGGTAATTCCTCCTGGTCAATAATGGTTGACCGTCTTCTTATAGGCGCTCTTCCCACTTATGAAATCTTTGCCAAACCTTAGCTTACCTTGAATAAATATTCTCTTTCTCCTTTTTGATTGGCCAAGATAACTTTGGCTCTCACACAGGCGCTCTGCAATGTATTCTATCTTGGATTCTTTGACTCCTTACACTGCCAAGTGGTGCATTTCATCTTATTCCCACTCAAACCTTTAATTAATGCCTTCTCCAACACTTCTCTGCAAAACCTGCTTCAACTCTTCTATCTTTAATTTCTTAAATAATGTTTCAACTTTGAAATTGGAACTTGAAGTTCTTCAACTCTATTGACCTTCCATATTATATGTGCCACATGACACTTAGACTCTTCCAATACCCCGAGTTCATCTTCTGAAGCATGTATAATGTATCGTTGCCTGCGTAGATGATATTGTAATATCTTGAGCACTACTTACTAAGAATTATAACACCTTTTTTCAACCTAGGCCCTAATTTCACACTTATGATTGTCCTTTGCCTCTTCTAATATGTGTCCTTGCATGTAACGTATCCACCAACCTATAATTTGCCCTAATATCTAAACCTTTTATCTTCTCAATGTATTCACTTGCACTCCTACGTAGGAACGTATTCACTTGGGCTCCTTGGGTGAAAACTTGATGGTTTGCTTAATGCTTTTGGTGGTGGCTCTTCCTTAGATGGTGGTGATCCTTTCTACTTGGATGGTGGTAGCTCTCCTTTACTATGGTGGCACTTCATTGTATGGTGGTGGCTCTCCCTTGGATAATGATACCTCTTCTTTACTATGATGGTGCTTTGTTGTATAGAAGTGACTCTCCTATGGATAAAAATAGTTCTTCCTTAAGCAATATCAGTGCTCTTTACTCCAAAAAGATCCTCTTATCTTCCCCTTTTGGATCATGGTTACCTAGTGTCTTTAGACACTGAAAGACCTACTTTATTTTTAATCCTTTGCTTGGTCTTTAACTTCCCCAAACTAATGCTTTTGATTTACTTCCTTTCACTTTAATAAATCTGCATTCTTATGAGCTATAAAACAACATTCACTAACAATGTTATGCTCTTCTTATTTATCCTTTCTAAATATCTTAGATTCTTGTTTTTTTAATCTTGTATATTTTAAGATGTAAATACTATTAACACCTTTGTTTAAAGACTCCTTTTAACTTGGTCCCAGGTCCCTGATCTTTTCTAGTTTCCCTGGAACCTCCTTTTCCCATCCTTTTTGGCTAGAAAGGTGTTGCAGACGATCTCCTTTGGGGTGGGAGATCACTGTTCCATTGTTCTGCCCCTTTCCTTACCCTTCAGTGGGAAAACCTGTGTTCCACCTTTGCTCCATTGTCCTGCCTTTTCCTCTGGTGTCAGGGTTCTGGGTTGGGTTTAGGTTTTTCTTCCTGGGACTCTTCCTGGGTTTTCTCAGGTTGTTTTTGGAAGTCTTCTTCACATTTGCTCATTGAGGATCTTCAGTGGTGAATGGCTGGGTCTAAGGAATTCTGGCTTCTTGAGCAGTTTTGCACAATATCCTTTTGGTTAGAGGAGAGACCACGTGCTTGATACTGTGACTCTGCTCTTTGGATTTGAGGTGGTGGGTTTTGTAGTATTTTAGTTCCTTTCATGGCTTTGCAGCCTCTAGTCGTTTTGTTGTTGAATCCTTGTAGGTTCTCCTCCTTATTTTCTTGAAGCTGCTTTTGGTGGGTCTAAGGAATTTTGGCTTCTTGAGCAGTTTTGCACAACATCCTTTTGGGCTTGTGGGGTTGCCCATGTGCTTTCTACTATGACTCTGCTCTTTGGGTCTAAAGTGGTAGTTCCTACGGGTCTCAATTTTTTTTGTGGCCTCTAGGGGCCTCTGGTTTTATAGCTACTGATTCCTTAAGGGACTTCCTTTTATTTGTACCTGAAGCTATTGTTGAAGGTTGTATGGGATGTATGGCTACTATTTTTTGGTTTGAGCTCTAACGTCTGTAGTCATGCCTTTTTCTGCTTCCTTCTTAGTGAATTCATGTGGTACTCTTTCGTCCTTTCCTTCAGAAGTGCTATTATGCTACTGCTACTTCTTTTGCTGAGTAGATGTTCTTGAAGGCTTCCTTTTTGCATAAGGACCCTATGGCCTAGGGTGTTCCTTTTGCTATTGCACCACTTTAGTACCATCTTCAGGCTATTATTCCATTTTGCTTCATTTCGAGCTCCCCTACGTGGGATGTTGGTTTTCTACAGAGCTTTGTTTCCCAAGGGTGGTTTCTAGTTTTCCCGCCCTTGGGATGTTTCAAATTTTAAATCCTTGGCTCTGTTTTCTTTTCCTGCCCATGGGAAAGTTTCAAAAGGATTTTCGTGGTTAGGACAGTTTGGCGCTTTCTCCCAGCATTTTTCAACATCTTGTGTTTCAAATTTGGGTTTCTGGCGGGCTTTTCCTTCCTGCCTATTTTTCCTTTGGCTCAAAGGAAGATGTCTTCCTCTGGCACAAAGGATTGCGTGTTCCTTATTTTGTTTCTTTGGGCTGACCTTGCCTAAATTTTTGTCCATCCTTGGACAAATTCCTTTTGTTTCATTTTGATGTTTCATGTTGTATTATGATCCTTTGTAATTAGGTTTTGGGATCCTTGACAAAAAATCCACTTTTAATATAACAAAAAAAAAAGACTCCTTTTAACTTCTATCTTCAGATTTCAAACAAGGCTAATATGGTGCTCTTAAATACTTGATGTAAAACTGATTTAAATGCTCAAACAATGAATTTATATTGCATCAATATTGCATATATTTATGGTCTCTTTTTGGCTAGTTCTTTTTGGTAATTTGATTCACCCTTATTGCAACCTCAAACTTGTAAGTTTTGCACCTCTATTCTCCTTCACTTTACTATTCCAAAACTTACCAAATTTTTAGCCCTACTTGCTGCTCAACTTCCAACTTGTTTTCTTCCCACTAACACTTCTCAAAACTGCCCCAAAATTCTCCAAACTTGCAACTCTCTATCTTCCTCCAATAATATCCCCAAAACCTAAATATATGGGTCCAAATATCCTCTAAATATGCTCCTTTAAAATCTATAGCTTACAACTATTAATATTGTCCAATGTTATCATAAAATTTTGCAACTTCGTAGTCAATTCCTCCTTTTTTTTGCTGTCCAAAACTTGTAAGGAAACACTCCAAATTATTGCCTTCTTTCAATGTATCTACCTCCTTCAATCTCTTGGTCAATGTCACTCCAAAATCTTCCCAAATCTTCTTCAAAATGTAGCTCACTACTTTCTACAATTTCTATCTTACAACCCCTTCAAATCCCACCTCAAAAATTTGCAAACTTCTCCTATCTAATCAACCTTAAAAAATATTATGGTTGTCCTTCAATTTTCCAAAATTATGGGCTTGTCAATATTATTTTCTCCCTCAATATTCTTGTCAAATTCTGAATTTAAATTTGATCCCCTTCACTATCTTCTTCCTCAAGAATTTGAATATCTTGAGGTCTTCAAAAACCTTCTCCAAAATTTGGCAAACTTCTTGCTAAAATATCCTTCCTCTTGGGCTTGTTTTTGTATGACAATAATTTTTCCAAACCTTCTTATCAGAAGCTTATCCTTTTTTGCAATATCCTATCATGAACCTTCTCCAAATCTCCTCCAATGGTCACTTCTTCAACTCTGCAAAGTTACTCCTCCTTGCTTGCAATCTCCTTTCTCAAGCTTTCTCTACAACTCCTCCAATAATCACTCCTTCCGTTCTGTAATAAGGCTTTCTTTAGCCTTCTTATTCTCCTCCAAATTCTCTTGAGATATCTTCTCCTTAGTTCTTCTAATTCTACAATTCCTCAGCTCTTCTCCTCAAAACTTCAATGAGACTTTTCCTTGGTCTCTTCAATCTTCCAACTATGGAAATTCTACAATGAAATCTCTTTCCTAGATCTCAAAAATTTGCTGCCTTTGAACTCTGCAATAGGACCTTCTATTAGTCCTTATCTACTTCCAACCTTCTATCTTCAATAGAAACCTCCTACGCGGGTCTCCTCAATATTCAATATGCAGTCTTCAATCTGCAATCTTCAATCTTCCAAATCTGAAAGTTCTTCAATATGACCACTTTCAAGTCTCTTCAACTTCTCCAACCTGTAGCCTTCAATATCTAGACTTTAATGAGATCTCCTCCTTGAGTCTCCTCAATATCCAATCTTCAATGTCTACTTTTTTACAATAAGAACCTTAGATAATAACAACCAAATACTTAAAAATATTTAGAATTCTAGAATGAATAAACTTCACTAGTTATTCTCAAAACTAGTGGAAAGAATTATGTGTTGATTCATAGTCTTCACGAGTTCTCCCTTAACCCTGTGGAAAGACTCTAGCCAATCTATAATTTGTAGTCTTCTTCAATCTACCAACTTCTCTAATAGGACCTCCTTCTATTCTGAATTTATTCTTGGAATAGGTAAATATTCAAACTTCTCTGGTTTTCCTTTCCAGAGGTAATTTATTTAACTGCACTGGTTTCCCTTCACCATTCAAAATCTCCTTTGCAACTTTAAAACTTGTGCAAGTCAAAATATTTTTGTGGCTCTGATACCACTATTAGATTTTGAAGCGTAATACTTAAGATAAAATTCACCAAAAGATCAATAAAAGTTGCAATATGATATATATGATAGAAGTATAAAACTCAAAAATAACTTCAACAATCACTCATAAAATTACCATTAAAAAATTGTCACAAAAATGGTACAATAGCTCTGAAACTATCAAGTATCAAGTCCTGTCCTGTCATGTCACATCACTTTACATATACACATACACTACATATATAATATAATGTGACTCTTCATATGGAGCACTCTTGGCCTTCATTCTTCTAGAGTCTCTTCCATTTTTTATTCTAAGGACACATGTGAACATGGACAACTATGCACATTTATTTTACCAAAATACTTTGCACACTTTAATAATATATGTGCACTTATTAAATTGCATAAAGTAAATCATAACTTCTAATCTAGAATACTCTTCCTAATGTAAGGATGTACCCAAGGTGGTACATTAGCATGCACCAAATAATGTAATATATTCCAACAAAAAAAGCTTTTGATATTTATGTTTTGATAATAGCATATCTTGGGTTTATGGATAAAAGGAATCTTTTGTTGGTACTTATCATTTGAGATGATTATCACAATGCTTTATATTTTGGAATATCTTTGTGGTAATTTTTTGTTCTCTATCCTCAATGTGGGTAGGGTTTTTCCTCTTGTTAACCATAAAATCCAAATCCTAGAAGGAGTTGCGTGAATGCAATAGCTAGGTAGTTGAGAGTACTAGGAGTTGCAAGCATGCAATAGCTAGAACCTCATGAACCTAAAAGGAGTTGTGTGCACAATAGCCAGGGTACTTGTGAGTAGTCACATCTATTCGAGAAGGATCAAGCATGTGGTAAAAACCTACTCACAATGCAATAGTGGTGACTTATTGATTGTGTAGGATCTAGAGATCATGTTAGTTGTCTTTAAAGTGGCAAAACCTTAGTTAGCCCATAGAGGCATGATAACTTGACACCAAGGCTCTACATTGAATAACATATCTAGGAGTAGCTAGAGTCAAGTTAGGGAATTGGTGTCCCCATTTAAGTGTTATGGGCCTTAAAGGATAATATCTACGTCGTGGTCACATGGTCCTATATTGAGTAGAGTATAGGAAATGTGGGGTGATATCTTATGGTATCCTTCTAAACACATAGGTTTAGTAAGGTGAACCCTAAAAATAATGAGATTTGGCCTCTCTTGTCTACTGAGTGTCATCTGCAACAACTTGGAACTCAAATATGGTGAAGCCTTGTATGTTGAAATATTTATAACATGGGTGTTTTCCTTTGATATCCTTTGTATTATAAGTTCTCTTTTAAAGAAAAAAGTGGGTTGGTAGTTTGGGTTGGTACAATACATTTCCATCTAGCAGACAACTTAATTTGTAGAAGAACTGAGCCCCAAGGTCAAAGAGGCATACAAGGATCAAATCATACAATTGAAGTCTAACAAGCTTCCTAAAGGGTTATTTACATTGGAATCTATGATCAATCCAAATGATCAACTCAAAGAAAAAAAATAGATGATTGCTATTAAAAAAGACTATCAAGAGGTAGAGGTCACCTTAGGATAAACTTTGAAGTTGATGAGAATATATCATATCTAGGCTTAGATTATTATTCTTATTTATTTATTTTGCATTTATGTAATATGTGAGAGTATAAAACTCACGTTAGCTTTCTAGAAGTAGGTTGTTAGCATGAGTTTGTTACTAGTTATTTAAGATAGCTTATGCTTTAGTTAGTGTCTATTATTAAGTTAGCTTGTTTGTTACTAATCTATCTATAGTTAGTTGTTGGTATATGTACCCAAATATGCTTAAGTTGCGATAGTCTATTGTTGTAAAACTTCATGTTTATTTAAGCACCAATTCATAATGTAAATTTTAGCTTTTCCTTCCACAACAATGGTATTAGAGTTCTCATTTTGATCACTTGGGTTGGGTCAAGTTTTGAATCTTTGTTGTTATATGTTTGAGCATGCATTCATTCCATATGTCAACTTATAGTATGGATATTTAGAATTTATGTCTTGCTTATTTAAACCCAGGTGCATAACATTGTATTAGACAAAGAGAGAGTGTCTATTTCTAGTTTGTTTTGTTTGGATGTGAGAGGATTGTTTTGATTTCGATGCAATTTTTTTGTCAACTTTATTGAATGCTATGCCATTGTCAGAGTAAGCTCTATTTCATCTTGTTAAGGCTCCCTTACACTTTTTTTCCTCTAATTAATTAATTCCTTTGACAAATACATATTTTAATATTTGATTTAAGCATTATTTGAATTGTATGCAAGAGGCTGCATCTTTGTAATTATTTGGGACTTCCAAAAACAATCCCTTTGTGAAACCTTTTGGGTCCTCTAAGCACCTTTATTTAGTTATTTTTAGATTTTACCCATTCTGCCATGCCAATTTAGTAGAACAAATGGATGAATTGGCCAATGTAGTGAGTTGTGTGGCCAACAAGATAGATGGCATAGTTGTCCAAAATGGCCCAAGTGATGTAAAAAATTATAATTATGATTTTTGCTCCAAGACTAAGAGCAAGGTCAAGTTGTATGATGGCTCAAGAGATCCAGATGTCTTGATTAGTTGGATACTTGATATGGATATATGGTTCTCCTATACTCAAATTTTTGATGAGGAGAGTTCCTTTTGCTAAACCCAAGATTTTTGGGTTAGAAAAAAAATTGGTGATGGAGCGTTAGGAGGGCCAAAACCCACTTTACAATTGGAAAGACCTAATAAAGACCTTGAATATAAATTTTTATCCTTCCAATTATGAGTAGGATCTCATTGTCAAATGGTTTTGATTATGATAAACTAATAACATTTATGTGCAGGGCTATATTTTCCAATTTAACAGGTTGCAAATTCTACTTGGTGTGGCAGGTGTGGCTCTTGTGCTCATTATCAAGTTCAAGAGTGGCTTACAAAAGCATATATATAGGTATTTGAATTACACTCCCATTTCCACACTAGATGTTGCCTACAATCATGCACAACATGTGGAAGAGAAACATGCTGCTCAATTGAGAGGTTCTCGATTTTCATTTTTTATAGGAACTTCCAACTCACAACAACAATCATTCAAGGTAAATAAGTATTCTTCTCATCCTTCTTCTTATTATTTATCTTCTAAAAAAAATTCTTCTTCTTTCAATGTAAAAAACATTATGTACTTATTATAATAGGAAAGATCATGAAAAATTTATATGTTTTAGGAAGAAAAAATCTGATTGTAAAACCTCACAATGAGGAACCACCACAACGTGTTCCCATTGAGGTTATAGGATAAGATAAATAATACAATGAGCTCAAGGATAAAATCAATAATATCACCCTGATGTCTCATAATTTGTCTAAATATGACAATGATAATTTTTTCATCATGAGAGCTCACTTCTCTTATAATTTCTCAGTTGATTATATAATTGACAATGACTTGCAAAAGAATTTGATTGCTAGATTTATTGTTGATAAGTTACAACTCCCATTGGAACCACATTCTCATCCATAATCACTTATATGGAAGGATAATGATTGTACCTCATAAATTACACATACTTGTATAGTGTCCTTTGCCTTTGGCTCCCATTTTGTGGATAAAGTCACTTGTGATGTGACTCTGAAGGATTGTTGTGGCTTACTCCTTGCTAAAACCTATCAATATGATAAGAAGTTTAAATATTATGCTTTTCATAATACCTAAAATTTTCATCATAAGCATAAGATATTTCTCACCTGATGCATCAAAAACACCAAATATTTGCTCCATACTAATCAACCACATACAATTGTTGTAATATTTAGTAGGTCACACATCAACACATAATAACAACTACACCTTATCAGGAGATGATCACCCTTTCATCCCCTAAACCTATTTTTATTACTCCTATTGTACCTTCTATACTTCATCCTAGCTAGTATTGATTTGTTTTCTTCTGCAACCAAATACATTTGGGAAGAGCACACATAGGCATATTACTATATCCAACCTTTGTAGCCTCCATCCCTATGGTTTTAGTTTTACAAAAGACTCATGGAATATCATGGCATCTTTTGGCATCTTCCTCTATCCAACCTTCATATCCATGGACCCTCATTGAATTCCTCATCCTCTCTAGGTTTGATATAAAGTTATAACGATACGTTATCTTGCAAATATGACATTTCATGGCATCTTCATCATTCTCTAGGCGTTTGATCAATCTACAAAAGTTGCCATTGCAAAACCTGAGTTTTAGCTTTTGATTCATTATAAGATCTGTCTAGCCAGCTGGATACATGACCAATTTGTTTTGTCTCACCCTTCTACTTTAAGTGCATTGGAGTCCAATGCTTTTATTATGGAGAGTCATGATGAGGACATATCATATCTAGTATTAGATTATTAGGATTATTTATTTCTTTTGCACTTATGTAATATGCGAGTCTAAAATTTACTAGCTTTCTAGAAGTAGGCTATTAGCATGAGTTTGTTAGTAGTTGTTTAAGATAGCTTATACTGAATTGAAATTCTATTATCAATTTAGTTTGTTTGTTACCAATATTATCTATGGTTAGTTGGAATATCTACCCAGATATGCTTTTGTTGCAATAGTCTATTGTTGTAAAAAAATGGTTATTTAAGCACTAGTTCATAATGTAAGTTTAAGCTTTTGCCTTCCACATAAAAATATAGGTAAAGTGTCTACTTAAGATAAGAAGGAATCTCTAATGTACTTTTGCTAAAGTATGATGGTATGATAGCATGAAATTATGAATTCTTGAAAGGATACAATAAGGGTATCATCCAATAAACAATATGGGTATCTCTTAAGGCTAAAATCGTAAGGTAACATGAGAGGATAATTAATACCAAAATTTTAGCTCTTATGAGAAGAGAATTATCTAAATTAATTGAATCAAGGATTATATATCCCCTCAAGCATATCACATGGGTTTCCAATTTGGTGCCTATGAGAAAAAAAATGTATAGATCAGGCTATGTTGATTTTAGGGATCTAAACAAAGCTTCATTGAAGGATAAAAAAATATCAACACAAGACAACCTTCACAACTAAATATGGGATCTTCATATATCAATGGATGACTTTTGACCTATCCAATGTTGGTGCTACATTTCATAGAGCCACATACATCACTTATAAATGATCAATGAAATAATATTAATTAATTTATGACTTAAATGTTTTATCCAAACAAAAGGAGGATTACTTTGTACATCTAGATAAGGTTTTCAAATGATGCCAGACATTCGGTGTTTGCCTCAATCTAAAAAATGCATCTTTTGTGTTTCTTAGGGTAAATTTTTTAGGTCATATTGTATAAAAATAAGTGTTTCCATTGATCCTGATAGGGTTGGATCCATTGCCATCCTCTAATTACCCTAGCATAAGAAATCCCTCCAATATTTCTTTTGTTAAATATTTTTTTTTAGAAGTTCTATATTATATTTTGTAGGCATTGTCAAACCCATGACTCTTATGTTGAAGAAAGACCAAATATTTTTTGAACGAATGAAAAAATCTATAGTAGAGGCTCCAATGCTAGCAAACCCAAATTTCAATAAAAATTTCATCCTTTATGCATATGGGGGTGAGTTCAACATTGCAACACTACTTACCCAAAAGGATGATAACCAAAATGAACATCCAATTGCCTTTTTAGTCAAACTTTGAAGGGCTACAAGGAGAGATGTAATTTTATTGAGAAACAAGTATATGCCCTAATAAAGGGATTGAAGAAGTTCAAGAACTTGGTCTTCAATAATAAAATCATTGCTTATGTCATCCACTCAAGCATAAAGTATTATGTAATAGGTGGAAAAATTAATAAGAGGGCAAGATGGATCACCAACATTATAGAGTATGATATAGAGATCAAACCAATAAAGCTGATAAGGGGAAAAGCTTTATGCCATGGACTATCCAAAGACATTGCTGATGTAGGAGTTGAAAATTATGCATGCTTAGTTAATTTAGATATACAATACAAGACTGGGTTGATGAAAGAGTTAGATCAATGCAAATAGATCAATACCTATTTGACCTGAATAGGGCTCAAAGAAGGAAATTAGATTGCAAAGCATCCATTATGTTATCATTGAAGGTGTTTTATTCAAGGGGAACTTTGATGGAATCCTCTTGAAATGTGTTAGAATGGATCAAAGTCACTCAATGCTTCAAGAATTCCATAAAGGGTTCTTGAGTGGCTATTTTTTAGCTTAAAATACCACCATAAAAATTATGAGAGTTGGGTATTATTGGCATAGTAAATTTTCAAATGCTCATCAATGGATAAGGAAATGTGATAAGTTGATGGAGAGCCAAATTTTTAACACAAAGAAAAGACTCAATTTTTATTTAGAAGCATGGAAAGATTTACAGTTCCGAACCATGGAAGATTTTACAAAGTACAAAAAATGCAAAAGAAGTCGCAGTCTTCGTCTTTCCAGCCTCCCGAGATCTTTCGAGCAATCTCCTTTTATAGCGTCAGTTTCTCGTTGCAGCAACCGTTCGTCACGATCTCTGTAACCGCTGCCACGATCCCCTGGAACTACTGTACCGACTTCTGGAACTACTGTAACGACTTCTGGTAACTATCAAATGTCATTCTGTAACGGTCCATGAAAAAGTAACATGTCACGAAATCGTGACATCTCTTCATCCCGCTCTTCTCTCTCCTCTTCGGGTCGCGAAAACATGACACCTTTTCTCCTTAGTCACCCTATCACGATATCACGACACCTTTTTGGCTTTGGTCCTTCTTTGTCAATGTGTCGTGATATCGCGACACTTTCCTTGCCCTTGGCTTTTGTTTAAAACCTGTCGCGATATCGCGACACCTTTTATGTCGTGATATCACGACACTTTCTTTTGCTCCTGCTTTTGGTAAAAACACGTCGCGATATCGCGACACCTTTTATGTCGCGATATCGCGACACTTTCCTTTGCTCTAGATTTTGGTAAAAACAAGTCACGATATCGCGACACCTTTTATGTCGCGATATCGCGACACTTTCTTTTGCTCTGGCTTTTGGTAAAAACACGTCGCGATATCGCGATATCGCGACACTTTCTTTTGCTCCGAATTTTGGTAAAAACATGTCGCGATATCGCGACATCTTTTATGTCGCGATATCGCGACACTTTCTTTGGCCCTTGCCTTTGTTCAAAATACGTCGCGATATCGTGACACTTTTTAGCACTTAGAATATTTTTCAAAACATGTCGCGATATCGCGACATCTTGTATGTCGCGATATCGTGACACTTTTAAACACTTAGAATATTTTTCTTTTCTTTTTTTTTTGGTGATGCAAGATTGTTGTGCTACCTTTGGATGCTCCTGCATCAGACACCCGGGGTATATTGAGAAGTGATCTTCACTTTTGGATGGTCAGAGGAAAACCCAGGCGATCAACCTCTGTTCTGGACAACCAAGTTGCATCTTCGATAGGTCGGCCCTTCCACTTGACCAAATACTCGAAATATTGTCTGTTTCGGGTACTTCTGCCTTCGCGAGTGTCGAGTATGTCTTCGATTTCCTCTTTGGCTGGAGTAGATGTTGGAATACTCCACAAATACGGACTTGGTGTCTCGCTGCTACTTCCTTCATGATATTCGACCAAGTCTAAAATATTGAAAATAGGTGAAATATTCAGCTCACTTGGTAGATCTACTTCATAGGCATTTCTTGAATCTCGTTTACCTATGATTCTGCATGGTCCAAACCTCTTCATCTTCAACTTGTTGTAGGTTTTGCTAGGAAACCGTTCCTTGCGCAAATGAACCATGACTTCATCTCCTATCTGGAATTCCTTGAAACGCCTCTTCTGATCAACTCTGGATTTGTACTGAGCATTCATTTTACTGATATGTTGCTGGACCTCTTCATGTAAATTCTTAATGTGCGTTGCAAAGTCTTCAGCTTCAGCACTGCGCTTTTCTCCTTTATCCATCGGCCTCAACTCAGAAGCATTTCTCGGGTTGTTCCCATACACTATCTGGAATGGGGATTTACCAGTACTTCGATTGACAGAATTATTGTAAGCAAACTCTGCCTGTGGTAAAATCAGATCCCATCCCTTGGGTTTATCGCCTACCAGACATCGTAGAAGATTACCCAAACTTCTGTTGACTACTTCTGTCTATCCATCAGTCTGCGGGTGGTATGCAAAACTGAACTTCAATTCTATTTTCAGCTTCTTCCACAGAGTTCTCCAGAAATAACCCACAAATTTGGTATCTCTATCCGAGACAATGCTTTGGGGTAGACCATGAAGGCGTACGACCTCCCTGAAAAACAAGCCTGCAACATGAACAACATCACTTGTCTTTGACATGGAATAAAATGGGCCATCTTCGAAAACCTGTCAACGACAACAAAAATGGCATCATTTCCGCGTTGTGTCCTTGGCAGACCAAGAACAAAATCCATACTGATGTCCTCCCATGGTCTCTCTGGTACGGGCAATGGCTGATACATTCCTGTATTCTGGCTTACTCCTTTCGCCATCTGGCACACTCTACAACCCTGCACAAATTTTGTCACATCCAGCTGCAACTGTGGCCAAAGGTAATTTTCACTAACTAGAGCAATGGTCTTATCTCGACCAAAATGTCCTGCTAGTCCTCCGCTATGTTTCTCTTTGATCAGATTTTCCCTCATGGAACTCCTAGGAATGCACAACTGGTTCTTTCAAAATAGCATCCCATCTTGGATCACAAAATCCAACCACTTAGTGCGATCCACAGTAGTAGGAGACAAACATACCGTCCATGCCTCTACGAAATCTGGATCCACTGGGTATAAACTCTTGAGTTCATCAAACCCAACAACTTGCACTCTCATTTCTATCAACAAATTATGCCTTCTACTCAAGGCATCTGCAACTCTATTAGATTTGCCACTTCTATGCTTCAGGACAAAGGTATAACTCTGCAGGAATTCAACCCACTTCAAATGTCGCTGGTTCAGTTTACCTTGACTATTTATATACTGCAAAGCTTGATGGTCAGTATATAAAACAAATTCCTTGGCTAGCAAATAATGTCTCCATTTCTTAAGAGCCTGAATGATAGCATAGAATTCTTGATCATAAACAGAGTATTTCTTTCTAGCATCATTTAATTTTTCACTAAAGTATGCAACAGGTTTACCTTCTTGGCTCAATACAGCTCCAATGGCACTGCCACTGGCATCACAGTCAACCTGAAACACTTTATTAAAATCTGGAAGTGCCAGAATGGGTTGTTCTGTCACTTTCTTTTTCAATATGTCCATATTGGTACCTGCCTTGGCAGTCCACTTAAATTCTTTCTTGTCCCCTCTCATAGTTTATGTTAGGGGTGCACAAATACTGCTAAAGTTTCTAATAAATTTTCTATAGAAACTTGCAAGACCATGAAATGATCTTACCTCTGTTACATTCCTTGGGGTAGGCCATTCAATGATAGCCTTCACCTTCTCTGGGTCCATTTTTAGACCCTCCTCTGAGATGACAAATCCCAGGTATATCAACTCCTTCTGTACAAAACTGCACTTCTTTAAATTTATCAACAACTGCTCTTCTCGCAGCTTTTCAAAAACTGTCCGAACATGCATCAAATGCTCGTCCAAGTTTTTACTAAAAATTAGAATATCATCCGAGATAAACTATCACGAAATTTTCCAGGAAGTCTCGCAATACCTCATTCATCGGCCTCATGAACGTACTTGGGTGCATTAGTCAATCCAAATGGCATAACTAACCACTCATACAAACCCTCTTTGGTTTTAAAGGTTGTCTTCCATTCGTCACCCTCTCTGACGCGTATCTGGTGATATCCACTCTTTAAATCAATCTTAGTGAAGTATTTAGCTCCACTCAAACAATCCATTATATCATCCATTCGAGGTAATGGGAATCGATACTTAATGGTAATTTTGTTTATTGCCCTTGAATCAGTGCACATTCTCCATTCTCCACCCTTCTTTGGTGCTAGTACGACAGGTACTGCACAGGGACTTAAACTTGCTCGAATTAATCCCTTCTTCAACAACTCATGAACCTGGCGGTTCAATTCTTCATTCTCGACAGGGGACATTCTATGGGCGGCCTTATTGGGTAAGCTAGATCCTGGCATTAAGTCAATCTGATGACTAATCTTCCTCATTGGCGGCAAACCCTCAGGCACATTGTTTGATATAATATCAGGAAATTCTGCTAACAGATGTTCAACTTCTCTTGGAATGTCTGTAGTTTCTTCTCTCTTTATAGTAGGAATTAATGCATAACACATTGAATCCCTCTTTAGACCATCCAAAAATTTTTTGCCATCTACTAAACAAATTCTAGCATTATTGCATACCTTTTCCTCAACCTCCTTCAATGGCTTCAGTTTGTGGCGCACTCCATATTTTGTCAGGGAATAGGTATTTGCATGCCCATCATGCGCCGCACGTCTGTCAAATTGCCATGGTCTTCCCAGCAACAAATGGCAAGCATCCATAGGCAAAATATCACACAGGACCTCATCCTGGTATCTTCCAATCTGAAACTTGACCAAGCATTGTTCACTGACCAATGCCCTATGATCCTTCTGTAACCATGCAATCCGGTATGGATGCGGGTGCTGCCTCCTCTCCAGCCGTAACTTAGTCACCATCTCTTCAGAGACCAAGTTATCTGTACTACCATTATCAATAATAATATTACAGATTTTACCTGAACATTTGCACCTCGTGCGAAACAGGCTTTTTTGCTGGTCTGGTTCCCTCTCTTCGTTCAACAAGGTTCTCCGTGTGACCATCACTTCTCCTTGCTCTGCTTCTTTAGAGTGCTCAGATTCAACACCATCCTCAATGACCGTAGCTCGAGCATTTGCTTCAGGCCTTCTGTTAGGTGCCTCTTGGTGTTGGGGACACTCATATGATCGATGCCCCTCTTCCCCGCAATTGAAGCAGGTTCCACGAAATCTTCCTCTTCCATATCCGCGTCCACCTCTACCTCTTCCCCTTTGATAATCATTGTTCTGATTACGGGGCCGGTATGCATTCTCCTCCTTCTATTCCTGGTGATTGCTTGTTTCACCAGTCTTCTTCTGGTCGTCATATTTACCTCCACTGGTTCTGCCACCAGTTCTTCCACCATGACCTCTTCCTCTCTGTTTACTGTCAAATCTTCGGTTCAGTTTCTCTTCCACCTTCAGAGCAAACTGGTAAGCATCTTCAATGGTGCTCATTCGAACCAAACTCAATTCTTCTTGCATGATGGTTCTCAACCCATTGATGTAACGGGCTACTCTCTCCTTGTTGGCTTCTGTATGACCGGTTCTAATTGAAATTTTGTAGAACTCCTCGGTATACTCTTTGACAGTTTTGCTGGACTGTCTTAAACTCTGCATTTTCCTCAGCAGATCCAATTCGTAATCTGTTGGGATAAACTATCGCTTCAGCTTTTTGACCATTCGATCCCATCTGGTGATCTTCTCCTTTCCTCATCGATTTCGTTCCAGTTGCACTCCTTTCCACCATATGCCAGCATGGCCTTTCAACTTTGTTCTTGCAAATTTTATCCGATGCGGATCTTCAACTTCTTCATATTCAAAATACTCCTCCATATCGTTGATCCAGTCAATCAACTCTTCTGGATTTAGATTTCCAGAATATGTGGAGACGTCTAACTTTGGCCTTTTCCCAATTTGAGAGATGGCTTTAATCATTCGAGATTTCGTAGAACTCATTGCTTCTTCTTCTTCTTCTGATGGGTCATCAACCCCGTAAGCTTCATCATCACTTTGGTCTTCTCCTCTTGGCTCTACTCCTCTTCGCAATTCCTCTTGCAGGGCCTGCACTTGCCTCTGCAATGCTCTGAAGTCTCCTTCAGGAACCACGTTTCTGCCAGCACCATGATTTCTTCGTGGTGGCATTCTTCTTCACTTCTTCTCACAACCCTTAACCCCAGATCCTGGTGCAAGCTGCCTCACGTTCGGCGCTCTGCTTACACACTCAGAATCTTCTCGCTCTGATACCACTTGATGGAGAGCCAAATTTTTAACACAAAGAAAAGACTCAATTTTATTCAGAAGCATGGAAAGATTTACAATTCCGAACCATGGAAGATTTTACAAAGTACAAAAAATGCAAAAGAAGTCACAGTCTTCGTCTTTCCAGCCTTCTCGAGATCTTTCGAGCAATCTCCTTTTATAGTGTCAGTTTCTCGTTGCAGCAACCGTTCGTCATGATCTCTGTAACCGCTGCCACGATCCCTTGGAACTACTGTACCGACTTCTGGAACTGCTGTAACGACTTCTGGTAACTGTCAAATGTCGTTCTATAACGGTCCATGAAAAAGTAACATGTCATGAAATCGTGACATCTCTTCATCCCGCTCTTCTCTCTCCTCTTCGGGTCATGAAAACATGACACCTTTTCTCCTTAGTCACCCTGTCGCGATATCGCGACACCTTTTTGGCTTTGGTCCTTCTTTGTCAATGTGTCGCGATATCGTGACACTTTCCTTGCCCTTGGCTTTTGTTTAAAACCTATCGCGATATCGCGACACCTTTTATGTCGTGATATCGCGACACTTTCTTTTGCTCCTGCTTTTGGTAAAAACACGTCGCGATATCGCGACACCTTTTATGTCGCGATATTGTGACACTTTCCTTTGCTTCGAATTTTGGTAAAAACAAGTCGCGATATCGCGACACCTTTTATGTCGCGATATCGCGACACTTTCTTTTGCTCTGGCTTTTGGTAAAAACACGTCGCGATATCGCGACACCTTTTATGTCGCGATATCGCGACACTTTCTTTTGCTCCGACTTTGTTAAAAATATGTCGCGATATCGCGACATCTTTTATGTCGTGATATCGCGACACTTTCTTTGGCCCTTGCCTTTGTTCAAAATACGTCGCGATATCGTGACACTTTTTAGCACTTAGAATATTTTTCAAAACATGTCGCGATATCGCGACATCTTGTATGTCGCGATATCGTGACACTTTTAAACACTTAGAATATTTTTCTTTTCTTTTGTTTTTGGTGATGCAAGATTGTTGTGCTGCCTTTGGATGCTCCTGCATCATAAGTGCAAGTCCTTCACTAGAAAGAAGAGGAATTCACCCATTCCTTTGAATCCCATAGCAACATATGAGCCATTTTTCCAATGGGGATTGAATTTCATTGGTATGATTAACCCACCATCAAGTGTGGGTCATAAGTGGATTCTTATTGGCATTGATTATTTTATCATATGGACAAAAGGTGATCATCAATTTCTTAGAAGAGAATATAAGAAGATTTGGTATCCCAAACACTGTCATCATAGATAATGTAAAGGCATTCACTGGGGCAAAAATTACCTAGTTTACCCTTCAATATGACATATATTTGAAGGCTTCTTTAAACTACTATCCTATTGGAAATGGTCTAGCATTATTCACCAATAAGAACTTGTTAGCTTTTGATGTTGTATGCAATGGGAGATAACAATCACAAGATGCAAAAATAATATGAAAGAAAGTAAATCTGCGAGATGACTAAAATATGCTATAAATATAAATGATGGAAATGAATACAATGTAGCTATGAAGGAAATGAACACTCCATGAATAATGCTACCGGACTACATTGCACCCATCTCCAATATGGGTAACTTTATCTAAGCTAAGCTATATGATGATGTATATGATGCTCATTGTGATATGACAATGAGGCCATTATATAGGAATATAAGTTCCTTGGTCGACACTCTATCTAGTTGTGCAAGGGATAAATTGCACATGTACAACTTGCATATTGACACTTGTACATTTATTACATTGCATGAAGAAACTAGGTAACTTCCCCCTAAAGTAATCTAATGTCCTAAGTATGTACCTTGGTAGGTACATTTACATGACCCAAATGATGTAATATAATCTATTTCTAACACCCCATGTATTACATTATTTGGGTATTGAAGACTTTAGTCTTCAATGTGGATATTCTTCATCTTGAGCTTTGTATTCTTCCTTTGCATTATTTGTATTCAGTTTCAGTAGGTAATGTGTGTCTTCATAGGATGCAGAGTAAGCTATAGCTGAAGCTTCTTCTTTCTTGTCTCCTATCCAACAACCTTTATTGTGAGTATCTTCATTTGGTTTTGATTGTTGATGACTGAGTAGACCATGGTGTAGTTATCCTCTCATCTTCTTGATTCTTCTATGCTTACCTTTTTGGTGTACTGGTACTTTATTTTCTTTAACTTGTTATTTTGAAAAAATGTTAGTATCATTTTGAAACATCACAATATCTTATGAAATTTCCATTGAATCCAGGATATATGTATCTCCATGGATTGATCATGTTGCCTTTATTTCACCTTGATTCATGATGAGACATGTATTGACTCCATCCATATATCTAAAATTGATCATATAATTGTCTTCTAATTTTATCATAGAGATGATATTGAATGTTAATATTGGAACATACAATACTTTTTGTAGTAGAAGATTTGGAAATGATCTGCTAGGTGTTACACATCCATATCCATGTATGGGATAAGTTTGGCTATTTGCAATTCTTAGTTTGTAGCCTTTAGCACCTTCAAGATAGTCAAACCATTGTATATTTCCTGTCATATGATGACTGGCTCCTAAGTCAATGTACCACATGTTTTCATATTTTGTAGATTGATTGAAGAAAATTTCACATTCATTATATGATATTACTTTTCCCATTTGAAAAAGTAGAATTGAAGAAATGATATAGGATTTAGAACTTTAAAGTATATAAGCTTGATTTTGATAAAAACTTAATAAATATTTAGATTTGTAGGCTTCCTTATGTCTCCCTAGTAATGAGAGTGTAAATACCTAATTGAATTTTAGGTTTTATAAAAAGCTTATATTTTCCCAATGGATTTGCAACTTGATAATCTATGATAAATGCCGATATTACCAAGTTTTGTAGAATCCCTTATGACTCCCTAGGGATATAATATGGTTCTTCTTGAAAAATAGTTCAATTTTGGTTGATTTTGTAATGTTTTGTAAATATAAAAAATCCACTTTTATTATCCCTTATTGCTTCTATTGAACTAAGCACTTTTCCAAATTTGAAGAGGTTTTAATGTTGGATTTATTTTGTCTTTTTTTGATGTTTTTAAGACAAGAATAATATAAATTTCCAACCTTAGCAAAAAAATTTAATAACCTCTTTTAATATCCCTCTAGGATTTTAATTGTAGTGTATCTAATTTCCAATAAGTCAATTTGATGTAGTAACCCTTATAACTCCCAAATTTTGGAAAATTAGACCACAATAATATTTGCAAATATTTTTAAATAATTTCCATTATAAGTCCTTATTACTCTTATAATTAATATTAAAAATATTATATTGATATGATATATTATTTCCCTTTTAAGATATTGCTTTCAATATTGTTAAATTCCTCAAAGTTTAACCTTATAACTCCTAAGAAATGAAAGCATATTATAGTGGGAATACAACTTACCTTATATCATTCAATAGTTGACATTGTTTTTGTTGTGCATGGGCTGCAATATAGATGTTACTCCTTTGGTTTTTCCTCCAATGATATTTCTTGGAACCTTCATGGGATTTGACATTCCAAATGTGGCATCATTAATGCCTTTCTTTGACCTTCCTTGACTAGAGCATTGAAGGCTATTTCTCACCTTGCTTCCATATTGCTGCTCAAACCTATGTGTAGACCCCAAATGTAAATTCTTGTTGAATGCCTTGGTCGTTGACGCTCTTAAATTGGATAAGAATCTTGGTTTGAGTGCCAAGTGGCATGTTTATCTTCTTGAGCACTTGAGGAGTAGAAGATGCTAGAGAAGACTCGTTTTCTTCTTTGAGTAACTTATGGATGTTACGTTCTTTAATGAATCACTTAGTTTCCCTTCGAATAGGTGTTCTTCATACATATATTGTACCAAACTGTAGCTTGTAACTCCTTTGATGATGAATATGAGCACTTGAGTGAGGAGCGTTAGGGTCTTGTCTCAAGTGACAAATGTAACTTCCTACTTATGAAGAACACAAGCTTATACTGAGAGGGGGGTGAACAGTATAAGATCACTTTTTGCTTTTCTTTCCCAATCAAAATTATGCAATGTATAGATAGCAATATCAATAGCAATAATTAAAGAAATACACAAATCACCACACACAATAAAGACACCAATTTAATGTGGTTCACCCAATATGGACTACTCCACAGAGAAAATATTTCACTAAAATTTTCTCAATCAATCTCTTTGGAATCCTTTCCCTATTACCATGTTTATGGATCTCTGTCCAAAGGAGACACCAATCCCCTGATCAAGTTTGTGGATCTCTATCCATAGGAGAACTCCTTTATCCTCTAATCTAGCTGGTGATATTCTAGAAGAACTGCTGCCCCCACTACACTGGCTAATGGATCTCTATCCACTGAAGACTCCTATCCTCATTGCCCTGGCTAATGTATCTCTATCCATTGGAGACTATCATTCTCTATACTATGTCACCTCCAAATATCTATATCAAATCTATACTAAAAATAGTCCTCCAATCTAGTAAAAATATGTTCAATCTCTATATCTTGTCTGGCACAAATATATCCTCAAATCTTCACCAAACTCTGTCCTTAAATCTACACTAAATATAGTCCTTCGGTCTAGCACAAATATGTCCTCAAATATTTGTCCTCTGATCTGTACTAAACACTGTCCTTCAGTCTAGCACAAATATGTCCTCAATCTCTATCCTCAAGCCTTAACACAAATCTTGAATCAATCACAAATCAATTTTACTAGATCTATCCCAAACCTTAACTCATGGTTTGAATAAATCAATCAATCAATTCTGCTCACAAGTCTTCTCAAAGACTTACCTCAAATCTGCCTTATAAGCTTCCACAAAAGCTTGCACTAATATGTCCACAAGTCCTCTCTAGAACTTGTCCAATCTGCTCAACAATATCTATCCTCAAATCTGTATTGTAAGCTTCCACAAAAGCTCACACAAATCTGTCCACAAGTCCTCTCTAGAACTTACCTCAAATCTGCTCAACAAGTCCTCACTAGAACTTATCCAATCTCCTCAACAATCTCTATCCTCAAACTCTGTATTGTAAGCTTCCACAAAATCTCACACAAATCTATCCACAAGTCCTTTCTAAGACTTACCTAAAATCTACTCAACAAGTCCTTACTATAACTTGCCCAATCTCATAGAAACATAAAGAGAATTGTTAGAGACTCAATATGCTTCACATTCACCTCAATGCTCAATCACTTTCAATATCTCTTTTATCATAGAAACATATAGAGAATTTTTAGAGACTCAATATGTTTCACACTCATAAACACTCAACCTATTTCTCAAATCAATTTAGATTATGGAACAATTTATTTCACAAAACTTGAACTATCACTTCAACACAACTAATTGACTAGGCTCAATCACAACTCTACTCAACCAATCACTCAATGAAATAATCCTTGCTCACAAACCCTAGTCTAAGAATATTAACACTCACTCACTTATTTTCCAATAATGCTTATCAAACAATCTCACATAACAATGATACTCATGATATTTGCAAACCCTAGTTCAATTTCTTCACTCAACCAATCACTTCAACAACAATGCTTATCAAAAAATCTCACATAACAATGATACTCATGATCTTTGCAAACCCTAGTTCAATTTCTTCACTCAACCAATCACTTCAACAATAATGCTTATAAAACAAGGTTACTCTCCTTAACCTCTATTCTAGAAAACCTTGAAGCATTAATTCAAAACACACTCAACAATGCTTACCAACCAATCCTTTTCACTCCAACTTAGCATTCATAACATTCAACAAACACTCACTAGAAAGATGTGCCCATACCTTTTTGATTGATGAAGAAGTGTCTTCAAAACCTGTCTCAAAATAGCCAAACCTTCTTGTGCCAATTCAAGTTTAGATAACAATAATTTTATCTCAAAAATATTCACAAGGATATTCTTCTTGATCAAAAGGTACAATAAAATTTAATCCAAATTTTACACCTTATAACTCCCTCTAACTTTCTAACCACTCATAGATATCAAGGATATAATACTTTACCACTTAAATACCCCTTACAAGAATTAAGCACATAAAAAAATTATCAACACCTTATAACTCCCCTTAAAACCTTATAAAATAAATTTATTTTAAACTTTAGGGCATAACTTTATTTCTCCAAAAATTCTGGTGCTAACTCAAAAAGAGCATACCTTTGTATTTTCCCCAAAAGGGGGTTTGACGGGTTTCAAACCGCCGTCTCCCAATCACCAAGCACCTTAGCACTTTTATGCCCACCACATGGGCTGTAGGCATCCACGAGAAGGAAGGAAAGCTTCCTTCCTCTTATCACCTTCGTCTGTCATCGACGCTTCCAAAAAGAAACTCGCACGGATTTGAACCTTCGCCACTTGCTACCCTTAGCACTTTGCTTTCGTCGTAGTTACCAACTACGCTACATGCACTTGGTGACCAAGGCACCTTCCTCGGTGGGTGTAGTTCTTTCACCTGCCACTTGGAACTTTTAAAGCCAATGAAAACCCTCTTCTTTCTACAGACGATTAATATATTTTTCCTTCGCATACCACACGATTAATTCAGATGCATGTTAGAATTTAGGCTAAGGTGGAGGACTTCATTTTATACACGCTTTGCCATATGAATCCCATGTCGACGCTCGATGGTCGAATTCAAAAATTTGAATTTTGACTTTAATAACCCACCTTAGGGTCATTAAAATAATCATAAATTAATATATAATTAATATCAAAATTAATTAATAATTAATTTTTTTATTTTTGTTTTAGCGAAAAACCTGTTGCGGGGCCGCCTTGGTCTAAGAGACCACGAACAAGGGGTTCTACACCGTGAAAGTCACCCGGGGGTCGCACCCAGCCCTGCCCGCACCAACATTATCAATTGGATTTTGGGTACCTAATTCAGCTTTTTGGTAGGGTGGAGATTCGAACCTGGGACCTCCCTTGGAGGATTGCCCTCTCCTCTCCAACTCACCTACAACACCCGGGTAATTAATAATTAATTTAAATAACTTATAAGTTAAGTAAATTAATTAATAAATTAATTTATAATAAAATTATATTAATTAATTTATAATTAATTTAAACTTCCCTGTATAATATTTTAAAGAAATATTATAATATTATTTGCTTGGGCTTCTTCTTTTTACCTTGGACCTCATCTTGACCTCCTGGAATCAGATTTGATCAACTAAAAATAGACTCTCCTTTTGCACTTACTAGGGAACCTAAAACTAATGCTTCCCACTGAAACTCCCACTCACTGGTGCTAAAATCTTGACATCAATGACCACTCACTCTTGACATCAATGACAACTCATCTACTCAAAATGTCCAAATTCTTATGCATGGGTGTCTACTATAATGCTTCTTCAACGTATCCTTCTTGGAGGTTCTTTAAACCCTATAACATCCGTAACTCCTTTTTCCATTAGTTGCACTTGCTTGCAGATTATTTCAGGCTGAGTTGAGGAGCGTCGATCTGGAGGCTTGAGCACTAATTTTCAGCTTTGAATATGTGGATACTGGAACGCTCCAATGGTGCTTTTATCTTCCTCTTTTCTCACTTGTTATACATCCTCCTTGTAGACAACATTGCTCTTGATTATAACACCATTTTCTCCCTTTGATTTTTCATCTTGTCTCTTGCAGGTTTGACCATCCAAGATGAGGGAGTAAGAGCCTTTAGAGTGACTCCTTTGATGTGCTTGGAAGGATGTTAGTGAATGACTGCCTTCAACTAGTTTTTCCAGCGGATGTTGTGCCTTTGAGACACCTTAAAATATGCCTTCTTTTTCTATATAAACCATATTAGGATAGTGCAATGCAATGTAATATATTCATGTATAAAATAGCTCTTATTGCACCTTCTTTTGCACCCCTTTTTAGGTCTGAATTTTTAGTTTTGTGGCAGAATTTTGAATGCAATATAAGGGGTTTTGAGGTTGTATCTTTTATTAGACACCTTCCCATTTTTTCTTGGATATTTTTTTAAAAGCATCCAAGCTTGTAACCATTGATAGAAGCTCTCTTTTTGTTGTATTTTTTTGCACTAGTTCTTTGTAGAAAACTTATTGTGCTTTGAACTTGAGACTCACCAAGTCTTGTTTGAGGCTTCCTTTGCTGCTCTTTTGGTGGCTACTTTCTTCTCCAATGCTTGGAGGATTGATCTGATTTTATGGCTTTCTCAGGCCACTCAAAGTTGCAAGTATTTGGGAAGTAATAGTGTCTTTTGATACTTTGACAAGTTCTATTTTTGTGCCTTTCTCAAGAACACAAATAACAATCTTTTGAGAGCAATAGAATAGTGCAAATGAATCTAATAAACTTTCACTTTTTAATGCACTAAAAATTTCACCTTATCACTCCAATTAACTCTCAAAATTAATGCACTTAATCAATTTACTGCAACTAATCAAGAATAATCTGAAATGAATCTTCAAGAATTATTCTGCAATTTCTTTATAAGCAAGGTAGTAGGAGGTAGTCTTATTTTGCTTTCCAAAGTAGATGGTAGGTAGTTGATAGATAGTTGAAATTATGAAATCTAATCAAACTCCCAAAGTGCAAATGAACCTTAAAATAACCTTTCTCTTTTTGCACTTTTGAATACTGTAATTCAATTCTCATTTTTGCAACTTTAATCTATATTAAGTTGCTTAATAAATCAAATAAGTAAACCAATCAATGAATTTACTTGCACCAATAGTTGCATACCTTTTTGAAATATTTTTTAGCTCTTCTACACTGTTGTAGAGGATGTATATCTTGGTGTATTAGATCACCAAGTTGTTACCTTGAGTAAGATCTTGCAGCTCTTTGTAGGCTACCGTAAACAACTTTGTCTTCACCAAAATATGGTCTCAAACTTTATTTCACAAACCTAGGATTTTGGTGGCTTGTTCTCCTCTTGTAGTCTCCTCCTTTTGCTATAGATTTGAAGAGATCTTAATTTTTGAAGTGGTGCCTTCTTGCTATGAGAGGCAATCTCCAAATCTCCTAGATTTGGTAGGCTTCTTCTATCTAAATCTTCCTTCAAGCTTCTTGTTGAATTCTAACTTCAAACAAGATCTTCTTCTCAAGATTCTGAATATCTTGAGGTCTTCACTAGATTCTTATTATGGGATTTGGAACTCCTTACCAAATTATTCTTCTCTTGGGCTTATTATCAGATGGTGACAATTGTCCCAAGTCCTTCACTATCAAGGGCTTCTCCTTGGTAGTGGATTTATCCAATAAGTTCTTCTTTGATGATTTCTTTAGTAAGGCTCTCCAAGCCTTTTATTGGATGCTCATTGAGACCTCCCCAAGATCTTTGATCTTGTAGCTTCTTCTGGTCTTTCTTGAGACCTTTTCTTCAACCTTATGCTCTTGGAAGTGTTGGTGGTGAGATCTTCCTTTGGATATTCGCTTCTACTACTTTTGGATTCGAGCATGACTCTCCTAGTCCTTCTTCTTCCAATACTAGAAGTCCTTCAATGAGATCTCCTCCTGATCTCTTTGCCTTCAATTTTGCTTTAGGTGTGGATTGGTTCTGAAGAAGATACTCTTTCTAACTTTCTTGTAGGAAGTTTCCCGACTCACTTAATCTCCTTTTCCTACAATAAAATATTAGTACTGAAATCTTAATCTCCTTCTAAATCAAATACTCACTCCTGTAGTCTTCTTCAGGATCAAGGTTTCTGTGGCCTTATTTCAGTATCAAGGCTTCTGTGGATTTTTTCAAGACCAAGTATTTTGCGACCTTTTTCTTTAATATCAAGGCTTTTATGGCCTTTTCGAGATCAAGGCTTCTATGGCCTTTTTATTTTGGATTTAGGCTACTATGGCCTTTTCTTTTGGATCAAGGCTACTATGGCCTTTTCGTATTGATCAAGGCTACTATGGCCTTTTCTTCTTGATCAAGGCTACTATGGCCTTTTCTTCTTGTGTGAAGTTCTCAATTTAGTTGTGGAGATCTCATGTCTCCTAACTTCACCATAATTTTTCTCCAAAAGCCTTCTTCTGTAGTGTTCTTTTCTTGGACAAAGAACTAATCTCTACACTATGAAGATACACTGATATTCAAGAAATAAAGTTGAAGTCTCCTAGCTTTCTGTTGTAGGAGGAATCCTAATATTCTAAGAATTAGATTTCTGCAACAAAAGAAACTTTAGGCAATAGTTAAGAAATTATAGATATCCTGAATTATCTTCACTAGTTGATTTGTCAATCTAGTGGATTGAATGCTGAGTCCTAGTCTTCATGAGTTTTTTTGCAACTCTGTGGAAATACTCTATCCAAATGCAATCTCGGTATTTTTGAAACTGAGATTTCTTTTAGTCCTCACTTGTGGCTCTCCCTAATTCTACCACCTAGACTCTTCTGAGAGTTTTTGATAGTGATTGGTCCAAAGATGCATTGGGTTGACAAAAAAACTCAAGCTCTTGATAATGGTGGTTTTCCTATGGCTAGATCTACTGTAGCTCTGATACCACTATTAGCTTTTGATATTGTATTTAATGGGTGATAGCAATCACAAGATGCAAAATTAATATGAAAGAAATTAAATTTGTGAGATGACTAAAATATGCTATAAAAAGAAATGATGCAAATGAATACAATGTAGCTATGGAGGAGATGAACACTCCATGAATAATGCTATCAGACTATATTGTACCCATCTCCAATATGGGTGAATTTATCTAAGCTAAACTCTACGATGTTGTATATGATTCTCACTATGATATGACAATGAGACCATTATATAAGAAGATAATTTTCTTGGCCAACACTCTATCTAGTTGTGCAAGGGATAACTTGCACATGTACAACTTGCACATTAACACTTTGTGCATTTATTACATAGCATGAAGAAACTAGGTAACTTCCCCCTAAAGTAATATAATGTCCTAAGTATGTACCTTGGTAGGTACATTTACATGACCCAAATGATATAATATAATCTATTTCTAACAGAACTTGATTAGGGTTTTGAAGAGGATTGGTTTAAAGAATAAAAAACAATGGCACCTCCATCTTATAAAAACCTTATGAGTAGATAGAATTACTCTAAAGAAGGCTATATGATGTTCACATTACACCTTAGTCTATGGTAAGGAAACCAGATTATCTATCTCTATAGAGTTGTTGACACTATAGTTACTTCATCAGCTAGAATTCCAAAAAAATGATGCCATGATCATAAGAATGGGTAATCTAGTTAGAGTTGAAGAGAAAATAGAAATGACTAGAGAATAGTTGTTGAAGCATTAGAGGATAGTTAAAAAATTGTTTGATAAAAAGGCAAATCCTTCAAACTTAAATATTGATGACTAGGTGCTCAAATGTGATGAAGATAGGAGTAAACCAAAATGCCACACTAGATTTTATTCCCTTTAGAGTGGCCCTCATATCATCATTTACTATAATATGGAGAATTAATTTGATCTCTCAACACTTGATGGTCATGCATTATCTATCCTAGTCAATGGGATTTACTTGAAGACGTACCTTTGGTTATAGTTAGAAAGAAAACCCTATATATGTGTCATACTTAGCATGATACTTTGGTTTTATTTTATAAATTTTTATTTTTTGGGATGATCGTTCTACATCATTGATCGAGAATATTTTTTATTTGTGGCATCATGAAAATTCCAAGGGTTGTGAAGACGTGAAGTTGAAAAGGTAATTGATATCATTGAAAATAAAAGTTGATCAATATCAATGGTCTACATGATTTTGAGAGTTCTAAGTGGAAAATTTTCTTCTCAAGTAGTAGCAACTATTAGATCATCAAGAAAATAAGATCCATAAGTTGTTTGATCCACACATCTCTCTCTTGTATATATGCAACATACTTAGTTTTTGTTCCCTATATTTCAAAGAGATTTTTAGAGTGGTTATCTTTCATTGTTGATGATGACACATGGTGGGTGCACTCACAATCAATAGTTATCAAATAAAGGCCCAAGGTTGGGTGTAGAGTGAGTCATCCAATTAAATTATCAATGACTAGAGTTATTTGATGAAATAATAAACATTAATGGATCCTTGAGATAGTGACAACCATTCAATTATCCAATGAGGAAGGCTCTTAGATTATCTGATCAGTGAAGACTTAAAAATGTGGTGGTCTCTTTCCACCAACTTTGCATGAAGGAAGAGTAAATTTTCATGGGATGAAATTAATATTGAAAAGGTGTCAGTCTCTTCCTATAAGCTTTGTAGAGAGAAAGAGTGAATTCACATAACATGAATTCAATGCTAGTAGGTGCCCCGATATTTGAAGATAAAATCTATGTAAAGACATATTGCCTTCATTTATTTCTCACCAAGTCTTAAGCATTAAAGCAAACAAGACCCCTTTCAAGATAAATGTTAAGATTTACAAAAGTTGAGTTGTAAAAAAAGTTACGTTTGCAAGCGTAGAAATGTTTGAAGGAGCTACTAATAGCCATGGAGGTGAGGAAGAAGACCTCCACCACTCTCCAACTAGTAATTGGAGGAGACCCATTGACTATTTCTTATTCAGGGTAATTATTGGTCTCTCCCTCCACCTTGGGTAAAGAAACGCAAGCTTAGAATCTCCAAGATGTATTCTATGAGTTAGTTAGGGATTTGAATGATAGGGTAGTAGACCCCAAATTGTCTAAAAACACCAAGAACCTAAGAAAGGGAGCTTTTCAAAAAAATATTGTTAAGGATCCGAAATCCTTTGGGGTAAGGATATGGACTAGTTTCTTACCTAGTACATGGTTCCCCAAGTCTATAACTACTATGAATTGGTAGCCACATGTGCTAATATTTATGATGCCCAGGCTCGAGAGGATAGAGCAAGTGACAAAATTTTTAGATTCACCATCACCACACATGTCATCCACAATATATTTTTAGTAGAGTTGGGGGGCATAGGGTAAGTTTGGAGAGCACAACTAGACACAACAAAACTATCCAAGATAAGTTGAGGTTCTTGAACAATGCATTCCAAACTTAGGACACCTCATTACCAAAGTTCCCCTTAAGTATTATAGGTTTTAGTGTCAGTGTAAGGGATTCTTTGAGCATGCTAGCATTTATTTTTGGTTTGGAAAATGATGAGGGTGTGATTTTGATTTATCTAAGCATTATATGCATAATGAGGTTCTCACCCAAGAAATAAAGGGTGATTTTGACTTCATTGATTTTATCACTAATAAGATACATGAGGGGTTGTCAAAATTAAATGACACCTAGGTTTTTAAAATTTTAGCATTTTTGGCCCATTTAGTTTTGTATCAAAATGCTATATAATATTAGAAGTTGAATCTAAAGCTAATGGATACACTAGTCATATACAACCAGTTTATTTTTGGACAAAGGTCCTCAACAAGACCTCTCCATATTAAAATTTTTTTGAAGAAATTTTGGCACCAACCCTGACAACTATGAAAGGATTAAGATTGGAGAATATTTTGGTGTCTAACCCCTAAATTTTATAGTTTAAATTTAGAGTGGGTTGGTGCTTTTTGGAGGAATCCATCATATTTAGGCCCTGTGGATTTAACAAATTAGTCTATCAACTACATAAATATGTGTCAGACTAGATATTTTCCTTGGAGATAATGAGATAGATGGATACCATTGAAATGGATAATGAAAATGGAAAGGACAAGACTAGCTTTTATAAGTCTCCTTTCAACCTCGACGACATAACATTGGTGAAGAGGATGTCTACCCCTATCTTAGGAAATAAATTGAAGGATCTAGGGTTAGATATGAACTATGACCTCGAGGGTGAGTTCACTGCTTGGTTGATGAGCAATAAAAACTCAAACAAGTTGGTTCATGAGCTTAGGCCATATATTGAAGCCCATAAGAATCTAATGGATGGGATAGAAACACAACCAAAGAAGTTGATCTTAAAACCACCACAAAATCCAATGTCTTATGAAACCTTTTATCAAAAAAGGTACTAAGCGAACCTTAAGAGTCACATTAGCTAAAAAAACATATTTTAAGGGAGGAGCATTAGAGCAAGGAACATATCAATGCATGGTGGTAATTGTTATTAAGTGAGATGTATTCATTGTACAAATATGAATTTAAGGATTTCTCACAATATATCAAGCAAGGATAATAAAATGATCTCACAATATTAAAGATAATATTTCACATAGGAATTCAACTCATATACTCAAGCCATGACTCAAATGAACAAACACTCTCTATTCTAGTGGATTCTAATTCTAGTACGAATGATGCACTGTAATTTGATACAATACAATCTCTCATATCACCCCTACAAATAACCTTTACAAATAGTCTCTTGATATTTCATATTCAACTATCTCTTCAAATCCTCTCAAACTAGTGGGATATACGACTCTTCATATTTTCATAAAATAAATAATTTATTGACTTCCTAAGAACTATAAGCATGTAATGATTATTAAATGTCAAATATTTACAAGACAACTAGAAATAAAATATTTACAAAGTATTTGCAAGACACTTGCAAGGTACCAAATAATGTAAATTTCAGTTGTTCTACCTTTCTATATTGTTTCTTGATCTACTTCATAGTGTTGTCACTCCATAATAATCTCTAGATATATGCTTCTATCTTTGTTCAAGTAATTTCTCCTTGATATGCCCTTGTCCCAACACTTCTTTGTTATTTTTTCATATTTGGCATAATAGTTGTAACCTGTACCTATTCCATATTTAACTTTACACATGTTATCTATCATAGCATTTCCTATCACAAAATATATATTCCCTCTCATACATTCATCATCATATTATTTTTAACACCATTTTAATACAAGTCAATTACAAAATATTTATCTTAACCTAGACCATTACTAATAAATTCTAAAAAATACAGATCATAATGATCTTTATCATTATTATTGACAATATATGAATGTGTTATACCATCATCATCCTTGTTGTTATTTGAAGACTTTAAACCATTATCAAATCTGTCACTATCAAACTCAGAATACCTTAAATAATTATTCTCTAGAGAAATACATCTAGTGCTATACTTATCACCATCAACATTTCTATCATTATGACCTTCATCAAGGCCATCATAAACATTGAATGCCTCACAAATATTTTTGGCATGATCAACATAAAAATTCTCCGACTCTTTAATACAAATACAACCACTCTCTATATTAACATTCTTGAAAATATGAGTTGGTTTGGAACTTATCAAAGGATGGTGGATACTCAATAAAGTTGGGATATGAGAATTTAGAACAGTCAAAATTTCCTTCTCCCAAAGATTTTCCTTGGAAGAATGTTTGGTCCTTAGAGGCTCTCCCTAAGGCCTCAACATTTCTTTGGTTAGAAGTTCAAAGTAAGATTCTTTTAGGAGAGATTATACAAAGAAGAGGATATTATGGACCCTTTAGATGTGCCTTGTATGAAAAGAATTTAGAAACATAAGACCATTTACTTCTTCATTGTCCATTTGCTCACACCATTTGGGGTTACTTAAAAAATATGAAATTATATTGGGTATCTCCATCAACATTGAAAGAGTTGATAAAATGTTGGATAAATTATTTCAAAGCTAGAGCATTATGTATTCGTTAGAGGATTGGCCCTGCCATTATTTATTGGAATTTATGGCTTGAAAGGAATAATAGAATTTTTAAAAATAAATATCAAAATTATGCCCAAGTTTGGAACCGTATCAGTGCCTCTCTTGCATAATGTCTACAAATATGGTGCTCATCATGGGAAGTCTCAATTGTAGAAAAATAAGTGCTAATAACTTGGCTACATGATTTGAACATAAATGGAAGAGTCATTTGATAACAAAATTAAAACAAAGGATCTACTTTGATCTATGGTAAAATGAAAATGTCCAAAAATTGGGTTTATCAAAATTAATTTTGATGGTGCTTCTAAAGGAAATCCAGGAAAAGTTGGTGGAGGTGGTGTTTTTAGAAATAGTGAAGGCAAAATTCTCCTCACTTATTCATAATCATATGGAACTTCAACTAACAACTATATAGAGGCTAGGGCACTTCTTACTGGGATTAAAATTGTAGCATAAAAAGAATGGAAATATATTTCAATTGAGGGGGACTCACAAATTATCATCAATGCTATTAATAAAAATAGATGTGGAGACTGGATAAAAAATAATATTATTGTTGATGTTCATAATTTATTATTAGAGGCAATCTCTTGGTAGTGTGAGCATATTTATAGAGAAGGAAATTGAGTAGAAAATAAATTAGCAAATTATGGTGTTGACCTACATCCTCGTGAAATTCAAATTTTAGAAGACAATTGGCCAAGTGAGATTTTATGTCTTAATAAACATGATGTCAAGGAGTTGATTGTGGAAACATAGCACTTTGAGGAAGTTGAAGAATATATTTAAGAGAAAAAGAAAAGAAAAAATTGTGATAAAAATGTTTGATACAACAAATGTAATATTCTGGTATTTTGATGGGAGTGGCCCCCACTAGAAGCCACATATAACCTATTAAAAAAAAATATTCTTAAGATCAATTTCCCTAGTGTCACTCTAAAGTAGGTCACATGTGTTATGTTTTCATTTCATCACCTTGAGCTTATTACTCAATATTTCATCTTGTTCTTGTTTAGAATATTATTTACAATATTTTGATGTTATACTTATTTTAAACACTTCTTTTACTATAAGTACTTTGTGAGTTGATTCATAGTTCTCCTCATTGTTAGATTTTGATTCTTGTACTTATTGGGCTATATGTCCTTTCTGGTTTTGTTCTATTTGATATTGTTATGTTTGGTATTGTTTTTTTTATTCCTCTGATGAGGTTTACACACTTGATTTCATTGATTGGGTAAATTAAATCTACAAAATACGGTGATGTGTCCTTTGTTACATATATGACAATATCTTCTTCTCTATTCTAGTTGATTCTATGATAATGAGATAAAATGATCTCTTGTGTTGCTTAGTGACCTTTTTTTTGAAATGAGAGCATTGCTTGACAATTCATCTCTTACTTGATTTTCTATTTCATATTGCTTAAGGATATTAACTAATTCTTAAAATAAAACTTTTTGTTTGACACTTGGAGAGATGTGACCAATATTTTAAATGATTCTAGAAGTGCTCTAAGTGTAATTGAGACAAAAAAATTATCTTCTACTTTCTCTCCCATAGTTTGTAGTTTTGATTTTAAATTTGTTATCCTTCTAAGAAAGTATTCTATATTTTCACCATCTTGGACTTTTAGTGAGTATAGTTGTGATTGTAAATGAAGAATAGTGGTTTTATTCTTTCCCTCAAATATGGTGCATAGTTTATCCCAAGCATCTTGTGAAGTTTCGACCTCACTTATATGTACTTGTATTTCATATGATATCCCAAATGTTATTAGATTTAGTGCTTTTGCATATTCTTATTTATATTTTTCTACTTGTGGCATCCTCTTGATAGTTTTTATCTCTAATGAATATATCCCAAAGTTTTTCAACAATAAGAATTGACTTCATCTTATTTTTCTAAAGAGTGAAATTTGGTCCCTTTAGTAACTAAGTGTAATGGATCAATAGGTCTGTCATATAATATCTATAAAAGATTTTATATATAAGAGATATATGAATATGAATGATGTGGATTCCCTCTCCATGGAGGAGATATATATATCTTATCCAAGGGTTATATTATAAAATGACATAACCTTTCATACCCACCCTTTATTAAATAACCATTTAATAGGTTATTAAGGATACATTATATATAAGATAATATTAAAATATAATTTTAGAGAATATAATAAGCTAGTGGGTAGGTTCACTACACTAATATTCTAAGAAAAATATTTTTTATTTGCCACGGTGCCTTAAAAAATATTTCTAAAAGTAGGATCACTAATAATGTCTACTTGAATTTCTTCAAAAATATGATCAACTTTTCTAATTCCCTTTCTTTCAAATTACAATCAACTCTTCTAATTTCTTCTGCAATTTTCTTGGATGATGGGATGATGGCAAATTAGAAGTTATTTTAATCACCAAGTAGAAAACCTTTTGAATCCCTAATTAATTCACTATAGTTTTTCAAAATGATTTTTCTATTCTTTTATATTCTTCAAATACTTTCCTTCTTCAAATATAAATTTATTTTCAATGCTTCCTTTTCCTTTTTTTAAAAAAATTGCCTTCATAAAAAGTTTAATCCCATGAGCCTTTAACATTTTGTCTTTTTTTATACCAATCAACTTTAGAGAAAATAAGTCGAAGAAAATATATCTAGTACATTATGAAAAAGTTCTTCAATAATATATCCTTATATTTAAACTAGCCTTCAATGTCTTTGTTTTGAAAATATTCCTTCAACAATGTACCTTCCAAATATTTCATTAAAAATATCCTTTGCAAAATACACCTTATAAAATTAGGTGAGCTTAAAGATATTTATTTTAATTCCCTTTGAAAAAATTCTCATAATTACAATAATTTTCTATTTTACTTTTCAAACTTTCTTTAAAAAATATTAAACCATATATCAAATCTCCTTTTATCTTCTAATGAACTTTTCTCTTCTCAAATGTTCCTTTGTACAATATTTATTTTAAATCTCATATAATTACCAATAAACCTTCTAACTTGTTCCTCTTCTAATATTCAAATTTCTTATTAAATATCAAACTCCCATTGAATACTTTATAATTGGAGAAATAAATCATAAGCAAATATTTGAATGTAATTTGTGAGAATTCAAAAGTTAATTTCTTGACTTAAGCTTTAATGGTGCCATTTCATTTCAAAGCTTGCATAATCATCATTCTTTATAGTTGGATATCTAACATTCTATAAGTATGAATCCTTCTTGGGCTTCACAAAGTACCATCCAACCTAGGCATGTTTTGCAGTATTTTTATTTCTCGACCAATACTACTTTTCAATTTCCATGGATCGCTTATTCAGTTAATTCAACCACAGGCCTATCTATTTCAAATACAAAATTTCCAAGATAATATTAAATATTAATTAATACCTTTTAGTTATTTCAAAAGCCTCTCTTCCAAAATTTTCAAAGCAAATTTTTAATAATTTTGTATGTCATTTTTTCTTCTGCAAGTCTTTACATGTGTTAGTTTGTGAAGTTCTTTGCATAGGATTCTGAGCACAAATTTCTTCCTAATTTAAGGATTTGTCAATAATCATGCTCACATCCATGTTAACATCTTTTATAGTAGTAAAATCTTCTCATCACAATGTGTATAGTATTTGCCTTGACATTTCGATCGTCTTATATTTAGATATTTGAAAAAATTTCTCACCTTTGAACATGAGAGAAAAAATGCACTTCTAACAGGTTTCCTCCAAAAAGATACTCTCCTTCAAAATAATACAAGATACTTTGTTTGCAAGCCAAAATCTTATTCACTTATTTAATATTTATAGATTATTTTTCACACTTCCAATGTTCATGGATTGCCTTTGCACCTTCAACACTCACACACAAGATTCTCTTCACAATTAACAACACTCAAGGCTTGTCATTAATCTATGATGATTATCCATAATTTAAGTAGGACTTCATACAACTCCAATTGTGCATGCTCTGATACCACTATTAGAAAATGAGCTATATTCATAAAATAAATCTAGATTTAAGGATTTCTCACAATATCTCAAGTAAGGATAATAAAATGATATCACAATACTAAAGATAATATTTCACATAGGAATTCAACTCACATACTCAAGCCATGATTCAAATGAATAAACACAATATTCAAGTGGTATAATGCATTACTATACAAATGATGCATTATAATTCAACACAATACAATCTCTCATATCACCCCTACAAATAACCTTAGTAAAAAGTCTCTTGGCATTTCATATTCAACTATCTCTTCATCTCCTCTCAAACTCATGGGGGATATGACTCTTCATATTTTCATAGGAGAAATATTTTTTGTCTTCATAATAATTACAAACATCTAATGATTACTAAATTCTAAATATTTACCTAAACACCAAATATTTACAAAGTATTTACAAGATACTTGCAAGGTACCATATAATGCAATATTCTCCAATAAAATTTTAGACAAGAGATTGAGGATATTGTGATAGCTTATGACGATCTAAATGAAAATAAAATATTTAAAAAGTTATACAATCAAGAACACTCAAACGTCGAGAACACTCCCATGGATGAAGGCAGTGAAGAGGAAGCTAGCATTGAGTTGGGCCATACAATATAAATGGTGGAGTCATCAACCAAGGAATTGTACAATGTAGAAGACTCTTCACCTAGATCTAAAGAAACCCCAATCATAGTCTCTGCCCATTCACCTTCTACCATAATAGTTAGTCCAAGCACAACCACTTAAGGAAGCATTGGAGGGCATGAAGGTCCTAAGGATAAAGGAAAAAGAAAACTAGTCCAAGAAATAAACCCTCTAGCAATGAAGAGGAAGGAGGATAACCCAAATATATAGCTACACAATTTGGCTACATAAGGGCAAATAACGAGCTCCTAGGCATCTCCACTTCTCTTCGATGTGTTGCAATAGTTAAAAAAATGGCCAAATATTACAATACAAAGAGAAAAGAGGATAAAAGAGATAGGTGGCCCACAAAAAAGAGGGAAGGGAGTCATTATGATCCTCAAGAAAACATGTTATATCTTGTCTACATGATTGCTATTGCTTCCAAGGCTAAAATTTAAATGTAGGAACACGATTATCGAGTGGTAGCTACAAGGATCAACCTGCAAGATGCTTGGGTAGTAGATAGGGTAGAATTCATGGAATAAGCTAGAAATGTTGTAAGCCATGACTACCTATTTTTAGAAATAAAGTCAAAAAAAGTAATAAAGAGCTCAAGAATTTCAAGAATAATCTCAAGGACTCCCAACTGGAGGCTAATTCACTCAAGGATCAAATAGCCCAGCTGACTAGTCAATTGGCTTCACAAGCATCGACTTCCCTCTTATATTAAAAAAGGAGCAAATCATAGAGTCTTGCCAATCAGCTCACTGCACAAGAGTCCCTATTAAAAAAGTAGGAGATATTGTACAAGGAGACGAAAAAGAAGAAGAAAAAGAAGAAAATCAAAAACCTCAAATAGCAATTGGGGGATTTAAGGATGATAAAGGAGGTTTGACAAGCTTATTGGGATAATATTATCAAGGCAACATCAACATTTTCTTAGGTGCTTAAGTTTATTGATATAGCCACAACCCCAATCTCCTAAGTAAGCAAGAAGTTGAATAGGTCTTGACTGCAACTTGCAAGTTTGGTCAAAGAAAAGGTATACATAGTGAAATTAGACACCTTGCTTGATTAAATACTAGTGACTACAAAAATCTAGGACAAAGATGCAATGACACAAAAAGTGATGGATATCTTGGATAAATAATAGGCTACGGTTTTGTTTCAGTTCTATGGTTTCTTTTGGCATCCCTGATGGTTTCCCATCCTCATTTTGGCGGAGTCTCTGCTCCACCCTACTGTTAAGGGTGTTTTTTTATAATTTCTAGTGCCTATTTGTTTCTCATCCTTTCTTGGGTGGGAATTACTATATTTGTAGTCTCTTTGCTCCACCCCCTACTGTTGGGTGGTTTTTTTGTAATTACTGGTTTTTCCTTGCGTGGGATGTTGAACTCTCTTGGTTTTCGGTTTTCCCTGTGTGGGTTGGAGCCTGTTTTCTTTTCCAGTATTTGGGGTTTTTAAAATTTGTTTTTAGGCAAGAATTTTTGTTTATTTTTTATGCCCTTTCCTTTTCCCGCTAGGCGGGCATTTAAAATTTCTGTTTCCCACTACTTCCCTGCTTCCTTCCTGAAGGCTTTCCTTTTGAATTCTTGAAGGTTTTCCTGCAGGCTTTCCTCAAGCCTTTCATGACATCCTTCCTTGGGATTTCCTACGACTTTTCTTGTGGCTTTTCCTATTGAAGTTTGATGACTTGTTGTAATCAGGTTTTGGGTCCCTTGATAAAAACCCACTTTATTTTAATTTAACATAACAAAAAAAATAATAGGCTACACAAAAATGCAAGGCCCAAATAAGTATTATGACCAGTACCCTTGCAAACTTGAAGAGTCCTATTGACTCATTTATTATAAAATACCTTCCCTCCCCTTGGTCTTCAAATAATAAGCTTATTTTTTAGTAGGAGTAGATGCAACTATTTAAGTAGTAAAAAGGGGATCAAATAAATTTTGACACATGGTCAAATCCTTCTACTTTGAGGGACGTAGATCAAGCCATCAAGCCATTGGTGAAGTTTGAGATATAAATTCAGGACGTTGGGAGTAAAGTGTAATATTTATCTCATGATGACCAGTTATAGATTCAAAGATGCTACAACCAATTCAAAAAAAGAGTTTCCATTCAAATATAGGTGGAAGGAAATCAAGGCTTCCATGGATAAGCTGCCATGGTCCTTCATTATTTCTCCATATATTTTCATTGAATCTTATACCCAATGGATGAGGTAATAATTTTTCTAGGATTCTCTATTTGAGCCACTGGAAACATAGTAAAATTTCACTACATTTGGGAGGAACTATGCCTTGTCCATTTTGCAAGTTGGCATCAACAAGAAGCAGATTGGTGAGTTGAATTATAAGGTAAAGCAATAGTAAAGCATACTATTAATTTTGTAAATCTATTATAGATGTTAATTTTGAAGTAAAGCATTTGAGGAAAGCTCTTGAAACAACATAGTTTGTTGATTGGGTTGATCTACAATGGGTGTTGATTCTTAAGGATATTAGAATATGGAGACAATGAAATAATGTGAGCCATCCATCTCATTGATTTACAATGGGTATTGATTCTAAGTAAAACAATCCTTTAAAGCATCACAAGCCATTGGTTGTTTATCCAACGACCTGTGTTATTTCATAAAGTTGGTAATGGAGCTATCCAAAGAGATCCTAGCTATTGGATGAAACCTAAGACACATGAAAAATGCATTGGAAACCCATAAAGATTTAAGTATCTATCCTGCTAAGTCATACATTAAAGGAGGGTTCACAGTTGATCTTATATAGGTGGAAGATCCAATGGTCTATGGGTTTTGAGAAAAATATTGAGAAATTTGAGTTCCAAAGTCCTATGAATCATTTGATCTTAATGATTGACAACTTGCATCATGCTTTAAGGCTTTTAAAAAATTTCAAAACAACCTTCCATTGGTTAAAGTGCAAAGACATCAATGATCATGAATTAATTTCTCCATCCATGACCAGTTCATAGTGATAGGGTTTTGTCAGCTCTGATGATCTGAGCGCGATGAAATTAGGGTTTCTTGGGAGGGTGGGGATGATGGTGGGAGGGAAGGTTGTTCTGGGAGAGCACGGGAGCATCGGTAGGTCAAACCAGGGGCTTGGAAGGGTGGAGGGAGGGCAAACAAAGTCTGGGGATGCCAAGGAGTCCTTGCCAAGTCGCGACAAGGATCCGCCAGACAAACGGGGAGATGGACCTCGAAAGTCATATGCTTTGGCAGCGGCCTCTGAAAATCTAAGCGGACTATTCTCCAAGGAGTTATTTCCATCCGGGGATGATTTGGACATCCCGACAGAAATTCTCTCAAGATTTGTGGATTTCGAAAAATTTACCCTCATCGGTAAGTTTATTGGTGGTCGTCCCGACATGGAGACCATTCGCAAGTGGGCGTCTAGAAAATGGCGGACCTCTGGTCACTTAGAGCTGGCTGCCCTAACCCGAGGTTTTTTCATGATTAGGCTGAGCAACAAGGAGGACTACTGTAAAATCCTGGCAGTGGGGTTTAGAATTTAACCCCGATACCCAGAATATCAACATTGCTCCAATATGGGTTAGGCTCCCGAGTCTTCCCCTTTTTTGTTGGCATGAAAATGTAATCAGAGGTATTGCTCGGTCCATCGGGGAGCTGATCACTTTAGACCCTCCCACCAGAGCTCGAACTAGATTTGTCCAAGCCCAATTCTGTGTTTTGGCAGACTTGGAGACAGACCTCCCATCCTCCATTACTCTGTGGTCTGGGGGTACTTTTCTACACAAGCAAGCTATTGTTTATGAGAACAGGCCAGCTTTCTACCCTCAGTGTAGTTCTCAAGGGCATCTTCAGTCCAATTGTCCTCTCCAAAAGCCGAGGAAGAAGGAGCGGGATCCCTGCAACCCTCTGGAGCACGGTGAAGGTCAGACGAAGCACCCTTTTGTGAAAGGCCATGAATCTCTAGGTCCATCCAGGGACCATCTCGAATCCTCCTTACCAAAAGAGGAAATCACCACCCGTCCGAACTCCGAGCAGTGTGGTGGGCGCCCCCAACTAGGACCACAGGAGGAAAAGGAACAGGCCCCCCCCTTATCACCACTCAGGCAGATTCACCCAAAATTTATGACCGAAACTCTCCCGAGGCACAAAAGCTATTGGAAGACTACCTGCTGGGAAGAAGAGGTTACCAGCCTGGTAATATTAGCCCTCGAATTACGAGGAGTCAAAAGCAAGGGGTGGATTTTGGTAGTGAAAGAAAGTAGGGCTGTCCCCCCAACAAGGAAAAGAGAGACAAAGAAACTACGACTGATGTTGCAAATGGAACCCAACGGTTGTTGTTTCAGGATGACTCCGATTCTCTAATGGGTGACGCGCTTATCCCAAAACCTCCCTTCCAGCAAGGAAAGGGAAGTAAGAAGAACCTCAAACCGTACGGATGAAATCCTGGATGCGAGAAGACTAATTAGAGTGGCCATTTGGGCCAGGGCAAAATTTTCCAACAGGATTTTCAACGGTTTGTTTCAGTCCAATCATTTTTCTTGGATCCTATCCAACATGTATGCTTCGAATTCTGCCTCCGGGAAAGCAGAAATGTGGAAAGTTATTTCCTAGGTATGGGAGAATTTTTTGTAGTTTTCTTGGTTGTCTTCTTATGCTTTCCGATGGTCCAGATTCTCCGGCTAGTTTTTGCTTTCCCAGTTATAATGGCCATGGTTTCCAGGATAATCAGGAAAAAATGCCTTACTTGTAGCCCTCGGGAAATTAGCAACTTTTTGTTTTTTTTTTTTGCATACAGGTTTATTCTTCCAGCAAAGAGGCATGAAGCACTATTTAGCAAGGCTGATTTTGTATATAAGGTTTTGGGATCCTCTATAAAAACCCACTGTTAATCTATTATAATAATTACCAAAAAAAAAATGACCGTTCACGTGGTTGTAATACAAACTTTCCATTGTGCATTATGAGAACCACCATTGGTCAATGATAACACAAAATATCAAATGACTTGTGAGATTTAGAAGAATGTAATGCCAGTCGTTCGATCAAAGGAGAAATATGCTAATCTGATAGGTTGACAATTTTTAAAGAGCAATAATATCCATTCAAATTTTACCATAAACCTTTCACCCACATACACCAAAGGACCTCCATGGTAGGTGAATGCCTTTATTGCAAATACATTAAAGCATTATCTTCGATAAAATAATAGTTAGGCTCATATACACACCAGTTATATAAAATCCTCAAGTTCACCTACCTAAACCACCTAGACATGACATTCTAGTGAAAGTGATGGGTATCTTAAAAGAAGTAGTTGCAGTAATTCCAAATCCTTAGACCTCAAGATTACAAAAAATTATCGTAGATGAATCCCTCTCTCAATGTGGAGGGGGGGATTTTGAATTACTTGTACAAATTTAAGAAGAAAAATTTCTAGTGTTTAGAAGTATTTTCTTATAAATAGTAGTTTTAGATTCGTTGTAAAATATTAGAAATTATCGAATCATGCTTAGTATCTAGCCTCCTTTGTAACTCCTTTCATTCTCTTCTACGTATCAAGTTTGGATTTTAACCTTGAATTATTTTATTATAGTATTTGAACTTCTTTTCATCTAATATATCTATAACATCAAGATTGTAATATAAAAAATTATGGCTATCTTTGCTCTATTTTGTTTTTGGTATGCATCTTATGTAAAAATGCTTTATGTGAAATTAAAATAGTGTTTACTTAATAGGTTGATAACTAGCGATGCATGTGTTTTTCTGCTCCAATGATAGATATAAGAATATCTTGATCTTGGCACATTGTCTCTTTACATTATGATTTTATTAATTGTAATCTCTCTCTTTTCGTTTGATACATACAAGTAGTTTAGGAGAGGACCACGTAAAAGATCATATTTGATAAGGATATGACCTTAGTAATATCCTAAAGATTTCTTGTGAGTCAAAGTCCCACACTCATAGAGCTTCCTATTATTTTGCTCTGTGCACGATATGGTTGTCGGGCGCATTTGGCTACTACAATAGATGGCCATGAAATTATGAGTGATCAACAATTACAAATTCTCAAACAAAAATTTGGAGTACCTTAATGCAAAATGGATGAAAGTGTTGAACAAGGACCCCCCTAAAATTTTACAAAGAATTTAGAAATGTTGATAGTTTGTCCATATCTAGTATGTTTTTCCCATACAATCATTTTTTTATAATAACTAATTAGGAATTTATTTCACATCTATGCAACATAAAAGTTGTCAGACCATTTTGGTAGTTTTTTCAAGTGGCTCAAAGGTCTTTGTTAAGCATGAAATCTGCCCATGACTTCTTTGGCACCAAGGGTTTGTCTTAAAAAATCAATATCTTATTTTCCTCTTTCATGTTGGCTAATCAGTCTACCCTCTCATCAATACTTTTATTGGAAAACAAAAGCCAAAATAAAATGGATTTTTTTGAAAAATCCATAAAAACAAGTGAGGTTTTCAAGAAACCTCAAAAAGTCAATCCTGAAAGTAGGGCATTGTTGGAACAAAATCGGCCTATGGTTATTATTAGTTCCTATGACCTTGTCAACATTGAATAGACGAACTTGGTGCTAAGAGCTTCTGTCTAATCTCCAGAGAAGACTGGTTCATTAATGGTTTTTATGAGAAAAGAGAAAAGATATTTCCTGAAAGAAAGAGAAATATAGTCGTAGCTAGAGCTTTTCTCACTATACATATTTAAAAAAAACTAAGATAAATGTATATAACTTCTCAGTTTAAGAATTTATTATATCTTCACGCAAAAATCATAGTCTTCCAATGTGATTTAGATATCTATCTAACACATACATGTATTGAATTTTAACTCCAACAATATGATTTATATCATGTATAAGTCCAAATTCCAAAACAGATACAATATACAACTCAATAATGTAAATAGAAGCATCAAATATTAATACATACACTTGCACATTGTGAATTAGAAGCCAATAGAAGCGTATTTTATTGCTTGCATCTAGAGTACATACATTCAGTCTTGTAAACGTCTAAGAGTTGACCTCTATTCAGGGTGCGTTTACTATTATATATACCCTATGGCAAGCATATTTTACAACTAGTATATTCTGATATAAAATCGGTTACAAACAATTGAGCTATAAAAATGCATCAGTATGCTCTGCATGGCTTCTTATTGATCTAATGGTAAACAAAATATTTGATAACAAAAATATGGTATTTGATGCTTTCTTCACTGTCTGTCATCAGTTGCTGACACATTCTTCTAAAGGTATGTTTATTTGTTTCTACTTATATCTTTGTCCTTGTGAAAAACTTCCTGCTCGTGAAAATCTGACATATCGTGAAATCGTGGCATTCCTTTGTACTTTTGCTTCTCCTGGCTGCCTGCTCACGAAAATATGACATGTCACAAAATTGTGACATTCCTTTGTACTTTGGCTTCTCTTGGCTACCTGCTTGTGAAAATTTGACACGTCACAAAATCGTAACATTCCTTTGTACTTTAGCTTCTCCTGGCTGCCTGCTCGTGAAAATATGACACGTCGTGAAATCATGATATTCTTCATGACCTTCACTTTACCACTTTGTCCATGAAAGTTTGTCATGTCACGAAATTATGACATTCTAGCACTTCATCTCTCCTCTACTATCCAAACTCGTGAAACTTCATCATGTAGAGAAGTCGCGACCTTTTTCATGCCTTAGTCTTTTTCGCCTTATGTATCAAAAATTGAAACGTTGGTTTCAAACTTCAAAATATTTGTTATCCTTCAAGATAGTCTTTTTAGACTAACATTCTTTGCGCCTTTCGGGGAATTTTGCTAGCAAAAATATTAGAATCTAGGACCTTCAACCATTGGGAAACAGAGTCAAAATAATATGGAAGAGGGGATTGTGGAAGAAAAAAACAAGGAAAATGCACTTAAACAAGTAAAGCATTACCTTTCAAAATAACTCTTACAAGCTTATGTATACTTTGTTGATATTACATTAACACCTCAGTAATTTTAAACTTTTTTTTTACTTTCGAACACTGGTCCCACCTTTTGTCAACTGTCTTGGTCAACTTGGTTGTATTTCTTCAGCTTTTCTATTGTAGTGATGACTTCATTGTAAGTGAGGAAAACCTATTTTCAAGCTTCATATTCAAGGTCTGATGAGTCCATGAACAACTGATATACATATTGCAATTCTTCCACTTTGTCATGAGACACTACTTTATACCTTAAAATCAGCTCCTGTAAATGGGTTTTTAATCTGCGTGAGGTTTTGCAACATAGCAAATATATGTGCTTCTTCCACAGATTCTTCCAAGACTTCTATTTCAGATTCATCATCCATAAAATATTTTAGGGACATTGTTAGTGCATCTTCACTTAAAAATTTTGAATTTTCATCCCACAGATATGGAAGTCCGTATTTGTTTGCTAGATTTAAATGCTTCACTAGTCCCTTAGCTTCAACTTCTAACTCCTAAAGGAGTTTTTCACCTTGAGTTACAAGTTTAAATATTCTAAAGAAACTTTTGGCTGTAATCATGGCCTAATACCAGGCTTCCCTTCGAATCTTAGCAACAACATTCTCTAACATTTTCTCAGACAAGGCTTGAATTTTTGTGGTCGCATCTGATCTCTCTTGTAGAAATCTCACTGAAGATTTTAACTCATCACTGACCACTTCAATCACTTCTTTCACTTTGGCTAGGTACAACAATATAGGCCTTGTTCTAAGGTTCAGTGACAAGATGTCCTTGACCATTTATTTTCTTACCGCTTTGGCCTTTTCCTTTGATAGGCCAGATGGTGTGTTCTGCTTTTCTAGGATCTATTGCTGAAGTTGTTGAATCTGCAAATTCAGAGATTGAATTTGTGCATCCGCCTCTTCAAGTTTTTCTTTATATTTGATTGCTTCACTATTAGCCTCACCGAACTTATCTTCCCATCTATTTACCTCCAACTTCAGAGCTTTTTCCACTAATTTCTGTTCCTATAGGACCGACTCCATCTCCTTCCTAGCTCCTTGCTCTTTGATGAATTTTTCTTTAAAGTACTCTCCATGCAAGTAGATAGTTCCTAGATGGGCCTGAGCCATTCCCCACTCATATTGCATATGAAGTTGGGTAATGTCTTCAGTTGTATTCTCTACTAGATAATCTTCAATTGTCATTTCTCCCTTAGGTTTATTTGATGTTGGTGTCAATCTTAAATTTTTTACTGCATAGTAGTGGGATCAAGAGCTATCATTTCCTGAGCATGGGATGGAGTCTTGGAATCTCTAGCAGAATGAGATGCGCATCAGTCTAAGGTATTCTTGTTTGGTTTTCTCAAATATTTTAGTTTTGAGTGTTGGATGATTTTCAGCATCTGTAGTGGATATGGATTTAATAGCTGGAATGCAAGCACTGGGAAAAAATGGATTTAGGACCAATGTAGCACTAGACTCAGACTGGAGTTGTGGATATAATGCTGGTCCTAGGGAAGGAAACCATGGTTTCAAAGGAAACATTATATCTTTCTTTGAAATATAAATGGAAGGAGATTTAGTTTGGGAATGTGTAGAAGAAAAAGAATGAGAGAATAGAGAAGTTATACCTGTTTCTATCTAAAGCATCTACTGATTTTCATCTTCTTCTTCATGATCTTCATTGACTTCATTCGTAATGGAATTTTGAACTTCATTTGGTGTAGAAATTTCTTCTACATTTTCTCTTTCATCACCCTTATCTTCATCACCTGTATTTTCTTCGAGATTTATTATTTCAACATTTAGGGGAATTTCCCCATGCTGTATTTTTTCATGTTCAACATTTTCTTTCTTTACAAAAATTTCTTGAAAAATAGCTACATTTTGACCTTATTGAGAAAGGTCACTTGTATCAAAAATTGTTTCACTATGAACATCTTCTTTTTTAGTAGGATTTTCAATAATCTCTGTATCTGGAACATTATCTTCATTAGTTTGAACAATTTGCTCACCTTCTAGAGCAATTTCAATATTTTCAACATCTCCATATTGAGTAGTTTGAGTAACCTCTATGTGTCGATCATTACCACCTTGAGTAGCTTGTTCATTATTTGGGGCTTTTTCAACATCTTGTTTTTTCTTTTATTGAGTTTTTTCTACAGAATTTAACCTCCTCTTAATACCGAGAGGTTATTCATCATATTTTGTAGCTGAGTTTGAATGGGGGACAAATTTCAGAGCTTTAGAGGTTGTGGTTCTACCTTTCGATGAGTCAACAACTAGTGCTAGGTGTTTTCCTCTCCTTTTCGCCTGTAAGGTTTTAGTGATCCCTTGCCCTTGTTTACCTAGTCCCTTGCCTTCATATCCCATATTTAGCATAATTTGACCAACTTTTCCATACACTTTTCCTTGTTCTTTAGTTAAGATGTCTTCAACAGATCTTTTATTGGAAGATCTAAGCCTGGTTTGTGCCTGGGATATCAATTGCTCAAATGCAATATTCTTTCATTTACTTTGGTCAATATTCTATCTTTTCACAACTTCAAGACTTGTTTCTTTGCTGTCGCAAATGCTAGGAGGTACTTTTACATGAAAAGTCCCTAACCAGGAATCTTGATAATAATCATAACAAACTAAGAATTCAAGATAATTTTTCATAGGGTACCTCAAATCAATCATATTAGTCTAGACTCTCATGGTCCACCATTCATGAACTTTTCCCACCGTCCATTCTGCCCCTTTCTTCTGCATTCTAGTAATGGTATTTTCATCTAAAACATGTTTAGGATTATTTTCGGGATCATAATACATTACATGTTCATAAAAATCATGCCAAGGGGGCAATGGTTGCATCCTTTCTACATGCCATTCGAGTTCATCATCTTTGTTTTTGTTTCTGCAAGCTTTAATGTCTAGTATAAGGGAGGCATGATAGCTATTAATTAAGGTTTTGTTCAAAATAGCTTGCCTCTTTGTAAATCTGTTTATAGGATTATATTTCTATCTCTGAGGTATTTCTATTAACCCTAATTCTCTTAAATTTTAGGCAATTTGTTCATGTTGCCCCTTCTTAGAAACAATAATACCTTCAAACTGAAATGACATAGTATAGGTACCAGTTACCTATACCCGTACCATATTTGAATTTTATTTGTTTAGTTTTTCTGACATACTCTAAAGCAAATAACTTGTTGGTAACATAATGGGGAAGTAAGAAAGGTTTCCCAATAAACCCGTACAACCTAATGATAACCTCTTGAGTGAGGATGAACCAGTCACCCTCCTTTGCTTGTTCTGTAGAACCTTTTCAGCTTTTGGGGTTAACCTTCTAATTTCTCCATACATTATCTTTAGATATGGACCCATAAATTCTCTATTAAGATTGTAATATGATTTTATTCTGTGCAATACATTGGTCCACTCATACACTAGCAATGTCCTTCCCTTTTCATCTTTATCATTTATTGAAATAAAAGCTAGCTCCCTAGCTATAAAATAGAAGAATATCCATACTAAATATGAAGAAAAAAGAAAATAAAACTGAGACCCTTTTTCATTACAGATAAACCTTCATGAATTTCCTGAAAGAGATACCCCGGCCAGTTGAAAAACAAAGGCTTGACATTCTTATCCATTACTAAAGAGTCATAATTTTTCAGGTTTTATAGGCAGTTGACTAAGGCAATCTGCCACCCATAAACTTTTTCATCAGTTTTCAGTCCAGCCACCATAGCCAATATGGAGAATAGTTCCAGATTTTTGAAATTTGTCAAGGGAATAGGGGTTTCGAGCATATTTCCTCTAGTAGGTGGTTTTTCCAACTGCGTAGTGAGGAAATTTCTTATCTTATCAGAGGGCATAAAATATTTTGCTTGTTCAGTGGGATCGAAAGCTTTGGGTTCTAAGGCAGGCATATAACCAGTGGTGAAAGCAATAATAAACACATCTATGCTTAGAGTAAAAAGATATCTCTCCCAAAATCCTCAACAATTCTCTTCTTTTCATCATGAAAAATCATAATTGCTTTGACCAATTTAGGACAAGGGTGTACAGGAATGTAAACATACCAGTAGAGTAATGAATGGAAAGCAAAAATAGCAAGAGAAGATGCAGTGATACTAGTGGCAATCCTATCTTCAATATCTCTTCAAATTTTCTTGGGATATTTCCATGTCACTACTGTGTCGCCAATTCTAGCATCTCTATCAATAAATTTTTCACCCATTTCCTCTTCACATCTCACTGTCAAAGGTATAGAATTTGAAGTTGCTATTACTATTTTATGACTGTTCTTCTTTGAATCCATGAGATTATCACACCGAGTTTGTATGGAATGAGCTTGGATTCGATAATAGGAATAGAAAGTGGTGCAATGAAACTTAATTAGGAGTAAAATTAGGGTTCTTATGTTAATCAGAAAAGATATGCATGGTTGCATTAATTGCGGTTGGTGGGCTAGATTTTATTGAATCCTCCCATGCCTTGTTTCTATCACCCTTTTGAATGTTTTAATTTTTTTGCCAATGGCTATGAAATGCATTAAAATAAAAAATTACGCTTACCAAAGCTTCTTCTATTTGCAAAGGTGGTTCCTATTTACCAATCATTAGAAAGTCACGTAGCAAATTTCAAATTTCTTTCGGTGGCTGGCTAGCAACACTAGTAAATGAAAGGAACGCTTCTCAAAGCTTATTTTATTCTCAAAGGTGATTCTTTCCCATCAATTTTCAAATGGCTACGTCGCAATTTCAAATTTCAACCATTATATCCGATAATATAGTGCTTTCTTTTTCTTTCTAATTTTATCTTCTTCTTGTTGGAAAACTTTGGTTGGCCGTGAAACGACAAAAAAAACCCTCTTATAAGCCCAAAAAAACTTTGGGAAATATTTACAAACCTTATATACATAATATACATGAAATTCTCCTTTTTTCTTTACTTGAAGTAGAGCTTTAAGTGAAAAGCATTCACTGTTATGGTAGAATCATACCCTGATGATATTTCAGTTGAAACGAATTAAATTGCTTTTCAACAATTATTTCAAAGGGGCCCTCCAAAAAGGTGTCAAATATTTTGTGGTTACCTGGCTTAGCTTTTTTCACATTCCATTTCAAAACTAAATCACCCACCTTAAATTTTTTGAAAGTGGTCTTTCTCTTGAACAACCCTTCTGTGTCTGCCATATGCTTCTAATGGTGATTATAGGTCTATTCCCTCTGTTCTTCTAGTTGTAAAAGTTGCATCAACCAAAAAAATGAGCTCTGGTGATTTTTTCCTTTGAACTAGGGTTTTTGGAACTTCGAAAAATCTAGGGCATCAGCTGGATTGCAGAAGTGCCTTCGGGGTACGGTGGATCTGAAGGCTAGATCGGTGCCCCAGGAGGGTCCAATGGGGACTTCTCCGGCTCCTTTTCCAGGGAGTAGCAGCTCATACGCAGATTTGTTTAAAGAAAATTCTCCTCCAAAGAACGACGAAGCTCAAAAAATGGCATATAAAATGCTCTTCACGGTTGCTGGGAATAGGTCGACAGCACCTCGTGTGAATGGATGTTTGCCGCAGGCCGAAACCAGGCCAAAAATTGTCATCGAGCCAAGTATGGTTGAAGAATCAGTCATTTACAGAGCTAATCACGATTTAATCTGCAAGTTCATGGGTATACGTCCTTCCCTGAATTTTTTGCACTCTTGGATCCGCCAAAACTGGGAGCCTCACGGTGAGTATTCATTGTGGTTTATTAGCAATGGATATTTTATTGTTAGCTTTTCATCTTTGGCCGATAGAAATAAGGCTTTCGAGTCAGAGAAGAAAAGTCATGGCCCGACAGGGCTATTTGTTCAGCCATGGAGAGTGGGATTCGATCCCCGAGTTGAACCTACTGCTGTCCCAATATGGATCCGACTATATGCTCTCCCAATGGAATTCTGGAGTGAGCAGGTGTTGGCAAGGATTGGCAATTCTATTGGAAGACATCTGGGTGTTGCCAGAGACACACTTGAAGGGAGCATGGCGGTGTATGCAAGAATATGTGTGGAGATGGATCTCAGCCAGCCTTTGCCGATAGAGATGGAAATTGAATTGGCAGGTCTCTCCTGGATTCAACAACTGGACTATGAGGCCCTACCCTTTAGATGTAGGGTTTGTCACAAACATGGACATTTGGCCCGTTTCTGCCCTAATAATATGAATGCTAAAATGGAGGCCCCTTTAGGAATGCCAAACCTGCCTAAAGAGGATAAGGCAACACTTAATAAAGATTCTAATAGCACCGTTCAGGGCCAGGAAGCTCAGAGAGAGGGTTTTGAACAGCCCAGAAGAAAAATACGGACAAAGAAAAAAGAGGGAAAGGAGCAATCCCATCTCAGACCTGCCAATAGGTATGAGATATTTAAGTCATTGGTTGACGAAGAGGAACAATTTATGGAGGGCATGGAGGGTATTAAGGAAACTTCTAATATTCCCGGGCAACTCCCTCTCTCTTCTCCTCCCGTCATACAACAGGTAGTTGAACTCTGTGAGGTATCACAGCCAGTGTGTTCAGGGGCTTTAGTAGTGCATAACCAGGAGCAGACAGTATCTCGGGATGTCAGCATGGGAATACCAGAGAAGAACAGGGAAAGGCCAACTTTGGGGATAACCCAGGTAGAAAAAAGATCAAAAAATAGCAATTCTCGGGGAGTAGGTAGAAGATCCAATAAGGAGTTGCTAGCAGCCCAAGGAGACAAATTGATCACGGGAGGATCGGTGAGGACAATAGACTCTTATTGCTCCCAGGGTAACCAATGATTATACAATCATGGAATGTGAGGGGTTTAAACAATAGAACCCATCAATCTGTTGTTCGAAGACTTTTAGAGAATCGTAATACTAATTTTTTGCTTTTACAGGAGACTAAGATGTCATTAGATCTTATGTCCAAAATAGTCAACAGAATTTGGAGGGGTGCTGGTCATATGGATGTGGCTGCCCAAGGTGCCTCAGGGGGGATTGTTACTCTGTGGAACTCTCTTGAATGGTCTGCAATAGAACATCTTGCCTGGAGGGGGTTCTCACTTCTCTTTTTAGGAATAATGTCACTGCGGAACACGTTCTAATCACAAACTTTTATGGGTCTCAAAACCTAGATGGTCAGAGGCGGCAGTGGAAGGTTGTGCATAACATGCGAACCTCAAGGGAAGATCTAGACTGGATTATAGCGGGGGACTTTAACGCTAAATTATCTTCTAGAGACCAGGAAGGGGGAACACCATTTTTGGACCCAGGGGACCGTTTCATGATTGCCCAAGTCCAGGCTTTGCACTTAGTGGACATTAAATGTCCTGGCATTAACTACACTTGGACTAATAAAAGGTGGGAGCCACATAGCAGGAAGGTTAAGCTAGATCATTTTCTGGTTTCAGAGGAGGCGTTTGTAAAATGGAATATAAATTTTTAGATTTTAGAAGGCCCAGTTTCAGATCACTATCCCATTCTGTTGGAAGGCGGGACTAGGATGGGGCAACATCACAAACCTTTCAGATTTGAGAATTTTTGGCTTCAAAAAGAAGAACTTCGGGAGAAAATTCCACAGTGGTGGGAAGAAGGCCGCCCAGATTATGGGAGAGCAATGTTCAGAATCCACAAACAACTACAATATGTCAAAGCTCAGTTGAAGTATTGGAGGCGTGCTAATAAAACAGACTTCCAGGCCCAAAGAGCTCCATTGGTGGCCAGATGGGATGAGGTCCAAAAATAGTTCAGAGAAGGAGTAATTACAGACCAGCTCAAAGCTGAGGATGATGCCTTGCGTACAGCGGTTGAGGACATTGACAACCAGGAGGAGACCTATTGGAAGCAGAGAGCAAGAACCACCTGGTTATTAGAAGGGGACAGAAATACAAAATTCTTTCATCGGACTGCTTGTGCTCGAAGACAGATGAATAAGATGGAGGCCCTTCAAGATGAGAACGGTCATTCCTTTGATACACTTCCAGGTATACATTCCCATGCTATGGATTATTTTTCTAAGATTTTTAAGGAAAGTGTGGTACAAGATGTAGAGGCCCAAAATGAAGTTATTTCTGTCATACCTGCTGTTATTTCTGAGGATGAAAATCAGGCCCTCCTCAAACCCATTGATAGAGATGAATTGAAAACTGTGGTCTTTGGAATGAGCACTGGTAAAACTCCAAGTCCAGACGGCTTCCCAATTGAGTTTTTTTAGGCTTTCTGGGACTACTTAGAGGAAGATGTAAGGGCTGTTGTAGAAGAGTCCAGAGAAAATAAGAGAATGCTTAAAGCTATAAACCACACTTTCATTACCTTAATTCCAAAAGGGGAGGAGGGGGTTCATATTTCAGATTATAGGCCTATTGCCTTATGTAATGTGTTGTACAAAATAATCACAAAGGTAATGGCTGAGCGCCTAAAACCTCTTCTTCACAACATTGTCTCCTCCGAGCAAGGGGGTTTTGTTGAGGGACGATAGATTCTCGGATGGGGTGGTTGTGGCCTAGGAAGCAATCCATTCAATGCACACTTTTGGTAATAAAGGGATGTTCATAAAACTGGACATGTCAAAGGCTTATGACAGGGTTGAATGGAGTTTCCTGGCTAAAATGATGGCAGCCTTTGGTTTCTCTCAGGATTGGATAGAGTGGGTCATGAGTTGTGTCTCTACCCCGACTTACTCTGTGCTAATCAAGGGCCTTCCTTCGCAACCATTTGGAGCTACTCGAGGACTGCGCTAGGGGGATCCATGTTCTCCTTATCTTTTTCTCATTTTGGCTGAAGGTCTTGGCAGACTTTTCTTGAGGAGAAGACAACAAGGTAGATTATTGGGTATCAGGGTGGGTGACGAAGTTTTAACGCACCTGCAGTTTGTGGATGACACTGGTTTGGTGGGAGTGGCCAGCTTCAGGGAAGCAAGAATGATTAGGGATACTCTTAATGTCTATCTCAGGGCTACTCAATAGGTCATTAATGACAAGAAATCCAAAGTGGTTTTTTTTAATCTGGAGCAAAGGCTTCAGAACAGAATTTTAGAAATCCTGGGATTCACAAGGACTTCTCTCCCAGTGGTTTACTTGGGGGTCCCCTTGCACTTTAAGAAGCTAAAATTAGACACATGGAGGAATCTGCTGGAGTGTATCAAGGACAGAATTAATCACTGGTCTCACAAGTGGTTAAGTTATGGTGGCAGATTAACGTTCTTACAGTCAGTCATTCAAGCCATGCCAATTTACAAATTCTCTATCCTGGCTGCCCCGTTTACAATATGGAAAGAGTTGGACAGGATGGCTAGAAAGTTTTTATGGGAAGGAGCAAAGGGAGAGAGAAAGTGGGCCTTAGTGGGCTGGGACAAAGTTACCCAACCCAAGGTTAAAGGAGGTCTGGGTTTGAGAAAATCTAAGCTGAATAATAAAGCTTTGGCTGGAAAGCTGTACTAGAGATGGATCTCCCAACCCACCTCCCTTTTTAGTAGAATCCTAACTAGAAAATACCTGGGACAGGCCAACCCAATCGATGTAGCTCGCATCCCCTTGGATGGTACTGGGTCCCTAGTTTGGCAGGCTCTCAAGTTAGGGTCTCAAGTTGTTAAAGACCGCTTATTTTGGAAAGTGGGAAGAGGGGAGAAGGCTCATTTTTGGATAGATTCTTGGGATCAGTTCCCACCCATCATTGCTGAATTTCTAGAATTATTGCCAATAAAAGCAGCCATTGAAGCCAAGGGATGGATCCGTATTGAAATTTATTTCACAACTACTCAACTGGGGGAGTGTAAGTTTAAGCAGTTCAAGAAGTTGGATGAGTGGCCCATTTCAATCCCTTCGGATTTGTCGCCTATCATGACTAAAATTCTGATAGAAATATTTCTTACAGGGGGAGACATGGAGGATGAATTAGCCTGGGGCTTTGGGAGTCTTGGCATCTATACAGTAAAGGACGGATATGACAACATTCTCCCAGAGCCCCCCCTCATACTTTTCAGGTTGAGGACTGGAGGAAAATCTGGCACTCTAAAGGCTGGCCGAAAGTTAACTTTTTTGCCTGGCAGTGCATGCACAATGGAATCCTCACTTTTGATAATCTCAGATCAAAAGGTATCATCGGCCCTTCTCAATGTGTACTATGCTACAAGAGCGAGGAAACTGTTGACCATTTGCTGTTTGGTTGCCCTTTCACCCGACAGATTTGGCTGCGTTGGTTTGCTTACTTTAAAATTCAAGTAAGTGGTGACCTGAACCGGATGAATATCTGGGCAAAATGGCAGAAAGGTAGATTCAAATCTAAAGCTCTTCATTTTGGCTGGGAGCTCGGTTTAAGCTTTATCTGGTGGCAAGTATGGCTGGAAAGAAATGCCAAAATTTTTAGAGAAACTTTTACTGCTCTAGACGGGGTTTGGCAGACCATTTGGAGCAAGGTTACCGAAACTGTGGCTGTTCATGCTGAGGAGGAAGCTCAAATTGGCATTGGAGCTTTGGAAGAATGCCCTGAACTGCAAGAGGGATAGGACAAAAATTGTTGGAAACCTCCCCCTGAAGGTTGGATTAAAATCAATACTGATGGAGCTGCAAAAGGCAATCCGGGTAGAGCCAAAATTGGAGTGGTGTGCCGAAACCATGCTGGGACTGTGCTCTATTGGGAATTGCAAGGCCTAGGAAGATCCACTAACAATGAAGCCGAAGCCATTGCCATCAAGTCTGCTTCTATTTGGGCAGTGAAACATGGCCACCGCAGGATTATTCTTGAATCAGACTCGCAAATAATGGTTGGAGCTCTAGACTGCATGAGGAACTTTGATCTGAAAGCTTGGAGGTTGAGGGCTCTTGTTACCCAAATTAAAGAATTATGGAAGGAATTGGAGGACGTGATCCCAGTTTATGCGAGTAGAGATTTGAACAAAGTGGCTGACTTTCTGGCTAAGATGGGTGCGGAAAAGGAGGTTGGAGTTCAGTTGCACAGTGACATGGATATTGAGGATGAGGTGATTAGACAGGGTCTAGAAAGGTCCTTGAGCCAATGATCAAAGAAAAAGCAAAGGGAGGAAAGTTGTCGCGATATCGCGACATGTTGCGCCATCGCGGTCGCTGGAGGAAAGTTGTCGCGATATCGCGACATGTTGCGCCGTCGCGGTCGTTGGAGGAAAGTTGTCACGATATCATGACATGTTGCATCATCACGGTCACTGGAGGAAAGTTGTCATGATATCATGACATGTTGCACCATCACGGTCATTGGAGGAAAGTTGTCACGATATCGCGACATGTTGCACCATCATGGTCGTTGGAGGAAAGTTGTCATGATATCACGACATGTTGCCGTCGTGGTCACTGGAGGAAAGTTGTCACGATATCATGACATGTTGCATCATCATGGTCACTGGAGGAAAGTTGTCACGATATCATGACATGTTGCGCCATCACGGTCGCTGGAGGAAAGTTGTCACGATATCGCGACATGTTGCATCATCACGGTCATGGGCGAAAAGTTGTCACGATATCGTGACATGTCGCTTCGTCGCGGCCAAGGGAGGAAAGGTGTCACGATATCATGACATGTTGCTTCGTCGTGGCCTAGGGAGGAAAGGTGTCGCGATATCGCGACATGTTGCTTTTTCGCGGCTAAGGGAGAAAAGGTGTCGCGATATCGCGACATGTTGCTTTTTCGCGGCCAAGGGAGAAAAGGTGTCGCGATATCGCGACATGTTGCATTTTCACGGCCAAAGGAGAAAAGGTGTCGCGATATCGCGACATGTTGCATTTTCGCGGCCAAGAGAGAAAAGGTGTCGCGATATCGCGACATGTTGCATTTTCGCGGCCAAAGGAGAAAAGGTGTCGCGATTTCGCGACATGTTGCATTTTCGCGACCAAAGGAGAAATGGTGTCGCGATATCGCGACATGTTGCATTTTCGCGGCCAAAGGAGAAAAGGTGTCGCGATATCGCGACATGTTGCTTCATCGCGGCCGAGAGAGAAAAAGTGTCGCGATATCGCGACATGTTGCACTTTCGTGCCCAAAGGAGAAAAGTGTCGCGATATCGCGACTTGTTGAATTTTCGCGGCCAAAGGAGGAAAATGTCGCGATATCGTGACATGTTGCTTTTTCGCGGCCAAAGGGGAAAGGTGTCGCGATATCGCGACATGTTGCATGTTTGCGGCCTAAGGAGAAGAATAGTGTCACGATTTCGTGACAAGCTGCATCAACTGTCCATGCCGACCCCCTGCTAGCTAGTTAATGGTTCAGGAGATTTGGCTCCATTGCAAATCTTCTTCTACTATTGTAAGCTTGTGTTCTCTCTGAATTCGGTTGGGAAGAGTCTCTTCCCATATTGTAATTGATCTTTGTTTTAATACAAGTTTTTTCAAAATTTTCAAAAAAAAAGTTGCATCAACCAAGCATCCATTGGTTGACCTCCTTCTTCATCCATCTGATTAAGTAACTTTAACGTTGGTATTTCCATGTGTATAGGTGATGTATTAATAAATTTCTTAACCAAAATCCTATCAACCCATAGTGCTTGGTTGATCAAGGAGTTCCTGCTCCTCTTGTTATCTTCTAACATTCTCTTCAGGATTCTGAGAAGGTTTTTATTTGTAGACTCAGCTAGACCATTTCCCTATGGATAGTAGTTGGAGGAAATCTTCAAATATATACCATATCTTCTAGTAAACTCAATTATTTTAGCTTTGATAAAAGATTTTTTGTTATCTATAAGCAGTGAATCTAGTATACCAAACCTTGTAATCAATATTTCCACAAACTCATTTACGACCTCTTGATCAACTTTCTTAGTGGAAATCGCTTCAACCCACTTGGTAAAATAGTTTGTGGTAGTAAGTATGTACTTGTGGCCAGCTTATGAATTAGACTCTATTATCCCAATAAAGTACAACTCCCACTATTGGAAAGGTTCTTCAACTTGGATAGAATTTAGGGGTATAGGGGTATTTATGTTCCTCCCTATGTATCTCTGACATTGCTCACAACTTTTGGTTATTTTGTAAGTGTCAAAAAAAATAGAAGGCCAATAACAACCTGCTCTGAGTATCTTCAAAGTAGTGGTTCTTCCTGAATAATGTCCCCTAGAGAGACCTCCATGAAACTCTTTCAACACTTTTTGTTTTTTATCATCTCTTATGCATTTTAATAGTACACCATCTATATTTTTTCTGTACAACCCTTCTTATTGAAGGGTGTACTTCAATTATTGTGCTCTATACCTTCTTCTTTGCGAAGCATTCATATTATCAGGATATCTTCCAGTCTAAAACTACCCCACAAGATCATCAATCCAGTCAGCCTTTTCCAGATTTTGATCTAATTCTTCATTCACCATTATGCTTTGGTGATCCTCATGACCATTTGAAGCTTTCTTGGCCAATTATTGGCATAGGGATATACCCCTTACTATTTTTGTTGGGTGTATTTCTACATCATATTCCTGTATTTTGGTTACCCAACCAACTCTCTTATCACCAAGTTCTCCTTGTATTATAAAATTCCTGACATTAGGATAGATTACATAAACAATGGTCCTGCTCTGTGACAAGAAATATTTGAATTTATTCAAAGACTTCAAGATAGCATATACTTATTTCTCAATAAAGTTGTATCTTTCCTTGTGATCATGCATAGTGGCACTCTGAAAAGCTATGTGTCTTTATTCATTGTCTGCTCCCTTCTGTGTGAGGACTGAAACATAACTTTCTTGCTCACCAATAACATATAGGATAAAACCTCGAGAGTAGTTAGGATTAACTAGCATAGCTACTTGAGTTATTTCTTCTAATTTTTTTTGAAAGAATTCTTCTTTGGATATGTCCATTTGAAAGGTGCATCTTTCTTTAATAATTTTGTCATTGGTTTAACAATCTGTGCAAAATCTACAATAAATTTATGCACAAAATTTATTTGTTCGAAGAAATATTGCAAGCCTCTCTTGTTTGCTGGTAAGGGAAGTTCTACGAGTGCTTTCACTCTATCAAGATCTATGGCAAATACAGATTTAGAGATGACATGACCAAGTAGAATACCTTTCTCTACAACGAATATGGATTTATTTGGGTTCAAAGATATTTCAAATTCCCTGAATTTATCAAAAACCTTCTCGAGGTATTTTATATGGTCTCCTTTATGAGGAGAAAAAATTATCATATCATCTAAATAGATGACTATGATCTTGTTAGCAAGCTCACCGAAAGCTACATCCATCGCCATTTGGAAGGTTGCTCTGATGTTAGACAACCTGAAAGGCATCCTTTGATAGGTGAAAATTCCCAATTTTGTGGTAAAGGTAGTATTATATTGATCTTCGTCTCTGACCCATACCTGATTATACCTAAAAAAAACATATAGCAAAGAAAATATCTCTACTCCTGCAATTGTGTGTAAAATTTGGTCTATCTACGAAAGTGGATAATGGTCCTTGAGTGAAGCTTTGTTCAAGTTTATGAAATCGACACATAGTTTGATGTCCCCACTTTTCTTCCTTACTAGAACTAGGTTTGCCACCCAAGTAGAATGTTTAATAGGGTACACTATATTAGATTGAAGGAGTTTTAACAATTCTTGCTTCATCAGAGCTTCTATCTTTGGATTCACAGGCCTTTGTTTTTTCCTGAAAGGTTTGGCTCCTTCCTCTAATTCAATGGTGTGTTGGATAATATATTTCTTGTACACTTTTAGATTACTGTACACCCAAGCTATAATATTTGGAAATTTCTTATACAATTCCCTGATTTAGTTTAACTCTTCTATTGTACAACTAACTCCAACTTTAATCATTTTTCTGGTTCTAGCTCAACTTCCTTATACCGACACTTATCAACTTTTATTTTATGGCCTACTACCCTATCGTTGTTATCAAAAATACTTTAAAGGGTGATAAGTCCCTTAGGAATGTGATTATTCTTTAATTGAATCAACCCTTCTTCTTCTTCATCTTGCAGCGTTCTGCCGCTCGAGCAGTTCATTTCATAGATTAAAAAATCTAATATTTGCTTGTCGTTTTTAAAAACTTGCTAGAAAATATTTTTTTCTGGCATGGAGGGTCTATATATGAGTCTAACCATCTTAGATTTCTGAATAACATTGCTAATGGGGTAAAAATTCGCTCCCACAGACGCCAAAAAATATGCATGGGTATTCTTATCTCTAGGAATAGACTTCATATTTAGAGCCTCAAAGGCTTCTAAAAGGTCCCACACTTTATTTCTGTATACCTTTAAGTAATGTTGTTTATTGATGCATTTTCCCTTGAATTGATTCACGATAATTTCTGAATCTCCATAAATTAGTATCTGCTTAATCCCCAGTTTCTCGGCCTTTCTCATGCCTAAACAAAGTGCTTCATACTTTATTGTGTTATTGGTGCAACTCCATGTCAACCTATAAGAGAAAATTATTTCTTTTCCTGTAGGGCAAATCAAAACTATTCTAGCACCAACTCCGTTCTTACACCTAGCTCCATCGAAGAAAAGCTTCCAAAGTTGACTAGTAGAGTCATCTTATTTGGGAGTGGGTGCCAATTGCCTTTTTGGTTTCTCAATGGAATAACTTCCCATTTCTATTTCTATCATGGCATTGAAATTATTCAGAGAGAACTAATCTTTTGTTTGAAGCTCCTCTAAGGTCTCTTCTATTAGATCCATATCTTCAATTTCTTCGGTCATCATACATATAGTACCGACTTCCCCTATATTTTCTACATGAAAAGTAGATGGTTTTTCATTAAATATTTTTATCCTCCTACCCTTAAAAGGTATTTCCAAGTGTGAGTAGTCCATAGATAAATATCCTCCTATCTTGGTTGTGAACTCTATGGAAAAACACATGCCAAAATATGGTGCTAAATCCACAACTACCACTTATTGTATGACCACTATTTGAGGTATCCTATGAAGCTGTATGGGGATGTCTTTAATTACTCCTACAATTTTTACTAGAGTGCCATCTAACTATAGAACCCCTGGATTGCTTCTAGTGTACTCCATCCCCATAATGTCACACACTGCTTTTGGTAATCACTGTATTAGCAACACCTGAGTCTATCATGCAGTTGTGTACGACCCACCCTTCAATTTGAAGAGATAAATAGAATGGAGGTGGTCTATTTTTTCTAGTGGAAGATGTTAGATTCATATGGAGTGTATTTGAGTAGGATGTGTTCCTACCTTTATTTTTCATTGACTTTAAAGATTCTTGCAAGAGATCAATTTGACCAAGAAACTGAAGGGCATCGTACATGCTTGCCTTTGAAGGAGTCTTCTTCATTTCTTCCACTATGTTGAAAGAAGATGATTCAACACTCCTCTCTCTTTCCTTGGAAAATGTGTCATACCTATTTTTGTATCCCTGAGTTGCTTCTGTTATTTGTATCTTAGTTAGCAAAGGAAATCTTAACTTCTCCTTAGCTTGATCTTGAGTCTTTGTTTCCTTTCGTGGAGTAAAATCTTTATGTATTTTTGCCCTAGAGCCCTGGGCAGAAACTTGAGGTCTTTTTCATAGGAAGAATATTTTTTAGGTAGTGCTTCAGGGGTTGGGGAAAAAATTAAAGGTTGGAGCTCTTGAGGATCCACTTGTAGAGATTTTTTGCCTGATCTGGTCAAGACTGCAACTTGTTCAACCGAAGGCATCATAAAATTATTATCAATTTCTCTAATCATGCTTACATGACCTTTCATATTTTTCTCCGCTTCCTCAATAGCTACATTTTGTACATAATGGTGATGAATCATACATGAACTTGCACCAGTAATCGAAATTTGTGGGAGGACTGCAAATTCCTCGGTTTCATTTGCATAAAAAACATTTGATATTTTTTGCCCTTTATTTCTTGATGAAGTTGCGTCCCTTGTTACTTGGGAAAACCTCCTTGGTTAAAATTTCTCTCGGTCTCTCTTCTTTTCATTGATGTCATATCATTTGCCAAAGTTTTTATCGTGTCTAGTATAATGGAAAGCTGATTTTCTTGGGCTGGCTGAATAGGTGGTGTGGGTAATGTGAGAACAACAAGAATAAGTGGTAATGCTAAGAAATTTTGAGGGATATATATTGCAGGAATGGATAGTTACCCGTTCCATTTTGGAAGTTCTATGTTTGGCAACTAGGGATAGCTTGAAGAACTGGCATCGAAAAATTGGGGAATATTTGGAAAATTTGGTATTATTGCTTTTGGTGGATACCTCCCAATGGCGATGAGATCTCTCTCTGCTTTAGACGCTTCTTGGTAAATAACAAGGAAAGTGAATATTCAAAATTTTTGTATAGTCATGCTGATATCAAAATTGAAGGCTCTCAAATAATAATACACCACTTGTTCTGTGGTTGGTTTCAATTCGACGGACACTCTTTTCCAAGCACGACTGAATCAGATGTTGAAATCGATAATTTCCTCTTAAGGATTTTTCTTGATGATGTTGAACTGGCTAAGCAAGGAGAATGGATCTGCGTGCTGATTAAATTTTTCTACCACCCTGCCAACGAGTTTGGCCCAACTTGTGATGGATTGAGTGAGAAGTGCTCTATACCAATAGAGCATTTTTCCTTTTAATGATATGACCAGCAACCTGATCATTACATCTTCTTGAGTGATATTGTAAATCACTGCCAAAGAGACAACATCTAAGCAATGTTCATATACCGTTTTGCCTATTCCGTCATATGAAGGCAACGCCTTCAGAGCCACAACATGAATAAGATTCTGAGTCGCCAGGTTCAATGGACCAGTGTGATTCCATGTAAGATAAGTTGGTGGAGGAGAGGCCATTGCAGCAACTGTGCTAGCCTAAACTGTAGAACTATTGGTAGTTTATTTGAAGATATATTGGCAATAGGGCTGGGCAAAATAATAGATACAAGGGTGGTAATACTGGTAGCAGGTGGGTTTGATCTAGCTGATAAAAATGGATGTACCCTAAGGCTACCAAGGTGTAACTCGAAGAACTCAATGGGTTCTTCATAGTTTCTTGCTTTAAATCTAGTTATCATATAGGTAAAAAAATTACAAGTTTTAACCAGATAAATAGATAAGGTATTTATTAGATCTATACCTTCATACAGAGTCGTCAGGTGATTGATTTAGATATCGAATAGGTCAAAGACAAACATCGAACCTTATAAGATATTATGGGATTTAGGGTCACACCGGGTGTGCCAAAAACTATTGGAACAAAATTAGCCTATGGTTATTATTTGCACCTATGACCTTGTCAACATTGAATAAACGAACTTGGTGCTAAGAGCTTCCATCTAATATCCAAAGAAGATTGGTTACTTAATGGTTTTTATGAGAAAATGAAAAAGAGATTTGCTGAAAGAAAGGGAAATATAACCGTAGCTAGAGATTTTCTCACGGTACTGATTAAACAAAAACTAAGATAAATTTATATAATTTATCGATTTAAGAATTTATTATATCTTCACGCAGAAATCATAGTCTTCCAATGTGATTTAGATATCTATCTAACACATACATGTATTGAATTTTAACTCCAATAATATGATTTATATTGTGTATAAGTCCAGATTCCATAACAGATACAATATACAACTCAATAATATAAATAGAAGCATCAAATATTAATACATACACTTGCACACCATGAACTAGAAGCCAATAGAAGTGTATTTTATTACTTGCATCTAGAGTACATACATTCAGTCTTGTAAACGTCTAAGATCCAATATCTATTCAGGGTGCGTTTACTATTATATATACCCTATGGCGAGCATCTTTTATAGCTAGTATATTCTGATATAAAATCAGTTACAAACAATTGGGCTATAAAAATGCGTCAGTATGTTCAACATGGCTTCCTATTGATCTAATGGTAAACAAAATATTTGATAACAAAAATATAGGATTTGATGCTTTCTTCACTGTCTGTCATCAGTTATCGATACATTATTTTGAAGACATGTTTATTTGTTTCTACTTATATATTTGTCGTCACAAAAAAAATCCTGCTCATGAAAATCTGACATATCGTGAAATCACAACATTCCTTTTTACTTTGGCTTCTCCTGGTTTCCTGCTTGTGAAAATTTGACACGTCGTGAAATCGTGACATTCCTTTGTACTTTGGCTTCTCCTAGATGCCTGCTCGCAAAAATCTAACACATCATGAAATCACAAAATTCCTTTGTACTTTGGATTTTCCTGGCTGCTTGCTTGCAAAAATATGATACTTTGCAAAATCGTGACATTCTTCATGACCTTCACTTTACCGCTTTGTCCGTGAAAGTTTGTCATGTCATGAAATCGCGACATTCTGGTGCTTCAGCTCTCCTCTACTCTCTGAACTCGTGAAACTTCGTCATATCGAGAAGTCGCGGCCTTTTTCATGGCTTAGTATTTTTCGTCTTATGTCTCAAAAATTGAAACACTGGTTTCAAACTTCAAAATCTTTGTTATCCTTCAAGGTAGTCTTTTTAGACTAACATGCATCCATCTAGTCAAAAAATTAAAACAAAAACAAGTTTGAGTGCCAACTAGAGGAAAGAAAAACCTATCAATATATATTTCTCCTGGAGCAAATATGTTGATTCTAATGAGATCCTTGTAATCCAAATTCACCTAGGGTTATTATTGGAAACCCTTATTCGAATTACACCATTAACCTTTGACAAATCTCCTTCACTAACTTCTAAAAAATTGCCTTAAGAGAAGTTGGAAGAAAAATAAATTTTTGTCAATGAATGTAATCAAGTAATGAAGATTCACACCTGCTCTAATACCATGTTAGATTTCATAGTAGTTTTGAAAATAAAATGAAATCAAATATTACCTAGTATTGCTTAAAAAAAGGAATATAGAAAATGAAAGAACATAGAATATGACGGGTTATCCATAAACACCAAATAATATTCACTAAAAAAAATACACTCCAATAGATAAAAATAAAATTGGTATGAAGTATCCAAATACATGATACCTTTAGGTTAAGGTTGTGAGAGCGACCCTCATGAATAAAATATTATTAAAAATTATAAAAAATACCTTTTTCAATTACATGGGCCTAAAGGGCAGATATGAAAAATACTAGTTGGTTGTGGCGTCAAGAGGAGCTTAACCACCATATATTCCAACATAGAGGAGGTATAAGAGGCACTTTTTATTTTCCACCATAATAGGGCACATGACTTGATGATTTTTTGAAGACCAATATGTTGGTTGTGGTTGAAGATGCTAAAAAAGAGAAGGCTATAATAAGTGAGATCAACACCATATTTATTGCATTGGTTCCTAAGGTCAGATAAAATATTTTGATAAGTTTTGTTTAATAAGTCTTACATATTATAAAATAATTTTAAAAGGTATGACAAATAGATTAAAAATCTCTCTAGATTGTCTTATCTCACAGGAAAAGAAACCAAGTGGTTTTCTTCGTGGTAAACAAATATTTGATGGTATAAATCATTTCACATGAGGCCATACATTCTCTTCATTCCATAAAAGCCTCAATGGTATAAATAATTTCACATGAGGCCATACATTCTCTTAGTTCCATAAAAAACTAGGTATATCTGTAAAACTGAACATGAATAAAAAATATGATAGGATTTGTTAGAGATGTTTACATGGTATTGTAAAAAATTGGTTTTGATCAATGTTGGTATGAATGGATTAGATGTTTCTTTTTAATAAATAGGATTGAAATGGGCTATTTGGCAATCATGCATGTATTGTTTGGAAAGATTCAAACTTGGATCTCCTCTTTGAAAGTTAAGTAATATAACCATTTGAATTAATGCCACGTAATGAATTGATTAGATGTTTTTTTAATGATTTTACATAGGTTTTTATGAGGGGTCCCGATCCCCTCATACTAAGTGGGGTTTGAACCTTGGACCTCCAAAAGAGAGGCCAAAGCCCTTACCATTTCAATAAGCTTACAAATTTTCATTGAGTTTACACAAGATTTTATGAGGGATCCTGGTCCCCTCATATTGAGTGGGGTTTGAACCTTGGAACTCTCAAAGAGAGTCCAAAACCCTTATCACTACAATAATATTGCATCTTATGACTTGATTAGATGTTGTTATAGCACTTGAAAACATTTTAGTTTGATCAATAAAAAGTGTGTTGCATATTTTGAATCATCCCATAAACTTTATCAAGGTAACTCACTATCTCTTTATTTCCTTATTATTCTTATAAAAGAAAGTAAAAATAAAAAGCAAAATCAAATTATTTTTATTTAATATTTTTTATTAAAAGAAAATATTATTATAAATCACCCTCATATAATTTTTTAAAACACAATAATATAATTTAACTCAACTTTATGTAAACAATTAAGATATATTATATTAAAAAAATAAAACTCATGTCCCAAGGGGACAATGCAACGGTTCAAGCTTTGGCTCTTCTTCGGGAGGTTCAAGGTTCAAACTGCAGTGTGAATGAGTGTGTGAGGGGGTGGGTGTGTGTATGGTTGTGTGTTTGGCCCTATTGATAAGCTCAGCTCTCACCCTTATGAGAAGTCATGGTTGGGACGGGGATGCTTAGCCCTAAACGTACCCATGTCGGGGTTTCTCACATTAACCTAATAAACAAATAAAAAATATATTATAAAATTTATTAATAAAAAATGATGATTTTAAAATTAAAAATATTTCAGAGGTCTAAGGTTCAAATCTCGGGCCTCACTGGACTAAACGCTTGTCCTTTTTCTGGTGCTTTCAGTGGCGTAAAAGGTTTAAAATGATTGTGGCATGGTGGTTATAGGGGTGGACTACGCGAAGATATGTGTGGCGGCTTTCGGGGCGGACAACGCAAAATACTATGGCGACCATAAAAAGCTGGACAGCCTGCCCAGATTCGTGGTGGCTACCGATTCCACCATGTAAATACAAAAAAAAACATTGAAAATATTTAGGTCGAGGGTCTAGTCCATTGGTCAAAGCATTATCTTGGGAGGGTGGAGACCACGTTCAAATCCCTCAAGCCTTGTAAAAATGAAGGATATGTCATGTCAGTGTAAATGGCTATGTTAAAAAGTCTACTTGACGCAATCAAAGGTTATAATAACAACAAATAAATATTATTATTTTATTCATGGGAGAGGTCATGGTTGGGATGAGGATGCCTAGCCCTGGACGTCGGTCATAGGGGTTTCTCATGTTAACCTAATAAACAAATAAAAAAAATCTTATAAATTTTATTAATAAAAAATGATGCTTTTAGGTCGAGGATCTGGTCCATTGGTTAAAGCATTCTCTTGGGAGGGTGGAAACCAAGTTTGAATCTCTCAAGCCTCGTAAAAACAAGGGTCTAATGATTGGAGAAAACTAGGGTTTACTGTTGGCGACAAGAGGAAGAGTATCGCTAGGATCAAGAGGGTGAGGGTTTCAGGCATCTGAATGTGCTGGTCGGGGATCACGCATCTATTATAATGGAGTTTTTGATTTAGGTGGAGCTTTGGTGGCGGACAATATTGAGGACAAAGGTGTCACGAAAGGTTTTGAAGATTTATTGCAGGGTTTCAAGGGTTCGCAAGGCTTCCAAGGTGCTGCTTTAAACCTTCCTTTGAGCATCGAAGGTGTGCGAAAGGATGTTCAGGTCGTCATGAATAATCATTTGTTGTTTAGGTCGGAGGATGATCGGGTGTGTAAGGAGCCTTTGCTCGAGTTTGTTGAAGGTGTCAATTCAAGGAAGAAGACGCATATCAATGAATTATTTGAGTCAAATTTGACTAGTGATAAAGGGAATGATGCAGAATCATTGGTGAATTCTCCACGAAAGGAAAAAATATGACTGCTAGGGTTTTTGGGAGTCTTACATTTTTTTATGAAGCCTTTGATTTGAAATATCATGCTGCCTTTCCTGAGTTGTCGGGTAAGTCTTCGAAGGGTTGCAGGTTTGAAAGCTTGTCTAATGGAAATAAATCTTGCATGTCTGGGATGAGTATTGGTAGTACGGGGGGCATTGGTGAAGGCCTTAAAGGGGTTGAAAAAACTTTTCTGAGGCTGCTAAGAGTAGAGGTTTGAGTAAAGGGATGATAGTAGATGGGGAGGTTTTTGGTTACCCCAGTGATGACGTTTTTGAAGATGAAGTTGCCTGACTTGATAGAATGGACTCGTTACTGGAAGATATGGGCGATGATGAGTTCACATTCATTGTGGAGGAGCATGAGGAATACCTGGAAGATAGGAATAATTTATTAAATAATGGGGTTATTCTATTTTTCTTAGGAAAATGCCTTTCAAAGCGAATTTCCAGAAGTGGGTCAAGTTGAACTGGGAAGTCAAAGGAGTGCATGTCCAATCCTATTGGGGGTTAGAAGGTAGATATATCTTAGTGCTTTTTGATAGTTCAAATGCTGCTCGATATGTGCTACAGTTTAGAACTTGGTCGATTGTTGGATCTATGGCTTTTACGCAATCGTGGCATCCAAAATTTGATTCCAAAGGTGTATCCCAGGCTAGGTATCCTCTTTGGATCGAGTTTGTGGATATGAAATCGAAGTTTCAAGTTATGTTGTGATCTATGGCTCAGAGGTTTGAAAGAATTATTATTGAACCTGCAACAAGCACATCTTTCATATTTATTACTAGGGTATGTGTTGAAGTAGAATTACAAAGAAATTTGCCTAAGTCTTTGAATATTGTTACCCAGGAAGAGGTAATTTCTTAGGAGCTATGTTACTTGAATATTCATAATGCTTACTTTTTCTGTCAATATCAAGAACACCTCTTTCGGTATTGTGCTTGGAAAAAACAAGTGAAGGTAGAGAAGGCCAAGAATGTTTTAGGAACCTTTGTTATTAGTGAGAATGATAAAAAAATTAGGGATAAAAATGAGGAGCCACAAGATATGGAGACTAATTTGGGCAAACAATTAGTGGTTAGTAAGGATAATTCATATTGGAGGATTGTTCAAAAATGTAGAGAGGATAAGGACTCATCGGATAGGCCTTCTAAGTTGAAAAGGAGCTCATTTTATTCCTAGGGGAAATCCAACGAAGAAACTATTACTTCCAAGGACAACAACCATCTTAATCAGTCGACAGAGGTCAGTAGAAATCTAAGTGAATATTTAGACACCCTTGAGGGTAGGAGGAAAAGTAGAAGTTTAGCTATAGATAGGAGTAGGTCTCCCAAAGGAAGGTCTACTTAGCTTAGCAATCGGTTTGAGGCTTTAAATGATGTTGTTTTCCAATGAAAATTGAATTTAGTTTGTGGAATGTTTGAGGAATGTCAATTCCCCCCAAAAGATGTTTGGTGAGTAGTTTTTTGCATAGTGTTAGTGCTGATGTTGTGTGTTTACAGGAGGTCAAGGCTGATGGTTTTGCTCTCCATAGTTTTCTAAGTAAAATTTGGAATAAGATTTGGTGGTCTTATATGCATGATAGATGGTCAGGTGGGGTGGTCCTTACTATGAAACCTTGGTTGGCTGTCTCGATGGTGGAACAGGGGGAGGATCATCAGGGTAGAATATACTGGGCTATGTTTGTTGTAGTTGGTCAGGTGATTGGCATTTGTTCTCTGTATGCTCCTAACACCTCTGGTGAGCGGATGATCTTGTGGGATTGGATGCAACATAATTTACCTGATGCACGTTGGATTGTTGGAGGTGACTTTAATATGGTTGAATGGGATGGGGACAAATAATATGGTTAGGGAGGTTGTATTTCTGGTTCTGAAAAGGAATCTTGGAGCAGTTTGAAGGCTTCACTTCAAATTTTTTATGCTAATTTTAGATAGAAATATTTGGAAACAAGGGGATGGTTTACCTGGTCTAATAAGAGGAGAGTTGGTGATAGAATTATGGCCCGATTGGATAGGATTTATGTGGACAACAATGTATTTACATGTGTGAAGAACACAAGCTTATATTGAGATGGGGGAAGGGTGAACAGTATAGCGCCCACTTTTTACTTTCTTTCCAAACCAATATTAATTAATGTCCTTAATTGCAATAACCAAATATATATCAGTGTGCATTAATAACTTAGATAGCAATAGTAAGCAAGAGCACAAGTCACCACACACAATTGAGACACAAGATTTAACATGGTTACCCCAATGTTGGGTACTCCACAAGATAATATGCTTATAATATATCACACAAAAATAAGGATCGTTATACAATACAATGATTACTTTGATCTGCTCAAAGCTAAGCAATATATTAATCTGCTTAGGTAGGCAATCCATTGATCTGCTCATCTAGGCAACATATTGATCTGCTCAGGTAGGCAATCCATTGATATGCTCAACTAGGCAACACACTAATCTGCTCAGGTAGGCAATCCACTGATCTGCTCAGCTAGGCACTCCACTGATATGCTCAATAAGCTCCCATAGAACTTGTCCAAATTTGCTCAACAATTTCACACAAAACTTGTCCAAATCTGCTCAACAAGCTCACACAAAAATTATCCAAATTTCCTCAACAATCTCACACAAAACTTGTCCAAATATGCTCAACAAGCTCACACAAAACTTGTCTAAATCTGCTCAATAAGCTCACACAAAACTTGTCCAAATCTTCTCAACAAACTCACACAGAACTTGTCCAAATTTGCTTAACGAGCTCACACAGAACTTGTCCAAATCTGCTCAACAAGCTCACACAGAACTTGTCCAAATCTACTCAACAAACTCATAGAACTTGTCCAAATCTGCTCAACAAGATCACACATAACTTGTCCAAATCTGTTCAACAAGCTCACACATAAATTATCTAAATCTGCTCAACAAGCTCACACATAACTTGTCCAAATCTGCTCAACAAGTTCACACAGAACTTGTCCAAATATGCTCAACAAGCTCACACAAAACTTGTCCAAATCTGTCCCAAAAATTGTCCATAAAGCTATCCAGAAATCTATCCCAAAAGCCTTCTCAAAGGCTTAATCAATATTACTCAAGTAGTACTCAAATCTCATCCACAAATCTATGAAGGTAAGGCTCAAAGATGAACTCAACAATGAATAATAATACACTCTTCAAAGGATGACAACTATGATCCACAATGATCTCAACTCAAATCAATCTCATAGAAGCATAAAGAGAATTGTTAGAGACTCAATATGTTCTATACTCAAATCCAATATCTTTCTCAACTCAAGGCAATCTCATAGAAGCATAAGGAGAATTTTTAGAGACTCAATATGTTCTAATCTCAATTTATTTCTCAACTTAAACTCAACTCAAATTAGAATATAGAATAGTTTCTTTTATGGAATTTGAACAATCACTTCTCACAATCACTTTACTAGGCACAATCAACTCAACTCAACCAGTCATCACAAGGGACAACTCTTTTTCACAAACCCTAGTCCAAGCATGTATCAACCAACTCAAATGTTTCCAACAATTCTCAACCATAAATCTCACATAACAATGATACTCATGTTCTTTTCAAGTTCTTTACATAACCAACGAGCTTCAACAACTATGCTTATAAAACAAGGTTTAAACACAACTCTCAAACTAGAAAACCTTGAAGCATTCAACCAACCACTTTCAAAAAGGAAACCACAATAAATCCTTTTCTCTCCAATGATATTTCAGAAATCAACCATGATAATCAATCAATAGGAGAATGTGCCCATACCTATTATGAAGATGAAGAAACCTCTTTGGAAATATGCCACACTCAATAAACTTCTTTTTCAACTTTCAACAAGGGTTAGAGATCATGATTAATATCACAACAACAATATCCAAATAACACCTTATCACTCCTACTCTACAAAATGCATCATGTCCCCTTATGAAAGAAGTAATCACTTTTGAAAAAGAACAAAACAACCTTCACTTTTGAATCCCTTTACAAAAATAGAAATATCTCTTTACATACACCTTATTTATCCCTCTAAGCAAGTTAATCAAATAGCCCTTGAAATAATCTTTCCAACTATATATAATATGATATACTTCTAAAAGGAAAATCACCAGAAATCTCTCTTTTTCTCAACATGCATCACAACCTTTATCTCTCCTCAGGCAACCTTAGAAAAATAAAATATTAGGAAAATTATTAACTTGCCTTTGTCCTCAGTGGTATTTGATCCTCGGTCGCTGCCCCTACACCACTCTAACCGTGGTGCCAACAACCACGTGAGCCAACCACTCACATAGAATAGTGAGTGCAAACCTTCTATTTGTTTGCTCCGAGCGTGTCCTCAAACACCACGTGCGCCAAAAGAGTCCTCCCTTTCACTTTGCAAAACCAGCACCTGTGGGATTCGAACTTTGGATCTACCAGCGCTTCAACACCTTACACGCCTTCCTCTTTATGTTAGGCCATAAGCACCTACAGTTCTTGGTAAGGGACCTCCCTTACTTTTATTGCCTCCTTTCTCTGCTGGATTCAAACGAGCTGCGATGCCTTTGCTCCCTCTTCGAACGAACACCCTTTGCGCACTCTTTAACAAGCTGACACCTTTTGCTTCCTTAGCAATTCGAACGCATCACCATCATCTAGGACATGGGGGATTAATCAAAATATTTGGTGGCATATTTATATATGCCTTCCTCATTTCTTTTGATGTCGACGCTATAAATTAAACTTTAATATTATATGCCTCCTCCTTTCTTTTGACTTCGGCGCTATAAATTAACTTTTAATTTTAAATTTAAATCTAAATTTTAAATAATTAAAATTTAAAGTTAAATATTTAAAATTAAATATCTCCATCACTAGGGCACCTTTTTTGACGAAACGAAAAGCCAACCTAGGTTTTAAGAAAAATCCATTTCAAATCTGCCATCCATGGTTTTAAATAAAACCTTTTATTTTTCCTGCCTTGGTTTTCACAAAAACCCTGTATATTCATGCTTTCCAAAATATCATAAATGCTTATTTATGAAATACTTTGGCCACCAAAACTCAGTGTGATCCATGTAACATCAATGATCCATGTGACATCAATGACAACATAAAATACCTCAAATTTCCAACAATGTGTTGGTAGAGGAAGAAGGGTTGTTTTTGTTGACTTATCTGCCACTGGAACAGATCATTATCCAATTAGCTCTTCAATATTTTTGGGAGCTACTACAGTTGTATCGCTCCAAATTTTTTGCATCCCTACCTTCAGGCTATAGGATCCGTGCCCAGAAGGAGGATGGGAAAAGGATGGCGCGATACCTCGGACTGAGAGGCCTTGCGAAAGTCCCGCCTCTCGAGGGAGGTGTATTATGGTGATTTTTTGACGGATGGTGGGTTCACCAGGAAAATTTTAATGGCAGTTTCCATGCCTAGGTTGGGAATGTGTTTAATGTGTTCAGTTTTAGCCTTAATCATCTAAGTCCTAGGTTTGGCCAAAATGCGTCTAAGCTATTCTATATGAAATGCAGATTTAAATGAATACAGAGAACAAAATTAGACAGAAAACAGAGAGAAAAGGCTAAATTACAGAGCCATACCTGATCCGGATGTCTGATGGAGATTCTGATTGTATCGCTCCAAATTTTTCACACCCTTACCTTCAGGCTATAGGATCCGTGCCCGGAAGGGGGATGTGAAAAGGATGTCGCGGTACCTCGGACTGAGAGGACTTGCGAAGGTCCCGCCTCTCAAGGGAGGTGTATATTGGTGATTTTTTGACGGATGGTGGGTTCACCAGGAAACATTTAATGGCAGTTTCCACGCCTAGGTTGGGAATGTGTTTTATGTGTTCGTTTTAGCCTTAAGCATTCAAATCCTAGGTTTGGCCAAAATGCGTCTAAGCTATTCTATATGAAGATGCAAATTAAATGAATACAAAAAATAGAATAGGATAGAAAAACAGAGAAATTAAAGAATATTAAAAGAAGAATACCTGATCCGGATGTCTGATGATGATTCGATTCTTGAAGCAGTCAGGATCGCCTCTGATTTGATAGGATCGTCTGAGATCAGACAAGATCGTCTGAGATCTGACGAATTCGTCAGACGAATTCGTCAGAGACCTACAAACAGAGAAATAGGTGCAAAATACAGAAAATACAACTATCCTAACAGAGGGAAACAGTGTAAAATGACAGCAATAATATCAAACTGAAACTTAAAAACAGAAACATGAATGAATTATGCTAATTTGATCACAATTATGGCTTAATTATGCATTTAATCTAGATGGGTGAACTCCAAAATGCAGAATAGCATAAAATACTGAATAAAATTGCTAATTACAACATAAAACAACAGAAAAAGGGAAGAAGAAATGCAAACTTCAGGCACTGATTGCCTCAATGTTGACTATAGTCGAAATCGTCTCGCATTGGTACGAAATCGTCTCTGATTCGACAGGATCGCCTCCGATCTGAACAGGTTCGTCGACGACGATGTAAGCTTGCTCCGGCTGAAAAACAATATGGTACCTACAACAAAATTGTATAGAACTAATGCAAAATAGAAACTTAGGATGTTTTAACATGTATGCAGTCGGGTTACAGGGAATTTCAGCCAGGGGGTGCTAAGGGGAGGGCTTAGGATTAAATAGGCTTAGGAGGGAGGTTAGGAGGTTGGAGATCATCCCTATTTGGGAGATCTCCAATGGGGGAGGGTCTCTAACGGCGCAGACATGCTTCTGCCCGGATTAGAGGCCCGTTGGAACAGAAGCTAATTGTGCAAAATCGGTTTTGAGACAAGATCGTCTGGACGTCCTAGCCTAGACGAAATCGTCGGATCTGGGGCGATATCGTCTGATCGGCGACGATATCGTCAAACGGTCAAAACAACCTCTAAAAATGGCGCGAAAAAGGGGGAAACGGATTACCCGGTGATTAACGGGCGGTTTGGGAGGTTAAAATTTGAATTTAAATTATTTACTAGGATGAATGTAATTATTACAATTTCATTGCGCCAATTTTAGGGTGCTACATTTTGCCCCCTCTTTAGCGAATTTTCTGAAGAAAATGCGTTAAAGATGAGTTCTTCTCGATCTACGAGAAAGCAAAAATTATTCCCATTTTTAGGCGACGATTCTTGGTCGAATCGTACGACAACTTACTATGGTGCCCCCTCCGTGTTTTTACCCAAATCGAACGTTTGAGGTAAAAACGCGGAAAAGCAAAATTATTTTAATTATTTTTGAATAAAATTAAGAAAAATAGGGTAAAACCCTAATTCATTTTTACTGTTCATCTTTATTGGTTTTAGAGCTCTGGAAGCAAAAATGGTGGAGACGACGCACAGATCAACAGAGGTCCGACGCGGGCTACGGGTAAGAGTCTAAACTTAACTTAGAATGATTTAATTTGATTTTACATGCTTTTTAGGTGAATTTTAGATGAATTTTGAGCATCATGGCCATTTTTGGGCCGTCGACGTCGTCGGGATGAAATCGTCCCGATTTCGACGAAATCGTCTCAATTTCGCCAATTTCGTCTAAGGGCGAAATCGGGGAAAGGGGGACGATTTCGGCTTGCAAAATCGAAGACGAATCTGCTCAAATTTGGGATGATATCGTCCAATAGTGGACGATATCATCATTTGATTAAATTGAACTTATTTTTAACTTGCATTATTAATCACTTGAGTTTGTTTTTAATGATTGTTTGTTGTTTTGTTGTTTATGTTGCAGAGAGGATTGCTAAAGAGCAGGGAATGGAAATATGGAGGTTTGAGAGATGACTTGGCCGCTCTTACACAAGTAGAGCGAGATTAGCTGGCACAAGCCAGCTTACGGCATGTGGCAGAGATGCCACAAGTGTCTACAGACATGGGGCTACCGACAGCCCTAGCAGAGAGGTGGTATCCGGGTTCTTCCTATTTTTGGCTACCATAGAGGGAGATGACTCCCACTTTGGAGGATGTATGGAGGATTCTAAGGATCCCCATACAAGGACGGTTGATCACTCCTACGGCCAATTAGGGCCATGCTATGGGGCGGTTGTGTGGTGACCCGAGCTTCGCCCTGGAGAAGGGCGGAGTTAACATCGAGGCACTGCGTCAGATGCCTAGGGCATCTAGACTCACATAGGTTTTAGGTGGAGTGGTTGGTGGACTTTTGCTGTGCCACCAGAGCGGGTGCAGGGTACCATGGATGCTAGCAGATGTGATCTGCGATATGCGAGACCATGGCTACAGGTTTTCTTGGGGCAGCTATGTTCTATGTCGGTTGTACAGGATCCTGCATGGGGTCGTGTACAAGGGCGGTCGATGTCTAGTTATGACATCGCTCCTACAGGTTTGGTGCTAGGAGCACATTGCAGTGCGGAGGCCGGTAGGGCTTCCTCTGATAGGGATTGACGGGGAGAGGCCCCGAGTCTTCTACTGGTGGCTCCGAAGAGGGTCACAATGGTGGATCGACCTTTCGATGTCCCGGAGACTGCTAGATGACCTAGTCCCAGACCAGATCACCTGGAGGCCATGGCGAGAGCACCCGGGGTGGGCCGAGGATGGACGAGGAGTTAGCTCACGTCAGGCGAGTTTGTTGGCTATGGATGGAGAGGGGAGAGGTGGAGCTCCATCGCTACGACCGAGTTTTGCGATAGTTCGGTCTACAGCAGGGGATCCCATCTCTCAGGGATTATGAGTTTTCTCGGACTGTCCGGGATAACACCACAGTGAGCGGGGCTCCAGACATGCAGCGCTTCTGGAGTCGGGACTCGGACGATGCCCCCATTCAGCCGGTGGATGGGGACGACGCAGGGGTAGCCGATGGCTACGATGCATGGTACGTAGGCATCCGCCCTCCTCGGATGACGAGGGCTCGGGGTCTGATACACGCAGTTGTGCGTCGGATAGGGAGGCGATGCCAGGCGGCTATGGAGGCGGCCCAGGGTCACGGTGGGAGAGAGCAGAGGAGGCCACAGGCGTAGGAGAGGCCGCGGTAGAGGGAGAGGAGGGAGGCGAGACCCCCTTCTCCACAGAGAGAGAGGCCACCATCGCCCGATAAGGGCAAGGGTGTCGACATAGGGGAGAGTAGCGAGACAGCTACTCTTCGAGCGGAGACGATCTCGTCTCCGAGCACAGGTGCGGACATTGCAGGATGAGGCTGCATGCCATCAAGCTGAGGTTACACGGCTCAGAGACGAGATTGCACGCCTCGGGGCACGGGGCGGAGGGGCGAGCACACAGGAGCTGGCACGGTCGATTGCTCAGATCACGTTCTACCAGGGCATCTACTTCCAGATGGTGCCAGAGGGTCAGAGGGTACAGCTGCCAGCTGGCATTGCTGACCCTATCAGGATTGGGTCATCGAGGACTTCTTCTCGATCGACGACTAGGACTCGCAGTACTACACATACTGCGATGGGGCCACCTCGTCCACCTCAGGGCGGGGGAGGAGATGAGGCTGAGAGCTCGAGGGGCTCTCGAGGCTAGACTACTGCACACATTGTACAATTGATTGATATGATTATTATTTTTGATAGAGGATTGAGTATGCCGAGATACAGATTGTGGCATACCAATCCAGTTTTGAGATGATGTATATATATTGTTGATATATATAGATGAGATATTTTTGATCATATGACTTGTGTTATGTAATTTTATGATGCTTTTATGTTTGATTTGATTGATTTGATGATTCATGTAATTATGTCGTTGGAAATATTATAATTTTGATGTCATGCTGTAATATTTTAAATGAAATAATCTGATGTAACAAATTGGTTGTTTGTGATGTAATGTGATAAAAAATAAAAAGAGACTTCTAACAATAATTTCAAAGGACATTGTCGCTATTATAGACCATTTCATGGAGTCGTTGCTCACTCGGTCGTCAAGCTAATCCCAGTATAGAAATATTGTTAAAAGTAAAAGAGTGCTTAAGAGACTTGTCTTAAGACTTTGGTGCAATGGTGCAAATGATGATGATGATGGTTTGTTTTTCAGATTTTCATGAAAAATAGTATGCATGAAATAATGTTAAAATGATTTTTGCTAGGCATAAATTCCTAAGTGTGATAAATTTTTTGGATAATTCCTTAGGAATTATACCATCATTGCAAATTTGAAGGTTGACATAATGACATGAAATAATGAAAATGTGTTTGCTTTTTAAAAGCATAATTTGTGTAACAAAATGATTTAAGTCATATGGTTTTCATGATTTTTAAATAAATGGGGAATAAAAATTGTTACAATGGTTTGCGCTAGGCATAGAATATGTAGGTATAGACTTATACCATCATCGCGAAAATCCAAAAAGAGATAGTTTTATTGCATGATTGATTTTTAATAAACAGAAAATATGAAGATGAGGACTTGCGCTAGGCATAAAATTCCAATTTTGGTTTTGGAACTATACCATCGTCGTGAAAGTCGACAATATATATATGTTTTGATTGTATAGTTTTGAAAGAAATTTTGATTTTTCTATTATATAGTTGTCTTTATGCTAAACAATTGTACTTGAAAGAAGAAAATGAATTATTCCAAACAATTTGCAAAAAATATTTCAAAGTATTTTGAAGACAAAAGTTAGATTTATAAGGAATCCCATGTGCATATGTGAATTCATTTCCAATCTTGATTTATCATAATGATACACAAAATCTCTCAAATACAAATGTGTGTGCAATTGCTATGTTCATTTACCAGTTTTGAGCAAGATAATATGATACAAGTGATTTGAAGAAACCAAATAAGTGTTCATTAACCATGATGTAGATGCATATAACCATACTAGACTACTATGTAGGTCGGATTATCAAGAGCTAGCTAATCCATAAGCGGACATAGGTCTGTACAAAAGAAGGTCGCTAATGTGACGGACATATCGCCACGCTAGGAGTTACCCAAGGCCAAGCGGGTTGGGCACAAACCACCTGTTATGGGGCTTACCTCACGTTTTCGAATAATTGAGAATTCCAGGGATTCAAGCTCATCAACCCTTCTTTTCTTTTCAAAGGGTAGGGAAAGGGATTTTATTGCTTTTGCTTTTGCTTTCTTTTGCTTTTTCTTTTCTTTTTTCTTTTCTTTTTCTTTTTGTATTTTTGCTTGATAATTGAGATAATGCTTGAAATATTCTCTGTAATGATATAAAATAACATTTTTTTCTTTTTCTCTTTTTCTTGAACTTTTCTTTTCTTTCTATGCTAGGGATACTTGCTCGGATTAGCTGTAGAGCAAGGGATTTTTATTATGGGTAGGGGTGAGCTTGTCCTTTTGCCAATTCTCAAAGATTCTAGACCATGTGCATGATAGGATAGCAGGGGAAACTTTTCGCTCAAGAAATCACTTCTACTATGTAGCAAAACATGGAAATTACAAATATAATCATTTTATTGTGAAAAGATGTGCTTGGTTTAAGTAAATAACAAGATCAATTCTCTATGCTCAAACTTTATTTAATTGAATTTTGTGGACTTTGATATAAGAGAGATTAGTAATCATGCCAGATAAAATCAAGATATTTATTTTTGTGTTTTGTGAAAGTGAGGGATTCCAAATAAATGCTAATTTATCCAAAATAATTTGAAACATATAACTGCAATAATTGTAAGAAAATATATATAAATGATTTTTTGAGAAGTTTTGAGAATGTTGACTCTCTCTTTCTTCTTTATATTGTTTTGGTTTCGAAAGAGTCAAGAATATTGCTGTTTTTATATTTTTATCATTATTTTTTTTATTTTTGAACAAAGAATTAACAAGTGCCATAAATAAATACAACAAATAGTTTTGAAGATTTTGATGATTATGAATGTTTTTGGTGTTTTTGAATTTATAAATTGAAAGAAATACAAGATAGTGATTTTGAATATTTTAAACAAATATATACATGGATGAAATGACCAAATTTATACATAGTAACGTTTAAGATGCAAAATATTCATGGGTTCTTTAAGTTCTTTACCATCTAAGGTAGATAATTTGTATGCTCTTGATTCAAATTTAGCGGTAATAATGTATGGTCCAAGCCAGTTGGGCTCAAATTTACCTTTAAGGTCCTTAGTTGCATTAGTATTTTTTTGATTTTCTTTTAAAACAAGGTCGTCGATCTCAAAGGATCGATGACGAACTTTTTAGCATATGATCTTTTAAGCTTGTTTTGGTAGGCACGGAGATGCTCTCGATCTCGATATTCATCTCCTACTTCGGTATCTTGAAGTAGCAGAGCCAAAGAAGGAACTTCTAATTCAAAGGGAAAAACGGCTTGAGCACCATAAACCAAAACAAATGGTGAAGTTCCCGTGGGGGTTCGAACACTAGTTCGATAGGCCCACAAGGCTGGATATAATTGAATGTGCCAGTCACGGCCAGTTTTATTGACCAATATTTTGAGGATTTTGATTAAGGTTTTGTTAGATGCTTCCGCTTGACCATTACCATGAGGATAATAGGGAGTGGACCGGCGATGTTGAATCTTATATTTTTGGCATAATTTTTTAACATCTTTATTTTTGAAACAAGTTCCATTGTCGGAGATGAGATTTGCAGGAATTCCAAACCTACAAATGATTTGATTAAAAATAAATTTAGAGACTTGTGTGCCGGTGCAGGAAGCTAAAGGCATAGCTTCGACCCACTTCGTGAAATACTCAGTGGCAGTTATGATGAATTTGTGTCCATCAGATGACACAGGATTAATTTTGCCAATAATATCTAAGCCCCATTTTGAAAAGGGCCAAGGAGATGAAATAGCCTGCAGTTCTTGTGCAGGCGCATGGACAAGGTCAGCATGTTTTTGGCACTTGTCGCAATGGCGCACATACTCATGTGCATCCTTTTCCATGGTAGGCCAAAAGTATCCTATCCGAAGGAGCTTTTTAGCAATGACACTACCACTGAAGTGTCCTCCACAAGATCCATCGTGGGCTTCACTCAAGGCTGATTTGGATTCTTCTAAATTCAAACATCTTAATAGGATACCTTCAAAAGATCTCCTATATAAAGTATTGCCAATTATTACAAATCGACTTGCTCGTCTACGTAATAACCGACGTTGGTTTCTATTAGAATTGGCAGGGAAAGTCCCATTTTGGAGAAAATCAAATATGTCCGTATACCAAGGTTCAGGAGTAGTTTCATTGATTAGAAACACATCCAAAGGTTCTAAGCATGACTTATTTGAAGCGGGTTCCTGGAGTCGACGAATAATGATAGTGGCATATTCGTCATCTAACTCCAAGGGCAGGAGAGATGCAGCTGCGGCCATAGCATCAACTGCACGGTTGCAAGTTCTAGGAATAGCTTCCAAGGTAACTTGATCAAATAGGGACATTAATTGTAAAACATAGGCCTTATATGGGCACAGTTTATCATCTCTAGTCTGATAAACTTCATTAATTTGGTTTATAACCAGTTGAGAATCACCAAAAACTAAAAGATGTTTAATTTTTAGCGCCAAGGCAGCTCGTAATCCAAGGATTAGAGCTTCATACTCAGCAGTATTGTTGGTGCAAGCAAATGTCAATTTGAAGGACAGAGGAATAAGATGTTTTTGCGGGGATATTAAAATAATACCCACATCAGCCCCACTCATGCATCGGGCTCCATCAAAGTATAAGGACCATTGTTCAATATGGTCTGCCTCTAATTGAAGGCATTCATCAGGAAACTCAATGATGAGGGGATGGGTAGACTCTAAGGGTGCGATGACTAATTGATCTGCTATGATTTGACCCTTAACAGACTTTTGTCCTATGAATGTGAGATCAAACTCGCTTAGAGCAAGAACCCACTTGGCTGTGCGACCCGATAAATAAGGTCGACTCATGAGATACCTCAAGGGATCATATTTGGCAATGACATAAGTTTTCTGACTAAGCATATAATGTCATAATTTTTGCGTAGCAAACATGACTGCTAGACATAGTTTCTCTAACGCTGTGTAGCGGGTTTCATAACTGATGAAGGTTCGGCTAATATAATAATTAGCACGTTCTCTCTTTTCATCATCAAGCTGAGCTAACATAGCTCCTAAGGCGAGAATCTGAAGCTGAAATATATAGGAGAAATGGGCGATCAGGTTTAGGCGGTGAAAGCACGGGTGGATTAAGGAGGTATTGTTTGAGAAGTTCAAAAGCTTCTCTACATTCGTCGTCCCAATTAAAAGGGACATCCTTCTTAAGGAGTTTAAGAAAGGGACCGGTTTTGTTCGCCAGCTTATCGATGAAGCGACGGATGGCTTGAAGCTTACCTTGTAAACTTCGTAACTCGAATATATTAGTAGGTGCGGGCATATCAGTGATGGCCGCAATCTTGAGAGGGTCGATTTTGATACCACGTAAAGAAACTAAAACCCCTAATAGTTTACCGGACTTAACTCCGAATATGCATTTTGCTGGATTTAATCGAATAAGATATTCTCGTAATCGATTAAAAACTTTTCTCAAATCATCTAAATGATTATCTTCAATAATAGAGCGAGCTATAATATCATCTACATAATCATGTAGGATATCATGCATCATATCATGAAAAATATAAGTCATAGCTCGTTGATAGGTTGCACCTGCGTTCTTTAAGCCAAATGGCATCACTTTCCAACAAAAAGTACCCCGGGGGGTAATAAAGGCTGTTTTAGCCTGATCTTCAGGAGCTATCCTGATCTGATTATAACCGGAGAATCCATCCATTAAGGACATCATCCCACTCCCGACAGTAAAGTCAATGATTTGATCCATGTTTGGAAGAGGAAAGTCATCTTTAGGGCATGCAGCGTTAATATCTCTAAAATCTGTGCAAACCCTAACTTTGGTGGCTTCTTTTTTGGTAAGTGGAACTACATTTGAGATCCATTCAGCATAATCAATAGCTTGTATAAAGACAACATTCGGGAGTTTTTCTAACTCCCCTTTGACTAGCAGAGCCACTTTGGGATGCATTTTTCTAAGTTTTTGTTTAACAGGTTTAGCATCCGGATGGACCACTAGATGATGCATGACTACAGAAGGGTCTAGACCTGGCATATCTTCATATGTCCAAGCGAAGACATCTTCATACTCTTTAAGGAATGCAATGTATTGTTCTTGTTTTTCTTGACTTAATTCGGATCCAATATTGATTATGTGAGGATTATCCTCGGTTCCAATATTAATTTTAATGACGTTTTCTACCTCCATGTGTAGATCTCTTTCAAAATTAGGTGGGGCGGGTGAAACGCCCAATTCTTGTAATTCTTGTAAGGTTAATTTGGATAATTCATCTTGAGGATTAGTGGTCTCAAGTTGGGCTATAGTTGGTATAGAACCATCAAAATAAAATCCATTGTGTAACATCTCTTCAACGGAGACATCATGGAAGATATCTCCTTCCAACTCTTCATCGGGGTCGACAATCATTTCAGGGTAAGCTATGGATAGCATGTTACATGTAAACGACTGATTTTTTAGAGGCAAATCAACATGCCTATCCAAATAATCTTGATAACATATGAGGTGATCATCATCTTCAAAAGGAAAGGGTTGACCCTTACTAGGAAATAGGCCCACACCACGGTGGGCGAGGCCACGGTTCTACCTCGAAAGGTTCTTTCATGCCATTTTGGAAAGGTCCCAAGCCTTTCCCTTTATATCCCATTTTAAGCATCATGGGTTTAGCTTTAATATATTCATTGGTAAAATAACACCGAGCATATCCCTCATGATGAGTTTTGATATTCCGAGGGATTCTTCCCCGGTCATATCCTTTATAAATGAAGGCACAACTCCCGACTTGGTAAGTACTTCCCATAGGTTGTGGGAGGCCCAAAGTACGAGGAGATGGCGGTAAGTTATTTAAAAGAATTGAATCTTGCATGAAAGCATTTGTTTTTTCTGATATTAAGATTGTGGATAAATCTGGTAAAAGTTCATCAGAAAGAGCATAAGATGTAGAAGGATTATTCCCTATATCTTTAGATGTGGAAGGGATGATAGATGTGTCTATAGGTTTTGAATTTATAGGGATAGAACATGAAGGATTGGTTGTAGATTTAAGATCTTTTTGAGGTTCTAGAGTGATTTGTTTAGAAGATTGTTGATCTATATAGGAGGATGAAATTAATGGAGGGGAAATAGGTGAAGTTATGGGTGTGTGTTTCACACGTTTAGATGAAAAATAAGAACTAGGATGTGTGGATGACAGAGCGGGGCAAAATTGCACTCCAACGGGTTCTGCCAAAGCACACATATCAAAGGGTCTAGGGTCACCATGGATAGTGACCAACTGATTTTTAAATTCAAATTTAACACATTGGTGTAAAGTTGATGGGACCGCTCGCATCGCATTGATCCAAGGGCGACCCAAAAGTATATTGTACGATGTCGGGCAATGTACAATAAACACGGTTGTTTCTAGGGTTCTAGGACCAACTTGCAAGGGGATGGTAATAACTCCACACGTTTCTTGTGTTTCGTCATTAAAAGCTTTGATAATCATATCAGTTTTCTTCATTTCATCACTTCTAAAGCCAAATCGTTGGTAGAAGTCAAAAGTGCAAATGTTTAGAGATGAGCCATTATCAATCAGGACTCGTTTGATAGCTACATCTCCAATTAGAGCAGTAATATATAAGGGATTGTCCTTATGTAAACTGTGTTGTGGGATATCTTTATCCCGAAAGTCAATACAATCAACCTCTCGAGTGATGATAGTATTGGCCATAGCTTCGGGTTGAATGTTTTGAGGTACCATCATTTGGCTTAATGTAAGCATCAACTCATCCCTATGGGTGGGAGAAGATCTTAACAAATCCAAAAGGGAAATTCTGGCTGTAGTATTGGATAATTGCTCATTAATATTGTAAGGGGGTTTAGGTTGAACATTAGGAGCATGATTCCCTTTATTGGGATTTTTCAAAACGAATGGAGCTGATCCATCATTCTGATTTGGTTCTTGTTGAGAATTTTGAGCCTGTTGTCGGGTAACGACTCCAATGGTACCTACAATGTTATATTGAAGACGTTGAACTGGTCTCGGTCTAGCATTTATGGCTTGTTCATTTGAGAGGAATTGATTAGAAGAAGGTCGAGTAGTAACTCTTCTAGGAAATGGTTCTTCTGGAACCATAGCATCTGTGATGGGTTGAATAGGATCTGATTCATTTTTAGAACTATTCGATTGGTTTGAAGTAATGTCTAGTTCACTTTCGCTATCTGATTCTATATCACTAGAATCGAAGTTTGAAAATTATGTAAGGGCCTGGTCGTAACCAGGGATAAGGTTGTGTCAAATATTTGAGGATCCTGAACAGGTAATTGTCCGCTAATGGTTCCTACATATCGGGTAGGAGGAGGAACATTATGATGTTCGATTTGATTGGCCACCTCTTTACCATGTCTTGGTAAAGGGTGTTGAAATATGTCTAATGTTTGATTAGCATTTTGATTTTGATTTTGGGGAATGGTCTTTTGAGTATTATTAGGAGCATTTTGTTTAGGTTGGAAGGCTTGCACCTCCATTTCATTATTATCAATCAAATCTTGTATTTTATGTTTCAACCTTTTACAAGCGTTGGTAGAGTGTCCAGGTCCTCTATGGAAATCACAGTGTAAGTCGGCTCTGTATCCGGGTATAGTTGGATCAGGTTCCCGGATAGTTGGTAATTGGATCAAACCTCTTTCGAGTAATTGAGGTAAAATAGTTGATAAGGGTTGATTCAATCTAGTAAATTCTCGAGGAGGCTTATCAGGAGGTTTCAATATAAATTTTTCTGTTGTCTTCGTTGCATTGATATTAGCAACATTTCTGCTGTCAGTGACTCCGTCACCAACAACTTGTTTGTTTTTATATTGATTTCTGGATGTTTTCTCATCATCCTTCTTCCTAAGTTGGCCTCTCCTAATGAGGGCATCTTCTACTCTTCGAGCTAAATCTATAGCTTGATCGAAGGTAGTTAAAGTAGCAGATTGATAGCTCATAAGATATTTGTTCTTGTAAATTATTGATAAAAATGTCCAACATTTCCCTATAAGGTAGCACAAAGTGCGGTTTTCCTATCAATTGCCTCCATCTAGCTAAGAAATCGGCAAAACATTCATCCTTGTCTTGTTTTAAGTTGTATAAATATTTGATGGTTACATGCCTCTCGATGTAGGCACTAAATTGATGGACAAAAGATTCAAGTTGTTTCTTCAAAGTTTCTCAAGGAATGAGTGGGCAATTGATAGTACCACTCTAATGCCATTCCACCTAAACTTTTTGGGAACATTTTTAGTAATAGCAAGTCATCATGTGATATATCATGACATGCTATCCTAAACATGCGAAGATGCTCTATGGGATCTTCGGTTCCTTTATATATAGGCAAGATAGGCATGGGAAAATGCTTAGGGTATGGTTGAGCTACAACTATGGGATCCAAAGGTTGACTACATATCTCTCGATAATTGTACGAGGGACGGTAGGGATCTATCTGGTCCATACGCGAAGCTAACTGTTTCACCATGGCTTCCAGATTACTAGTTTGCCCACCATATTGGTTTGGTAGGGCATTGACATGGGTTTTGTGAGCATATGATGGAGGGACATGAAGATTAGATGCTATGTTGCTATTGTGTAAATTGTTGGTAGGAAAAGTGTTATGAAGGAATTTTGAAGTTGTATTATGTTGTATTCCAGATTGTTGAAAATTGGTGTTTGGCTTCGTTTTAGGTTTTTGTTTACTTGAAGCATATTGCTCAATAGTTTGGCGAAATAAAGTAGTGAAGGAAGTTTTCTTTTGTGTGGGAATGATTTTAGGTTGAATAACGGGTTCCTTAGGAGGTTGGGTAACTCTGTTGTTTTGACATGTTTTGCATCATAGTGACCATGTCTGTATTGGATGGCCTAGCCTTATCACTTTCTTGATCAATGAAAGATAAGGGATTAGTGCGCACATCATACATATATTCCATGGCTGCTTGAGTGTTACTAATTTGCCCTTTATCAATACGAACTGCCACATTAAGGGCGTCAATGTTATCATTGAGAAATTTCTGAAAATGATCTACGTTGTCAAAAGCAATAGTTCCATCTGGAGCTACTCTAGGGGATGAGGGTCCATCCTCTTTAACACTTCCTTCTTGTTCATTATCTTCACCTAGGTCATGTTCTGGTTGATCTAGAGTTTTTCCTTCCGGAATTGGATCTTCAGGAAGGACATTTGGGTCTCTAGTTGTATCTTGTAACCAATCTTCTTCTTCTCCTACAGTTTCTTTACCATTCCTAAGTTTAGGCATGGTGCTTTAATTTTGATTTCAGCAAAAATATATATATATATATATATATATATATATATATATATATATATATATGCAACAAGTTTAAGAGGTATATATTAATTATATACCTACTACAATATTTAAAATGAAATGTTTAAGTTTTTGCTATGTTTTTTAGTTTTTATTTTTTTTTTGAAATAATATTGTAAAGACAACAAATAACACAATAAATGCAAGAAATAAGACTGAAAGTAATAATCTAGTTTTCTATAAACAATTTATAAATATCATTAATGGGCTCGAGTTCTTCAGGAGTCATGAAGTGTTCTTCTTCAAATTGAAAGTTTTCTTTTAAAAATTTAATGAAAAGAGCTATAGTGATATTATCTGTCTCAGATGTTGGTTGATAGAAGTAAAGCTCGTGGCAATACTCTCGATATAACATAGCTCGAGGAACTCTATTCCATCTTTCCCTATCTGTAAGAACAACCTCTTGGTCTTCTACAAGACCTAGGAACTGGTGTACAATGGCTGCGTTCTCGAGGTATTCCTCGAAGGTGAACAATTATGAAGATACAAGAGCTCTCCTATAAGCTAACCATCTATGGCAGGCTCTCTGAAGTTCATGATAAAAGACAAGTTGATGAGGATCCAGGATTCTATCTAGGACTAGCCTCTTAATTTGTTTAAGTTCTGTTGACCTAGATGAGATGACACTAAGTCTTCTATCAAGTTCGTCCCACAAGAGTTGATTTCTATCTATTTCAGGCACACTAAGTACAGAATTGATTTCTATGGCTGCCAATTGGTTTTCTACATTTATAGTAACTGCTAATATTTTCTTAGGAGCTACCATCTAAACATGATATTAAATTTAAATGATCTAAAATGCATCTATGTTTTAGTTGTTCTATTTTTTTTGTTTTTGTTTTCAAAAGGTTTACAATGCATTCACGTCGGGTTCACCAAAATGTATCGCTCCAAATTTTTCACACCCTTACCTTCAGGCTATAGGATCCGTGCCCGGAAGGGGGATGTGAAAAGGATGTCGCGGTACCTCGAACTGAGAGGACTTGCGAAGGTCCCGCCTCTCAAGGGAGGTGTATATTGGTGATTTTTCGACGGATGGTGGGTTCACCAGGAAACATTTAATGGCAGTTTCCATGCCTAGGTTGGGAATGTGTTTTATGTGTTCGTTTTAGCCTTAAGCATTCAAATCCTAGGTTTGGCCAAAATGCGTCTAAGCTATTCTATATGAAGATGCAAATTAAATGAATACAAAAAATAGAATAAGACAAAAAAATAGAGAAATTAAAGAATATTAAAAGAAGAATACCTGATCCGGATGTCGATGATGATTCGATTCTTGAAGCGATCGGGATCGCCTCTGATTTGATAGGATCATGCGAGATCAGACAAGATCATTTGAGATCTGACGAATTCGTCAGAGACCTGCAAACAGAGAAATAGGTGCAAAATACAGAAAATACAACTATCCTAACGAGAGGAAACAATGTAAAATGACAATAATAATATCAAACTAAAACTTAAAAATAGAAACATGAATGAATTATGCTAATTTGATCATAATTATGGCTTAATTATGCATTTAATCTAGATGGGTGAACTCCAAAATGCAAAATAGTATAAAATATTGAATAAAATTGCTAATTACAACATAAAACAACAGAAAAAGAGAAGAAGAAATGCAAACTTTAGGCACTGATTGCCTCAATGTTGACTGTAGTCGAAATCATCTCGCATTGGTACGAAATCATCTCTGATTCGACAGGATCGCCTCCGATCTGAACAGGTTCGTCGACGATGATGTAAGCTTGCTCCGACTGAAAAACAATATGGTACCTACAACAAAATTGTATAGAACTAATGCAAAATAGAAACTTAGGATGTTTTAACATGTATGCAGTCGGGTTACAAGGAATTTCAGCCGGGGGGTGCTAAGGGGAGGGCTTAGGATTAAATAGGCTTAGGAGGGAGGTTAGGAGGTTGGAGATCATCCCTATTTGGGAGATCTCCAATGGGGAGGGTCTCTAACGACGCAGACACGCTTCTGCCTGGATTAGAGGCCCGTTGGAACAGAAGCTAATTGTGCAAAATTAGTTTTGAGACAAGATCGTCTGGACGTCCTAGCCCAGACGAAATCGTCAGATCTGGGGCGATATCATCTGATCGGCGATGATATCGTCAAATGGTCAAAACAACCTCTAAAAATGGCATGAAAAAGGGGAAACGGATTACCCGACGGTTAACGAGCGGTTTGGGAGGTTAAAATTTGAATTTAAATTATTTACTAGGATGAATGTAATTATTACAATTTCACTGCGCCAATTTTAGGGTGCTACACTGATTTTTGAAGCAGTCAGGATCGTCTGGAATTCGATAGGATCGTCTCCTATCTGACAGGATCGTCTGAGATCTGACGAATTCGTCAGAGACCTACAAACAGAAAAATAGATGCAAAATACAAAGAATGCAACTATGATAACAGAGGGAAATAGTGTAAAATGACAATAACAATATCAAACTAAGAATTATAAATAGAAACATGAATGCATTATACTGATTTAATGACAATTATAACTTAATTATGCATTTGATCTAGATGGGTGAACTCCAAGATGCAAAATAATAAGAAATAATCATAATATTAACTAAATGCAGAATAATACAGCAGAAAAAGGATGAAGAAATGCAAACTCTGGGCACTGATTGCCCCCAATGTGAACTGCAGTCGAAATCGTCTCTGATTCGACAGGATCGCCTCCGATCTGAACAGGATCGTCTGCGACGATGTAAGCTTGCTCCGGCTGAAAAATACTAAGGTACCTGCAACAAAATTTGGATAGAACAAGTGCAAATAGTAATTTAGGATGTCTAGTGTGTGTAGAATTCGAGTTACAGGGAATTTCAGCCAAGGGGATGCTAAGGGGAGGGCCTAGGATTAAATAGGCTTAGGAGGGAGGTTAGGAGGTTGGAGATCATCCCTATTTGGGAGATCTCCAATGGGGAGGGTCTCTAACGGCGCGGACACTAGAGACGTCGTTGGAACAGAGACTAATTATGAAAAATTAGTTTTGGGACAAGATCGTCTGGACGTCCTAGCCCAGACGAAATCGTTCGATCTGAGGCGATATCGTATGATCGACGACGATATCGTCAAACGGTCAAAACAAACTCTAAAAATGGTGCGGGAAACGAGGAAACGGATTAAGCGACGGTTTGGGAGCGGTTTTGGAGGTTAAAATTTGAATTTGAATTATTTACTAGAGTAAGTGTAATTATTAAGGTTTTACTACGCCAATTTTAGGGTGCTACATTTTGCCCCCTCTTTAGCGAATTTTTCGAAGAAAATGCGTTAAAGATGAGTTCTTCTCGATCTACGAGAAAGCAAAAATTATTCCCATTTTTAGGTGACGATTCTTGGTCGAATCGTACGACGACTTACTATGGTGCCCCCTCCGTGTTTTTACCCAAATCGAACGTTTGAGGTAAAAACGCGGAAAAGCAAAATTTTAAAATGTTTTTAATTGTGTTTTGAATAAAATTAAGAAAAATAGGGTAAAACCCTAATTCATTATTACTATTCATTTTTAGTTTTTAGAGCTCTGCAAGCAAAAATGGTGGAGACAGCGCACAGATCGACAGAGGTCCGGTGCGGGCTACGGGTAAGAGTCTAAACTTAGCTTAGAATGGTTTAAGTTGAATTTACATGCTTTTTAGATTGATTTTAAATAAATTTTGAGCATCGCGGCCATTTTTGGGCCGTCGACGTCGTCGGGACGAAATCGTCTCGATTTCGACGAAATCGTCTCAAGTTCGTCGATTTCGTCGAAGGGCGAAATCGATGAAAGGGGGACGATTTCATCAAATAAGGGACGATTTCGGCTTGCAAAATCGGAGACGATTTTGCTCAAATTTGGGACGATATCGTCCAATAGTGGACGATATCATCATTTGTAAAATTGAACTGATTTTACTTGCATTATTAATCACTTGAGTTTTTATTAATGATTTTTTATTGTGTTGTTGTTTATGTTGCAGAGAGGTTTACTAAAGAGCAGAGAATGGAAATACGACGGGTTGAGAGATGACTTGGCCGCTCTATCACGAGCGAGAGCGGGATCGGCTAGCTCAGGTCGGCTTACGACATGTGGCAGAGATGCCACAAGTTTCTACAGACATGGGGCTATTGACAGCCCTGGCAGAGAGGTGGTATCCGGGTTCTTCCTGTTTTGGTTACCCACAGGGGAGATGACTCCCACATTAGAGGATGTATGGAGGATTTTGAGGATCCCCATACAAGGACGGTTGATCACTCCTACGGCCAATCAGGGCCATGCTATGATGCGGTTGTGTGGCGATCCGAGCTTCGCCCTGGAGAAGGGCGGAGTGAACATCGAGGCGCTGCGTCAGATGCCTGGGGCATCCAGACTCACACAAGTTTTGGCCGGAGTGGTAGGTGGACTTCTGCTGTGCCACCAGAGTGGGTGCAGGGTACCATGGGTGCTGATAGATGTGATCTACGACATGCATGACCATGGTTACAGATTCTCTTGGGGCAGCTTTGTGCTATGCCGATTATATAAGATCCTGCATGGGGTCGTGTACAAGGGCGGCCGATGTCTGGTTATGACATCGCTACTACAGGTTTGGTGCTGGGAGCACATTGTGGTGCGGAGGCCGATAGGGCTTCCTTTGATAGGGATTGATGGGGAGAGGCCCCGAGTTTTCTACTGGTGGCTCCAGAGAGGGGCATAGATGGATTGATCTGTCGATGTCCCGGAGACTGCTGGATGACCTTGTCCCAGACCAGATCACCTGGAGGCCTTGGAGAGATCATCCAGGGTGGGCCGAGGATGGACAGGAGCTGGCTCGCATCAGGCGAGTTTGTTGGCTGAGGATGGAGAGGGGAGAGGTGGAGCTCCATCGCTACGACCGAGTTTTGTGATAGTTCGGTCTATAGCAGGGGATCCCATCTCTCAGGGATTATGAGTTTTCCTGGACTATCCGGGATAACACTATAGTTAGCGGGGCTCCAGATATGTAGCGCTTCTGGAGTCAGGACGTAGATGATGCCCCCATTCAGCTAGTGGATGGGGATGATGCTGGGGTAGCCGACGGCTACGATGCCAGTACGCGGGCATCCGTCCTCCTCAGATGACGAGGGCTCAGGGTTCGATTCATGTAGTTGTGCATCAGATAGGGAGGTGGTGCCGGGCGGCCATTGAGGTGGCCCGGGGTCACGATGGGAGAGAGGAGAGGAGACCACAGGCTCAGTAGAGGCCACGGCAGTGGGAGAGGAGGGAGGAGAGACCCCCTTCTCCATAGAGAGAGAGGCCACCATCGCCCGATAAGGGCAAGGGTGTTGACACTAGGGAGAGCAGCGAGACAGTGACTCTTCGAGCGGAGACAGTCCGTCTCTAGGCATAGGTGCAGACCCTACAGGAGGAGGCTGCATGACATCGAGGTGAGGTGACACGGCTCAGAGATGAGATTGCATGCCTCAGAGCACGGGGCGGAGGGGCGAGCACTCGGGAGCTAGCACGGGCTATTGCCCAGATCACATTTTATCAGACACTATACCACCAGATGGTGCCAGAGGAGGAGAGATTACCACTATCGGCTAACATCGTGGATCCGATCAGGATTGGGTCATCAAGGACTTCATCCCGATCCACGACTAGGACTCGTAGTACCACTCATACTGCGATGGGGCCACCTCGTCCACCTCAGGGCGGGGGAGGAGATGAGGCTGAGAGCTCGAGGGGTTCTCGAGGCTAGCTACTACATATTGCACTGCATAGATTGATATATAGTATTTATTATTTTTGAGAGAGGATTGAGTATGCCGAGGTATAGATTGTGGCATACCGATTCGATTTTGATATGATGTATATATATTTGTGATATATATAGATGAGATATTTTTTGATCATATGACTTGTGTCTTATGTATTTTTATGATGCTTTTAATGTTTTGATTGATTGATTTGATGATTCATGTAATTATGTCATTTGGAAATATTATGGTTTAAATGTCATGCTTGTAAAATTTTAAATGAAATAATCTGATGTAACAAATTGGTTGTTTGTGATGTGATGTGATAAAAAATAAAAAGAGACTTTTAACAATAATTTCAAAGGACATTGTCGCTATTATAGACCATTTCATGGAGTCGCCGCTCACTCGGTCGTCAAGCTAATCCCAGTATAGAAATATTGTTAAAAGTAAAAGAGTGCTTAAGAGGCTGTCTTAAGACTTTGGTGCAATGGTGCAAATGATGATGATGATGGTTTGTTTTCAGATTTTCATAAAAATAGTATGCATGAAATAATGTTAAAATGATTTTTGCTAGGCATAAATTCCTAAGTGTGATAAAATTTTTGGATAATTCCCTAGGAATTATACCATCATTGCAAAATTGAAGGTTGACATAATGACATGAAATAGTGATAATGTGCATTCTTTTGTAAAGCATAATTGTATAACATAATGATTTAAGTCATATGGTTTTTTATTGATTTTTAAATAAATGGGGAATAAAAATTGGTACAATGGTTTGCGCTAGGCATAGAATATGTAGGTATAGACTTATACCATCATCGCGAAAATCCAAAAGAGATAGTTTTATTGCATGGTTGATTTTTAATAAACTAGAAAATATGAAGATGAGGACTTGCGCTAGGCATAAAATTCCAATTTTGGTTTTGGAACTATACCATCGTCGCGAAAGTCGATAATATATATATATATATATATATTTTTTTTTTTATGTATATATATGTGTGTTTTGATTGTATGGTTTTGAAAGAAATTTTGATTTTTCTATTATGTATGTAGTTGTCTTTATACTAAACAATTGTACTTTAAAGAAGAAAATGAATTTATTCCAAACAATTTGCAAAAAATATTTCAAAGTATCTTAAAGACAAAAGTTAGATTTATAAGGAATCCCATGTGCATATGTGAGTTCATTTCCAATCTTGATTTATCATAATGATACACAAAATCTCTCAAATACAAAATGTGTGTGCAATTGCTATGTTCATTTACCAGTTTTGAGCAAGATAATATGATACAAGTGATTTGAATGAACCAAATAAGTGTTCATTAACCATGATGTAGATGCATATAACCATACTAGACTACTATGTAAGTCGGATTATCAAGAGCTAGCTAATCCATAAGCGAGACATAGGTCTGTACAAAAGAAGGTCGCTAATGTGACAGGACATATCGCCACGCTAGGAGTTACCCAAGGCCAAGCGGGTTGGGCACAAACCACCTGTTATGGGGCTTACCTCACGGTTTTCGAATAATTGAGAATTCCAGGGATTCAAGCTCATCAACCCTTCTTTTCTTTTCAAAGGGTAGGGAAAGGGATTTTATTGCTTTTGCTTTTGCTTTCTTTTGCTTTCTTTTGTATTTTTGCTTGATAATGCTTGGAACATTTGTAATGATATAAAATAACATTTTTCTTTTTCTCTTTTTCTTGAACTTTGCTTTTTCTTTTTGTTCTATGCTAGGGATACTTGCTCGGATTAGTTTTAGAGCAAGGGATTTTTATTCCGGGTAGGGGTGAGCTTGTCCTTTTGCCAATTCTCAAAGATTCTAGACCATGTGCATGATAGGATAGCGGGGAAACTTTTCGCTCAAGAAACCACTTCTACTATGTAGCAAAGCATGGAAATTACAAATATAATCATTTTATTGTGAAAGGATGTGCTTGGTTTAAGTAAATAACAAGATCAATTCTCTATGCTCAAACTTTATTTAATTGAATTTTGTGGACTTTGATATAAGAGAGATTAGTAATCATGCCAGATAAAATCAAGATATTTATTTTTGTGAGTGTGAAAGTGAGGGATTCCAAATAAATGCTAATTTATCCAAAATAATTTGAAACATATAAACTGCAACATTTGTAAGAAGATATATATATAAATACTTTTTGAGAAGTTTTGAGAATGTTGACTCTCTCTTTCTTCTTTATGTTGTTTTGGTTTCGAAAGAGTCAAGAATATTGCTGTTTTTTTATTTATTATTATTATTTTTTTGTTTTTGAAAGAATTAACAAGTGCCATAAATAAATACAACAAGTAGTTTTGAATATTTTGATGATTATGAATGTTTTTGGTGTTTTTGAATTTATAAATTGAAAGAAATACAAGATAGTGATTTTGAAATATTTTAAACAAATATATACAAGGATGAAATGACCAAATTTATACATAGTAACGTTTAAGATGCAAAATGTTCATGGGTTCTTTAAGTTCTTTACCATCTAAGGTAGATAATTTGTATGCTCCCGATTCAAATTTAGCGGTGATAATGTATGGTCCAAGCCGGTTGGGCTCAAATTTACCTTTAAGGTCCTTAGTTGCATTAGTATTTTTTTTATTTTCTTTTAAAACAAGGTCGTCGATCTCAAAGGATCGATGACGAACTTTTTAGCATATGATCTTTTAAGCTTGTTTTGGTAGGCACGGAGATGCTCCAAAGCATTGATGCATTTTTCATCTAGGAGTTCCAGCTGGTGAGTCTGCCAGTTCGATATTCATCTCCTACTTCGGTATCTTGAAGTAGTAGAGCCAAAGAAGGAACTTCTAATTCAAAGGGAAAAATGGCTTCAGCACCATAAACCAAAACAAAAGGTGAAGTTCCGGTGGGGGTTCGAACACTAGTTCGATAGGCCCACAAGGTTGGATATAACTGAATGTGCCAGTCACGACCAGTTTTATTGACCAATATTTTGAGAATTTTGATTAAGGTTTTGTTAGATGCTTCTGCTTGACCATTACCCTGAGGATAATAGGGAGTGGACCGGCGATGTTGAATCTTATATTTTTGGCATAATTTTTTAACATCTTTATTTTTGAAACAAGTTCCATTATCAGAGATGAGATTTGCAGGAATTTCGAACCTACAAATGATTTGATTAAAAATAAATTTAGAGACTTGTGTGCCGGTGCGGGAAGCTAAAGGCATAGCTTCAACCCACTTCGTGAAATACTCGAGGGCGGTTATGATGAATTTGTGTCCATCGGATGACACGGGATTGATTTTGCCAATAATATCTAAACCCCATTTTGAAAAGGGCCAAGGAGATGAAATAGCCTGCGGTTCTTGTGCGGGCGCATGGACAAGGTCGACATGTTTACGGCACTTGTCGCAATGGCGCACATAATCATGTGCATCATTCTCCATGGTAGGCCAAAAGTATCCTATCCTAAGGAGCTTTTTAGCAATGACACTACCATTGAAGTGTCCTCCACAAGATCCATCGTGGGCTTCACTCAAGGCTGATTTGGATTCTTCTAAATTCAAACATCTTAATAGGATACCTTCAAAAGATCTCCTATATAAAGTATTGCCAATTATTACAAATCGACTTGCTCGTCTACGTAATAACCGACGTTGGTTTCTATTAGAATTGGCAGGGAAAGTCCCATTTTGGAGAAAATCAAATATATCCGTATACCAAGGTTCAGGAGTAGTTTCATTGATTAGAAACACATCCAAAGGTTCTAAGCATGACTTATTTGAAGCGGGTTCCTAGAGTCGACGAATAATGATAGTGGCATATTCGTCATCTAACTCCAAGGGCAGGAGAGATGCAGCTACGGCCATAGCATCAGTTGCACGGTTGCAAGTTCGAGGAATAGCTTCCAAGGTAACTTGATCAAATAGAGACATTAATTGTAAAACATAGGCTTTATATGGGCGCAGTTTATCATCTCTGGTCTGATAAACTTCATTAATTTGGTTTATAACAAGTTGAGAATCACCAAAAACTAACAGATGTTTAATTTTTAGCGCCAAGGCAGCTCGTAATCCAAGGATTAGAGCTTCATATTCAGCGATATTGTTGGTGCAAGCAAATGTTAATTTGAAGGACGAGAGGAATAAGATGTTTTTGCGGGGATATTAAAATAATACCCGCACTTGCCCCACTCATGCATCGGGCTCCATCAAAGTATAAGGACCATTGTTCAATATGGTCTGCCTCTAATTGAAGGCATTCATCGGGAAACTCAATGATGAGGGTATGGGTAGACTCTAAGGATGCAGCAGCTAATTGATCTGCTATGATTTGACCCTTAACGGACTTTTGTCCTATGAACGTGAGGTCAAACTCGCTTAGAGCAAGAACCCACTTGGTTGTGCGACCCGATAAATAAGGTCGACTCATGAGATACCTCAAGGGATCATATTTAGCAATGACATAAGTTTTTTGACTAAGCATATAATGGCATAATTTTTGCGTAGCAAACACGACTGCTAGACATAGTTTTTCTAATGTTGTGTAGCGGGTTTCATAACTGATGAAGGTTCGGCTAATATAATAATTAGCACGTTCTCTCTTTGCATCATCAAGCTGAGCTAACATAGCTCCTAAGGCAGAATCTGAAGCTGAAATATACAGGAGAAATGGGCGATCAGGTCTAGGCGGTGAAAGCACAGGTGGGTTAAGGAGGTATTGTTTGAGAAGTTCAAAAGCTTCTTTACATTCAGTCGTCCCAATTAAAAGGGACATCCTTCTTAAGAAGTTTAAGAAAGGGACCGGTTTTGTCTTCCAGCTTATCGATGAAGCGACGGATGGCTTGAAGCTTACCTTGTAAACTTCGTAACTCGGATATATTAGTAGGTGCGGGCATATCAGTGATAGCCGCAATCTTGAGAGGGTCGATTTTGATACCACGTAAAGAAACTAAAACCCCTAATAGTTTATCGGACTTAACTCCGAATATGCATTTGGCTGGATTTAATCGAATAAGATATTCTCGTAATCGATTAAAAACTTTTCTCAAATCATCTAAATGATTATCTTCATTAATAGAGCGAGCTATAATATCATCTACATAATCATGTAGGATATCATGCATCATATCATGAAAAATATAAGTCATAGCTCGTTGATAGGTTGCACCTGCGTTCTTTAAGCCAAATGGCATCACTTTCCAACAAAAGGTACCCCAGGGGGTAATAAAGGCTATTTTAGCCTGATCTTTAGGAGCTATCCTGATCTGATTATAACCGGAGAATCCATCCATTAAGGACATCATCCCACTCCCGACAGTAAAGTCAATGATTTGATCCATGTTTGGAAGAGGAAAATCATCTTTAGGGCATGCAGCGTTAATATCTCTAAAATCTGTGCAAACCCTAACTTTGGTGGCTTCTTTCTTGGTAACTGGAACTACATTTGAGATCCATTCAGCATAATCAATAGCTTGTATAAAAACAACATTCAGGAGTTTTTCTAACTCCCCTTTGACTAGCAAAGCCACTTTGGGATGCATTTTTCTAAGTTTTTGTTTAACAGGTTTAGCATCCGGATGGACTACTAGGTGATGCATGACTACAGAAGGGTCTAGACCTGGCATATCTTCATATGTCCAAGCGAAGACATCTTCATATTCTTTAAGGAATGCAATGTATTGCTCTTGTTTTTCTTGACTTAATTCTGATCCAATATTGATTATGTGAGGATTATCCTCAGTTCCAATATTAATTTTAATGACGTTTTCTACCTCCATGTGTAGATCTCTTTCAAAATTAGGTGGGGCGGGTGAAACGCCCAATTCTTGTAATTCTTGTAAGGTTAAGTTGGATAATTCATCTTGAGGATTAGTGGTCTCAAGTTGGGCTATAGTTGGTATAGAACCATCAAAATAAAATCCATTGTGTAACATCTCTTCAACGGAGACATCGTGGAAGATATCTCCTTCCAACTCCTCATCGGAGTCAACAATCATTTCGGGGTAAGTTATGGATAGCATGTTACATGTAAATGGCTGATTTTTTAGAGGCAAATCATCACGCCTATCCAAATAATCTTGATAACATATGAGTTGATCATCATCTTCAAAAGGAAAGGGTTGACCCTTACTAGGAAATAGGCCCACACCACGGCGGGCGGGGCCACGGTTCTACCTCGAAAGGTTCTTTCATGCCATTTTGGAAAGGTCCCAAGCCTTTCCCTTTATATCCCATTTTAAGCATTATGGGTTTAGCTTTAATATATTCATTGGTAAAATAACATCGAGCATATCCCTCATGATGAGTTTTGATATTCCGAGGGATTCTTCCCCGGTCATATCCTTTATAAATGAAGGCACAACTCCCGACTTGGTAAGTACTTCCCATAGGTTGTGGGAGGCCCAAAGTACGAGGAGATGGTGGCAAGTTATTTAAAAGAATTGAATCTTGCATGAAAGCATTTGTTTTTTCGGATATTAAGATTGTGGATAAATCTGGTAAAAGTTCATCAGAAAGAGCATAAGATGTAGAAGGATCATTCCCTATATCTTTAGATGTGGAAGGTATGATAGATGTTGATAATGTGGAAGTGTTAAGAGATGGGTCTATAGGTTTTGAAATTATAGGGATAGAACATGAAGGATTGGTTGTAGATTGAAGATCTTTTTGAGGTTCTAGAGTGGTTTGTTTAGAAGATTGTTGATCTATATATGAGGATGAAATTAATGGAGGGGAAATAGGTGAAGCTATGGGTGTGTGTTTCACGATTTTAGATGAAAAATAAGAATTAGGATGTGTGGATGACAGAGCGAGGGCAAAATTGCACTCCAACGAGGTTACGCAAAGCACACATATCAAAGGGTCTAGGATCACCGTGGATAGTGACCAACTGATTTTTAAATTCGAATTTAACACATTGGTGTAAAGTTGATGGGACAACCCGCATTGCATTGATCCAAGGATGACCCAAGAGTATATTGTACGATGCGGGGCAATGTACAATAAACATGGTGGTATCTAGAGTTCGAGGACCAACTTGCAATGGGATGGTAATAACTCCACATGTTTCTTGTGTTTCGTCATTGAAAGCTTTGATAATCATGTCGATTTTCTTCATTTCATCACTTCTAAAGCCAAATCGTTGGTAGAAGTCAAAAGTGCAAATGTTTAGAGATGAACCATTATCAATCGGGACTCGTTTAACGACTACATCTCCAATTAGAGCGGTAATATATAAGGGATTATCCTTATGTAAACTGTGTTGTGGGATATCTTTATCCCGGAAGTCAATACAATCAACTTCTCGAGTGATGATAGTATTGGCCATGGCTTCAGGTTGAATATTTTGAGGTACCATCATTTGGCTTAATGTAAGCATCAACTCATCCCTATGGGTAGGAGAAGATCTTAATAAATCCAAAAGGGAAATTCTGGCTGTAGTATTGGATAATTGCTCATTAATATTGTAAGGGGGTTTAGGTTGAACATTGGAAGCATGATTCCCTTTATTGGGATTTTTCAAAACAAATGGAGCTGATCCATCATTCTGGTTTGGTTCTTGTTGAGAATTTTGAGCCTGTTGTCGGGTAATGACTCCAATGGTACCTACAATGTTATATTGAAGATGTTGAACTGGTCTCGGTCGAGCATTTATGGCTTGTTCATTTGGGAGGAATTGATTAGAAGAGGGTCGAGTAGTAACTCTTCTAGGAAATGGTTCTTATGGAACCATAGCATCTGTGATGGGTTGAATAGGATCTGATTCATTTTCAGAACTATTCGATTGGTTTGAAGTGATGTCTATTTCACTTTCAGTATCTGATTCTACATCACTAGAATCTGGAGTTTGAATATTATGTAGGGGGCCTGGTCGTAACCATGGATAAGGTTGTGTCAAATATTTGAGGATCATGATTAAGTAAATGTCCACTAATAGTCCCTACATATCGGGTAGGAGGAGGAACATTATGATGTTCGATTTGATTGGCCACCTCTTTACCATGTCTTGGTAAAGGGTGTTGAAATATGTCTAATGATTGATTAGCATTTTGATTTTGATTTTGGGGAATGTTCTTTTGAGGATTATTAGGAGCATTTTGTTTAGGTTGGAAGGCTTGCACCTCCATTTCATTATTATCAATCAGATCCTGTATTTTATGTTTCAACCTTTTACAAGCGTTGGTAGAGTGTCCAGGTCCTCTATGGAAATCACGAGTGTAAGTCAACTCTGTATCCGGGTATAGTTGGATCAGGTTCCCGGATAGCTGGTAATTGGATCAAACCTCTTTCGAGTAATTGAGGTAAAATAGTTGATAACGGTTGATTCAATCTAGTAAATTCTCGAGGAGGCTTATCGGGCGGTTTCAATATAAATTTTTTTGTTGTTTTCGTTGCATTGATATTAGCAACATTTATGCTGTCAGTGACTCCATCACCTACAACTTGTTTGTTTTTATATTGATTTCTGGATGTTTTCTCATCATCCTTCTTCCTAAGTTGGCCTCTCCTAATGAGGGCATCTTCTACTCTTCGAGCTAAATCTATAGCCTAATCGAAGGTAGTTAAAGTAGCGATTGATAGCTCATAAGATATTTGTTCTTGTAAATTATTAATAAAAATGTCCAACATTTCCCTATAAGGTAGCACAAAGTGTTGTTTTCCTATCAATTGCCTCCATCTAGCTAAGAAATCGGCAAAACATTCATCCTTGTCTTGTTTTAAGTTGTATAAATCTTTAATGGTTACATGCCTCTCGATGTAGGCACTAAATTGATGGACAAAAGATTCAGTTGTTTCTTCAAAGTTTCTCAAAGAATGAGTGGGCAATTGATAGTACCACTCTAATGCCATTCCACCTAAACTTTTTGGGAACATTTTTAGTAATAGCAAGTCATCATGTGATATATCATGACATGCTATCCTAAACATGCGAAGATGCTCTATGGGATCTTCGGTTCCTTTATATATAGGGAGGATGGGCATGGGAAAATGCTTAGGGTACGGTTGTGCTACAACTATGGGATCCAAAGGTTGACTACATATCTCTCGATAATTGTACGAGGGACGGTAAGGATCTATCTGGTCCATACGCGAAGCTAACTGTTTCACCATGGCTTCCAGATTACTAGTTTGCCCACCATATTGGTTCGGTAGGGCATTGATATGGGATTTGTGAGCATATGATGGAGGGACATGAAGATTAGATGCTATGTTGCTATTGTGTAAATTGTTGGTAGGAAAGGTGTTATGAAGGAATTTTGAAGTTGTATTATGTTGTATTCCAGATTGTTGAAAATTGGTGTTTGGCTTCATTTTAGGTTTTTGTTTACTTGAAGCATATTGATCAATAGTTTGGCGAAGTAAAGCGGTGAAGGAAGTTTTCTTTTGTGTGGGAATGATTTTAGGCTCAATAACGGGTTCCTTAGGAGGTTGGGTAACCTGTTGTTTTGGCATGTTCTGAATCATAGTGACCATATCTCTATTGGATGGTCCAGCCTTATCACTTTCTTGATCAATGAAAGACAAGGGATTAGTGTGCACATCAAACATATGTTCCATGGCTGCTTGAGTGTCACTAATTTGCCCTTTATCAATACGAACTGCCATATTAAGAGCGCCAATGTTATTATTGAAAAATTTCCAGAAATGATCTAAGTTGTCAAAAGCAATAGTTCCATCTGGAGCTACTCTAGGGGATGAGGATCCATCCTCTTTAACATTTTCTTCTTGTTCATTGTCTTCACCTAGGTCATCTTCTGGTTGATCTAGAGTTTCTCCTTCCGGAATTGGATCTTCGGGAAGGTCATTTGGGTTTCTAGTTTTATCTTCTAACCAATCTTCTTCTTCTCCTTCAGTTTGTTTACCATTCCTAAGTTTAGGCATTGTGCTTAATTTAGATTTCAGCAAATATATATATATATATAATATATATATATATATATATATATATATATATATATATATGCAACAAGCTTAAGAGGTATATATTAATTATATACCTACTACAATATTTAAAATGAAAGGTTTTGGTTTTTGTTATGTTTTTTAGTTTTTCTTGTTTTTGTAATAATATTGTAAAGATAACAAACAACACAATAAATGCAAGAACTAATACTTAAAGTAATGATCTAGTTTTCTATAAACAATTTATAAATATCATTAATGGGCTCGAGTTCTTCAGGAGTCATGAAGTGTTCTTCTTCAAATTGAAAATTTTCTTTCAAAAATTTAATGAAAAGAGCTATAGTGATATTATATGTCTCAGATTCTGGTTGATAGAAGTAAAGCTCGTGGCAATACTCTCGATATAACATAGCTCGAGGAACTCTATTCCATATTTCCCTATCCGTAAGAACAACCTCTTGGTCTTCTACACGACCTAGGGAGCTGGTGTATAATGGCTGCGTTCTCGAGGTATTCCTCGAAGGTGAACAATTCTGAAGACACAAGAGCTCTCCTATAAGCTAACCATCTATGGCGGAGCTCTCTGAAGTTCATGATAAAAGATGAGTTGATGAGGATCCAGGATTCTATCTAGGACAAGCCTCTTGATTTGTTTAAGTTTTGTTGACCTAGATGAAATGACACTTAGTCTTCTATCAAGTTCGTCCCACAAAAGTTGATTTCTATCTGTTTCAGGCACACTAAGCACAGAATTGATTTCTATGGCTGCCAATTGGTTTTCAACATTTATAGTAACTGCTAATATTTTCTTAGGAGCTACCATCTAAACATGATATGCAACTTATTAATTTTAAATGATTTGAAATGCATCTATGTTTTGGTTGTTTTATTTTTTTTTTGTTTTCAAAAGGTTTTAAATGCATTCACGTCGGGTTCACCAAAATGTATCGCTCCAAATTTTTCGCATCCCTACCTTCAGGCTATAGGATCCGTGCCCGGAAGGAGGATGGGAAAAGGATGGCGTGGTACCTCGGACTGAGAGGCCTTGCGAAGGTCCCGCCTCTCGAGGGAGGTGTATTATGGTGATTTTTCGACGGATGGTGGGTTCACCAGGAAACGTTTGAATGGCAGTTTCCACGCCTAGGTTGGGAATGTGTTTGATGTGTTCAGTTTTAGCTTTAATCATCCAAGTCCTAGGTTTGGCCAAAATGCATCTAAGCTATTCTATATGAAATGCAGATTTAAATGAATACAGAGAACAAAATTAGACAGAAAACAGAGAGAAAAGGCTAAATTACAGAGCCATACCTGATCCGGATGTCTGATGGAGATTCTGATTTTTGAAGCAGTCAGGATCATCTGGAATTCGATAGGATCGTCTCCTATCTGACAGGATCGTCTGAGATCTAACGAATTCGTCAGACGAATTCGTTAGAGACCTACAAACAGAAAAATAGATGCAAAATACAGAGAATGCAACTATGATAACAGAGAGAAACAGTGTAAAATGACAATAACAATATCAAACTGAGAATTATAAATAGAAACATGAATGCATTATATTGATTTAATGACAATTATAACTTAATTATGCATTTGATCTAGATGGGTGAACTCCAAGATGCAAAATAATAAGAAATAATCATAATATTAACTAAATGCAGAATAATACAACAGAAAAAGGATGAAGAAATGCAAACTCTAGGCACTGATTGCCCCCAATGGTGATTGCAGTCGAAATCGTCTTTGATTCGACAGGATCGCCTCCGATCTGAACAGGATCGTCTGCGACGATGTAAGCTTGCTCCGGCTAAAAAATACTAAGGTACCTGCAACAAAATTTGGATAGAACAAGTGCAAATAGTAATTTAGGATGTCTAGTGTGTGTAGAATTCGAGTTACAGGGAATTTCAGCCAGGGGGATGCTAAGGGGAGGGCCTAGGATTAAATAGGCTTAGGAGGGAGGTTAGGAGGTTGGAGATCATCCCTATTTGGGAGATCTCCAACGGGGAGGGTCTCTAACGGCGTAGACACGCTTCGCCCGGATTAGAGACGTCGTTGGAATAGAGACTAATTGTGAAAAATTAGTTTTGGGACAAGATCGTCTGGATGTCCTAGCCCAGACGAAATCGTCCGATCTGAGGCGATATCGTCCGATCGGCGACGATATCGTCAAACGGTCAAAACAAACTCTAAAAATGGCATCGGGAAACGAGGAAGCGGATTAAGCGGCGGTTTGGGAGCGGTTTTGGAGGTTAAAATTTGAATTTGAATTATTTACTAGAGTAATTGTAATTATTAAGGTTTTACTGCGCCAATTTTAGGGTGCTACAACAGTAATTAATAATAAGCTTCTCTTTAAACTTAATGTTTCTCATTTAGATTCCAAGTCTTGTAGAGATCTTATCAATTGTGTTTGGAATTTGAAGCCTTGTCCAGTTGATACTAGGTGGATTGGTTGATGGGAGACAACTATTAAACATATTGTGGAATTTTTGCGTGGTTGGGGAAAACTGGTTGCTAGGAGAAGAAAAGGAAGATTAAAGCAACGTAGGAAAGATTTGGATAATGCTAGAAGAGCTCTTGAGGTGGATCCTTTTAATGTTCAGCTTCAGGAAAGAGTTATTGGTTGGGAGCATGAGATTCATTATTATGAGGATTATATTAACAAAGGTACATGAATTAGGAGCATAATTCATTGGTTGCAGCAAGGGGATGCTCCCTCTCAATTCTTCTTCAGTCATATTAATAAGAAAATTGCTTCTAAAAGAATTACTGCTCTTCACACTTTCGATGATAGGTTGGTGGAAGATGATGATGGGATTAGGGCTGCTGTTGAGGAGCATTTCCAGAAGATTTTCTCTGCTTATCCTATATGTCTCTGGAGGTTCTTGCTGCTATGGAGGAAATTAAGATAAGTGTTCCAAAAAAATGTTCAGTTTTGAGAGTGATCGTGTTGCGACTGCCTTTTCCAAGGAGGAACTATTTGAAGCCCTTTTAAAAATGAAATATGGTAAGTCTCCAGGTCCAGATGGTATCCCAGTGGAATTTTACAAAAAGTTATGGGATGTTGTTGGTGATGATTATACTCAAATGGTTCAGGAAATTTTTGATAGAGGTTCTCTTTCACCTATTCTTAATCAGGGGTTGATTAAGCTTATTCCGAAGGGCAATAGGAAGGATACTGTGGGGGGTTGGAGGCCCATCACCCTGTTGAATGTTTTGTACAAGATTGTTGCCAAGGCTTTGGCTCTTCGTTTCAAGGATATTGCTTCTAGGATTGTGAGACGTGAACAAAATGGTTTTGTGAAGGGGAGATTCATTTTAGAAACAGTTCTCATGGCTTGGGAGACTTTGGAGTGGGCTCAAGAAAGCGGGCAAAAGACGATTATGCTCAAGATTAATTTTGATAAAGCATATGATCGAGTGGATTGGTCCTTTATCTTCAGTATGTTGGAATGGCTTGGTTTTACCAGACAAGCTATTGATAAAATTTGGGTTCTTTTCACTTTTGCTTCTGCTAAAGTTGTTGTTAATGGTAAGCTCACTAATAAGATTAGCCTCTTCAAGTCCATCAGACAGGGTTGCCCCCTTGCTTCACTTCTTTTTATGATTTCATCATATGCCTTGGGTTATATGTTGGAGGAGAGAAGTTGTGCTGGTTTGATTAAGGGAATTGATACTCCTAGAGGTTCTATTTTGAATAACCATTTTGTGGATGATACTCTGTTGCCATTTCAGCTGGTTGCTTTGTTCCTTACTAATTTTAAAAGATGTTTGGATCAGTTTTGCAAAGCTTCGGGAGGTATCATTAGTGAGGAAAAGTCTGATTATTGGTTGATTGATAGTGACTCTCTTCCTGCTGATTTTGGTTAGAGTTATTACCTTATTTGGTAATACCCTAGGTGGTTAGTTAGTTTACTATTCTAGGTTAGTTTATTTGCTTTACCGACATTCGTTTGTTGGTATATTTTTTAGCATCCTTTTGTTAGTTGTTAGCGTGGTATTAGGTGTGATATTTTATTATCCTTATCATAGGCTATTCATAGCCTTAGTTATGTTGTATTTAATCACTCCTAATTATTAATACATAATTATTTGCTCCAACTACAATATGCTATCAGAGTGGGTTTCGCTCCCACTCAGTTAAGATTTTTGAGATCACCGCTCAGTTGACATTTCTAGCCGAATGTAGTTGATCTGGACAAGGAGCCGAACGTAGCAGCCAGCACTGACTGGCTTAATGAATCTACACTTGGACTGTGAACAAGATGCAGGCTGGAGGATAAGCCAGCAAAAACCTCAGCCTACTGGCTTAATGAATCTACACTTGGACTGTGAACAAGATGCAGGCTGGAGGATAAGCCAGCAAAAACCTCAGCCTAGTAAGCGAACTAGAAGTGGATGTTCGACTGATGCGATTGGTAGAACAGTCAGACTCTGACCTAGGCTGACTGTGCAACTGATGCGACTGGCAGAACAGTCAGACTCTGACCTAGGCTGACTGTGCAACAGAACCCAGAGCCTACGATAATCCATAAGTTGATGTCATATCTGAGTGATTCAAATCAGACCGCCGACGGTCCCTGGCGGACACCAGATTTGACGAGATCTCTCGTGAAGCGGGCAGGACCAAGATTAGACTCAATTACTTAGACATGATGGGAGACTGACAGACTTCGCGTTGGACCAGACAAACTACTGGACGACTGGACAAGCCTATGTGGCTGAGAACGATCAAATTGGACCGTAACTGGACGTATTCCAGCGGGCGACCTGGATAAGGCTAGAAATCTACACAAGGCTACCTGACGGGACCTACATTTCATTTGTGTGGCGGATAAAAAATCTTAAGGAAGGCTAACCACTAATAGGTGGTTATTAAGTAAGATTTGTATATTTTGTTTTATAATACTTATTTCATCCTGCGTCCCCTATGTGGGATAGCTATCCGAGAAATAATCTCCGTAAGGTTTTATGATTTGCAGGGCGCTCGAACAAAACCTGAAGCCACATAGTTCACAGCCTTTCCCTCTACGCCTTAAAAGAATCTGGTTGAAAAGCTGTATTGATTCGGGAGTACCGAACTCAAGTTGACGTGCAGTTCGGAGGAGTGTAAATGATACAGTTCTGTTGTCAAGAAGCGTGCAAGCAGTAGCTATAAAGGACATTAATGCCATCAGCATCGGAGCACCGGTGTAACAAGCCAAGGCAAAGTGATAAAAGTTTGTTGTAGACCAGTCATTTTTAGCACAGCTGACGCCAACCCCTCAGATCGCGTACTTTGCAGATATAGGCAAAAGAGTAGTCAAGCCATTTAGAGGTTTTATCAAATAGAAAAATTGTCGATGAATATTTGCGTTATTCGTGCTGGTAGCAGTGACACGATTTGTTTCGCAGCATTTCAGTCACCGATCGCTAGCTCCCACCGCCACCACCGTGGAGGAGCCTGCCACCGTCGCTTGAGCAGCGCCACCTGGAGCCGTGATCGCTACTCACAGAAGGGAGCCACCCTGAGTTCGGCAGAGGTGCGGAGGAGAGTCGCCGCTCCCCTCGATTGAAGACATAAAAGTCTTCAAATAAGGGATTTTTATCCCTTATAACCAGCCAGCGAGCTAGACTGGCCGATTGGAGGCCCCTGCTAAGGCGCACGAGGCCACGAGGTCAAGGGTTAAAAACCCTTCGACCCACCATGAGGTGAAACAAATTTTTGTTTTGTTTTTTTTCTAAAAGGTCAAGTTTTATTTTGATTAAACAGAACTTTATTTTTTTAATTAAATATCATTTCATTGAAATTTTTTATTAAAGTATTTTACTTTTACAAAAATAATTTTTTTTAATGATGTTTAATTAAATTTAGTAAATTTATTTCATTTTTTTTTTCAAAATCTACACTTCCAATTTGGAAAATTAAACATACAAAGTATACCTCTTGTGGACAAACTTGAAACATTTTGCAAATTACAACATTTTGGGGGGAGTATTTTTTTTTATGCTACATTCATTTGCAAAATTGTTCACATTTTGAATGAAAAAGGGGGATATATATATATTTTCTCCACCATCTCCTCTCTTGCACTAAGGGGGGATACATATTCTATTTTGCAAATAGGAGGATATAATTTTCCAAAAACAAGGGGGGATATCCTTGTAAATGTGCATTTTCGGCAGTGACCGACACCTTAGTCAAATTATTCTTGCAAAATCCATTGTAAAAGGTGCATTTTCGGCAATGACCGACACCTTAAAAATGGGCAGATCAAAGAAAAAGCAAGCCCCTAAACAAACTGATGATGTTGTTACATCAGTTAAAAATTCCTACTTTCCACCAGAAATGGATGGGTTGGATTTTTATGAGGAGGGCACATTTCTCACACTAAACGATGGTTTAGTAGCCCTCCTTGATGATTTTGAGTCTTGTAAAGACCTTCAGACAAATGGTGCTCGATTTCCTATTGGAGTTATAAGGGGTATATACCTGTTATTTTTTATACTTGACCATGCCCAACGTAAAGTGAAAATGGAAATAAATGAGGAAATAGAGATCAAACCAATAATAGTTGATGCTTGTAGTGACACAAGTGACCTTCAGCCCATTGTGACGAATGTTTGTTGTGACACATGTGACCTTGAGCCCAAAATGGCCAATGCTTGTTGTGATACAGGTGACATCCTACCTTCAATGGTAGATATCAGTTGTAGCACAGGTGATCTCATTTCAGTAGCAGATTTTGCTTGCGATACTAGTGACTTAAAAACTGAAACACCTCAAAAAGAGCTTCATAATATCATCAATAGCAACAAATGCAATATTGTTAAAAGCATTGATGAAGATGATAAAATTGGGTGTTTTGAACAACACACCAAAATATTTGGTTCTAGACTGATGAAGAAAATGGGATTCAATGGTGAGAGATTAGGTAAACAGGAACAAGGCACTAAAACTCCAATAATGCTCAATGTTAGGGCAAAGAATGAAGGCCTTGGCTATATTGGACATACAAGTACTAGAACAGTGGATCCTCATAGTCGAGAAGCAATCTATACGCCGATTTCACTGAGAACTCCCCACTTTCAGTCACCACCCACCTCATATGATCCTCATCCGCATTCATAGAAATGAATTGTTGAAATAACACACCTTCAAGTTCCTTAGATTCGTCTAGAAGTCCCTGCACCTTTACAAAATTTTGCCTTCGCTTATTCCCCTCCTGTCTTAGGAAGTCTGCAACCATGGGCCTAAAATTTTCATCAGTGAAATGCTTGATTCTTGCTAACCTAGGGTATGTTATAAGTGCCTCCTCCCTCACCCATCTATCCTCCCAGAATCTGATCCTAGTGCCATTCCTAATTATCCATCTCATCCCTTTATTAACAATCTTCCTGCTTGCCAAAATTGCTTTCCAGAACGCTGATCCTTGTATCGGAATATGAGTGTTCAAAAAATCAGAACCTTGCAGGTATTTCCTTTTCACAATGGCTATCCACTCATTATCTTGGCTTAATAGGACACGCTACGCTTGTTTGGCTAGCAAGGCAACATTCAGGTGGGAAACTCTCCTCAGGCCAAGGCCTCCCCCATCCTTGGGAAGGCAGACTTTGTCCCACCCAACTAGGTGGATCCTATGCTTTCCTTTCGATCCTGACCACAATTTTTTTTTTTGAAGTTGCTCTATATTTTGGAGGACTCGAGCCGAGGCTTTGGAAACTGATAGGAAGTAGACAGGAATGCTTTGCAACAAAGCCATAGTCAAGGTAGCTTTGCCTGCTTGGGATAAAAAATGACCTTTCCATCCTGCTAACCTCTTTTGGATTCTTTTCGCCACATTTTCCCACATACCTCGCATAGGAGTCCCAATGAAGAGAGGTAGGCCCAAATAAGACGTTGGCAAAGTAGCTATGGCACATCCCAAGATCCCTGCAATCCTAATTTGTCTCTGAATGGGAGTGTTGAGGAAGAATATTTTGCTTTTGGTGAAATTGACCTTCTGACCAGCCGCCTCCTCATACAAGGAAATAATGTGTTTGATTCTTTTGGCTTCTGCCACCGATGCAAGAGAGAGCATCAACGTATCGTCCACAAATTGTTGATGAGTGACCGAGGATGTTTTGGAAGTTGCTTTGATACCAGAGATGAGACCATCTGAATATTTTGCTTTGATGGTTCTGCCCAAGGTTTCAGCCACAATGATGAATAGCATGGGGCTAATAGGGTCCCCTTGTCTTAGACCCTTGCAACTTTGAAAGTACCCTGTGGGGGATTCGTTAACTAATATAGAGAACCAAGGCTTATGGATACATCCTCGAATGAGATTTACCCATTAGGGATTAAATCCAAATTTAATCAGCACTGCCTCAAGAAACTCCCAATTTATGCGGTCAAAAGCTTTGTTCATATCCAATTTTAAAGCAAAGGACACTTTCTTGGTTTGATTTGTAGAGTGAAGGGCTTCATGAACCATGATGACCCCATCGAGGATAGATCTCCCTTGGACTGTGCTTCCCTGCCATTGGTCAATGATAAGGGGTAGAATATCTTTCATCCTGTTTGCTATCAATTTGGTGAGAATTTTGTATGTTACATTGCACAGGATCACAGGTCTATAATCGGCCATAGTTTTAGGAGTTACTCCTTTTGGGATCAAGGCTATAAACGTGGAGTTGTAGCTTCTAGGAATTTTTTTGGAAGATTGAAATTCCCTTATGGCCAAACAAAAATCTGCCCCCATCGTCACCTAGTAGGTTTGGAAGAAGCGAGGAGAGAAACCATCAGGCCCAGGTGCTTTATCTGGATCCATGGAGAACAAAGATTTTCTGATTTCCTCATCTGAAAAAGGATCGGTGAGTTTCCTATTTATGTCATTATCAATAGTTTGAGGAATAACATGTAAAAGGGATTCTTTTGCATTAGCCTAACATTGCACTTCTTCTCCCAGGAGATTGCTAAAGTAATGTACAACTTCATTTTTGATTTCCTGGACATCTTGAGTTGTGAAGCCATCTTCCTTGATCAAATCATGTATTTTGTTGTTGCTCCTATTTCGTAGAGTGGTCACATGGAAGAATTTAGAGTTATAATCCCCATCCTTGAGCCATAATGCTCTATATTTCGGCCTCCAGTACATTTCCTCACAGGCCAGGATATTGTGGAATTCAACCAAGAGAATTTTTTCTTCTGATTTGGTTGCCTTATCATATTGACCGTTTTCAATGCTCCTTTCGATGACAGTCAGTCTATCACTGACCTCTTTCTTTTTTTCAAACAAATTCCCGAAAATTGCTTTATTCCAAATTCTTAGGTTATCTCTTATCATCCTTAGTTTCTGGGCTAGCTTGAAGGAAGGGCTTCTGTGACCATCGATCTTCCACCATTGAATGATTTTTTCCTTGAGGTCCTTATGCTTGGTCCACATTACCTCGAACTGAAAGGGCTTCTTGAGGCAAGAGCTTTGGGGAACCTCGAGTAGGATAGGGATGTGGTCAGAAGCGATCTTGGGCAAAGACAACAGGGAAGAGTCTCCAAAGGCCATGAGAGCCTCTTTCGAGAGAGAAAACCTGTCTAGCCTCTCCTGAATAAGATGTTGCGCTACTCGTCGGTTGCTCCAAATAAACTTGTCTCCTTTTAAGTTGACGTCCATTAGCTCATTTGTGTTGACGAACGAATTGAACTCCTCCATACTTCTGAGAGGCATCCCATATCCTCCTTTTATATCATACGGGTATAGTAGAGTATTAAAGTCTCCCCCTACCACCCAAGGAATGTCCCGAAATGATTCACCCAAATGAGTCAGGTAAACCCATAGAGACTCTCTTTCTTGAGCAGTATTAGGGGCATAAACATTTGAGGTGATCCATGACCTATTGTTATCTAGATCGTGGAATAGAATGCTTAGGGCCCTCTCCTCAGCCTGGATCACATTTCCTTCCACTTTTTGGGGGTCCCACATCGTCATCAGTCCTCCAGAAGCGCCTCTCGCTTGCTTGAAATCCACCCTCCCGTGCTTCCATATGCTATGGACCACAAAAATTGCCTGACCTTCATCCATTTTTGTCTCTTGAAGTAACATTATAGTCGGATTAATTGTTTTCCTTAATGACTTAACCGTCATTTGTTTTACCAGGCCATTAAGGCCTCTCACATTCCATGAGAGGATCTTCATTTAGACTGCTTATTGTTTTTACCTCTCCCCCTACCTTGGGGTGGGGGAGATTTGTTGTGTCGGCTATCATCCTGACTTGTGATAACTTGCTGTAGAAGTGTCCTCTGTTTCCCATTTGCTATTTCATTGTCGATCTTGAGTTTATAATGATATTCATTTGACATTCTTCCTCTCTTTTTTTTGCTCCCAAAGTCAATCGAGGATTTCGCTGAACTTCTTGTCTGTTTTGGGTTAAATTTAGGAGGAGCTATTTGTTGCAGGACGGGACTAGATACCCCCATTGTCATTTTGAATGCTATCATATCAGTGCTGGACTCACCTCCCTCGAGGTTCATCCTGTATTCAAAAGGGTTCGAATCCACACCTTGAGGGTTGGTCAGATCTTGAGGCAACACTAAGGATGGCCCTGCTTTAGGCAGAGACTCTAGGTCTTCAGGCCACTCAATCTGTATTTGATTATCTCCCTCATTTTCATCATCAGAATACTTATCTGCTAATACTTCAAACCTGTTGGAGCTTAGGGTTTTCAGACTTACCTTGTCTCCCTCGACGGTTTGTTGCTTTCCTTTCTCCTTTTCTTGATTTTGGACTTGATGCTCAAGGTCTGTGCTGACTTTCATGAAAGCTCCTTTTCCTTGAGGTGCCCTAGGTCCTTGGTTTCTGATGATCCCTCTACCTTTGGGCATTCTCAAGTCCTGGTTCTTTGGGCCTTCTTTCTTTGATACCACTATTGGGCACTGGCTTGGAAGGTGACCTTGGTTTCTGCACTCCGTACAAAAGGCTGGTTTGTTTTCATATTCAACTGGTTGCTTCCTTAAGTAATTTTCATATTCCAACTCGACAAAGGTTGGGAGCTCTATTTCTAGATTTGCATTAACGTAGATCCTCGCCTGAGTCAATCTTGTCCTTGCCAGGGTGGCATGATCAATAGCCACCAGTTTGCCAATAGTTTTCGCTATTCTTTGAAGACAATACTCATTGACAAATTGAGCCGGTAGGTTAGGCAAGCGAACCCAAATGGGGGCCGTGTTAATATTTTGTGTATCAGGGTCGAAGTCTTCATCCCATCTTCTGAGATAGAGGCTGCGTTTGCCTAGGAACCACGGGCCTCCAACTAGGATTCTCTTCGCGTCTTCCTTGTTGTTAAACCTTATTATGAAGAACCCTTTGGAAAGGGCCACTATCTCAAAATTTCTCGCCATTTTCCATTTGTTCCATGTTGAAGCCCTAATAGTTTCAATGTCAGGCCTTCCACCCAGGAACTTTCCAACCAACAAAAACTTCTCCATGGCTAGGAATCCATCCATGATGTTCGCAGAAGCGATGATCTTGTTCTTTACTGGCACCAGTGGAGGAAAATATTTGAAAAAGTTGGTCCTCGAACCTTTTAGGGTTTCCACAAAGGACCAAGATTTTTTGGGTCTCGCAGCCCCATGTTGGGTCCCTTTATCAGGGTCTTTGTCGGGTGGGTCAGGCTCTCTGGTCGAGCCTACTTGGTCAGAGATCGAATCTCGACCATCCTTTGCCTCAGTTCCTCCATCTGGATCCTCGCCTATCTCGTGAACACTGGTCCTACCTGCCTCCACAGCGTCTCCATTGTTTCGATCCTGCGCACCCCCCTGACCTCCGTTGCTTCGCCTCTGCTCCTCCGCTGCTCCCATATCTTGACCTTGATCAAGACCATCTTCTGACAGAGATGTTATTATGCAAATTCATTCTCTTTTTCGTTTGAGTATCATTTTAAAGTAAATGGTGGGTTGTTGGGTCCCATATGGCATGACTGGCGTTGGAGTTTTCATGGTATTATTACTTCTTATAAATCTAGCAAGATTTATAGAGCTCTTACGCCCAAGGTTTCCTTTCATATTGTGTTGAATAGGCATTGGGGGATTTTTTGCCTTGAAAAGAAATGGAAAACGAGACTTGCCCAAATATGGAAGTTCAAGATAGCTCCTCAACTGAAAGTCTTCTTATGGTTATTAATTTTTCAGGGTATTCACTGTAAGGTTAGATTGGCAAAATGGATGATAATTTCAAATCAATGCAGTAGATGCGGAAGGAAGAAAACTGTCAAACATATCTTTTGGGACTGTAAAAATTCAAAGAAAGTTTGGAAGAACCTAGAGTGGACATATTTCCCTATTCTCGGGGATCGGTTTAGCTGGAAAATAGTTTTGTTTGGTGATGATTTTGGTTGTCCTCGGCATTTGTTGGATGTGTGGACTACCATTAGAGCAGCAACTATGTATGCTATATAGAGGGCCAGGTGCAGTTTAGTCTTCAAGGATGAAGCACTCAGTGCTTCGGGGATTGCTTCTAGGGCTATTATTGATATCCAGGATCAATGTAGAGCATTTAAGAGGCTGATGATGAAAGACATTACGGATTGTTCTGCTCAGGACAAATCTGATTGTTGGATGTCCTTGAGTAGTTTTTTGTAATTTTTGTATCTGCGATGTATTATGAATTATTTTTAATAATATTAGTATTTATTCAAAAAAAAAAACGAGGGTTTGGTCCATTGGTTAAAGCATTCTCTTTGGAGGGTGGAGACCACGTTCGAATCCCTCAAGCCTCATAAAAATGAAAGACATCTCATGTCAGTGTCAATGACCATGTTAAAAAGTCTACTTGAAGTAATTGAAGGTTATAATAACAACAAATAAATATTATTATTTTTATTCATAGGAGAGTTGGTTACAACCACACTATTTTTAGTAACTGCCAAGTACATGGTTCAAATCACATTATTATTTTTATTCATAGGAGAGTTGGTTATACCTTGTTGTTGTTGACCCGACGTGAGGGAGACTATCGGTCGCTTGAAATTCATAACTGTCAAGCGTAGGGTTCAAACCACATTATTATTTTTATTTATAGGAGAGTTGGTTATACCTTGTTGTTGTTGACCCGACATGAAGGAGACCACCGGTCGCTTGAAATTCGTACTATTGTCATTGGTCTGACACACAATCAAATGATTCAAACCAGACTACTACCTTTGAAAACATGCTATCCCAAAGTTTGAACCTAGATATCTTCTTAGTAAATGTCTAACTAAACAAACAATTATCAATCCACCTTGAAAGAATAACTAAACATAACATCGAGCAATTCACGTAGCTCATATATTTTATAATTTTTAATGAGAGACGACAAAATGCCACTATGAATGTGATGTATTTATATATATCCCTAATGGGATTCATAGCTATAAAGCCAGCATTGTCCATCTTTTCAACATCATTGTCTATTGAACAAAATGGATTATATACCAACAACCAAAAAGTGTTTTCTCTATTGTACGCGTCGTAGTAATCATGCAATCAAAGTACACAGCCTTGAAATATCACTCTTTTAACTTAGTAGACGACGAAATGAAAATAGTGGACACCACACCTATGTTGTATTCATAACTATCTTTTACCTTTTAAAATGGTGACATATAGACTTGTAGTATAATAGTTTAATATTATGTGTAGTATGATAAGATTTAAGTATGGCGTTCTTGTTTAAAATAAAAAATACAGTTTTCATAGGGACATCTCAATAGTAAAAGTTATAAGTTTTTTTTAGTGGAGATTCAGTTCAATTTACAGTAAAGGTGATCCGTAATATACTCCACTTTTCAGCCTTTTAAGGAATATATATATATATATATATATATATATATATATATATATATATAATTGAATACAATAATATTATTTAATCATCAAGTGGTATTAGCTTAACTAGTTAGATTTCTCAATGTTTAAAAGAGGAGACCAAAGTTCAAATCTTGCCAAGTGTACATGGATAATATTCAAGCTTTGTTGTAATACCACTATGTGATGGTGATGTAATACAGGTAAGGTTTGTTTCAATCTTTTAAATGTTAATTACACCGAATGGCATTTGGTGTAATGACAGTTGCCTAGTTATTATCATCCATGTGGTTGTGAGGTTGATTCCTCTTGTGTTTGCTCGAACGAGCGTTGATATTTGTAAATATTTGTAAACAATGTTCAATATAAAAAAAAAATGAAACCAAATGATAAGATATAATTTATTATATATATTTATTCAATCACTATTCCATCCATCAAAATATAATGTGCAATCTTCTTCTATCGGATTCAAACCTATTGAGACCCCTATTTTAAAGTTCTACACACCTAAATGTTAACATGAAGTCCCCCTTGGTTAGGTGGATTGGTAAGTGCTTGTTTGGCTAGACACTTACCAAGAAGACACCCATGTTCAAACCTTGGGGACAACCTGTTTGCAAAGGTAGTAGTTTGATTTGAATCCTCTAAATGCAAGCTAGACCAATGACAATGATATATATCCTGAGCGACTAATGGTCCCATTCATGCCAGGTTAATAATAACAAAACATGATAGTTTTGATGGAAGCAATCCCTGTGGTTTGAACCCTACGTTTGTCAGTTACTAAAAATAACGTGGTTGTGACCAACTCTCCTATATAACTTTAAAAAATGTTAACATGTAAATAAATATTATATTTCAAGACATCTCCATATTATATCTAAAAAAAACTTAGTAGGACAGCTTGTTTTGGGATCTTCATTTGTTAGATAAGTTCTTATAAAAACAAAATCAATATTCATCATTAATAGGACATATTTATATTTTATTATCAATTGAGTTTTATCTTAATAATACATCTTTCTCTTAAATAAATGGTAAAATTGAAGAATGGTTAAAACAACCCCTATGATTTGAACCCTACGTTTGTTAGTTACTAAAAATAATGTGGTTCTGACCAACTCTCCTATATAACTTTAAAAAAATGTTAACATGTAAATAAAAATTATATTTCAAGACATCTCCACGTTATATCTAAAAAAAACTTAGTATGACCGTTTGTTTTGGGATCTTCATTTGTTCGATATTTTCTTATAAAAACATCAATATTCATCTATTATGTCATAAATAGGGCATGTTTATATTTTATTATCAATTGAGTTTTATTTTAATAATACAACATTTTCTTAAATAAATGGTAATATTGAAGAATGGTTAAAACAATGATAACATATTTTTTAAAGTAAGGCATTACAAATAATGTGGGATATATCGAAAGATACAATACTTTGGACTGTATGATAAAAATAATCAAAAAAATATTTAAAGGAAAGGAGTTTAAAGGTAATAAAAAGGGAGGTTTATTTAGTTTAGAGGAGTCTAAACTAACTTTATCAACTCACTCAATCCCTAATCTTGAAGCAGAAAGCCTTGATAGATGGAGTCAAGTCATCAAATGCACTATGATGTTGGGTACAAGAGAAACAAAAGGAAGATAAAGAATATAAAGTGGAAATTATTGAAAGTGGAGTTGGTCAAATTGAATGTTGATGGAGCATCTAAAAGAAATCCAGGACCAACAGAAGGAGGAATTATTAGATGTAATATGGATGAAATTTTGTCACATTGTGCTTTCAATAGTGAATTGAAGATAAATAATGAAGTTGAAGCTTGGGTGGCTTTGGAAGAGTTAAAAACATGTAAAGAAATGAAATGGAACATAGTATGGATGGAAGGTGATTCATTAATAGTAATAAATGCAATTTTGAGGAAAGTAAAGGCTCCATGTGACATACAAGAGATCGTTGTGGAAATACAAAACCTTGCTACAAAGTTTGAAGAAATTAGGTTTATACATACGTTAAGGAAAGGGAACAACTATACACATAGACTAGCCAATATAGGGATTTTAATAAAGGATCCTAAAGTTAATTTCACTTTTCCATGGTTAGAGGAAGTTTGTAAGTTGACAAGAAAAATTTGACCATTTAAATCAAATACTTTAATGTTTTCCATTGGTAATATTTATTGTATTTTATAACATCAATGTGTTTTCATATAAACTATTTATTACAATTTTTGTGGTTGCACTTATGCTTCAAGAAGGAAACTAATAGTCCAAATTTGGTAAAGCAGACTATGATAACCCGAAGTTTTGGAAATATTACTCTACTAAGATGTAGTGCATAGATAGTAGAGGTGGAGTTTTTGTATTGTGAAGGTTTTTGCAGGAAAATGTCAAGAAGACGAATGTTGAATTTTGGAATATTTGTATTTAAAAAGAAAATTGAAGAAGATCCAGAAAATGAAAATCAATAATTTATACTTTTTATGAAAAAATATATAGGTATCTAGTTATAGCAACTCAAATTGAGATGAGAATTAAATTTATTTGTAAACTTTCAAGCTTTAAATGAGAGAGTTGTGATTTGGGTGGGGGACTAGTACAACCCTTTTCTCAAACCAAAAAAATGATGCAGTCGTCCCCATTCTATAATTTTATATGGCTTATAAATTTAAATATTAAAGAATAACCCACCACTATTTTTTATTTTTGAGGCATTTTATTATTTAGACATGTTTAAAAATTTAACCATAACTAATAACATTATGTAATGTATTAGATATAAAATTTAAAAATAAAGTGAATGAGGTCAAGGAGGTCAAGGCTAATCTAGGTAAATTTTTCTCATTGTGCACAAAATCTTCTCCTTTCAATAAAGATGAAAGTAGTATAGAATGTATCTATTGCACTTTAGGGTTTCAAGAGCAGTATAATAAAGAAAATCATATGGAGGATATTTAAGGAAATTTAGGGTTTCTAGGGTAACATAAAAAAGTAATGACTATGGAGGATCATCTATGCACTTTAGGGTTTTTGGGATAACATAAAGAAGAAAGTGTTTATGAGGCTATTTCTTGCATTTCATATTCTTTAGGGCAACATAAATCTTTAGAAGTCATGCCTCATTATGGACAACATAAAAAATAGAGAACATTGATGAATATAAAAGTTTTGGTGGGAATGGGAAAAGGAGAGGAAGGTCATCAAAGCATGAACAAAGAGATAAATAAACTCAAAGAGATATCAATTTGGAATCCAAATAAAATATCATAGGTGTTAACAAGAAGTGGGGTTAAGCCCACTAATAAAAATAAAAAGTGATGATGATGAAAATGATATAGAAGAGTAGGGGTATGAATAAGATCCCTAAAAAAAGAGTTATTAAGGAATTATTATGTCATTATAGTTCTAAGTTTTTTTTTTAATAAGCTATGTGTGGCTTCTATCAGGGGCTACTCTCATTACAAAAACAAATCATTACATTATTCTCATTACATTTCTAACAAGTTAATTAAAGCATATCCAAATTTACCTTTCGATAAAAGATATTCTTCATTTGCCTTTCTATCAATCTCCATCTTCTTCAAACTGCTAAGTTTCCACAATCAACTCCTTTTATATCAGATGCATTCTAAAATTTAAATTTTGCCAAGATGAAATTCAACATTGCTAATGACTAAAATATTTGTTGTCCAAATTCTATATCTATAAATATCCTGTCTATAACAACCTCACAATTTCTTAATACCTTTTTTTAGGGTTCTTATCTATTCCCTTAATATTCCAAGATATTATTTTCATTGTTATTTTTTAATTTTATTTATGGGTTTAGCCCCACTTCTTGTTAGCACTTGTGATATTTGCTTTTGTTTTCCCATATCAATATCCCTATGAGATTCTTTTTCTCTTTGTTTTTGCTTCTTGGGTCTTCCTCTCTTTTTTCATTTCTAGCAATACTTTCATCTTCATCAATCTCTTCAATCTTCTCACATTGCTCATAGTAATACTTATCATCTTTAGGTTTATTTTGTTCTGAAATATCTGAAGTGCAAGGAATAAGCTCAAAAATACGATCTTCTTTATGTTGCCCTAGAAACCTAAAGTGAAAGGATGCTCTTATGTAGCAATTACCTTCTTATTCTGCTATAAAAACCTAAATTATTATGGGTTTCCTCCATCCTTATTTCTTTATTATGTTGTTCTTGAAACCTTGAAGTGCAAGGGATAACATCTTCATCCCTTTCACTCTTATTACTTGGAGAGGATTCTATACTACTTGAGGAAAATGAATATGATTTACCTAGAATAAACTTGACCTCTTTTGTTGTCTTTGTTTTAGGATTTCTCTCCACATCTTCTTTTTCACCTTTAATTCCTTTTGAACTTGCCAAATGATATGGTAGATAGGTTTTTTTGCCTCTTCTTTAAGAGTGGAATATCCTTGATTTGATCTAGCTTCTATTACTATATGAATTCCTTGCTTCATCTTGAAGTTTTATCATGGCTATAATTCTCTCTCTCTCTCTCTCTCTCTCTCTCTCTCTCTCTCTCTCTCTCTCTCTCTCTCTCTATTGTTGACATTTTCAATTGTGGCAATAAAAAACCATATTTTCATAATCTACTTGTTGATCCCATTCTCCTGATTTAGATTTTATCTTAATAGATTGTGACAAAGATTTTGAAATATCCATAACAAAATATATTCAAGCATATATAACATGCTTTCACTCCTTAGTAGTTATTCCTTTCTTGATGAATTTCCCTATGGTATTTCCAATATTCTTTAGAACATCCTTATTTATAAGCTGATATGGAAGCCAAAAAGACTAACCCAAACTAGAAGCTTCTTAATAGTTTTTGTTTCAACATAAAAAAATTACTCCATGGTCTCAAATTTCTCCTGATTTAGATTTTATCCCATTCTCCTGATTTAGATTTTATCTTAATAGATTGTGACAAAGATTTTGAAATATCCATAACAAAACATATTCAAGTATATATAACATGCTTTCACTCCTTAGTAGTTATTCCTTTCTTGATGAATTTCCCTATGGTATTTCCAATATTCTTTAGAACATCCTTATTTATAAGCTGATATGGAAGTCCAAAAAGCCTAACCCAAACTAGAAGCTTCTTAATAGTTTTTGTTTGAACATAAAAAAATTATTCCATGGTCTCAAATTAAGTGTATCTCTTTCCCTAAACCATGGGCCACCAACCATTATTTTATTCCTAATTTTTGAACTAGAAAAGATGATGAGAAAAAACCTTTAGGAAGAAAATTCATAGAGTAATTTGAATTTAATCCTCATTTCCACTTGATCCAATTTTGAATTTCCAAAAACCCTGGCCATGATCTATGGAACTTATATTATAGTAACCCTCTACTTTTAAGAACCATTATATCATGGTCAATCATCTCATCCTTGATACTTACTTTTGGTGTAACATCTACTACCTAGATCAAACTTACCATGTATTCACTCTTCTACTTATCTCCAACTTGGGCCTCCATACTTCCAACTAGGGCATCTTGACTTCCCATTAGGGTTTTCAAATATGACTTTCCTTCCATACTAGCTAATAGGGCTTACTCTTAGCTTGCACTCCCTCTTGGCTCACCTTCCCTCTTAGCTTGCACTCGCTTCCAACTTGCACTCTCTCTTGCCTCGTACTTGCTCCCGACTTGCACTCTCTCCTACCTCGTACTCGCTCTCAACTTGCAGTATCCCTTGGATCGTAATAACCCTTATCTCTTATTTTTCTCTATGTTCTATTGCTTCAACAATTTATTGGAAATAATATTCCATGCATTCATGGTAAGGGTTTGAAACATTGATGCCCTCCGAATGAACCCACTGCTCTTTTGCCATTATTGAATCTTGGCTTGCACTCCCTTTTTTATCACACTTCCTCTCAACTCGCACTTGATTTTCTTCAACTAGATCACTTTGCTTTCTAATTTCTACTCACACTTCCTCCTCACTCTTAGCTCGTGCTTGCACTCGCTTCTAGCTATACTCACTCTCGACTCATGCTTTCACTCACTTTTAGCTGCACTCACTCCTAGCTCATTCTCACACTCGCTTTTGGCTACACTCACTCCTAGCTAGTGCTTACACTCATTGCTGCACTCCCTTCGACTCATGCTCTTGCTTCTACACTCCCTATCAACTCGCACTCGCACTCCCTTAATTAGTTCTATATTTATTTTAATACAAGAAATAAATTTAAGTAATGAGGAATGTAAGGATACTTTTAAAAATATTTAGAAAATGGATGATTGTCTAGCAGTTTCTTTTAAATGAGCTTCAAGTGATATTGCAACAATATGGGACATATGTAAATGGGATGAAAAATTATTATAAGTAAAAAGTGATTGGGTTGCTGGACTATTTTACAAGAAAGAGGAACACATTAAAGTTGGGGTTATAAATATATATGGTCCAGCTATAGTTACTCCTTAAAAAATATGTTGGAAGGACCTAGCATATTTTTGTCAAACACAATGATGATTCACAATTGTGATCTATGGATCCTTGGGGGTGAATTCAACACAATTTGGTCTCCTTTGAAAAATAAAAATCAATGTGATATTTTTCTTCACTTGTCAAATAAAATGGCCTTTGGGATGTTTTTCCCTCAAATTTTTAATATACACGGGATAATAGATGCATTGGGCAAACTCATATAGCAGAAAGATTAGATAGATTTTTGGAGGAGTCATATTGGTTCTAAAAATTTACAAAGAAATGGCTCAAGGAAGGAGGCAGAAATACAAATATTTTCATGGTACAACAAAAATAAACATTTCTTTTTGTAACTTCAAATGGAAGAAATTGAGGAAGAGAAAGATATAAGGAAGGAAGCGATTAATTATTTTAAAAAATATATTATGAGATACTAGGAAAGAGGAGGAACTAGATAAGATTTTGCAAAATATTCCATCAATAATCACATAGGGACAAAATGAAAGCTGTATTAAGAAGATATCTATGGAGGAGCTACATGAAGCAATTTTCTCTTTCCATCCTAAAAAGGCACCTGGTACCAATGGATTTCCTGTAATTTTCTTTCAAGATTTTTGGAATTTATTGAAAGTGATATGTTGGTTGCGGTTGAAGAGATCGACAAGCTAATTTTATTACAATGGTTCCCAAGAGAGATGAGATAACATATTTTGACAATTCTTGTCCAATAAGCCTTTGTAATATGATTTTTAAGATTATTTTAAAAATTATGATGAATAAGTTTAAAGGTATTCTATATTGTGTTATCTCATTGGAATAAGTTTGGTATTGTTCATGGTAAACAAATTCTTGGTCGTGTAATCATTGCACAAGAGGCCAATTTTTTTCTTCATTCCATGAAAAAAACATGTATGATTATGAAATTAGATATGAACAAAGCATATGATAGGGTTTCCTGAATTTTGCTACATGATATTCTTAGAAAGTTTGGTTTTGATTATAGTTGATGTGAATGGATTAATTGTTGTTAGAGCATTGTGAAAATTCTATTTTGATCAATGGTTCTTTTTCTAGTTACTTTAACTCATCTTGTGGACTTCGCCAAGCTTATTCTTGTGGAGGCATTAGGCAAAGTTTTCTCAAAAGCAAGAATAGAAGAAAAAATTAAATGTATTCAAGTTGCAAAAAAAGATCCCTTTGAATCCCTTCTCCAATTTTTTAATGATACTTTTCTTTCGGGCCATCCCTTAGTGAAGCTATGGAGTTCAAATCAATAATATCATGCTATGAGAATGCTATTGGAAAATTGAGTAATATTACAAAATCCAATAATTTTTCTTTAAAATTTCCCTAGATTTATAAAAAATTATTAAGGATATTTTAGGGTTTAAAATTAAAAAATTTCCATCAACCTACTTGAATATTCTTTTGATTCATAAAGGAAATAAAAAGGAGCTTTGGATATCTTATTTGGATAGAATGAAATCTTGTTTGGTAGGTTGTAATGGTAAGTTATTAACCATGACAAGAAGGTTACAACTTATAAAGACTACATTGCAATCCATCCCTATTTATATGATATCATTTTCAAGATTGACAGTTCGTATAATGTCAAAAATTAATAAAATTCAAAGAGACTTTCTTTGAAAAGGATGCAAGGAAAAATTAGGTTTCCTATTTGTAAGTGGGATAATGTTTTCAAAGAATATAATATTGGAGTAGCAGGCTTGTGGAATTGCAGAATTACGAGTTTGACCTTAGGGTTAAAGCTTGGGTGGAGTTTATTTAAATATCAAGGAAAGAATTAGGAAAAATTGTTACTTCAAAAATTATAGGTTCTCTTGATGCAATGAAATTATTTAGGAAAAGAACCCTACCCAAAGGATTTCCAGCATGGAACTTCATAACATATAGTTTATAATTGATTAATAATCATATTATACAGTTAGTCAAAGAGGAGAATTATATAAATTTTGGTCTGATGCTTGGTTGAAGACTTATCCTCTGATATTTGACTCAAAATGGAAATCATTGGCTCAAGAATGCCTAGCTTGTAAATGCCTAAAGGTCAACGATTATATTAACATGAGAAACAACTGCAAAACATGGATTTCTACTAGTAACCTTGTTGAAGGAGAGAACTCAAATAAATTGCAGATGAACTTCAAAAGATGCTTCAAGAGTTTTATTTGTCGATTTTTACACAAAAGGATGAGTTGGTTTAAAATCTATCAAAATATGGTGGATACAAGGTCAAGTTGGGATATGAGGATCAAGATCAATTAAAATTTCCTACTCCCAAAGGTTTTTTGGGAAGAATGTTTGGTCACTAGAGGCTCTCCCTAAGACCTTAACATTCCTTTGGTTAGTAGTTCAAAGCAAGATTCTTACAAAAGAGAGTCTATAAAGAAGAGGATATCATGGACCTTTTAGATGTACCTTGCCTAAGAAGGATTTGGAAACATAAATCCATTTACTTCCTCAATATCCCTTTGCTCACACCATTTAGGGTTATTATTTTAAAAATATAAAAATATATTGGGTAGCTCCATCAACATTGAAAGAGTTGATGAAATGTTGGATTAATTATTTCAAATCTAAAGCATTATGTATTCTGTGGAGGATTGGTAATCACCATTATTTGTTAGAATTTAAAACTTGAAAGGAATAATATAATTTTTAAAAATAAATGTCAAAATCATGTTTAAGTTTGAAATCGTATTATTATCTCTCTTATAGAATGTTTATGAATATGGTGTTGATCATGGGAAGTCTTAAGTGCAAAAAAAGAGGTTGTAACAACTTGGTTAAATAATTTGAACATACATGGAAGAGACATATGTGATAATAACATTAAAACAAAGGATCTACTTTGATATAGGGTAAAATGAAAATGTCCAAAAATTGGATTTATCAAAATTAATTTTTATGGTGATACAATCTTCAGGCTGGACAGGGATAGCAGGAGGAATAGTGGGAAGGACACAAACTTGATAGGGTTTTTGTAGTTTACAACCCCATGCCCGAGTCAGCTTCAGAGGATTCAAGTCAGAAGGTGGATTTGTCATGGGACCCAAGAGAGCATCAAATTGATCCAAGAATACGGTCTTGGTCACATGTAGTCGGTGGAAAAAGAAAAACCCTAAAATCAAATTTTGTTTTGCAGCCTGAAGGGGGAGAGCTCTTCATTCCTGATAACCTGGTTGATATGGCAATAGACCAAGGGGCTCTAAACCTAGTTGGACATTTTATGGGTGTTCATCCTGATTTAGATGCAGTGAGGAAATGGGCCTTCTCAAAATGGAGACCAAATGGACACATGGAAATTGTGGCATTATCGAAGGGTTTTTTTATGGTTAAGTTAATTTGTAAAGAGGATTCAGATAGGATCCTATGGGGAGGCCCATGGTTTTTTGGGTGATGGGGGCTCTTTTTGTGAAGATGGGGGACAAACTTTGATCCAGAGATGCAAAGTTTCTCCCAAGCTCCAGTTTGGGTAAGACTATCGAGCCTTCCATTTCATTTTTGGAATGAAGAGGTGTTTGAGGGTATAGCAAAGGAATTTGGATAATTAATAGCCCTAGACCCTACCACTAAGGCTCGATCAAGGCTTATTTTTGCGAGGATTTATGTTAATGTGGACTTAGAGAAGGATTTGCCTGAGTCAATCCGGTTGGTTTCGAAGTTGGGTGTCTGGAACCAAAGAATTGAATATGAGAATGTACCAGCTAAATGTAGTGTCTGTAAAAAACTAGGGCATGGGGCTAGTGTATGTCTATTTAGAAAACAAGTGACCCAGAATAAAATGGTTTGGCACAAAAAGTAGAGTGGAGGAGAAAGTTTTGAACAACACAAAAATGAATGAACTGAGGATGATAAGAGGGAAGAACAACAGAAGGAAGTTCCAATCTAGTAGGACATATTGGAAGAAGGGAAAATCATGGAAGAGTATCCAAAAAATCCCCAAAAAAGCCAAAAGGAGATTAATGAACAAGAGGAAGAAGATTCATCCAAAAATTTGGACCAGGTAAAATCCCCAATTCCAAAATCTAGTAATCCTAGGAATATAATTGATCAAAATAATTCATTTGAATGTCTAAGGGAGAACATAGAAGAATTGATAGAAACAAATGATGAATCCCAAGAAGTGGAGGTAGTGCTAGAAACTCAATGGGATGTTAATGCAGGAACCAATCAGGAGAATTTTATTTTAAAATAAAATAAAGAAGTAATTTTCTCTGATAATGAGGAAAAAAAGGAAAGGTTTCAGCTACCCCAATGAGAATCACTAGAAAAAAAAAAGGAGGGGTAGATGTAGGAATTGACCCAAAAATTGGTAGACCTACTAATCAAGAAATCAGAGAAAGAGAAACAATTACTGAGATTGTGAATGGTACCCAATCTATATTGGATTGGGGTGGAGGGAAAAAGTAGCAGACCAAACCCAAAAAATGAAGATAGTTTCTTGGAATGTGAGGGGTCTCAATGCCCCCTCTAAGCATAGAGTAGTCCAAGCATTGAGAAGAGAATCTGACCCGGATATCATGTTGTTACAAGAAACAAAACTTGATGAACCTCAAGCTGAACTTATCAAACAAAGACTATGGAGAGGGGCCGATTTTGTGGTAGGCCCAGTTGTAGGGGCCTCAGGAGGCCTTTTAAGTATGTGGAATCATAATATATTTGAAGGAAGATTGATAGTTTTGAACCGAAGCTTCATGGCTATCCATTTTTTTGATAAGGAGGAAAATCAACAATGGATAGTTACTAATGTTTATGCTCCAAATTCAATTATAGGAAGGAAACAGTTATGGAAGGATCTAAGCCAATTAAGGAATGCATTTATGGACCTTCCATGGGTTTTGGTAGGGGACTTTAACTCTCCCCTTTACCCTTCAGATAAAAAGGGAGGGAGTCAGTCCATTACTGAAGGCATGATAGATTTTGCAAATTTTGTAAATGAGAATGAACTTATGGATATAGAGCTTCGAAGAGCAAAGTATACTTGGAGTAATAGGTGACTAGGAGACCAATTAATTCAAATTCGTTTGGATCACTTTTTGTTGTCACAAGAGAGTCTTCTCCTTTTTGGGGATTCAACCCTAACAGCCCATCCGAAGATAGGATCTGATCATAATCCGCTAGTTTGGGAGTCAGAGGTCCAAAAAATAACCTTCAAGAGCCCTTTTCATTTTGAGAAGATGTGGCTCCAACATGAGGATTTGGAAAATAGGATTGAGTATTGGTGGCGACAGGATTTTTCTGGAAGTAAGTTAACCCAAGTGGCAAAAAAGCTAAGGTTTATAAAGAAAAATCTTAAGGTGTGGAATAGGGAGGTTTTTGGTGATCTTCAGAAGAAAAAGGTAGAGTTGAAAAAATAGCTAAATGATTTAGAGTCAACCCTTCAGTCTGAAAATCTATCTTGTGATTTGAGAGCAAAAGAAAAGGAGCTTTTGTGCGAATTCCACAATGTTTTAGCTTGTGAGGAAACCTTTTGGAGGTAAAAATCTAGAGTTACCTGGCTAAAGGAAGGTGATAGGAATACAAAATTTTTTCATGTCTCTACCTTAAGACACAGGAGTTATAATAAAATTAAAGAAGTGGTTAAACCTGATGGATCAATAACTTGTGACCCCATACAAATAAGAGAGGAGGCTGTTAATTTCTTCTTCAACCTCATAGGTGTGGAAGATCTTGTAAATGAGGTTGCTTCAGATTCAATGCTTCAGAACATTCCTTGCCTAGTTACAGATCAATTAAATAATTACTTGCTCAACCCCTTCAAAGAAGAGGAAATTCGAAAAGTTATGTTTGGGATGCATGGAGACAAGGCCCCAGGACCTGATGGTTTTCCAACTATTTTTTTCCATCATTTTTGGCATATTGTTGGAGGGGATGTCACTCAAGCAGTAATGGATTTCCAAAAACTTAGTTTATGCTAAGAGATGTCAACTCAACATTTCTAGTTTTAATACCAAAAGTAGTTGGAGCCAAGTCTTTTTCTGACTTTCGATCGATAAGTCTTTGCTCCATTCTTTACAAAGTTGTTTCAAAAGTCCTTGCCAACAAATTAAAAAATGTATTACCATTTATAATTGATTCCCAACAAGGAGGTTTTGTGAAGGGGCATCAAATTTTAGATGGAATCATTACCATTCATGAGGTAATTCATTCCATTGATAAGAGTGGAAATGCAGGAATGTTACTAAAGTTGGACATGAACAAGGCATATGACAGAGTCTCCTGGGAGTTCCTAATTAAGGTTTTGAGCAGGTTTGGTTTTCATCAAGAATGGGTAAGTCTTATCAAGGGGTGCTTCTCTTCTGCTATGTTTTCCATCCTGGTGAATGGATCTCTAGTAGGGTATTTTCCAAGCAAGAGGGGGTTGAGACAGGGAGATCCCTTATCTCCCTATCTATTTATTATCCTTGTTGAGGCTTTGGGGAGGACAATCTCAGTGGCTTCAATAGGTGGTAGGGTTGATGGGATCATCCCAACTACTAATTTGCAACCTGTGTCCCACCAACAGTTTGTGGATGATACACTTATCTCTTTAAAATCCTCTATTCCATAGGCAAAAGAGCTAAAATTTATCCTGGATCAGTATGAGCAGGCTACGGGTCAAAAAGTTAACTATGATAAGAGCAAAATTTATTTTTTGAACACTCTTGGCCCTAGACAGGTTAAGTTAGCTCGTATCTTTGGTTGCAACATTGGAGACCTTCCAACCACCTATCTAGGAATGCCACTATTTAAAGGAAGGATGAAGGTAGCTCTCTGGAACCCAGTGGTGGAGCGTTTAACAAAAAAAATTTCAGGTTGGAGGGGTTCCTTACTTAGCCAGGATGGTAAAGCTCAATTGGTCAAGTCTTCACTTCAAAACATACCCATTTACTTCATGTCTCTATTCAAAATGCTAGACCAAAATTTGTGAGAGAATAGAGCAAATTCAGAGAAACTTCCTATGGTCTGGAGTGGAGGAGAAGAAAATAATAGCCTTAGTGTCCTGGGATAAGGTGTGTTCTAGAAAAGAAGTGGGTGGACTGGGTTTTAGAAAGTTGAGGAAAATGAATTTGGCCCTAATGGGTAAGTTAGGATGGAAACTAGCAACTAATGTAAATCTTAATTGGGCTCACATCCTCAAGGTAAAATATTTGAGATCTACCTCAAATTTCTTAGAGGTAGATAATCTACAAAAAGGGTCATACCTTTGGAATAGTCTTCAAACAACCAAGCCACTTTTACAACAAGGAAAATGTTGGCAGATTGGGGATGGATCCCAAGTTCACTTTTGGAATGATAAATGGATTAAAAGTATTCCTCTCAGTGAGGATCCAGATTTTGTAGGGTTAAAACCTTCTGTTGAGGTTGTTTATGGGGACCTAGTCAAAGATTATATAATCACTGAGGAAAATAGTAAGAAATGGAAATATTTACAGGTGGATAATCTTGATGACAGAAATCAACAAAAGCTAAGGAAGCTAAATATTCTTCTACATGTCTATTTCTTGAACAATACTAGATCTTCAGACTCTCTTATTTGGATGAGCCAAAAGGAAGGAACATACTCAATCAAATCAGGTTATTATCTCCTTGAAGGGGAGGGCTTTGGATGGCTGCCAGTAGCTAAGATTTGGATCAAAGACCTCATTCCCAAGATAGCACACTTCTATTGGCTAGCAGTCCAAAATAAGGTCTTGACCATGGATAATTTGCGTAAAAGAGGCTTCACATTCCCAAATAGGTGTGTTCTCTGTGAAATGAGTGAGGAAGATATTGATCATCTCTTCTGTACCTACCCTTTTATAGTTGAGCTACTAAATAAGATTTTGAAGAACTTCCAGGTAGAGTGGGTCCTCCCCAAGTCTCTCTTTGATCTCTATCTTCAATGGGAGTTCCCCTTTAAAAGTAAAAGGTTGCAAATGTTATGGAGGTTAAGTCTTCCACATGTTCTGTGGAGGGTATGGAAAGAAAGGAACCATCGGATCTTCAAAGACAAGAAGAGAAACTGCACATCAGTGGCAAATAGAATTTTAAGTGCAGTGTTGGAAAATTTAGGTATCATGAAGTTCAAAAATGATTTTGAACCAGACCCAGAGAAAGAAATTGCTAGAGTTTGGGGGTTAGCTTCCAATTATCAGAATTCTTGCTCATCCTCAGTTCATCCATGAACCAATTCAAAATGGAAAAGACCTCCAAGTGGATGGATAAAATTGAACTTTGATGGAGTGGCAAAAGGAAATCCTGGGAGTGTTGGAGCAGGAGGCATCTTTCGAGATCATTGGGGTAGACCACTCTTGGCCTATGCAGAGCCTCTAGGAGATCAAACAAGCCATGTTGTTGAAGCTAGAGCAACCTTTATGGGTGTGTCACTTCTTGGCAAGCTAAATATAAGGAAATTAATAATAGAAGGAGATTCACAAAACATCATTAATATTTTGAATGGAAAACACCCTCCAAGATGGAATATAGCAGATATGATAAATGAGATTAACACTAAACTAGAGCTCCTTGAAGAAGTGCATATTGTCCATGTCTACAGAGAGGCTAATGGGGCAGCTGATTGTCTAGAAAACATGGGTGTACCTTTGGATGAATTGCAGTGTTGGGAGTTAATCTTCCCTCATAGTGTTCAAGAAATTATTAATAGTGAAGCCAAGGATGATGAACAAAATGAGATCAGAGATTAAATTTGCTAGGGGGATTTTAAAGATTTTATGCGTAAAGCTTTACTGTTCATCTGGAGGGAGGAGTTTGAACATTCCTGACTGCTACAAGTATAATATTAGGGATGAAGGAAAGAAAAGAGGACTTGACAGTGAGTCTCCAATAGTGGTGGATCCTTTATTTTGTAGCTGGATCGTGTGTTATTGAGCGAACAAGATTCTGCCTCTGGCGAACTCCACTTTCGGGTTTGGTCTACTCTACTCTTGGTTTTTTTACTAATCATTATTTTGTGAGCTACAAGTTGCATCTTGTTTCTCAATGGGACTGGAGCTGGTATGTGGGGCTTCTCTAAGTCCCAATACTCATGTTTTTGAGTCCACCTAAAAAACATCAGTCATTATTTGTACCAACAATCGGAGCATCAGAAGGAAATATGACATGATTGATCCTGCTGAGTAATATGTTTCCACGAGTGTCTCATTGACTAGAGCCATGAATAAGGGACTAGAACTGCATATTGAAAGACCTGCATACTAAACTGCTTCTTGAAAGACCTTTTTGACTCGTCAAAATGTTTGCTCCAATTGTTCTTGGGAAAATAAAAGAAGCAAAAAATCACTTGGAGGACCTAAAAAGGAGGATCTTGATGCTCAAGGCCCAACAAAAAGTTTAAGCTTTGTATGGGTTTGTTGATTGTTCATTGTTTGTTACATCTTTTGTAATCTTAAATGATCCTGAAGTCAAAAACTTAGATAGTATTTAGGTTGTTTGATCTTCTTGTTTAAGGTCTGAAACCTTATTTCTGGAACCATATTTGGAGTGTAAATCTTATTCTTTGATGTTTATTGTAAAAGGTTTGGGGTCCCTTTCAAAACCCCTTCTTCTACCTTAATAAAAAAAAAATGATGGTGCTTCTAAAAGAAATTCAAGAAAAGTAGGTGGAGGTCGTATTTTTTGAGATAATGAAGACAAGATTCTCCTCACTTATAATTATATAGAATTATAATACCTCGGGTACTACCTTTACAAATTTTACCAATTTTGGAAGAGAATTCAATAGTGAAGATTGAACAATAGAAAACACCCAAATATCTCAAAATCTAGCTAAGTATGAACAAGGACCGATTTTCTTTTAAAATTTTGTTGATTGGCTCAAAGGAGCGATGCACTTGCTTGAGGGGACTGATTGGCTCAAAGGAGTAGTTCACTCAATAGAAGTAGCCAATTTGCTTATAAAATGCAAGTGAATCACTTAAACGATCACAAAAGTAAAAAATAACACATATTTCAAGGTAAATATTTTAAAAAGTGATTTTTTGTAATGTAGTGGTGCATTAAGTCATTTTCAAAGCCTTATAAGCCCATTAGAGCCATGGTTAAAAGCATGTAACACTTAAAGATGTGAAAATTTGTTTAAATTACCCCCAAATCTTTAGTTTTACTAGAAGTAATTATTTTTACTATAAATAAGGGCCTAGGGCCCTCATTGTATTAATATTTTGGCCTTGAAAATTTAGAGCTATACTCTGTAAAATCCACATTGTAATTTAACCTCATGAGATTGTAAGAAATTGGTAAGTCTTTAGGAATTCCATAAGTGGCACCACCCTCTTCGTTTGTTAAATGTGTGGTAATTGTGGCATGGCCCTTCTAGCCCATCTTGTCATTCACTTATCAATTTCATAATCAAATGAATAGATGAACATTAATGCTATCCAACATCTCATGCGTTGATTGATCACACACTCTCCTTGCTATGGTGTAAAAGTCATGATTGTTTTAAATATATCACTATAGTGTAGAAGTCATATATGCAATCCCATGAGAGGCCAAAAAATCATGAAAAGCATAGCTAACATATTCACCACCCCCATTTTTTCTAAGACATTTGATTCTTCTATCTAGTTGATTTTCAACAAGAGCCTTGAAGGTATTAAACCTCTTAAAGATCTCATCCTTAGTACAAGTAGTGTACTGCCACACATATATAGAGAAATCATTGATGAAAAGAAGGAAGTGCCTATTTCCTGAAATATTTGGTGTATATGTAGGTCCACAAATATTAGTATGTATGATCTCGAAAGAATGATATGCTCACCTATTAACCCCTTTCAAAAAGGTCTCCCTATGATGTTTTCCAAAATGTCTTTCTCATATGTATAACATAGAGGAGATATGCATGGAAGCTCAAAAACTATTTGGTGTTGAATCATGTATCTCAAGGAATAATAGCTAAGATACCCAAGCCTGCAATGGCATTTTTGACTCTCATTATCAATATGTGCAACCATAGCAACATAGTTTGTATTGCTAGAAAAAGTGGTAGAAGAGGGAGTTCTTTCACCCAACCTATGCATGTGGTCAGTCTTACCACAATAACCAAAAGCGATCATTTTGAATCCATTGTATATACCCTTAATTACCCATTAATATCCTTAATGCAATAATTAGAAAAAATATTAGGTCCAACATTAGGAACATGGAGCACCTTATCAAATTATGAAAATCCAATATTGATATCTCTACTCCCTACAACTAGTCATGAAGAGTCATCTCCAATCATAGCATATTCCCCTGCATATATTTTGTTATAGCCTTGAAAAAGATGTTTGTGCTTAGTCATATGCCTAATAGCCCTTAAATCTACTATCCACTCATATGAAGAAGTGGATTTCCAACATGTAGAATGAACTGTAGCATACGTTCTTGAAATTTCTCCATCAAAATTATCCTCATCTAATGCATAGAAGAGAACAACATCAACACTCCCTTTCTTGTTGCTTCCTCCAATTTCTTGATTCCAATTCTATAAAATTATGCCTTGTGTCCTTACTTTTTACAAAACTCACAAGTAGATTTCTTAGGCTTCTTCTAATTATGTTTGGGCTTTTTGTAATTCTAAACTTTAACAATAGCTTCTTTTGGGTGAGCCTGATTAAAAATAGAATTTTCCTTACACCTATTTTTCAAAGTACGTAAATACCTCATCAATAAGTGGTGCAAGAGAATCTATAAAATACACATGACGTATCTCGAGAACAACAACAATTATATCATATGTTATAGATATATTGTTGAATATAATATTGAGCAGTTCAATATTCCTTTCCTTTTCCAATGCTTTCTATCCTTCTCTTCTCTCCTTAGGTAGTCTTGTAATTTAGATATCCTCTCGTAGTTTCTTGAACTAACTGATATACTCACCAACAATATCAAATGAGGCCATGGACAAGGTTGTAAGCTTAGCCTCCAATCTACTAGTTTGTGTGGAATCAATTTGATCACACAATACCTAAAATTTCTCAAGCAATACTTTAGGATATGTGGTGTTGCTAACACAAGTTTCATATACATTATCAACATGAAAAGTGATGAGACCATGAGCCTCATCCTTTTTGTTCCTATAAAGATGCTTCACCTCTTAAAAATTAGTGTTGTGAGATTCCTCATTTACATATTTGAATCACCCTTTGCTTTGCAACAAAGCTTCAATATCGATCTTTCAAGTAGCTTAGTGAGGACAGCTCAACAAGGGCACTAATGATCCATAACCATTTTATCAAAATTTAAAAAGTTGTGTAAATATGACTAAAAATAACACCACCAATTCAAAGAGCTCAAAAAACTGTAATTTTTAAAAATGGGCTCAAAATATTTTTGTATGCAAAAGTTATGGCCCCTAGAAGTTTTGCCCTAAAATTGTAAAAAATACCTCTAAATTCTTGAAAAAAATAGTACCTATAGTGAATGAGAGGTTGGCACATTTTGTTGCATAGCTGAGAGGTGCAAAAGAGTGCTATTTGTGTAGCATATTGACGAATCATGTGATGCCACTTATCATGATATACTTTATTGCCTGATTTGCAAACCACACTATGCCATTTGTTGCTTCTTGTTTGTGTTGCAAGTCTATTGCTGACTATATGAGTTACTTGTTGAGTTTAATGAGGTAGAAAAATGTGATTGGATAAATCATATTTATATATACCAAGTGGTATACGACTTGTCCTATTGGCCCATTTGGAGCCTGCCACATTAGTATCTATGTTAGCCCCTACCTCTACCATGTGTTGCCTTAGGATTCATGTCATGTCACCATCTGTGTTAGTGCCTCCTCTAGCCACCATGTTTCTTGCCATGTCATTTGTATGGATTTCTATGTTACCTATGTGAATGCCAAATCAACTGCATGGACTGTAACATGTTACCTTAAGATTCATGCATCTATTGTTATGTCAGTTGTATGGACCACCATATGAGCTACCATGTGTCATCTTAGGATTTACGTGCTAGTTGTGATGTTAGCTATATAAATTGCCACATAAATCATACAAACTACCATGTAGTAACTATATGGTCCTTCCATGTCATTGCTAGGTGTTACATCACCAGGTATGCCATGTCATCATAAGGGGGTACCACATCATCATATCATGTTACACAATCGCAAGAGTTGTTGATGTTATCATTGTTTAAAAGAAAAATGGTATGAGAGGGATTCAAACCTAGGACCTCTCATGTTCACCAATACCTTCTAGGAGCTATGCTAGCCATTCGTGCAAGCACCAAGCTTGGGAGGGAAATGACAACTAGTAAAGTTAAACAAATAACTGTCAGATACCCCTCCCTTATGTGCCTTGTGTAGGCCTACATGATGATGACATAGGTGTGCACACACCAACCACTCCATGAAAAATACCACTTCAAAGAATATTTCAATTTTTTTTAAGGAGGGAACTAAAGACTTTTTTCAAATAAAATTTTGGTGTACTTAGAGGCAAAACAAACAAAAGTGTTGAACTTGGACCCTCGCTAAAATTTTACAAAAAAATAAAAAATATTGACAATTTATCCGTATCTGTTATGACTTGCTATACACAACCAATTAAACCCTCCTCTCATGCTTATGCAATGGAAAAGTTGCTAAACAAATTTTACGACTTTGTCAAGTGGCTCAAAGGTCTTTTCTAAGCATAGAAGCCTATCCATGATTTCTCTGGCACAAGGGATTTGTCTAGCCTTTTCTTTCATTCTTTCATGACAACCAAGCATTTTATCCTCTCATGAGTACTCCTATTAGACAACAAAAATTAGAAGAGAAAAATAAATGATTTTTTTTTTTTAAATCTATAAAAGACAAGTAAGGTTTTATAGAAAACCTCAAAAAAACAATCCTAAGACTAGGGCATCCATTTAGTTAGAAAATTTGAAATAAAAACAAGATTAAGTGCTAAGAAGAGGAAAGGGGAACTTGGTGATTATTGTAAAGCAAATTTACTAATTCTAGTGAGATCTTTGCAATTCACCCCCAAGGGCTAAGTGGATTGGCAAGTGCTAATGTGGCTGGGCACTTACCAAGAAGAGACCTAGGTTCAAACCTTAGAGGTGCCATTTAGCAAAGGAAGTAGTCTGATCTGAATCCTCTGAGTGCGTGCTAGACCAACAACGATGGTACGAACCTTAAACGATTGGTGGTCTCCATCTCATGTCGAGTCAACAACAACGAGACGACTAGGCTTATTGGGAGCAATCCTTGTGGTTTGAACCCTACACTTACCAATTACTAAAAATAGTGGCTGTAACCAACTCCCCTAAGTAACCCAAAAAAGAAGATCTTTGCAATCCAAGTCCACCTAAGGATTTTATTAAAAACCTTTTTTAGATTACATTATTAGCCTTTAACAAATCTACTTTTGTAACTTCCAAAAATATTACCCTCAAGAGAAGTTAGAAGAAAGAACATTTATGCAAACAAAAATAATCTAATAATAAAGATTCACAATTGCTTTGATATCAACCATATTTAATAATAATTAAAAAACAAATAAAATCAAACATTATTCATTATGGATAATATTTATTTATTTATTTGATACATAAAGGATACATAGAGAAATCGGCAACTACCTTTTATTTTTGAACAACTAGTCACAGGGTCAAGTCGTATTGCCCCCGATCGTATGTCAAATCATGGTGCTACCACTATAACCCCTATTTCGTCTCGGTAAACATGATCCGGAGTGAGGGAGACCCTCATCGGCTCAAGATTAGTACCATCATCATCAAACTAATGCATACTCAACGAACTCAAATCAAACTACTACCTTTACCCTAAATTATAGATAATATTTATAAAAAATTATATTTTCGTTCTACAATATTAAGATTATATGGATATACAATTATATAAATACATAAGGTATGGGTTCAAGGTATTGTTATAAAACTTTAAGATATGTAGATAAGAAATATATCATACAACCTAAATGACTCTTAAAAACATTAGCAATTGTAAATAACTAAGCATAATTTTTTTTTTTTTTAATAAACGAGTGATTCATGTAATTCATATATATTTATATATATATATTTGGTTGGATATAAAGGAATTGTTTACATTCACATTATTTTTCAGTGAGGGTTCAAACCATAAGCTTATTATCACCTTGTTATTGTTGATCCGTTGTCGGTAGCTTGAGATTTATACCGTTATCGTTATGTCAGTCTAACAGGCACTCAAAAATTTTAGATTAGACTACTATCTTTGCAAACAAACAAGCATACTCTCAAGGTTTGGACCTAGATCTCTTCTTAGCAAATGCCTGACCAAACAGACAATTACCAATCCACTAACCCTTAGAACAGAGTTTAAATATTTTTTAACTAAAACCTAAATCTCTTCTCACTAAATACCTAGCCAAACAAACAATTACCAATACACTAACCCTTAAAACATATTTTAAATATTTTTAATTAAAAACAATAAAATATCACAATAAATTTACAGAGTGTGATGCATGTATTTGTAATCCCTCATGGGATTCATAGCTACAAGCGAGCATTGCCCATCTTTTCCACATCGTTGTCAATAGAACAAAATGGATTATATACAACAACCAAAAAGTGATCTCTCTATTGTACGCGTTGTACTAATCATGCAATCAAAGTACACAGCCTTGAACTGTCACTATTTTAACTTAATAGACGACAAAAAAAACACAGTGATATATAAATGGATTATATATGAAATAGGATGGTATTATAATAATTAAATTATTATATATATTTTTTGAGGTAGTGTAACAGTTTGGACGAGGTTCAAGGTTCAAACAGGGATTTGGGATCTGGGCTAGTGTGTGAGAGGTGGGTGTGTAGTAACTGTATATTAAATTTTTTATTAATAAGCATAAATAAATTATAATAAAAATAGACTATTCAACCATTATTTATATTATAATAATTAATTAATTTTTTTAAATGATAGACTGTATTTTTATTCAATCATGACTCTATCTAACAAAAATGTGATGTAAAATATTCCTTTATCCAATTCGAACCTGTTTACATCTTTAATTTAAGTTCTTAAATGTTTAAATGCTAAGATTTTAATAAATATTATCTGTCAGAGACATCTCCGTATTATATATACATTAAAAAACCAAGACCGTTTACTTTGGGATCTTCACCACTTAGATAATTTCCCAAGAAAAGAACGTCAATATTTACCATCATGTTTACAGCGCATTACGATAATGAAAAATATTAAAGAATAACCCACCACCGTTTTTTTATTACCGCTCATGGGGCATACTATTATTTGAACATATTATTGCTTGTAACTTTAACCATAACCAATACATTGTGCAATGTATTAGATAAATTATTTAAAAATAAAATATACAAACGTTAAGTGAAAGTATTTTATTTAACGATGGATTCACATATGTGAATCAATAAAAATTATAAATAGTATTTTATATAATATTTTTTTATTTGGTTACTGCGAGAAATCTTTATGACTAACATATAGGGTTGAGCAGTCTCCTTCCAACCATGACCGCTCGTCAAGCCGAGAGCTATAGTTATCAATAAGGAATTTAACACAAAGCCACCACAAACCCACCCACTCGCCCACATCACGGTTTGATAATTTATTATTATTATTAGAACCAACAATTATATTAAATAAGAGAGGTTACAATAAAAAAGAGTTGGAGATATTACATCTCGAAGTTCAAGGCCACTCACACGATCAAAACCCTAAACAAAGCACCAAAATTAAAGTTTGAGATCAATCAAAGAAACTAGAATACGAGGAGGCCAAAGGTTAAATACAAAATCAGCCTTTAAAAGAGCAAACAAACAACATCACTAAGCATAAGGAGCCACTCTTGAAGGAGGAGGATCATTCTTCGATGCAAAAGAGCCCAAATCATGAGGATTGTCTGTAGGCGGATTGAAAGACCAAGAGTTATCAAGAGCAATAGTGTTCATCAAAGGAACCATAATACCCCATCTAGGGGGAGTAGAATTGATCAAAGTTGAAGGCGATAATGGAGCATAATGAGCAGGAGCAAGAGGAGAAGTAATCGATCGAGGAGATGGGCTAGGGCTCCAACTAGTACCATGATCAGCTAAGCGATGCACAGGACTCCAACCACGCTGTGAAGAGCATGAACACGAATGATGCCTACTGTGAGATCTAGGAGGAGATTGAGCCCTACTGTGAGCACTAGCAGAATGGCCTAAGGTCGAAGAATGTTGCCCCCTCGAAGAAACTGAAGGGTCTTGAGGCGAAACCTTGTTGATAGTGCACAAAGCCTTGTGCCAATACTCGATAAGATTCATCAAATGTGCCAACTCATGCATCACCTTGGAAGCCTATGAATTGATCTAAACAGTAACAATAGAAAGCATCTAATCTTTTCATTTATAAAAAACAGTAAAAATAAATTAAACCTCCAAAATAGATAGCAACATTCCTAGCTTTCCATAGCTAAAACAAAATAATCGCACAAAAGAAATTCTACAGAGCAACAATATAAGCAAGCCAAAAACTATTATCACAAAAAAAATCATTTGCCATCTAAAAAACCCGGGATGAAAAGGTTTAAACAATGAGTGAATCCAAGCCTAGGCAAACTAAGCATGAGGGCAGAACCAAAACAGATGCTTAAATGTTTCAAAACAACCACAAGTAGGACACTTAGGATTAGGAAGACCAACCCTATTGAGCCTATCTCCCATAGGAAGACCTTGATATATAAGAGACCAAAGAAAAAAGATGATCTTAGGTTCAATATTAGAATGTCAGATACGGTTTAAACGATCAATCCAAGTATAGGAGGTAGAATGAGTCTGACATCTCTCATTAAGCTTGTCAATACTAGAGGAAAAGGGACTACGAAGCTGATAAAGCAAGAAAGAAGAGTAGTTCTTAAAAGGAGTATCTACATTTCAACACCAATCCCTCCACCAGGCACTCGAGGGCTAAAGGTCAAGCTTATGCAGCATGACATTAGGCATAAGCTCCTGGATCTTAAGAATAGAAGGAAGATCCAAGTTTTGAAGATTAAATTTAAGCTTGAGGTTAGGCCAAGGAATCCAATCCCGAGAATGCACTAAATTTTTAATAAAGTAAATGCCTTTGTGAAATAGCCTCAAAGCTTTAACCCTTGGTATATTATCAAGAAGAACTGAAGAGTTAGACAAAATAAGAGACCACCAGATATTCTGAAAATTGAATGAAAGACCATTATAAAATCCATCACCAATCCAAATAATATGATGTTTCACTACCTCAAAAGCCCGTCAAATACTTTTAACAACAAAGGAACCCTGAATCTTAACTGGAGCAGAAGTATAAGAGTATGAAGCCCAATATTAGCCCAAGATTTATGCCCATAAGGCAACCTTGAAGAGATATAATGACAAATTAAAACCTTCCATGCTTCAGGGACTTCAATAGCTTTAACCACCCACTTAGCACACAAAGAAATGTTTTGCCTGTAGATGTCAATGATACCCATCCTTCCCTTATCTATAGGCGTGCAACAAATATCCCAAGCAACCCAATGAAAACCACACAAATTCTCCCCTTAGTCCAAATAAAATCCCTAAGGATTATGGCTAACTTATTATAAGAATTCTTAGAAGGGGCCCAACAGGAGGAATAGTAAACATGGGTGGCAGCAAGAATCTTAGTGCAAAATTGAAATTTACTAGCAATAAAAAGAAGACGTGCAACCCAATAAGAAATCTTCTTTTCAATTTTATCAATAACATATTGCCAAAGTTCAGAGGGTGAGCAATAAAAAGCAAAAGGAATTCCTAAGAACTTAAAATGCTCACCCCTCTAAAGCCAATGCCATAAGAAATATCTAAGCCAAGTAGGTAAAGCAAAAGAAACAATGCGAAAACAAAGAGACTTAGACCATTGGATGTTGGAACCAAAGGCCTTACAGAAAGTGTCCGAACAAGACAAAGTAGCTGAAACAAAAACCTCATTGTCACTAACAGTCTGAAAACAATCATCCTCAAAATTTCCATTAATAAGCTGAGTGGACATATCAAACAAAAGAATACCTTTGATCAATTCCTTAGACACTTGAATGGCAAGAAGATAACCAAAAGATTCAGCTGCAAGGATGTAAAGTGAGGGGGCCAAAGGATAACCCTGGTGAATAGAACTAAATAATCCAAAATCCTCTGACTTATGCCCATTAATAATAAGATAGGCCAAAGCATCAACAAACAACATATTGATGACCTTAATAAAAAGGGCCCAAACCCGAGAGCTTTGAGCATGGCAATAATAAAAGCCACTCAATACGACCATATGCTTTCTCAAAGTCAAGCTTAAGAAAAAGTAACTTTTGGGCAAAGACACGTGCCCATTCTAAACCTTCCCAGATAGCAATAAGATTATCTAAGATATAACGCCCTTTAGTAAAACTTGTCTACTTTTATCTAATAATCATAGGAAGAATGTTTTGAACACGAAGAGCTAAAGCCTTGGCCAATATCTTATAAGAAATATTAAGCAGAGTAATAGGTCTCCAACTAGTGATAAGCTCAAGATTGTTCACTTTGGGAATGAACTTAATGTTTCCACGATTGATAATACTATCCAAAGAGTTATTGGTTAACACTTCATTATAGACATTGAGCATATCAGGCCCAATAAATATTTCAAGTGGCTTTATAAAACTTGTAGGGAAAACTATCAAGACCAGGGGACTTATCATATAACATAGTCATAATAGCATTACAAAAAGTGAAAGAGGAGCCTCACACAGATGCCTTCTATAAGTAGGCAAATTAGTAGGAACAACATCAAGATAATGCTAGAGTGCCATTTGATATTCTAGAGAATCCTATTGTGCTTGAAAGACAAGCTTATAATGATCCACAAAGGCTAACATGATATTAGAAAGAGAAATCAACCTATCATGAGAGACTTGAATAGCCTTGATTTGGATTCTAGTCTGCCTGAAACGAAGAGATTTGAAAAAGGCTTTGGATAGGCGATTACCCACCCTCTTCTAATGCAAACGAGCCCAAAGTTGATCCCCCTTGGCTTCATTTCGTTCATGGAGCATAAGTTGGTGGTGAAAACCAGCAACCCTAGATTGCAACTGCTAGTCATATGAATAATTTTCTAGCAAAGATAAATTTTGTTGATACTCCTTCGTGACAACCATATGAGCATGCTTTATGACATGCGCCACCTGTTTGCCAAAATGCCACATGAAAGAGGTAGTACAAACAATCACCTCATTACAACAAGAAATCCAACTGACAAAATGAGGAGGCTGAGATAATAAATTCCAGATTCTTTTAATCATATAAATCGTACCAAGGTGTTGTACCAAGGTGTTGTAATAAATAAGTTTATAAATAGAATTGATTACACAAAAAATTAAATTGGCAGCCACTCCACTCAATCTAGAAGGAAATCAATAAATGATTCGATAACAAGAATTGATCCTAGATCATAAAAATATTATTATTGGAGATGGATAAAGAAAAAATTGTTGCTCTAACATCATTTTATCAAGGTGCTTACAAACTCTATAATGACCAGCACAAAAATTAGACCACGTGAACCAAGGCAGAGGCATGCATTTGCATTGACAAAAAAGAGGATAAAAAGACCCCATATGTTCTTAAGAAAAAATTAGGCCTCATGCTCACCGGCTTACCAGCGCATCGAGATATGATCAAATTTATCTTCAAAATGCTCAACCATATTAAAGTTACCACAAATAAGCCAATATGCCATTGGCAAGTGATCACCTAGGTACCACCAAAGGGTAGAAAAAATGGACCCATTATTATGTGCATAAATGTTGGCAATGCCCTGGGTGTTCCCATTAATATTCAATAGAATCTAGATCACATGATGAGAGGGATCCTCACCAAACCCTGGTAGACAATCCTCAAATTTGGAGGAGATTGAGATAGAAGCACCACCCCGACCATCTTCATGGTGAGTAGTGAAGTGTACAAATGACCTGCAATACAACTGACAGAAACATCTAACAAAAAACCAAAGATTTTAACTTCTTGTAAGCAAATAATATCAACATGGCCAATACTTTGCTAAGCATATTTAACAAAAAAAATTCTTGAGAACTTTGTGAGTCCCCGAACATTCCACGAAAGAAAATTCATGGAGGAAGAATATCCAAGGAGCCATCTCCTAAAGGACTACACGCATTGTCATCTAGCACCAAGAAACTATTAAACATGGAGGTTTAAGAAAGGTGAAGTAGATCACCAACAGTCGAAGGATGACGCTTAACCTCCTGAACTCCTCTCGGTGATGACAACCCATCCTGAGATGGACTACGCGAATGCCTAGAAAGTGGAGGTACTATCTATGATTTCCATTCCTTTGAGGTAGATTTATGCTCTAGAGGTTTCTTAGTAGGAGCCTAAGGAGTCAAGATAGGACACATGAGAACAATAGGAGGTTGAGATGGTTGTTGTATAATCCTATCTTTGCTAGAAAGCATCGATTTAGGGTTGGCCACCCTCCTCTTATTAGATACCATGATCCAATCACCCTTCTTCTTCGTGACATATCACTCGACCAATAGGTTTGACAATATCAACAATAAATACCCATAAGGGCAACAAAAGACCAGGGAGTTCAAGCCAAACCAATTTTTTCAAGGAAACTTATTCCAAATTTCGAAAAGGAGTCCAAGGAGAAAGGACTATCAAAGTATTGCGAACAAACCAACTAGACTTAGCAACCATATTTTCACTTACGATGGTTCTTTAAAAGAAAGCAAAAATAAACCTTTGGTAAGATTGTGTATACCTACAACCACAACACCATGAGCTTCTCAATGAATTTTAAGTTAGTTCTAAAGAAATTCTTATGGCAGGATTTGACCAACAAAATAAGCAATAAGACATTGATTCTCATATCATTTTACAACTGGATAAATAGCATCAAGAGAGAGTACAACATCTAGAGGAGACTCATTACCTCATCCACTACTTTCAAAACAAACTTTCAAGCTCACTTCGACGCCATGAAGATCACTATCTATAACAACCTTTACATGTGTGGATGTCGAGGCCATAAGAAGGAGATCAAACACCTAACTAGCGACAGTAACAATATTCAATACCAAAGAAACCAAATTTACGAATGGTAGCAGACCCAAACCCTAGAAGAGCAACTTTCCTCATCAAACCCTACTAGAGCAGCCAAAAACATTTGAATTTAGAAACACATGGATAAAATAAAACAACAAAAAATCTTTATATAATATTTTGAAAATTGAAAAAAAATATAGTAATAAGATTTGACCTTCCTCTATCAATGTAGAGGAAAACCTAATATATATATATATATATATATATATATATATATATATATATATATAAGGCATTTATATTAAAGTATTAATAGAATATATTTTTACAAAAAAAAAAGGTGGATAAACATGCCACGTGGCCAACACCATCAACAAAAAAACCATCGCCATTAAAACAATGCGGGAAACCAAGAAACCAACTAACTAATAAAAATTACCTAACAGAACTGATGGGCATACACTATCAACTAGCTAATAGAATAGAATGGTTACATACTAAAAATGACAGTTGAGTGCATGCCACAAGAGTAAAAGCAAAAAAAAAGAATCCCCACAATTATGAAGATCCATTACATGGGTTTAGCCACCACTAGGACCGAATCCCACCCAACATTATCATCATGAGACTTTGGCACTGAACCCTATCCCTTATTAGAAGAAGAAGTGCCAAGAATGTCTTCATAGCCATGAGAAAACACCGAAGCACTCGACTTATCCTAGGTGTTGAGCCGAGGACCCAAGGGAGAGAGAGGAGCAGTCATATTACCAAGGCCAAATCTATGAGGAGAGGGACCTTGAGATGGGGGTAGGAGTGCAATTTAGGGTTGAACGATGATGTTGTTTGGACCTAGAATGGCTTTGAGGATAATCCTACTCAGGAGAAACCCGATTGACTATGCATGGAGTGTTTCCCCAATGATAAATCAAATCTTGAAGATGAGATAGCTCCATAGCCACCTTATTGGCCTAAATCATAATCTAAAAATACATACATGAAATAGTATTAGATGTCTCAAAATCATAGATGTGAAGAGAAGAACACTTACCAAAGATACAATTATTTCTAGCTTTCCATATGTTGTATAGGGCCACCATACAAAATAAGTGCCACACTTCAAAGAAAATAGTTTGCAAGGATGGGGGTTCTCCCAAAATGATATTCTTCCACTAAAACGTGGTGCAAGAATAGGGTCTAAAAAAGGAAAAAAAGGCACTCCCAAAAGGAATGAGCATGAGAACAAACCCAAAAAAGATGGATAAAGTCCTCAGACTAAATATAGAAAGGGTAAGAAGGGTTGGGGATGCCTAAATGCCAAAGACACTCCCCAATAGGAAGCCCTTGGTGAAGAAGACTCTAAGCAAAATAGGAAAGCTTGGGCTCCAAGAAAGGATCCTAGGTAGTCTAGAACCCGTGCATCCAAATAGATCAAGGGGAAGAGGCATTCCATCATTGATTGAGCTTATCAATCATGGGGAGGCAAGGAGAGAGCCAACCATACCCCAAATGAGCCTTGTAATTTCGTAGAGGAGTGTTTGGATACCACTTCTAGTCCTTCCACCAAGGTCACTATGAAAAAACAAATATTTTATGAAATATGGAGTCAGGGAGAGTAGCCTTGATGGTCTCAAAAGTTTTCTTGTTAGAGTGCATAGGCCTATATTTCACTCTGAAGTCATCCCAAGGGAGCCAATCCTTGGTAGGACAAGAAAATAAATCGATGATGCATCACACACCTTTGCAAACAAATCCAAGTGCATGAACCCATGCAAGTGAAGAATCCTGGTAGGTGATGATAAATGACCATCAAAAATTCATTTTATTTATGGAAAGGCCATGGTAGAAGCTCCAGCTATTCCATCTCAACCAAGGCTTAACACTCTCCCAAGCTTTCCAAATGCTCCTAATGACGAAGGATCCTATCACTTTGATAGACATAGGAGCAACAAGGAGGGAAGGGAAGCCCATGCCCCTCCAACTCTTATGACCAAAAAGGAAACCTTCATAGATATAGTGACAAATGAGAATATTCTAGGCCTCATTTCCTACAAGGGCTCTAATGGCCCACTTAACACAGAGGGCCCAACCTTTATGCTGGGTATTGATAATGCCAAGCCCTCCATGGCTTTTTGGGAGACAACAATACTCCTATGCAACACAGTGGAATCCCAAACCATTACTAGAAGAGGACCATAAAAAGTTCTGTAGAATATTATCAAGATTCTTATAACAGGTTTTAGATGGGACCTAACAGGAAGAATAATGAACATGGGTGGCCGTAAGGAATTTTAAGAAAATTTGGAATTTACCATCAAGGGAGAGCATCTTGGTGGACTAGAGCTTAATGACATACTTCCACAACTTTGACCCTTAATTGTTAAAGGCAAAAGTAATACTTAAAAGGAAAAATATTTCCCCCTCCTGGATGATCCTCCACAAATATTGACTAAGCCAGTGGGGCATCAAGTCAAGAGATTGCATGTATCATTAAGTCTTTATCCATTGAACAAAGGATCCATAATCTAGACAAAAAGTGTCCAAGCAGGTAAGTGCCAGCTAAATAACACCTTCATCCTTAATAAGCGTGAGGAAAGAATCATAAGAAAAATGACTATTGATAAACTAAGACTCACCTTTGAGGAGAGAAATTCCCTGAATAGAACCTTGACCAACATGGTGAGCTAGTAAATAACCAAACCCCTCAACGATGAGGATGTACAGGGATGACACCAATGGGCAGACCTATCAAATGGAAAAAAAGAGCCCAATGGTCAAGGACTTGTGCTTGTTAATGGAAAAAATAGTCAAAGCCTCAATGAACAATATCTTCATAGAGCTAATGAAGGAGGGCCCAAAACCAAGATCTTTAAGCATGGCCAAAATGAATGACCAATAGATCTTGTCGTAATTTTTCTCAAAGTCTATTTTGATGAACAAGGATCATTGGTTGGAATTGCAAGTCCACTCCATGCCTTCCCAGACAACAATAATGTTGTTAAGGATGAACCTACCCTGAATGAATCTAGTTTGCTTTGATCGCACGATGATGGGAAGGAGATGGCAGATTCACAAAGCCAAGGCTTTGGCAATGATATTATAGGAAACATTAAGTAGAGTATTAAGCCTCCAATTGTTGATGATTTTTGGATCACTGACCTTGGAAATAAATTTATTAATCCCCTAATTAATAATAAGGTCTAAAGAACCCCTAGAGAAGGTCTCCTAATCAACTTTAAGAATATTAGGCCCAATAATATCCCAAAAAGACTTGTAGAACTCATAGGGGAAGCCATCAAGACTAGGGAATTAATTGTCTACCTTTTGAAAAAGAGCTTCCTTTAGATACTTTAAAGAGAGGGCCTTTTCATAGGTAACTCTTTGAGACTAAGAAAATAGTACTGGGATAATAGAGAAGTAGGAGTTAAGAGCCTGGTCACATTGAGGGGAGCAAGTTTGAGCCTCGAGCACAATCTAGTAATGTTCTTAAAAAATAAAGAGAATATGGGGAAGCTTAGAAACACAATCCTTGTTAATGTTAAGGGCTTTTATGCCCAAAAATTGATTGTAAGGATGCAGGCACTGATAGAACTTCTTGGTTACCTTATCACCAATTTTAAGCTAATGCATCTTTACCTTGATTTACGTCCCTTTGGCATTATAGTACTCCACCATCAGAAGTTGGTGTTTGACAATTGCGAGGTGCCTCGAAAGCTTCTCATTTAAAGGATTGGACTACAACTAAGTTGAGGCCACCTCCAACACCTACTTGAGAGTAATGTTGGAGTGACGATGAAGCTTGGTAATCTTACGTCCTAGCTAGTGCATGAAGCTAGAAGTTCATTGGATAGCAACATTCCACTAATCAAGCTAGTCGAAGGTCCTTTCAGTTTGAGGACTAGGTTCCAAATTCTAATGACATAGGATCTCAACAAGGGGTGGTGCTGAATAGAACTATTAAGGTAGGATTTCAACTGAGAAAGAGGAGGGAGGTAGAAGAAACCAAGATGAAAAATGAAATGTAAAAATGGTCATGCAAAAAAAACTTGAGGTGGACAAAGATAAAGAAGGAAGAGGACAATGGTTGCTCAAAGGGGAAAATATCAAAATCTAAAAGCATGGCTCTATCCAATTTTTTTAGCACATGACTCTTACCTTGCTGGTTGTTAGATCATGTGAACCGAACATTAACAGGGAATAGGGTAAGAAGCAACTATTGGGGTTAGAGAACCCCATATTTTATTTCATGAAAAGCCACACTTCTCTTTCATCGAAGGCCCATCACATAGGAAGAAGACTCACCTTGTCATGCGAGAATTCAATCATATTGAATTCCACACAGAGAAACCGAACAACACGGGGGAGAGAGTGTTGTCCACCACCAAAGCACACAACAATCATTAGCATTATTAGGTGCATATATGTTGAGCACATCGAGGAGATGGTCATCAATCTCTATCACAACCCTAACAAAATTATTGAAAGGGTCACATCCCCAAGAGATCAAATTGGAATGTAGGTTTTTGAAAGGTAGATGACTACCCATCCTTTACCTATATCATGCATAGTATGAAAGGTGTGGCCTCAAGGCCAAAGAAAGGAGCAAGTACTTGATAGAATGAAGTTAGTGACTTTGAATTCCTGAAGGCATAAAATATCAATACCGTTGAATTTGATCTTGAAGTCATCCATACCTTGATGCACAAGGTACTTGTATGCAATATCTATCAAACCCTTCATATTCCAAGATATACACTTCATGAGACACGATCAAGAAGCATATTTCCTTTGGTGATATCAGAGTCCTTGAAATATTCTAAATACTCAAAGGTATTCATGAGACACCTATTATGGCTTTCTAAAAATAATTTTTTCTATCTTCGCTTCTTAAAAGGGATGCCCAAGGACTCCTTAGCTAGACTGCGAGAGCGATGAGGGTTTCGTGAAGAAACTTTGCTAGATGGACTAGGAGGAGAGAAAAGACATCCTCTTGAGGGGATGAAATTTGACATAGCTGTCGACTTGCCATCTGGGATCCTTGAGGAGTTGGGGAGTCTTGTTGGGTACTACCATTATAGGTACATGTAGGACGAGAAATATAAATTCCTTTTGTAGTAGGTGAATGAGAGCTCCCTGGTTGAGAGCCCTATTGAGACTCCTTTTTACCAGCTCTTGTAGAAGGCTATGGTTGGTTGTCTTTACCACTTTTCCTGGTGACAAACATCCATTCCTCCCCTCCATGAATGAGATGCAGATTGACTACAGTCAAAGGTGATGATGCTTTTATTGGAGCTCTATTTTTGAACCGAACCTCCATAAGAGGGTAGTCTTTTATCTTGTGAGCTACGAACTGAAAACGATAATAAGTGTTAGGGAGATTTATATAGACCACCTATTTTTGAAAATGGGTCTCACAAACTTGAATATCAATAGAGTCCTTGAGGTCCTTTGAGAGATCAATTTCAATGTAGATGCATTTGTATGGTTGCACAATATAGAATTTCTATGGCTCCATGCACACATACTTGCCAATGGGTGTAATAAGCTATGACATGAATGACCAAAGGGGTAAGGGGAGACCTAGGAATTCCACCCAAATAGGGACACGTAAGGAAACATAAACAAAGACCATAAAATATTGATATTAAGAAGGAAGAATAAAGAAGAATTTAATTATTGTGAATTATAATTCGGAGTTTTATAAGAAGAAATTAATATATTTGAATAATGAATTGAAGAAGAAATATTATATAAATTGAAATATCGAAGGAAGAAATAAATTGAATATTGAAAATTAAATTAAAAAAAATTGAAGAAATAAATTATTGATTGAAGAAAAAAAATATATTGAAGAATTATTTGAAGAAAATAAGAAATATTAAATGAGGAGATAAAAGGTTTTCTACAAAGAATTAAAAGAGTTGATTGAATACGAATATCAAATTTGAAATTAAAATTGATGAAATAAAAGAGAAGAGAATTATATTGACAAGAAGAGAAGAATTATTTGAAGAAGAAAATTTGGAGATAAAAGGATTTCAACAAAAAAGGAAGTTATTAAAATTATATTATGACAAATACAAAGATTTTCCTTTCTAAATCTCAACTACTAAAAGGACCTAAATTTACCCCATGGAAAAATAAGATGAGATCAATACTTATTGTTGAGAAACTTTGGGAAGTAGTAAATGGAGAGAAAATCATTCCAGAAGATACAATTGGAATACATAAATTTAAATATGAAGATGCAAAGGCTCTTATGCTAATAACATTTGGTATATCAGATGAGATTCAAGCACACATAAGTGAAGTTGAAACTTCAAAAATCGCTTGGAAAAATTTATGCATAATATTTGAAGAAAAAATGAAGCTACTATTTTACTCTTGGTATCACATCTATATTCACTAAAAATCCATGATGGAGAAAATATAGAACATTTTCTTTGAAGGGTAGCAAAATTAAAATCTAAACTACAAACTATGGGAGAGAAAGTGGAAGAAAATTTTCTTGTTCAAGTTACACTAAGAGCACTTCTAGAAACATTTAAGACATTAGTCACCTCTCTTCAAGTGCTAAACATAATTGTATCCTTTGATGAATTGGTTAACATAGTTCAAGAATATGAAATAAAAAACCAACCTAGATATGAAATGGTAAACAATGCTCTTATTTCAAAGAAAAAAATGTCAAGTAATATTGTTTCACCATCACAACATCAACCTGAACAAAGAAATAAATTTTATCACATATGTAACAAGAAAGATCAGTTGCAAGCTTACTATAGTGGTAAGAACTTTGGTCTCTTTTTGTGAGATCCAGGGTTCAAACCTCACTCAATATGAGAGGACCAGGATCCCTCATAAAAAACTATGTAAACTCATTGAAAAAAATATTCTAGCTGCAAGCTTATTGCAATGGTAAGAGCTTTGGCCTTTCTTTGAGAGGTACAATGTTCAAACCCCACTCAGTATGAGGGTACTAGGATCGATAGTAAAAAACTATGTAAAATAATTGAAAAACAAGGAAGGTCATAACACTAGTTACTATAGATACAATTCTCTAAATATATGGAATCAAATGTATAGATCTTCCAAAGTTACCAATAGAGACAATATCATCCTAATCAATAACTCTACACATCAACACAACAATATCTAAAATAGGAAAATTAAAGAGGAAATATGGCCCAAGAAGTACAAGAAATAGATAACATCAATGAGGAAGAAAATAAAATAATTCATGGAACTCTCATGGGAATAATTATAGATCTCTCCATTTATGACAATACAGGTTCAAAAAATGAATGTTATTGAGAAGCAATGTGACAAAGATAGTAATGATACGAGCCACTCAAAATTTTCAATATAATGGCATTGATAGTATTGAGAATAATACAAGAATTATTGAAAAGGAAATGAGGAAAAAATAAAAATCATAAACCAAAACAAAATCGAAGGATGCTCTAGAATTGCAAAATTTGTGAAAAGAACAAATAAAATTCTGGTCAAGAAAAAAAATTGAAGTACACCATGGATGGATAAATAGAATAGAATGGAAAATATTTTTACAAGAAGAAAATAAGGGTAAAAAGCATGGATTTATATCTAAGTTGTGCAAAAAATGAAGAAGATACAGGTAACAACTTAGTGGGACAAATATAGTGCTAGAACCTAAAGCAGTACCAAATTCAAGGTAGGAAGACCAATACAAGAATCAAATATTGAAAGCACATGAAGGCAAAAGGTCTTCATACCAAATAATGTAATATGAGGGGGTGTTGGAGGTATTACATTATTTGGTACCTTGCAATATTTTTTTTGATAAGTAACATTTTATATACAAGGGTTTTTTAAAGGGACCCAAAACCTTATTACAATAAGAACAGAGGAAGATAGCATACCAAAAACCCTGTCAGACTAGACCAGGGGTGGACATCACAACAAAAGACGGATCTGGGATCCTGAAGAAAACACTCCAATTCACTTGTCCCAAGGACAGGGCAGACCCAACCAGGACAAAATAGGGGTACAAACCAAGAAACCTTACCACCAAGCAAAAAATACTGGAAAATGTTGTAGCTGTGAAACCGCTGCATAGACTGGAAACCTTGCCACCAGAACACCACCACCCCCACTACCCTAGGGAGGGGAGTCCCCCTAGGCTAGGACTAGGATGGCTAGTCATCTCCATCAGACCCATCCCTGAGCCTACATCGGATTGCCTTGAAAATGTGCACCTAGGTCAATGTCGCGTTGGCAGCTGACGTAAGGGAATTAATCGCCATGTCCAAAAGAATACGAAGGGGGAAGGTCCCCATTTCATCTTTGAAGTCCGAGATGATCTCGATGGTGCCTTTGGGTTCCATTTTTAGCTTCTTGAGTCGACTGGATGATCTGCTTCCGTTGGGGGTGCCAGGCCACCAGGGGCCTAGGCACTTGGGACCGAGGTAGGGGAAACCTCAAGCACAAGTCAAAACCCACCAGAAAAAAAAAATTGGCTTTAGGCTCTATGTCAGCATGGCTCTGCAATCGAACAAGCTAAATATTTATGTTGTCATCATGGTTCGAAGATCGATCTTGGGACATCGTATCCCGAAGGGCATCGAGAAAGTCATCATGCTAGATACAAAGATCTATTGATGTCACTAATGAGTTGGCCATCAGGTCTACGAGCTTATTACCTTCTCGGTAGACGTGGCATATGGACACTTGGGGGAATCCCTGGATGATGGCACAAGCTTATTGGGTAATGTTGAAAATGTGCCATGACAACTCTCCTTGCTTGGTCACAAAATTGATGATGTTGAGGAAGTAACCCTCGATGATCACCCTTTTGGGGGACTCCTAGAGAAATATGAGCCCACGAAGGAGAGCTGAAGCTTCCATGAAGTTATTGGTTTGGATGCCCAGGGGCTCCGCGTAGGCAAGGATCAAATGGCCTGAGTGGTCCTGGATGACATTGCCTGCACCCAAAGGGCCAGGATTCCCTTTAGACGTCCCATAAAAGTTTAACTTGACCCACCTGGGAGGGGGGGTCAACCATCTAGCTAAGGATCTAGAGGGAGGGAAGGGAGCTGGGGGAGTGTCTGCACTCCGAGGGAGCTGAGGAGGGTTAACTCACTAGCCTTCTTATGAGGGTAGAACAAGGTGATGGTGCAGGAATTCTTGAACACAAAGGTGAGCGATTTGAATGCCACCACCCTGGGGTCCCGAGGTGGGGAGGAAAATGCTCTATCGTTGCACTCAAGCCAGAGCTTCCAAAGCAGGTGGGGGAGGTACAAGGTCTAGAGGGAGCAAAGGGTGGGATGGGAAAAGGGAATGGGCCATTGGATGAGGAGGTCAGGGATGGATCCAGGAGGGGCCAACTGGATGGAGAAATGAGCGAGGAGATTCCCAAGGGTCTCGAAGGACAAAGAAAATCTGAAAAAGAGGTGAGAAATTGACTCCCAATATTTGCAGCACAGGTAGCATCTGTTCAGGATTAGGAAGCCCCTCTTCGCCAGGTTGTCGATGGTGAGGATCTTGTTTTGGGTTGCAGTTCAAATAAAGAAGTTGATCTTGGGGATCACCTGGTTGACAGGGAAGTGGCCTTCATGGGTATCCCTTAGGAGGCCATAGGTAGATTTTATTGAGAAAGAGTCATTGTTGGTACCTTGCAAGACACACCTGTCCTTGTTCATCCTTGAAGGGATGACAACCGTGCGAAGCAAGTTTGAGAGACTGCCAGCTTGATGGGGAAACCGGGGAACTTCGATGGGTGTCCAGCCTGCTCTGCCCTGACCCCTAATGATGTAATATACCACCTTGGGGCCTTTGAAATCCTCGAAGTGTTCTCTCAAGCCCAAAATGTTAGTATCTAAGCTTAGGGCCTCATCTCGAAGCCATCTATCATTCCAAAAGTTAATTCTAGTACCATCATCGAGGATCCTCCTAGTCCCTTTTTGTACGAGGTCCTTGGTGAGGATCAGGGATTTCCAAAAGGTAGAACCATACTAGATCTAGTGGTGACTAAGGAAGGGGTGATTCTGGAGGTATTTCCTTTTTATGATGGTCACCCATTCGGTCGAGAAGTTGGAAAAAAACTTCTAGGCATGCTTAGCCAAAAGGGCCTTGTTCATCAGGGAAACCGAGTGAAGGCCGATTTCTTCTTCATTTCTAGGGCAACAGACCAAGGGCCAAGTGATCAGCGGGATCCTTTTCTTCTCTTCACTACTAGACCACAAGAAACACTTTCGGATCTATTCAATGCGAGTACTATTTGAGGCTAGAATCTTGAAAATGGACATGAAATAAAATGGGATGCTTTGGAGGTAGGCAGACGTGGGAGTTGCTTTGCCCGCCTGGGAGAGGAGATGACATTTTTAGGAGGCCATTTTTTCTTAATTATTTCAACCAAGGAGCTCCACAGGGCCTTGGAGGGGAAACCCACGAATAGGGGGATTCCTAGGTAGGTGGGGGAGAGGGTGTCAAGGGAGCATCCCAGAATTTGGGCTATCATCTCCTGCCTGGTCGGGGGAGTGTGGAAGAATTAAATTTTGCTCTTTAGAATGTTGATTTTCTACCCTACTGCTTCCTCATAAAGGTGGAGGATCTGTTTGATGACTTTAACTTGGGCTATCAAAGTGGAAGTGGCAAGGATGGTATCATCCATAAACTGGTGGTGGGACACCAAGGCCAACCCTGAAGTAGGTCTGATGCCAAAGATGAGTCCGCTTTTGGTTACGCTCAAGAAAGTGCATCCTAGGGCCTCTACTAGGATTATGAAGAGGATGGGGGGTAGGAGGTCGCCCTGCCGGAGCCCTCTGGCACTGGAGAAGAAGCCGGTCGAGGAACCATTGACCAAGATGGAGAACCCATGGGATGACATACAATGGAAGATAAGACCAACACAGGTGGGATAGAAGCTGAACTTGAGGAGGAACTTGGTGAGGAACTCCTAGATAACTCGATCAAAGGCTTTGTTCATGTCTAGCTTGAGGAGAAAGGCTGGTATTTTGGCCAGGGTGGCAGAGTGGAGGACCTCATGTATTAGGATTATCCTATCTGTGATCACTCTCCCTTTGAAAGAGCTTCCCTGGAAGGGGGTAATGATAAGGGGGAGGATTTATTTGAGCCTATTTGCAAGGGATTTTGTTAGTATCTTGTAAAGGACATTACACAGGCTGATGGGGTAGAATTCAGGTAGGTACTTGGATGTCGGGGACTTGGGTATCATAGCGATAAAAGTGGACTTGATACCTTTGGGGATGGATCTAGCATTCTGGAGGTCGTGAATGATAGCACACACCTCTTGGCATACCAAGTCCTAAAAGGTCTAGAAAAAATGAGGGGGGAAGCCATTCGGGCCCAGGGCAACATCTGCCTTCATGGAGAAAAGGACCGCTAAGGATTTGTGCCTTTAGAGTTTTAGTGAGAGGACTGAGAAGTGCCTCATTAGATTGAGGGGATATGGAAGGGGGGATGTGATCAAGGAGGGCCACAACCACTTTGGGGGTAGGGTGGGGCTCGATTCCAAGGAGCTCCTGGTAGAAATTGGTTGCCTCCAGTATGATTTATTCCTCATCCCTCTTTGTCCTACCATCACTGTAGATGAGCTCAGGGATTCTATTGGTGCTCCGGTTTCTAAGGGTGGATGTGTGGAATAATTTGGTGTTGGCATCTCCCTCTTTGAGCCAGAGGAATCTTAAATTTTACCTCCAAAATGTCTCCTCGCAGGCTAAGAAATTGTGGTATTCAGCTAGTATCCTTAGTTCCTCTTCCCTCCAACCAGGATCCACCATTCCCTCCTAGACTCTATCTTACAGGTCTTTCAACTTTAATTTTAGGATATCCTTGCTCTTGAAGATTTTCTCGAACACCTCTCTATTCTATACCTTAAGGTTGTCCTTTAGCACCTTTATTTTCTAGTAGAGTTGACAAGCAGGGAACACCAAGGCAGGGAGGCTCCACCATCTGTCCACTTGGTCTTTGAAGTCGGGGTGATGGAACCACATAGACTCGAATCGAAAGGGGTGTTTGTGGGGAGGGCATCTACCAGATTCAAAGAGGAGGGGGCTGTGATCTTACGCTATTCTGGGAAGGGCTAGGAGGATGGCATCAAAAAATAGGGGAATTACCTCCTTGGATAGGAAGACCCTATCTAGCTTGACCTGGATGAGGTTGGACCCTGCTCGTTTGTTGCTCTAGGTGAACTTGGTGCCCTTCAAGTGGACGTCCATGAGCTCATTATCATAAGTGAATTCACCAAAATCCTTCATGCTTTTGGAGTTCAGGACTGATCCCCCATATTTATCTGAGGGGAAGAGGAGGATATTGAATTCACCCACTAGGATCTAGGGGAGGGAGGCAAAATCTTATCTCACAAGGCTGACCTCACCCCATAGGGAGGCTCTGTCAATCGGGTTGCTGGGTGCATAGATGTTGGAGAGGATCCAGGTTTTCCTAGACTCCAGACAGTGGAACATGATGTTGATGATTTTGGGAGAGGACGAGATCAATATATCTTCGATCGTGCCTAGGTCCCATAGGTACATTAGCCCCCCTGTGGAGTCGAGGGCTAGGGTGGAGAGGGATTCATCATTATGCCATATTGCCTTGGTGACCTTGGGGAAGAATATTTGTCCAACTTAGTTTCTTGGAGGAGTAGAATCGTAGGTTTGTGATACCTACGTAACTGGGCTAGGGTGTGTCTTATTGGGGCTCCGTTGAGTCCTCTTGCATTCCAAGTGATGATCTTCATCTGACACCTTTGGGGGTCGCTTGCCTCCCTTCCCTTGCTAGGTGAGAGGTTTGGGTCTAACGACTTCATCTAGCGAGAAGCAGAGGGCTTCGCCTAGGAGGATTGCCTAGATACCACTAGCGATCTCATCCTCTGCTTGCTTGTTATGTTATTCGTCGAGCGTGGGCCAACATATTTTCTTCTTGCTATCGTAATCTGTTGCAATTTTTTGTTGCGGATCCATTTTTGGTTGAACCCTTCGAGGGAATACTGGGAGAAGGTTGGACTACCATTGTCATCTCCCTCTAACACCTTAGATCCAAATTTAGAGTAGGCATGGGTAGGGAGGGATAGGTTCAGGGGGGGTAGGGGATCAACATAAGGTAGAGGGTCAATAGGGAGGGAAGGCGAGGGGAGCTCTAGGAGGCTTTTCGAGGCAAAATCTAGGGCTGGGGTAACCCCATCGCATGGATGGGAGGGGAGAGCCTCATTTAGGAAGGTCTTTTGGGATATAGGAGGTTCTGGAGGACCTACAGGCTGCTGGGGATGATGCTCAGGATATCATAGAGACGTAGAAGAAACCTCTGGGATGGGGTCAAGGGTGGTGCATACCTGGTGTTGCTCGTTCATGGGGGTGGGGTTCACCTTTTGCTTTCCTTTGTCTACTGGGTCAGCTATCTTTCCATGCCACTCTTGGGATGGATGGCCATGGGGGGGTCGTCTGCCTCAGGGGGGAGGGTGCGAGAAGGGTCCCTTTTGTGATACGATGCCTTCGAGGGAGGATCCTCGATAATTAGAGCTTCAGGATTCTTGGATAGGGGCATTGATAAGGGAGGTGCCCCTATGAGTTGTAGAGGGTGCAAAAGGCTAGCTTGTTTTCATAAAAAAGGGTTTGGCACTAAAAATATGGCCCTGACAAGATGGTAACCGAGGAAGGGAGCTCTGATTCTAGATTTACAACAACGCATATCCTGACATGAACCATGCAGGATCTTGCATTGGTGGTCAAATCAAAAGCCACAAGTTTTCCTATGACCTGGGCGATGAGTCTGAGCACACACTCCTGCTAGATATGGAAGGGGATATCAGGGAGTCTGACCCAGATTAGGGCAATGTTGATGCTCTCTGTGTTGGGGTTAAAATTAGTGGCCCAATATCAGAGGAAGAGGCTTCTGCATCTCAAGAACCAGGGCTTGCCCATGAGTATCCTGCTAGTGTCCTCCTTATTTTTTAGCTTGATGAGGAAGAACCCCTTATACAGGTAAATAATCTGCATGTTGCTTGAGGTTTTCCACTTGGAAAAAGCCCATCAGCATATGGTGTCCATGTCTAGGAGACCCCCAATAAATTTACCTACAAGGGAGAAGGAGGAGGCTGAAACGAAGGATGAGAACACTTCATCCTTGATCGAGATGTGGGTCCCTGCTAGGGATAGACCCGCATATGGGGCTTGGGGGAAGCTGGAATTTTCCACTAGGATCTACACAAATGAGGGTTTGTTAAACCCATCAGTGGAAGACTCCTCAGTAACTTTGTCAAGGGGCTCCTTGTTCAGAGAGGGGCCCCTAGGAACGCCTGTGCTCCCATTGGATCTCGGGACCTTAGACGATCGGGGCCCTACATCAGACCCCACCTGGCCTATGTCTGACCCCATGCAAACCACTACTCCAGATCTCGCTATAGCGGTCCTTGTTACTCTAGATCCTGTTGCAATCCCTGTTGCTCTAGATCTCGCTGCAATCCCTACTACAACCCCTACTCCCGCACCTGCTCCTGCTCCTGCTACCACCATCTGGTACCTTGCAATATTAATGCAAGGACCATGTAAATAGTTTAGTCTAGGGTATGTTTAATAGTTGAGTCTATAATAGGTGTCATGTTATTAAGTGTGAATTATGTGTCATGTTCATAAGTGAGGAGTTATGAGTTATGTGAAATCATGACAATCTTTATCTTTATGTAAATATGTGAGATTTATTATTATGTATTTAAAAATGTAAATAGTTAGATCTCCTATGAGTATGAGAAGATGAAGGGTTTATGTCAGTTGAAGAACACAAGCTTATACTGAGAGGGGGGGTGAACAATATAAGACCACTTTTTAATTTTCTTTCCCAAACAACATTAATCAATATAATCAATGGCAATATCAATAGCAATAACCAAAGCAATGCAAAAATCATCACACACAATAGAGACACCAATTTAACGTGGTTCACCCAATGTGGGTTACATCCACAAAGAAAATATTTCTTCTAAATATCTCTTAGATAATCTCTTGGGAATTCCTTCCCTATTACAATGTTTATGGACCTCTACCCAAAAGAGATGTTTATACCTTGAATTTGGTTTGTGGATCTCTATCCATAGGAGAACTCCTTCTCCTCTGCTTTGGCTGGTGATCCTCTAGAAGACTATTACCTCCACTACACTGGCTTATGGATATCTTTCCACTAAAGACTCTTGTCCCCACTCAGAAGACCTGTCCTCACTACCCTGGTCGATGGATCTCTATCCATTGGAGACTATTGTCCTCTCTACTCTATCACCTCCAAAGCTCTGTCTCAATTCTATACTAAATATAGTCTAGTCGGTCTAGCACAAATCTACTCAACTCATACTAAACACAGTCTAGTCGATCTAGCACAAGTCTGCTCAACAAGCTCACTAAAATCTGCACTAAACATAGTTCATTCGGTCTAGCACAAATATGCTCAACTTTTGTACTAAACACAGTCCAGTTGGTCTAGCACAAGTCCACTCAAATTTGTACTAAACACAGTCTAGTCTATCTAGCACAAATCTGCTCAATAGGTCCACTCAGAACCTACTCAAATTTTCTCAACATATCCACCTAGAACCTTCTCAAATATTCTCAACAAGTCCACTCAAAACCTGGTCAAATATGCTCAACAAGTTCACTCAGAACCTGCTCAAATATTCTTAACAGGTCCATTTAGACACAGTCCAATCGATCTAGCATAAATCAGCTCAATAGGTCCACTTAGAACCTACTCAAATCTGCTCAATAGTTCCACTCACAACCTTCTCAAATCTGCTCAACAGGTCCACTTAGAACCTTCTCAAATCTGCTCAACAGGTCCAATCAGAACCTGCTCAAATATGCTCAACAAGTCCACTCAAGATCTGCTCAAATATTATCAATAGGTCCACTAAGAACCTACTCAAATATGCTCAATAGGTCCACTCAGAACCTATCCAAATATGTTCAATAAGTCCTCTCTAAGACTTGCTCAAATCTGCTCAATAAGTCCTCTCTAGGACTTGCTCAAATCTGCTCAATAAGTCCTCTCTAGGACTTAACCAAATCTGTATTGTAAGCTTCCACAAAAGCTCACACAAAATCAGTCCATAAGTCTTCTCAAAGACTTACCTCAAATCCGCTTAACAAGTCCACACAAGACTTGTCCAATCTCATAGAACCATAAAGAGAATTTTTAGAGACTCAATATGTTCTACACTCAAAGCTCAATAACTTTCTCAACTTAAATCAATCTCATAGAAGCATAAAGAGAATTTTTAGATACTCAATATGTTCTATACTCAAAACTCAATCACTTTCTCAACTCAATCTCATAGAAGCATAAAGAGAATTGTTAGAGACTCAATATGTTCTATTCTCACAACTCAATCTCTTTCACAACTCAAATCATAATATAGAATAGTTTGTTTTATGGAACTTGAACAATCACTTCATACATCCACTTGACTAGTCTCAATCAACTTACTCAACCAATCACTCAAGAAATAACTCTTGCTCAGAAACCCTAGTCCAAGCATGTATCATCCAACTCAAAACGTTTCCAACAATGCTCAACAACAAATCTCACATAACAATGATACTCATGATCTTTTCAAACCCTAGTTCAAGTTCTTTGCATAAATCACTTCAACAACCGTGCTTGTAAAACATTCTTCACATAACAATGATATTCATGATATTTTCAAACCCTAACTCAATTTCTTCACACAACCAATGGTTTCAACAACAATGCTTATAAAACAAGGTTTTAATCACAACTCTTAATTTGAGAAAACCTTGAAGCATTAACTCAAACAATTTCGAAAAGGAAACCCTAATAAAATCCTTTTCACTCCAAAATTTATTTTCTAGTAAGCCATTAATCAACTCAACCAAAGAAAAAATTGCCCATACCTTTTTGCTTGACAAGTAGTTGATCTCACAAATCTACCACACTCACAATTACTTCTTTGCCAATCTCAATAAGGGTTAGAGGATAATTTTCTCAACAAAACATAACACAAAAATAATATCAAATTTATACCTTATCACTCCAACTTGATTAATAATCAACATCCTTACAATAATCACAAAAACCCTTAATTCAAAATAACACAATACCTGTAGCGACCCCAAGGAAGCGGTGTGCTGTCCACCAGACTACTCTACTTGTGATTCGATTGAACCCTTTGATATTAAATATGAAACAAATAAAAGGTACAAAGCAGATATAACCATAATGTGAAGAAGTAAATGAACGAATGCTTTTATTATTGATATTCTTTATATTAGGTTACAAATGAATCCCTCTAAGGGATACCCTTCGTTTGATACATGATTTTACACACAAAAGAGGGCAGCAGGCGTATGAAATATCCCCTCATACAGGGGGACGTGATTTATAAGGCTTATCAATGATGCACATGAAAATGTATGAGGGCTTACTTATGCCTCCTCTAGGTGTGAATGCTACAGGGATCTTCTCGTACTTGTATGTCACGGATTTTCCCAATTGAACCTGTAGCCCTAAAACCAATGAAACAACAACACACGCTTAGATATCCGATATTGCCTCTCTGGTTGAGGTTGTTAGCAATGAATAATCTATTGAAATGAGAGACACAGAAAAATAAAAGAAACTAAACCCTAGACTAGGTTGCGAGCCACTATATAGGACAACAACCGCTAAGGTGAAATATCTCTCTCTTGATCCAAGGCTATGGGCTCAAATCCACTTATAATGTTAAAAATGATTACCTTATGTGTCCAGATTTTCCCTCTAATCCGACAGGCTCTGCTACAAGAATCGATCTCCAAGTGAAGCTCTCAAAGTCTCTAGAAGCTCTCCTCAATGATCCAACTTGTTCAAAGTTCTGATGTATGTTGCTCTCCCTCTCTCTTTGATTGAAAGAAGGTCGAAGAATGTCCAAGGATCTCTATATCTCCTAATTTATCAAAAGAAGGTCTAGGAAAGTCCAAGGAGCTCTGTATCTCCTAATTGATCAAAATAAGGTCTAGGAAAGTCCCCTAGTGCTTTTAGGTTTACTCCCTATAAAGTGTTTTGAAGTCCTAGGTCGATGTTCAACCCTAGGACTGAATCCCTCATGTGTACTAGGTTTTAGCATGAGAAGCTATTTGTTTTTTTCTATGTTTAACTGAAGTCTAAATCTGGACTTCGAGTCTTCCATGTATACTGGCTATGAGGAGGGATGCAAAGTTATCCCCGCTCGTCCTTATTGCATGCAGATTACTACTTTCGCCCAAGATTAGGTTGTATGGGTGGTAAAATGTATTTAAAGCTTATCCGTTGTCATCTGCAGTGGCTAAGGTTTCGTCGCTCTAAGCTACAACAACTAGATTTTGGCCGCTCTGGTCTACAACGGCCAGGATTGGATGGGCTAAAAAATACCCCAAATGAGTGGTAGAAACCAATTTTGACACTTGGAAGGTCCCAAGGTTTAGTCACATGACCTATGGGTGTATCCATGTAAGTAGTCTTCCTGACCATAGCATGTTTTAGGTGTCTACAGATGCCCCTTTGCAATGTGCTGAGTAATAGACACAGCACGAGGCAAAAACGTAGAACGCCATGTTAGCAGGGTGTATGATGATCATTGATATGATCAACGCTGGATGGCCTAATCATGCAAGATGACACACATCCTTGAATCATTGCTTCAACCTGATTGAAGGCTTAATCTATCACAGGGCTTGCACATGTCCATTTGCACTCATTCCTCAAACACAATTGGGTAGCTTATGTTGCTACAATAGAACCGACCGAAGAAGAGCTACAAATTGAAGATGTCCTTTTTGATTATGACCCAGCAAATGGGAAAATTTTTGTAAGAGTTGAGTGCAATGATTCATAGGACGAACACAATTTTGACATGATCAAGTGAACCTTTGTTGATTTTGATTATGATGATTTTAAGTTCCAAACTACCCCCTCACACAATGAATTGGTGAGGGAAGGACAATGAATGAAGCGACGATTCGCTTGACCAAATATGACTGGTTTTGGTTCCTTTCTAATGTGTGTTCACTTTAATGGGAAAACCCCCATCCAAGTATGATTTCAATTGTTTATGATAATCACTCATCCCTATCCTGGGGAGCGGTCCAGCCATAAACAACCTTCTTAGGGAGTTAGGATGAGTGATTATATTTGTGCTTGTACTGCATCACTTGGCTCAGTGTTTTGGTGTCATAGGAGAATTAGGATGATTCCTTCGTACCCATGGAGTAGTCCGACCATCTTGGTATTCTTCGATATTGAAGGAGGCTCATTGTAATCCCAAAATGAATGTTTTGCCCCAAGTAACCTCATGGTAACTTACTCATATTTTCGAGTTGCATGGAGTGCAAATCACTGCACTCGCCAAGTTGATAGAATAAGTAACTTGATAGGAGGCTTACTTGAGATTTGTTTTTATGCAATTTTTTTGTTATTTTGATCACTATGATGACTATGGGTCACCAAAATGTGCTTATTTGATGTTTTTGCTACTTCTCATGGAGGGAATTCCTCTTGGTTTTTCTTAGGTTGTTGGTCGCTATCAGGTCTAGTGACCGCCAACTTCCTGCTTGTGGCCACTCTCGCCTTGAATGGCCAAGAACTTCGAGCCGTTGAAAATAGCAGCGATCGAGCCATAATTTGGAAAAATAAAAATTAACCCTAGGGTTTGACCTTTCACTTTCACCAGTTGTCAATTTGCGTCAGAGCTCTGTTTGTGAAAGTGAATTTTATAATTTGGAGTACTACTACGTTGGATACCATGGCTACGCAGGGAGAGACATCTGCAAGTGGAGGAGCCAGATATTCTCAGGTATTCTCTCAAAACCTTGACCATGTCAGTTTCATTTTTTTGGGTAAAATGAACCTCACTAATTAACAGGTAAATGAACCTCATTAAACTTGTTGGAAATGAGTTAAACCCATAGCTTAGGCTTAGATTAGAATTTTATGTGGTGGGTTAGCCACATTTTTGCTTGTTTTCATTTTTTTGTTATTTTTGGCCTAAGGGAGGCACTTTTGCTGCGTCACCTGTCGATCGCTACAATTCAGAGCGGTTAGCTCGGCCTCTGGCCTCACTGCTGTCACTCAGAGTGGCTAGGTTTGAATTCCAACGATCAAAATTTTGACCATTGGGGCTTGGATGCTCTCAGCTTCAATGACCGATTTTTGGCCGCTGTAGGCAACAACGACCAAGAACCCTTAGTAAAGTTTTGAATTTTCTTGCATGATTAAGTGATGTCTTTTGAATTTTTCTAATTTGTTAGGTGCATTTATTACTCTTTTTATTTGGACTTAGAGTAGCCCATCGTTATTTGCACTACTTTCATGCTTTATTATGATCCATACCTTAGATGCATTGTAGTTATGTTTTGATTTCTCTTTTGCTCTTAGATTCTCGATGCTCGGGATCATGATCCGAAGCTCATGAATGACCTTCTACCCATGTTGGATGACACATAATGGGCCTAGCTCAAGGTCCGTGGACTTCAGTATGTCACTAGGGTGCCTCACATCATGTCATATCAAGCCTACCTTACGAATTTGGTCCATCGATGGGACCCTTGGACCAATCCACCTTCCTATCGACGACATCACTATTATGTCAGAGGATGTGTATAGGATTTTTTAGCTACCTTTTGATGGAGTGGCCATTACCTCGTCAGCCACTAAGAATCGTGATGATGTATTCCTTTGGGTGTTCATAGGGTGCTCTGCGAAGGCCTTTAGGGACACCAAGTTTGAAGGGATGTCTATATTGCAGTGGTATGAAGCAAAGGTCTTCACGGTGAGGCATGCAGTGTTGCTGATGGTTATCAGCAATGTTTTAATCCCAGACTGCTCAGGTTTGAGGTTCCCATGGAACCTCCTTACGATGGTTTAGGACCTTATGTACAACGATGCGCCCATCATCTATGCTTGGGGAAGGTCCCTGTTTGCCGAGTGCTATGATGAGTTGTACCACATCTTCCAATGAGGTCACATCGGCATTGCTTGTAGCTTGCTCTTATAGGTTTGGGGATGGAAGCACATCAAGGTAGATCACCCCAGAGGGCTCCCTATCAAGATTACAGTCATAGAGGAGCGGATGCAGTGCTACGCTGCTAGATGGGCTCGATGGCATGAGGGGCGTAAGAGTTATCCTCATGTAGGGGAGCTTTCCCACTATACTGATACTTTTACTGGGTTTAAGGTCGAAGATGTCATCTAGCAGCCATATCACAAGTGCTCGATTTGGGATGATCCTGATATTTTCATGGCTAGGATGCGGTGTGAGCAGTGGCTAATCGATCGTAAGGTTGACATCTAAGAGCATTTCTTCTACTCCTGAGTTCTTCATCAGTACGAGCTATAGCAATATGTACCTCTTGTTCCATTTGTATACAGACACATCATAGTAGAGGGAGATATTACCCTACCATGGATCACAGAGCTGTCAGATGAGGAGGATGTCCCAACGGTTTCCCTAGGAGTTGTTGGGGGAGTTACAAAGGTGTTTACTCAATGGTGGTGGATCGAATGTGGCATGGTGATGGCAGCTTAGGTCGCGAGGATGATGGCAGAGGTGATGGTGCAGATCTAGTAGGGCACAGAGTCTTAGCCAATATTGAGGTATGGGGCTAGCTAGTAGAGGAGGTGGCAATGAAGGATTAGGAGGATCTTGAGGAGGATGAGGAGTTGGAGACCAGGGAGAGAGATTCTCCTCTAAGAGCATAGTTGCACAAGGTCAAGGTTGAGCTTTAGTCGACCAATATTCATGTGCAACAATGAGATGCTACCATAGTACAACAGGATGCCACCATAGAGTAGCTCATGCTACAGATCCAGGCTTTGTAGACTACTGTTAGGGCAGTGTCGCTAGGATGCAGTTTGTGGTTCCTCCTACACCACAGGGTGATACCGAATCAGATCCTAAGGCAGACACAAAGGTAAAGATTCTATGCTTACAAGTATTGCTACATGAGTATGAGAAGTAGATCAAGGGGCATGTCTCCCATATGGCCTCTCTCAAAATGCATCTTAGGATGCATGAGATTGTCCCTCGGGAGGTAGCAAGTGCAGGTGGTTAACAGGTCAGCAGGCGATCCACCTTTGGGTAGTCCTCCACCCGTCCTAGCCAGAGGACTCGAACTCACACAGAGAGACCAACATGATCACATCACTCCACGCGTGACACAATCATAGGGGGAGGTGATGTTGGGGGTACAGACCCTATGTTTGATTGATGATGTACTTGGACTTTATTTTTTTGAGGTATGCTTGACCTATATGACTTGTAGCCTGTGGGCAATTTTGTATATCCATGCACTTTAAGATACACATTCTGAGACATATTTTGAGACAAACATATTTATATGAGACTTTGCATTTATGTTTCATTAGGCATACCTGTAGACACCTAAAATGTATCATGCTTAGGGGAGTTACTCACATAGACACATTCATAAGATTCGATGACATAATCTTGGACTTTCCAAGCATCAACAATGGTTATCACCACTCATTTGGGGCCTTTTAAAGCCATCCAAGCCTAGTCACTCAAGTCAAAAGTGGACAGATCCTATCCGCTCAAGCCTAGAGTGGCCAGACCTTAGCCACTACAGATGACAACATCCAGATCTTAGTCATTGCAAATGACAGTGACTAAACCCTAAAAGCAGTTTTGCCGACCAATAGGCCCAATAACGGACGTAAGTGGTAGTCTGTATGCAATAAAGGTGATTAGGAGTAACTTTGCATTCCCTCTCACAAACAGTTCACATAGGATACTTGAGTTTGCATTTAGACTTTAGTTAACTGACCTCCAAATATAAACAAAGGATGGAAGCTTCCCCATGCTAACAACCAGTTTGCATAGGAGACTTGAGTTTGCATTTAGAATTTAGTTAAATGGCCTCCAAACATAGACAAAGTACAAAAGCTTCCCCATGCTAACAACCATTTTGCATAGGAGACTTGAGTCTGCATTTAGACTTTAGTTAACTGGCCTTCAAAACATAGATAAAAGACAAAAGCCTCTCATGCTAACTTGCACTACGCATGAGGAATTCATTCCTAGGGATTGGACATAGACCTATGGTTTCACACTATAAAATGTGCAAGCCTAAGAGCACCAAAGGATCATGAGTTATTGATATTTGAAAGGGGAGATATTTTTATCAAGCATCAATCTTTTATTCATCGATCTTGGTCATTGAGGAGAGCTTTTCGAGACTCAGAGAGTTTCCTTGGGGATCACGTGTACGACGAAGCCCTGATGGAATGAAGAGCATAACACATATTATTTCAATATCAGATACATGCTTTGACTCATAGCTTTGGGGCAAAGAGAGTAAGGTTTACCTTAGCGGTCGTTGTCTTGGACAGTGGCCTGCAGGCTTAGCTTAGGTTTGAGACATAGCTACTTTTATTTTGTTTCTTCATGTTTTCATATCATTAGCATAGATTTACATGATTTCATAGCATAGATTCATCACATTTTTGTTAAGTTCTTTTATTACTAACAACCTCATTTGGGGAGCTAATCTCGAACATCTAAATGTGTATTGTTGTTTCCATGATCACAAGACTACAGGTTCATCAAACAGATTAGTAGCATACACGAGCAAAGGGATACCTCTAGAAAATAGACCTGGAGAAGGAGGCATATGTAAGCCCTCATAAATTTATGTGTGTGAAACCAGGAAGCCCTTTTATAAGTGCACCACCCTTTTGCAAAAGGGAGGCATTCTGCCCACTTGTAGCCTAATTGTATCAAAATGGGTATCCCTAAGAGGTACCGACATGTAACCAAGTTTCAATATCAATAAAAGAATCTATCTTTGTGTTATTTTTGTATTACATGCTTTTCATGGTCTTTTCATTTTGTTTTGGGTGCAATACAACAAGTAGAGTAGATCGGTGCATGCGTCCCGGGGTCGCTACAGATGACGATCACGGTGGGACTCCCACTAAATTTTATTTTTCTACCTGGATACTAACTTAATTTTGTGTACAGGTCTAGCCGCTATGATATACAATGACAAAAAATAAGCCGTTCTGAGCTACAAAAACCAACAAAGACTTAGCCGCTCCTGCTAACAGCGGCTAGGAACTAGCCACTTTGGTCGACAGGGGCCTGTAGTGGAGTGCAGCAGAGGGCAAAACATCGATTCTTTGAGCTGGATCAAAGGTTGGTACAACTATTCTGATATATTACAAATTTTTGTTTGCTTTTGTGTGTTTAAAAAAGAGAACTTAAAACAAATTTATATTCAGAAATTGAAAGAATAAAAGAAGAAAGAACTAGGTGATTGCATATCTTAGATCTTCTTTTAGAGTTTCACTAGGAGTTGCTAGGAACAACGACTTATGCCTGAAAAGTTTACCCTAGAATCCAACGTGCTAGACATTGTATGTTGTTTTCTTGCTTTGAGGCCTTGCAATAAGGCCATAGTTGCACAAAATAAAGTGCGTTCATACAAATCATAGTAGTTTATGCATCTTTTTGAAGTATTGAAATGTATCTTTGCACTTAGGTATATAGGAAAGATTCATTGCTGCTATATGATGCACTTTATGTTACGTAAGCTTAAAATGAACACCACACGCACGTATCATTTAAACATTGGGGAGTTGTATTTCATAACCAACCCTCAATTCAGTCCAGTGATGTTAGAATTCATCTCCTTTCACCGGTTTGCCCCCTAGATTCTCCTAGAAATGGATTGAAGAACTATTTCATAGTGGCATGAAGATACTTATGTTCAAACTGTCTCCCACCATTGGAACAATCTTGTTCAGGGTGGAGAAGCTAGGCGAACCCCCCACTAGGACTTCAGTGGTGTACCCTAGCTTCTTTTGAGAAAAATCATGTTTGGCACAATTGTTCTTTATTTCCACTATGAATGAGTCTCCTCTTTTGAAATCCAAAAAAAAAAGAAAGCAAAGAATAAAACATCAAAATACAGCAACAGTATAGGGCACACATAATCTGTTAATCAAGATAAACATCTGTGTGATATTGTTTGGGTACCTCTAAAAGTGCGATCTAAAAAGACTAATTCATAAGAAAAATGGTTAAAATAAGAAGCAAACACACTCGGTATGATATCGAAGGGGGATCTGAGGCAACTCATACCCTTAGGCAAAGTTGTAGTAACACTAAATGACATACCCGTAAGACCGTGAGATGTAGTTCTGCAAGTCTGAGGGGTGATAACTCAACCATTGGGGCTTCTCCTCGAGAGAATCCAAGTAGGGAACTACACCATGGAATAAATTCATATAAACAAAAAGAAACTTCACAACCATCCTACTCAAGGAGACATGAGGAGACCTCAAGGACCTCCTCTAAACACATAGAAATATCTCAAAGATGAGAGGAAGCTTCAAGGGCTTCCTCCTCACATAGACACAAAGAAGGCTCTAAAACACACTCTTCAAATAGAGATGATGAGGTTGCTACATCTCCATAATCATGGAGAAAACATGACATCGCAAAGCCTTCATCATCAAGAATGCAAAAAAGAGTTGAAACATCTCAACGTTCACATGAAACACTTAGAACAGATCAACCCACTAAGGGGTAAGAAACTAGAAACACATCCAATCATAGACATAAAATAGAAGATATAATTCAAACAATAGGAAGGATTCCATTAGACTATGACCTCATTGGAGTGAATGGCACCCCTAGGGATTAGCCATGGAAAACAAGACAATTGGATGAGTTGGATCAGTTGCATCTGAGGCCACTTCCCAAAACCATAGCCACAGAGAATTTCGCATTTGGAAGCTCAAGAACTGTGAATTCTAAGCCTACTTATCAGAATGGGGGTACCTCAAGATGACCCCATAGCAAACACATAAAATTTGATCACAGAGACACTCAACAATATACTGAACAAGTCACATTAGCTAGCGAGAGTGAGGAAACAACAAAAACCTCTGAGAGAGATCTGTGAATCAAAACAACTAGGACAAGGTCAGATAAGCAATATTACTCTATGACTGCGCAAGTTAATCACATGCGACGGTTAGAGAATGCCTTGCATAGAGAGCAAGAGCTTGTGGATGCTATTGAACAAGATAAATAAAGAGAAAGGTTATTGCACCAACATGAGCAACATTTGAGAGAGCAAGGTGAGTAGCTAGCTCACAACAACCAACAAACAAGTGGAAGTGATCATCAAAGAAATAAACACATTAACTCACCAAGAGAGGAGCGCAATAGACAAGAAAATGGCTCACAACAAAGCCACCCTCCAAATCATGAGAGGAACCCAACCGGGGAGGAAAGGGTAAACTTAATAGAGCCAAATTAGACACATCTTGAATCCCCTCATAGAAGGGAAGAAAATAGAGTCAATCAAATGGATAGAGTGTTGCATCCACCACCATCACGAGTAGGCCTGTAAGAGGATAAAATCTATGCATCAAGGGCATTTCAAGAGCTTGTTGAAAATATGAAAGCCTTTGAGAAACATGAGGTAGCTAGGAACTTGCCAACATTGAATAAAATACACAACCAACCATTGTGTCCATCAGTTCCTAGCCCCCATATCCTAAGCACTTTGAGATGCCTAGACTAGAGAAGTTTAAAGGTGAAGAAGATGCACAAGAGCATGTCACCAACTTCATCAATGCATGTTTTCATCTCTAAGAACACGATGCTCTTATGCTAAGGACATTCATCATGAAATTTTTGGGTGCAGCCACCCAATGGTTCAATCATCTTCCCAAACATAGCATAGCAAACTTCGAACAACTAGTAAATGCTTTTCTAAAGCGTTTCTCTTTTGGCACTAAGAGGAAAGTAAACCTTTTAAACTTGGCCAATTTGAGACATTATTATGATGAGCCGGTAATGGATTATGAAAATAGATGGAGAAAAATCATGGTAAAATTATCATTCTCCGTTACAATAGAAGAAATTGTTTGGATGTTCACAAAAAGTTATTCCAAACACATTTCCCTCTTGATACAACTACAACAATACCCCTCATTTGAGGAAGCTTTGGCACAAGCCAAGCTTATTGAGGAGATACAAGTAGATGAGGGAACTATAAAACTCTGAACCAAGGAGTGGAACAAGAACGACAAGAATGGCAAGTACAAGCAGAAGCCAACAAGCCCTGCTCTAGTTACTCAAGTGGTATTGGCTATGCCTAAGGACGGGGCTAGGCACCAACCCCAAAATTATCAAACACAGCCCCCACTAGAAAACTATGATCAAAAGAATAATCAAGGCTAAAACAAAGAATGCAAGCCCCTCGTTATTTTACACCATTAACAGAATCAATGCAATCAATCTTCAATCAACTGAGCGAGGCAGGAAAAATCAGATTCCCTGATATACCTCTTATAGATCCCAACCATCCTAAGCCAAAAGGATATAGGTAAGATCAATTATGTCCATATCACAGAATACCAGGGTATAATATTGAATTATATGTTGGCTTCAAACATCAGGTAAAAAACATGATTGAGGCGGGAGAACTAAAAGTGGACAACCCACTGGTACCGGACAACAGAGATATGGGCATATATAAAAACCCGCTGCCAAACCATGAAGCCACTAAAGGGCAAGGGGCACAAGTTAATCAAGTTCAAATTAAAACACCTAGCCATGGGTGTGTTGGGATGGTTTAAATTTTCAATATAGCGACCAAGACTAGACGGTATGGTCAACCACAACCTCCTGCAGCTCCCATCAATGTCCCAGCTGCACGTAGGCAGAGGCAGGGGCAAGATAACATTATAGGTCCACCAACCCGACTTGTGGTAAATATTCAGAGTAGACTTGAGCAAAATTTACAAATGACTCCAGCTAAGCTATCAATTTATGAGCTCATACAACAGTCCCCAAAGCATAGGGAGAACTTGATGGAGATTTTAAGTTCGATTGAGTTTCAACAAGATCCAAATGCATTCACCCATTTTGTGGGGCAAATACAAGAATGTCAAGAACCTCTAATTTGATTCTACGATTATGAGATAAAGATAGTATCTACTGCCTTACCAGACCCTCTGTTGCACATTGTGGTATCAGTTAATAATTTGTCATTTAAATGGGTCTTTATCGATACAGGTTCATCAATCAACATCATCACAACAACAACAATAGAACACCTCAAAATCCCCAAGTCCAATATCATTCTGGGAGCCTACACATTAAGAGCTTTTAATGATGCTTTATGCAATACTATGGGAACAATAGTCCTACCCATCAATGTGGGGCATAAGACCATCTTCTTGATGTATCATGTCTTGGAAGGGGCCATGCAATACAACATCCTCCTAGGGAGACCTTGGATCAAGGACATGAGATGTGTTCCATCGATCTTACACTAATGTGTCAAGTATGTGTATGATAACAAAGTCTGCATGGTGATGGCCGATGAGGAGCCATTTAAGTATGTTCACTAGGTGGATTGCCCAGGAGAATTTGTGATTCCATCAGCCCACCTATCAGTAGGGCCTTCATCTCTGAATGTTCAAATGGATAGCAAAGACAAAGGGGCACAAAAGGACCTATTGGCATTTTTGCCACATTGTTTTGATTCGTGATTATTCATGCATTAATTGTTAAAGTTCTCATTCCTCTGTGTTTCTTTGTGAGTTTTGATCCCAAAACAGTTAAGTCCAAAAATCGTCGCGATATCGCGATCGAAAACAACATGCAGAGCACAGGTTCAAAACCGTCACGATATAGAGACATGTCGCGTTATCGCGGGTCTTTTAAGGAGAGAGAAGCAAAGTCGAAAAATGTCGCGATATCGCGACGTGTTCCAAAATCATGGTCAAAATGGTTAACGGAGGCAGAGCAGTGAAGTTGTAGCGAAATCGTGACATGTCACGTTTTCATGACTTGCGATGGACATGGAGCAGAAGGTTAGAAATTGTCGCAAAATCATGACATAATTGAGCAAAGGGCAATGACTATGAACCTTGTCGCAATTTCATGACAGAAAAATCAACAAGGGCCAGAATGTAAAAATCGTCGCGATATCGCGACATGTCGCATTATCGCGGTCAAGTTGAAGAAAACGCATAAGGCATGAAAGGCGTCGTGATTTCGTGACATTTTTGAAGATGAGACCAAGCAAGAGCAAGACGTCGCGATTTCGCGACAGAAAGCAGCAACAGTAAGGAAGCAAGGAAATTTCGCGATTTCACGACATATTGTGGAGAAAAGCTAAATAGACAAGAAATGTCACGATTTCGTGACATGTTCCATTTTTGCTACCTGCAAGAGGATGAAGGCCAAGGAAGAGAAAACTGTCGCAATTTCGTGACATGGTGCAGTTTCGCAGGTGGACAGAAGAAGGACACAAAAGCAGGAGAATTGTCGCGATTTCGCAACATGGTGACGTTTTCGTGACTTGGAGGAGTGAAGAAGGCAGATGAAAGAACATGTTGCGATTTCGCTACATGTTGAGGAAAGAAGTACCAACAAAGGAGAATGTCATGATTTCGCGATGTATCAGGAAGTTAAAGTCGAAGAGAGAAAGATGTAGCGAATTCGTGACTTGTCGCATTTTTGTGGTTTGAAACAACGCAAGGACAATATGAGGAAAGAACGTCATGATTTTGCGACAGGTCATAGTTTCACGAGGACAAGGCAGAGAAGGAGCATAATAGTAAGGAACGTCGTGATTTCGCGACGCGTCACGTTTTCGTGACCTCAGGTGAAAAAAGAGAACAAAGAGCCGAATACGTCGCAATTTCATGACATGGTTGATTTTTGTGATCCAAAATTGCAAAAGCATACGAAAGAGAAATATGTTGTGATTTCATGACATGTCACGTTTTCGCGACCCGTCATAGTTTCGTGCCAGAAAGCAGTTCAAACGACCCGATGAAATATTGCGATTTCCAAGGATTAAAAGCACTCCAAAATTGAATGTTTTGTTGCTTTTCAATGCGTGCAAGATAGAAGAACGTGCTTAGGCCTATAGCGAAGCCACAAAAATTGAAGACGCCTCCATTATTAAAAGCTTCTATTCATGATTTTCTAACGGTCCAAGCATGCTTCGAGGATGACCATTTAATGAAGATGACCGGTTCCATGTTTCATTTAATTTTTGGTTTCTCCGAGGCTGGTTTAAGGGGATCATTTTCTTATTGCTGCTACACATTTTGTAGATCTCGAGGAGGTCCGTTTTATGTTTTAAATGCTACAAAGAGGCAAGACCTCTATAAATATCAATGTATATCTCAGAAAGAGACATCGAGAGAGAGACTTTTGCTGAAAAGCTTTCAAGTTCTTTGCATGAATGAAAGATATTTGGCCTCTGGTTTTACAAGCAATTTTTTGTGTGTTTTCCCTTCTGTCTTATGCATTCCTCATTTACGCTCGCATTTCTTATCTGCTGCTTAATTTGAATTCTGCATCTGAGTTTAAATATTGCTAGTGAGGAAGTGAGTTCTAGAATGTAATTTTGAAGGTTATCTGCGCAAGGTTGTAAGTGAATTACGTCACTGTCTTCTGTTATATGCTGTTAGTGTACTTAAAGTTATCTGCTGTTAATCTTTCCCGATCTGAAAAATTTGGCCTGTGGCTATATTTCCATCTCTTTTCGTAATTTCTCATTTCTTTCTACATATTTCCAATTCCTTTCCTACAACTTTAGTCTGAAATCAAGCTTAGATTTAGTAAGGGAACCAGCCCTCTCTGGAGATTGGTCTGGAAGACATTTCTTTCTCCCAACATTTCAATGTTGGCCGGATCTAGGGTGCATTTATTTTAAAATCCTTTCCTGTGGCAGATTCGTGACCAACAGGACCCATCTGTGTCAATGCCTCATATTGCACATAGAACCATTCATGCTTCTAGTAAACCGTTAACGCCTAAACCAAATAATGATCAAAATCTAAAGGCACCTATGGTTGAGAAAAAAAATCTCAAGGAAATACTAACCATAAATATTGAAGAGAGTCCAACTCCCATGGAGGAGGAAAATCATCAAGAACAAGTCAAAGATGATAACTATCACCCCGCTTCACCAGTATCATCTGTGGGGTCATCCACCTCACATGCAACTATACACTTGGAAAGCATAGGGATAGGAGAGTATCTTGTGCAAAACATAACTTTTACACCTATCATAGAGTCTGCATAGGACATGAGATGGCTAAAATATCTAAGACCACCAGTGGGAACAGTGGTTCCGCTAGGAATCCCTCCCAACCAAACAAACTTCATCTACGCTGGCTTAGATTATGCCCATAAATATATGAATATAGATGAGTACGATGATGGGCTATTCACTATCAATGTTCGCTACCTCTCTAATCCTGAGTTTGCTCTAACATATTTCAAGAATTGCCATTGGTATGGTTATGGTCTTGGTAGATATGAGCAGGGATGAAGGTAGCCCTTCGAACCGCAATACCAACTCCCATATGATAGATTTGGGTTAGGATATCACATTAGAGGTCGATATGACCTTCTAGCAGCAACGTTAGACAAATTAACCTTGGGATTAGGAGAAGACATCGATTTTATTCCTTATCATCCACCAAGTATAAGATATTTGAGCAATAGACAGGTGGCCATAGTGAACATACCACCTCATGATACTTATCATCCAAGATCCACAATTGATGTCACCCCAACTGGTTATAATTCATGGGATGATGAGCAAGAAGAAAATGCATATGTGGCAAATGATGATGAAGCACTAGAGGGCTTGTCCAATCATGGGCCTCACTATTTTTAAAAATTTACTTGGTCCATCCATGATGAGAGTGGGTACATATCGGATGAAAGTGACTATGAGTCAGAGGAATCTATAGAGAGAACCTACTTAGAGGTAAGGCAATGGCCCCATGACTTGGGGCCGTATACTAATGCAAATGGATTCTTCATAAGTGACGAAGAGTATGAGGATGAAACAGATATGGCCTACTTAGGGCCAAGGCATGAGCCCCTTATCTTGGGGCCCCATACAAATGCTAATGGCTTCTGGATAAGTGATGACGATTTTAAGGATGATATTGAGATGGCTTATCTTGGGCCTCGCCATTTACGGCAAGTCAATATGTTGGTGGAAAGAGAATCAGTACTTCATGCCATAGACCTTGGTTTGTGGTTTTTGGGGAGACCAGTTGACTTGAACACCATTCATCGCATGGTCAATCCCCCTCTGCCTACATTCAGGGAGCTCTTAGAGCCTAATGATCCTATTATCTGAACAACTCATGGACTAGATCTAGAGATTCCCATTCCTCCAGAGCCTCATCATGAGCATGGAAGAGAAACCCTTGAAATAAGATTACACCCATGTGGTCCTAGAGATTTCATCCCATCCATCAATACAATCTCCATTTATTTGACAACTCCACTTTATAACCCAGCAAATCCCACTAAACCTTTGTGTCTCAATACACAAGCTATATATTGGGATCACGCTGATTCACCAATAGAGCCTAAAGATCTTTTCCCTAGTGAAGATATATTGCAACCATTCCATTTTACATCAGGTTGTGCATATGATGTGTTCCATGCTGGTTTGGATCTTGAGTTAGTAGGACCTGTAAATCTTGATGATGACATTCACTTGATACCCACACCCCACCAGTTGGAGGATGGGTCACATATGGCTATAGAAGTAACTTTCAAGGTGGACATCAGTGATGGTCCTACCCAACCAAAGAAATTCAGGTTCAAAGAAAGTCTATCTCCACAAGAACAATCCATCCTGATTCCTCTCCTCAAAGAGAGACCGAATATCTTTGCTTGGACTTACAAAGACATGCCAGGGATAGATGTAAAGTTAATTGTTCACAACCTTTCACTGGATCCCGCAAAGAAGCTAGTGAAGCAAAAACTAAGGAAAATGCATCCAACCGTCACTTTGATGGTGAAGAATGAATTATAAAAACTATTTGAGGTAGTGTTCATAGTTCCTATCGACTACCCTGAATGGGTGTCAAACATGATACCCGCGGGGAAACCTGACAGAAGAGTTCGTGTCTGTATAAACTTCAAATATTTGAATAAAGCAACCCCAAAATATTCATTCCTGTTGCCAAACATATATGCTCTTGTGGATGCCACCGTAGGTCATGAGATGCTCTCCCCAATGTATGGTTTTTCTGGACATAACCAGATCTAGATTAAGCCTAAAGATCGACACAAGACTGCTTTAATTGCTCCATGGAGAATGTTCTGTTATAAAGTAATGTTATTCGGTCTCAAAAATGATGGTGCCATGTATCAGCGGGCCATGACATACATATTCCATGACTATATGCATAAGATCATAGAGGATTACATGGATGACTTACTGGAAAAGTCCTTGTTGCGGCAAGAGCATGCGAAAGTCCTTACACAAATATTTGACCGCCTCATTGAGCACAATGTCCAATTGAATCCTAAGAAGTGTGTATTTGGTGTAACTTCTAGCAAGATTTTGGGGTTCATCGTATCCAAGAAAGGCATTGAAGTCAATCCTGCAAAGGTAAAGGCTATATTGGAAATGGTTGCCCCTACCAACATTAGGGAGCTAAGGAGCCTACAAGGCAAGATAACATCCATCAAAAAATTCATCGCGCAATTATCAGATAAATGTCGACCCATGAATTGGTTGCTACACAAAGAGGTCCCCTTTCATTGGGACGAAGAGTGCCATAAAGCCTTTGCAAAGATCAAAACTTATCTAGCAACACTGCCAGTATTAGCTCCACCAAGACCAGACACACCATTCTTACTGTATATATTGGATACTAATTTCACATTGGGCACCATGTTAACCCAAAAGAATGCATAAGACAAAGAGCAAGCCATATATTACATTAGCCACACCTTGGTGAGTTATGAGCTAGAATATGCGTATGTAGAAAAGCTATGTTTAGCAATGGTCTTCGCAACTCGAAAGTTGTGACACTACATGTTGAGTCATACAACCTATGTCATATCAAAACAAAATCCTTTGCAGCACATGATAAGCAAGACATATCATAATACATGTACCATGAAGTGGATCATGCTATTGATAGAATTTTACCTAGAGTTCATATGCCAAAAGTCCATCAAGGGACAAGTCATAACAGATCAATTAGCAGATGCGCCTCTTCAGGATAACAAGCCTATCACAATAGAATTGCTTGATAATGCGGTCTTTGCATTATCAAATCCTTCAGAACTTGAAGAACCCAAGAAAGAAAGAGACATGTCATTATTCTTCAACAATTCAAAGTGTGAACAAGTGTGTGGAGCAGGGATTGTCTTTATCACATTGCAGGGTGCTTCATTTCCCTTATCATTCAAACTAGACTTCCCTTGCACAAACAACAATACAGAGTATGAAGCCCTGATCTTGGGATTCCAAACAACAGTTCCAATTTGCATTAAAATATTGAATATCTTTGATGACTCCTTTCTCATAGTAAACCAAGTCAAAGGACTATTTCAATGCAGGTGGTCACTCCTGAAGGCTTACAAGGAACTTGTTGACACCTACCTAGCCCGACTGGAATGGTATGACATCGAGGCGATCCCTCGTATGTCAAATAGATTTATAGACACCATGGTTTCTTTGGGATCCTTAATCCCTCAGAACCCATTTGTTGATTTTGCAACCGTTCATGTGAAGGTGCTTTTGCACTCAGCAATACGTCGTGAGGCTTTTGACAATCAAGAATCAGTTAACATGATCAACATCGAACCAAATTAGGATTGGTCCTTCGTAGCAAGAAGTTTCTTGCAAATAGCACCTTGGGGGTATTTGATCTCCCAAGGGCCTATAGAGTGTGGTGCAACCATACATCATAGAGTTGTTCCTCAATCCGTGTATGCCAGCCCGAGAAAATAGGAAGAGCAAGTCATGTTTTCCATAGAAGTCATGGCTTATCAGGATTGGTTTTCCCAACTGAGGAACTTCCTAAAACTTGGAAGAATGCCTCAAGGTATATCACATACTGAAAGGCGAACATTCAAACAAAAATCAACAAGATACATCTTGCTAGGAGAAATCCTCTACAGATGAGGATATGATGGAGTGTTACTTCATTGTCTTGAGCCCCAGGAAGCATCTTGGGAAATTTTGCAAGCTCATGATGGTACGTATGGCGATCAATTCAGTGGCATGGCCATCGTTAAGCGCATCTTGAGAATGGGTTACTATTGTCCTGCAATGGAAAAATACTGCTACGAGTATGTCAATAAGTGCACTAAGTGCCAGCATCATGCAAACCTAACGCACTTACCATCGCAAGCCTTGCAACCCATCCAGGAAGCATAGCCATTATTGCAATGGGGACTAGATTTGATTGGGAAGATCTCACCCCCGTCCTCAGGCTGACATACATTCATCATAACGACCACAGAGTATTTCACTAAATGGGTTGAAGCGATCCCCTTAACATCAACAACTGGACCGAGGATTACGGAGTTTATACTCCACAATATCATAAGTCATTTTGAGGTCCCTTCGAAGATAATATCGGATAATGGGCCATCTTTCAAGAACAAAAATGTGCATGCTTTGATGAACAAGTACCATATTCAGCATAGTTTTTCAAGGCCTTATTACCCACAAGCAAATGGGTAAGCAGAAGCCTCAAACAAAACAATAGTCTCCATCTTGAGGAAGATAGTGCAAGATAATCACAAGGACTGACACATTCAGTTGCCCCTTGCATTATGGGTATACAGGACTAGTATACGAATGCCCATAGGGGTAACACCGTTTTCACTAGTTTATGGCACTGAAGCCATTATGCCACTAGAGTTAGAAATTTCAACTCTACGCATAGCATTAAAAGAATGATGTCGCGCGACAAGGTCGTCTTGATCAGTTAATGCTTCTTGATTAATGAAGAGTCAATGCTTTAGAGCATCTTCGTATTTACCAAGATCGCCTTGCACGAGCTTACAATAGTAAAGTCCACTTAAGGGAATTCAAGGTTGGAGATTTAGTGCTTAGAGAAAATTAGCAGAATTCGAATCTGCCATCGCACCTGGGAGACACGTTTGTGGAAAATTGGATAGGCCCATACATGATTTCACAAAGAATGGGGCCTAGGGTATATCGCATTATATCATTAGATGGTGTTGAAGAGCCTGAACTTCTCAATATCATTCACCTAAAGGCATTTCACACATAAAATAAAACAAAGTCAAATATGTCATAAAGTCGAAAACATTCAAATATGTCATAAAAATTTCAAAAACAAATCAAATATGTCATAAAATTAAAAAAAAACAAATATGTCATAAAATTCAAAAACATTCAAATATGTCATAAAGTCAAAAACGTTAAAATATGTCATAAAAGTCAAAAACATTCAAATATGTCATAAAATTCAAAAATAAATCAAATATGTCATAAAATTAAAAAAAATTCAAATATGCATAAAAAATCAAATCACAAAAATGCTCCAAGAGTACCCAATCCGCTTGGTCAAAAAAAAACAAAAGCCCCAAAGGCATCTTAAAACCCTTTGGTCAAATCAAAAGAATCACAAAAATGCTCCAAGGGTACCCAATCGGCTTGGTCAAAAATAAAAAAAAAACTCCAAAGGCATCTTAAAGCCCTTTGGTCAAATCAAAAGAATCACAAAAATGCTCCAAGGGTATCCAATCCGCTTGGTCAAAATCAAACAAAAGCTCCAAAGGTATCTTAAAGCCCTTTGGTCAAAAATCAAATCACAAAAATGCTCCAAGGGTATCCAATCTGCTTGGTCAAAATCAAACAAAAGCTCCAAAGGCATCTTAAAGCCCTTTGGTCAAAAATCAAATCACAAAAATGCTCCAAGGGTACCCAATCCGCTTGGTCAAAATCAAACAAAAGCTCCAAAGGCATCTTAAAGCCCTTTGGTCAAATTAAGCAAAAATACAAAAACAACATAAAAATCAAAAATACAAAAAAAAAATTGCATCTCATAGCTTGCGTCCACATAATTGCGTTACATTCACATATCTCATGAGATTCGTAAAGTGATACCACAGTTTGTCTCAAAAAAATCATTCAAATCCATTCATCCATCAACACAAGTGTAATTGTATTTTTCAACACAACCATAAAAAGTTGCTATACAAAAAATACTAAGGTTTTTCGGTTATTCAACCACACCTAGTAGTCTTATCAAATTTTGTGAAAAACCATCTTGGCTAGAAGAAAATAAGGTCTAGTGGTGACAAAGCCTAACATATCTCAGAATCCCATCACTAATTTAAACACTAAATTCTAGTTGATACATGGGAAGATGAAAGCTACAAAGTGGTCTAGGTTACCAAAAGCAAAAAGGAACATCCTTGCTTATCCCCTTGTGCAACCAGTTTAAAGGTGTTGAGAATTGGCAAAAGGACAAGTGCAACCCTACCCAAAAATGAGTGATTATCATCACTACATACATCCCTTGCTTTCACAAAAATAAGCAAAATCTTGGAACAAAGCCAAATTCAAATCTCAAAATCAAAAGTTCAAGTTTTCCAAAAGTCAAAGTCAAACGCCCAAAGTCATAGTTCAAAATATCAAAAAAATCAGTCAAAAATAAACAATGATTATCATCACTATAAGAATCCCTTGCTCAAGAGAAATATCAAAAAGAAAGAAAATCAGTCAAAATAAACTATGATTTTCATTACTAAGTATGAGCAAGTATCCCAAAAGAAATGAAGAAAAAATGGAATAAAACTTGAATCCCTGGAATTCTCAGCACTGCACAAAACTGGAAGGAGAAATCCTTATGCATGACTATAAGTCTATCACAAAAGCTCTTGGCATTTGTTATAGACCAATGTTTGAATGTGGATGAGCTAGTTTAGGTAACTTGAAACCACCTAGTAGTATAGTCCAACTAAGTCCAACATAAGGATAAGATTAACACTTGAGAATCCCTTATCTTAGCAATGGGCTGAAAGAATCCCGCCTGACATCGGAGGAAATGCATGGGTTATATCTGAAAATTATTCACTTGCACACATAGAAAAAATGAGTATCTAGGTCCATGATGAAAGCCTAATTTTCAAAAAGCCTAGAAGGATCAGTAACAATAATTGATAGGCAAACTAGAATGTTTGAATCTCCGAAAAACCACAAAAATCTTACATAGCAACAAATCATATCATAATTCCACCATAAATTTCTTTATAAGATTCTATAAATTATGGGGTATCAACATCATAGGACAGATACCACATATATATTAGAAATAGTATATAGACAACCACTAACTACTTTATATATTTTAGTTTACAGAAACTTATCAAGAAAATACATCTCACACCATTACATTTCATATATGAATACTTAGTCAATTCTTATGATAAGAGTGATTATTTAAATTCATGATTATTATTTTTACTTTATGTGGTATCACCCATTAAGATTGTCAAATGTCATATGCATCCACTATGTTTTAAGTAATTAAAACATACAAGTTCATTTACATTAAAATACAGACTGCATTCACCATATCATATCAAGAGTTAGATGCATACAAATAAAGCAAAATTAAACATGCATTTAATAAAAATATCGCATCCACAAACACAAGTCATTAATCATCCATAAAGCACATCATAAAACATATAGACAATATCCATTTGCATACAATCATAAATTCATCATTTATCAAAATACATCACACCATATCATCAAATCATATAAGCATCTACACATCCATCTAAGCATATTCAATATCATCTATCATCTATCATCTAACATATACATCAAGTCATCATAATACCATCATTGCATCATATCATAAAATAAAATAACAACAAAAACATGAGCAATAAACAATACACATAATGAGTCATAAAAGCAAAGATATCATAAAAGTATGTGTGTCAAGTCCATGGATGTACAAAAATGCCCATGGGCTATAGTCATATAGGTCAGTCAACCTAAAAAATGAATCAAGGACCAAATAAAGCATCAATAAAATATCGGGCCTGAGCCCCCTACATCACCTCCTCTAGTGCCACCTCCCCCTGTGGTGGTGTCGCGAGTCGAATGATGTGAACCTGTCGGTCTCTCTGTCCAAGTTTGGGTCCTCTATCTAGGACGGGTGGAAGCCTACCTCGAGGTGGAGCACCCACTAACCTGTGAACCACTCACATTGGGTGGCTCCTTAGGGACAATCCCATGCCTCTTGAGCTGCATCTGAAGAATAGTAATGTGATCCACATGTCCCTGGATCCGCTCCTCATACTCATCCAACAAATACTAAAGCCATCCCACATCTGCTCCTAAACCTGCCACTAGAACCTCCTGTGGTGTAGGAGGAACAACAAACTGCATCCTAGCATCGCCACCCCCAATAGTAGCCTGTAGAGCCTATATTTGTGCTGTAAGCTGCTCAATGGTAGCATCTTGCTACTGTACCTGGATCTTAGTTGCCTGAAGCTCAACCTTGACATCATGTAGCTACACCCTGAGACGATAATATCTCTCCTCAGGCTCCATATCCCCCTCCACCTCCTCAAGTGCCTCTTGCTCCTCCACTGCTGCCTGCTCTACTGGCTAGCCCCATACCTCGATCCTGACTCAGACTCTGCATCCTGTTGGATCTGCATCATCACCCCTGCCATCATTCTCATGCCCTACGCTGTCGATACCATGCCACATCTTATAACCCCACCATTGAGTGTATGCCTTTGTAACTACCCCAACCACTCTAAGGTCAACAACTGGGGCATCCTCCTCATATGAAAGCTCTATAATCTTTCATGGAGGTAGGTCCCTCTTTGCTGTGAGGGATCTGTATAAGAATGGCACCAGTGGCACATCTTGCTACAACCCGTACTGACAAAGAACCCGAGACTAGAATAAGTACTCCCAGATGGTGACCTTATGGCCAATGAGCCATCGCTCACACTGTGTCCTGGTAGTAAAGCTAGTTGGATCATCCCAAGCAGGACACTCATGGTAAGGGTTCCATACGACATCTCCGACCAAAAGTCTAGTAAAAGCATCAGTATAATGGGACAACTCCCCTACGAAAGTGTGGCTCTTGCACTCCTTATGCTCTTGAGCCCATCTAGTAGCATAGCACTATGTTTGAGCATCGATTACTGTAATATCTACTGGGAGCCCCTTAGGGTGATCTACCCTAATATTCTCCCATCCCCAAACATGTAGAAGCAAGTTGTAGGTAATGCTGACACGTCCTCATCGACAGATGTGGTACAAATCATCATAGCACTGAGAAAATAGCGACCTACCCCATGCATAGATGATAGGCTCCTTGCTATCCAATAGATCCTGCACCATCCCGAAAATGTTTCATGGGAACCTCAAACCTGAGCAGTCTGAGATAAGAACATTGTTGATAACCATCAGCAATACGACATGCCTTGTCGTAAAGACATCCTCCCTGTACCAATGGATGATAGACACTCCTTCAAACTTGTTGTCCTTGAGAGCATCCTCAGAATGCCTCCCGAACACCCAAGTGAAAACAACCACCTGATCATTAGTGGTCGAAGAAACAATGGCCACCCCATAAAAAGGGATTCAAAAAATCCTGTACACATCCTCCAGCGTAATGGTCATCTCTCTGGTCGAAAGGTGGAAGGTATTAGTCTGAGGGTCCCAGTGATGGGCCAGAGCTATAAGGTAAGCCTGGTCCGACATAATGTGGGGTAATATGGTAACATACTATAGCCCGCAAGCTTTGAGCCATGCCCAGTTCGTGTCATCCAAGCGAGGAAGAAGGTCAAGTAAGAGCTTCGAGTCCCAAGCCCGAGCAGTAAGAATCTAATAACAAAAGAGAGATGGAACATAACTACAGTGCATCTAAGGCATAAAAACATGAAAAATCTAACACTCTCCTAAAAAAAAAGAGGGGGGAAATAAATGCACATAAACATGTAACTATCTCAAAGAGTAGTTCAAAAATCAAAAAAATCAAAATGGATCTTAGAAAAATCATAAAAAGTCACATAAAAGCACAATCTCAGGCAGGGCTCGTATTTAGTCACCTACTCTACCAACTCGATGATTGCAGCGATTCACACTCCATGCATTTTGACGAGATGAGTAGGCTACCATAAGGCCACTTGGGGCAAAAGCATTTCATTTTGGAATTATGATGTGCCACCCTTCAAGCCTGAAGAAGACCAAGATGGTCGAACTGCTCCACAGGTATGAAAGGACCATCCTAATTCCCCTATGATACCAAAAACATTGAGATAAAGTGATGCAGTATGAACATAAATAGAATCACTCATCCTAACTCCCTAAGAAAGCTATTGATAGTTGGACTGCTCCTCGGGATAAGGATGGATGATTATCATAAAAAATTGGAATCACACTTGGAAGTGGGATTGCCCATTAAAAGCAACAAATGCTAGAAAGAACCAAATTAATCATATTGGTCAAGCGACTTGTGACTTCATTCATTATCATTTCTTCACCAATCCATTGTGTGAGGAGGTAGTTCAAAACTTCAACATAATCATAATCAAAATCAATAAAATATCACTCGATCATAACAAAATCGTGTTCGTCCTACAAATCATTGCATACAACAATCACAAATTTCCCTTGTCTGTTGGGAACATAATCAAACATGACATATTTCAATTGTAGCTCTCCTACCGATCGAAATGTTTTTGTAGCAGCTGAAGCTACTCAATTGAGTTTGAGGAATGAGTGCAATTTAACATGCCCATACCACTGAGCCAAGTCCTTCGAATGTTGAGGCAATGATTCAAGGGATGCGCACCATCTTGCATGATTGGGCCATCTAGCGTTGATCAGATCATTGATCATCATACACCCTAAAAATAGATCAGTCTATGTTTTTGCTCAGCGTTGTGTTTTCCACACAGCGCCTTGCAAAAAGGGGCATCTGTAGACACCTAAAACATGTCATTCTTAGGGGATATACTCACATAGACACATTTATAAGATCATATGACATAATCTTGGACATTCCAAGCATCAACAGTGGTTCTCACCACTCATTTGGGGCCTTTTCAAGCCATCCAAGCCTAGCCGCTCAAGTCAAAAGCGGCCAGATCCTAGCCACTCCAGCCTAGAGTGGCCAGACCTTAGCCGCTGCAGACGACAGTGGCCAGATATTAGCTACCATAGATGACAACGACTAAACCCTAAAAGAAGTTTTATTGTCAAACAAGTCCAATCATGGGTGGAAGTGGCAGTCTGCATGCAATAAAGGTGAACGAGAGTAACTTTGCATTCCTTCTCACAAACAGTTCGCATAGGAGACTTGAGTTTGCATTTAGACTTTAGTTAACTGGCCTCCAAACATAGACAAAGGACAAAAAATTCCCCATGATAACAACCAGTTTGCATAGGAGACTTGAGTTTGCATTTAGACTTTAGTTAACTGTCCTCCAAACATAGACAAAGGATAGAAGCTTCCCCATGGTAACAACCAGTTTGCATAGGAGACTTGAGTCTGCATTTAGACTTTAGTTAAGACTCTCATGCTAACTTGCACTACGCATAAGGAATTCATTCCTAGGGCTTGGACATAGACCTAGGGTTTCATACTATAAAAGGTGCAAGCCTAAGAGCACCAAAGGATCATGAATTATCGATATGTGAAAGGGGAGATCTTTTTATCAAACAACAATATTTTATCCATCGATCTTGGTCATTGAGGAGAGCTTTTCGAGACTCAGAGAGTTCCCTTGAGGATCACGTGTACGGCAAAGCCCTGACAGATTGAAGAGCATAACACATATTATTTCAACATCAGATACAGGATTTGACCCATAGCTTTGGGATAAAGAGAGCATGGTTTACCTTAGCAGTCATTGTCTTCGACAGTGGCCCGCAGGCTTATATTAGGTTTGAGACATAGCTGCTTTTATTCTGTTTCTTCATGTTTTCATATCATTAGCGTAGATTTACATGATTTTATAGCATAGCTTCATCACATTTCCGTAAAGTTCTTTTATTACTAATAGCCTCATCCAGGGAGGCAATATCGAACATCTAAGTGTGTATTGTTGTTTCTATGATCACATGACTACAGGTTCATCAGATAGATTAGCAGCATACACGAGCAAAGAGATCCCTCTAAGAAATAGACCTAGAGAAGGAGGCTTTTGTAAGCCCTCATACATTTCTGTGTGTAGAATCGGGAAGCCCTTTTATAAGCGCACCACCCTTTTGCAAAAGGGAGACATTCTGCCCACTTGTAGCCACATTGTATCAAAATGGGTATCCCTAAGAGGGACCGACATGTAACCAAGTTTCAATATCAATAAAAGGATCTATCTTTGTTATTTCTGTGTTACATGCTTTTCATGGTATTTTCATTTCGTTTTGGGTGCAATACTACAAGTAGAGTAGAGCGGTGCGTGCATCCCGAGGTCGCTATAGTACCATTTATTGCTTATGTTTATTTTGTTTTATTTGTGCGATGCTATGATGGAATTATGATGTGGTGATATATATGTGTTAGATGATAGATGATATTTATGATGATATGGATTTGAGATGGATGCTTATGTATGTGTTTATGTAGATGCTTTCATGATTTGATTATTGTGACATGATGTGGTGTATCTTGAGTTGATTTGATGATGGATTTATGATTCTTTGTATGGATGAATGCAATGATGTGATCTTTGATGCAAATGAATGATTTATGAACTATGTGTTTATGGATGAAGTGTTTTTGTTAGATACATGTTTGATTTTGATTTAATCGTATGCATCTAACTAATGCTATGTTATGGTGAATGCAGTATGTAAACTAATGTAAATTAACTTGTATGTTTTAATTGCTTAAAACATAATGGATGCATATGCAATGAGTGATAATTTAACAGGTGATACCACAAAAAGTATAACAACCATGAATATTTAATAATCATTCTACTCATACGAATTAATTATTTAAATCCTCCATATGTGCAATGTAATGGTGTGGAATGTATGTATTTTTTGGATAAGCTTCTATAATTTAAGAGATGTAAAATAGTTAGTGGTCGTCTAGATATCATTTCTGACATATATCCGATATCTATTTTAATATTATTTTATTAATACCCCCTAATTTATAAAAGCTTATAGAGAAAGTTGATGATGTGATTTGTTGCTATGTTGAAAATTTATTTGTGGGTTTTTCTTGAGACTTCAAACACTCTAGTTACCCTATCAACAACTATGTACTTGCCATACAAAACTTTTGAAAAGCAAGTCTTTCACTCTGTCCTTGGATATTCATTGTCTTTGTGTGTGCAAATGAATATATTTTGAGATTTAAACAAAGCATTTCCTTCGATGTCAAGCAGGATTCTTTCAGCCCAATGCTAAGATCATGGATTCTCAAGTATTTTCTCTCATCCTTATGTTGGACTTAGTTGTACTATACCACTAGGTAGTATTGGGTTACCTAAGCTAGCTCATCCACATTCAAACATTGGTCTATACAAATTCCAGAAGCTTTTGTGATAGACATATCGTCATGCGTAAGGATTTCTCCTTCCAGTTTTGTGCAATGCTGAGAATTCCAGGGATTCAAGTTTTATTCCCTTTTTTTCTTCATTCTTTTTGGGATACTTGCTTATACCTAGTGATGGAAATCACTGTTTATTTTGATTGATTTTTTTCTTTTGAGCAAGGGATCTTTGTAGTGATGATAATCACTATTTTCTTTGTTTTTGAACTATGACTTTGAAATCTAGGATTTTGACTTATGAATTTTGAGACTGTAATTTTGAATTTGTATTTTGTTTCAAGATTTTTGCTTGTTATAGTGAAAGCAAAGGATTTATGTAGTGATGATAATCACTCATTTCTGGGTAGGGTGGAACTTGTCCTTTTGCCAATTCTTAGCACCTTTAAACCGGTTGCACAGGGGGATAAGCAAGGAAGATCCTTTTCGCTTAAGGTAACCTAGACCACTTTGTTATTTTCATCTTTCCCTTGTACCAACTAGAATTTTAGTGTTTCAATTAGTGATGTGATCTTGAATATCCATGGTATTATTACAACTAGACTTTGCTCTCTACTAATCAAGGTGGCTTTATTCAAAAGTTGATAGGACCACTAGACATGGTTGAAATAATAGGAAATATTTGTTTATTTTGTATAGAAACATTATTTGGTTGTGTTGAAAAACACATTTACACACATGGATGCATGGATGAGGATGAACTTGTGTATTGTGATTGAGATATAAACTGTGAAATAATTTGTAAAAAAAATATGATCATAACATATGCGAATGCAATGGATATGTATGGGTATGCAATTATGTGGATGTGGATGCAAGATGCAAATGTTTTTGTATTTTTTTTTGTATTGTTTTTGTGCTTTTGATTTGACCAAAGGACTTTAATATGCCTTTGGGCATTTTTGTTTGATTTTGACCAAGCAGCTTGGGTACCCTTGGAGCATTTTATGATTTTGATCTTGAATTATTTAAGGTGCCTTTGGAGCTTTTTGTTTGATTTTGACCAAGTGGATTGGGTACCCTTGGAGCATTTTTGTGATTTGATCTTGACTTGACCAAAGGGCTTAAAGGTGCCTTTGGAGATTTTTGTTTGATTTTGACCATGCGGATTGGGTACCCTTGGAGAATTTTTGTAATTTGATTTTGAATTGACCAAAGGGCTTTAAGATTCCTTTGGAGCTTTTTGTTTGATTTTGACCAAGCAGATTGGGTACCCTTGGAGCATTTTTGTGATTTGATCTTGACTTGACCAAAGGGCTTTAAGGTGCCTTTGGAGCTTTTTGTTTGATTTTGACCAAGCGGATTGGGTACCCTTGGAGCATTTTTGTGATTTGATCTTTATGACATATTTGAATGTTTTTTATTTTTATGACATATTTGAATGTTTTTTATTTTTATGACATATTTGAATGTTTTTTATTTTTATGACATATTTGAATGTTTTTTATTTTTATGACATATTTGAATGTTTTTTATTTTTATGACATATTTGAATGTTTTTTATTTTTATGTATGAATGCCTTCAAATGAATGATATTTGAATGTTTTTTATTTTTATGACATATTTGAATATTTTTTATTTTTATGACATATTTGAATGTTTTTTATTTTTATGACATATTTGAATGTTTTTTATTTTTATGTATGAAATGCCTTCAAATGAATGATATTGAGAGGTTCAAGCTCTTCAACACCATACAAATATGTGAGGCGGTATGCTCCAGGATAAACCTTCTTCGAAACTATGTAGGGTCCTATCCAATTTTTCGCAAATTTGTCTTGCAAATGCGACGACAAATTTGAGTTTTGCTGATTTTCTTTGAGCACAAGATCCCCAACTTTGAATTCTCTCAAATAGACTTTACTATTGTATGCTCGTGCAAGGCGATTATGATAAACACATAGATTCTCCAAGGCGTTAACCCGTCGTTCATCAAGAAGCATTAACTAATCTAGGCGGCCTTGTCGTGCGGTATCATCATTGATGAAGTCCTTTAATGCTATGTGTAAGGTTGGGATTTCTAGTTGTAGGGGTAAGATGGCCTCAGTGCCATATACAAGTGAAAATGGTGTTGCCCTAGTGGGCGTCCGCACACTAGTCCTATATACTCATAATGCTAGAGGTAACTACAAATGCCAGTCCCTATGATTATCTCTCACTATTTTCCTCAAGATGGAGACGATTGTTTTATTTGAGGCTTCTGCTTGCCCATTTGCTTGCGGATAATAGGGTGTTGAAAAACTATGTTGGATGTGATATTTGTTCATTAAAGCATGCACATTTTTGTTCTTGAAGGATGGTCCATTATCCAATATAATCTTTGAAGGGACCCCAAAATGACTTATGATATTGTGGAGTATAAAATCCTCAATCCTTGGTCCATTTTTCGATGCTAAGGGGATCGCTTCGATCCATTTGGTGAAATACTCAATGGTCGTTTGATGAATGTGTGCCATCCTGAAGACAGGGGAGATATCTTCCCAATCAAGTCTAATCCCCACTACGAAAAGGGCCATGATGTCTGGATGGGTTTCAAGGCTTGTGATGGAAAGTGAGTGAGGTTTGCATGATGCTAAAACTTGATGCACTTATTGATATACTCACAACATTATTTTTCCATAGTGGGCCAATAGTAACCCATCCTCAAAATACACTTAACGATGGCCATGCCACTAAAGTGACCGCCACACGTACCATCATGAGCTTGCAAAATTGCCCAAGATGCTTCCTGGGGCTCAAGACAATGAAGGAGCATTCCATTGTAACCTTGTCTATAAAGGATCTCTCCTATAAAAATGTATCTAGTCGTCTTTTGTTTAAACGTTCACTTTTCAGCATGTGATAGGCCTTGCGGTACTATTCCAAGCTTCAGGAAGTCCCGTAATTGGGAAAGCCAATCCTGATAAGCCATTGCTTCTATGGATAAAACGACATGCTCTTCTTGTGATCCAACATTTGTGAACACTGATTAGGAAACAACCCTGTGATGAATGGTTGTTCCACATTCTGTGGGACCTTGAGAGATCAAATATTCCCAAGGGGCCGTTTGCAAGAAGGCTCTAACTTTGAATGACCAATCCTGATTTGGGCTCAGTTTGGATCATGTTGACTGACTCTAGGTTGTCAATAACCTCGTGCTGTATCACAGAAAATGCGAGCACTTTCACATGAATGGTTGTGAAATCAGTAGACGGATTCTGAGGGATTAAGGATCCCAAATATGCCATGGTTTCTACAAATATATTTAATGTACGAGGGATTACCTCGATGTCATACCATTTCAGCTGGGTTAGGTAAGTGTCAACAAGCTCCTTGTAAGCTTTTAGGAGTGGGCACCTACATTGGAACAATCCTTTGACTTGGTTTACTATGAGCAAGGAGTCACTAAAGATATTCAATATTTTAATGCCCATTGCAACTATTGTTTGGAGTCCCAAGATCAAGGATTCATACTCTGTGTTATTGTTTGTGCATGGAAAATATAGCTTGAATGATAAGGGCAATATAGTGCCCTACGGTGTGATAAAGGCTATCCCTGCTCTGCCCCCTTGCTTGCACTTCGAACCATCGAAGAATAATGCCATGTCTCTTTGCTTCTCAGGTTATTTGAGTTCTGATAGATCTGATAATGCAAAGACTACATGATCAGGCAATTCTATAGTGAGAGGCTTGCTATCCTAAAGAGGTGCCTCTACTAATTGGTCCACTATGACTTGTACCTTGATGGAATTTTGGATTATGAATTCTAGATCAAATTCTATCAATAGCATGATCCACTTTGCAGTACATGTATTGTGATATATCTTGTTCATCATATATTGCAAAGGATTTTGTTTTGATATAATGTAAGTCGTATGGCTCAACATGTAGTGTTGCAACTTTTTGGTTACAAAGACCACTGCTAAGCATAAATTTTCTACATACGCATATCCTATCTCATAGCTTACCAAGGTGAGACTTATGTAATATATAGCTTGCTCTTTATCTTGCGTGTTCTTTTGGGCTAACATGGTGCCCAAAGCAAAATCAATAGCCGATATGTATAGAAAAAATGGCACGTCTGGCCTTAGTGGAGGCAACATTGGCGGTTTCGCCAGGTATGTTTTGATCTTTGCAAAGTCTTGTTGGCACTCTTCATCCCAATGAAATGGGACATCCTTGCATAGCAACTGGTTCATGGGTCGACACTTGTTTGATAACTGCACGATGCACCATTTGATGGATGTTATCTTGCCTTGTAGGCTTCTTAATTCCCTAATGTTGGTAGGGGCTACCATCTCCGTTATAGCTTCTACTTTTACAGGATCGACCTCAATGGGTCTCATGGAAATAATGAAACCTAAGAGGTTACTAGAAGTCACACCAAACACACACTTCTTAGGATTCAATCTGACATTGTTCTCTATGAGGAGATTGAAGACTTTCGTAAGGATCTCAGCGTGCTCTTGCCGTATCAAATATTTGGCCAACAAGTCATCCATGTAGTCTTCCAAGATCGTATGCATGTAATCATGAAATATGTATGTCATGGCCCACTGGTATGTGGCACCAAAATTCTTTAGGACGAATGACATCACTTTGTAATAGAAAGTTTCCCATGGGGTAATGAAAGTAGAATTATGTTGGTCTTCGGGTTTTATTCGGATTTGATTGTATCCAAAAAACCCATCCATTAGGGATAGCTTCTCATGACCTACAGTGGCATCTACAAGAGCGTCTATGTTTGGCAATGAGAATGAATCCTTCAGAATTTCCCTATTTAAGTCCCTGAAATCTATGCAAATTCGGACTCTTCCATCTGGTTTTCCTACAGGTACCATGTTCGAGACCCATTCAGGATAGTTGATGGGAACTATGAATATTTCTTCCAATAGCTTTTGTAACTCATTCTTCACCATCAAAGCGATGGTTGGATGCATATTCCTCAATTTTTGCTTGACTGGCTTCTTTAGGGGATCCAATGAAAGATTGTGAACAACTAACTTTGGATCAATACCTGGCATGTCTTTGTAAGTCCAAGCAAATGGATTTGACCTCTACTTAAGGAGAGGGATTATTATGGCTTGTTCCTCTGGAGACAAACTTTCTCTAAACTTGAATTTCTTTGGTTGAGTAGGATCATCATTGATATCCACCTTGAAAGACACTTATATAGACATATGCGACCTGTCCTCCAATTTGTGAGGCATAGGTATCAAGTGAATGTCATCGATGGGATTTACAGGTCCTACTGACTTAGGATCTAGATCAACATAGAACACATCATATGCACATCCTGATGCAAAATGGAACGATTGTAACGTCTCTTCATTAGAGAAGATATCTCCAGGCTCTATGGGTGAATCAGCACGATTCCAATTAATGGCCTACATATTGAGATACAAAGGTTTAGCGGGATCTACTGGGTTATGAAGTGGAGTGGTCAAATCAATGGAGATCATGTTGATGGATGGAATGAAATCTCCAGGACCACGTGGTTGAAATCTTGTCTCAGAGGTTTCCTTCCTATACTCATGATGAGGCTCTAGAGGAAAATGAATCTCTGGATCCATCCCATGAGTTGGTCGTATAATAGGATCATTGGGTTCTAAGAGTTCCCTAAATGTAGGTGAAGGGGGACTAGCCATGCGATGAATGACATTCAAGTCGATAGGTCTCCCTAAAAACTGCAAGCCAGGGTCTATGGCACAAAGTGCCACTTCTATTTCCACCAATATGTCAACTTGCTGCAAGTGGCGAGGTCCGAGATAAGCCATATCAGTTTCATCATCAAAATCATCATCACTTATCCAAAAACCATTGGCATTGTTATGTGGCCCTAAAACAAGGGACACATCTCTTGGTCCTAATTAAGCCATCTCTATCTCATCCTCATATTCTTCGTCACTTATGAAGATGCCATTTGCATTAGTATGTTGCCCCAAGTCATGGGGCCATTGCCTTGTTTCTAGGTAGGCTCTCTCTATTGAGTCCTTTGACTCATAGCCACTTTCGTCCAATATGAATCCACTCTCATTGTGGATGGACCAGGTAAACCTGTGTAAATAGCGAGGCCCATAATAGGCCAAGCCTGCTTGTGCTTCATCATCACTCGCCACATATCCATTTTCTTCTTGCTCATCATCCCATGAGTTGTAGCCTATTGGGGTGGCATCAATTGTGGAGCTTGGATGATAAGTCTCAGGATGCGGTATGCTTACCATAGCCACTTGTTTTTTGCTCAGATGTCTTGCACTTGGTGGGTGATAAGGAATAAAATTGATGTCTTCTCCTAACCCCAAGGTTAATTTATCTAATGCCACTGCTAGAGAGTCATCTCGACCTCTGATGTGATAGTCTAATCCAAATATGTCAGATGGGAGCTGGTATTGCAGCTCGAATGACCGCATTCGTCCCTGCTCATATCTACCAAGACTGTAACCATGCCAATGGCAATGCTAAAAATAGGTTAGAGAAAACTCAGGATTAGAGAGGTAGCGAACATTGACTATGAATAGCTCATCATTATATTCTTCTATATCCATAGATTTATGGGCGCAATCCAATCCAGCATAGATGAAATTTGTCTGGTTGGGAGGGATTCCAAGCAGAACCACCGTTCCCACTAGCGATCTTAGATCCATTGGATGTCCCATGTCTTGCACAGACTCTATGATGGGCATAAATGTTATCTTCTGCACAAGAATAATCTTCTATTCCCATACTTGCCAAGTGTATTATCGCATGTGACGTGGATGATCCTATAGACGACACTGGCGAAGCAGGTTCTAGTATATCCTAAGCTTGATCTTGGAGATCTTCCTCCTCCATGGGAGTTGGAATCTTATTAATGTTTATGATTAGCGCTTCCTTGGGCTCTCTTTTCTCAACCATGGGCACCTTTAGCTTCTAATTGTCTTTTGGTTTAGACATTGATGGTCTATTAGAAGCATTAGTTACTTTGTGTGCAAGATGAGGTGTTGATGCAGATGGGTCCTTTCGTGACCCTATGTCTTTGTTATCCAATTGAGTAGTTGGAGATGATGGTTCTACAGACAAGTGGGCAAAAGGAATTACAAATTCTCCTGGACAATATACCTGATGGACATACTTGAATGGCTCTTTATCGGCCAACACCATGTAGACTTTGTTATCATGCACATACTTAACACATTGGTGTAAGATCGAAGGAACACATCTCATTTCCCTTATCCAAGGTCTCCCTCGGAGGATGTTGTATTGCATGGCTCCTTCCAAGATATGAAACATCACAAGGATGATCTTATGCCCCACCTTGATAGGTAGGACTATCGTTCCCACAGTATTGCATAAAGCATCATTGAAAGCCCTTAATGTATAGGCTCTTGGAAAAATATTGGACTTGGGGATCTTAAGATGTTCTATTGCTATTGTTGTGATGATGTTGATTGACGAACCTGTATCGATCAAGACCCGATTAAACAAAAAATCATTAACTAATTCCACGATGTGCAGCGAAGGGTCTGGTAAGGCAGTAGATACTGTCTTAATTTCATGATCATAGAATTGAATTACATGCTCCTGGTATTCTTGTACTTGTCCCACAAAATGGGTGAATGCATTTGGATCTTGTGGTTGGAGCTCAATTGATATTAAAATCTCCATCAAGGTCTCCCTGTGTTTGGGGACTGTTGTATGAGCTCATAGATTGATAGCTTATTCGGATTTGTTTGTAAATTTTTCTTGAGTCTACTCCGAATGGTTACCACAGGTTGGGTTGGCGGACCTGGAAGGTTGTCTTGTCTCTACCTCTGCCTAGGTGCAGTTGGGACATTAATGGGAGCTATAGGAGGTTGCGTTGACCATACCGTCTAATTTGGTAGGTGTTATCAAGACACTTTGATTGAATTATTGAAGCATGATGTGTATCCTTACAATAACATGCATGAAGCCTACCAAATTAGGTTTGATTGAAGTTTGTGTTGAAGAAATTTTGCATTTTGACCCAATAGAGTAGGGTTAATGATAGTCTTAGGCAAGGTCTGTGGACAAACATTGATTCCAATATGGATGGTGGATATTGATCAAGGTCGTGATAAAATGGATTAGGTGATGCCATCTAACTCAAGTGATGAGGTGATGTGTGATTGGGTGTGATTTGGGTGAATGAATTTGATTGACGGGTATGTAGAAAATGTAGATGGAGGAAAGATTCTAATTGATGAAAGGGGAAGATATCGAAGCAGAATGGAGCCACAATTAGGGGAGGATAGATCATGTCACTAAGATGGTTAACTCCCCATGATCTAGTAGATCTTGCATGCGATGTCTAAACTATCAAAAATCATCAATAGTGTGACCCTTTTGATGATGGTAGGTGCAATAGTGGTCTTCTTTGTACCATTTAGGCTTAGGTTTACTAGGGTCTATAGGATGGATGTTAGGTAAAGAAATTAGTTTTGCATCTTGCAACTTTTGAAAGATCGTCAACATTGGCTTCGATAGAGGCCTCCAATGGTATCCTCGTTGGGGTTCAATTTTCTTAAGCTATTTTTAGACCCATATGGGGTGTTTAAGGTTAAATATTTGAACCCATGGTTTTTCGCCCATGGTATTGTAAAAATTTGTTCTTGTGATGTTGTTATTGAATTGCACTTGCTTCAAGGTTTGAAGGGAGATGAAAGATGAACATTTATTGTATTGAAGATAGTTAAGTTTATACAATAAGGAGATATTACTATGTTGGGTTTTTTTCGTAAGGGTTTCTCAAGTGAAATATTGTGTTGTATGTATTTGTTATATTCTTCTTTTTTTCTTTGATTATGTATTTACTATTTTTCTAGATTTAGTTTATTGGGGCCTTTTTCTATTCATTAGTTAAATCCAATAGAAGTGATATTGAGAATGAAAACTCATTAGTGGAAGCTAAAAAAAGAATAATTCAGATTCTAGAAATACCGTTTGTAACCAAGCAGGTAAGTAAGAAATATGAGCCCCCAAGATTTAGTACTAGAGCATACCATTTGTTTTTTGATGGTGCATCAAAAAGATTCTAAGAATAATGGGAGCAGGAAGGATTATAATGAATGACTTAGAGAGAGTATTGATAGAATTTGCTGAAGGATTAGGAGCAAATTTGAACAATTTTATAGATTTGTCGACTTTGAATAGAGAATTGAAAATTGCCAGGTGGAAAGAGTGGTCAAAATTGATAGTATATAGAGATTCAAATTTGGCGGTTGAAACATTGAGAAGAAATGTGGAAATATCAAATATAATGCTAGATGTGATCTATAGGAGAGTCAAGAAATATATAGCCATTTTAAATCCACAAGTTTTGTACATGTGAGAAGAAACTTTAGCAAAGCTACTGATCAGCTTTCCAATTAAGGAGTTCAAATGAAGCATGGAAATACCAAAATAAGATGTTGGTGCTACATACAATTGAAGTTATTTTGTTGGTACTACATTCCAATGGAGCTACATGTCATTGGTTCTACACATCATTGATGCTACACATCACTAGTGCTCCATGTTAGGTTACTATGCATCATTAATATTACAATTTATTTATATCATTAGTGTTATGTGTGGATTAGAAGATTTGATTTTTGTAATAGTAATGCATATTATATATGTTACTTATTTTACCGAACATAGGATAATCTAGGTTAAAAGAGAACTTAACTTAGATAAATAGTGACTAAATCATAAATTTTGGTTTTACCTATGAAAAATAGGTAAAAAATTTATATCATAAGCTTCTCTATGTATATAATTTTTTTTCAAATAAAAATGCATCAAATAAATTATAAATAAAAAATAAAATTAACTTATTTCATCGAAATATCCATACATAAATGATATATTATAATATTGTCATATAATATGGCTATCCCTTATGGGTTACATCCATCCATTAGGGTCTATGAATCAATGTTGAGGCCCTTCTACTCCTCTCCCTATAGAGGTGACATCCTCACTAACCAATAGGGGTATGTAGGTGTTAGTCTAAGTCCTTGTCATTGTGTTGGTCATGGTAGTTGACAATAAATAGAGACTAATGCATGGTAGGTGGTACAATAATGTGTTGAACATTCCACCTCTATCGTCAACTCCTCCTGTAGCTGTGCCATATCCCCTGTAGACATTTTAGGTCAACAGTGTGTCTTTAATGTGTTACTACCATCTAATATAGGGGGCTATATCCGTTGATTCTCTTTACCACTAGTTCCTTGTGTGATGCAACGACGAAGAGGGGGTTGATTGAACAACAACCTCTCCTAGATGCTCAAATATCTTCTTCCTCCAACATGCATACAATTAACAACATAACATGCACAGTAAAGAAAATAATGAACACAAAACATTAATTTTTCTTATTTTTATGTTTGTTTAAACATTCACAAAACCACATTACAATGGTGGCCATAGTTGCCACACATCTGCAAGCACTCCGTAGAGTACCAATCTCCTTCTTCCAAGGTTTAAATAGCAAACCTCCTACAAGCACTGTGTAAAGTGCCAATTTTCTTCCTCTGAGGCTTCACATAATAAACCTTCTAAAAGCACTACACAAAGTGCCAATTCCTTCTTTGAGGTTTTACACAACAAACCTCTTGGAATATGGGAGGACATGTGGATTTATGGATTTAATGTGAGATTTGATGGGGGCTTTGACCTTGGGATTAAAAGAAATTTTTAATATCTAGGAAGGTGCAGGGGGAATGTAGGAGGGTTTGAGGGGATATGGGAATTTAATGGGAGAGATTTCTAGATGACTTGGTGGGGATTTAGGAAGGGGCTAGGACATTTTGAGGATTTGGTTAGAATTTAAGATATTATTTTAGGATTTTCCTTGGAATTTTGATTAGGGATGTAGGGGTGATTAGGACTTAAGTGGGGATTTAATTAGGGACTTTGGGGGTTAAATGGGATTATGAGAATTTTGAGGGAGATTTGGGGATTTGAGAGATGATTAGGATTTTCATTAGGGAAATTAATGAGGGATTGGGGTTTTAGAGGATGATTTGGGATTTGATTAGGGTTTAGGCTTTTTATGGAAATTAGAGAAGAATTTAGGAATTTTAGGGATTTTAGAAGAATTTGGGAAATTAATGAGACAATTAGAGAATTTGAAGGTTTTGGGAGGAAATTGGAAAATTTGCAAAACTAATCAAAATTTGGATCATTGGGGGATGCAAAATGATGTATTTTTGGTGTCTACATATGCCCCTTTTTGTATCGTATTGTGTGAACATAATGCGGTACAAAACCAAATGACACCGACTACTGAGTTACTGATGGATGATGACAAATGAACGATAATGGTTGGTGAGTGATAAGACTTGCGTTTGGTTTGAGAAAGGTGATATGAGATTGTCTCAAATCCAGGATAATGTAAGATGCCCCAATTGTGGAATGGATAAATGCTCTTGAATCTTTGCTTTCAATATATTGATGAGATCATTTTATGTGGTATGCTGACTAGCCATTGGTAGGTGTTCTCATGTCACTTCGATTGATTTGTCAAAGCGTGATGGGTGAGTAACCGTAATATAACATGCCACAAGCATACAAAACTGTATTTGATTAGAGTTTTGGTTGAAGGAGAGAAGTTCTACTATTTTCCTCAACATAAGGGGTTCAGTGATAGCCTTGGGAAAAGATTCTTGAACACATGCGACCCTAAAATTAGGTGTTTAGGTATTGAACTAATTTGGGACAAAATATTTTGTGGACTCCCTCAAGTGATGAGTTGATGGAAGAAGGAATGGATGACAATGATGAATCACTTGACAAAAAGGAGAATGGGCGAGAGAAGAATGGATGTGATGGTGGGAGAAAGAAGCTTGAGATGGTGCATTATGTTTTTGTTATGGATAACTACAAGTGTCCTTATGATAATCTATTCATCTTGCCAGATTTCATGGATAACCAGTCATTGCAACCACCGGGTGTACTAGAGTAGATCACTGGGTATGAGGTTTACTGCACCTTCTCTGGAATGTCGTAGGTTGCCTCATGGGAATCGCGTCCATCGTGCTCGTAGCCTGGATTTTGTCCATTTCTCCGTCTCCCCACAGCGAGGTAAGTTATCATTTCTTGATTTCTCGCTCACAATTGAGGTGACTTGTTAGGGTTTTGTGGTAATTTTGGGGAATTTGCGCAGTCGAAGAGGTTGAAGCTGCTGATGGCAGCTGTGGCGTGCCAGGGCGCTAGTATAGGGCCGCTTGTGGATTTGGTAACTAGCATCGATCTGATGTAGGTGGATATTTTTTATTTTTTATTTTATTCTTTAAGCCCTTTGATGGTCTTTTGTTTTCAGAATTCGGGGTAAATTTTGTTGGAGGCTGGAGCTTATTTATTGAATTTTGCAGTATTATGGGGGCTGCCTTCGTGGGAACTATCCTGGTGTTTGGATGCTTTTTGGAGGCGAGAATCCTGGCGCGGCACATGGAGTTTTTGTTTATCGGGCGATTGTTGGTCTCGGGTCTTTGTAATTTAGAGTGGCTCAACTTCACCTTGACTGTTTTTGATGACTAGACGTCGGTTTACATATTTTCGGTAATCTTTTAGTGCAAGAGTTGTTTAGGACTTTTGATGTTTTAAATGTGATTTAATTCTGGGATTTATGGAAGGGGTATGGAAGGTTGATCAGGCCAAATTGATTTGTATTTGGTCGGAAATTTAAAGGAATTATGGACATTGGTGTGTAGGAAAGACTTGATAGGAGGTAAGCATAAGAGAGTGGGATGGAGTTTGGAATAGATAATTGGGGGGTCTTTTCTTGGAAATAAAATACGAAATAGTTTGCTAAGCTGAGCTTGGTTTGATCTACCCGGTTTCTTTATGTATTGATCTACACACAAGGTTATACATTTAAGCCAGGGTTTTCTTGAGCCCCCTAGTTTGGGAATTTAAGCTAGAGAGCTTGGGCCTTAAAATTAGGATCGAATTCTCAGTAACACACCTATCTCTCAATTGATCTTTTGATTTTCTAACACCTATCTCTCAATTGATCTTTTGATTTTCTAGTGAGGCATCAGTAATTTACTGTCGTGTTAGTTTCTACTTTGAGGATAGGCATCTGTGTGAAGATCATATCAGTCATTCTCTTTATTTTTAAAGAGTCTGGAGTAATATTTTATATTTTCAAATCCTGTTAACCCATTTTGCTTATTCGACGAGGATGATATTAATGATAATAATATCTATTTCTCATCATTTTTTCTCTATGTTGGCCCAACATATGTATCTTAATCGATAAGAACATTATAATTCATTTTCATAAAAGAGCCATGTGAAGTGCGAATCATGATTTTTTTGGGTTCTTTTTTCCCCTTGTTTAAGCATGTGCAGGACTCGGTGTTCTTATTGCAAATGAGCAAATGTATTCTGGAAGTTAGCACGTTCTTTGCAGCTAAACATTTACTTGCTCTGTGATTTATATAGTGTTTGAAGCTTAGAAATAAAGCATGGCCTTGGTTTGTACATCAAATATCAGAGATCTCTAAATTAAATCAGATTAAAATAGTCCAAGAAGTTTTTGCCTTATCGAAATAAGGAGGAGCGATACTAGAATTGTAGATAAGGAGTTGGGGCTGCAAATGGTTTTGGGCGTTTGTTTTTAATAACCTCTTTGGGGATCTTGTCTTAAGTTGTGGTCTCTTTGTTGCAGGGCTGTTTTGTTCTTCTTGTCTGTCTTGGGTTCGTCGTCTCTGACACCCAGATGACCATTGAAATGGCAGACCGTGGCTATTATGGAACTTGGTGTCAAGCACTCATTGGTAGCTATAATGGTAGGTGTAAAATTACCATGTATCCTTGCAGTCATTTCTTTATTTCTTTTGTAACTTGTACCATAACAGCGCGAACAATGTGGTGGTAATTTGTATCAGGCAAGAAATTCGGTGGTGGTAATTTCTATCAGGCAAGAAATTCGGCGGCAAAAGTCTGAGAAAGAGAAAAAGAAGAGGAGAAATTGAACTAGCAGAAGTCATTTCTTTATTTCTTTTTGTAATTTGTACCATAACAGCGCGAACAATGTGGTGGTAATTTGTATCAGGCAAGAAATTCGGTGGTGGTAATTTCTATCAGGCAAGAAATTCGGCGGCAAAGTCTGAGAAAGAGAAAAAGAAGAGGAGAAATTGAACTAGCAGAAGTCATTTCTTTATTTCTTTTGTAATTTGTACCATAACAGCGCGAACAATGTGGTGGTAATTTGTATCAGGCAAGAATTTCGGCGGCAAAGTCTGAGAAAGAGAAAAAGAAGAGGAGAAATTGAACTAACAGAAGATATACAAAAAAAAAATTATTACATTAAATTCAAAAGGGAAAGTTGAACTTGTCAATATGAAATTTATAAGACATTCTTACACAAATAATTGTTGAGCTTACCAAAAGTTAAATTTATCAATATGAAATTTATAAGACATTCTTACACAAACAATTGCTGAGTTTATTAATATGGAATAACTGAACTTATCAATATGGAATTTATAATACAGTCTTGTTAACAATTACTGAACTTATTTATATGGAATAACTAAACTTATCAATATGAAATTTATAAGACAGTCTTACACAAACAATTGCACTAACTAAAAATTTTAATTTATAATTTATATTTATTAAATTTTTAAATTATAATATTTATATTTATTAAATTTTAAATTATGATTTATATTTATTATGTATGCTATTTACTTTGATGTGCTCAAGTATCTCTAAGATTAGAATACATAATGTGAATGTTGTTATTTTTCGCTATGCCTATTCCTTATGTCTGGACTTGTTTTAGGTAATAGCAAATTTGCTGTATTATAATGATTTATCATCGATTTCAGCATTTCTCGTTATAATAAAATTATTTATAAATGGAAATAATTGAGAAATTTGTGGGCACACATATACCAACATTTTAAAAGTTTCTTTTTTACTTTAGGCGTGCTCATTTGGACTATAGTTGTCCGTTGGACTTGATTTTTAAGTTCGTTTAATTGTTTTTGGCATGGGTATTAATTTTTATTTTCTAACGTTAACGTTGATTGTATAAATTATTTCTCTTATACCGTAACATAAAATTAAGGGCATGAATACGACAAAGCATTTCCCCCTTATTTTTAGGGGTTACGCTTGTTTAAACTGTATTGTGTTTTCAAGAGCATGTGAAACGAATTTTATTTGTGGGTATTGTTATAACGTTTAGTTAGAATTTGGCTTTTCAGGTTAATGTAGGTGAAGTATTAGATGGGTTTGAAGATTATATATATGAATGATTATATTTATAGTAATTCATACTAGGTTAGGTGCTCAATAGGGTTAAAATAAAGTTTTTTTTTTTTTTTTTTGGTATTGATTAAAAAAGGGTTAAAGGGCTTTGATTATTTACACAGAGCTTGAAAGATAGAGAAAATTATAAACAAAGAAACTTGGGCTAAACTTGTTGATGGAGAAGCTGAAATAACTCTTTTCACTATCTTTTTATTTAATATAGTTGATGTAGTGCTCAATGTTTTACATAATTGATAAAGAAACTGCTGATAATAATGTAATTTAGTGTGCTCAAATCCTTCATGGCATGATCCCAATAAGTATTCTGCTTTGATATGCCTTTTTTATCTGCTAGCTTCATTATCAATTCTTATAATCTCTTCCAACTCCATGGGGGCATATGACCAAACCTTGAAATTCTTAGATTTAACTGCCATATTTGCCATTTTAGCGACAACTGTGTTTTTCTCTCCATAAATATGTTTAACTTAAACTTTCTTTTAGGTTTCCCAAAATACTCCTTGCATCTGTAATTATTTGGAAAATACTATAATTATTTAACTCCCCTTTTTGAAGAGAAATAATATTCTTGGAATTCCCCTCGAGAACAATTCTCTTAAAACCCAAATTCACTACAATTTGGAGGCTTGTAAGCATTGCCTTTGCTTCAGCTTGGTGATTTGTGGTAATTACTATATCCTCAACATATGCAACCACTACTTGACCTCTGTCATTCCTAATGAGGCCCCCACCACCAGCATGACCTGGGTTACCTTTTGCAACTCCATCGAAGTTAATTTTTACCTAGTCTTTGTGGGGACGTTCCCATCTGATATCTAGTCTCACCTTATTGATTTTTTCTATATTTAAGATATCTTTTTCTCTAGAGAGGATCATTGCAAGATTTTCCTGGCCAACAATGTTTTTAATACAATCCTCCAATAGGGTTGTTTTTATCCTGGCATAAACCCCAATTATTCCTTTGGTTTTATTTTTGAACACTCGTCTGTTTCTTTCCAACCAAATATCCCAAAAAATATGTGGAATGCATTTTTGCCAAAAATATTGCTTCCTAAGTGCCACTGTTCCCAAATCCTCATTAGAGAATCTGGAATGATCCAAGCAACATTAATTTCTCTCAATAACATATTTAGGATATCACGAAAAAAAAATCACAAGTTCCAAACAGGTGGTCCACACACACATCCTCTTTGTTACATAATACACAAACAGTTAGAACCACAATACCTCTTTTGAACGTATTGTATTTTGTAAGGATCTTATTGAGAATGGAAGTCCAAAAAAACATAGCAACTTTAGGGATGATGTTTAACTTCCAAATTCTTTTAACCTTGGGTTTTTTTGAGGTTACTTTGTCCAAGACTATCCATCCTTCATTAAGTACTGGCCTTGCTAGTTTCTTCCCCAAATTATCTGATCCTCCTCTAAACCTCTACTTAAATAATAACTCCTTAGGAGGTTTTGTAGATATTTACCCCTAGATCCTTGCATATCTTCTTGCACGGTTTTGCACTCCTGAAAATCACCCACCCTATGAATGTAACCATTAATTTTCTTACCATAGGTTCTGGTTAAATGTTCTTTAATATCTTTGAACTTTCTCTAGTTCGCTAAAGGCTCCTCTTGAATCCAAGGGTCTTTACAAAAGTCAAATTTGTCTCCACTGCCTACTCTCCATTTTAGACCTTGCCATAGAACTTTCCTGCTATTGATTATATTTTTCCAAAAAACACACCCATGTGGAGGATTAGAACAACTGATAAAGTGGTTTTTGCCCTCCAAGTATTTATTTTGGATAATGCTAGCAACATGTATCCCAGGATACTAGATATATACTTTTTTTGCAGTTAGTGCCATCCCATAAGAATTTTTTTAGTCTTTCTAAAGTCTTTTTCACTTTCCTTGACATCCTTAGGAAAGACATGAAATAAATAGGGGGGCTTTGAAGCGTGTGTTTTATGAATTGTACTTTCACTGTAGAGGATAACAAAGATCCCTTCCAACCGTGAAGTTTCCTATTAAATTTATCAATAATTGGATTCCAAAGTTCATCTTTCATCTTGCTTATAAACAAAGGTAACCCAAGATAGGTGATAGTGAAATTTTCCTCCTTACAGCCCGAAACTTTAACTATTTGATCTCTTATACTCTCTTCCGTGTTTAAAAACATAATCCTACTTTTTCATAATTTATTTTTTGTCCTGTAGCTTTTTCATCAAGGACTTTTCTAAACTCCAAAGCTTCTTCCTCTGTAACTTCTCCAAGCAAGAAAGTATCATCCACAAAGTGTTGATGAGATAAAGCTTCACCAATGAATGAATGTTTTAGAAATTTGATATTACCATCCATTCTCTTTCTTTTCAAATTTCTTCCTAGGGCATATGCCATAATGATAAAGAGATATGAAGAAAATGGATCTCCCTGACTGATTCCTTTGCTAGAAGGAAAGAACCCAAGATATTGTCCATTGATCAATATTGAAAAGCGGGGGTTAGAAATACACATACCAATCCATGCCCTCCATTTTCACTGAAACTCATTCGCTCCATTATTTTATCTAAGAAAGACCATGAAACCCTGTCATAGGCTTTGTTCATGTCCAACTTAAGGAACATGCCTGACCCTTTCCTCCTTTGAAGAGAGTGTGTTGTTTCATAAATGACAATGATGCTTTCAATAATATGCTTACCTGCCACATAACCTCCTTGATCTTCATTAATGATTGAAGGGATGATGTTTTTAAGTTGATTAGCCAAAACTTTAGTAAATTTTTTGTAAATTATATTACATAGGCTGATTGGTCTAACGTCCTACAATTTATCTGCCCCATATTTCTTGGGAATTAGAGCAAGGAAGGTATTATTCCATTATTTCAGCAACTTACTAGATTCTTGGGCTTCTTGGATTTCTTTGACTACATCTTCTCCAATAATATCCCAATGATGTTGAAAAAAACCTGGTGGAAAACCATCTGGCCCCGGAGCCTTGGATGCTCCCTTAGAGAAGACAACTCTTTTAATTTCCTCCTTAGAGATTACCTTGCAGAGATATTCATTCATGCTATCATTAACTCCTTTGGGAACAATGTTAATGATGCTTTCTATTTCCATGTTGCCCTCTGTTTTTCTTTGTTAAGAAGGTTCTCAAAGAAAGTAATGGCCAAAATTTTAGTATCATTTAAATCCTCATACTTTCTTCCATATTCCTCAATAAGGTAGAGGATTTATTGTTGTTCCTATGTCTCATATTCAAAACATGGAAGAATCTAGTGTTTCTATCACCTTCCTTAAGCCACAAAACTCTTGATTTCTGTTTCCAATGAATTTCCTCTTGGGCAATGATATTATGATACTATGTGAGGAGTTGTTTTTCCAATTCATGCCACTCTGGTTTTCTACCTTCCTTGTCCATTGTTTCCTCTATATCTTGGATATCCTTTTTGAGTTGTTGTTTTCTTCAATTGATGTTACCAAAAACCTCTTTGTTACAAATTTTGAATTGTTATTTGATGTTCTTTAATTTTTGGGTAACTCTGTACATTGTTGATCCTTGAACCTCCTCCTGCCACCAAGATTGAATTTTGTTTGTAATGTTTGGGTGCATATTCCACATGAGCTCATACCTAAAGGGTGCTCCTCCCTGCTTCCCCTCCTTTTCCATATCTAGTAAGAGGGGATTATGATATGATTCTATTATAGGCATTCATGTAAGTCTATCTAGGCGCCTTTAAATGTGATTATCCTCCATCCTTCTATTTTTCCATGTAAACTTACCTTTACACATATCCATGCCAATCAACTTATTATTCTAAATAAAATCATTAAAATCTTGCATACCTTGAGTGATGTTAATCCTCCCTCCACTTTTGTCCTCTGTTCTTAAGACTGTATTGAAGTCACCCAAAACCATTCAATGTAAATTAATGAAAAGACTCTTCTCAAAAGATAACTTATTCCACAGATGGAATCTCTCATGATCATCATTTTGAGCATAAACCCCTGTTATTACCCAATATAAGTTAGTTTTTTTGTTCTTCAATTTGATTGTGCATAATCTCTCTTCTTTATCAATTAAGGTGCCCTCAAAATTCATTCTGTCCCAAAAGATGCAAATACCTCCAAAAGTACCTTGTGCTGGGCTTATGATCCATTCAGCATTCGGCCAGACCTCTTTCTGAAAAATGTCAAGTTTTTTGTGTCAATTTTAGATTCTTGAAGACAAACAATATCAGGTTTTACTTCCATGAATAGATCTCTAACAATTCTTCTTTTCCCATGGGAATGTAGCCCCCGCACATTCCAAGAAAGGATTTTCATTTTCGGTTTTGTTTGATGGGATTTTACCCTTAACCATACATTCTTCATTTGGATCTAATTCTTGTCCCCTGTTCTCTGGTACTTTTTGTTCTTCTTGTTTGGGGGGTCTTCCTTGCTTTATTTTCGAATGCAGCTTGAAGGGATCAAAATTGAGTCTTGAGCACAAAGTTCTGTCCCTAACAGTGTGGTTAGGATTACAAAAAAAACATTTTCGATCATTTTTGAGCATGAAGCATGCCTCAAAAAGGTCACATGGTCGAATTGTTTGTCCCCCATTCAAAAGCAATGGTGGTACCCATTGTGTCAACGTTTGAGGTTAGGTGCATAAATTGTATCTTTATCTGAGTTTTTGGTGAGGCATTCCCCTTGGTGACCAAGTTGTCATATCTTGATCACATTTTACATTTGAATATATTATCTTACGATGGTTTTAATCTGTGTCAACCATATGATACTCCTTCACTAGTGCTAAATTGTCTAGATTGAGTTCTTCGATGTCCAAATGTTATACTATAGAAAAGTTCAATAGAGGTATATGATAGGGCCTAAGAAGTTCAACACTAAAGATTAGATGGAAACAAAGAAGTAATTCCAAGGTAAGTTACGCAATTATTTTTGCAATTTTGTGGGTATGATTTTATGTTATTGGCAATTATCTATGCAATTATTCTAGATATTTTTCTGTCTAAGTAATGCAAAGGTAAGTTGCACTAAATATTGAATCTTTGTTTATTGGATGGTGAGGTTGGCCTCACACACCTAGGTCAATGTGAAAGTTATCGTCATGCGGACCTAAACATTTTAGGGTGGTTGTATGTTGTCTGAATTTCTTTAACACACTAAGAGAAAGGTTAAAAAATCATAAACCCAAATAGATAGATGAAATAGTTTTCTATTGGGAGATTGACATCTAAAGGGGGTAAACTTGCATAATCTAAGAGCTTGTTAGAAATTTACGGATTGATGAAATAGTTTTCAATAAGAGTTAAACTCAAATAATCTAAGAGTTTGTTAAAGATTTCTTAGTTTTGATAGGATATGGTCATTTTAGAGTTGATAATATGTGGTGATCTCTTGTGTAATCATGTCTTAGCTTGGGCACATTTGGTCATCCTTAAGGTATTATTTTCATTGTTCTAATCAAGTGTGAGGTATTGTTTTCATTGTTTTAATCGAGTGTGAATGTGAAAGGTTTTACTAGCCAGTTTTGACATTTTGGTTGTTATTAGGTTCTTCCATTTATTGGATAACATCTCAATTGGATAGGTATCTAATTAGAAGTGATGTTTTTGTCCACATTAGCTAGGATTGATTAAAATATTTACTATTTTTTTTCTTGACATTTTCAAGATATTATTTCCGATTTTGACATTTTGGTTGTTATTAGGTCCTCCCATTTATTGTATAACATCTCAATTGGATAAATATCTAAATAGAAGTGATGTATTTATTGCATAACATCTCAATTTGATAGGTATCTAAATATAAGTGATGATTTTTTCCACATTAGCTAGGGTTGATTAAAATATTTACTACTTTTTCTTTCTTGACATTTTCAAGATATTATTTTTAATAATATTTGATTGGGATTGAAATGGATCTCACTCTTATTACATCAATGATAATATAGTTGTATTACAATAATTTGGTAAATTTGATAATTAGGCATGGATTGGTTGGCAAGATCTGAATTGAGGTTTTCGAATTGGGGTTTCTTTGAAAAGAAGAATGATCCAAAACTTTTGAATGTTTCTAAACTTTGAATTATGAGTGAAGAAATATCACGAAAATAATGCATTTTAAACATAATAGAGTAATAACAAACCATAACATGAGTATATAAGCAAAATAGTAGAATGATTTTATTGTTGAAAAAACAAAATACAATGCAAGCAAGCTCTAAGAAGATATATGAGCAAGCAATCTCTCAGAAGAAATGTGAGGCTATAATATTATGTACATTACTCATAATTTTATAATTAGGGGGTTGTATTTCTTTATACAAGAATTGATAAGTTGGAAATCCACTATATTACATATGGAAGGTCGCTCAAATGGAAATGTGGTGGTTCATATTTTGAGTTAGGTGGTCACCTATATGGAAATATGGTGATTCACCTTCTATAAATTACAAAGTGCTTTTAATTAAAAAATATATGCATATGACTTGTTCTTTTATGTTTTGTCTTCTCTTGACATGTCAACATAATTAAAGATGCATTTTGGATATAAAAATATAAACTTAGAAAAAAAATTGATAGGTGTAAAAATATTATTATTCGGGTTTTAACTGGTTTCCAAAACCAAGTACAAAAGCATGAGATCTGAGTCAAGGACCCACTCAGGGGTTACCAACAAAACACAAAACCCTAAACCCATATAGATTTGAGCAAGCCAAAATTCCCACACATAGACAAAAGACAAAAAGGATAAAAACATAACGTTACCCACGCAAGGACAAGTGGACAAAAGACTAGACACATAATAAACCCATGTAGGGGTTAAAACAGAAGTACCAAAAACCATAGAAGGTCCCTCACAAAGAAAAAGAGGGCCACATAGAAATATTGGCATTCCCACATAGGGGAGAAAACCTAGAAATAACACTAGAAAATTACGTAGAGAAAAACAACCATGTCAGAACTCCAAACTGAGGCTAAGTAGTAGTGCTATCATATTTCCCATAGTTTTATTTTGCATGATTCTTTACCAGCTCCTTTAGGGTTTCATTGATCCCATCCACGATGAAACTGTTGAGGATGGTTAGGTAGATCTTGCTCTGAATAGTTGCAGTTGGATAAGGACTGTTGTTGTCGTCATAAAAAATGCATTGAGGGGAGATCCACCATAAAATGGAAACATACTTATTGAGATTTCTCATGCCACGTCAATTCATCAACAACAATATTTAAAACATTCTTTGGGAAATTTTAGCGCCAAATGAACACAGTATTTTGTAAAACTTCGATATTGGCAAGAACATCAGCTGACTTATTAGCTTCTCTAAAAACATGATTGGTCACAGTATTACTAAAATTTTGAAGGTACTTTTTGACTTCCTGAATGACCATTCTAACATTCCATGAGGGAACCCTCTTGCTATTGACAACATTAATGAGATTCACACAAAGTTATGTCTTTATCAGTGTGGTTAGGATTAAAAAAAATATATTTTCGATTATTTTTGAGCATAAAGCATGCCTCAAAAAGTTCACATGCATAAATCATTTGTTCTCCCCTTGAAAAGCAATGGTGGTCCCCATTGTGTCAAATTTTTAGGTTAGGTGCATAAATTATATCTTTATCTAATTTTTTGGTGAGGCATTCCCCTCGGTGACCAAGTTGTCCTGTCTTGACCACTTTTTACAGTTGAATATATTGCATGCTGGTGGTTTTAGTCCATGTGTCAACTATATGTTCCTCTTCACTAGTGCTAAATTGTCTAGATTGAGTTCTTCAATGTCCAATTGTTATACTATGGAAATGTTCAATAGAGGTGAATGATGGGACCTAAGAATTTCAACATTGAATATTAGATGGAAATCAAGAATAATGCAAAGGTAAGTTACACTAAATATTGAATCTTATATTGTATCAAAATTGTTGATGGGATGGTGAGGTTGGCCTCACACCCAGTACAATGTGACAATGATCATCTTGTGGACATAAATATTTTAGGGTTTTGTTGCATGTTGTCTGAATTTGTTTAACAAACTGAGAGAAAGGTTCAAAAATCATAAACCCAAAGAAAGATCATGATATGTAATGAGCATCAAGAGATTGTGGATAGATGAAATGGTTTTCTATTGGGATATTGACATCTACACAGGGGAGCTTGTTAAAAATTTATGGATAGATGAAATAGTTTTTTATTTGGAGATTGACATCTATAAGAGGTAAACTCAAATAATCTAAGAGCTTGTTAAAGATTTCTTAGTTTGATATGTTATGGTCATTCCAGAGTTGATAATATGTGGTGATCTCTTATGTGTAATCATGTCTTATCTTGGGTACATTTGGACATCACTAAGGTATTATTTTCATTATTCTAATGGAATGTGAATGTGCAAGGTTTTGCTAGCCAGTTTTAAAATTTTGGTTGTTATTAGATCCTTCCAATTATTTGCATAACATATAAATTAGATAGGTATCTAACTAGAAGTCATGTTTTTACCATTAGGCTAGAATTTGCTAAATTGTCCATTACTATCTGTTATATTTTCTTGACATTTCGAAGATATTATTTCCAATAATATTTTATGGATCAATTGGTTATATGGGGTTGAAATGAATATCAATATTATTACATCAATAACCATATAGTCGTATTTCAATAATTTGGCAATTAGGTGTGTATTGGTTGACAAGATTTGAGTTGAGGTCTTCTTGGAAAATTGAGGAATGATCCGAAACTCAAAATTTTCTATTCTTTTGTTTTTTTGTGTGAAAGATCACAAAAGACTGCAATTCAAACATAATATAGTATAACAAACAAGAACTCTTTGAAAAGTTGACGAATGATTTGAAACTCATAATTTTGAATTTTTCCAAACTACAACACGAATATATAAGCAAAATAGTAGAATGATTTTATTGCTAAAAAATAAAGTACAATACACAATCTTTGAGAAGAAATGTGAGGCTATAACATTATATCCATTACTAATTATAGTTAGGGAGGTGTATTTATGTATACAAGAATCGGTAAATTAGAAATCCATCGTATTAAATACGAAAGGTACTCAAATGGAACATGGTATGGAAGGTCACTCAAATGGAAACATGGTGGTTCATCTTTTATGAGTTAGGTGGTCACCTATTTGGAGATATGGTGATTCACCTTCTATAAGTTACAAAGTTCTTTTAATTAAAAATGCATACATATGACTTGTTCTTTTATTTTTAGTTTTCTCTTGATGTGTCAACATAGCTAGAGATGCAGTTTGACCAAGAAAATTTAAAATTAGAAACCTACTAATTTTAGTAAATATATTGTTTGTCATTTTTGAGGATCTTCGAAGCAAATTTTCTATAAAGTTGTCAACAACTATGCCTATGATAGAGTTGATTTCTAAAATCGTAGTTCTCTTTTTATCTTTCCAATGCAGCTTGAAGGTATCAAAATGGAGTCTTGAGCACAAAGTTATGCCCCTAACAGTGTGGTTAGGATTACAAAAAAAATATTTTTGGTCATTTTTTAGCATAAAGCATGCCTCAAAAAAGTAACATGCCCGAATTGTTTGTCCCCTCATTCAAAAGCAATGGTGATCCCCATTGTATCAATGTTTGGGTCAGGTACATAAATTGTATCTTTATCTGAGTTTTTGGTGAGGCATTCCCCTTAGAAAACAAGTTGTCCTATATTGATCACATTTTACATTTGAATATATTGCCTTACGGTGGTTTTAATCTATGTGTCAACCATATGATCTTCCTTCACTAGTGCTAAATTGTCTAACTGTTACACTATAGAAAAGTTCAATAGAGGTGGATGATAGGGCCTAAGAAGTTCAACACTGAAGATTAGATGGAAACCAAGAAGTACTTCGAAGGTAAGTTACACAATTATCTTTGCAATTTTGTGGGTATGAATTTATGTTATTGGCAATTATCTATGCAATTATTTTAGATCTTTTTCTATCCAAGTAATGCAAAGGTAAGTTGCACTAAATATTGAATCTTTGTTGTTCGAATGGTGAGGTTGGCCTCACACACCCAGGTCAATGTGAAAGTTATGGTCATGCGGACCTAAAAATTTTAGGGTTATGTTGTATGTTGTCTAAATTTTTTTAACACAGTAAGAGAAAGGTTAAAAATCAATAAACCCAAATAGATAGATGAAATAGTTTTCTATTGGGAGATTGACATCTAAAGGGGGCAAACTTGCATAATCTAAGAGCTTGTTAGAAATTTTTGGATAGATGAAATAGTTTTCAATAAGAGTAAAACTCAAATAATCTAAGATTTTGTTAAATATTCCTTATTTTTGATACAATATGGTTATTTAGAGTTGATAATATGTGGTGATATCTTGTGTAATCATGTCTTAGCTTGAGCACATTTGGTCATCTGTGAGGTAATGTTTTCATTATTCTAATCAAGTGTGAATGTGAAAAGTTTTACTAGCCAGGTTTGACATTTTGGTTGTTATTAGGTACTCCCATTTATTGCATAACATCTCAATTGGATAGGTATCTAACTAGAACTGATGTTTTTTTTCACATTAGCTAGGGTTGCTTAAAATATTTACTACTTTTTCTTTCTTGAAATTTTCAAGATATTATTTTCAATTTTGACATTCTGGTTGTTATTAGGTTCTCCCATTTATTGCATAACATCTCAATTGGATAGGTATCTAAATAGAAGTGATGTATTTATTGCATAACATATCAATTGGATAGGTATCTAAATAGAAGTGATACTTTTTCCACATTAGCTAGGGTTGATTAAAATATTTAATACTTTTTCTTTCTTAACATTTTCAAGATATTATTTTTAATAATATTTGATAGATCAATTGGTTATATGGGACTAAAATGGATCTAACTCTTATTACATCAATGATAGTATAGTCATATTACAATAATTTGGTAAATTTGATAATTAGACATGGATCGATTGGCAAGATCCAAATTAAGGCTTCTTTGAAAAGTTGAAGAATGATCCAAAACTTTTGAATGTTTCTAAACTTTGAATTTTGAGTGAAGAAAGATCATGAAAATAATGCAGTTTAAACATAATAGAGTATAACAAACCATAACATGAGTATATAAGCAAAATAGTAGAATGATTTTATTTTTGATAAAAAAAAGTACAATGCAATAAATATTTACGAAGATATATGAGCAAGCAATCTCTGAGAAGAAATATGAGGTTATAACATTACATCCATTACTCATACTTTTTATAATTAGGGGGCTATCTTTCTTTATGATAGAATTTGTATGTTGGAAGAATTGATAAGTTGGAAATCCACCGTATTACATATGGAAGGTCGCTCAAATAGAAATGTGGTGGTTCATATTTTGAGTTAGGTGGTCACCCATATGGAAATATGGTGATTCACCTTCTATAAATTACAAAGTGCTTTTAATTAAAAATTATATACATATGACTTGTTCTTTTATGTTACTAATTTTTTTGGTAGGTGTAAAAATATTATTATTCGGGTGTTAACTGGTTTCCAAAACCAAGTAAAAAAGCATGAGATCTGAGTCAGGGATCCACTTAGGGGTTACCAACAAAACACAAAATATTGAACCCATATAGATTTGAGCAAGTCAAAATTCACACATATGGAAAAAATACAAAAATGATAAAAGCCTAACGTTACCCACGCAGGGGCAGTTGGACAGAAGACTAAACACATAATAAACCCACGTAGGGGTTAAAATAGAAGTACCAAAAACTATAGAAGGTCCCTCACAAAGAAAAAGAGGGCCACACAAAAATATTGACATTCCCACGTAGGAGATAAAACCTAGAAATAACACTAGAAAATTATGCAGAGAAAAACAACCATACCAAAACTCGAAACTAAGGCTAAGCAACAGTGCTATCATATTTCCCATAGTTTTCTTTGGTATGATTATTTACCAGCTCCTTCAGGGTTTCACTGATCCCATCCATAACATTGATGAAACTGTTGAGGATGGTTAGGTAGATCTTGCTCTGAATAGTTGTAGTTGCATAAGAACTATTATTGTCGTCATTCAAAATGCACTGAGGGGAGATCCACCATAAAATGGAAATATACTTATTGGGATTGCTCGTGCCACACCAAATCATCAACAACAACATTTAAAACATTATATGGGAAATTTCGGTGCCAAATGGACAGGGTTTTCTATAAAACTCTGATATTGTCCAGAACATCAGCTGACTTATTAGCTTCTCTGAAAACATGATTGGTCATAGTATTACTAAAATTTTGAAGGTACTTTTTGACTTCTTGAATGACCATTCTAATGTTCCATGAGGGAACCCTGTTGCTATTGATAGCATTAGTGATATTTAGGGAATCTCCTTCGATTTGTAAATTACCTTTGTAGTCTTTTAGCATATCTAAACCTCTCCACTAAGTATATTGTTTTGTTTTTTGAGGGCCTTCGAAGCAATTTTTTTATAAATTTGTCAACAACTATGTTTATGATAGAGTTGTTTGCTAAAATTATTCTCTCTAATATTTCCAATGCAGCTTGAATGGATTGAAATAGAGTCTTGAGCACAAAGTTATGTCCTTAACAGCGTGGTTAGGATTAAAAAAAAAATATTTTCGGTTATGCCTCAAAAATTTCACATGCCTAAATTGTTTGTTCCCCCATTGAAAAGAAATGGTGGTCCCCATTGTGTCAAAGTTTGAGGTTAGGTGCATAAATTGTATCTTTATCTGATTTTTTTGTGAGGCATTCTCCTCGATGACAAAGTTGTCCTATCTTGACCACTTTTCACATTTGAATATATTACCTTTTGGTGGTTTTAGTCCATGTGTCAACCATGTGATCGTTTTCACTAGTGCTAAATTATCTAGATTGAGTTCTTCAATGTCCAATTATTATACTATGGAAATGTTCAATAGAGGTGGATAATGGGACCTAAGAAGTTCAAAATTGAATATTATATGGAAACAAAGAAATAATGTAAAGGTAAGTTACGCTATATATTAAATATTATATTGTATCAAAATTATTGATGGGATGGTGAGGTTGACCTCACACCTAGTTCAATGTGAAAGTGATCATATTGTGGACTTAAATATTTTAGGCTTATGTTGCATGTTGTCTGAATTTGTTTAACAAACCGAAAGAAAGGTTCAAAAATCATGAACCCAAAGAAATATCAAGATATATAATGAGCGTCAAGAGATTGTGGATAGATGAAATGGTTTTCTATTGGGATATTGACATCTACACAGGGTAAACTCACATAATCCAAGAGCTTGTTAAAAATTTATGGAGAGATGAAATAGTTTTTTATTGGGAGAGTGACATCTACAAGAGGTAAACTCAAATAATCTAAGAGCTTGTTAAAGATTTCTTAGTTTGATACGTTATGGTCATTCTAGAGTTGATAATATGTGGTGATATCTTGTGTGTAATCATGTCTTAGCTTGGGCACATTTTGACATCACTAAGGTATTATTTTCATTATTCTAATGGAATGTGAACATACAAGGTTTTGCTAGCTAGTTTTAAAATTTTGGTTTTTATTAGGTCCTTCCCATTATTTGCATAATATATAAATTGGATAGGTATCTAACTAGAAGTAATGTTTTTTCCACACTAGGCTAGAGTTGGCTAAATTGCCCATTACTATCTATTACTTTTTCTCGACATTTCCAAGATATTATTTCCAATAATATTTTATGGTTCAATTGGTTATATGGGGTTGAAATGGATCCCAGTATTATTACATCAATAACCATATAGTCATATTTCAATAATTTGGTAATTAGGCATGTATCGGTTGACAAGATTCGAGTTGAAGTCTTCTTGGAAAATTGAGGAATGATCCGAAACTCAAAATTTTCTATTCTTTGAATTTTTGTGTGAAAGATCACAAAAGAATGCAATTAAAACATAATAGAGTATAACAAACAAGAACTCCTTGAAAATTTGAGGAATAATCAGAACTCAAAATTTTGAATGTTTCTAAACTAGAACACGAGTATATAAGATAAATAGTATTATGATTTTATTGCTAAAAAATAAAGCACAATACACAATATTTGGGAAGAAATGTGAGAATATAACATTACATCCATTACTAATTATAGTTAGGGTTGTGTCTTTATTTATGCAAGAATCGGTAAGTTGGAAACCCATCGTATTAAATACGAAAGGTACTCAAATGGAACGTGGTATGGAAGGTCACTCAAATGGAAACATTGTGGTTCATATTTTGTGAGTTAGGTGGTCACCCATATGGAGATATGGTGATTCACATTCTATAAGTTACAAAGTGCTTTAATTAAAAAATGTATACATATGACTTGTTCTTTTATGTTTGGTGTTCTCTTGATTTGTCAACATAGCTAGAGGTGTAGTTTGGCCATGAAAATCTAAAAATAGAAACCTAATAATTTTAGTAAATATATATTTTTTCATTTTTGAGGGCCTTACAAGCAAATTTTCTATAAAGTTTTCAACAACTATGCCTATGATAGAGTTTCTTGCTAAAATTGTAGTTCTCTCTTTTATATTTACAATGCAGCTTGAAGAGATCAAAATGGAGTCCTGAGCACAAAGTTATGTCCCTAACAGTGTGGTTAGGATTACAAAAAAACATTTTTGGTTATTTTTTAGAATAAAGCATGCCTCAAAAAGGTCACATGACCGAATCGTTTGTCCCTCCATTCAAAAGCAATGGTTGTCCCCATTGTATCAACGTTTGAGGTTAGGTCCATGTTGGTCACAAATCTGCCACAGGAAAGGATTTTATATGTATATGCGCCATAGACTTGGCCAACATTGAAAGGCCGAGAGAAAGAAATGTCTCCCGGACCAATCTCCAGAGAGGGCTGGTTCCCTTGCTAAATCTTAACTTTTGAAGACTAAAGTTGCAGGAAAGAGATAGGAAATGTGCAGAAAGAAATGGGAAATATAGCCACAGGCTGAATTTGTCAGATCTAGGAAATCTTAGCAGCAGAAAAACACCTCAAGCACATGAACAACATATAGTAAAGACAGTAACATGATCTACTTACAACCTTGCACAAATTGCCTTCAAGATTGCATTCCAACACACTCTTCTTCACCAGCAATATTAAAATTCAGATATAGAATTTAAATCCCCATAGCAGATAAAAATATGAGCATAAATGAGAAATGCAGTAGACAGAAGGAAACCACACAGAAAATTGCTCATAGAATCAGAGGCCAAATATCTTTTATTTATGCAAAAGTTTGACAAGTTTTTTAGCAAAAGTCCTTCTTTCGATCCCTCTTTCTGAGATATACATTGATATTTATAGAGGTCTCGCCTCTCTGCAGCATTCAAAGCATGAAAAAGACTTTCTCAAGATCCACAAAATATGTAACAAAAAAGAGAAATGATCCCCTTAATCCTACCTTGGAGAAGTCACAATCCAAACAGAAACAAGGAACCAGCTGTCTTTCATTAAATGACCGTTCTCGGACCAAGCTTGAACCCTTAGAAAATCGTGAACAGGAGCTTTTAATAATGGAGGCATCTTAAATTCTGGTAGCTTCAACAACTACACACCTGAGCACATTCTTTCATCTTACATGCATTGGAAAGTAGCAAAACATTAAATTCTGGAGAGCTTTTAATTCTAGGAAATCATAATACTTCATCGGGCTACTGAACTGCTTCCTGGCGCAAAATCGTGACGGGTCGCGAAACCGTGACATGTCACGAAATCGTGACATTTTCCCTCTCCATATGCTTTTGCCACTTTCGATTGTGAAAACCAAACATGTTGCGAAATCATGACGTATTTGGCTCTTTGTTCTCCTTCATCACCTTAGGTCGTGAAAACGCGACGCGTTGCGAAGTCGCGACAATTTCTTGCTCTCTTCCTTCTTCTTCATGTCCTTCCACGAAAACGCGACAAGACGCGAAACTGTGACATGTCGCGATATCAAGACAATTTTTGCTCATCATCTTCATTATCACCTCCAAGTCGCAAAAACCCAACATGTCACGATTTCACGACATTCTGTACTATTCTGTTCCTTCCTTGCTTTGCCCCCACAAAACTATGACATATCGCGATTTCATGACGTTCTTTCCCCATGTTGTCCTTTCGCTGTTTCGAACCGCGAAAACACGACAAGTCACGATTTCGTGACATTTTTCTCTCGCTTGGTTTTCTCTTTGCTCCTCACGAAAATCTAACATGTGATTTTATGACGTTCCGTACTTGGCTCTGTCTTTTCTGCTTCTCCTCCGTGAAAACAAGACAGGTCACGATTTCGCAACATGTCACAAAATCATGACAATTTTTCATGCCTTGTACGTTTCATGTCTACCTTCGCGAAAACGCAACAGGTCACGATTTCGCGACATTCGTCTATCGGCACCTTCGTTGTCATCTCCAGGTCGTGAAAACGAAACAAGTCGTGAAATCGCGATGGTTTCTTTTAGCTGCTCAATCCTCTCTTCCCTATCATGAAAATCCGACATGTCGCGATATCACGACAATTTTCCACCTTGCCCTTCATCCTGTCTTCGGGTCGCGATTTCGAAACATGTCGCGAAATCGCAACATGTTTGCATTGACTGTACCTCTTGCCCCATTGATCGTGAAACTGTGACATGTCGCGATATCGTGACAATTTTGGACTTAGCTCTTTTCTGCATGAGACCTCGTGAAAACATAACCTGTCGTGATATCGCGACAATTTTAATCTTCAACTTAATTCTTCGCCATGCGTCACGATTTTGCAACACGTCGCGATATCGCGACATTGCTGGCGACTTGTTCCATTTGACCATTTTGACCACGATTTTGGAACACGTCTCGATATCACGACATTCTCTGACTTTGGCTTCTCTCTCCTCTAAAAACCCGCGATAGCGCGACATGTCGCGATATCGTGACAATTTTGAACTCGTGCTCTCCATGCTGCTTTTGGTCGCGATATCGCGACAATTTTTGAACTTAGCTGTTTTGGCACAAAACTCATAGGGAAACACAGAGGAGTGAGAACTTCAACAGTTTATGCATGAATAAGCAACAATCAAAACAATGTGGCAAAAATGCCAATATTCTTGGTGGCTCGCGGGGTATACAGTTCTACTGTATGCACGAACTCCAGACCTGAATTCATTGGGCACAGAGTCAAGAAAAACTAGAGGAACAGAATGCTGACTGATGAGAGACATCTCTACAGACTTTCAAAAAACTCAAATTGATCTGTATTTGGCCTAGCTTGAGTGAGCTTAACCACCAGGTGCTGTAATGGGATCTCCATGATAGTGATGAAAGCACCATGGTTGCAAAACATAAATGAACGAAATGATGACCCACAGATGTGCAGGCCGTGGAATGGGAATGTAATGGTGAAATGATGGAAAATGAAGGAATAACAGTGGCAGATACAGCAACCAAAGAGGGAGCTACTGTGTCACCAAGTTGCAGGGAAATAAAAATGGAAGTGGATGGAATGAAGGATATGGGGTAGGAACTATGGAAAAGTGCTCAAAAAATTAGAATAAAGGGAAGTGAAGAAGAGGGAACATCAAAAAGGGGAATAGAAACAACAGTAGTGGCTTGATTATTTGCAGAAGAAGTAGTAAGAATTGCTGAAGAAGAAGGAACAAGAGAGGAAGGGAATGCATATGAGGAAGTGGAAAAGAAGTAGAAGAAAGCCACTATCTGTTGGGAAGGAAAAGAAATAAACGTACCTACGGGCTCGCATGCAAAAAGAGCCGAAGTTCATGAATATATATATATATATTTTCTTCCTTTTTTTTTGTTTTTGTTTTTTTTTGCTATGTACAATATTTACAAAATTTTACGACATGATTGGCATGCCGCCACCACAAACCCAGCTTCGGGTGTCTATCCGGTGAACCTGCAGTGTCCAGACCAGATCTGATCATACTTTAGTCGACCTTTGAAGTTCGGTTGGCTTCTTCCCGAAGTTCTCCATGGTGCAAATAGAGCACAACATGGCAGGTTATCATTCATGCCGGTACCCATACAGTTGATGAATAATGTAGCAAAAATATTTGCCAAATGAAGGGCTCCTTGGGGTACCGGTTGCAGTAGTGGCAGAAGCCAATACCACCATTTTGAAGAATCCACTAGCTACGGACCGAGTACATGTTCCTCCAACCCCTTGATGCGATAACAAGAATTGTCCAGCAATGGTCCGTTCTCCAAGATCTCTTCAGGCTCAGCCTCTTGATGAGACATAGTTAATGGGTTCTGGTTGAACCCTTGCATGCTATGCCCTGGGACACAAAAAGGGTGCAAAGATGTGCCCTCCTTGCTCTTAGGTTCTGCCACTTGAGCCTGTTCTTCTTCTCCTTCGCTCATCTCCTCTTGATCCATTTCTCGATAGAAACTACAAGCAACCATATTATCTATTGCCGGGACAAGGCTTATCGATTCCCATCGTGGGACTTGGAATACTACCTTTTGAGCTCCACACAGCTGCATCTCAGGTCTCTGCTCAGTATGAGGAATCTTCCATGGTGAATACTGCGCAAGGTAGATAGGAGCAGCGACTATCGGAGAAAGCAATGGAGTTTCTCCCCACTGCCACTTTCCTAACAGGAGCAAAAGCTGTTTCGCTCGCACTGCTTCTTCAAATATTTGAGGGAACCTTTGTTCACCTGATTGCAGCAAGAGGAGGCTTATGTTTGGGTGAAAGGCATGAACATAGAAGAGGTGGGCTTGGGTGGGTGTCGATTGGATCTCCCCTGGAATTCTCTTCCAACTTCTGTAGAATCGAACATTGAAGTCGGTGATGCTCTCCAGAGGTGCTCTCATGATGGTGGAGAAATGCATCAAGAGCTGGAAGGGATCTTGGGAGCCGTCGAATGTTCTGATTAGCGCTCCCGCTAAGTCATCCCATGAGCAAATGCTTTTTTGCCCGAGCAGTCTGTACCACTGCAACGCCCTTCCTTCCAAAGACTGAACCAGAAGCCTGATCATGACATCTTCATGGATTATGTCATGGAGGATTGACAAAGTAGCAACATCTTCAATATGCTCTTGGGCCATTCCCTTAGTGCCATTGTATTTCGTCAGTGTCTGCAAGGCACTTTTGGGAATCTTGTGCCGACTTTGGAGATTCAGAGGGCCAGGATCATTCTAGCTAGGACAACTTACACTTGCCATTATAACAACGGTTTGCAAAGATCACGGTTATCACCACTAATTCAAAGTCACCAGATGAACATTCTTTTCTTCACTTGTGAGGTCAAGGATGCTCACCAAACCTTGATTCCTTTGGGGTATCTTCTTTTAGCTTTAAAAGGCATCTACGATCAAGAAATTCAGATCTTCAACTCAGTAGAGTTTCCAGATGAACTTACAAATCTCTGCTATGAGATCAAGATAGTTCATCAAAGTCTTGATTCCTCTGGGTATTAAACAATGAAACAATCAGTCTCACCGATTATGGATATTTAGGAGACAGAAATAGTCTGTCCCACCGGGTGTGCCAAAAACTGTTGGTCACAAATCTTCCATAGGAAAGGATTTTATATGTATATGTGCCCTAGACTTGGCCAACATTGAAATGCCGAGAGAAAGAGATGTCTCCTAGGCCAATATCCAGAGAGGGCTGGTTCCCTTGCTAAATCTTAACTTTTGAAGACTAAAGTTGCAGGAAAGAGATAGGAAATGTGCAGAAAGAAATGGGAAATATAGCCACAGGCTGAATTTGTCAGATCTAGGAAAGCTTAGCAGCAAAAAAACACCTCAAGCACATGAACAACATATAGTAAAGACAGTAACATGATCTACTTACAACCTTGCACAGATTGCCTTCAAGATTGCATTCCAACACACTCTTCTTCACCAACAATATTCAAATTCAGATACAAAATTTAAATCCCCACAGCAGATAAAAATATGAGCATAAATGAGAAATGCAGTAGACAGAAGGAAACCACACAAAAAATTGCTCGTAGAATCAGAGGCCAAATATCTTTTATTTATGCAAAAGTTTGACAAGTTTTTCAGCAAAAGTCCTTTCGATCCCTCTTTCTGAGATATACATTGATATTTATAGAGGTCTCGCCTCTCTGCAGCATTCAAAGCATGAAACAGACTTTCTCGAGATCCATAAAATATGTAACGAAAAAGAGAAATGATCCCCTTAATCCTACCTCGGAGAAGTCACAATCCAAACAGAAACAAGGAACCAACTGTCTTTCATTAAATGACCATTCTCGGACCAAGCTTGAACCCTTAGAAAATCGTGAACATGAGATTTTAATAATGGAGGCATCTTAAATTCTGGTAGCTTCAACAACTACACGCCTGAGCACGTTCTTTCATCTTGCATGCATTGGAAAGCAGCAAAACATTAAATTTTGGAGAGCTTTTAATTTTGGGAAATCGCAATACTTCATCGGGCCGTTGAACTGCTTCCTGGTGCGAAACCGTGATGGGTCGTGAAACCGTGACATATCATGAAATCGTGACATTTTCCCTCTCTGTACGCTTTTGCCACTTTAGATCGTGAAAACCAAACATGTCACGAAATCATGACGTATTTGGCTCTTTGTCTCCTTCGTCACCTTAGGTTGCGAAAACATGACGCGTCATGAAATTGTGACAATTTCTTGCTCTCTACCTTCTTATTCATGTCCTTCCACGAAAACGCGACAAGACGTGAAACTGTGACATGTCGCGATATCGCGACAATTTTTGCTCATCATCTTCATTATCACCTCCAAGTCGCGAAAACCCAACATGTCGCGATTTCGTGACGTTTCGTACTATTCTGTTCCTTCCTTGCTTTTCCCCTGCGAAACTATGACATATTGTGATTTCACGACGTTCTTTCCCCATGTTGTCCTTTCGCTGTTTTGAACTGCGAAAACACGACAAGTCACGATTTTGCGACATTTTTCTCTCACTTGGTTTTCTCTTTGATCCTCATCGCGAAAATCTGACATGTCGTGATTTTGTGATGTTTCATACTTGGCTTTGTCTTTTCTGCTTCTCCTCCGCGAAAACAAGACAGGTCACGATTTCGCAACATGTCACGAAATCGCGACAATTTTTCATGCCTTGTACGTTTCATGTCTACCTTCGCAAAAATGCAACAGGTCGTGATTTCGCGACATTCGTCTATCGGCACCTTCGTTGTCATCTCCAGGTCGCGAAAATGGAACAAGTCACAAAATCGCGACGGTTTCTTTCAGCTGCTCAATCCTCTCTTCCCTGTCATGAAAATCCGACATGTGATATCACGACAATTTTCCACCTTGCCCTTCATCCTGTCTTCGGGTCACGATTTCGAAACATGTCATGAAATCGCAACATGTTTGCATTGACTGTACCTCTTGCCCCGTTGACCGTGAAACTACGACATGTCGCGATATCGCGACAATTTTTGGACTTAGCTCTTTTCTGCATGAGACCTCGCGAAAACATAACCTGTCGCGATATCACGACAATTTTAATCTTCAACTTAATTCTTTGCCATGCGTCGCGATTTTGCAACACGTCGCGATATCGTGACATTGCTGGCGACTTGTTCCATTTGACCATTTTGACGATGATTTTGGAACACATCGCGATATCGCAACATTCTTTGACTTTGGCTTCTCTCTCCTCTAAAAACCCGTGATAGCGCGACATGTCGCGATATCATGACAGTTTTGAACCCTTTACTCTCCATGCTACTTTTGGTCACGATATCGTGACAGTTTTTGAACTTAGCTATTTTGGCACAAAAAAACTCGTAGGGAAACACAGAGGAGTGAGAACTTCAATAGTTTATGCATGAATAAGCAACAATCAAAACAATGTGGCAAAAATGCCAACAAGTCCATAAATTGTATCTTTATCTAATTTTTTGATGAGGCATTCCCCTTGGTGACCAAGTTGTCCTGTCTTGATCACATTTTACATTTGAATATATTGTCTTACGTGAAATTAGGGAGGCAACAAATTAGGTTTTATATTGATAATAAAAAAAATATATAGGATAAAGTAGGGGTAATGTAATCAAATTGACTACGTAGACTAACCTGCCATCCAAAATATCAGCCAACCAAACAAATATCGGTAAATCAAAGAACTAACCTAGGTAACTAGTAAAAGTAAAAACTAGTGGTAAAAAGTAACAAGCTACTTTTTACCATGCAGTAAAATAAATTCTACCTAGTGTAGGAAAAGGGTAAATATCCCAAATTATGGAATATTACTCTAACATCCCCCCTTATTACATTATTTAGGTAATGTATATAACTATCCCAATACAATGAAAAAGATGTTGATCTGCTGGCTCTTGCTTTTGCTCAGGCTCTGTCACAGTCCTCTGGAACCCCCTAAGCAAAAAATGGGTCATTTCTCACTTTGTCTTCACATCAACGAATTTCCTTATTGTAATATTGTCATCCAACTAAATTGCATGGGTAACCAGCCACTGTAACTGCTAGGTGTAGTAGAGTAGATTACTTCATACGATGTTCATTCGGTTACAATATGATTTTGCAATTTTTTTTTGATAAGGTAGCTAAGGTGTTGGTCATTGTCGAAAATGCACCCTTATAAGTTTCCCCCATTATTGCAAAACATGTTATAAAATTTTTGAAAGAAGTGTGACTAAGGTGTCGATCGCTGCCAAAAATACACCCTTATAAGGCTACTTCCATTTTTACAAAAAATTTGTGTGAAGTAAGAAAAGAAATATTTATCCCCCCTTAATTGCAAAAGATGTGCAACTCAAGAAGCTTTGTGAAGGATTGTACAAATATTGCCTCCTAGGCAAAATTTTCACCAAAAAATTCCCTCCTTTTGTTACAAGTACTTCAAACAATGAGAGTTTGCTATTTATGAAGCCTAAAAGAGGTACAATCACCCCTTTATTGCTAGTACTTCAAACAAACACCTATGCTATTTATGAAGACTAAAAAAGAGATAGAGGAATTGGTGCTTGCTTAAGGTTACAAATTTATTTTTCCTCTACAATACTATCTTAGCCAAGAGCATTCTGTGTGCTTTTTTTGAACCAGAATTAAAATCGAAATTAGACATTTCACTAGCAATATTGCCTTTGTTTTGCTTCTGTGATGTGCCTTTGCCTTTCTTGTTTTGCTTATTTTTAAACCAAAACTGATTGATGTCATGGTTATCCTTTTTACAATGCGAGCAAAAACTCTTTTGAGTTTTCTTTCCCTTATATTTTGAAGATGATCCTCCATTTTGAAAGTTTCCTTCCTTATTATCACCCTGATTGTTTGAGTAAAGTGCATTGTTTGACACTTCATCACTTTGGAGTTGATTTGCTTTCTCTGTTTGAAGCAAATTAACTAACTCCACAAAGGTGACTGATATTTGAGATACATTAAGAGATGTAATCAATATTTTATAGGATTCGGGAAGAGCCCTAAATATTACTGAAGTCAGAATAGTATCTTCTACTTTGGCTTCTAAAGCATTTAGCTTTGACTTCAGTTCAGACACTCTACAGAGGAAGAGTTCTACTGATTCACTTGTCTTCATATGGAGTGTATGAAGTTGTTTTTGAAGGTTTAGAACAGTTGATTGATTCTTGCCTTCAAAAATGGTATAAAGTGCATCCCATGCATCTTTACCAATTTTAGCTTCACTTATGTGAGGCTGGATCTCATCAGTATTTGATAGGAGTATCAACATGAGAAGACAATTGTTATTTTTATCCCATACTTTTTGATCTACTCCTGCTAATGCAGGTCTTGATTCAGTGCCATCAACTAAATCTTACATTTCCTCTACAGTCAGGATGACTTTTGTCTTAGTTTTCCATGTTGAATAATTAGGACCTTTAAGCAATTGTGTATCATTTAAGTATTTGTTGATAGTTGCCATGATGAAGGTCCTAGAATTTGCACTAAGATGGATCTTTCTTTCACTCTTAAGTGATATTTAATGGCACCTGCCTAAAAATCCTCTTGAAGAGGAATAATTAGTTTGAGGAAATTAAGCCAAACAAATAAGAAGTGGAAGAGAATTCACTCAAAAAGATATTTAATGGCACCTGCCTGAAAATCCTCTTGAAGAGGGATAATCAGTTTGAGGAAATTAAGCCAAACAAATAAGAGTGAATTAGGGATTTTTTTTAGAAGAGAATATGAAGTGAAATTAGCTTTAAACTTGTGCAATGATTTAAACATATTATTGTGAAATTTTGGGGTTTGAGTGTTCTTGATTTTATGACTTGTAATTGCAAAAAAATAATGCAATAATCAAACAAGAATGCCCACAAAATTCTTATCACATAGGTGTCGGATGCAACCAAAAATGCACCTAATTTGCCAATGAAGGTGTCGAGTAAAATAAAAAATGCACCTTTTAATTTTTGCAACAAAATTTGAATTTGTGTTGTGCAAAAAATTGATATATTTTGTCTCCTCTTGTTTTCCAAATTTGCAAAGAATGGGGCATGAAACAATTGCCTTTTCTTGTTTGTTTTGCAAATTTAACAAGTTTGATTTTGGTTTAAGTGCTCCTCACTTTTGTGTTACAATTTTGTAAAGAAGTACAATTTCTTGTCTTCCCCCTTTTGTTTTGCAAAATTAACAAAATAGCACTCCTTTCAAGTCAAGTCAACACACGACCCACGTTTGAAAGGCTTCCAAAACTAGTCGACACACGACTTGGTTTTAGTGGACCCTTTGAGGCTTCAACACTCAAAAATGGGAGGGGTGTTAGGATTGAAAGGTTCTCGAATCCTCATAGGACCATAAATTCAATCCAAGCCCTTCCAAGGATTAGTGTAAGTGTTGAAACGAGGTAAAATTCTTCGATTCTCTCGAAGCATACGACAAAAATGAGATCTTGTTGTTTATCGTCAAATTTCGTTCCTCTTTCTTATAACTCTTTGACGATGAAGAGCTTTATTGATCCAAGGCTTTGTCTTCATGATATGTTTAACTTGTGCTCTCCAATCAAAGGATTAGAAAAAAAATATGGGAGCAAAGTTTTAATGAAACTCTAAAAAATGCAACAGATTAGTGTATTGCTTTCTTGTCTATTTATCCCCTTTGAAGGAGAAAACTAAGAAAAACACTTAATTTTGTAGTTGCAACAAAAAAATAGCCCTTGAAATTTTCTATTTTAATATATGGAAATGCAACATTAGAAGCTAAAACTAAAGAATCCAACTCAAAATCACCACTCACCTCATCATGAAAAATTAAAAGACTAAACTAATGTGTCTTGCTCAACATACCCCAAATCCAGAAAATAAGGTGTTGCCCATGAAATGGTGAAATCAATAGGTAATGGATCTCCACTCAAATATGAAGAAGATGATTTAATGGGAATACATCGAACTAAAACCTCTTAAGATGGTCAAAGGATCAAAAGAGTCATCTAAAAAAATATCGAGTGGGGCTAGAAGGAGCAACTAGAGGTAATTCATCAAAAATAACATCTCTTAGGATCAAAACTTCATTCCTCTAAGGATCATAAAGTTGATATGCCTTTGAGGCATATTAATACCCCATAAAAATACACATTTAATTATTAGGTGTATCATTCTAAATATCCTTGGGTATCCCATGTTGAAGACCCAAAGATATAGAATCAAGATACATAAGACTTATTTCCTATAAATCTCTCAAGATGTGTCATACCCTGAACTTCCCTGGTAGGAACTTTGTTGATGATATATGTTGCACAAGTGACATCCTCACCCTAGTATTTATGATAAATCCTTTTGGAATGAATCATAAATCATGTCATCTCCATGATCACCCTATTTTTTATTTCATACATACCATTTTGTTTAGGGATATAGTGAATGATCCTTTAATATATAATACCATGATAATATAGAACATCATGAAAGGTATGACTAATATACTCACCATATCCATCTCTCGTTATATATTTGATTTTTTTGTCTAGTTGATTCTCAAAAATAACCATAAAGGTCTTGAATCTCTTAAAGACATCATCCTTAGTGTGAAAAATATACCATACATATCTAGAAAAATCATCAATAAAAAGGAGGAAATACCTATTTTCTTAAAGATATGGTGTACCCATAGGTCCACAAATATCACTATGTATGATATCCAAGGAATGAGAGGCTCATATTTCAATCCCCTTTAGAATGGTATCCATATGCTCCTTTTCTAGAATGCATCCCTCACATGCACCACTTGGAGGGATATGCATGGAAATCCAATGGCTATTTGATGTTCACTCATGTATCTCAAAGATCCATAGCTGAGATCCCCAAGCTTATGATATCATTTTGAACTTCACTATCTGCATATGCAGGTTAGCTTTTATGGTGTATGCCAAGGGATAATGCAATAACAAGATATAAAATATGCAAAAATGTAAGAAATATGCTATTAATGAAAAGTGACGAAAATGATACAATGCAATATGGAGAAAATAAAAACTCTAGACCTGATTTTAAAGAGCTACATTGTATTCCACCACCAATCTATATGGTGATCTACCCAATATACCTACTATTACCTATAGTGATATCTAATCACTCACTATGAGGCCCTTTATATAGAAAGATGGATTGTTTGGTCAACACTCTACTTAGTTGTACAAGGGGACACCTTGCACATTTACAACTTGCACATAGACACTTGTGTTTTTATTATATTACTTGAAGTAACTAGCTAACTATTCCCTAAAGTAATCTACTACTCTAGTTATGTACAAGGGTGGTACATTTAGATGACCCAAATGATGTAATATACTCTAACACCCCCTTGTATTATATTATTTGGATAGTGAAGACTTTAGTCTTCAATATGGATCTTCTTATCTTAAATAGTCTTTGGCTTGATCATCCTCTTCTATCCAATTTCCTTTGTTTGAATCTTGATGAGTATCTTCATCTGGTTTTGTTTCTTGTTTAGATTGTTTGATAAGCATTGTTGGAAATATTGGAGTAAAATTTCATGTGCATGATTATGTTTGAACATCATTGTTATGTGAATGTGGAATCATATTGAATCAAGGGTTGATATTCATAGTGTGAGTTGTTAGAAGTATAGTGAAACACTTAGTTAGGGTTTGCAAGAAAGTGGTGTTTCATTGAGTGAATGGTTGAGTGAAATTGGATGAGCATCATTGAGTGAATGCATTGGAGTGATAGTTCAAGTTCTGTGAAATAAATTGTTATTTATTATAAATTGATTTAAAAATGAGTTTGAAAGTGATAGAGTGATTTGTGAGTGTGAAACATATTGAATCTCTTATCATTCTCTATATTTTTTTGTGGTTAAACAAAATTCTGAGTGAAATTTATTTGTGTGATTGAAGAGGTTTTCTAAAAGAGATTAAGTTGAGTTTTCTGAGTGTTTTGTGAGTGTGAAATTTATTGAGTCTCTAACCATTCTCTATATGATTCTAAGGTTAAACAATATTTTGAGTGAAACTTGTTTGTATTATTGAAAAAGTTTTTTGAAAAATATTGAGTTGAGTTTTGTATGTAAATTTGAAATTGACTTGAACAAGCTTTTGTGAAAGCTTGTGAGCTGATTTGAGTAAGTCCTAGAGTGGACTTAAAGGACAGAGTTGAGTAAGCTTTTGTGAAATATTAAGGACAGATTTGTGTAAGTGTTTGTGGAAGCTTACAATCATATTAGACAAGTTCTAGAGAGAACTTGTTGACCATATTTGAGGTAAGTCTTGGTGAAGACTTGTTGAGCACATTTCAGGTAAGTCTTGTTGAAGACTTGTTGAGCAGATTTAAGGTAAGTCTTTGTGAATACTTTTTGAGTATATTGAGAAAGTTCTTGAGAGAACTTGTGAATAGATCTGAGGTAAGTATTTGATACGACTTGAGAGTAGAGTTGATTGATTGATTTGTTCAAGATTTGTGTTAAGGTTTGGGGTAGATCTAACATAGTTGATTTGTGATTGGATCAAGCTTTGTGCTAAGGCTTGAGGATATATTTGAGGATAGAGTTTGGTATAGATTTAAGGGTATATTTATGCCAGACCAGAGATAGAGTTTGGTGTATGTTTAAGGGTAGATTTGTGCCATACTAGAGATAGATATTGAGAATATTTGTGCTATATCAAAGGACTATGTTTAGAGTAGATTTGAGATAGAGATTGAGCAGATTTGTACTAGACCAAAGGACTATGTTTAGTATGGATTTAATATAGAGATTTAAAAAAGTTGAGAGTAATATTTTGAGGTGACATAGTAGAGGATAATAGTCTCTAGTGGATAGAGATCCATTAGCCAGGGTAGTGAGGACAAAGGTCTTCTATGGAGAGATATCCACAAGCCAGTGTAGTGGAGGTAGTAGTCTTCTAGAGGATCACTAGCCAAAGCAGAGGATAAGAGTTATTTTGTTGATAGATATCCACATATCAGTTGAGGGGATTGGTGTTTCATATGGATAGGGATCCACAAACTTGATTAGGGGATTGGTGTCTCCTTTGGACAGTGGTCCATACACATTGTAATAGGGAAGGATTTCCAAGAGATTTTTTGAGAAAACTTTAGTGAAATATTTTCTTCGTGGAGTAGCCCACATTGGGTGAACCACGTTAAATTGGTGTATTTATTATATGAGGTGATCTGTGCATTGATTTGAATACTACTATTGATATTTCTATTCATATATTGCATAATATTATTTGGGAAAGAAAATTTAAAAGTGGTATTATACTATTCACCCCCCTCTCAGTATAAGCTTGTGTTCTTCAATTGGTATCAGAGCGGGTTCCTTTAGAAGAGTTTAAAAGCTTTAAGTAAAAGCTTATAAGAACATAGATGGATTCTCAAAATGGATCTTCAGGGAATACGACACCATTATTCGATGGGAACAATTATGTACTTTGGAGTGTGAGAATGAAGATTCACCTAATGGCACTAGGGAATGAAATATGACAAGCTAATGAGGATGGATAATACCACCAGCTACTCCACCTACATATAAATATGGTAAGATCCTACAACTGAATAATTAAAAGGTAATGAATGGAATTTTAAAAGTATTGTGTGAAATAGGGCTTATAAAAGTTATGCATTGAACATCAGCAACAAAGATTTGGGATAAGCTGAAAGGTATATATGAGGGGGAAAAAAAGGTCCAGATGGCAAAATTGCTAAAATAAGAAAAAATTTAAAGACCTAAATATGAAGGATGAGGAAAATGTTGCTGCATACCTACATTGTCTAGATGAGATTTTTAATTCCATGCAATGACTTGGGTTCAAAGTTGAAGAAATAGATGTTTATCTCAAGATTTTAAGGTCACTTCCTAAGTGGTATAGTGAAAAGATTTCATCCATAGAAGAGTCAAAAGATATTGAAATTTTGACAACGAATGAGTTACATGGAATTCTCACAACCTTTGAGATGAGAATAAAAGAGGAACCTATTCCCTAGAAAGAAGCAACCTTCAAATTGACAAAGAATTCAAAGGGTAAGAAGTCAGAATCAAGCAATGAGTTATCCAGTGACGAAGAAGCAAACTATGGCAGAAGGAACAAGGACTCAAGAAAGTATAAAGGTAAAAAATCAGTTAGGTGTTTTAATTATGGTAAATATGGTTTGTGAGAAGAGAAACAAAAATTCAATTATTTGATGAAGTATAAATAATACATTAGGACCAGGATTAGTCTGGAGGTTGTGGAACCACCCGAGACCAATATAGGTGCAATTGTAATAAAATAACAACTAGCCTAAATTAATCAATTCTAAAAATATAAGATTGTTTGGATTGAATTAACTAATGAAAGAAATATTGAAATATATTCTAACATCCCCTCATATTACAATATTTTAGGAAACATATAACTACTAGCTATATTATCATCCCCCCATTATTTTAAAATACATAGAGAGCTACGAAACAATTCAAATTTGACACGTGCAAGTGCCTTAGTGAATATGTTTGCAACTTGAGCATTGGTGGAGATGTACTGAAGCTGGATTCGATGCTTTGGTACTTCGTCTTGAATGAAGTGGCATTGTGTATCAATGTGATTCATTTTATCATGATGCACTAGATTCTTAACAAGATTCAAAACACCCATGTTGTTGCAGAACAAGTGTATTGGAGATTTTTATGGAAGACCCATACTTGTCAGGATGCAACACAACCATATCACTTCACACACAGCTTCATGTGTAGTGCAATATTTTGCCTCTGTTGATGAGATAGAAACCACCTGTTGCTTCTTGTTGTGCCAAGACACATGACCAAATCCAAGATGAAACAAATATCTTGAAGTTGATTCATGATCATCATATGATCTGGCATAGTCGAAGTCCGTGTATCCTTGTAAGAAGAATTTGTTGTTTTTCTTGTATTCTAGGCCATATTCCATTGTGCGACGGACATAATGAAGAACTCGCTTTGCTGCTTTCTAGTGTGTAGTCTTAGGTTCCTGCATGAACCTTAAAATATAGTTGACAACAAATATGATATCTGGCCTAGTGTTGGTCAGATATATGAGACTCCCAATTAGTTGACAATAGAGAGTAGCATCTACCTGATGTGATTTGTCATATCATGATAACTAAAGTTTTGTTTCCATTGGTGTTGCCATCGGCTTGCAGTCAATCATGCGATATTTTTCTAGTAGTGTCTTGGCATATTTTTTTTGGGACACTTTGATGTAGTGCTCCTTCTGGTTCACTTCTAGAACAAGACAATAATGGAGAAGTCCAATATCTGTCATTTCAAAATATTTGCTAAAATCCTATTTGATAGTAGGGATCATTGTTTATGAAATCCCTGTTATGAGCAGATCATCAACATAGAGTACAAGCAACACTATTTCAGAGCCTTGCTTCTTGAAATAGAGGTTTGCATCAGACGGACATCTCTTGAATCCATGTTGTAGTATGTGATTATCTATTTTTATATACCAAGCCCGAGGGGCCTGTTTCAAACCATATAAGGATTTTACCAATTTGTAAACTTTCTGTTGTTGGCCTTCCACTTCAAATCCTTCTGGTTGAGTCATATAAACTTCCTCTTGGAGATCACCATTTAGAAAGGCATTCTTGACATCCATTTGGTGCACTTTCCACCCATACTGTGCTATCATAGCACAAAGAACTCGAATGGTTGTCATCCGAGCAGTAGGTGGAAAAGTTTCCTCATAGTCAGTACCTTCTCTTTGAGCATAGCCCTTTGCAACAAGTCGGGCCTTATGCTTATCTATTTTTCCATATAATTTTTACGTGATTTTGTAAACCCATTTGTAGCCTATGGGCTTCTTTCCATATGGCAGATCCACAAGATTCCAAGTTATATTTTTCATCAGATACTTGTCCTCTACATCCATAGCGGCCTTCCACTGAGGGTCACCAAGGTCATCTTGTATTGATGCAGGTTCAAGTTTATCTATTGAGGACATAAAAACCCTGTCATAATCAATATCCATATCTTCTGTATCTCTCACTGGATCTATAGAAAGTTCCTCAAAATATTGACACAAATCATCAACCCCAGTAATCTCTGCTGTAGCTTTCTCCTGTCGAGCCATGCTGCGAGTACAAGGCCTATCCAATTTCAAATCCGATGGAGTGGATAGCTTAGAGTCTCTAATTGTACTTGTGTACCACTTTGGATTCTTCTTTTGTGGTGATGAAGAAGATGAAGGACCTCCAACCTTGGATGAAGGAGACTTCTCAACCTTAGTTTCCATAAGGTCTAGGTATACATCTGATGTATTTTATGATGTGAAAGCCTCATCAAAAACTACATCTCTACTGATTTGAATCTTCTTGTTTAAGGGATTAATCAATCGATAACCCTTAGAGTGCTCATAATACCCAAGAAGAATGCACTTCAACATTTTCTCATCTAGCTTCTTTCTCTTTTCTTTCGGTATGTGCATGAATGCTTTACAACCAAAATGCGTAGATGAGATATGGAGGGTTTTTTAGCCACTCCATGCTTCCTATGGATTCATTCCTTGTAGGGCCTTAGTGGGTGCCCTATTCAACAGATATACTGCTGTGGTGATAGCTTCTACCCAATATTGTTGCCCAATTCTAGCTCTTGTGAGCATGCAACGAACCATTTCCATGATGGAGCGGTTCCTCCTTTCAACAACTCCATTTTTTTGAGGAGTATAAGCAGTAGTCAACTTTCGTGTGATACTATTTTTAGTCAAGAATGCAAAAAAATATTTAAAGGTGAACTCCCCCCCTCGATCTGAGTGAAGGGTCTTTGTAGAAGTCCCCGAATCCTTTTCAAAAGATTTCTTGAATTGCTGAAAGAAGCCAAATGCTTCAGATTTCAGTTGAAGAAAGAATACCCACATATTTCATGAGTAATCATCCACGAATAACTAAAAATACCTTTTACCCCCACAACTATTGGGTGTCAAAGGACTGCAAAGATCGGTGTGAACCAATTCTAGAGGTTTATTTGCTCTTGTAGAACTCCTTTTGAATGGTACTCTATGCTACTTTCCTGCCAAGTAGCCAGAGCAAACTGGTAATATGGTAGAAAGGGAAGGAAGAACCTTTACCATCTCATACTTACTTAAGTAAGTAACCAGAACTCATATGTCCATATCTCTTGTGCCATAGGGAAGTTGCCTCCTTTGTAGAGACAATCATGGCCACATCTGGAGTAGAGATAGCATCTAGGGCAAATAAGTCATGCTTATATGAAGTGGTTGCAATGTTATTACCTCTCATGGTAATAGAACACTTATTGCCCCATCAACCCTAAAGTTTACAACCATATCCTTGTCCAAAATTTGTGTGACTGACAACAAGTTGTTTGCCAATCCTGGAACATAGAGAACCTTCTCAATTTGGCACTTGCCATTAGGAAGAGTAACAAAAACTATACCTTCTCCCTGAACCTTGTAGGTTTTATCATTGGCAATAGTGATAGGTTTGCCCTCTTTGGTCTAAAAAGCCTCAAACTATGATTTGTCGCCAGTCATGTGCTTACTGGCTCCAGAATCGACATACCAAATAGGAATAGGATCCATCTGCTTGGATTCTGTAGTAGTCATGAGCATTTTGTGTGCTCTCTTAGAATATGTGTCAAATTCCTCAACAACAACATTCACTTACTATTGTTTGTTATTTTGTGGTTTGTTCTGGCCTTTCTATTTTGATTGTTTATTCTTATGCCAACATCTATTTGTATCATGACCTTATTTGTCATAGATCTTGCAATATCTCTTTTTATGTTGAGGTTGTTGAGTTTGTTTCCCTTTTGAATCCTTTTGAGAACTTCCTACCTTTTGAAAATTACCCTTCTTCTTGTTCTGCCCCTTCCTGTTGGTGTATAGGGCGGTGTTAGAAGAATCATCTCGTTGTAGTTGGCGTGCCTCATCTTCTTGAAGAAAATTTACCAACTCAACAAAGGTAACTTGTCTTTGTGATACATGAAGTGAGGTGATCAACACTCTAAAATAATCTGGTAGAGCTCTCATTACCACTGAGGTAAGGAGCTTATCATCAACTAGTGCTGCTAAGGAATTCAATTTTCCTTTCAACTCAGACACTCTACAAAGAAAGTTTTCAACTATCTCTCCCTGTTTCATGCTTAGACTGTGTAATTGAGACTGAAGAAATAGAATGGTGGAATCATTCTTTCCTTCATATATAGTTTTAAGGGCATACCATACCGCTTTACTATTTTGATAGTCAGCAATATGAGGTTGAACTTCATCAGAAACAATAAGCAAAATGAGCACTTTTGCTTTGCTATCTATCTTATCAAAGTATTTCTAACCAGCAGTGAGAGTTGTGTCTCCAACTGTAGATGAAGGTATTTTTGTTGTTCCAGACACAACATCCCAAAGATCATCCATATCTAGGATAACCTTCATTTTGTTTTTCCATGGTGTATAGTTTAGACTTTTCAACAACTGATGAGCATCAGTCATTAGTTTTGCAGACATTGTGAAGGTTCCGTATAACACCAAATGGTACCCCTTTTGATATACCTTAATTCCAGGCCATTATACCATACAAAATACCCACCCTTACACGAGGGAGACTATAGGTATTTTAAAAAACTAGAAAAATTACCCGCCTGTATGTGAGGGAGACTGTAGGTAATTTTAATGATTATACGATACGTGGTACTTAGGTGGTACTGAAAGGGAATCACCTCGTTGATGGCACCGACCTTAAAAAGCCTTCAATCCGCATGCATGGGGCATACCTTCCCCTATACACTTTGGATATCCAAAATTTCATTTGGATTTAAGCCTAAACATGAGAGTGATTGGGGTAGTGGATGGAGTAAAAAATAGTAAAATGACAAACTTATCTCTCCTCAACGATTAATAGATAACAAGCTCAGACATCGTTTTTGGCAGCTATATTAGGTAGCGGATACAGTAGCGCAATCATGACAACTTTAGCTGTAAGTGCTGGCCAGAGGTATCACAAATACCGAATGCTGTAGTGCAATAAATTGCACAAATGGGTTTTAATTATTCCGGTGACTTAGAGAGTGAATTTTATTTTAACTTTTAATGATGTAGTGCAAAGCAAGTAAAAATGCAACATACAACATAAAAGTGCCCACAAAAATAAACCACTAGGTGTCGGGCATAGCCGAAAATGCACCTTTACAATAATGTCAAAATTTGTTTTTTCTCAAAAAAAATTACTCTCTTTCCCCCCTTGATTTTTTGAAAAAAATACCCCCCTTTTAAAACTTCTTCTTATAAAGCATTTTTAAACATTTTTTTTAATATCTAAAGTTAAAAAAAAAAAATATTATTAGCCCATATAGTAAAAATTATCTTATTAAAAAAAATAATTTTAAACTATAAAAGAAATAATATAAAATATTAATTTTTAACTTTAGAAAAAAATATTAAAAAATAACTTAAAAAAAACGTTTTACCTTTGCTTTGGGGGGGTCGACGAGATTCAAACCCGCGACCTCAAGCTCTTGGAGCCTTAACCGCTTGGCTCACCGCCAGGTGAGCCAGTGGGCTGATCTGTAATAGATCAGGCTCCACTCTTATTTAAAGAGCCTCCATGAGCCAAAAGGTCCTCGTGGCGGTGCTCCCTCCTCAGCCATCGCTCGGGCAGAGCACAGGTGGCGCGTGGGTTGCTACGGGGTGGCTGGATCATAGACAACCAAAACTACCACAAAAATCACTCTGCAAGAATCCATTCGGATCATTTTATCCTCTGCAATTAAATACAACCAAATTTTTGCCTTAAAACTTCAATAACGAAGTAGAAACACCTAAAAACTGATCGGCCATTGACGCCCTATGTGATGAAAAAATCAGCTCTGGAAGATTTTTAAAGGATAAAATCAATTTTTAATCCAACCAATCTACTCTGATTGGCTTTCTTATTCCAAAAAATCTCATAGAATTGAAAAGCACTAAACACAGTGATAAGGAAAAATACCAACTATGTCACAGTTTTGACGATGATGACGCGAAGAGTCGCAGGTGACAGGTGCGGTTGATTTCTTCAATATCGCTATGTCACAGTTTTGACGATGATGACGCGAAGAGTTGCAGGTGACAGGTGCGGTTGATTTCTTTAATATCGAGGCAGATAAAAGGTTTATCCCACATTGATGGGATAGTGAGGCATATAAGGTTTTAAAAGAACCTTTAATCCACAAAGGAGTATAGCCTCTCGGGGAGAGGCTCTCTCCTGAGAGGGTCGTGGGTAAGCCTTGGTGTTGGCTCCCACGACGTGTTGGTTGCCACACTTAGTCCCTTTCGACTGTATGGTCGATTGCTCCTTTGTTCTTTCGACCGTATGGTCGACGCTCCTTTGCTATGTCAACCGTATGGTCGATCACTCCATTAGTTGTTCGTCGATCACTTCTTCCGATATAAAAACCAATTTTTCAAAAAATCCAATCAAACTTGATTAAATTTTTTTTTCTCTAACTTGATTATATATTTTTTTCATAATTTCCAATCGAGATTTAAAAATATCTGCTCATCTAGAGCTCTGCTACTATGATATCACTTTGAGAGAAATGAGAGGGGCAGATGTAGGCTTTGATACCATGTGAGAAGCGGAACAACAATTCAATTATTTGATGAAGTATAAATAATACATTAGGGCCAGGATTAGTCCGGAGGTTGTGGAACCACCCGAGACCAATATAGGCGCAATTGTAACAAAATAACAACTAGCCTAAATTAATAAATTCTAACAATATAAGATCGTTAGGATTGAATTAACTAATGAAAGAAATATTGAAATATATTCTAACATGGTCACTATGCAACTGATTTCCTAGAATCTAGAAATAGTAGTGAGGATGAGAAACAAGATCATAAGAACAGGGAAACAAGAAAACATAGGTATCAAAAGAAAAACATGGATGAACAAGGCAAGTAAGGAAAGAAGTTTTTCCAAAGGCATAAAAAGAGTTTTTATGCAGATAAGAAAGGTAAGAATTCAAGTGATAGTGATGAAGGGTTCTCAAATAATAATGAAGAAGAAATTCTATTTCTGGCAGAGGAAAAAGAAGATGTTAAGAAAAAGGTAAAAAGGGCACCAATAATTCTCAAGTGTTTTAAGTGTGCTAACTTTGGTCATATTTAAGATAGGTGTACAAAGAATGGATTCAATTTGAGTGAAGATGAATATAAAGATGCACTTGAAGGTCTAGAAGAAGAAAGTCTTCTTATGGCAATAGAATAAGAAGGAAGTACTTCTAGTGGAAAAGAGTAAAAAAAGAATGAAGATGATCTTAAAGACAAAAGAGTAGAGGAAGAATAAAAAAATAGAGGAAGGAGAAGTTGATCTCGAGGGTGAGCTTATTTAAGCTCTTAAGGAATTAAGGAAGGTAAGAAAGCAGAACTCAAAACTCAAGCTTCAATTTCAAGAATATGATAAAGAGAAAGGAAAGCTTATAGAGGATATAACCAACTCAATAGCTAAGACAAGGAGATTCAAAGAGAGGTTAGAGGCAAAGGTTTTAGAATGTGAAAGATTAGAGCATGAGGTAGCTTCACTAAGGAAGGAAGTAAAAGAGTCTAAAAATAAGCTACATAGGTTTGGAAGAAGCTCAAAGACCTTGGATAATATTATCAAGGTATAAAGATCATAAAAAAAAACATTACTTGGATTTAAATAGGTACACAGAGAACAAGGAGAGGAGTCAATCTCAAAATCCAAAGAATAATAAGCTTCAGAAGAAGAGAGTGTAAGAGAGAGTGAGACTTCTAAGGATAAGTTGGATAATAGAAAGTTCAACAAGCAAAGGAACAATGAACAAATGAGGAACAAATGGAATAGGAAACAACACAGGGTTGAAGATACTAAGAGACCAATTGGATCAAGGCAGGGTTTCTGTTGCAAGTGTGAATAGGGATTCACCTAAAGTGGCTTAGAAAAAAACACTTTTCTAGCCCTAAGTGTGAAAACATCCCTATGTTTGTCGGCAAGATTTTTGTCGGCACCCCTTGTCGGCAATTTTTCTTATCCTATTCTCCTCCCCTATTTTTCCTCCTATATTCCCTCCTTATCCCTCCATTTCCTCCTTATCCCTCCGTTATTCCTTCCTTTTCCTTATCCCTCCACCTCTCCCGTTCCCCTTATCCCTCCAACTTTTCCTTGCCGACTTTCTCTTTATCCCCAATCTATATATATTTTATACTTTGTAATGTTTGAGGTTGGAAGGTGCATTTTTAATAAAAATTTAGTCCGCTGCATTTTACATATTAAAATTTAATTTTTTAGATTTTTTGCTGCGCCCGGTCTACATCTGGTATCAGAGCCAGATTGTGCCAGTTCGGGCACGGTTCCCGAGGCACACGACAGTCGAGGCACTGACTGACGAGCACGATTCCCGAGGTAGACGTGGCAGCACGAGGACGCGACATGTGGCGACAGCAATAGACGTGGCAACGACATAGATTTCAAGGTGCTGACTGGGCGACACGTGGATCGAGGCAGTGGACGTAGCAGCACGCGGATCGAGGTTGATGTGGCAAAGTGTGATTGGCTGACGTGGCGACGCATCTGGACAAAACTTCACCACGTGGTGATTCGGCATTGGTCGACATGGCAACGAGGTGTCAGTTTGTGATTGGTCGAAGCGGCAGTAAAAAGAGCGGTTGAGATTTGACTGCCCGAAGGCAGTCGATACTACATGTGCAAGTTCGGGTTAATAAACCCTCACGCATCCTTTTCCCACTGAATGTGGGATAAAAATCAATTTTTTAAAAAAAAAAAAATAGCCGCTCCTCGGCTTTAAATATTTCCGCGTCTCACCTTTGAGACGTCCGTGGGACGTAGCCCAACGGCCACGTCTGTCCGCTAGCGGGGAGGCGGACGCGGGTCGAATCCCGCCAGCTCCATGCGAAAAGAAAAAAAAATATATTTTTTAAAAAAATCCGTCGTCGAAGAAGTTAAAAGGGCGGAAGCCCTATTGTTTTTCCAGCCAGCCGCCGTGGTGTAGCGGCAAAGCACGCCGCCGTGCTCAGGGAGGTCACGGGGTCGAATCCCCTGCGTGACGAAAAGGTAAAAAAATTTTATTTAAATTTTTATAAGGTTTTAATTTTTATTTAAAGTTTTAAAATTATTTAATAAATTTAAATTATATATTTATTTAATATTATCTTTTTAATAATAAATTTAAAAGATAATTTAAATAAAATATAAAAATTTATTAAATTTTTTTTAAAAAACTTTAGAAAAATTTTAAAGCCTTGTTTGAAGAGATTTTTTTGAAAAAGAGAATTAATCTGCCCGTGAAATGTTAGATGTTCCGGTCTGAGGGGTGTTATAATGCACTTCTCTCGATTTTGAGACGAGAGACACCGGAATCCTTTGATGAAAGGGTTCGCCGAACTAGTCTGCATACAGTGTTTTGTCAGCTTGAGAATCAGGTGATAGCTCACCTAAGAAAGCCGGATTCAGGGTACGAGGCAGATTCAGAAGACAATATCTTCGAAAAGAGGATTGAAGAGTTCGAGACTGAGCAATTTGTTTCGGATGTACGATCAAGTGCCAGTTACACACCAGGTGTACAGGTAGCTGCATCGAGTGAGAGCTATACTCCACGCTCTCCTGAACCTGAACCAGAAGAAGAAGAGGAAGCAGAAGAGGAAGAAGAGGAAGAGGAAGAAGAGGAAGAAGAAGAAGAAGAAGAAGACGAAGAAGAAGCAGCAGAAGAAGATCCAGAGGAAGTGGAACCTGAGATCATCATCATCAGCAGCAGTTCCGAAGCAGAACTTGAATGTACTAAAAAGGCGAGATTTGATTTGAATAATTAAATCATTCTGTACTGCTTTGTATTTCCAGTTTGCATCAATAAAAGTTTGTTTTTTAGAAATGGCTGCAAACACTAGTCTACCAATCCCTGAATTTAATGGTAGTGACTATGAATATTGGTCTATTAAAATGAAAACCCTTTTGATAGGAAAAGGTCTTTGGGATGTAGTCGAAGAAGGCTATACAGAACCAACTGTTGCTGAATGGGCAACTTTCTCTAATGCTGATAAAAAGGCGAGAAAAGAAGCACAAAAGAATAATGCTTTTGCCCTTTATCACATTCATGCTGCCTTAGATAAAAGTATCTTCCCTAGGGTTGCATCTTATGTAATTGCACAAGATGCCTGGAATGCCCTAAAAGAAAGCTATAGAGGTAGTGACCAAGTGAAGCAGGTAAAACTGCAAACTTTGAAACGAGATTTTGAGAATCTCAAGATGCAAGAGAATGAAAGAGTCGGAGATTATTGCGTGCGAGTGAAAGCCATAGTCGACAAAATGGTCACACTAGGGGAGGATATTAAGCCAGAGATGATGGTGAAGAAAGTGTTGAGAACACTTCTTCCTAAATGGAATTCTGTTGCAATAATTATTGAAGAATCCAAAGACTTAACCACATTGTCTTTTGATGCATTAACTGGTTCACTTCTCTCACATGAAGAGAGGTTACAGGAAACTCCTACCACCAGCTATGGAGGAGATGACAAAGCTTTTGCCACACATGAAGGAAGAGGTAGAGGCCATGGCAGAGGTCAACAAAGAGGCAGAGGCAGGAATAATCAAAGAGGGGGAACTCCTAACAGAGGAGGATCATCCAACAGAGGTGGAAATCAGAATAGAGGAGGACAGCAGCAATATAGAGGGAAACAATCTGGCAAAGGAAAAGGAGGAGACAAATCAAAACAAGTTTGCTACAATTGTGGCAAACCTGGCCATTATGCTCGAGATTGTTGGTCAAAGACTTCACAAGGAAGCAGCAGCAACCAGAGCAGTCAGTTTGGGAATTTTGGAGAAGAGGAAGAGTCCTCAAATCTCTTTCTTTCTTATGGCCAGACAGAGCAAAATATGAATGATACATGGATTTTGGACACTGGGTGTTCAAATCACATGAGTGGCAAAGAAGAACTCTTTGCTAAGTTAGACTCCTCATACAAATCCAACATCCGGTTGGGAGATGACAAGTCATTGGCAGTTGAAGGCATTGGAGCCATGGAGGTTCCAACGAAAGAAGGCATCAAGCAAGTAAGTGATATCTATTACACACCTCATCTTCAACACAATCTTTTAAGTGTTGGTCAGATGCTAGAAAAGAATTATAAGTTGATTTTTGATGAGGGTAAATGCACCATTTTTGACAAGAACAATAGTAATAGAATCATTACACAAGTGCCAATGTCGAAGAATAGATTATTCCCTTTGAAGTTTGGCCAGCCAGGAGGAAATAAGTTAGCAAATGTTGCAATTACCAATCCAAGTGTCCTATGGCACTTGAGATATGGTCATTTGAATTCAGCAAGTTTGAAAATGCTAACTTCACAAGCAATGGTGACTGGACTTCCCAAAATTCAAGATAGTAAGGAAGTCTGTGAAGGGTGTGCCTTGGGCAAGCATGCCAGATCAAAATTTCCTCATGGACAAGCATGGCGGGCCAGCTATCCTCTTCAGTTAGTGCATTCAGACATCTGTGGTCCGATGCAGACCAAGAGTCTAGGTAATCACTCTTACTTCCTACTTTTCATTGATGATTGCACAAGAATGTGTTGGATATATTTTTTGAAGCATAAGGATGAAGCATTTGCATGCTTTGTTGATTTTAAAGCAAAATTTGAAAGTGAGAGTGGATATTCTATAAAATGTCTTAGATCAGATAGAGGAGGAGAATACTCCTCTAATCAGTTTTTGAATTTTTGTAAACATCATGGCATCAAGAGGCAGTTCACAACTGCCTACACTCCACAGCAAAATGGTGTAGCAGAAAGGAAAAATCGCACCATTGTGGAGATGGCACAATCAATGCTTCAGACAAAGCATTTGAGTAATGCATATTGGGGAGATGCAACAAGGACTAGTGTTCACATCTTGAACAGAAGTCCTACTTCAAGTTTGAAAGGGAAGACACCTTACCAAGCCTGGTATGGTAAGAAACCAAATGTGAAGTATTTCAGAGTATTTGGTTCATTGGCATATGCTCACATTCCTGATGAGCTGAGAAAGAAGTTGGATCCAAAGAGTCAGGCATGCATTTTTGTAGGATACTGTGAAAACACAAAGGGTTATAGACTCTACAATCCTACAACTCGAAAGATAGTGGTTTCAAGGGATGTGATTTTTGATGAAGGGGGAGAGTGGGGTAAGCCCCAAATATTCAGAGATGTTGAAGCCACTGATGTAGTTGCTCAGCAGGTGCAACCACAGCTCCCACAGAAAGGAAAGCAGTCTCCTCCCACACATCCTCCAAGTCCATCTTCTGATTCAACTTCTTCACCAAGTCCTTCTCCACAGCGATCAGTAAGTTCCTCACCAATGGATATTGATGTTCCATCCAAAGGTAAGAGAACTTTACAGTATCATCCATCATCTCAGATGTTGGATAAAAATTTTTCAAGAAGATATACTAGGAGTCAAGCTAGTGAAATGGAATCTGTTTTACACAGATTAGAAAGTATGCACTTGTATGGTGATGATGAATCCCAGCAGGAACCTAGGGGAGATCAAGTTAACTATGCTTTGTTAACTAGTGCACAGCTTGAACCTTCTAGTTATGAGAAGGCATGTACTCAGAAGATTTGGCAAGATGCCATGAAAGAGGAGATAACCTCTATAAAAAACAACGACACTTGGGAGCTCGTGAAGCTTTCGAAAGGAAAGAAATGTGTTGGCTGTAAATGGATCTTCAAGACCAAGTTTAATGCTGATGGAAGCATTGAGAAGCATAAGGCAAGATTAGTGGCAAAGGGTTTTACTCAGAAATATGGAATAGATTATGAAGAGACTTTTGCTCCTGTAGCCAGACAGGAGACAATCGAAACAGTTCTTGCCTTAGCTGCACACAAAGGATGGAAAGTCCAACACATGGATGTCAAGAGTGCATTTCTCAATGGTTACTTGACAGAAGAAGTGTACGTTGAGCAACCACAGGGATTTGAAGTGCAAGGTAAGGAACACCTTGTTTACAGATTGAAGAAGGCACTCTATGGTCTTAAACAGGCACCAAGAGCTTGGTACTCACGCATTGATGGGTACTTCAAAGATTATGGGTTCACCAGGAGCAAAAATGAACCCACACTCTACTACCTAAAGCAAGGTAATGACATCCTCATAGTTTGTTTGTATGTGGATGATCTCATTTTTATGGGTAGTAATGAAAAAATGAATATGGAGTTCAAACACTCCATGATGACGCAGTTTGAGATGAAGGATCTTGGCTTAATGCACTACTACCTTGGAATGGAGGTTCATCAATCAGATACAGGGATCTTCATCTGTCAACATAAGTATGCTCAGGATATGATCAAGAAGTTTGCTATGGAGCATTGCAAACCAGTTGCAACTCCAGTTGGACATGGGATCCAATTAAGCAAAGATGATGGAGCACCAAAAGTTGATGTGACCACTTTCAGAAGCATGGTTGGGAGTTTGATGTTTCTCGCCAACACCAGACCAGATATTCAATATGTTGTATCTCTTGTTTCTAGATTTATGTCTAACCCCTCTGAGCTGCATTTGCAGGCAGCTAAAAGAATTTTGAGATATGTGAAGGGTACATTGGATTTTGGAATCCAATACCATAAATGTAACACTATCAAGCTTGTAGGCTTCAGTGATAGTGATTGGGGTAGCAATATTGATGACAGGAAGTCAACATCAGGAAACTGTTTTAGTCTTGGATCGGGACTAATAACTTGGAGTTCAAAAAAGCAAATAGTAGTAGCGCTATCTTCAACAGAAGCAGAGTATATAGCGGTTACTTATGCAAGTACTCAAGCCTTGTGGCTAAGGAAAGTACTAGAAGAGATTGGAGAACAACAAAGTGGTCCGACCAGAATCTACTGCGACAACATCAGTGCCATTCAGTTGGCATATAATCCTGTCCACCATAGCAGAACGAAACATTTTGATATGAAGTATCACTTCATCAGAGATATGGTGGAACATGAAATTGTTGAGCTTCAATACTGTCACACTTTGGAGAACGTCGCTGACATCTTCACCAAGGCGATGACTAAAGCTCAATTTGTAAAGCTGAGAGACTGTGTAGTCAGTCCTCTCAAATTTAAGGGGGAGAATGTTGCAAGTGTGAATAGGGATGTTAAGATCCTGCTATAAAATAAACTCAAATAACACACTCACACAATTGCTTGGAAATAACTCACATAACATCACAATAATATAACAAAAATTTTCATAAAGAACAATCTCACAATAAGACAGAATCGCAGGCCTCTTCGAGGGGGCAACCTCCTTCAATACTTCATTAATTTTGCAAAAGATGGTTACATTGGTGCCCTTTCGGGTATTTAAGGAGTTTCCTTCCAAGGTTGGCTTACATGCAAAATGCCACCTGGATTACATGCATAATGCCACCCGAATTACATGCATAGTGCCACTTTGAATTACATGCACAATGCCACCCGAATTACATGCACAATGCCACACGAATTACATGCAAAATGCCACCTATCTACCATGTGTTACATAAAAAGGGTGCCATATGTCATAGGCACTACCTAAGCTAAAACTTAGAACATTACAAAATATTAATCATGGGTACTACCCACGTTCACTAGGAATTATTACATCAAGGAAGTTATTACATTAAGGGTTAGGATGAGATCCTAACATGCCCTTCTCCTTGAAGAAGCTTTGTCCTCAAAGCTAAAAATGAGGAAAATTTTGCTGGAGTTGATGGAGGGACTCCCATGTAGCATCCTCAGGTTGAAGTCCACGCCACTGAACCAGGACCTCTGTGATGGTACGGTTGCGAGTTCGACGATACAACAACTGCTTTGGTGCAAGTAAGATGGAGCCTTCTTCATCCAATTCGGGAAGTGTTGATGGAACCTGTACCTTGGAGCTGCCCAAAATGTAGGAGGGAGGCGTGAGTGGAGGGTGCCCATACTCTGCCTCTGGTGGCGGTATGATAGGAAGTGTTGTACCACCATTCGGCCAAAGAAAGCCATTTTGCCCAATGAGTAGGATGATCGGAGGCAAGCAGTGACGGTAGGTTTCCAAGAAGTTATTAACAACCTTTGTTTGACCATCCATTTGCGGATGGTAGGCTAAACTCATTGTGAGCTGAGTCCCCTGCAACTTAAACAACTCTTGCCAAAAATTGCTAGTAAGGTTGGGATCACGATCAGATACAATGGAGGTTGGCATGCCATGAAGGCAAAATATGGAGTCAAGGAAAATTTGGGCAATAGTGAATGCTGTGTAAGGATGGGTTAGGGCACAAAAGTGAGCATACTTTGAAAGGCGGTCCACTACCACAAAAATAACAGACTTGTCTCCAGATTTAGGTAGCCCTTCTATGAAATCCATAGAGATGTCAGTCCACACCTGATCCGGTATCGGCAAGGGTGGAAGAGTGCCCGAAGAGTGCACTGTTTCTCTTTTCATCCTTTGACTTGTGTCGCAGTCTGCCACAAAAGAGCGAATGTCATGTTTCCTACCTTTCCAAAATAAGGTGCGCTTGAGTCGCTCATAAGGTGGTCTGATATTGGGAGGTGTACTATCCGGCAATAATGGAATGGCATGGTCGTGAGAGCGATGCAGTGGTAGTGTGATGGGTTCTAAAAATATGGCCTCATGTTTGTGGAGAATCTGTTGTATGTCTTGTGGGATTTCACCCATTGGAGATGTGGATGGCTGGATGGAGAATAGTTGTGCAATGACCCCACGTGATGATTTCTTTAGCAATTTCTCCATGCCGTTTGAACTGATAATTTGAGGTGTTCCTGTCGAGGAGCCCTTGATGATGTGTGTTTGTCCGTTCTGGAAGAACTGCATCCAAAGTTTAGCAAAGTTCCAACTGATAGTGCCCAACGTACTCAACCATTGGCATCCCAAAACAATATCACATCCACCCAAATGGAGGGCAAACATGTCCTGCTTGAGTTCATAGTCCCCTATCTTGATTTTAACATTGCGACACTTTCCTTTACAAGATAAGGTTCCCCCATTGGCTACCATGACCTCAAAGGAATTACAATTATGGATATAGCAATTTTCCCGTTGAGCAACTCTAGGGTCAATGAAGTTGTGCGTGCTTCCCGAATCCAAAAGGATGGAAAGACGTTGGCCCTTGAAACATCCTGTAACCTTCATGGTTTGAGGAGTAGTAATGCCTGCAAGGGCATGGATTGTAATTGATGTCTCAGGTTCCTGTTTCCATTCTTCTTATGGAGGAGGTGTTTCTGGAGGGTCCTCATCCTCATAACTATCGTCAACGGTATCAGGTTCTCCAACATCTATCAAGAACAATTTTTTGTGTGCACACTTATGCCCCTTGAAAAAATTTTCATCACAATTGTAACATAATCCTTGGGCACGATGTGCATCCATCTCTTCGGTGGTGAGGCGCTTGGGTGCAGCAGGTCTATTATAATTTGGGTGTTGGGCTCTCGAGGGAAATGAAGGTCTATTTTGAGGAAACTTTTATGGGCGTCTTTGGGTAGAGAGTTTAGATTCGACCAGACGGGCCAAACTGATAGCTTCCATCATAGTTCGTGGTTTCAACATTTTGACTTCTGCTTGGAGTTCCATCTTCAACCCACTGATATAACAACTCTGGAAGAACCCTTCATTCAATCCTCTTGTTCGATTGGCCAATTTTTCAAATTGAGCTTGGTACTCTCGAACTGACCCTATTTTTTGTAGTTTGGATAAGGCTCCTGTGAAGTCCTCAAACTCACTAGGACCAAATCGAGTGAGTATTTGGGATTCAAAATCCTCCCAAGAGAGATTTGGGTAGGTAAGACGCAACCATTGAAACCAGTGTAGAGCCTCAGATTCCAAGTTAAAGGAAGCCATCTGGACTCGATGAAACACTGGTACATTATGATGTCGAAAGAATTGGTCAACCCGACATAGCCACCCATCAAAATCCTTCCCACTGAATTTGGGAAAATCCAACTTGGGCATTCTAAAGGGTGTATCATGGTCACGATTCCTTGTAGAACTCTCAGCTTGGTATTCCGATTTGGGTGGTTCTCTTCTCGCTTGCTGTCCACTTCGATCAATGCTTCTTCTAAGCGATTGCTAGTGGCCTCATGCTCTAGGCGAAGACCTTGGACTTCTTCCCTTATGGAGTGAAAAGCCGAGTTCAAGTTCTCAATGGCTTTTGTTAGGGACTCCAAGTGTTCTAGTTCTTTCGGGTGTCCACGGGTACCCTGGGCCATTTTTTGACCTTTTGTGACCAGTTACTAAAAATAGAATTGAATTTTTTTGACTTACTATTTTTAGTAAGTGCCCAAAAAAGTGCTTGGGTGCTATATATCAAAATGATCAGCAGGAGGAGGTGGTAACAATGAGCTATATCTCTCGACACTACTTTTTGGCACCCCAGAATATTTTTTTTTTATCTCCTGTTTTGCTGAGTCTAACGGTGTTTACAGATTCTGATTCTGAGCTACTGAGCAAAAGTTGGGTACTGGAGCACTATCTAAAATTGGCCGTGTTTCACACTCAAGATTCTTTGTATTTTGCAGGTGACTGATATGACAGTTCTGTTCTGACTCTGAAGACTATGAATTCTGCCTCGACTCGTGCTAACCTCTCCGACTCGATCGACTCCGATCGTGGATCGCACATCTGTAAATTTCTATCATACTCTCCGAATTTCAACTTAAGTGTCACCCTCATGGCTTATCCCGAATGCATGTCCCTTATGTTATTTTTTTTGTAGAGGACTCCTTTCTCATATGCTCACTTTTGAAATGCAGGTTTATGAACAGGGGTGTTTGGATTCTTATTTTTATTTTTATTTTTGAATTTTTTACAGGTTGTAGTTTTAACAAAACCAGGGAATGCTAAGTATAGGAGTATGTACCACCCATAGGCCCTCTAATATACCGACAATGACGAACAATAGTGCTCGAACCAATATTTCAGGCCACTACTCAAGGAGGATTCCACACATACCCTTGAGCACACTACCTGCCTCTCTGACAATACGGGAGGGTAATCGTCCAGGATGTCGTGTCCCATAGACTATGAGTAATACAAGGCCGAAGAGCTTCCTAATGGCTAAAAGTTTGTTTAATCCTAGATGGTCTCCCGATATACCCGAAGATACGTGGGAGCTCAAGTCCGTGCGCGAGTTCTGTCTGAGGCTTGGGTATTGGAGCCTGATCGCCCCTCACTTCACTAGACGCTTTATGGGCTATCTAGCTTAGCCAATAATGACAGATCCTTCACGATATTTTAAAACCCCCGGTACAGGGTTTATACCTACTCAACTAACAATATATATTTTTGTTTTTGGTCTGGAAAAAAAACACTGTATTTTTTTTTTAATAAGGAAAAACGGAATGGAAAAAACACACAAAATTTATACCTAACAGGCGGATTGGATGGCAAGAATCGTTGCAGTTGCAGTAGAACTTGGCCCTAGAAAGCGCTCTGATACCACTTGTTAAGATCCTGCTATAAAATAAACTCAAATAACACACTCTCACACAATTGCTTGGAAATAACTCACATAACATCACAATAATATAACAAAAATTTGCATAAAGAACAATCTCACAATAAGACAGAATCGCAGGCCTCTTCGAGGGGGCAACCTCATTCAATACTTCATTAATTTTGCAAAAGATGGTTACATTGGTGCCCTTTCGGGTATTTAAGGAGTTTCCTTCCAAGGTTGGCTTACATGCAAAATGCCACCTGGATTACATGCATAATGCCACCCGAATTACATGCATAGTGCCACTTTGAATTACATGCACAATGCCACCCGAATTACATGCACAATGCCACACGAATTACATGCACAATGCCACCTATCTACCATGTGTTACATAAAAAGGGTGCCATATGTCATAGGCACTACCTAAGCTAAAACTTAGAACATTACAAAATATTAATCATGGGTACTACCCACGTTCACTAGGAATTATTACATCAAGGAAGTTATTACATTAAGGGTTAGGATGAGATCCTAACAAGGGATTCACCTAAAGTGGCTTAGAAAAAAACACTTTTCTAGCCCTAAGTGTGAAAACATCCCTATGTTTGTCGGCAAGATTTTTGTCGGCACCCCTTGTCGGCAATTTTTCTTATCCTATTCTCCTCCCCTATTTTTCCTCCTATATTCCCTCCTTATCCCTCCATGTCCTCCTTATCCCTCCGTTATTCCTTCCTTTTCCTTATCCCTCCACCTCTCCCATTCCCCTTATCCCTCCAACTTTTCCTTGTCGACTTTCTCTTTATCCCCAATCTATATATATTTTATACTTTGTAATGTTTGAGGTTGGAAGGTGCATTTTTAATAAAAATTTAGTCCGCTGCATTTTACATATTAAAATTTAATTTTTTAGATTTTTTGCTGCACCCGGTCTACAGTTTCTTCAATGGATGATGCTTCTCATGTCATAGGTTTGGGCACAAGGCTACACAGTGTAGGACATGTTAGGAGGTAAACTTATATGATGTATTGTACATGAAAATGTGTTACATATATAGGCAGGAGGCCTATATGATAAATGAAAAGTGTCAATATAAACTGACAAGTGTCAAAACAGAGGCATAGTGCACTTTAATTCTAACATTCCCCCTTAAAGTGCACTATCCTAACTAAAGAAAAAAAAACAAGTCAACATTAGGTAACATTCCCCATTAATGTTGACTTCTCTAAAAGAAACCTATCATCCTCTTTTATTGCTGATTTGGTCTAGGCTCGTGCTCCTTGCGCTTGGCTCTCCAACTGTGAATAATGCTAGATCAACTGTGTATACATCTCGATCTGTTGCCTCAGGGTCAGCCATTTCCATGGGTCTTTTGCCACTGGGTCAGACGTCTAAGTGCCTCAGGGTCATCATGGGTGCCTTAGGGTCAGCCACTTCTAGGTCTATTACCTCTGTAGGTCATCCTCAGAGGATGTTGCATTTTGTAGGTCACTGAATAGATCCACCATGAATATCAAATCCCTCCTCATGGTGAACTCAATCTAGAAGGTGTCGGACTCTGCAAAAAATTCACCTTAATACATAAGAAAAATGAGCTATGAAATACAATAAAATGATCCATAGAATCCAAATATGTAGGAGAAGAAAGAAAGAAGAATAGAAGAGAATCTTTTGAAGTGTCTTCGTCTCTAGTCTTCAAAAGCAGATCCAAAAAAAACTTGGATAGAGTCTAGGGTGTCTATGTCTGTAGTCCCTAGAATAAGTGTCCTTATGGTAGTCACCTCATCTTACTGGAATGCATGGGTAACTAGCCGCTGCATCCTCCAAGTAAATAGAGGGTACTACTAGATACTAGGTTCACTTACAAGTGCCTTGGGAGTGTCGGGTACAACCAAGAGTGCACTCCAAGGTAGAAAAGTTTGAGGCTTAAAAACTTAAATGAAACAGCCTTAGAATTACAAATGGACACTACCAATGTGTCCGTCATGGAAAAATATTTCCAACGACTATAAATACCCCTATATTCCACCATCAAAGGGGCCTTCATCATGTGGAAAAAACCATCATGCCTGTCTAAGGCATCAAATAATCATCGCACTGAGGCAAAATAAAAAAAAAGAGAGTTTTAAATTTTCCCATGCAGGGGAATTACATGGGCCATTGAGGCTATCACTTTTGAAAATATAATAAACAGGTCATGTGGGCCTTTCACTTCCACTTTCATATGGAAAAAATGGCCAAGGACCATACTATCCGCCAATACAACTTCTTCAAAATAACAAACATTCTTTTCCACCATATGGAAAACATTGTTTAAAAAAATGGCCAATAATGTTTGTCGGCCAATAAGTCACAAGCACTTCAAGTTCCCAAAAAACAATCAAAGTGGTCCATCCACTTTAAAGGTAAATTATAATGGTCCATCCCTCATGACCATTATTGGTAATAAAATACCCCACTAAATATGATTAAAGATATTGTCCCCTTATCATGACATCGAATATAAAAAGAAATGGACCCACATCTTCAAAATAATGTGGCCAACTCCATGGAATATTTTGAGATTCTAACATTGCTTGATGCCATAAGCCCACTCAAGTGCTCGTCGCAGCCTGACCACGTGATGAAGTTGTTGTAGAAAAGTTACTTCCAACGCAGCTCAATCTGCATTGGTAACATCAACCACCACCACCATGCAGGAAAAACAAATCACAGAAACCTCATCATCCACTAAGGGGTCACAACAACATGGGTGTCCTTCAAGCCCAAAAACAAATGAATTTGAAAATACTAAAACTTCCAATGATCAAGCCTATCAAGGTCAGTGTTCACTGGCCTTCAGGATGCAAAAGGTCTATACCACCTGCATGCTGCACAAACTGCGCAGGGGATAAAAATATTTTGTGGCATACACAAACTATACAGACTTCACCTTTGCTATAGTTGTACAAAAAACCCATTTACAGTTTTCCATCTTCACCAGTAGTTGAAACACAGGGCCATTGCATTACGTCAGCAGGCTGCAAGAACTTATGCACTTCACCCCTTCCTTTGTCTAGGATCCCTATTTGGGCTTGGTCAAAATATCTTTCTAGGCACCAAATTTGTCTAGCAGTATTACGAGCATGGCAGTCTGTAGGATGCACGCTAAGTGTTTGAGAAAATGCCCAAATGAAATGCTTTCATATGGAATGCCATTCTTAGAGGTTATGCTTGGAATGGACCCTGTGAGGAAGCCTTAGCACTTTATTCCCAAATGCAAAGGAGAGAGTTCAGGTGCTTGTAACTTGGCACATTCAAAATTATGCAGTTCTCGCTTGACATCAAATAAACTGCACTGTTGTAGATTTGTAAGATCTGTATAAGTTTAAACCAATCATGATCTAATTGAATACAGATGCGGGAAAATATTTCAACACAGCAGCACATTGAAGTCACCGCATCACAACTGGAAGAAAAGATAGGAAAAACTATAGTAAAATATTCATTAAACAACCTCATGTTTTATGCTCAAACACCCGCAACTCAGTAGCAATAAAAAAATGTAGTGGGTCATTATGTCCTGTAGTGGATCTTTAAAAAAAAACATTGTCTTCTACTTTTTCATCTCCAAGTTACTCCCCTGCACATGAGACTTCATCCATGCACCACCAGATCATAGTGTAGATCTGCATCCCCAATGGCCTTTGATGGACACCTAGAACCCCAATGCACAAGAGGCAAAACATATCTACTTGGCTTGGCTCCATGCCAACGACTCTGCCTTCTTCAATGCCCTGTATGACGATGGGTGCAAGTATGACGATCCCAGGCCAGTCAAGCATAGCAACGATTCTGTTAAGAGTTGGGCGCAGTAGACCGAAGAGAGTTACAATTTGCAACTCACTCTTACCCTCCAGATCACTGTCGAGGCGACTTCAACGGAGGGAAATGACATTCATTTCTTTGGCAACTAGATGGCTCCTCACACGGTGGTAGTAGATTCTGCCACAAAGGTCGAAGCTGCCTCTTTTCGGTTTTGGGGTCATTCAGCCACTAAATCTTCTGCTGCAACATACAACACAACATAATGAGATGAAAAACAATAGCAGTATTCTTCACTGCAGCACGTATTTTAATCCTTTCAGAGTCTTTTCCATGCTGATCACTGCATTCAAAAACAAATATTAAAAAAAATAATTTTCACGATTGGAACTTCGCGTGGCAGGAAAGCCATCAAGGCTTTCAAACTTATGGTGTTAAATCGTTGCAAACAACTCTGCGCCATGGAAATGAAATCTTGTTTATGCATCTTCGATTCTATGGCAGCAATACAAGAGGCATGAGCTTTTATTCTCGGTCCCGCAACAACACTATTCTCACCATCTTCAAGGGTCTCGTCGCTATGACGGATGTCACTGCCAATCATTATTCAATGAAATAATAGTTCTAGTATAGTGTTCTAGACGTTGTAGGCATTGGGATCGGGTGGAATGCGCCATGTGTACTGCTCAAAATGTCGAGCACTAGAAAAACAAGAGTTCACTGCAACATAGTCACATCCATTATCAGATGATCCAGCTATTGTAGTAGCAATATCCTCCAAAAGAAAATTCCATCTAGTGGTTCTCCATTTGCCACGCCATAAAAAAATGTAAAATAATTTTGCTTCACTGCCTGATCTACCAGACACATTGCATTGAGTCCTTCGTCCCGAGCACCCACAGCCGCTCATTTATGTTTACAGTTCTAGCAACCTCCATGTAATGGCAGTAAATTGATAATCACTAGCTTTAAAGCCTTGTGCGAGATTCAAGACCAATCTACGTAAAAAGCCAGAGGCGGCATTGGTACCCTAGATTTGTAGTATAAGACTGCAAAAAACCATAAAAAATAAGTAAAAAAAGAACCTCCCAAATTTTAATATTTTTACCATCTGGTTTCTGATCCATCAAATGATGGAGAGCATACTCCCTCGGTAAAAAAAACTTAAAAAAAATAGGGAAGAAAAAAATGTGAGGGGGATTTCCATAAGGGAAATCCCCCTATGAGGGAAATCCTCCCTCAAGTACACAGGGCAGAGAAATCTTATGGAAATCCCCCTATGAGGGAAATCCTCCCTCAAGTACACAGGGCAGAGAAATCCCGCTTTGATACCAAATGTTAGGAGGTAAACTTATATGATGTATTGTACATGAAAATGTGTTACATATATAGGCAGGAGGCCTATATGATAAATGACAAGTGTCAATATAAACTGACAAGTGTCAAAATAAAGGCATAGTGCACTTTAATTCTAATAGGACACATAAAAGACAGGAATATGGAAATTTCATAAACATGCATATCTTTCAAGAGTATTGCTACTCTTGTAATCGGTTTGGTCATAAGGTAGTTAATTGTAGGGTTCATGAAAATAATGGATATGGCTTCACCAGGAGGAACTACAAGATATTTGCACCTTCAAGGAATCACACCATTAAGTTTTATAAGTAGAATAATATTGGGAATATAGCTAAGTGGTGTAGAGCAAAAATTCTAGAATAGGGACATTCAGAGGATTCAGAAGGATCAGTTGAGGAAGAAGATGGACAAAGGTAAAGAGCAGTGTATGTTGGGAGTAGAGATACTCCCACCCCAAAATTAACCACCTCAAGAGAAGAGGTGGGGTAGGGGCTAAGCAAAGAGTCTCATTCTTAGCCCCAAGCCCCAAAGGTGGCCCTTTGCCATTGATGACAAAGGGGGAGAGATTTGAATTAAGGGGAGAGCATTCAGTCAGGGGGAGCAGTTTGTCAGGGGGAGCAATTTTGAAAAAAAGAAAAAGGTTTGGTTACAAAAAAAGGGTTGCCATGAATGACAAAGGGAGAGATTTTTAGAAATTTTGAGTTAGTTGTGTTGTCATTGATGTCAAGAGTAAGTTTCAGTGATCAGTGCAGGACTTGGCAAAAGAAGGGTTAAAATATTTATATTTTAAGCCCAAGAGATTTTGTTTAAGGGCTTCACTTGATTGGTCAAAAGGATGGTTAAATACTTTGAAGGAAAGGCCTAAAGGAAATAATATTATAATATTTATTATTATGATATTAAAGGAAGTTGGAAAAGGTCTAAGGGTGAAAGAGAAAAATACCTAGGCTCAAAGGAAATAATATTATAATATTAAAGGTTAGTATTAAAATACTAAGGTAATTTATAAATTATTTATAGTATTTATATTATATTTTAATTTATAAAATCATATTATTAAAACCCAAAGTTGGGTTGGGCACAAATTTTGATTCCCCCGTTGACGTTTGAAGGAAAGGAGCATATGGTAAAAATACCATAAAGTTTACCTCACAAAAGAAAATCTCTGAAAATATCATGCACATACAATTTGTGAAAGTAAATGAGAAATATTCGTGAGCAAATAAAGACAAGCGTTTACTATTTTTAATTGTATTCAAAATACGTGAAGGACAAAGTGACCAAGGTGAAAAACCTTGACACCAACCAATTGAAGAGGGATAATTAGTTTGAGGAAATTAAGCCAAATAAATAAGAAGTGGAAGAGAATTCACTCAAAAAGATATTTAATGGCACCTGCCTGAAAATCCTCTTGAAGAGGGATAATCAGTTTGAGGAAATTAAGCCAAAAAAATAAGAGTGAATTAGGGATTTTTTTTTAGAATAGAATATGAAGTGAAATTGGCTTTAAACTTGTGCAATGATTTAAACATATTATTGTGAAATTTTAGGGTTTGAGTGTTCTTGATTTTATGACTTGTAATTGCAAAAAAATAATGCAATAATCAAACAAGAATGCCCACAAAATTCTTATCACATAGGTGTCATATGCAACAAAAAATGCACATAATTTGCCAATGAAGGTGTCGAGTAAAATAGAAAATGCACCTTTTAATTTTTGCAACAAAATTTGAATTTGTGTTGTGCAAAAAATTGATATATTTTGTCTCCTCTTTTTTTCCAAATTTGCAAAGAATGAATTGCCTTTTCTTGTTTGTTTTGCAAATTTAACAAGTTTGATTTTGTTTTAAGTGCTCCTCACTTTTGTGTTATAATTTTGTAAAGAAGTACAATTTCTTGTCTTCCCCCATTTGTTTTGCAAAATTAACAAAATAGCACTCCTTTCAAGTGAAATCAACACACGACCCACGTTTGAAAGGCTTCCAGAACTAGTCGACACACGACTTGGTTTTAGTGGACCCTTTGAGGCTTCAACACTCAAAAATGGGAGGGGTGTTAGGATTGAAAGGTTCTCGAATCCTCATAGGACCATAACTTCAATCCAAGCCCTTCCAAGGATCAGTGTAAGTGTTGAACCGAGGTAAAATTATTTGATGCTCTCGAAGCATACGACAAAAATGAGATCTTGTTGTTTGTCATCGAAGTTCGTTCCTCTTTCTTATAACTCTTTGACGACGAAGAGCTTTCTTGATCCAAGGCTTTGTCTTCATGAGATGTTTAACTTGTGCTCTCCAATCAAAGGATTAGAAAAAAAATATGGGAGCAAAGTTTTAATGAAACTCTCAAAAAATGCAACAGATTAGTGTATTGCTTTCTTGTCTATTTATCCCCTTTGAAGGAGAAAACTAAGAAAAACACTTAATTTTGTAGTTGCAACAAAAAAAATAGCCCTTGAAATTTTCTATTTTAATATATGGAAATGCAACATTAGAAGCTAAAACTAAAGAATCCAACTCAAAATCACCACTCACCTCATCATGAAAAATTAAAATACTAAACTAATGTGTCTTGCTCAACATACCCCAAATCTAGAAAATAAGATGTTGCCCATGAAATGGTGAAATCAATAGGTAATGGATCTCCACTCAAATATGAAGAAGATGATTAAATGGTAATAGATCAAACTAAAACCTCTTAAGATGGTCAAAGGATCAAAAGATTCATCTAAAAAAATATCGAGTGGGGCTAGAAGGAGCAACTAGAGGTAATTCATCAAAAATAACATCTCTTAGGATCAAAACTTCATTCCTCTAAGGATCATAAAGTTGATATGCCTTTGAGGCATCTTAATACCCCATAAAATAACACATTTAATTATTAGGTGTATCATTCTAAATATCCTTGGGTATCCCATGTTGAAGACCCAAAGATATAGAATCAAGATAAATAAGACTTATTTCCTATAAATCTCTCAAGATGTGTCATACCCTGAACTTCCCTGGTAGGAACTTTGTTGATGATATATGTTGCACAAGTGACATCCTCACCCTATTATTTATGATAAATCCTTTTGGAATGAATCATAAATCATGTCATCTCCATGATCACCCTATTTTTTATTTCATACATACCATTTTGTTTAGGGATATAGTGAATGGTCCTTTAATATATAATACCATGATAATCTAGAACATGATGAAAGGTATGACTAATATACTCACCATATCCATCTCTCCTTATATATTTGGTTTTTTTGTCTAGTTGATTCTCAAAAATAACCCTAAAGGTCTTGAATCTCTTAAATACATCATCCTTAGTGTGAAAAATATACCATACATATCTAGAAAAATCATCAATAAAAAGGAGGAAATACCTATTTTCTTAAAGATATGGTGTACCCATAGGTCCACAAATATCACTATGTATGATATCCAAGGAATGAGAGGCTCATATTGAAATCCCCTTTAGAATGGTATCTATATGCTGCTTTTCTAGAATGCATCCCTCACATGCACCACTTGGAGGGATATGCATGGAAATCCAATGGCTATTTGATGTTCACTCATGTATCTCAAAGATCCATAGCTGAGATCCCCAAGCTTATGATATCATTTTGAACTTCACTATCTGCATATGCATGTTAGATTTTATGGTGTATGCCAAGGGATAATGCAATAACAAGATATAAAATATGCAAAAATGTAAGAAATATGCTATTAATGAAAAGTGACGAAAATGATACAATGCAATATGGAGAAAATAAAAACTCTAGACCTGATTTTAAAGAGCTACATTGTATTCCACCACCAATATATATGGTGATCTACCCAGTATACCTACTATTACCTATAGTGATATCTAATCACTCACTATGAGGCCCTTTATATAGAAAGATGGATTGTTTGGTCAACACTCTACTTAGTTGTACAAGGGGACACCTTGCACATTTACAACTTGCACATAGACACTTGTGTTTTTATTATATTACTTGAAGTAACTAGCTAACTATTCCCTAAAGTAATCTACTACTCTAGTTATGTACAAGCGTGGTACATTTGGATGACCCAAATGATGTAATATACTCTAACACCCCCTTGTATTAAATTATTTGGATATTTAAGACTTTAGTCTTCAATATGGATATTCTTATCTTGAATAGTCTTTGGCTTGATCATCCTCTTCTATCCAATTTCCTTTGTCTAAATCTTGATGAGTATCTTCATCTGGTTTTGTTTCTTCTTTAGATTGTAGATGGCTGAGTAGAGCATATTTTTGTGGTCCTCTCATCCTTTTAATTTTGAATCTTCTATTTCTCTGCCTATTTTTTTGATAACTGGGTTCTTGGTTTTCTACAACCTGTTCCTCAGGAAATGTATTAGTATTATTTTTAAATACAACAATGTCGTGTGATTTCTCAACAGTGTCTATAATGTATGTATTTTTATGAAAAGATCCTCTGGCTTCTATATTTTTTTGATTCATAATGAGATACATATTAAATTTATTTATGTATATGAAGTCAATCATTCTATTGCTTTCTACTAACTTGCTTACTGAAATAAGATTGCATGTTAAGCGAGGAACATACATCACTTTTTGTAGTAGAAAGTTTGGAAATGATTTTCTCGATGTTACACACCCATATCCATGGATAGGATAAGTCTTGATATTTGCTATTCTCAATTTGTACCCATTAATAACTTTAAGATATTCAAACCATAGTAGATTTCCTGTCATGTGATGACTGGCACCTGAGTCAATATACCAGATGTTCTCCTGTTCTTTGGATTTGTTTATGCTAGAATGTATTTTGCATTTGAGACATGATGTATTGTGTTTATTTTGTTCTTGTAATTTTTGGTGATAATATGCTCTTCTTTCCATTGTAATATGGAGTATTTTAGGACCTTTGTAGTAGTCTTCCTTATGACTCCCTAGTTAAGAGTATATGAGTTAGTTTGATAAAACTATTCAAGTCTTAGTTTTTGTAGAATCCCTTATTTCTCCCTAGTGAACTAATTTGATACAACCTTTATTAGAATTAGGTTTTGTAGGTTTCCTTATATCTCCCTAATAGTTAGAATATGCTTCGTTCACCTTCTAAGTGGATTTTGTAATATTTTGAGAATAATCTATTGGAAATTTTGAGTTAGTTGTGTTGTCATTGATGTTAAGAGTGTTAGTGATCAGTGCAAGACTTGGCAAAAGAAGGGTTAAAATATTTATATTTTAATCCCAAGAGATTTGGTTTAAGGCCTTCACTTGATTGGTCAAAAGGATGGTTAAATGCCCTGAAGGAAAGGCCTAAAGGAAATAATATTAGACTATTTATTATTATGATATTAAAGGAAGTCGAAAAAGGTCTAAGTGTGAAAGAGAAAAATACCTAGGCCCAAAGGAAATAGTATTATAATAATTTTATTATAATATTAAAGGTTAATATTAAAATCCTAAGGTAATTTAAAAATTATTTTCAATATTTATATTATAAATTAATTTATAAAATCATATTATTAAAACCCAAAGTTGGGTTGGGCACAAATTTTGATTTAAATTTTTATTCCCCCACCGAGGTTCGAAGGAAAGGAGCATTTGGTAAAAATACCATAAAGTTTACCTCACAAAAGAAAGTCTTCGAAAATATCATGCACATGCGATTTGTGAAAGTGAATGCAAAATATTTGTGAGCAAACAAAGAGAAGAGTTTACTATTTTAAATTGCATTTGAAATACGTGAAGGACAAAGTGACCAAGTTGTAAAACCTTGACACAAACCAATTGGTTGGGCTAGTGGCAAGTTTGAGGTGTGTAAGGCGTAGGGTACATAGAAGTTCTACGTTCGAGTCTCGATGGCTGTGAAGGGAAAAGCCTTTTGTTGGATTTGGCATTGGAGGAAGAGACAAAGTGCTCAAAGCACTTTTACCTCCCACGTGAGCGCTTAGCTCATGTGGTAGGGTGGCCATGGCTAAGGTGCAGGTGGTAGTTTGACCTGGGATCGAATCCCATCGAGGTGTTTGCTAAGGTACTTTAATTTTTGATAATGTGCATGCGGTCTAAGGTTGTATTGTCAGTGCATGTGGTCTAAGGTTGTATTGTGAGCTCGTAGGGAGATATAAGGTGATTAAAGAAAATTTTAATTTTATTTTAATTAAAGGTTTTGAAGGATTTAAGTGTGGTTTAAAAGTGAATTGAATTAATTCTGGAAAGGTGTGTTGATTATTTGATAATGCATTTTTGAGTAGGGATATATAAGGGAGTTATTTTAATTATTTTTATGCATTAAAAATTCTGAAGTGAATTATTGTGAAAGTGTGTCAAGTGAACATTTTCTAGGTGTATTTTGAAAAGATTGGAGATTATAAGGTGTACTTGAGACTTGTTATTTTTGTATAGTGGATTAAAATTTTGAGTGGAGATTTTGAGATAGATTGTTTCTACCTAACCTTGATATTGGCAAAGAATATTTGATTGTGATTGAGACAGGTTTTGAAGACATATTTCCATCAAAACAAAAGGTATGGGCACATCTTCCTTGTGAGTGAAATATTGTTGGGTTGAATGTTGTGAATGCTAAGTTGGAGTGAAAAGGTTTGTTTGATAAGGATTTTTGAGTGAGCTTTCATATGCATGATTGGTAGAAGTTTGTGAGAGCATTTGAGTGTGAAGTTGAGAACTATCTTGAACTAGAGTTTGTGAAAGATCATGAGTATCATTGTTATGTGAGATTGTTTGATAAGCATTGTTGGAAATATTTGAGTAAACTTTTATGTGCATGATTAGGTTTGAGTATCATTGTTATGTGAATGTGGAATCATCTTGAGTCAAGGGTTGAGATTCATAGTGTGAGTTGTTGGAAGTATAGTGAAACACTTGGTTAGGGTTTGCAAGAAAGTGGTGTTTCATTAAGTGAATGGTTGAGTGAAATTGGATGAGCATCATTGAGTGAATGCATTGGAGTGATAGTTCAAGTTCTGTAAAATAAATTGTTATTTATTATAAATTGATTTAAAAAGGAGTTTGAAAGTGAGAGTGATTTGTGAGTGTGAAACATATTGAATCTCTTACCATTCTCTATATTTTTTTCGTGGTTAAACAAAATTTTGAGTGAAATTTGTTTTTGTGATTGAAGAGGTTTTCTAAAAGAGATTAAGTTGAGTTTTTTGAGTGTTTTCTCACCATTCTCTATATGTTTCTAAGGTTAAACAGGATTATGAGTGAAATTTTTTTGTATTATTGAATTTTTTTTTTGAAAAACATTGAGTTGAGTTTTGTATGCAAATTTGAAATTGACTTGAACAAGCTTTTGTGAAAGCTTGTGAGCTCATTTGAGTAAGTCCTAGAGTGGAATTAAAGGATAGAGTTGAGTAAGCTTTTGTGAAAGATTAAGGACAAGTGTAAGTGTTTGCGGAAGCTTACAATTAGATTAGACAAGTTCTAGAGAGAACTTGTTGAGCAGATTTGAGGTAAGTCTTGGTGAAGACTTATTGAACACATTTGAGGTAAGTCTTGTTGAGCAGATTTGAGGTAAGTCTTTGTAAAGCTTGTTGAGTATATTGAGCAAGTTCTTGAGAGGACTTGTGGATGGATTTGAGGTAAGTCTTTGATATGACTTGAGAGTAGAGTTGATTGATTGATTTGTTCAAGATTTGTGTTAAGGTTTGGGATAGATCTAACATAGTTGATTTGTGATTGGATCAAGCTTTGTGTTAAGGCTTGAGGATATATTTGAGGATAGAGTTTGGTACAGATTTAAGGGTAGATTTGTGCCATACCAGAGATAGAGTTTGGTGTAGATTTAAGGGTAGATTTGTGCCATACCAGAGATAGAAATTCAACAGATTTGTGCTAGATCGAAGGACTATGTTTAGAGTAGATTTGAGATAGAGATTGAGCAGATTTGTACTAGACCAAAGGACTATGTTTAGTATGGATTTAATATAGAGATTTAAAAAATTTGAGAGTAATATTTTGAGGTGACATAGTAGAGGATAATATTATCTAGTGGATAGAGATCCATTAGCCAGGGTAGTGAGGACAAAGGTCTTCTATGGAGAGAGATCCACAAGCCAGTGTAGTGGAGGCAATACTCTTCTAGAGGATCACTAGCCAGAGCAAAGGATAAGAGTTCTTTTGTTGATAGATATCCACATATCAATTGAGGGTATTGGTGTTTCCTATGGATAGGGATCCAAAAACTTGATTAGGGGATTGGTGTATCCTTTGGATAGTGGTCCATAAACATTGTAATAGGGAAGTATTCCCAAGAGATTTGTTGAGAAAACTTTAGTGAAATATTTTCTTCGTGGAGTAGCCCACATTGGGTGAACCACATTAAATTGGTGTATCTATTATATGTGGTGATTTGTGCATTGCTTTGAATACTACTATTGATATTTCTATTCATATATTCCATAATATTATTTGGGAAAGAAAAGTAAAAAGTTGTATTATACTATTCACCCCCCTCTTAGTATAAGCTTGTGTTATTCAATTGGTATCAGAGCGGGTTCCTTCAGAAGAGTTTAAAAACTTTAAGGAAAAGCTTACAAGAACATAGATGGATTCTCATAATGGATCTTCAAGGAATACGACACCATTATTCGATGGGAACAATTATGTACTTTGGAGTGTGAGAATGAAGATTCACCTAATGGCACTAGGGAATGAAATATGGCAAGCTAATGAGGATGGATACATACCACCAACTACTCCACCTACATATAAAGATGGTAAGATCCTACAACTGAATAATTAAAAGGTAATGAATGGAATTTTAAAAGTATTGTGTGAAATAGAGTTTATAAAAGTTATGCATTGCACATCAGCAAAAGAGATTTGGGATAAGCTGAAAGGTATATATGAGGGAGACAAAAAGGTCCAGATGGAAAAAATTTTAAATTATAAGAAAACATTTAAAGACCTAAAGATGAAGGATGAGGAAAATGTTGTTGCATACCTACATTGTCTATATGAGATTGTTAATTCCATGTAAGGACTTAGATTCAAAGTTGAAGAAATAGATGTTTGTCACAAGATTTTAAGGTCACTTCCTAAGTGGTATAGTGAAAATATTTCATCCATAGAAGAGTCAAAAGATATTGAAATTTTGACAAGGGATGAGTTACATGGAATTATCACAACCTTTGAGATGAGAATAAAAGAGGATCCTATTCCCTAGAAAGAAGCAACCTTCAAATTGACAAAGAATTCAAAGGGTAAGAAGTCAGAATCAAGCAATTAGTTATCCAGTGATGAAGAAACAAACTATGGCAGAAGGAACAAGGACTCAAGAAAGTATAAAGGTAAAAAATTAGTTAGGTGTTTTAATTATGATAAATATGGTCTGTGAGAAGCAGAACAACAATTCAATTATTTGATGAAGTATAAATAATACATTAGGGCCAGGATTAGTCCGGAGGTTGTGGAACCACCCGAGACCAATATAGGCGCAGTTGTAACAAAATAACAACTAGCCTAAATTAATCAATTCTAACAATATAAGATCGTTAGGATTGAATTAACTAATGAAAGAAATATTGAAATATATTCTAACATCCCCCCATATTACAATATTTTAGGAAACATATAACTACTAGCTATACTATCATCCCCCCATTATTTTGAAATACATAGAGAGCTGTGAAACAATTCAAATTTGACACGTGCAAGTGCCTTAGTGAATATGTCTGCAACTTGAGCATTGGTGGAGATGTACTGAAGTTGGATTCGGTGCTTTGGTACTTTGTCTCGAATGAAGTGGCATTGTGTATCAATGTGCTTCGTTTTCTCATGATGCACTAGATTCTTAACAAGATTCAAAACACCCATGTTGTCGCAGAACAAGTGTATTGGAGATTTTGATGGAAGACCCATACTTGTCAGGATGCGATGCAACCATATCACTTCGCACACAGCTTCACGTGCAGCGCGATATTCTGCCTCTATTGATGAGATAGCAACCACCTGTTGCTTCTTGCTGTGCCAAGAGACAGGACCAGATCCAAGATGAAACAAATATCCTGAAGTTGATTTACGATCATCATATGATCCGGCATAGTCGGAGTCCGTGTATCCCTGTAAGAAGAATTTGTTGTTCTTCTTGTATTCTAGGCCATATTCCATTGTGCCACGGACATAGTGAAGAACTCGCTTTCTTGCTTTCCAGTGTGTAGTCTTAGGTTCCTGCATGAACCTCAAAAGATAGTTGACAACAAATACGATATCTGGCCTAGTGTTGGTCAGATATATGAGACTCCCAATCAATTGACGATAGAGAGTAGCATCTACCTGAGGTGATTTGTCATATCGCGATAACTGAAGTCTTATTTCCATTGGTGTTGCCATCGGCTTGCAGTCAATCATGCGATATTTTTCTAGTAGTGTCTTGGCATATTTTTTTTGGGACACTTTGATGTAGTGCTCCTTCCGGTTCACTTCTAGACCAAGACAATAATGGAGAAGTCTGAGATCTGTCATTTCAAAATATTTGCTCAAATCCTATTTGACAGTAGAGATCATTGTTTTTGAACTCCTTGTTATGAGCAGATCATCAACATAGAGTACAAGCAACACTATTTCAGAGCCTTGCTTCTTGAAATAGAGGTTTGCATCAGACGGACATCTCTTGAATCCATGTTGTAGTAGGTGATTATCCATTTTTATATACCAAGCCCGAGGGACCTGTTTCAAACCATATAAGGATTTTACCAATTTGCAAACTTTCTGTTGTTGGCCTTCCACTTCAAATCCTTTTGGTTGAGTCATATAAACTTCCTCTTGGAGATCACCATTTAGAAAGGCACTCTTGACATCCATTTGGTGCACTTTCCACCCATACTGTGTCTTGCCATAGCACAAAGAACTCGAATGGTTGTCATCCGAGCAGTAGGTGCAAAAGTTTCCTCATAGTCAATACCTTCTCTTTGAGCATAGCCCTTTGCAACAAGTCGGGCCTTATGCTTATCTATTGTTCCATCTACCTTGTACTTGATTTTGTACACCCATTTGCAGCCTATGGGCTTCTTTCCGTATGGCAGATCCACAAGCTTCCAAGTTTTATTTTTCATCAAAGACTTGTACTCTGCATCCATAGCGGCCTTCCACTGAGGCTCACCAAGGGCATCTTGCACTGACGCAGGTTCAAGTTCATCTATTGAGGACATAAACACCCTGTCATCATCAATATCCATATCTTCTGTATCTCTCACTGGATCTATAGAAAGTTCCTCAAAATATTGACACAAATCATCAACCCTAGTAATCTCTGCTGCAGCTTTCTCCTGTCGAGCCATGCTACGAGTACGAGGCCTATCCAATGTCAAATTCGGTGGAGTGGATAGCTTAGAGTCTCTAATTGTACTTGTATACCACTTTGGATTCTTCTTCTGTGGTGATGAAGAAGATGAAGAAGGACCTCCAACCTTGGATGAAGGAGACTTCTCAACCTTAGTTTCCACAAGGTCTAGGTATACATCTGATGTGTTTTCTGATGTGAAAGCCTCATAAAAAACTACATCTCTACTGATGTGAATCTTCTTGTTTAAGGGATCAATCAATCGATAACCCTTAGAGTGCTCATCATACCCAAGAAGAATGCACTTCAATGTTTTCTCATCTAGCTTCTTTCTCTTTTCTTTCGGTATGTGCATGAATGCTTTACAACCAAAAATGCGTAGATGAGAGATGGAGGGTTTTCTAGCCACTCCATGCTTCCTGTGGAGTCATTCCTTGTAGGGCCTTAGTGGGTGCCCTATTCAACAGATATACTATTGTGGTGACAACTTCTACCCAATATTGTTGCCCAATTCTAGCTCTTGTGAGCATGCAACGAACCATTTCCATGATGGAACGGTTCCTCCTTTCAGCAACTCCATTTTTTTGAGGAGTATAAGCAGTAGTCAACTGTCGTGTGATCCCATTTTCAGTCAAGAATGCAAAAAATTCTTTAGAGGTGAACTCCCCCCCTCGATCTGAGCGGAGGGTCTTTATAGAAGTCCTGACTCCTTTTCAACAGATTTCTTGAATTGCTGAAAGAAGCCAAATGCTTCAGATTTCAGTTGAAGAAAGAATACCCACATCTTTCGTGAGTAATCATCCATGAATAACTGAAAATACCTTTTACCCCCACAACTGTTGGGTGTCAAAGGACCGCATAGATCGGTGTGAACCAACTCCAGAGGTTTCTTTGCTCTTGTAGAGCTCCTTTCCAATGGTACTCTATGCTGATTTCCTACCAAGCAGCTAGAGCAAATTGGCAATATGGTAGAAAGGGAAGGAAGACCCTTTACCATCTCATACTTACTTAACTCAAGTAAGTAACCAGAACTCATATGTCCATATCTCTTGTGCCATAGGGAAGTTGCCTCCTTTGTAGAGACAGTCATGGCCACATCTGGAGTAGAGATAGCATCTAGGGCAAATAAGCCATGCTTATATGAAGCGGTTGCAATGTTCCTACCTCTCCTGGTAATAGAACAACACTTCTTGCCCCCTCAACCTTAAATTTTACAACCATATCCTTGTCCAGAATTTGTGTGACTGACAACAAGTTGTTCGCCAATCCTGGAACATAGAGAACCTTCTCAATTTGGCACTTGCCATCAGGAAGAGTAACAAAAACTGTACCTTCTCCCTGAACCTTGTAGGTTTTATCATCGGCAATAGTGACAGGTTTGCCCTCTTTGGCCTCAAAAGACTCAAACCATGATTTGTCACCAGTCATGTGCTTACTGGCTCCAGAATCGACATACCAAATAGGATCCGTCTGCTTGGATATTGTGGTAGTCATGAGCACTTTGTGTGCTCTCTCAGAATCCGTGTCAGATTCCTCAACAACAACATTCACTTGTTGTTGTTTGTTCTTTTGTGGTTTGTTCTGGCCTTTCTGTTTTGATTGTTTATTCTTATGCCAACATCTGTTTGTATCATGACCTTCTTTGTCACAGATCTTGCAATATCTCTTTTTCTGTTGAGGTTGTTGAGTTTGTTTCCCTTTTGAATCCTTTTGAGAACTTCCTCCCTTCTGAAAATTACCCTTCTTCTTGTTCTGCCCCTTCCTGTTGGTGTATAGGGCAGTGTTAGAAGAATCATCTCGTTGTAGTTGGCGTGCCTCCTCTTCTTGAAGCAAATTTACCAACTCAACAAAGGTAACTTGTCTCTGTGATACATGAAGTGAGGTGATCAACACTCTAAAAGAATCTGGTAGAGCTCTCATTACCACTAAGGTAAGGAGCTTATCATCAACTGGTGCTGCCAAGGAATTCAATTTTCCTTTCAACTCAGACACTCTCGCAAAGAAAGTTTTCAACTGTCTCTCCTTGTTTCATGCTTAGATCGTGTAATTGAGATTGAAGAAATAGAATGGTGGAATCATTCTTTCCTTCATATATAGTTTTAAGGGCATCCCATGCCGCTTTACTATTTTGACAGTCAGCAATATGAGGTTGAACTTCATTAGAAACAACAAGAAAAATGAGCACTTTTGCTTTGCTATCTATCTTATCAAAGTCTTTTTGACCAGTAGTGAGAGTTGTGGCTCCAGCTGCAGATGAAGGTCTTTTTGTTGTTCCAGACACAACATCCCAAAGATCATCCATCTCTAGGATAGCCTTCATTTTGTTTTTCCATGGTGTATAGTTTGGACCTTTCAACAACTGATGAGCATCAGTCATTAGTTTTGCAGACATTGTGAAGGTTCCTTATAACACCAAATGGTCCCCCCTTCGATATACCTTAATGCCAAGTCGTTATACCATACAAAATACCCACCCTTACGTGAGGGAGACTATAGGTATTTTGAAAAACCAGAAAAATTACCCGCCCTTACGTGAGGGAGACTGTAGGTAATTTTAATGATTATACGATACGTGGTACTTAGGCGGTATTGAAAGGGAATCACCTCGTTGATGGCACCGACCTTAGAAAGCCTTCAATCCGCATGCGTGGGGCATAACTTCCCCTATACACTTTGGATATCCGAACTTTCGTCTGGATTTAAGCCTAAACACGAGAGTGATTGGGGTAGTGGATGGAGTAAAAAAATAGCAAAATGGCAAACTTATCTCTCCCCGACGATTAATAGAGAACAAGCTCAGACGTCGTTTTTGGCAGCTATATTAGGCGGCGGATACAGTAGCGCAATCACGACAACTTTACCTGTAAGTGCTGGCCAAAGGTATCACAAATACCGAACATTGTAGTGCAATAAATTGCATGGATGGGTTTTAATTATTCCGGGGACTTAGGGAGTGAATTTGATTTTAACTTTTAATGATGTAGTGCAAAGCAAGTAAAAATGCAACATACAACATAAAAGTGCCCACAGAAATAAACCACTAGGTGTCGGGCGCAACCGAAAATGCACCTTTACAATAATGCCAAAATTTGCTTTTTCTCAAAAAATTACTCTCTTTCCCCCCTTGATTTTTCGAAAAAAAATACCCCCCCTTTTAAAACTTCTTCTTATAAAGCATTTTTAAACATTTTTTTTTATATCTAAAGTTAAAAAAAAAAAATTATTATCCCATATAGTAAAAATTATCTTATTAAAAAAAATAATTTTAAACTATAAAAGAAATAATATAAAATATTAATTTTTAACTTTAGAAAAAAAATATTAAAAAATAACTTAAAAAAAAAAAACGTTTTACCTTTGCTTTGGGGGGGGTCGACGGGATTCGAACCCGCGACCTCAGGCTCCCGGAGCCTTAACCACTCGGCTCACCGCCAGGTGAGCCAGTGGGCTGATCTATAATAGATCAGGCTCCGCTCTTATTTCAAGAGCCTCCACGAGCCAAAAGGCCCTCGCGGCGGCGCTCCCTCCTCAGCCACCGCTCGGGCGGAGCACGGGCGGCGCGTGGGTGGCGACGGGGTGGCTGGCTCACAGACAACCAAAACTGCCACCAAAATCGCTCTGCAAGGATCCTTTCGGATCGTTTTCTCCTCTGCAATTAAATACAACCAAATTTTTGCCTTAAAACTTCAAGAACGAAGCAGAAACACCTAAAAACTGATCGGCCATTGACGCCCTGCGTGATGAAAAAATCAGCTCTGGAAGATTTTTAAAGGATAAAATCAATTTTTAATCCAGCCAATCTGCTCCGATTGGCTTCCTTATTCCAGAAAATCCCGCAGAATTGAAAAGCACTGAACACAGTGATAAGGAAAAATACCAACTGTGTCATAGTTTTGACGTCGGTGACGCGAAGAGTTGCAGGTGACAGGCGCGGTTGATTTCTTCAATATCGAGGCAGATAAAAGGTTTATCCCACATTGATGGGATAGTGAGGCGTATAAGGTTTTAAAAGAACCTTTACTCCACAAAGGAGTATAGCCTCTCGGGGAGAGGCTCTCTCCCGAGAGGGTCATGGGTAAGCCTCGGTGTTGGCTCCCACGACGTGTTGGTCGCCATGCTTAGCCCCTTTCGACCGTATGGTCGATTGCTCCTTTGTTCTTTCGACCGTATGGTCGACGCTCCTTTGCTATGTCGACCGTATGGTCGATCGCTCCTTTAGTTGTTCGTCGATCACTTCTTTCGATCTAAAAACCAATTTTTTGAGAAATCCAATCAAACTTGATTAAAAAAAAAATTCTCTAACTCGATTAAAAAATTTTTCATAATTTCCAATCGAGATTTAAAAATCTCCGCTCATCTAGAGCTCCGCTACTACGAGATCACTTCGAGAGAAATGAGAGTGGCGGAGGTCAGGCTCTGATACCATGTGAGAAGCGGAACAACAATTCAATTATTTGATGAAGTATAAATAATACATTAGGGCCAGGATTAGTCCGGAGGTTGTGGAACCACCCGAGACCAATATAGGAGCAATTGTAACAAAATAACAACTAGCCTAAATTAATCAATTCTAACAATATAAGATCGTTAGGATTGAATTAACTAATGAAAGAAATATTGAAATATATTCTAACATGGTCACTATGCAACTGATTTCCTAGAATCTAGAAATAGTAGTGAGGATGAGAAACAAGATCATAAGAACAGGGAAACAAGAAAACATAGGTATTGAAAGAAAAACATGGATGAACAAGGCAAGCAAGGAAATAATTTTTTCCAAAGGCATAAAAAGAGTTTTTATGCAAATAAGGAAGGTAAGAATTCAAGTGATAGTGATGAAGGGTTCTCAAATAATAATGAAGAAGAAATTCTATTTCTGGCAGAGGAAAAAGAAGATAAGAAAAAGGTAAAAAGGGCACCAATAATTCTCAAGTGTTTTAAGTGTGCTAACTTTGGTCATATTTATGATATGTGTATAAAGAATGGATTCAATTTGAGTGAAGATGAATATGAATATGCACTTGAAGGTCTAGAAGAAGAAAGTCTTCTTATGACAATAGAAGAAGAAGGAAGTGCTTCTAGTGGAAAAGAGTCAAAAAAGAATGAAGATGATCTTAAAGACAAAAGAGTAGAGGAAGAATAAAAAAATTAGAGGAAAGAGAAGTTGATCTTGAGGGTGAGCTTATTTAAGCTCTTAAGGAATTAAGGAAGGTAAGAAAGAAGAACTCAAAACTCAAGATTCAATTTCAAGAATATGATAAAGAGAAAGGAAAGCTTATAGAGGATATAACCGACTCAATAGCTAAGACAAGGAGATTCAAATAGAGGTTAGAGGCAAAGGTTTTAGAATGTGAAATATTAGAGCATGAGGTAGCTTCACTAAGTAAGGAAGTAAAAGAGTCTAAAAATAAGCTACATAGGTTTGGGAGAAGCTCAAAGACCTTGGATAAGATTATAAAGGTATAAAGATCATCAAACAAAACATTACTTGGATTTAAATAGGTACACAGAGAACAAGGAGAGGAGTCAATCTCAAAATCCAAAGAAGAAAAAGATTCAGAATAAGAGAGTGTAAGAGAGAGCGAGACTTCTAAGGATAAGTAGGATAATATAAAGTTCAACAAGCAAAGGAACAATGAACAAATGAGGAACAAATGGAATAGGAAACAACACAGAGTAGAAGATATTAAGAGACCAATGGGATCAAGGCAGGGTTTCTTCAATGGATGATGATTCTCATGTCATAGGTTTGGGCACAAGGCTACACAATGTAGGACACATAAAAGACAACAATATGGAAATTTTAGAAATATGCATATCTTTCAAGGGTATTGCTACTCTTGTAATCATTTTGGTCATAAGGTAGTTAATTGTAGGGTTCATGAAAAGAATGGATATGGCTTCACCAGGAGGAACTACAAGATATTTGCACCTTCAAGGAATCACAAAATTAAGTGTTATAAGTGGAATAATATTGGGAATATAGCTAAGTGGTGTAGAGCAAAAATTCCAGAACAAGGACATTCAAAGGAATCAAAAGAATAAGTTGAGGAAGAAGGTGGACAAAGGTAAAGAGCAATGTATGCTAGGAGTAGAGATACTCCCACCCCAAAATTAACCACCTCAAGAGAAGAGGTGGGGTAGGGGCTAAGCTAAGAGTCTCATTCTTAGCCCCAAGCCCCAAAGGTGTCCCTTTGCCATTGATGAAAAAGGGGGAGATATTTGAGTTAAGGGGAGAGCATTCAGTCAGGGAGAGCAGCTTGTCAAGGGGAGTAATTTTGAAAAAAGGAAAAAGGTTTGGTTACAGAAAAAGGGTTGCCATCAATGACAAAGGGAGAGATTTTTAGAAATTTTGAGTTAGTTGTGTTGTCATTGATGTCAAGAATAAGTTTCAGTGATCAGTGCAAGACTTGGCAAAAGAAGGGTTAAAATATTTATATTTTAAGCCCAAGAGATTTTGTTTAAGGGCTTCACTTGTTTGGTCAAAATGATGGTTAAATACTTTGAAGGAAAGGCCTAAAGGAAATAATACTATAATATTTATTATTATGATATTAAAGGAAGTTGGAAAAGTTCTAAGGGTGAAAGAGAAAAATACCTAGGCTTAAAGGAAATAATATTATAATACTAAAGGTTAGTATTAAAAGCCTAAGGTAATTTATAAATTATTTATAATATTTATATTATAAATTAATTTATAAAATCATATTATTAAAACCCAAAGTTGGTTTAGGCACAAATTTTGATTTAAATTTTTATTCCCCCGTTGACGTTCGAAGGAAAGGAGCATATGGTAAAAATACCATAAAGTTTACCTCACAAAATAAAGTCTCTGAAAATATCATGCACATACGATTTGTGAAAGTGAATGCGAAAGATTCATGAGCAAATAAAGACAAGAGTTTACTATTTTTAATTGTATTCAAAATACGTGAAGGACAAAGTGACCAAGGTGTAAAACCTTGACAACAATCAGTTGATTAGGCTAGCGGTAAGTTTGAGGTGTGTAAGGCACAGGGTACACAGAGGTTCTATGTTTGAGTCTCGACGGCTGCGAAGGAACACAACTTTTTGTTGGATTTGGTGTTGGAGTAAGAGACAAAGTGCTCAAAGCACTTTTACCTCCCACGTGAGCACTTAGCTCATGTGGTAGGGTGGTCGTGGCTAAGGTGCAGGTGGTAGTTTGACCTAGGATCGAATCCCACCGAGGTGTTTGCTAAGGTACTTTAATTTTTGATAATGTGCATGTGGTCTAAGGTTGTATTGTGAGTGCATGTGGTCTAAGGTTGTATTGTGAGCTCCTAGGGAGATATAAGGTGATTAAAGAAAATTTTAATTGAATTAAAGGTTTTGAAGTATTTAAGTGTGGTTCAAAAGTGAATTGAATTATTTCTGGAAAGGTGTGTTGATTATTTGATAATGAATTTTTGAGTAGGGAGATATAAGGGAGTTATTTTGATTATTTTTATGCATTAAAAATTCTAAAGTGAATTATTGTGAAAGTGTATCAAGTGAACTTTTGCTAGGTGTATTTTGAAAATATTGGAGATTATAAGGTGTACTTGAGACTTGTTATTTTTGTATGGTGGATTAAAATTTTGAGTGGATATTTTGAGATAGATTGTTGCTACCTAACCTTGAGATTGGTAAAGAAGATTTGATTGTGATTGAGACAGGTTTTTAAGACATATCTCCATAAAAACAAAAGGTAAGGGCACATCTTCCTTGTGAGTGAAATATTATTGAGTTGAATGTTGTGAATGCTAAGTTGGAGTGAAAAGGTTTATTTGATAAGCATTGTTGAGTGAGATTTCATATGCATTATTGGTAGAAGTTTGTGAGAGCATTTGAGTGTGAAGTTGAGAGTGAAAGATCATGAGTATCATTGTTATGTGAGATTGTTTGATAAGCATTGTTGGAAATATTGGAGTAAAATTTCATGTGCATGATTATGTTTGAACATCATTGTTATGCGAATGTGGAATCATCTTGAATCAAGGGTTGATATTCATAGTGTGAGTTGTTGGAAGTATAGTGAAACACTTGGTTAGGATTTGCAAGAAAGTGGTGTTTCATTGAGTGAATGGTTGAGTGAAATTGGATGAGCATCATTGAGTGAATGCATTTGAGTGATAGTTCAAGTTCTGTGAAATAAATTGTTCTTTATTCTAAATTGATTTGAAAAGGAGTTTGAAAGTGATAGAGTGATTTATGAGTGTGAAACATATTGATTATATTACCATTCTCTATATTTTTTTGTGGTTAAAACAAATTCTGAGTGAAATTTGTTTGTGTGATTGAAGAGGTTTTCTGAAAGATATTAAGTTGAGTTGTGAGTGTGAAACAAATTGAGTCTCTAACCATTCTCTATATTTTTCTAAGGTTAAAAATATTCTGAGTGAAACTTGTTTGTATTATTGAAGAAGATTTTTGAAAAATATTGAGTTGAGTTTTGTATGCAAATTTGAATTTGACTTGAACAAGCTTTTGTGAAAGCTTGTGAGCTGATTTGAATAAGTCCTAGAGTGGACTTAAAGGAAAGAGTTGAGTAAGATTTTGTGAAATCTTAAAGACAGATTTGTGTAAGCTTTTATGGAAGCTTACAATCAGATTAGACAAGTTATAGAGAGGACTTGTTGAGGGTATTTGAGGTAAGTCTTGGTGAAGACTTGTTGAGTATATTTGAGGTAAGTCTTATTGAAGACTTTTTGAGCATATTTGAGGTAAGTCTTTATGAATACTTATTGAGTAGATTGAGCAAGTTATTGAGAGTACTTGTGGATAGATTTGAGGTGTCTTTGAGAAGACTTGAGATCAGAGTTGATTGATTTATTTGTTCAAGCTTTGTGTTAAGGCTTGGGGAAGATATAGAAGAGTTGATTTGTGATTGGATTAAGATTTGTTTTAAGGCTTAAGTACAGATTTGCGGATAGATTTTGGTGAATATTTGAGGGCAGATTTGTGCCATACCAGAGATAGCATTTGGTGCATATTTAAGGGTAAATTTATGCCAGAACAAATATAGAGATTGAGAATATTTGTGCTAGATCAAAGGACTATATTTAGTGCTGATTTGAGATAGACATTGAGCATATTTATGCTAGACCAAAGGACTATGTTTAGTAAATATTTGATATAGATGTTGAATAGAGCTGAGAGCAAGCTTTGGCGATGATAGAGCAGAGAACAATAGTCTCCAGTGGATAGAGATCCATTAGCTAGGGTAGTGAAGATAGAGGTATTCTATGGAGAGAGATCCATAAGCCATTGCAGTGGAGGCAGTAGTCTTCTAGAGGATCACCAACCATAGTAGAGGATAAGGAGTTCTCTTGTGTATGGAGATCCACATATCAGCTAAGGGGATTGGTGTTTTCTATGGATAGGGATCCATGAACTTGATTAGGGGATTGGTGTATCCTTTGGATAGTGGTCCATAAATATTGTAATAGGGAAGGATTCCCAAGAGATTTGTTGAAAAAAATTTAGTGAAAGATTTTCTTTGTGAAGTATCCCACATTGGGTGAACCACGTTAAATTGGTGTCTCTATTATATGTGGTGATTTTTGTATTGCTTTGATTACTACTGTTGATATTTCCATTCATATATTGCATACTATTATTTGGGAAATAAAAGTAAAAAGTGGTTTTATATTATTCACCCCCCTCTCAGTATAAGCTTGTGTTCTTCAATTGGTATCTGAGCAGGTTCCTTCGAAAGAGTTTAACAGCTTGAAGGAAAATGGATTCTCAAAATGGATCTTCAAGGAATAAGACACCATTTTTCAATGGGTACAATTATGTGCTTTGGAGTGTGAGAATGAAGATTCACCTAATGGCACTAGGGAATGAAATATGGCAAGCTGTTGAGGATAGATACATACCACCAGCTACTCCACCTACAAATAAATATGGTAAGATCCTAAAACTGAATAATTCAAAGGCAATGAATAAAATTTTAAAATTATTATGTGAAACCGAGTTTATAAAAGTTATGCATTGCACATCAGCAAAAGATATTTGGGATAAGCTGAAAGGTATATATGAGGGAGACAAAAAGTTCCAGATGGCAAAATTGCTAAATTCCAAGAAAAAATTTAAAGACCTAAATATGAAGGATGAGGAAAACGTTGTTGCATACCTATGTCGTGTGGATGAGGTTGTTAAATCCATGCAAGGAATTGGGTTCAAAGTTGAAGAAACAGATGTTTGTCACAAGATTTTAAGGTCACTTCCTAAGTGGTTTTCAGCCATAGAAGAGTCAAAATATATTGAAATTTTGACAAGGGATGAGTTACATGGAATTATCACAATATTTGAGATGAGAATAAAAGAGGAATCTATTCACCAGAAAGAAGCAACCTTCAAAGTAATAAAGAATTCAAAGGGTAAGAATTCAGAATCAAGCAATGAGTTATCCAGTGATGAAGAAGCAAACTATGGCAGAAGGAACAAGGAATCAAGAAAGTATAAAGGTACAAAATCAGTTAGGTATTTTAATTATGGTAAATATGGTCACTATGCAACTGATTTCCTAGAAGCTAAAAATAGTAGTGAGGATGAGAAACAAGATCATAAGAACATGAAAATAGGAAAATTTTAAGACACTGCTCGGAGGAACCAATATAATGCAATAAATAAGATAAATGAATCGTTGTTTTATAAGAATCGCTTTTGGAAATATTGAGTTTAACCTGCAATATTGATATATAAAAATGAATGTATTTGATGATTAAAAATGAATATGGTGATGCACCATAAATATGAAGGATGGGGTGCGATTGGAAAGACGCACCCCGGATAAATATAATTACAATATGTTAGGAGGGTCCTAACATGCCACCCCCCTTAAAGGAGCTTTGTCCTCAAAGCTGGAAATTTGGAAATTGTTGCTGGATATCGTGAAGAGTTTCCCACGTCGCGTCTTCTAAAGGTAGACCTTTCCAATGGATTAACACTTTCGTGATATCGCGAGTACGAAGGTGACGAGAGCGGCGATCCAAGATAGCTTCTGGCTCGACTAAAAGTACTCCCTCCTCGGAGAATTTCGGAAGAGTGGTTTGTGTCGTGATATGTGTTCCGACTGCGAGCTTAAGGCAAGATACATGAAATACGGGGTGAAGTTTGGAAGAGGGAGGAAGCTCAAGTTTGTAAGCAACGGTCCCAATACGTTGGAGAACTTTATACGGCCCGTAAAATTTGGGTGCTAACTTTTGAGAACCTTTTTGTTTAAGAGAGGTTTGCCGGTAAGGTTGGAGACGTAAGAAAACCATATCACCCTCGTGGAAACTACGTTCGCTTCTATGTTGATCGGCTTGCTGCTTCATGCGATGTTGGGCGGTGTGTAGGTTCTCTTTTAGGGTCCGTAGTATGTCCTCTCGACTAGCAAGTTCTGTTTCTACCGCATGGACTTTTGTAGTCCCTGGAATATAGGAAGTGAGGGATGGTGGTGTTTGACCATATAGTGCTTCGTAAGGAGTCATTTTGATGGATGTATGGTATGAAGTGTTATACCACCATTCCGCTAGTGAAAGCCACCTTACCCAATGGAGTGGTTGAGTAGAGACAAAACATCGAAGGTATGTTTCCAAGCATTTATTTACAACTTCGGTTTGGCCATCGGTTTGAGGATGGTAAGCGGAGCTCATACGAAGTTGAGTACCTTGTAATTTGAATAATTCCTTCCAAAAGGTACTAGTGAAAGTTGGGTCGCGATCACTAATAATTGTGGAGGGCATACCATGTAATTTAAAGATGTTATCGAGGAAAAGGTGGGCTATAGTGCTTGCGGTATAAGGATGAGCCACTGGACAAAAATGGGCATATTTAGATAAACGATCAACAACTACGAAAATGGTTGTTTTTCCGCCTGATTTAGGCAATCCTTCAATAAAGTCCATAGAAATATCTGCCCATGTTTTGGTGGGTATAGGAAGAGGTTGAAGTAATCCGGGAATAGCGATGGTCTCCCCCTTTTGTCTTTGGCACACTTCACATTCTTTTACAAAGTTTTTGATGTAATTTTTCATTCCTACCCAATAGAAGGAGGTAGTGGCTCTTTTATAGGTTTTTAAGAACCCTGAGTGGCTCTGCAATGGGTGAGGTATGTAACTCATGAAGAAGTTTCTTTCGATAAGTTGAATTGGGGGTGAGGACCATCCTCCCTTTGTATCTTAATATATTGTCCTTCCAAGTGTATGGAGGTTTGCTACTAGGATTATGTTGAAGTTGTTGAATTAAGGCGTGGGTAATAGGATCATTTATCCATTCTTCATGCACCTCATCTACCCATTTAGGAATAAGGGAGGAAAGAGCATGGACTTGAGGCATATCTTCAAATTTTCTAGAAAGTGCATCGGCTGCCATGTTGTCCTTGCCCTTTTTATATGTAATTTCATAATCATAGCCAAGAAGTTTAGTAACCCATTTTTGTTGTTTCGGGGTATTAGTCCTTTGTTCCAAAAAATATTTCAAGCTATGATGGTCGGTGCGTATAATGAAATGTTGGCCAATAAGGTAAGGCCTCCAATGTTGAATAGCATGGACAATCGCCAACATCTCTTTTTCATATGTAGAGCGAGCTAAATTCTTAGGAGAAAATGCTTTGCTTATAAAAGCTAGGGGTCTTTCATCCTGCATGAGTACGGCTCCTATTCCTATTCCTGAAGCATCACTTTCAATGACGAACGGTTTAGAAAAGTTGGGCATGGCTAGAACAGGGGTGGTACACATTGCGTTTTCAAGGTGATAAAGGCCTCGTCCGCTTTAGGCGACCATTTGAAAGCGTTTTTCTTAAGTAATGTTGTTAGAGGAGCAGCGATTTTACCATAATTTTGGACAAATTTTCTATAATATCCCGTTAGTCCAAGAAACCCACGTAGAGCCTTTACGGTTTTTGGAATAGGCCAATTTTTCACTTCCTCGATTTTGGAAGGATCTACCATCACGCCTTCCTTTGAGACAATATGCCCTAAGTATTCAATTTCTTGTTTCCCAAAGGAACACTTTGATCTATTTGCATAAAGTTGATTTTCCTTCAAGATTTGGAACGCTTGTCTAACATGGTCCAAATGTTCTTCCCATGTTTTGCTATAAATCAAAATGTCATCAAAGAAAACTAATATAAATTTACGAAGGAAAGGGTGAAATACCTTATTCATTAGACTTTGAAAGGTAGAAGGAGCGTTGGTAAGGCCAAATGGCATCACCAAGAATTCGTAGTGCCCTTCGTGAGTGCGAAAGGCCGTCTTAGGAATATCCTTTTCAGCGACTCGTATTTGGTGGTAGCTTGACCGTAAGTCCAACTTGGAAAAGTAAGCTGCCCCGTGGAGTTCATCTAGTAGCTCGTCTATGACCGGAATAGGAAATTTATCTTTGATGGTCATTTTATTTAGCGCTCGAAAATCGACACATAAACGCCACGAACCATCCTTTTTCCTAACTAAAATAATTGGAGAGGAGTAAGGGCTTTTGCTAGGTCTAATGACTCCTGCTGTAAGAAGCTCTTGTACTAATTTCTCTATTTCGGTCTTTTGGAGGTATGGATAACGATAAGGTCTAATATTAGGAGGTTGATGCCCTGGAACTAGTGGAATAGTGTGATCGTGACTTCGTTGTGGAGGTAGTCCTTTTGGTTCGTTGAATACCGCCTTATGGTGGTCTAAAATTTTTTGTAACTCTGGTGTCTCGTCTTTTTGGTGACTAGGTTGAATTGAAAATAATTGGGCGACCATTCCTTTGTTCCCTTTTCGGATAATTTTCTCCATTCTATGCGAGCTGACGATTTGGGAAGGTCCCGATTTCAGGCCTTGGATAATATAGGTTTGGTTCTTTGTCTGTGAATTTCATCCATAGTTCATCAAATTCCCATTGGACTACGCCCAAGGTTCTTAACCATTGTACGCCTAGTACAATGTCGCATCCCCCTAGGGGTAAGACGTACATGTCGCTTTGCATGGTATAAACTCCCATAGTTAGTTTTATATTTTTGCATTTTCCTTTGCATGCAATTTTTTTGCCATTTCCAATCATCACTTCGAAGTTATTGCAAGGGTATATGAAACAATTTGCTTGTTTAGCCACTTTTGGATCGATAAAATTGTGCGTGCTACCAGAATCTAGGAGCACGGTAAGGTTTTGTTTCTTAAAATACCCTTTTACTCGCATTGTTTGAGGGGCAAAAAATCCGGCAAGGGCGTTGAAGGAAACCTTTGGTGTATTTTCTTCGTCACTTTCAAGTGTGTTGGATAATACCTCTACTTCGAGTTCAGGTTCCTCTTCAGTAGAATTCCCTTCCTCTGTGGCATCGAGAATATATAATTTCCGTGAGGCACATTTATGATTTCTATCAAATTTCTCATCGCAATGGTAGCAAAGACCTTTAGCTTGTCTTTCCTTCATTTCCTCGAAACTCAGACGTTTAATTGGTAGAGCGGGGTTAATTTTGGGGGTTGTGTAGGAGTTTTGGGTTCGTCCATTTTGCATTGGCTTGGGGTTGGTATAAGTGTTTGATTGTTTCCCCCAAGTTGGTTTCGTGAACCGATTCCGTGCCTTGATTTTGTCTTTCGCTAATTTCGCTAAGCCGATGGTCTCTAACATGTTTGTAGGGTTGTACATTTGTACCTCAATTCGAATTTCTTCTTTTAATCCGCTAACGAAACATTCTTGAAAGAAGGCGGCGTCTAATCCGGATGTTCGATTAGCTAACCTTTCAAATTCTGCTTGGTACTCGTTCTATCGAAGTGGTTTGGCATAATTTAGTGAGGGCCCTGTAAAGCTTTGAAACTTGCTAGGGCCAAATCGTACTAATAGGTTCTGTGTAAAGGTTGACCACGTCGGAGTGCCATTAGTTTTCTCGAACCATTGGTACCATTGGATGGCGTCATTTTCCAAATGGAAGGAGGCGATATGCACTTTTTGTATTTTCGGAATTTGATTTAGTGAGAAATATTGCTCTGCTCGGTAGATCCAGTTTGTAGGGTCTCCGCCTTCAAATTTTGGGAAGTCTAATTTGGTCGTCCGTGGTAGAATGGAAGTTTGTGGACCTCCTAACATTGCTCGGTTTGATGACCCGTTGTTGGTTGAGTTTGCTTGTGTTGTTGCCTGTTTTTGACTGATGGCATCAAGTTTAACATCCATTGCAAATATTTTCTCGAAGAGTTCTCTTGTGTTACGGGAATTCTCCTCTCTTTCTTGTTTAACTTCTTCAACGAGCCTTTCGTGTTTCTCATGGATGGAATCCAGTGATCGTCGTCCGTCGGCCATTGCGGTTGGTGTAGGTAACGATCAATGTGACTAGGTAACGTGTGCAAAAATAATTTTTTTTTTTTTTCAAAAATTTGATGGGCAATGCCCTATCAACTTTTAAATTTGGTGCTACTTTGGTGCTCTCTGTTAATTAACAGTAGCTTTTACAGGGCGACAGGCGGGTAAGTCGACTGACAGAGCACGGCGGTCACAGGGCGACAGGTGGGTAAGTCGACTGATAGAGCACGACGGTCAACAAGGCGACAGGCAGGCAAATCGACTGACAGAGCACGGCGATGACAAGGCAGAAACAAAGCATGACAGACAGACGCAGGGGTGACAGGCAAGAAACACGAGGATCAACGACAATGCGACAGGCTCACAGCGGACAAGGCAAGGGCAGCAATGTGACAGGCTCACAGCGGACAAGGCAAGGGCGAGTTACGAGGTAGACAACACGACAAAGGAGAGAGGCGAACGACTTCGCACGGGTGCATGACTACCGTAAGGTAGTCACAAGCTTCACTTGCATGAAGTTTTTTTGAAAAAAATTGAAAAGCTTGTATTAAAACAAGGGGCAAATACAACAGGGAGATAACTCATCCCAAAAAATAGCAGAGAACTGAACAGCAAGCAAGGAGCACAAAGGAAACTCCCACAAAGCAAAGAAGGCAGCAAGGAGCGAAACCGCGACATGTCGCGAAATCGCGACATGTCGCGGAATCGCGGGCAACAACCCAGTCGCGGCCGCAGCAGCGCCCTCAGCCGCGATAGCGCGACATGTCACGAAATCGTGACATGTCGCGATATCGCGACAAACCAAGGCCTCCACGCCCGGTCGGCAAGAAAGTCGCGAAATCGTGACCAAAACTCCAAGAAGCATCAAGTCTTCGAAAAGGTCGCGACATCGCGACGAGATTCCTCCAAAGCTCCCAACCTGCTAAAATGTCGCGAAATCGCGACCAGTTTCGAGTGAGGGCAGCAGCAGCAAAACCGGTCGCGATATCGCGACAGTTCTCAACCTCGACTCCCTGCGCCAAAAGCGTCGCGATTTCGCGACATGTCGCGAAATCGCGGCACGTCGAGAAATCGCGATGAAATTCCTCCGAAGCTCCCAGCCAGCAAAAGTGTCGCGATATCGCGACCATTTCCAAGTGAAGGCAGCGACAGAAAACAGGTCGCGATATCGCGACAATTTTCAACCTTGACTCCCCTGCGCCAAAAACGTCGCGAAATCGCGACGACTTCCATCCCCAGACCGCGAAAGCTCAGCAGGTCACGAAATCGCGACAATTTCTCAAAGAAGACCTCATCAGCCAAAAAGGTAGCGAAATCGCTACAACTTTGCATCAAAGACAACGGCAGCGCCAGGTCGCGATATCGCGACATGTCGCGAATTCGCGACATGTCACGATTTCGTGACCTATTTTCTGCGGAGGTTGGGAAGGCAAAACCTATCGCGATATCGCGACAACTTCCCGCCAGAGGCCACGACATCGTTACAAGTCGTGAAATCGCTACGAAAACCATCCTTAGCAGAAAAATCTTTACACATGATCATAAATGGCATTCAAGGCCTTGTCTAATCACAACGTCCTCGACAGGCATATCACTATGCATCTGCACTCCAACTTCCTTCTCGGCACCCAACTTAGCAAGAAAATCAGCCGCCTTGTTGAAGTCTCTACGCACATAGATGGGAACCACATCATCCAATTCTTTCCAGAGATCCTTTATTTGGGAGACAAGGGACCGCAGCCTCCAGGCCTGCAAATTGAAGTTCCTCATGCTATCAAGAGCACCCACCAGAATTTGAGAGTCGGACTCAAGAATTATCTTTCTATGGCCCCGCTATGTACCCCGTATAGAGGCAAATTTAACGGCCAAGGCCTCCGCTTCATTGTTTGTGGCATGACCCGGACCTTGCAGACTCCCAATAGAGCACGGACCCAAGATGATCGCGACAAACAACACCAGTTCCCGCACTACCCGGGTTTCCCTTAGCAGCACCATCAGTGTTAATTTTGATCCAGCCTGTAGGGGGAGGGTGCCATCTATCAAAAGCCTGTCTTTCAAGATCAACAGCTCCCTCAGCCGATGGCGCAGAGACAAACTATTTTTCCTCCTCCACGTAGATAGCAACCGTTTCCGCTACTTTGCTCCAGATGACCTGCCAGATTCCTTCAAGAGAAGAAAAAGTTTCACGGAAGATGCGGGAATTTCTCTCCAACCACACCTGCCACCAAATAAAAAGAAAGCCGAGCTCCCAACCAATGCAAAGAGCCTTGGATTTAAATTTGCCTCTCTTCCATCTGTTCCAAATATTGGTCCGAGTCACATCACTGTTGGCTTGGATTTTAAAGGTGGAGAACCAGCGCATCCAAATCTGCCGAGTGAAAGTGCATTCAAACAACAAATGATCAGCAGTTTCCTCTTGCTTGCGACATAACACACACTGAGAAGGACCGATGATACCTCTATGTCTGAGATTGTCAAAGGTGAGGATTCCATTATGCATAAATTGCCATGCAAAGAAGTTCACCTTTGGCCAGCCTTTGGGGTGCCAAATCTTCTTCCAGACATGGACCGAAAAAGAGTGAGGTGGAGGCTCTGGAAGAATCTGATTGAATCCCGCTTTCACAGTATAAACCCCAAGGTTCCCAAAGCCCCAGGCAAGTTCATCCTCCTCATCTCGTCCAGTAAGAAACCTAGCTGTCAAAATTTTTTCCAAGATGGGTGCCAGCTCCGGGGGAATTGGAATTGGCCATTCTTCCAGCCTCTTGAACTTTTTGAACTTGTATTCCCCAATTTGACTGGTATTGAAATAACTCTCAATAAGAATCCAGCCCTTGTCTTCTATGGCTGATTTAATGGGTTGCAGTTCAGGAAACACAGTAATAATAGGAGGGTGCTGATCCCAGGAATCAGTCCAGAAGCGGGCCTTCTCCCCTCTCCCCACTTTCCAAAACAATTGATCTTTGATGACTTGAGCTCCAAGCTTGAGAGTCTGCCACACTAAGGATCCGTTACCTTCCAAAGGGAAACGTCCCAAATCATTGGGGTGAGCATGGTCCAGTATTTACTAGATAGAATTCTCGCTAAAAAGGGAAGTTGGCCATGAAATCCACCTCCAAGATAATTTTCCACCCAAAGCTTGATTATTAAGCTTGGAGCTTCTCGGACCCAATCCCGCCTTTATCCTTGGGTCGGGTGACCTTATCCCAACCGACCAAGGCCCATTTCTTCTTCCCTTTAGCACCCTCCCATAAGAAGCTTCGGGCCATTTTGTCAAGCTCTTTCCAGATAGAATGTGGGGCAGCCAGGATGGAGAATTTATAAATTGGCAAAGCCTGAATAACAGATTGTAAGAACGTTAATCGGCCTCCATAGCTTAACCATTTAAGAGCCCAATGATTCACTTTCTCTTTGATGCCATCCAAAAGATCCTTCCATAAATTAATTTTTAGTTTTTTGAAGTGCAGAGGAACCCCTAGGTAAGTAACAGGAGAGAGGTCCTAGTAAATCCCGTAACCTCGGTGATTCTCGTCCCGTAACCTTCGATCGAGGTTGAAGAAGACCACCTTGGACTTTTTATCATTAATGACTTGATTTGATGCCCGAAGGTAGATGTTAAGAGTATCTCTCGATTCCTCTCGGCTTCCCCGAAGCTGGCCACTCCCACCAATCCTGTGTCATCCACAAACTGTAAGTGGGTCAAGACTTCTGTCCCCACTTTGATACCTGTTATCAAACCGAGATGACGTCTTCTCAAGAAGAGTCTGCCTAATCCTTCAGCTAAAATGAGGAAGAGGTAAGGGGAGCAAGGGTCTCCTTGACGAAGACCCCGAGAGGCGCCAAAAGGAGTCGAGGGGAGCCCTTTGATTAGAACAGAGAAAGAGGGAGTGGAGATGCAACTCAAGACCCAATCAATCCAATCCTGAGAAAAGCCAAAGGCAGCCAACATCTTAGCCAGGAAGCCCCACTCCACCCGGTCATAAGCCTTAGACATATCCAGCTTTATAAACATTCCTTTGTTACCTGAAGTTTGCATTGTGTGGATTGCCTCCTGAGCAAGGACCACTTCATCCAGGATCTGTCGACCTTCCACAAAACCCCCTTGCTCCGAGGAAATTATTTTTTGTAAAAGAGGTTTTAGCCGCTCAGCCATAATCTTCGTGATTATTTTATAAATAACATTACATAAGGCAATCGGTCTGAAATCAGAGATATGAACCCCCCTTCCCCTTTAGGAATTAAAGTGATGAAGGTATGGTTGAGAGCTTTAAGCATTCTTTTGTTAGTTCTGGACTCCTCAGCAACAACCAAAACATCCTTCTCCAGAGTATCCCATAAGGCCTGGAAAAATTCAATAGGAAAGCCATCTGGACTTGGCGATTTTCCAGTGCTCATCCCAAATACCACTTTATTTAGTTCATCACTGTCAATGGGTCTAAGGAGGATCTGATTCTCTTCTTGAGAGATGAGAGAAGGGATGACATTGATAACTGCATTCTGAGCAACCACATCTTGGTCCATACTATTCTTAAAAAGGTTTGAGAAATAATCCATTGAGTGGGAATGCATTCCAGGGAGAGTATCAAAAGAGTGGCCATTCTCATCTTGAAGGACTTCCATGTTATGCATTTGTCTCCTAGCACAAGCTGAGCGGTGGAAAAATTTTGTATTTCTATCACCTTCTAATAACCAGGAGGTTCTAGCTCTCTGTTTCCAATAAATTTCCTCTTGGTTATCAATGTCTTCAACCGCTTTGCGTAGAGCATCATCCTCCGCCTTAAGGTGCTCGTGAAATGGAGCCATCCCCGAAGTGTTTTTGCACCTCCTCCCATCTTGCCATCGTGGGAGCCCTCCTGAGCCGGAAGTCCGACTTATTGGTTTGTCTCCACCGTTTCCGCTTACACTTGACGAAATGAAGTTGTTTATGGAATTTGAACATAGCTGTCCCATAGGGTAGGCGGCCTTCCTCCCACCACTGGGGGATTTTCCTACGGAGATCCTCCTTTTGCAACCAGAAGTTTTCAAATTTAAATGGCTTGTGGTGTTGACCTATCATCATCCCTCCTTCAAGCAAAATGGGAAAGTGATCTGAGACAGGGCCTTCCAAAATCTGGAGCTTCAGATTCCATTTAATAAATGCCTCTTCAGAGACCAAAAACCGGTCTAATTTTACCTTCCGACTGTGTGGCTCGCTCCTCTTATTTGTCCAAGTAAAGTAGGTTCCAGGGCCTTTGATATCAACCAGGTTAAGGGTCTGGATTTGGGCAATCAAGAACCGGTCCCCTGGATCCAAAACTGGGGCCCCACCTTCCTGATCCCGAATAGACAATTTGGCATTAAAATCCCCAGCTAAGATCCAGTCAAACACTTCCCGGGAGGATCTCATATTGTGTACAACATTCCATTGGAGCCGCTGGCCATCAAAGCATTGAGCCCCATAGAAGTTTGTAATGAGAACATGATCAGCTGTGACATTATTTCTAAACAGAGAAGTTAGAACACCCCTCCAAGCTATGTGTTCTAAAGTTGTCCAAACCTGAGAGTTCCAGAAAGTGACAATCCCCCCCGAGGCACCCTGAGCAGCCACATCCATATAACCAGCACCCCGCCATATTCTGGTTGGCAGCCTTGCACATAAGATCTACTGACATTTTGGTCTCCTGGAGGAGCAAAAAGTCTGTTTTACATTTTCCTAAAAGTCTTTGAACAGCAGATTGATGGGTTCTACTGTTTAAACCCCTAACATTCCAGGATTGAATAATCATTGAGAACCTTGAGAGCAGTAGGACTCAATGGACCTCACCAATCCTCCATTGATCAGCTTATCTCCTTGCACTGCCAGTAGATCCTTATTGGATTTTCTGCCTGCTCCTTGGGAAGTACTATTTTTAGACCTCTTCTCCACCTGGGTAATCCCAAGAACCGGCCTTTCCCTGTTCTTTTTAGAGCTTCCCATAGTAACATCCTTGATAACCGGCTGTGCTGGGGAGTGGATGACCAGTGCCCCTGAATTCTCTGGGGCAACAAAGTCCTAGGGGATTCCATTACCCCGTTCTAAGACAGGGGTAAATGATGGAGAAGCCAGGGAGTGAATGTTAGTATCCTCAACATTCCCATCCACTCCCTCCATAACTTGGTCCTCTTGATCCACTAGGGATTTAAAGATTTCATACCGATTGGTTGACTTAAGTTGTGCATGCTCCTTAGAATTTTTCTTCTTATTTTTCCTTCGCTTCGAAAGTTCAAAACCATCTTTCTGGAGACCAGAATCCTGAGGAATACTAGATGGTTCTTGGACAAGGGTAAACTTACCCACTCTGGAGCGGTTTGGATTTCCAAGCGGAGCCTCCACTTTTGTGTTCAGGGTATTTGGACAGAACCTCGCCAGATGGCCGTGCTGATGGCAGGCTCTGCATCTAAAAGGAAGGGCCTCATAATCTAACTGTTGTATCCAGGTAAGCCCTGTCAACTCGAGTTCCACCTCGACCGGTAAAGGCCGGCTAATATCCATTTCAACACGGATCCTAGCGAAGACAGCCGTGTTTCCCTCTATAGTATCTCTCGGAGACTCCTATAAACCCCGCCTAATGAATTACCAATCATTTCTAGAACCTGTTCCCCCCAGAACTCCATAGGAAGAGCATACAGCCGGATCCAGACCGGGACTGCCGTAGGTTCAATACGAGGGTCAAAACCCACTCTCCAAGGTTGGACAAATAACCCAGCTGGGCCATGGTTCCTTTTCTCAGATTCAAAAGCTCTGTTTCTATCTGCTAAAGAAGAGAAACTAATAATGAAATATCCATTACTAATAGGCCATAAGGAGTACTCACCTAGTGGCTCCCAATTTTGTCTAACCCAGGTGTGCAAAAAGTTCAGAGTGGGACGGATACCCATGAATTTGCAAATCAGGTCGTGATGAGCACGATAGGAGATTGTGTCTTCGACCAGTTTCGGTTCTATAATAATCTTTGGTCTGGAAGTTGATTGCGGAAGGCAACCGTTAACTCGGTGTGTGGAAGCACCCTTGCCAGCGTTCTTGAGTAACGTCTGAAAAGTAGTCCTCTGCGCTTCACCAATGGAGGGCGAGGGGTTTTCTTTCAAGGATCTCAAGCGTATGAACTCTTTTTTTCCAAGAGAAGAGACCGGAGGAGACCCCATCGGGCCCTCCCAGAACAGCTTACAAGTCTTCAAAGTAGTGCAGAAACAATCAAACAAAGGCTCTGGGAAGATCTGTCAGGCCAGAGGCCCTCGAGCAGCGCCCGACGCCGGTTCAGAAGTTTTCCCGCCAAATCGCCAGAGCTCGAAAACTCTTGTCGTTCCTCCCAAGTCTCACTTGCATGAAGTTGCTTTTAAACCTCTGTTTTAATTTAACCTTGCCAATGTGGGATAATTCCCCTGGCCAAAAAAATGATGCCGGATTAACACTGCTGGAAAAGGTCACGCCGAGAAATAATGTAAGAGTTTATAAGGTTTTCTCTAAATTTTCTTCGTCAGAATTTTTTTTGATATCGAAAAACCTTTGTCCACGGTCGGAACTTCGACGAACTTTAATAAAATTTATATAAATTTGTATTTATATTTTTATTTGTTTTCTCGTCGCAAACAGACGTTGTTTAGAACGTTGCAGGTCTTCGACTGTGATTTCACACCAGCATTTACGGTGCTCAAATGAATTGTTTATTGCCTTCGATCTTAGGTGGATAGCTTCCAACCGTGTATGCTCCTCTCCTTTCGAGTTTTGAGCTGTATATTTTATTGCTGCAAGTATGGGGTCCCTGTTGGTGATGCAGAGCGCTAGCACGGGTCTGATGCCCTTATGCAGAAGTAGAGTCACCAATGAATAAGTTTTGTTGCTTTGTGTTTTTACTGCAGGGAAAAATGAAGACAGTTGCAGGTAGTTCGATTCGTCCGAATCGATTGTTCACTGGAGGGCAGCGGAGTAAAATAGCCCAAGATTGGTGGCCAAATTTTTTTTTTGTTAAGGTGCCTGGGTGTAATGGCTCTGTACCAGATGTTAAGACACTGCTCGGAGGAACCAATATAATGCAATAAATAAGATAAATGAATCGTTGTTTTATAAGAATCGCTTTTGGAAATATTGAGTTTAACCTGCAATATTGATATATAAAAATGTATGTATTTGATGATTAAAAATGAATATGGTGATGCACCATAAATATGAAGGATGGGGTGCGATTGGAAAGACACACCCCGGATAAATATAATTACAATATGTTAGGAGGGTCCTAACAGAAAACATAGGTATCAAAAGGAAAATAGGGATGAACAAGGTAAGCAAGGAAATAAGTTTTCCGAAAGGCATAAAAAGAGTTTTTATGCAGATAAGGTAGGTAATAATTAAAGTGATAGTGATGAAGGGTTCTCAAATAATGATGAAGAAGAAATTCTATTTATGGCAGAGTAAAAAGAAGATGTTAAGAAAAAGGCAAAAAGGGCACCAATAATTCATAAGTGTTTTAGGTGTGGTAACTTTGGTCATCTTGAAGATATGTGTACAAAGAATGGATTCAGTTTTATTGAATATGAATATGAAGATGCACTTGAAGGTCTAGAAGAAGAAAGTCTTCTTATGGCAATAGAAGAATAAGGAAGTACTTCTAGTGGAAAAGAGTAAAAAATAATGAAGATGATCTTAAAGATAAAAGAGTAGAGGAAGAATAAAAAAAATCAGAGGAAGGAGAAGTTGATCTTGAGGGTGAGCTTATTTCAGCTCTTAAGGAAATAAGAAAGGTAAGAAAGTAGAACTCAAAACTCAAGCTTAAGTTTTAACAATATGATGAAGAGAAAGGAAATCTTATAGAGGATCTAACCAAATCAATAGCTAAGACAAGGAGATTCAAAGAGAGGTTATAGGCAAAGGTTTTAGAATGTGAAATATTAGAGCATGAGGTAGCTTCACTAAGGAAGGAAGTAGAAGAGTCTAAAATTAAGCTACATAGGTTTGGGAGAAGCTCAAAGGCCTTGGATAAGATTATCAAGGTACAAAGTTCTTCATCAAACAAAACATGACTTGGATTTGAACAGGTACACAGGGAAAAAAGAGATAATTCAATCTCAAACTCTAAATAAGAATAATATTCAGAAGAAGAGAGTGTAAGTGAGAGTGATACTTCTAAGGATAAGTTGGACAATAGAAAGTTCAACAAGCAAAGAAACAATGCACAAATGAGGAATAGATGGAACAAGAAACAACATAGGGTAGAAGAGACTAAGAGATCAATGGGGTCAAGGCAAGGTTTCTTCAATGGATGATGCTTCTCATGTCATAGGTTTGGGCACAAGGCTACACAATGCAGGACACATGAAAGACAAAAATATGGAAATTTCATAAACAAGCATCTCTTTCAAGGGTATTGCTACTCTTATAATTAGTTTGGTCATAAGGTAGTTAATTATTGGGTTCATGATAGGAATGGATATGGCTTCAAAAATAGGAACTACAATATATTTGCACCTTCAAGGAATCACAAAATTAAGTGTTATAAGTGCAATAATGTTGGGAATATAGCTAAGTGGTGTAGAGTAGAATTTCCAAAAACAAGTAGGAACAAGGACATTTAGAGGAATCAAAAAGATCAGTTGAGGAAGAAGGTGGACAAAGGTAAAAAGTAGTGTATGCTAGGAGTAGATATACTCCCTCCCTAAAATTAACCACCTCAAGAGAGGAGGTGGGGGAGGGGCTAAGATAAGAGTCTCATTCTTAGCCCCAAGCCCCAAATGTGGCCCTTTGCCATTGATGACAAAGGGGGAGATATTTGAGTTAAGGGGAGAACATTTAGTCAGGGGGAGCAGTTTCTCTGGGGGATCAATTTTAGAAAAAGGAAAAAGGTTTGGTTATAGAAAAAGGTTTGCCATCAATGACAAAGGGGGAGATTGTTGGAAATTTTGAGTTAGTTGTGTTGTCATTAATATCAAGAGTAAGTGTCGGTGATCAAAGCAGGACTTGGAAAAAGAAGGGTTAAAATATTTATATTTTAAGCCCAAGAGATTTGGATTAAGGGCTTCACTTGATTGGTCAAAAGGATGGTTAAATACCCTGAAGGAAATGCCTAAAGGAAATAATATTATAATATTTATTATTATAATATTAAAGGAAGTTGGAAAAGGTCTAAGGGTGAAAGAGAAAAATACCTAGGCCCAAAGGAAATAATATTATAATATTTTTATTATAATATTAAAGGTTAATATTAAAAGCCTAAGGTAATTTATAAATTATTTATAATATTTATATTATAAATTAATTTATAAAATAATATTATTAAAACCCAAAGTTGGGTTGGGCACAAAATTTGATTTAATTTTTTATTCCCCCACTCACGTTCGAAGGAAAGGAGCATTTGGTAAAAATACCATAATGTTTACCTCAAAAAATAAAGTCTCCGAAAATATCATGCACATACGATTTGTGAAAGTGAATGCGAAAGATTCTTAAGCAAATAAAGACAAGAGTTTACTATTTTTAATTGTATTCAAAATACGTGAAGGACAAAGTGACCAAGGTGTAAAACCTTGACACCAATCAATTGATTGGGCTAGCGATAAGTTTGAGTTGTGTAAGGCGCAGGGTACACAGAAGTTCTATGTTCGAGTCTCGACGACTACGAAGGAACAAATTTTTTTTTGGATTTGGTGTTGGATTAAGAGAAAAAGTGCTCAAAGCACTTTTACCTCCCACGTGAGCGCTTAGCTCATGTGGTAGTGTGGCCGCTGCTAAGGTGCAGGTGGTAGATTGACCTGGGATCGAATCCCACCGAGGTGTTTGCTAAGGTACTTTAATTTTTTATAATGTGCATGTGGTATAAGATTGTATTGTGAGTGCATGTCGTCTAAGGTTGTATTATGAACTCCTAGGGAGATATAAGGTTATTAAAGAAAATTTTAATTAAAGGTTGTGAAGGATTTAAGTGTGATTTAAAAGTGAATTGAATTATTTCTAGAAAGGTGTGTTGATTATTTGATAATGCATTTTTGAGGAGGGAGATATAAGGGAGTCATTTTGATTATTTTTATGCATTAAAAATTCTAAAGTGAATTATTGTGAAAGTGTGCCAAGTGAACATTTGCTAGGTGTATTTTGAAAATATTGGAGATTATAAGGTGTACTTGAGACTTGATATCTTTGTATGGTGGATTAAAATTTTGAGTGGAAATTTTGAGATAGATTGTTGCTAGCTAACCTTGAGATTGACAAAGAATATTTGATTGTGATTGAGATAGGTTTTGAAGACATATCTCCATAAAAACAAAAGGTATGGGCACATCTTCCTTGTGAGTGAAATATTGTTGGGTTGAATGTTGTGAATGCTAAGTTGGAGTGAAAAGGTTTGTTTGATAAGCATTGTTGAGTGAGTTTTCATATGCATGATTGGTAGAAGTTTGTGCGAGCATTTGAGTATGAAGTTGAGAACTATATTGAACTAGATTTGGTGAAATATCATAAGTATCATTGTTATGTGAGATTGTTTGATAAGCATTGTTGGAAATATTTGAGTAAACTTTCATGTGCATGATTAAGTTTGAGTATCATTGTTATGTGAATGTGGAATCATCTTGAGTCAAGGGTTGAGATTCATAGTGTGAGTTGTTGGAATTATAGTGAAACACTTAGTTAGGGTTTGCAAGAATGTGGTGTTTCATTGAGTGAATGGTTGAGTGAAATTGGATGAGCATCATTGAGTGAATGCATTGGAGTGATAGTTCAAGTTCTATGAAATAAATTGTTATTTATTATAAATTGATTTAAAAAGGAGTTTGAAAGTGATAGAGTGATTTGTGAGTGTGAAACATATTTATTGTCTTACCATTCTCTATATTTGTTTGTGGTTAAACAAAATTCTGAGTGAAATTTATTTGTGTGATTGAAGAGGTTTTCTAAAAGAGATTAAGTTGAGTTTTGTGAGTGTGAAACATATTGAGTCTCTAACCATTCTCTATATGTTTCTAAGGTTAAACAAGATTTTGAGTGAAACTTGTTTGTATTATTGTAGAAGTTTTTTAAAAAATATTGAGTTGATTTTTGTATGCAAATTTGAAATTGACTTGAACAAGCTTTTGTGAAAGCTTGTGAGCTGATTTAAGTAAGTCCTAGACTGGACTTAAAGGACAGAGTTGAGTAAGCTTTTGTGAAAGCTTAAGGACATATTTGTGTAAGATTTTGTGGAAGCTTACAATCACATTAGACAAGTTCTAGAGATAACTTATTTAGTATATTTGAGGTAAGTCTTGGTGAAGACTTGTTGAGCAGATTTGACGTAAGTCTTGTTGAAGACTTATTGAGAAGATTTGAGACAAGTCTTTATGAAGACTTATTGAGCAGATTAAGTAATTTCTTGAGAGGACTTGTGGACAGATTTGAGGTGTCTTTGAGAAGACTTGAGAGCAGAGTTGATTGATTTATTTGTTCAAGCTTTGTTTTAAGGCTTGGGGAAAATATAGCAGAGTTTATTTATGATTGGATCAAGCTTTGTGTTAAGGCTTGAGGATAGATTTGAGGATGGAGTTTGGTTTATATTTGAGGGAATATTTCTATTAGATCAAAGAAAAATTTTGGTACAAATTTGAGGGAAGATTTGTGCTAGACCAAAGATAGAGATTGAGCATATTTGTGCTAGACCAAAGGACTATGTTTAGTGCAAATTTAAGAAAGATATTTAGTAAATTTGTGCTAGACTGAAGGACTATGTCTAGTACAAATTTGAGACAGAGATTGAGCAAAGCTAAGAATAATATTTGGAGCTAACAGAGTAGAGGATAGTAGTATCCAGTGGATAGAGATCCATTAGCCAGGGCAGTGAGGACAAAGATATTCTATGGAGAGAGATCCACAAACCAGTGTAGTGGAGGTAGTAGTCTTCTAGAGTATCACCAGCCAGAGTAGAGGAGAAGGAGTTCTCTTGTGGATAGTGATCCACATATCATATGAGGGGATTGGTGTCTCCTATGGATAGAGATCCATGAACTTGATTAGGGGATTGGTGTCTAATGTGGATAGTGGTCCATAAATATTGTAATAGGGAAGGATTCACAAGAGATTTGTTGAGAAAATTTTAGTGAAATATTTTCTTTATGGAGTAGCCCACATTGGGTGAACCACGTTAAATTGGTGTCTCTATTTTGTGTGGTGATCTGTGCATTACTTTGATTACCATTGTTGATATTTCCCTTGATATATTGCATAATATTATTTGGGAAAGAAAAGTAAAAAGTGGTCTTATATTTTTCACCCCCCTCTCAGTATAAGCTTGTGTTTTTCATAATCAACTTTTAATTACACCTTATCTTTTCCAATGAAGTATTATTTAATAGTTGGATTTATTTTTGTCTCCTTAGAATGAGTTTGAGATAATTTTTACCAATTAATTCCAACTCTATATGTAGGTAATTGATTTGCTTCTCTTTCCAATAGATTAATTTTATAAATTCTAATTATATGTATATAGTTTGAAGTAGTATGCCTTATATCTCCCTACTTTTTGGAATATTAGAAAATAAAGTTATTCAAAATTTAGTAATGATTTAATCAAGCTTGACAACCTTATGTATCACACTCAGAATATTGCAAATATTATATTATGTGTATGCACCTCAATAACTAATTTTTTGAAATATAAAATTTCTTTATTATCTACTAATGCTTGTCTGAATTTGTATTATCCAATGCAATAGTAAACCTTATAAAAATCACCTTACAGCTCCTTTTATATTTTAATAAAGCAAGTAAATAACCTTAGTAATATGGGTGCACTATATACCTTAGTATATATTTCCTTCAACGCATATCTTTCATCAATGTATTTTTTGTCCAACATTCCTTGAATGGGCATCAATATTGCTTGGTATTGTTGAGCATTTAATGCTCATTCTTTAATGGATGCTTTGTCTAAATATTTCACCTCCTTGTGTGAACTTTTGACCTCACTAGGTGTCTAATTCTAGTGTTGAATCTTTGTGTCTTGAATGCACTCTTACACAACACTTGCTATGAACGCACTTCCACACCTTGTAGGCTTGACTGCATGCCTTGCTTTTACTTTATCCTTTTTTAATATTCCTCCAAGCTGATAACTTTAAATAGAACATACTCCTTCCAAATTTGGACAAGTTTCACATGGGAGTTACAATGAATATGGACATTGTTATTATTTCAACATTCATTCCTTTGTGTAATGAAGACTTAGGTAAGTAATCTCTAATGATTTTGTAACTCCTCAAGGTAGGCACTGGATTATACTTTGAGCATTGAGGAATGATATGGTGCTTAGAGTATTTGTGCCAAGTGGTACTTAGGGTATTTGCATGTAAATATTTTCTTTAATGCTCCAAGGATGAATGTTATAACCTTCCTTCCTTTGAATTATTTGTTGGCTTGCTTCATTTCTTGGACAACAAGCAATATTTCTTTTTGCATGTTGTTTTGATGAAGATGATGGGTGGCTATAACTATGAAACTCTAAGGTTCTATGAAGCTTCGAATGGAGGTCTTATGGCTGATTTAAGTGCTTCTTCTAGGTGGACGTTCTTTCCAAGCTATGGCCTTGAGTGTAGCACCTTTTCCCTTGTTCTCTTATACTTTCAATGTGCTGATTGAGTGTTGCTTTTGTAATGTAGATAGTGTCTTTGTCATATATCCGTGTACATTGATTAATAGTGTTGTCATGTCCACATTGGTAGATTTATATTTTTATGTTTTTTTACGTAGATAAGCACCTTATAATGTAGACCTTAATGTTGTACTTTTTTCATGTAGATATTAGTCGATAATAGCCTTCTTGTGTTGACTTTAATATTGTAGGTGAATGCCTGCTTTTGGGTGCTTGATTTGATGTGGACCAATGGTGTATTTAGGCACCTTGAATCTTGATAAATATGAGCTCTTTAGTGGATCTCTTCTCTTGCTCAAACTCTACCCTTATACCTGCTAAGATGATGGTTGTGCTTCTTCCTATAATATAATATATTTTGTCCTTCTTGAAGGAACAAAATTTTTCTGATAAAATAGTGAATATGGCAGTTAAATCTGAGAATTTCAAGGTCTGGTCATATGCCCCCATGGAGTTGGAAGAGATTGTAAGAATTGATAATGAAGCTAGCGAATATAGAGAGTAGAGCAAAGTAGAATACCTATTGAGATCATGCGATGAAGGATTTGAGCACACTAAATTACATTGCTATCAACAAATTCTTTATTGGTTATGTGAAGTATTGAGCATTGCATAAGCCATATAAAATAGAAATATAGTAGGAGGGATATTATTTTAGCTTCTCCATCAGAAGGTTTAGCCCAGGTTTGTTTATTTTACTAAGATAGGGCTATCTTGCATTTGTACAATCTTCTCTTATTTTTTTCCTATACATCTTTCAAGCTCTGTGTAAAGGGTTGGGGCCCTTAAACCCCCTTTTTTATAAATATGAAAAAAAAAAACAAAAATGGTGCTTGTTATAGTTAGATTTTTCACCAATATAACGAATTGAGTGTCTCCATTTTTGAAATGCTCTTTGGCTTTTTTAGGAGGTGATTCCTTGAGCAAAGTATTGATGCCTTCACTAATTATTATTAGACAACTAATGTCTAACTCTTTCAATTGGATAATTTAGTAACAATGAATTCAAGCTAATGAACATAATATACCCCTTTTGAAGTAGAAAATTTTGCACTTACACTTTTAATCAAACCCTTAGGGTACCTTGAATCTAAGACTCACCATGTCTCATTTTGTAGCTTCCTTAAATGATTTTAATGGTGGATTTCTTCTCCACTATTTGATTTATATTGGTGGCTTCTTTTGACCATAAAATATTGCAGGTTTTATGCACCAAATAGTGTCTTTAGACACTTTGATAATATTTTGGTTTTGTGCCCTTGATATTAACAATCAAAAACATAAAATCTCTTTAAGAGTAACTAGTTAATGAAAAACTAGTATAGAGCAATGAATCAATAATACCTTCAACTTAATGCACTTTAAAGGTAACAATAATCTCACCTTATTGCTCTTGTAAATAACCTCTCAAAGTAGTTTCAAATGCACTAATGATCATTGTAAATTTCTTAATGTAGTCCTCTTCTCAATAATTAGATAATAGGAAGAATGTATCTAACTCCTATTAATGTACAGGTAATGAACCTTAATAGAAACTATCTTCTGAACTTTCTTTGAGGACTTAAAATGTAACCTTCTATTTTGAAACTTTCAAATTCTAATAAGGTGATTAATGAAGCTAAGTAGTAATCTAAATTAAATATTCAAGTAATGAACCTTTTGCACCTAAGTTGCTTACCTTTGATGATGAATATCTTGATGAGTTGATTCACCAAATTTCTTGTCTGGAATGGTGGTTTCTCGTAGTTGTGAATGCTTTTAGTCTGCTGCTCTGAGATTGATTTCAACTTCTCCTTCAGGATCTGGCTTAGAACTCCAAAGTCTTGTAGCTAGTAATGCTATCTTGATTGTTTTCCTTTAGTAGTCAATCTATTCACTAAAATGTTGTCCTTCAGGAACCCTTTCAGTATTTTGCTATGAATCCAACAAAAATCTATCTCTAAAATATTCCTTCTTTAGCTATGAAGGGCAATATTCAAATATTCTTGGATTTGGTAGGTTTCTTCTATATGAGTTCTAATTTCAAAAAATATTTTTTTCTCAAGAATTTGGATGTCTTCATGAATATTCTCTCTAAATTTTGACAAATTGTTTGCCTAATATTGCTCCTTTGGGCTTGTTGTCAGATGGCAAAAATTATACCAAGTTCTTCCATGATATTTTGTAGTGAATTTCTCCAATTAGTTCTTCTAGGAACTTCTTTGATGACTCCTCAAATTTTTGCAACGAGTCTCTCCAAGCCTTTTCCTTGAGACCTCTCCAAGGTATTTAGTCTTGTAGCTTCTCTGGTCTCCTTGATGAGACCTTTAATTCAACCTTCAACTACAGAAGTGTTGGCAATAAGATCTTTTTCATAGATCTCTTGAATAGGACTTTTGATAGTCCTTCTCTATCTCTTCCAAGGATGGAAGTTTTTCAATGAGATATTTAATGGGTCTCTTCAACTTCTTCTAGAGGAAGTCTTTAATCAGTAGAGGAGATCACCAATATCCTATCTTTCATGGACTCTTCTCTAGATTCTTATTCAAGTTTAAGGACTCTTCTCTAGAGTCTTCTTTAGGTTCAAGGCTTCTATGGATTTTTCTTCTGGAATAAGGCTTCTGTGGCATTTTCTTCCGTAATAAGGCTTCTGTGGCCTTTTCTTCCGTAATAAGGCTTTTGTGGCCTTCTCTTCTACAATGTGCAAGTTTACAATACGGCTTCCTTTAGTTTCCTTTTTCTACAACAAGATATTATTAAGATGATTTTAAATCTTGTTAATTATGAATCTTCACTAGTTGATTTTTCAATCTAGTGGATTGAATTTTGAGTCCTAGTCTTCATGAGTTTCTGAAACTCGATGGAGAGAATCTAGCCAAATATAATATCAATTTTTTGGAACTAAGATTTGCTTCTCCTCTCTATCTCTCTTGTGGCTCTCCCTATTCCTATCTAGATCTACCATGGCTCTGATACCACTGTTAGATTTTGATGGTATATGCCAAGGGAGAATGCAATCATAGGATATAAAATATGTAAAAATATAAGATTTTAAAATATTCAATTAATGGAAAGTAATGAAAATAATACAATGCAATATGGAGGAAATGAAAACTCTAGATTTGATGCTAAAGAACTACATTATATTCCATCACCAATCTATATGGTGATCTACCCAGTATACCTACTACTACCTACAATGATATCTAATTACTCGGTATGAGGCTCTTTATATAGAAATATGGATTGCTTGGCCAACACTCTACCTAGCTATACAAGGGGATACCTTGCACATTTACAACTTGCATATAGACACTTGTGCATTTATTATATTACTTTAAGTAACTAGCTAACTACCCCCTAAAGTAATCTACTACTCTAGTTATGTACCAAGGATGGTACATTTACATGATCCAAATGATGTAATATACTCTAACAATGCAACCATAGCAGAAAAATAATTCTTTCTAGAAAATAAAATTAAATAGCTTGGCCTTTCTCCCAACTTATACATTTGGTTAAACTCATCATAATATATAGAAGGAATTATTTTAAACCCATTTTCTATATATTTAGTTTCCCATAAATTAGGACAAAATTCTACCTTCTTATTTGTATGAGTAATGTGATAAATAGATAAAATATTAATGCCAACAATAGAAACATGAAGTACCTCATCCAAAGAAGAAGATCCAATAATAATTTCTCTATATCCTACAACCTGTAATGAAGAGTCATCTCCAATAACAACATGCTCCCCTAAATTTAATTTTTTGTAGCCATAAAGATATGTTTATGCTTTATCATGTATCTAGTTTCCCTTGAATCTACAATCCACTCATCCAAAGAGGTGGATGTCCAATATGTTGAATGAATAACTATATGTGCTAGTGATATTTATTGATTAAAATTTTCCTCTCCTTGTGTGTAGATGAGAGTAGCATCAACACCTCTTTGTTTCTTTCTCAAATTTCTTAATGTAAATTGAATAAAATTCTACTTTGTGACCTTTATTTTTACAAAACTCAAATGTAGTCTTCTTTAAGGGCTTTTTAGGCTTCTCATTATACTTTGGATTCTTTTTATTTTGGGCTTTGGCAATAGCTTTCTTTGGATGAGCCTAATTGAGGATATAATTTCCCTTATGTAATTATATTCTAGCCTAATGATGTAAATAGTACTTGAATACCTCATCAACTAGTGGTATAGGATAACCTAGAAAGTACACATGAAGTATATTAAAGACACTAGTAGCTATATCATATGTATCTGACATATTGTTTAAGATGGTATCTAGTGGTTCAATTTTCTTTTCCTTCTCAAAATTTTCTTGTCCTTATCCTCTCTCCTTACATTTTCCTCTTATAGTTTGGACATATTTATGTAGTTTCTTGAAATTATTGATGTTTCTACCATCATGTCAAATGATTCCATGGACAAATTTTTGATCTCATCCTCTAGTGTACTAATTTATGTGGAATCAACGTGATCATACAACCCCTAAAAATTTCTCAAGCAACACTTAAGGATTTGTGGTGTTGTTAACATGTGTGTCATACACATTGTCAATATGAAGGACCATGACCCCATAAGCATCATCCTTATTACCCCTATATATTTGCTTTACTTCTTAAATATCAATATTACAAGGCTTCCCATTCACATACTTTAGTAACCCCTTGTTTCAAAGCAGTGATTCTATCTTGATTTTTCAAGTGGACTAGTTTGGAACACTCAACAAGGACACATGATGATCCATGAATATTATTTAAAAATACAAAATATTATATGTAGTTGTGACCATACACAAACATCAATGTAGAGATATTAAAAAATTGTGTATTTAAAAAAAATATATCAAAAGGCTTCTATGTATAAAAATTACGATCCCTAGAAGTTTGACCATAAAATTGTAAAAATACATTTGAAATCTTTAACATTTTAAAAATAATTTTAGTATCTATAGTGAATGCAAGGATGCTACATGTCACTATGTGAGTGGATGATGATGTTCCAAGTGTGCACTAATTGGGTAGCACATCAGTGAATTGTGTGATACCACTTGTCAAGATCAAAGAGCTACCCCTTGTGTGCTAATTGTATAGGCCATTGGATAGGGTACCAATAAACCAATAAATGCCACTTGTCATGCTTTTTTTTGTTTGATTTTTGAACCATACTGCACCACTTATTGCATTATGATTCACTCCACAATCCATGCATTACCAAGCCTGCTACTAACTATGCAAGATATTTATCAATGAGATGGAAAAATATAATTGGTTGGTGTCATATTAATATGCACCTAGTGGCATACGACCTGCCATGTTAGTTGTCTTATGGCCTACTATGTTGTCCATACGTATATTTTCCATGTTAACATCCATGTAAGCCACCATATTTCATGCCATATCATTTTCCATGTTAGTTATATGGACTATCAAATTATTTGTATGGATAGCCATATCTTCTTCCATGTGTCATTATGTCTACTCTACCATGTCAAATATAAAAATATCAGTATTAGTCATATAAACTACCATGTGTCATACTACACCATCCACAAAGCAACCATATAGACCTTAATGGCATGAGGTGCCATGTTACCAAATGACACTTCATCATTTGCCATATTAGAAACATGGGTGACATAATAAGATGCCATGTCATAATATTTTTCATATTATCATATTTTTCCATATTATCATGTTTTATTATTATTACATCATCATGCATCAAAAGATAATGGTTCTATGAGATTTAAACCAAGGATATCCCTTGTACCAAGTATTATCATGGGCTTTGGTAACCATCTTCTAAATTCACTTTGGAGATGGAGCAACATCATTAAACTTAAATTCACAAAAACATATACCCCCTCTTTACTTTGTTGGCATAGACCTATATCATGGTGATTCAAGCACATTTCCACACACCCTAATTTTCTTGTTAGTCTCTAGAATATTCCTTGGCATATTCCACATTAAAATTTCTTTTGGAGGAAAATAAAAAAAAAGAATGTAAATTTGAGGTACCTAGGGGTAGAATTAGCAAATGATTTGAATTAGGACCCCTTCTAAAATTTTACAAAGAATCTAAAATACTAATGGTATGTTTGTATCTATCACAATTTTACCTACACAACCATTTTGTCAAACATAACCAATCAAGACATCTTCTCATGCATATGTAGCAAAAAAATTATCAAATATTTTTTCCAACTTTGTCAAGTAGCTTAGAGGTCTTTGCTATGCACTTAAGATTGTTATAAATAGTTTATTATTACATTGTTTTAGTGAGATATAGTTAGATCATGTAGATAAGTTCTAGAAGTAGAATATTACATAGTGATATAAAGTTAGCTCACTTACTAATATGGTATATTGTAGATCAAATTGTATATAACTACATGCCTATTCTAGGTTAGTTGTTACACTAGATTTTGGTTAATATTAGTCAGTAAAATGTATTTATCAAGACACATGATGGATGAAATCATATATTTTTTTGTCTAAATTGGTATTAGAGATTTCAAATAGGTCAAATCACTAGCTCACATCAAATGAGTATTTTGATTCTGTGTGGATGCTAGAAGTAGTTGTTGATGAACCTAAAGTAGTTGCTCCTTAAAAATGATAAAAAATCCAAAATGGATAACAAGTATAATAAAATATTCCAAAACAATTGATGATGTGAATGCAAGATCACTAATGTTCATCACACTTGCTATAGTTTATGTTATCTAGCCATATATTTGTGAAGCACATATGTTAAAGGAAGCATGGGATACACTTACTACAATATATGAAGGGAAGAATGAATCAACTATTCATATTTAGTCACAAATCCATACATTAATAGTGTAATATGGAGAATTATAAAGGTATTTCTTCATATATTTACATAGCTAAAGGTATTATTGAATGCCATGGGTGAAAAAGTGGAAGACAAGATCTTAGTACCCATAATACTTTAAGCTCTATGAGATTCATTTAAAGTGTTGATAACCTCCTTATAGGTATCCAATAGGAAGGTTTCCTTTAATGAGTTGGTCAATATGCTACAACAAGAAGACATAAACAATAAATTAAGGGATAAATTTTTTATACCTAAAAATTCTGAAATCATAGACACAACCTTGCTCTGATACCAAATGTGAAATCTATATGTGGAGAGATAAAAAAACAGCAATAAAAAAATTTTGATCTATGATAAACTGAACATCAATGGAGCATGGATATCACCCAAAAATGTCCAGGAGTGTTCAGTGATGAATCCAAACCAATTATGAATGCCAAACGATGAAGTATCCTTAACCAAATGCTCCAATTGCAGCAAACTATGTTGTTGGTCCAAACCAGAAAACTAGATCTAGAATTGAAAAAAAATGCACAAAAAACTCCACAATAGTGCACCCAATGTATGCTCTAAAAATTGTTGATTCTTCTTATTTCAAATGATTCCAATTACAATACATATAATGATCGATCAACTTTGATCAATCAAAAAAGCTAAAAAAAAACAACTCAAGTTACTAAAAAACTAGCTTTTACATGGCCACCTTGCATGTTATTTTTTTAATTCTTAAATTAACTAAAATTCTTAATTGGAATGAATAATAAAGCACACAATTTAATACATTTTTCATGTGCTTTATTTTATTTACAACTCAAATATTAATTTAATAATTATGGATGACTTTTGACATCACCCTCAACAATCCCCCTTTGATGTCAAAGGGAGAAATGTCCAACATTTCTTTGAGTCTCCCATGAGTCACCTTCAGCAGCCCCTTTGTGAGTATATCAGAAACTTGATCCTCACTCTTAACATACTCAATGACAAAAAATTTTTCATGTACCAAGTCTCTAACAAAATGGTGCTTCAAATCTATGTGTTTGGTCTTTACATGGAAAACTAGATTTTTGGACAATTGTATTGCTCCAATGTTATCACAAAATATTTTGGTAGGCTCATGTTGAGTCTCACCAAAATCCTTCAACACTCTCCTCATCCAAATCCCTTGTGTACAAGCTGAATTAAGGGCTACATATTCAGCTTCAGTGGAAGACAAAGCCACAATACTTTGCTTCTTGGATGACCAAGAAATCAACCCACTTCCCAAGGTGAAACAATGCCCTGTAGTGGATTTTTGGTCATCAATAGAACCTCCCCAATCTGAATCAACATACCCAACTAGCCTTGAAGATATTGTTGATCTGTAGTGTATACCATGATCAAAGGTTCCCTTCACATATCTAAAGATTCATCTCACCGATTGCATATGCCTTTGAGTTGGCAAGCTCATAAATCGAGAAACTAGTGAAACTGCATAGGTAATATCAGGTCTTGTCGATGTAAGGTACATCAATCCACCCACCATACTTCTGAAAGTCTTCTCATCAACAAGAGGACTCCCATCCTCTTTCATAAGCTTCTCACCACTAGCAATAGGAGTATCAACCACCTTGCAGTTTAGAAATGAGAATTTCTTCAACATGTCTTGGGCATACTTGGCTTGGCATATGAAGATCTCATCTTCCCTTTGTTGTACTTCCATGCCAAGAAAGTATTTCATTTTTCCAAGATCAGACATCTCAAAATCACTTTTCATGCTCTCCTTGAAGTCTTGCATCATAGCTTTGGAATTTCCTGTAAAAATGAGATCATCAACATAAAGATAAACATAAAACATGTTAGTGTCAACAATTTTCATGTAAAGGGTTGGTTCATTTTTGCTCCTTTCAAAGCCATTTTTAGAGAACCATCCATCTATCTTTGAGTACCAATATCTTGGAGCTTGTTTCAGCCCATAAAGGGCCTTTTTCAACTTGTATACCCAATGCTCTTTACCCTTTATTTCATAACCTTGTGGCTGCTCCACATATACCTCTTCTTCAATGTCACCATTCAAGAATGCACTCTTGACATCCATTTGGTGAACTTCCCATCCTTTCTAAGAAGCAATTGAAAGCATCAATCTAATAGTATCATGGTGAGCCATAGGAGCAAAGGTCTCCTCATAGTCTACTCCATATGTTTGTGCATACCCTTTTGCTACTAGTCTAGCTTTGTGTTTGTCTATTGTTCCATCACTATGGAACTTGGTCTTGTAGACCCATTTTGTACCAATGACATCCATGTCACTAGTAGGCTGAATGAGAGTCCATATCTCATTTCTCTCAATGGCCTCCATCTCAACATTCATGGCCTCAACCCATTCTTTCCTTTGACTAGCCTCTGCATAGTTCCTTGGTTCACTAGAAATGCAAGATAAGGCATAGTAAGTCATTTCATCTTCAATATCTTCAAGATTATTACCTGATTGAGCTTGAAGTCTTGTTGTTCTCCTCTGATAGTTCTGATCCAACATATGACTTGCTGGATGTGGCAGCAACAACCTCTTATTTTTTACTTGGGTTGAAGTTGATGGCAAACTAGTCTCTTGGGAAGAACTAGTATTGTTGCCATTGACACTAGGAACTTGTGGAGGATCTTGATTGACCTCCATTTCTCCATAAAAATGCTTCCCCCCTTCACTAATAACCTCTGCACTCTTCTGGTTATGATCAGAAAACACATCATTCTCAAAAAATTTACAATCCCTAGAAACAACAATTTTCTTACTAACAGGATTGAAAAACTTGTAAGCCTTACTACCATCACTATAACCTATAAAAATGTGAGGCTCACTCTTGGGGTCTAATTTTTTCCTTTTAGCATCATCAATGTGAACAAATTCTAAACAACCAAATACTCTAAGATGAGACACCATGGGCTTCTTACCATACCATGCTTCATAGGGTGTCTTGTTTTTCACTACCATTGTGGGACTTCTATTCAGGATGTAGGTTGTTGTTTGCACTACTTCGACCCAAAAATTCCTCTCCAACTTCTTGTTCTCCAACATGGTTCTTTCTGAATCCATTATGGTCCTATTATTCCTCTCTACAACACCATTTTGTTGTGGTGTGTAGGGAGCAATAAAATACCTTTTTATTCCATGCGAAGAGCAAAAATCTAGAAATTCCTATGAATAGAATTCCCCACCTCTATTAGTTCTTAACACCTTGATAGAACAACCTGATTCCTTTTCTACCAATGCCTTGAAGGTCTTGAAGGCTAAGAATACCCCATATTTTATCTTCAAGAAGAAAACCCACATTAGTCTAGTAGCATCATCAATAAAGGAAATAAAATACAAATTTTTGCCTATGCTAGGACAAGACATGGGCCCACACAAATCTGAATGTACCAATTCTAATTTCTTGGTAGCTCTCCATTTTCTGGTTGGAAATATTTCTCTATGGTGTTTTCCAAGTATACATGCCTTGCATGCTTCCTTCAATTTGGATTCAATCCTTGGAAGACCATCAACCATATTTTTCTTAAAAAGAACATGCAAACTTCTAAAATTTAAATGACCATATCTAGAGTGCCACAACATGCTTGATTCCTCAATGGTAGAAAAGCAAGAATTCTGATTTAACATATTTATTCTCAATGGAAACATTCTATTTTTTGACATAATAGACTTTCCAATCAATTTGTTACCTTGCTTTTTGTCATATATCAAACATTCTCCATTGTCAAAAAGTAGCTTGAACCCTTTCTCTACTAGTTGTCCAACACTCATGAGATTGTGCTTCATGCTTGGAGCCAAATAAATGTTGTTGATATCACCCTTCCCATGCTTTGTGGTGATAGGCATACTCCCTTTCCCTTCTACATGAATCACCTTCCCATATCCTAATTGAACTTGGCTCTTGAATGAACCATCTAGCTTGTCAAAACAATCCTTAAAACATGACATATGGTTAGAACATCCTAAATCAAGAAACCACATATCCTTTTTATCATCCAAACCTGAATTACATGAAAGAGAATAATTAATTTGATCATCATTATTCTCAGCTTGGTAGGCCTTTTTCTCACCCCCATCTTGATTTGAATTTGCTTGATTTTTGGTTGCTAGTTTCCTGTAGTCTTTTATCATGTGACCCGGTTTCTTACAATAATGACAAGTGATGACCTTCTTACCCTTCCTCTTTGAATTTGATTGATTTTTCCTTTCTGATCTGAAATTTGAGAAAAATCTACATTTTTATTTGAGGGCTTTGCATTTGGTTTTGAAACCCATACTTTGGTCTCTAGTGCATGATTCAAGTCATTTGAGTAAATTTTCATTTTATCCTCATGGGACAATAAAGAACCCACTAACTCTTCAACCTTAATATGGTCCATATATTTACACTCCTCAAGTGTAATAACAATATGGAGCCATTTTGGGGATAGGGATCTCAAAATATTTCTTACAACTACTCTATCTTCCATGACTTCACCATACACTCTCATTCTATGCACTATGTCATTTACTCTAATACAATAGTCTCCAACATTCTCATCATCATGCATTTTCATATTTTCAAAATTGATTCTTAATGTGGAGAGCTTTGCTGCTCTTACATTTTTTGAGCCTTGATATGATGTCTCCAAGGTTGTCCATGCCTCATGGGCATTCTCACAACCAGCTATCCTTGGATAAATGCTTGGATCTATTGCACTCTGCAAGTAGAAGAAAGCTTGAGCATCATTCTTTTCTTCTTCTTCCAATGTCTTCCTTTGATCTTGAGGAAGAGCACTCCAATCATCAAGAGGAGTAAATGGATGAACTATACTTTTCCAAACTCCCTTCCATACAAATATCCTCCTCATTTGATCTCTCTAGTACTCAAAATTCTCTCCTTTGAATGTAGGTATATTTAAGGATGTACTATTGGTTGCCATGATAGAAAACGAATAGCCACAAGTATTTTTGATCCAAAATCTTGTAAAGGATGTTGGGAATAAAAAATATTCACCCTCTCTTGTTGTAGCTATACCTACAAATTCTGAAATCACACACACAACCTGCTCTGATACCAAATGTGAAATCTATATGTGGAGAGATTAAAAAAACAACAATAAAGCAATTCTGATCTATGATAAATTGAACATCAATGGAGCATGGATATCACCCAAAAAGTTCTAGGAGTGTTTAGCGATGAAGCCAAACCAATTTTGAATTCCAAATGGTGAAGTATCCTTAACCAAATGCTCCAATTGCAGCAAACTATGTTGTTGGTCCAAACCAAAAAACTAGATCTAGAATTGACAAAAAAAGCACACAAAAAACTCCACAATAGTGCACCCAATGTATGCTCTGAAAATTTTTGATTCTTCTATATTCAAATGATTCCAATTACAATACATATAATGATCGATCAGCTTTGATCAATCAAAAACTAAAAAAGCTAAAACAACTCAAGTTACTAAAAAAACTAGCTTTTACATGGCCACCTTGCATGTTGTTTTTTTTAATTCTTAAATTAACTAAAATTCTTAATTGGAATGAATAATAAAGCACACAATTTAATACATTTTTCATGTGCTTTATTTTATTTACAACTCAAATATTAATTTAATAATTATGGGTGACTTTTGACATCACCCCTAACAATGCCATGGATTAAAAAGTGGAAGACAAGATCTTAGTACCCATCATACTTTAAGCTCTATGAGATTCATTTAAAGTGTTGATAACCTCCTTATAGGCCTCCAATAGGAAGGTTTTATTTAATGCGTTGGTCAATATGCTACAACAAGAAGACGTAAACAATAACTTAAGGGATCAATTGTCAAATAATGCACTTATCTCGAAGAAACTAGGGAACAAGGAAACACAAAAGGGTCCTTCTTCCTCTTTATCATTATCATAGAATCCACCTTAAAAATAAAATAGGTATTGCCACATCTATGATAAGGGATACAATACTAAGTATTCTTGGTGGATGTTCCTCTCAATATTCTCGATGGTGGATGCACAATTGAAAAGGTGCTATATGTACTAGGTGTTAGTCTTACAATGACACTGAGAGGGGGGGATTGAATCAGTGTAGCTCTTTAAACTTAAATTTACAGCTCTTAATACCGCAACAATTAAAACTTATTACTAGATACAACAAGTATAACAAAAGAGAATCATACAACACAAGATTTAACGAGGTTCACCAATGTGGCTACTCCTCAAAAATTGACTGCTTCGACTACCATCCAAATCTAGCCTTTGCAAAGCACCAACTTTACAATCAATTTACCAGCACCCACTATAAGGAGCACCAACCCCTTATTTATCTACACCAACAGAAAGGAGCACCAACCCCTAATGCCAAGTTGTAACCTGGACTTCAATTTGAATCTATAAGTTTGACAGTAAGATACCTTTGCTTTTGCAAGACCCTGACTGGTCTTCTTCACCTTTGCATTCTCTGCGCACTCTACTCTCTCTATGCAATCACTTCGCACACTTTGCTTTGTTACAGTCAAACTTCACGATCGTCTTCTCCCTTTTGCGCACTCTGCTCTCTTTGCAAATTTTGCACTTAGCACGATTCGACACGACTTGCTCTCTACGCACTACGACCATATTTCACACACATTCGACTTCTATTCAATTCTCTAAACAACCCTCCTTTTATAACAATATTTTTATGATGAAAAACCTAATCTTAGTCGACTCTAAATCCTAATCTTAGTCGGCTTTCATAACAACTGTAAACCCAAATTTTAGTCTACTGTCATCAGTCTTCGTCGGCTTCAACTCAAGAAGATGTTCGGTTTATCCATCGCTTGATGATTTCATTCTGGACAGACCCTGTAACTGCCATAGTGATGTCGGTCCACTATCATACTTCTCATTTCAGTCGGGTTCTCCTTCTTGACTTGCGCATTTACGACCTATCATGAAATCATGACATTTTTGCCTCTATAGCTTCTTTTGTTGCTATTGCCACAAAAATACATGTCGCGATATCACAACACTTTCACCTCCGTATGCTTTCTCTATTCTTTTTTCATGATATCATGATATTTCTACCTCCACAGACTTTGTCTTTACTTTTGTCGTGATATCGTGACATTTTCACCTTCGTATACTTTCTCTATTCTTTTGTCGTGATATCACGACATTTCTGCCTCCGCAGACTTCGTCTTTTCTTTTATCGTGATATCGCGACATTTCTACCTCTATATACTTTGTCTTTTCTTTTGTCATGATATCGCGACACTTCTGCTTCCATATACTTCGACTTTGCTTTTGTCGCGATATCGCGAGACTTCTGCCTCCATAGTCTTCAACTTAGCTTTTGTCGTGAAATTGTGACACTTTTGCTTCCATACTTAGCTTCTTTGCTTTTGTCGTGAAATCACGACACTTCTGCCTTCGAAGTCTTCTTCTCTACTTTTGTCATGAAATCGTGACACTTCTACTTCTGTACTTTACTTCTTTGCTTTTATCATGAAATCGTGACACTTCTGCTTCCGAAGTCTTGCTTTCTGCTTTTGTCATGAAATCATGACAGTTCTACTTCTGTACTCTTCCTCTATTTCTTTTGTTGTGAAAATGCAACATGTCGCGATATCGCGACACTTTTCAAACTTACTTTCTCTCTCCTATTTTAGTCGTGAAAATGTGACATGTCGTGAAATCGTGACACTTTTCCAACTTACTTTCTCTCTCCTATTTTAGTCACGAAAATGCGACATGTCGCAAAATCGCGACACTTTTCTTACTTGTTCTCTTTCTTCAAACTTGTCGCGAAATCGTGACACTTTTTCCTGCTTTCTCTTTCTCTTCCAACATGTCACGAAATCATGATAGTTTTTCCACTTGCCTTTTTCTCTTCCAACATGTCACAAAATCGCGACAGTTTTTCCTGCTTTTTCTCTCTCTTCCAACATGTCGCGAAATCGCGACAGTTTTTCCTATTTTTTCTCTCTCTTCCAACATGTCGCGAAATCGCGACAGTTTTTCCTACTTTTTCTCTCTCTTCCAACATGTCGTGAAATTGTGATAGTTTTTCCTGCTTTTTCTCTCTTCCAACATGTCACAAAATCGTGACAGTTTTTCTTGCCTGTTGTATATGTCGCGATATCGCAACACTTTTCTTACTTGTTTATTTTTTGCATATGGGCCACTTCAGTCTTCTTGGAAAATCACTGTACATACTATGGATAACCTTTGAACTCCTGTCTTCTGCATATGAATAGCTTTTGAACTTCCTATCCACTGCATCAACAGATCTATCTGACTGTGTTGACAACAATGACAATACTGTTGCTACACCTTGCTCAACAATCTCCCCATTTGGAATTTTTGGCAACACATGTGCAATTTCCTATAACTCTTCTCCCCCTTTGACAATAATACCAAAGGGTTACTGCAGACTCCCCCTGAGTCCATGCACAACATTCTCAGGCAAAATTTATTACACTTAGCAAAAATCATGAACATGAGCAAAAAGATAATCAAATACTTAAATGCTCCCCCTGAGAATGTGATCCTTGTAGCTAGTCAATTCTTGGGAAGTGTGACCACTCCCAATTTATTGTGAAGGTACTCAAAAACTTCCTTGGGCAATGGTTTTGTGAAGATATCTGCTACTTGCTCTGTAGTTGGAACAAAATCCAACTTAACCTCACCTTTCGCAACTTTCTCCTTCAAAAAGTGATACCTGATAGCAATGTGTTTTGTGTGTGAATGCATAATCGGATTCTTGGAGATGTTAATGGCACTGGTGTTATCACACTCAACTATTGGCTCACTAAAGCTAATACCAAGATATTTTAGGGTTTGTTTCATCCATAATACCTGCATACAACATGTTGTCGCTGTAATATATTCTACCTTTGCTATCAATAAAGAAACTAACTCTTGTTTCTTACTGTGCCACGCGACCAATATGTCTCCAAGATAGAATGCACCTCCACTAGTACTCTTTATGTCATCGACACCTCCTGTACAATCTGCATCTAAATACGAAATAAGGGTGAATTCTTTACCTTTCGGATACCATACCCCATACTCCATAGTACCCTTGAGGTATCGAAGAATCCTCTTCACTGTTGTCACATGAGTCTCCTTAGGATTAGCCTAAAATTGTGCTACCATGCATACTGCCTACAAAATATCTCGGTCCAGTAGTCATCGAGTACAGTAAGCTCCCAATCATAGATCTCGTACATGGTTTGATCAATAGGTGGAGATTTTTCATCCTTGCTCAACTTGCAACCTGTCATCATGGGAGTGCTAACTGGCTTACAATCCTCCATTGTGAACTTTTTTAACATCTCTTTCACATATTTAACTTGAGAAATAAATATGCTCTTATTATTTTGATTAACTTGCAACCCGAGGAAATACGCAAGTTCACCAATCATTGACATTTCAAATTCTTTCTACATCTTATTTTCTAAATCTTTACATGACTCATCTTTGCTGCTGCCAAATATGATATCATCTACGTATACAACAAGAACAATAAGATGCCCATTTTTTGTTTTGACATACAAATTACTATCCACCATACCTTTCTTAAACCCTTGTTGAGTGAGATAGTTGTCTAGCCTTGCATATCATGCTCGGGGTGCCTGTTTTAAGCCATATAATGCTTTCTTCAACTTGCAAACCAAGTTGGGATCATCATCAAGTTGGAAACCATCTGGTTGCTCAATATAAACCTCTTCTTCAAGTTTCCCATTCAAAAATGTTGATTTCACATCCATTTGATTAACTTTGAAATTCTTGTAGACTGCTAAAGCCAGAAACATTCTAATTGACTCTAGTCTAGCTATTGGTACAAAATTTTCCTCAAAGTCAATGCCTTCAACTTGTGCATAACCCTTACATACCAATCTTGCTTTATTTTTGACTACCTGTCCATCTTCATTCAATTTGTTTTGAAAAATCCATTTGGTCCCAATTATATTTTTATTTGCAGGTCTAGGTACTAATTCCCAAGTTTCATTTTTCTCGATCTGATCTAATTCTTCATTTATTGCCTTCATCCAACTTTCATCTTTGCTTGCGTTAGCAACATTTTTTGGCTCAATGTTGGATAATAGAGAGTAGTTATTTACTACTCTTCTTCTTGTCTGAACACCAACTTTGGGGTCTCCAATTATTTGCTCTCTAGGATGATTTTTTTGCTAGCTGCCTGTTTTGAATTTCTTATTTTTTTCTACTTCGAATCACAACTTAAATCATCTCGAGTCAATTTTCTGTATCTTTTCCGTTTCGTTTTCCTCATCTCCTTCAATAACCTGTTCATAAATTGGGTAGTTCTTTTCATAGATAATTACTCGTTCTCTACCTTCATCAAATTTAACATCGGCACTGTCCATAATTTTCTTTAACCTCTTGTTGTAGTATTTGTAAGCTTTGATTTTTGATAAATAACCAACAAAAATACCTTCATCCGCTCTATCTTCAAACTTACCAAGATTATCTTTAGTTCTTTTGATGTAGCACTTGCTGCCAAAAACTTTGAGGTATTTTTTTGTTGCCCTTTTACCGAACCACAACTCATAAGGAGTTTTGCTTTCATGTGTTCTCAGAATGTACCTATTTTAGATATACACCATAGTATGGACTGCTTCTTTCCAAAAAATTTTTGCTACTCTGCTTTCAGCCAACATAGTCCATGCCATTTCCTACACTGTCCTATTCTTTCTTTCTACCACTCCATTCTGTTGAGGTGTCCTGGCTGCTGAAAATTGTCTCCTAATACCATATTTTTCACAGTACTCTGTAAACTCCTTTGAAATGAATTCTCCTCCTCTATCTGATCTTAAACATTTGATCCTCTTTCCTATTTTATTCTCAACTTGGTTTTTGAAAGTCTTGAACATTTCAAAATCTTTTGATTTATGCTTCAAAAAAAATATCCATGTCATTCTGGAATAGTCATCAATGCACAACATAAAATATTTGTCACCATTTATGCTTTGTGTTCTCATGGGTCCACATAAATCAGTGTGTATTAGTTCCAAAGGTTTTCTTGTGTAGTACTCTTTTGTTTTGAATGTGACTCTAGTTTGCTTCCCCTTTTGGCATGAAGCACAAATGTTGTTTGCGAGTTTGCTTGATGGTGGGAATATCTCTCATTGCCATTTTTGAGTTGATTTTTACTAGATTATCAAAACCGATATGACCGAGTCTCTTGTGCCACAACCAATTTTCTTCTTCCTATCCAATAAAACAAGCTCCTTCCAAGTCTCTGAGAGTGTGTACAAGTTGCCAGATGTCCTTGATCCAGTTGCTATCAATTTTCCACTGTTTGTTTTTTTTACTTCACAACCCTGCTTATTAAAAACTACTTCATGACATTTATCACAAATCTGACTTACACTCTGATGTGTAGTCGTTATACCATCATTAATTCTCAATGAATTTGTCAATCCAGGGTAGTGTACAAGGCTATCTACAGAAGAAGTGAAACAACTATAACTTAGGTCAATCTAGAGCAACAAGTCTTATTGGTGGAACCGATTGTGTGGGGGGTTTTAGGACATTCCTATTTCTAAATTGCATGAATTAAACCTTAATCTAAGTTGCAGAATTGGAAACTAATCATTAACTGCAAAAATAAAGTCCTAATTACAATTGCAGAATGAGACCTAATTATATTGCAGAAATAACAGTTACAAAATTGAAAGTCTGATCCTAATTGCAAAAAGAAAATCTAATTACTTTTGCAGCAATGAAAGTCTAATTCTAACATGAAAATGAAAACTGTCAAGGTTCTGTAACAGAAGGTTGTCAATCTTCTATGCAGGATTTGACAGCAAAACATAAAATGTAGGAAATTGCTAAAAAATAGTAAATTTTGGGAATAACAGTCTGAAATAAAGTGGAAGCTTTGCTGAAAGTAAATATTACAGCTAAAACATTAAGCACAAGATTAATCTAAGCATAAATAAACTAAGACTACAGATATTGTCAGTTGTTTACAAGCAATTGAAATAACAAGTTCTACAACCCATTTCAAAATAAAAACTGCTTGTTAGTCCTCCTCCTAGGTCTAGAAGTGGCCAGCCTCCTTGTCCAGAAGAAGGTATAAGTCTCTCTCTCTCTCTAGATCTTAATCACACTCATTTACAAGCAATATGAAATAGAACTAGTGCACTTTATTGATTAAAGAACATGATTACAATAATTCTATTGAAAACCTGTTACAGGACTGCTACTACTACCTAGCTCAACCTGAACAGGAGCAATATTTATAGATGTCCTAAGGTCTGATTACAAACAAAGAATATCTCAAAAGATCTAATCCTACAATGTTGCAACAAATTCTGGTTTTATCCTAGAAGAAGATTAAAACTTGATCTTTCCCTTAATGATGGCTTTGGTCGGCAATGACGGCAAAGATAGATGGAAGATCTTTTCCTTTACCTTTTCCAACCTTTATTTCCCTTTTTCCAGCTTTAGAAATTGGTCAATAAGTCAAAAAGCATATTCTATTTTCATTTCGAAGATAAGTGGCTTCATTCCGAAGACAATGCAATTCTCATTCCGAAGATCGCTCATTCTAAAGATACTGCATTCTTCATTTCGAAGATCGCTCATTACGAAGATACTACATTCTTCATTCCAAAGATCGCTCATTTCGAAGATACTGCATTCTTCATTCCGAAGATACTGCATTCTTCATTCCGAAGATCCGCTCATTCCGAAGACACTGCATTCTTCATTTCGAAGATATCTGTTCATTTCGAAGATACTTTGGAATGAACAAATGTGTGCTTTTCCAATGATTTCTTCTACATATTTCAGGTGGGTTATCTCTTAAGATCAAATTCCAATGGTCTTCATCTCTTTCCACATGTGAATTCCATGCCTTGCTATTTATGGACAGTTGGCTAGAATTTACATGGGAAAGACCAATTTTTGCTGCACAGCAACAATTTGCTTGCACTGTTGCCAGATTTAGGTGAAATAAATGCTTGAGACAAATCAAAACATGATTAGTGAAATGCTGCTATTATTCTAAGCATATCCCATTTTAGCAAATCATAGCAAAAAGAACACAAAACTATGCAAAAAGCTGTAAAATCAACATATAATATTCCAAATACATTGATCATGCAAAATGGTTAATATACAACATATTGAATCAACTTAACTAACATATCAGATAAAACATAAGAGTTTATAGGCATTTTTAGTGTTCAAAACATGTTATGATTGAGGCATTTCCAGGCCTCATCATTTTCCCCCCAACTTATATTAATGCATGCCCTCATGCATTCTTTTGGGCTATGGAATCACATATGTCCATGTTTAGATTCCATGACCTGTAGAATAATTTCTTGCCTATATAATACCCCCTATTTTCTTGAATGTTCCAGAGCCAGTCTTCAAACTGTTCATCAGGTTGGGCATCTTCCTCAAAGTAGAATGGAACTGGAGTAATGATGGTTGGAGGCCTAAACCTAAGACCTATCCAATTATGTTGCATGATTTCAATCAGCTGGATTACACCTTCTGCTCTTCTTCTAGACCATTCTAAGTTGATGGGGGAGATGGGTTCTCTTTTTCGCAAAGACATGGGAAGTTCATCCCATATGTTTCTGCACACTGACAATGCTAGGAAAAAATTGTGATCACAGAAATTGTTGAACCTGGCCACACAGTCCCTTAAGTTGTTCAAGTACATCCTCTTTACATCATCCCTGTTCATCATTGAGAAGTGTTGTCTAGTGATAACTGGGTGGTTTGGTTGGATTGCTCTAACTAACAGTTCAGCCTTTGTTTCAAGCTCTTTATTCTGCTTTTTCTCTTGATCCCAGTAAAGATGATTCTACAAAGTAGACATAAATGCTCTCAGCTGAACATCTCCAATGTAGATTTGAGGATGAAACTCAACTTCCTCTGGAATGAAGAAACTATGTAAAAACAGTTCACACAGGAGATTTTTCTGCTCAAAAGGGCTGTCAAAGTATGCTTCCAAAAAATCTGTAGTGGTGTCCAATTTATATGGGAGGTTTGAACTAATCCTCATGACCTGCCATCTGAGGTATTTTTCCTTCAAAATAAGGTTGTAAAATCTGGCTGGTCGTCTAAATTGCACTAAAAATTCAGCAATTTGACATAAGTCAGACACCTTTCCATTCAATGCCTGAATTTCTGTTTCCTTGGCTTCTAGCTGTTTTGCTTCCAATTTGAACTTTTTAGTTTTAGTGGCAAGCTGCTCATATCTAATCATCCAGCTAGCTATGTCTGCATTGTACTGCTCTAGAGACATAGTATTAGGTGGTCTGACTACAGGTGGAATCCTAGGTAGCAGATCAACTTGAACTCTTTTTTTTGCCACTTCTACTGGTTGATCATCTATCAATAATTCTACCTGTACCTCCTTATTTGCTATTTCTATGGGGTTGTCATCAGATAGTATTTCTACTTGTACCCCCTTATCTGTTGTTTCTACTAAAAGTGTAACAGTTTGAAATGCAGGGACCTCAATAGGAGTACTTACTTGAACATTTTCTTGTTGTTGGGACTGTTCCTATGTTGGTGGCTCATCTTCAACATCCTCTGCTATGCTCTTTATCATTTTTGAAGCATCTTCAGAACAAGAAAGCAATGCTTCAGAATGAGATGGTGTTGCTTTAGAATGAACAGGCACTTCTTTAGAATGAAGGGGTGCTGCTTTAGAATGAACGCCCATGTCTGTCTCAATAGAGTCATCTGCCTTTGATAGACCCAAAAGCAATTGAGCTAAATTATCTTCATCAAAGGATACAGTTGGCTATTTTTTAGACTGTGACAACATTTTTCTCAATTCTGCCACTTCTTGCTGAAGCTCTATAATTTTTCTTTCCTGTATCTCAATGATGCTTTCTTTCTCCTCAATCCACTTGGTTTGTGTTCTGACAACACTTCTTGCTGCCCTCAGCTACTCTGTGATGTTTTCCATTTCTATTTCTGCTTCAAAAGCTGATGCAGACAAATCAGCTGCAGTTGGCTGCTCAACCAATATCTCCTCTTCTGCAATAATTTTTTCTTGTTCAGGAGGCTCTATAAAACTGTTTATAAGGGTATCTACCATATCTGTAGCCTGTTGAACTGTAGCTTCCTCCAAATTATCCTGCTCAATTTTTGTCTCAGCTATCTATTCAGGGAATTCTGGAAAGTTTTCAGAGGCTGGTTGTATCTTTGTGACATCTGGGCTGCTTGGTCTATCTTCTTCCTCCATAACCTATTCTACTATTTCTTTCAAATGGATTCTTGTAGACCTCCTAGTTCCAGATGCAAACTTCTTCTTTTTGCTCTATTTTTTGGTGACAGTAGGGGTTATGGGGTCAGTTTTAGATGCCTCTATTTCCCTTGTTATTTCTGCCTCTGTTTGGTTAAGTGCTTCACTTCTCTGTTCTGTCAAATCAGTGGTCACTCCAAAAAAATGAACCTTCTTTTGTTTTTCTGCTCTGCTGCCAGTTCCAGATCCTCTTCTCTTTTGTTTCTTGGTTCGTGAAGTTGAGGGTTCAGGAGCAAGGTTTTCTGCTACTGTTGTTGGGTGTGTTTCTATTTTTGTAATAGCTTCTATAGCACCTTCTACAGTTTCCTCTATAGCAACATTTTTTGTAGTAGTTGTTTCTTCTTTTGTAGCAACATCAGCAGTATCTGGTTCTTCTTCTTCCTCATCTTCATCCCTAAAAATGACATCATTTAGGGTAGAGTAAAACCTATCAAAACTCCTAGGGTTTCCTCTAAAATGGTGTTGGCAAACTAGTTTGATGAGTCCATGATGGCGAAGGCTTCCTTTACCCTCCTGATATCTCTTTGCCATGTTTTTTAATTCTTGATACAGATACAGGGGAAGATTTACCCTAACTTTCGGTTGTTGCTCACCATGTCTGAGATGGTTCAAAATTTACAGATGATGCCCTGATAACAGCACATACTGCCCTTCATAGGTTAGGAATTTAATTACCTAGGTGGCTACTTCATCCTAGGGTTCCTACGAGCAGGCCCTTTTTAACCCTTTGCATGTGTTGTTATGGGTTAAATACTCTGGTTCTCTATCATTTTCTTCTACAAACCGATTAACTACATTTGCCAATGTATTCTTGCCGGATCTAGAAATTGAAATCCCTTCTAATGGCAACTCAGTAATCTGACTTAAAATTTTAGGGGTTACCTCAATAGTCATGTCGTTTACATGTGCTCGGTTGTTTTTGAATGTATGGGCGAACATGCCAGCCAAATCTTCAGAAGACCCATTAAACTTATCCAAAAATGGCATAAACCCTCCATCTTCAAAAATCTGCACGACTGCCGAATTTTCTCGAAGGTAGGTGGTATCTGCAGGTTCTGTTCTGATCTTTTGCCCCATATTTTTCTGTTCACCGCTGCTGCTATTTCTTTGCTATCATTTTTAAGTTGAAACCTTCGTTGCCTTGTTTCTCGTCTTCTTCTTCGAAATGAACCATAACTTGAGCACTGTACTTCACAAACACATCTTCAAAAAGAAAGGTGGCACACATTTCTACTATTGCATCGAACACCTGTCCATCAATGATTGCTTGGATGTCCTTGTCGTCAGATCCACCTCATTTGGTTTTAATTTTTCTGTTCAGTCCGCATATTCTCACGTGCATGTTTATTGGCATTAAAAATTGGTGGCATATGGTTGGTCACGTCCTTCGTAATTCTGGTACTTTCCAATGGGTGCAAAAACAAACCATGTGCTGACTGACACGTGTTCCTTTATCGTATGCAACTAAAAGAGTTTGATTTTTTCGTACCTTGTCTTCTTGGATGCCACGTGGAAATGCTCTTTCCGAAGATTATAACTTATTGCGCAAACAAAACTTCATTCCGAATATTATGACTTCATTTCGAAGACGAGTCTTCATTCCGAAGACAAATCCTCTTTGCAATTTTAAATCTTCATTCCAAAGATTAATCCTCATTCCAAAGATCAATCCTCATTTCGAAGATCAGGCTGTATTGCGAAGGTAAATCATCATTCCGAAGACAGATCTTCATTCCAAAGACAGATCTTCATTTCGAAGATGATGCAGCAAGTCGTCATTTCGAAGATCAAGTTTCATTCTAAAGACAAATTGTCATTCCGAAGACAAAGTTTCTTTTCGAAGACAAAGTGCAACATTCATTTTGTTGTCATTTCGAAGACAATTTCAATCCAAAGATAATACAGTAGGCACTATTTTTTTTTGGCATTCTTGTTTCGAAGATTAGGCAGAAATCAATATTTTCATTCTCAAAACATGTTTTAAGTATGCCAACTCTTATGAATACCTTTTATGCTAATGGTTAATTTTCATATACTATACACCAATCATTTTACAATGAAGAAATGTAAGAAATATATATACCTGATAAAAATAGTTAATGCTAGTTTTGAAGAATGATCGCCTTTGTTGATATTCTGTTGAGATTTTCTGCAACATTTCAAAACAAGTGCACTTGGTGAATTTGTACAATGATGGTTCAGAAATTTCTCAAGGTTATGCATGCCAAAAAACTGGTTTTCATGCATACCAACCCAGTAGTGCCTTAAGAAAAGGTTTTCACTGCTGAGTTATTCATTTTTCTCTTTTTATTTTTTGATTTTATTTTTATTTTTATTTTTATTTTTACCTCTCCTTTTCTCTTTTTTTTTTTTTCTTGATCCTGACTATGCCCATGAAGGAATTTCATGATTTCCCCTGAAACCATGCCCATGAAGGAATTCATACTCAAAATTTATTCATCTTTTTGTTTTCTATTTTTTTTCTGATTTTTTTGTATTTTCTGCTTTTTCTTGAAATCCATGATCATGCTGATTTTTTTGAAGTGGAAGAGGGAATCTCTTCCACTTGTTGTGTATCCAAACTATCAAGTTGCTGCAAGAATTCTTCTTTAGTCAGAGGTGTATGGTACACTCTGAGGCGATGTCCATTCACTACCAACTTTCTTTGTGATCCATCAATAGGGGATAGGCGAGTTGCTCCATTGTCAAATACCTCTTCAATCCAATAAGGTCCCAACCATCTAGTTCTCAATTTTCCAGGGAAGTCTTCATAGCGAGAATCAAACAGTAAAGCCCAATCTCCTTGTTGAAGTTTCCTCTACTGAATGTGACTGTCATGCCACAACTTCCTCTACTCCTGAATTACCTCAGTTTGGTGTAGAGCATCCAATCTAAGTTCATCCAATGCATTCAACTGCAGAATCCTGTTTGTCTGTGCCTACGACAATTCGATTCCAATTTCCAGTGTTGTGCGCAATGTTAGTAGCTCAAATTCAATAGGTAAGAGAGGCTTTTTACCAAAGACTAGTTCATAAGGTGTGAATCTAGTAGTGGACTTCCAAGTAGTATTGTAGGCCCAAAATGCTTTAGGTAATTTATCTAGCCAATTTCTCCTATGAAAAGCTACTATTTTTGTCAAGATGCGTTCTAGTTCCCTGTTTGTTACCTCAACCTGGCCATTTGCTTGTGGGTGGTAAGGTGATGATTTCCTATGTTTGATTTCATACAATTCTGTAAATGCCTTTATGACTTTGGATGCAAATTGGGGTCCTTGGTCTGTGGTGATAGACCGTGGAGCTCCAAATCTCTAAAAAATCTAAGTATACAAGAAATCAACGACCTTCTCTTCACGAGCATGTTTGAAAGCATGCACCTCTACCCACTTTGTTAGGTAATCAGTGCATACTAGAATATGCACCTTTCCTTGAGAAGGTGGATCAATAGGTCCCAAAAAATTAAGCCCCCACCTCTCAAATGGTTCTAAAACCATTTGAGGCTTCAGTGGCATCTCATTTGTATGAGTAGGTTTCCCCATTCTTTGGCATGCATCACAATGCTTGATGTACTTTTTCACATCCTTGTGAAGAGATGGCCAATAATATCCTGTCCCTAGGATTTTCCTAACTATGCTTTTTATAGAATAGTGTCCACCCGAGGGTTCATCATGACAAGCTCTAAGGATATCATACACTTCATCCTTTCGGATGCACCTACGTAACACATGGTCAGGACTGCACTTAAAAAGCATACCCTTAATCCATTCAAAAGAAGAACTCTATTTGATCAATTGTTTTTTTTTGTTTTGAAGTGAAATGTGGAGGAACTTTCCCTGTGACCAAATAATTGGCTATATCTACAAACCAAGGTGATTGGACTGATATAGCAAATAGTTTTTCATCAAGAAAAGTGTCATCAACTAATTCCCCTTCATCTGTGTTCTATAACCTGGACAAGAAATCTGCCACAACATTAGCTTTTCCTGGTTTGTTGATTATAGTGATATCAAATTCTTGCAACAACAGCAACCAACGAATAATTCTTGCACTTACCATAGGTTTATTCATCAAATACTTAATGGTTGTATGATCTATATGAATAAATATTTGATAACCTGTGATGTAATGCCTGAATTTGTTGATGGCATAAATTACTGCTAGGAATTCCTTCTCAGTGGTTGTATAATTTTTCTCGGCTCCTATCAAGTTCTTGCTAATGTTGTAGATGGTATAGTGTTCACCATTGTCAATTTGTCCTAATGCTGCTCCAATTGCTGTATTGGAGGCATCAGTTTGTATGTGAAATGGTAATGTCCAATTAGGTCCTCTAAGCACAGGTGGAGTTATCAATTTCTCTTTTAGAGCTTCAAATGCTTCCTGACACTTTGCAGTCCAGGAGAATTCAAAATCTTTAGTCAATAGGGCAAACATAGGACTGGCTATTGTACTAAAGTTGGGAATAAACCTGTGGTAAAAACCAATGTGTCCTAGGAAGCTTCTGACATTAGTCTGAGTTTTAGGAGGAAGGAGATTCTTGATAATTTCCACCTTCTTTGGATCAACTTGGATCCCTTCAAGAGAGATGTGATGACCAAGAACTATCCCTTCCTTCATCATCATGAAGCATTTTTCTGGATTCAAGGATAACTGGTATGTTTCACAGCGAGTTAAGACTTTGTCAAGATTTTCCAATGTAAAATCAAAAGTTTGTCCACATACTATGAAATCATCCATGTATATTTCAACACTTTTGGTGGTCAGATCAGCAAAAATTGCTAGGACTGCTCACTAAAAAGTTGTTGGGGCATTACACAAACCAAAAGGTAAAACCCTATAGGCAAATGTTCCCCATGGACATGTAAAAGTTGTTTTCTCTTGATCTTCAGGTGCAATCTGAATTTGATTATATCCACTAAATCCATCAAGAAAACAAAAGTATCTTTTTCCAGCAAGAGTATCTAACACTTGATCTATGAAAGGTAATGGAAAATGGTCTTTGTATGTCACCTTATTCAACTCTCTATAGTCTACACATACTCTCATTTTTCCATTTTTATTAGGAACTATAACCAATGGAGAGACCCATTGGCTATCAAAAATTGGGTAAATGAATCCTACTTCTAGAAGTTTTTCAATTTCTTCTTTCACAATATCTCTTAAAGCAGGATTCAATCTCCTTTGGGGTTGTCTAACTGGCTTGACTTCTTCAATATAGATTCTGTGGGTACATATATCAGGATGAACTCCTGACATATCTTTGTAGTTCCAAGCAAAAGCATGAACATGCTTCCGCAAGACAACTATCAATTTTTCTTCCTCTTCCCTAGTAAGTCGGCTGTAAATGTTCAAAAATTTGCCTGGCTGGACTTCTATTTGTTTTGTATTTAGAAGGACTGAATTCACTCCTTCATACCGGTGATTAAGGGATTAAGAGGACATTGCTGAGTTGGGAGAAAAGAAGCAGTTTCTGTTTTATTACTGCTTGAGGGAAGCATATCTTGTATGGAACAGTGAGAAGGAAAAATTAGATGATGGTGCCATCCATGTGGTAGTGAAACAAAGTTTCCCTATGATATTACAGATGGTTCATCTTTAGATTTTTGATTCTCCTCATTACTTAACAACTGTTGGATATTTGTTGCTTCTCCTTCTAAACCTTGTTCATGCAGAACATTCATCAGGATTGTTTCATTTTCTAAATTTTTTGTGTCACTGAGGTCTTATGTGTGTTCTCTTACTACTAAGGTAGCTAGTGTAGAAATGACCTCTTCTGGTTCTTCCTCTGAGTCAAAAAACCATAATTGACCTAAAAATTTGCTGGATGGTTTTGCAGGAGGATATAAAGAAATCTGTTTCAGATCAATACCATTTGAAATAGTCATATTTCCAGATCTGCAGTCTATGAAGGCTACTACAGTTGCAAGCCAAGGTCTTCCCAAAATAATGGGATATCCATGTGCTAAATTTCTTGGCTGTAAAACCAAAAAATATGCAGGGAATTCCCAAGAAGAAACTTCTATAGGGACATCTTCAATGATACCTTCAGGTTTTGCAACTGACCTATCGGCCATTTCTAAAACTGTAAATGTGGGGCTGAGATGTTTGAGCTGTAATTGTTTCATTGTATCCTTGGTCATGACATTTATTGCAGCTCCTAAATCTACTAAAACATTTGATATTGGTATTGAACCTATGGTAACTATGATAACTGGACTTCCTGGGTCACTATACTTTGGAGGAGGTACTAGTTTTCCAGATAAGAGATCAGCTATCTTTCCTTCAACCTGCACAGTCTTGGGAAATGCCTTCCTTTTTCTTCCTGCTCTTTTAATGCACAAATTTTGGATAGTATTGTTAATCTCTGGTATTTCCTTAATAGCTTGCAATAAGGGCAATGATATAGTCAAATTTTTGAGTTCTTTGACCAATTATGACTCAAAATTTTTTGGTATTGCATTGAATCTTTAGGATATGGAATTATCCTTGGTAATTGTTCTGCTTGTGGTTCTATTTTTGTCTCTTTCTCTATTGTTGGTTGGATTTTCTCTGGTTCCAATTTTTCTTTTGTCTCCATTGTTGGTTGGAATTTCTCTGGTTCCAATGATTCTTGCTCTTCATTTTCTTTGATTTCATTTGAAACTAGTTTAGGTACAACTTTTCCTGAACGAAGTTGGATGTTACTACAATCAAGAACATTAATTTCAACATTTTCTTCAACTTCAGCCACATAGACAGGAGGTGTCTGTCTCACACTGTTTGGATTAGTGACTGGTTGAGCTGGCAATTGAGGTTGTTTCACTTGTTGTGTTTGCTGCTATTTTTCTTGAAAATTTTGATTAGGTGCAGGCAATAAATGTTGAGTTTGACCTTGATTCCTTTGCTGCCTTGGATAGGACTGGTATTGCTGACTCCATTGTGGTTGGTTTTGCATCCAATGTGGATTGGTATGCTTTTGATTCCAGGCTGGATTGTTTTGATTCCAAGATGGGTTGTTTTGATTCCATGAGGGGTTGTTTTGATTCTGATTCCAGGCTGGGTTACTCCAATTTGCTTGTGGCCATTCTTGGGAATTTGTCCATTGAGGATAATTCCAAGGACGTTGGGGTGGTTCTGATTGTCCCCAAGGCATAGTACTAGGATTATGCCCCCAATTTGTAGGAAAACGAGGAGGATTTTGGTATTGAGAGAAATTTCCCCCTTGTTTTGGTCCAATATAGTTGAGTTCCTCAGTCTGATTTTCTAACACAGTTTTGAGTTGTGGTAGCAGGTGGCATTGATCAGTTGAATGCCTTTTTGAACAGATACTACAAATGGTTGAGATAGATGTTTTATTCAAAGGACATTCCTACAAAGCATGTTTATTTCTACATCTTGGGCAATAAATTGCCAAAGGTTCTATGTTTTTTGCTTTTGCAGACATTTCCCCTAAAGTAGTGTTTAGGTGCACTAGAATATCTATTTTGAAATTTGCAAGTTCCTCTATCAGGTCCTTCACATCAGTGCCATTTGTGCGGCTTTTTCTTCTTCTTTGTTTAGTGCGAGAGTAATTCCTGTAGAGATCCACAATTTCATCATTACTAAGAGTGGTTACATCCCCTTTTCCCATCAAATCCAGAACTTCTCTGGATTCATCTTGCAATCCTCTCAAAAATATGGTTTTACATAATTTTGGTTCTACAAGTCCACATCTCCTTTGAACAAAGGAGAACCTATCAAGATAATCTTCCAATGTCTCATCATCTTCCTTCTTGATTCTGAATAACTCATCTTTTCTATTCCTTACACGGCAATATTCTTGATATTTGTCTAAAAAGACAGTTTCCATTTGATCCCAGGTTCTTATGGAATTAGGCTCTAAGCTCATGAACCAACGTAATGCTGAATCCTTGAGTGTTGAGGGAAAAACCTTAAGTTTTTTATTGTCATTTATATAATCATAGGTCTGACACACTACCTTGAATTCAAACAAAAACTGATCAGGATCTTCAGATACAACACCTCGAAAGGTTGGAAGTATTGAAGGTGAAATGGTTTTCATGGGAGATTTTTGTGTTGGATTCAGACGAATAGGATATTCAAATGTTCTAGAAGGTTGGAGCATATCCTGATCATCTCCTTCATTATGGACATAGCCATGTTGGCCATCTATATTGCCTCCTTCTGCCATAGTTTCCTGTTTCCTAGGAGAAGTTAAAGCTTTCCAAATTGTTCTCTCAAGAGGTCCAAGCCTCTCTATTGATGATGAGTCTGATGAATTTTCTTCCTTAAGATATTTTGATGATGATAAAATTGGTGATTTTCCTTTCTCAAAATGTTCTAATGATGGTGAGACTGGTGATTTTTCTATCAATATTTCTGGTAGTTCAAACACAGGTGATTCACCCCTTAAGCGTGAAGATCTCCTTAATGGAACAAGCCAGGGATCCTTTGGGGTAGTTCTACCTTTTTCATCCCTAGACTTACTCATTCATGTTTACTCTTAAATGACATAAATTAAGTCAATAGTTGTTATCTTCCTTAGCTGTTGTATTCAGATTTTAACCTGAATTTTCATAGCTTAGTCTGATTATAGCTATTGGACTATTTGTTTTCTTTTGGCAACACTATTCCTCAACAATGGTGCCAAAATGATGCGTAGTCATTATACCATCATTAATTCTCAATGAATTTGTCAATCCAGGGCAGTGTACAAGGCTATCTGCAAAAGAAGAAGTGAAACAACTATAACTTAGGTCAATCTAGAGCAACAGGTCTTATTGGTGGAATCGATTGTGTGGGGGGTTTTAGGACATTCCTATTTCTAAATTGCATGAATTAAACCTTAATCTAAGTTGCAGAATTGGAAACTAATCATTAACTACAGAAATAAAGTCCTAATTACAATTGCAGAATGAGACCTAATTATATTGCAAAAATAACAGTTGTAGAATTGAAAGTCTGATCCTAATTGTAGAAAGGAAATCTAATTACTTTTGCAGCAATGAAAGTCTAATTCTAACATGAAAATGAAAACTATCAAGGTTCTGTAATAGAAGGTTGTCAATCTTCTGTGCAGGATTTGACAGCAAAACATAAAATGCAAGAAATTGCTGAAAAATAGTAAATTTTGGGAATAACAGTCTAAAATAAAGTGGAAGCTTTAGTTGAAAGTAAATATTACAGCTAAAACATTAAGCACAAGATTAATCTAAGCATAAATAAACTAAGACTACAGATATTGTCAGCTGTTTACAAGCAATTGAAATAACAAGTTCTACAACCCATTTTGCTTGTTAGTCCTCCTCCTAGGTCTGGAAGTGGCCAGCCTCCTTGTCCAGAAGAAGGTATAAGTATATCTCTCTCTCTAGATCTTAATCACACTCATTTACAAGCAATATGAAATAGAACTGGTGCACTTTATTGATTAAAGAACATGATTACAATAATTCTGTTGAAAACCTACAGGACTGTAACAGTCAAATTCTACCTATTTTCTGCTTCTTCCTAGCTTCCTTACTTTCTACTTCCTGCTGCTACTACTACCTAGCTCAACCTGAATGGGAGAAATATTTATAGATGTCCTAAGGTCTGATTACAAACAAAGAATATCTCAAAAGATCTAATCCTACAATGCTGCAACAAATTTTGGTTTTATCCTAGAAGAAGATTAAAACTTGATCTTTCCCTTAATGATGGCTTTGGTCGGCAATGATGGCAAAGATAGATGGAAGATCTTTTCCTTTACCTTTTCCAACCTTTATTTTCCTTTTTTTGGCTTCAAAAATCGGTCAACAAGTCAAAAAGCATATTCTGTTTTCATTTCGAAGATAAGTGGCTTCATTCCGAAGACAATGCAATTCTCATTCCGAAGATCGCTCATTTCGAAGATACTACATTCTTCATTTTGAAGATCGCTCATTCCAAAGATACTGCATTCTTCATTTCGAAGATATTGCATTCTTCATTCCGAAGATCCGCTCATTTCGAAGACACTGCATTCTTCATTTCGAAGATATCTATTCATTTCGAAGATACTTCGAAATGAACAAATGTGTGCTTTTCCAGTGATTTCTTCTACATATTTCAGGTGGGTTATCTCTTAAGATCAAATTCCAATGGTCTTCATCTCTTTCCACATGTGAATTCCATGCCTTGCTATTTATGGACAGCTGACTAGAATTTACATGGGAAAGACTAGTTTTTGTTGCACAGCAACAGTTTGCTTGCATTGTTGCCAGATTTAGGTGAAATAAATGCTTGAGACAAATAAAAACATGATTAGTGAAATGCTGCTATTATTCTAAGCATATCCCATTTTAGCAAATCATAGCAAAAAGAACACAAAACTATGCAAAAAGCTGTAAAATCAACATATAATATTCCAAATACATTGATCATGCAAAATGGTTAATATACAACATATTGAATCAACTTAACTAACATATCAGATAAAACATAAGATTTTATAGGCATTTTTAGTGTTCAAAACATGTTATTATTGAGGCATTTCCAGGCCTCATCACACTCAACAAGTTATGTTTCAAACCATCCACAAACAAGACTTCTTCTGACTTAATTTTTTCGTCACTAATTTTAACTGAACCTTTGCCAACTATCTTAGCTCCATCATTATTTCCAAACTTTACTGAACCACCTTCATATTTTTGTAACTTCTCAAATTTATGTTTGTCACCTATCATATGAATGGAGCATCCACTATCAAGTATCCATGGTACATATTTATTCTGTGCTTTAAATGTTGTTTGTACGATTAAGGATTCCTTTTCTTCCTTAAGTTGTTCTTTTTCTTTCCACTCCGTTTTGATAGTAGTTTTGGGCTCTTATTTTACCTTTCCCTTATCAATAGCTTGTGCATGTTTTTTGGGAAGTTTTCTATTTTGTCTTATCCTATTTGGTTGAAATTTTCTTCCCTGAAATTGATTTGATGCAAATGTACTTCTACAGTTTCTTGCAATGTGCCCAAAATTATGATAGTTATAACATTCTACTGTATAATTCATCAAAGGAGAAAAAACATTTCTATTGGTGAAATTCCTTGGTCTTACATTATATTTACAGTATGATATTTTATGTCCATAGCCATTGCATTTAAAACAGAAACCATAAAAGGGATAATTGAACCTGGGTGATGGTCTTTGCCATGTTGTCGTAGGAGCCATAGGTCTTCTTCTTCTTTGATGTGTGACATTGGTGAATCCATCATTGTCAATTCTCCTTTCAAGCCTGACATTATTGCTTTCTTTTGCATGAGACATTTTTCCTTGATCAACATGTTTCTTATCTTCATTCTTTATGGATTCTACATTTCTGGCCTTTGATCCATTTGATGATTCTCCTTCGACGAAACCCAGAACAAATTTGATGCCTGCAGGCCTTTGGTCATTTATAATCTTATCCAGCTTCATAGAACTTTCTTCGCGTTTGTGATAGCAACTAATTTTGTGATTCATCTCTTCTATCTATTTTCATGGTAATTTGTACTTCAAGATCTTTAGATATTTTCTTGTATTCTTTTGTCTATACTTTGAGACTGGTTATGATTTCATTTGCATCCTCAAGATTTTTTGAAATTTTCTTATTCTTTTTCCTCTTTATTTTCCACTCTTCAAGTGCAGAGATCAACTCACCTTCTAGATCTACTTTAGCCTTAGGGTTTTCACCACATACTTCATAGTTCACTCCCTCTTCCTTTTCTGATTTTACTTCTACAAATGCCATGAAAAGAGCTTCACCTATTTCCTCTTCAGAATCCTCATCGGAGCTATCTTCTGATGAACTGGCATTCCTAGAGATGAAAATTTTCTTCTTGAAGTTGCCTTTTTTGAAATTTGTTTTCTTCTTCCAGTCACTTCTTTCTTGGTGCGATCCTTCATCATTTTTGTTCTTCTCATTAAGTGGACATTTAGTCACAAAATGTCCAACACCTCCATAGTTGAAACATTTAAACGGTAGCTTTCCTCTATATTTTCCTTTTCTCCTTTTTAGTTTTCTAACAAAGTTTGCTTCCATTTCATTTGATGTCTCTTCTTCCTTAGACTCTTGTTTTGCATTTTTATTTTTAAGGGCTTTAAAAGCCGCTTCTCTGTCTATGGGTTTAGATCTTCCTATCCTCATCTCATATGCAGTCAAAGAACCATACATCTCATCTATACTAAAATAATTTAGATTTTTAGCTTCTTCTATCGTTGAGAATTTAGAATCAAACCTTTGAGGAAGATATCTTAATACCTTTTTCATGATGGTAGAGTCTTCAATATCCTCACCGAGTCCTCTGATCTCATTAATGATTCCATTAACTCTCAACATATATGCCTCAATGTTTTCATCTTCATTCATATTTAATGCTTCGAACTGAGCTCGATGTGTCTGTAACTTGGCATCCTTGATCTTATCGTCTCCTTCATGAATAATCCTCAATTTGTCCCATATTTATTTTACCGTTTTACAGCTCATGATCTTTACTAGTTCACTGTCTGCTAATCCGCACATGATAGCATTCTTTGCTTTTGAGTTATTTTCAAACAATTTCTTTTTGTTAGCCTCTTTTGGAGGAGTGATGGGTATTATGTATCCACTAACTACTAAATCCCAGATGTCGTATCCCAAAGCATAGAGATATGTTTACATCCTGATTCTCCAAAACGCGTAATTAGATCCGTCAAACAATGGTGCTTTGTTTGATGAGAAGCCTTCACCACTTGCCATTGTGTTACTTCCAATATCACCTTAGCCAGTTAAGCTTGTACAAGAACTTAGCTCTGATACCAATTTTTAGTCTTACAATGACACTGAGAGGGGGGGTGAATTAGTGTAGCTCTTTAAACTTAAATTTATAGCTCTTAATACCGTAGAAATTAAAACTTATTACTAAATACAACAAGTATAACAAAAGAGCATCACACAACATAATATTTAACGAGGTTCACCAATGTGGCTACTCCTCAAAAATTGATTTCTTAGACTACCATCCAAATCCAGCCTTTGCAAAGCACCAACTTTACAATCAATTTACCAGCACCCACTGTAAGGAGCACCAACCCCTTATTTATCTGCACCAACAAAAAGGAGCACCAACCCCTTATTTATCTACACCAATAGAAAGGAGCACCAACCCCTTATTTATCTGCACCAATAGAAAGGAGCACCAACCCCTTATTTATCTGCACCAACAGAAAGGAGCACCAACCCCTAATGCCAAGCTGCAACTTGGACTTCAATTTGAATCTATAAGTTTGATAGTAAGATACCTTTGCTTTTGCAAGACCCTGACTAGTCTTCTTCACCTTTGCATTCTCTACGCACTTTTCTCTCTCTGCACAATCACTTCGCACTCTCTGCTTCGTTATAGTCGAACTTCACGATCATCTTCTCCCTTTTGCGCACTCTGCTCTCTTTATGAATTTTGCACTTAGCATGATTTGACATGACTTTCTCTCTGCGCACTACGATCGTATTTGACACACATTCGACTTCTATTCAATTCTCCAAACAGCCCTCCTTTTATAACAATATTTTTATGATGAAAACCCTAATCTTAGTCGATTGTAAATCCTAATCTTAGTCAGCTTTCATAACAACTATAAACCCTAATTTTATTCAATTGTCATCGGTCTTCGTCGGCTTCAACTCAAGAAGATGTTCGGTTTATCCATCGCTTGATGATTTCATTCTGGATAGACCCTGTAACCGCCATAGTGATGTCGGTCCACTATCATACTTCTCATTTCATTCGAGTTCTCCTTCTTGACTTGCGCATTTACGACCTGTCATGAAAACGTGACATTTTTGCCTCTGTAGCTTCTTTTGTTGTTGTTGCCGCGAAAATACAACATGTCACGATATCGCGACACTTTCACCTCCGTACGCTTTCTCTATTATTTTGTCACGATATCATGACATTTTTGCCTCCATATAATTTCTCTATTCTTTTGTCGCGATATCGTGACATTTCTGCCTTCGCAGACTTCGTCTTTTATTTTGTCACGATATCGTGACATTTCCACCTCCGTATACTTCATATTTGCTTTTGTTGCGATATCACGACACTTCTGCTTCCATAGACTTTGACTTTGCTTTTGTTGCGATATCGTGACACTTCTGCCTCCATAGTCTTCAACTTAGCTTTTGTTGCAAAATCGTGACATTCTGCTTTCATACTTAGCTTCTTTGCTTTTGTCATGAAATCGTGACACTTCTGCCTTCAAAGTCTTCTTCTCTGCTTTTGTCACGAAATCGTGACACTTATGCTTCCATACTTTACTTCTTTGCTTTTGTCGCAAAATAATGACACTTCTGCTTTCGAAGTCTTGCTTTCTGCTTTTGTCGCAAAATCACGACAGTTCTGCTTTCGTATGCTTCCTCTCTTTCTTTTGTCGCGAAAATGTGACATGTAGAGATATCGCGACACTTTTCAAACTTACTTTCTCTCTCCTATTTTAGTTGCAAAAATGTGATACTTTTTCCTACTTTCTCTTTCTATTCCAACATGTCATGAAATCGTGACAGTTTTTCCACTTGCCTTTTTCTCTTCCAACATGTCGCGAAATCGCGACAGTTTTTCCTGCTTTTTCTCTCTCTTCCAACATGTCACGAAATCACGACAATTTTTCTTTCTTTTTCTCTCTCTTCCAACATGTCGCGAAATAGCGACAGTTTTTCTTGCCTGTTGTATATGTCGCGATATCGTGACACTTTTCTTACTTGTTTTTTTTTTTTTGATCTTTTGCATATGGGCCACTTCGATCTTTTTGGAAAATCATTGTACATACTCTGAATAACCTTTGAACTCTTGTCTTCTACATCTGAATAGCTTTTGAACTTCTTTTCCACTGCATCAACAGATCTATCTGACTGTGTTGACAACAATGACAATATTGTTGTTGCACCTTTCTCAACACTACGATTAGAAAACATGTTGTTTATCCCACAAGTACTAGATCATAACATGGTGGTCAAATTCAAAATTATTGATGGCCACAAGAAGTGTCTTATCACCAAAAAAGGTAAGAATATGGAAACTGGTTCCTACAAACACTGCTTTTTTGCTCTAGAAGTCCTATATTATTCTAATATCACATTGTTAGCAGTAATACCAGATATAACCTCCCTTAGCATAGGAATATAGTCATCTCAATTCATGATACTTACTCAAACTAAGTAAGCATAAAATGGTGATAGGTCTACCCAGTATTTCACCTACATTACCAGTTTGCTCATCTAGTTTAGCAAGGAAGAAAAATTGAGTACTTTTTGAATTGAACACTCACACATACAAAATACCATTATATGTGATACACATCAATCTATGCAAACCCATGATTGCAAGTTTTGATAGAAAAATATACTTTCAATTGTTTGTTGATGGCTACTCAAGAAAGATGTGGACATCCTTGTTATAACTAAACTCCAAAGTGCTCATGCATTTCTAGCATTTTAAGCATCATGTGGAAAAATAATTTGGGTGTTCAATTAAAGTCCTCTGCTCATATCAATGGGGGAAATACATCCAATGAATTTTTTAAGGTTTCTTGTATAGAATGTAATAAAGTGATAGATCACTATAGCATATAATCCATAACAAAATGGAGTTGTTGAAAGAAGAAATAATTCCATCATGAAAATAGTTTACTACATGCTCACAAGAGCCAATTTGGAGTAGCAATATTGGGTTGAAGTTATCTCTACTATAGTGTATCTTCTAGACAAAGTGTCCACAAAGGCACTACAATGAGTTACACCTAAAGAATCCTAGTCTAGGAGGAAGCTTTCTATTACACATATCAAAGTCTTTAACAGCAAGGCATGCATGCATGTGCTAAAGAAAAAGAGGACCAAATTGGATGTGAAAACCTTATCATGCATATTTCTTGGGTATGATGATGAGTCACAAGGTTATTGACTACTAGATCTAGTCACCAAGAAATTACATATTAGTCAAGATATAGTATTTTATGAAGCATTTGAACCTAAATCAAAGACTGAGTATTCTACCAAGCCGAAAGATGCTAGATCTCTAGCTATGAGAATAGAGTTTTATGAGGACGTTTCATGAATAATATCTAGTAGTTATTAATTAACCTAAAGTAGTTTCTCCTTCATAATGACAAAAAACTCCAAACTAACTCACAAGTATCATCAGATATGCCAAACTTTGTGCACCTCTTAATATCACTTCCATATGACAATGCAATTATAGTTTTTCATGTTAAGAATTAAATTTGGGATTGATGTCTTTAGACACCTAAAAATCACACATTGTCCTTCATTCCATCATAACAACTGATCAATTTGCAAAACCCACAAAATTTGCATAAATTAGCCTAAAAACACTATTCATCACCTTAAACCCCTTTGGCCACTTAAGACCTTTCCTACACTTAAAACTTGATCCCCATGCAACCATCATCCTAGTCTAACCTTGATCAAAATCCACCCTATAGTCAAACCCAAACTATGGTCAACTTAACCATGGTCAAACTTACCAATGGACACATCATCTAGTCTACCCTTTAACTAGCCTAGCCCCCACCTCACCCACTTAACCTCAACTAAGATCAAGGTCAATATAATCATAGTCAAATTTGACCTTTTCTCCACACATATCCCCATGTGTATTCAATATCATAAATAATATTTGGAACTTTTATCTTTCAAAGCATTGAAAGCATAAGTGAGTCATCCTCCACTTCACCATAGTCAACCCAACCCATGGTCAACCTAACCCATGGTCAACCATGCTCTAGTCTACTCTCTACCAAATATTGGCTTCCACGTCACCTTGGTCAACACTAAACCAATGGTTAACTTAATTGTGGTCATATTTTGACCCTTACTCCACTCCACATCCCCATGTGCATTCAATGACAAATGAAGATTTTCATGCCTTACCAATGCCCATTTATTACATATGGATGGGTGAGGACTTCTCTCACCCAAATCCATTTATGAGGTATGGAACATCATGCCACCTCAAGGAACACCTCAAAGGACACCTCAGGGGACACCTCAGGGGACATCTTGCAAGACACCTCAACCCCCCCAAAACTTGCCAAATTCTATTAATAGAGGGCCATTTCCTCTATCTTCATCCATCCACGATTTGCATACCTAGACTCTTCCAAAATCCATTTATACTGAACTACACTCAACATTCACATCAGGGTTATGCATAAGCGTGAAATATCATAAATTGGCTCTATTTAGGATTTTTAAAAATTTAAAAAGGCTAATTTTGGATCCTTTCACTAGGGCCCATTTTCTCGAAAAGTACGGGGCAAAATTTTTTTTGGGGTAAATTTGCCTGTCGTTGAAAATAATTAAAATATTTTTATTTTAATTTGCCAACCTCAAATTATAAATGATTTTGATTTTCTCACCCAATTCACCTTCAAATTATAAATTATTTTATTTTTCCTGCCCAAATCGCCTCATATACTACCCGTATATATACTGTAGTGGGTACCGATAAACATACATTGCTCTGAAACAATGAAAAACTTGCCAAGGTTGAAGAGGAGTGTCTGTCAACATAAGTCGATCGATTGCAGAGGAGTGTCGATCGGCCCAAGATGATCAACATAAGTTGATCAGTTGGAAAGTCATGTCTACCGACATAAGATGATTGGTTATAGAGCTGTGTCAGTCAATTATAGAGGTGTCGATCTGTTGCAGATCCATATCTATCGGTAAAAGCTAATTGATTATAGAGTAGTGTTTGTCAATATAAGCCGATCGGTTGTAGAGTCATGTCTATTGGTATAAGCCGATCAGTTACAGATTCATGTCTATCGATATTAGTCGATCGGTTGCAACTAATTTTCATGCCTACCATCAATCATCATGAATGCAGCTGATCAACATGTTTGCAGATGATCATCATATCTACAACCGATCGACATATCTGCAATCGATCGATAGGCCAACAACTAATCAACATACCCTCAAATGATTGACATACCTGCAATAAATTGGCATACCTACAATCAATCGACATACCTGCAACTGATCGATATTTTTGCAACAGATCGATATGGCTGCAATCAATCGATATGTACGCAACCGATCAGGATTCCTACAACTGATCAATATGTCTACAACTGATCAGTATATTTGCAACCAATCGGTATGGCTGCAATCGATTGACATTCCTACAACTGATTGACATGGCTGCAACCAATTGGCATGTTTATAATTTATTAACACTCATGTAACTGATTGGCATGTCTAAAATTGATATGCATGTCTACCACTGATCGATATGGCTACAACTGATCGACATGTCTGAAGTCGATCGACATGGATGCAATCGATCGACATGTCTACAACCGTTCGGTATGGTTGCAACTGATCGGTATGGCTATAAATGATTGGCATGGCTACAACTGATCAACATATCTGTAACTAATCAAAATATCTACAACTGATAACCATGGCTAAAACTAATCGACATGTCTGCAACCGATAGACATGCCTGCAATCGATCAAATTTTACATCTCAAACCGATTGTCATAAATTGTAAAGGCTAAAAGCCTTTCTTGTTGGCCTAAATACTTTAATTTTTTGTAAATTTTTAGAGTTTACAAACTGATTTTAATTTCCCCAAACACAAAAAAAATCACCATGGTTTGAAAATGTTTGGAGAAAAATAATTACAATTCGCCACAGTTTGAAAATTTTTGGAGATAAATAATTGGAATTCACCATGTATACTTGTATCGCTCCAAATTTTTTGCATCCTTTCCTTCAAGCTATAGGATCTATGCCCGAAAGGGGGATGGGAAAAGGATGGGACAATACCTCGGACTGAGAGGCCCTTTGAAGGTCCCGCCTCTTAGGGGAAGGTGTATAAGGGTGAATTTTCGACGAATGGTGGGTTCACCAGGAAAATTTTGAATGGCAGTTTCCACGCCTAGGTTGATAGTATGTTTAATGTGTTCATTTTGTGCTTTAATAATTCAACTCCTAGGTTTGGCCGATATGAATCTAAACTATTCTATATGCCAATGCTGATTTAAATGAATACAAAAAATAGAAATGGATGCAAATAACAGAGAATATGCTAACTAGAAGGTGTCGTACCTGATCCTAGATGTCTGATGGAGATTTTGAGTCTTGTAGCAGTTCAAATCATCTCAGTTTGTATGTAATCATCCCAAATCACTGAAGGCCATCTAAAATTTGACAGAATCATCTAAAATTTGACGAATTTGTCAGACGAATTCGTCAGAAACCTGCAATCACAAAAATAGATACAAAATACCAAATATGCAAGTGCAGAAGCAAAGGATAAGGGTAGAAATAATAGAAAACATGCCTGAATAATAGATTCTAATAAAAAAATAAGGAAATGCAATAGTTTTAATGGTTGATTTTAACTTTATCATGCGATTGTACTAAATGAGGTGAACTGCAAGATGCATAAAACATAATAACTTAAAATAGTGCAGAGATCTGATATGAAAAATGTAGAAAAAGCTACGAAAATGCAAACTCTAAACTCGGACTGCCCCCAATCTGGACTACAGTCAGGATCGCCTTCAATCGTACGAGATCGTCCGCAATCATCCGAGATTGTCCAAGATGATCCAAGCTAGCTTCGACTAAAAATAGTAGAGTTCCTGCAATAAAAATGTAAAAATATCGAATGCAAGCAAAGTAGTGCGAGGGGAATAAGGAGCTAACTCTGCAATGAAATCCATCAACTAAGGGGTTGGGAGTTCAGGGAGAATCAGCCAGCCAGCCAGGGGGAATCAGGGGGATAAACTAGAAAAATCCTAGTTTATATAGGATTAGGAAGAGGTTTGGCAGGTTGGGGATCATCCCAATCTAGGAGATCTCCAACAGGGAAATATCCAACTGCACAGACACGCTTCTGCCCGAGTTGGAGAGGCTATTGAAACAGAAGCTAATTATGAAAATTCAATTTTGGGATGAAATAGTCTAGATGTTCTGTTACAAATGAATTCATCAGATCAGAGACAATTTCATCTAATCTACGATTAAAAAAAATCCTAAAAATGGCACGAAAAATAGGGAAAGCGGGTAAAAGACGGTTTAACGGGCAGTTTGGGGTTGAAATTCAAATTTTAATATTTTATCTTTTTACTAATGTTTTAACCGTGCCAATTTTAGGGTGCTACAATACTTCTCCATATTTTGTCGATATTCCAAGACAATTCACCTTCAATTTATAAATAGATTTCAGGGTCGACCCCTTATGCATAAAATTGATTCACATTGTTATCAATCACCATATAAGTCCTCTTTTTCCACCCTTTTTGTATTGCAAGTTGCTCTTATTTGTAGGTTCAAAAGGTTATTTGATGAGGATATGAGCTCCAGAAGTAGTAGAAGATCCATTTTGACAACCTATAATTCATTTTGTATATCATAGCCTTGATCACAATGTAGGTTGTGACCCAAAAAATCACAGGTTAACTTGCAACCCAAATAGGGCTTGTTTTAGCTAAAGTCACCCCCACTGTTTTACCCATAACTTTCACATATGGACTTTGATTGACTTAAAATTTTGAGGGTAGCTTCCTAACAACCAAAGGAAGGTTCCCAAAAAATTTAATTCTATTATTACTAGTGCAAGTTTAGTCACAAGGTAAGTTATGATCCAAATGATCTCAAGTTAAGTTGTGACCCAAACGATCACACCTTAAGGTGCAATCCTTTTTAAAGGTCATTTTCAAACATCAAAAAGAAAAAAAATTCTCCAAGTAGGTAAGCATAACTATATAAATTTATTTTGTGACTATTTTCAAAGCTTTGTAATGAATTAGCTTTATTTATTTAGTGTCTTTTATCTGTAAACATGAGGGGTCTGATTGATATAGACCCCCAAATGTTCTAACAAGTTTTTGTAGGGTCATGCAGGTTTAGAGGACTGGTGTGACTAATAGTGGCCCATGAGCAATAAGCCCACTCCTTTTGAGGACCTCTTGGAAGACATTTGGTGTTAAACCATTCACTAGAAGAGGGTTTTCACCTCCAAAAACCCATTTTGTATCCTTCTAAGGCTAAATTTGTAAAAGGAAAGCTCTTGCAACCCCCTTTTGAAATTATCAATTGCAAATAGCACATTTTACATTAGTTCATTCTAATATGCCCAATGGGATAATCCAATTTTTATATGCTTTAGCTAATGTTTTGGTTTTCTAACTAACATCTTTGTCATATTTTTGTTCTACAGGTGTTGTAATCACAGTGACACTGAGAGGGGGGTGAATCAGTGTGATCTTTAAAATTTCTAATACATATAGTTTTAAATCCAACAGCTATTTAAAACTGATAAAAGAAATATCAAATGCAGCAAGAAAGCATGACACACACAACACAGTTATTTAACGAGGTTCACCAATGTGGCTACTCCTCAAAACGATTGCTTGGACTACCATCCAAATCCAGCCAATGCAAAGCTACAACTTTACAATATCTTTTATCAGCACCAACTGGAAGGAGCACCAACCCCTTAGATTTATCTGTTTCAAACATAATGGAGCACCAACTCCTAATTTACCAGCACCTACTGGAAATAGGCACCAACCCCTTATGCCAAGTTGCAACTTGGAAGTCAATAAAGATAATAAAAGTGACAAAATAAAACTTTCACGTTGTTTCTTACAGTCTGTTATTTTTTTGCATTCTGCTGCTTCTGCACAAAATGCTTCGCACCGTCTGACCGCTTCTGTGTACTTCTTTGCACTCTCTGTTGCAATTGAATGATCGATCACTTTTGATGTTAGCGCGCTATCACTTTGCACTTAGAACTCCACCTCTACACCTTGCGCTCTTCATTCATGCAATCACGATATGCAGACTCAAACTACGAATTCGTAGTCTGCTCGACATGAACTTCACTTGCACAATCACTCTGCTCGCATTCGCACATTATCTTCCACAGCACTCACTCAAACTCGAAGTACCCCTACTTTTATAGAAGAAATTTCAAGAACAAATCCTAAACAATAGTTGGTTGTAACCCTAAGAATGTCGGCTGTAAAACCCTAGAATTTGTCAGTTGTAAACCCTAGAAATTATCAGATGTGAACCCTAAAATCTGTTGGCTACAAAACCCTAAAATCTGTCAGCCCAAATCCAACTTCTACTGCCACCTCTGTCACCTTCCTATAACTATTGCCATAAAATAGAAACATGTCACGATATCGTGACACTTTTTGTAACCATACGCCTTCTTGTCCTTGCTATCATGAAATTGTGACACTTTTGGCCTTTGATAGCTTTGCCATCATTCTTTTCATGAAATCGTGACACTTCAAACTTTTGCTAATGTCATCCTCATTCTTGTCGCGAAATCACGACGCTTTCGGCTTCCAACGGCTTTTCTTGCAACCTGTCGCGAAATCGCAACACTTTTAGCTTTCGTTGACGTCATCCTCATCTTTGTCATGAAATTGCGATGCTTTCGGCTTCCAGAGGCTTTTCTTGTAGCCTATCGTGAAATTGTGACACTTTCAGCTTTTGCTGACGACATCCTCATATTTGTTGCGAAATCGTGACACTTTCGGCTTTCGTACATTTCTTGCTCCATGTAGTAGCGAAATCTCAACATGTAGCGAAATTGCTACAACTTTTCCACTTAACACTTTCTCCTTGCTTCGGCTAGCGAAAAACCAACATGTAGCAAAATCGCTACAATTTCTCGACTTAGCTTCTTGGCCTCCAACATGTCGCAAAATCGTGACAGTTTGCCTTGCGCCTTCTCTCTCCTCATTTTTGTCATGAAATCGTGACAGTTTTCCTTGCACCTTCTCTCTCCTCATTTTTGTTATGAAATCATGACATTTTCGACTGCGCCTTCTCTCTCCTCATTTTTGTCGTGAAATCGTGACATTTTTGACTACGCCTTCTCTCTCCTTCGACTTGTCACAAAATCGTGATAGAAAACATGTTGCGATATCGCGACAGTTTTCTAACTTGTCTTTTTCTTCAAATTTTAGAAACTGGGTCACTTCTGTTTTCCAGGAATTGCACTTTACATAATCTGACTGTCCTTTGAACTTCGTCTTTTGCATCTGAATGACTCCTGAACTGTCTGTCCACTACATCATTAGATCTAACTGCCTGTGTTGACAACAATGACAAACTTCTTGCAACACCTTGCTCAACAACAAGTGCCAAAAAACAAGCATAGAGCCTCTCAAAACCTTGAAACACACCTCAATTCCTAGGTAGTAACCTTTTTGGTTAGTCAGCATTTCAATTGCAAGGTAACCTGTTACCATTTCATTTGCAAGGTAATTGTAACCCTTTCAATCGTAAGGTAACCTAAGACTAGATATGAGACACAATTCAAACCCAAAAATTCATTCAACATGTATTTTTAGAGGCTATAGAACACAGGTAACCTCTAAAAACCCTATCTATCTAGTTCAAAAATAGGAAATGTCATTTCAAAATATTCATAGGTTTTACTTTTTACACCAGCCTTAAATTGCTTTGGGTAGTTTACAAAATGCATTTTTGTTACCTTTTTGCTTTATAAAATATACCAAATTGGTTTGGTTACTTTTAGTTTCACTTGTTGATTACACAAAAATCTAAATTGCTTTGGTCAAATCATAAATTTCTTTCCTTTGCTTTCATAGGTATTAGTTAGCTTAATACTTGCATTACCTAGAATTAAAGCATCTACACAAGGTTTGAAGAGGCCTTATAACCTCTTCATATTAATTATATGAGATAAATTTGTATTTGTATCATGCGTAAGGCTCTAATAGACTTCTAGATATAGCCTTAATTAGTATATCTTGGTTAGTGTAGATAGATTTGCACCTAAGCAAGTCTTAGAATAGTTTTCTGAAATCAAGCGATTTTCCTTGTTTCTCCCTAACATAAGGTTTTTCCTTTTACAAAATGTAATTTGCATTGCTTGTTTCACATACCTTTCATTTCAAAAGGGTATTTTATTTCACAAAAATCAAAAATGCATTGCTCTTGTTTTCTTAGATTAGTTTATTTTTTGCATTTCAATATTTCCTAGTAAAACACACACACTTTCATGTATTGCATGCATCGGTAATATTGGAGTTCATAGCCAACCCCCAATCAATACCAGTGATGATATATTTCATCTCCTTTCACTGGATCACCCCCTACACACCATATTAACCCCTATGAGAAATATTTTAGACTTCATCACCAGAGAATCCCCTACCATTGAGAGATCCTCGGAGTAGGGTAGGATTAGACACCCCTTATCATAGGGCTTTATATAATTTGTGAGTGTGCAACTATAATTTTGTACTAGGCTTGACCGAGGGTGAAGCAAAAGCCTGGTTGGGCTAGTAGCAAGTTTTATATAGTGTTGCCTCTTTCATAAGAGGTTCTATATATCTCCCTTTTGGTTACCCCTAGCCATTTCCTTAATTACAATTTATTCGTCCATTCATGTATAGTTATTCCTTGCATTCTTTGGGTATCACAAAAAAATTGCATAAACATACCTTCTTAGGTCATATCCATCACCATTTTTTTTTGTTTTAGGATTTTTCTTCATAATCAGCAACACACAAAAAAAATACAAAATAACAAAAACATCACAAAATTCCACAAAAATAAAGTTGATATGAGACTGAAAACACAAAAGCACCCACAAAAACACCTTGTCATGAAAATTACTTGTTTTCTTTAATGGTTAATTAGTTTGGTTTTGTTACAAAATTCATCACAAAACTTCAAAAATAGGCTTCTAAATAGCCCCACAAATATTTCAAACAACCCTTTTACTTTTGTAACCTATTTTAATCACATTCACAAGGTAAGGTGCTACCAAAAATAGTTTTAGGTCAACTTACAACTTAAATCTCTATTACACAGATAGATCCAGTAACACCAAAATCACCCAGACGAACACTCCTCTTGGCTCATATTGTCGTGTCAACTTAGTTTCACAACCTATCACCCTTCAATCACGATCCTCATCTAAGGTTAATATTGAGAACAAACACTCCTAGATATGGAGGCTTCTCCTATAATCCCTTATTCTCCAATCAATTCATCAAGTGATTTGAGGAAATAACCTCCACCCATTCTCAAAGTCATTACAACTCTTCTCATAACTCATCTTCAAGTATCATATCACTGCATGAAATTTAATATTATGATCAATCCCTATAGTATCAAGCCAATCACTTATCTCCATCCTCAATCCATTATGAGGAGAACATACCTCCCTTTCCACACCAAATTGTACCCTATAATTTGCACCCTCTTCAAGTACCACCTTCTTCACCTCTTCTTTCATCTTTTCATTTTCCATCCCAACAGGGTCAACCAATGGTTATGACCTAGCCCCCTTTTACCTCTTTTAATACTCCTTTATCTTACTCATATTTGAATTCCTTCCCACATCAATCAACCTCAACCCCTTCTTTGATTGACATGCAACACTTCTTAGAGCATATCTATGATATCAAGCTATAGTTCAACAAATGTAGGTGTCATAAACCCACCCATAATCCATCCATGATAGGTCCTACAATTATTCCATCTCAACAAAATCCTCACCCCCAATGGTAAGGTTACCCACAACTTGGAAAACCAATAACCTCACTACAACCTATCCAATATTGCAAGCAACCATAGCATTCATGTCAACCACTTCATGCTAATCCTCCTATTTTTGAACCATTAGCTAGATTCTTCTAGAATTTGAATACTGTAGGATATATCATCTTGCCTGACATCATGTCATATGAACCCAATCAATAAAAATGAGGGTACAATGAGCATCAATTTTATGTCTATCATCACCAAGGGTATGATATAAATAACTATCACTTCTTCAATCAACTAGTCCATATTATGGAGGAGGAGGAAATAAAATGGAATGATCTTGTTTCATATTCAGATAAGAATATGGGCACATCTCCAAATCCATTCCTCCAATTGGTGCCACCACAAATACAAGCCAAAACCATGGCATCTCCACCTATGCCCCAATAAGTTCATCATGTCAATGGCCATACTTCTTACCAAGATGTTAGTTGTACCAATATTACCACCAACAATCCATGACCTCTACGATGATATCCCCAACAACATAGCACTTATTTTGCTACACTATTGTCATCATCCATTATTTTCCTAAACCTACTCTAATTGTTTCTTCCTCACTTCTCCAAACTTCTCCTCTTATCTCTCATTCATAAATTCCATCTCATGGTTATACAATCATGCACGAGTGGCTACATACCTATGATTGGTTATTTTAATCTTCTTTCTCATCTATCCTTCTTCTATATCTCCCCCTTACTTTCATCATTATTTCTCCATCTTCTTCAAATCAATCTCATGACTAGGGTAGCTCCCCCTCTTTCAAAAAAAAAATTTATTTGGGAAGATATGCCCCCTCAATTCATTTTAAGAGTGGGGTGTCCATCCCATTTTCACATGAATTTATTGACTGGGGGAGTTCACCCCCTTTTAAACATTTTTTCATGACCATGGAAGTACTTTCTTCTCTAAGTAATTTCACCTCTAGGGGAACTAACTGTAGACATTGAAAATTAACCTTTTTAATAACATACTATTTTTTTTTTGGTAGGTAAAAAATATTGTATTGCTTTACGGGTTGAAGGGTCTCGTCCCTATTACATCAGTAGCAAAATGAGACACTTGAGGCCTCCACTGGCAATAGCCAAAAAATAGCTTACCAAATACAATTCCACCACATACAACATATCTTATATTTGAAATACAACCCTTAAGATAAGGGACACAAAACAAAAAGATACAGCTGAAGGACATACACCTAAAAGTCCACCTGTCTATCCGACATCCTCTCAGGTTATTGGGATTTCTTGTTCTTTCTCTGTCGAGCAGCGTCATCCTGATTAACAGAGAGTCAACTTTCCACATCATGATTCACTTGGGAGATAAATTCTTGAGGGAAATCTTCTTCCCAGATGATCAAGTTTGACTGATTCACAACTTTGTTAGTGAGAATTTCAGCCACTTTGTTGGCTTTACTAAGAACATGGTTGATCTGACTTTGGGGGTTGTTGTTGAGGAGTAATTGGCACTCCTAAATTATATTCTGAATGTTCTTCCCCCCTGAGCTATTGTTGGTAATGTGGCCAATAATCACAGATGAGTCACCTTCAAAGATGATTGGCTTGGGAGAGGTTCTACTTTCCAAGATGCTCCTCCATACGGCTCTAGCTTCTGCATAATTATTGGTTTGGGTCCCAAAATTTTTTGAGAATGCTTTGATTATGCTTCCTGTGTGGTCTCTGATGACACCTCCTACCCCAAATCTCCCTAGATTTCCCTTTGAAGCACCATCAAAGTTGACTTTGAGCCATCCCTGTGGGGGAGGGGTCCATTTAGCCAGGGTTCAGGAGTTACTAGTCTTCTGGATTCTGCTACAGTATATGGGAATCTTAAGGGAAGCAAATATAAGGGATTCCAACCCATAGTTGGGAACCTCTTCACACGGAATCAGACTACTATTTTCGATAGCTAGGGATAGTGCTCTATTGACAACATCTTTCGGATTATTGGTATCCTCTTTGAATATGTGGTTATTACGTTCCAACCAAATTTGCTAGACCGCATGGTGAAGCATGGAACTCCATAGGAATCAAAGTCTAGAGTTTTTAAAAATTCTTGGCCATTGAATGAACATTTCAGCAACAATATTGGTTCGGGTCCAGCAGACCTAGAATTTGTTGATCAAAATGGATAACACATTATCGACAAAGGGGCAGTCTAGGAGGAGATGTTGTGTGGATTCCCAAGCTTTAGTATAGAGGTAGCACCTATTGGGGACTATAATTCCTCTACGAATAAAGTTGTTAGTGGTCATAATTTTGTTATGAGCAGCAAGACAGCAAAAATGTGCCACTTTTGGGATCAACAACTTGAGCCACACACTCTTGGCTAGAGTCTGGTTGTCATATTTCTTGGTGCCAATAAAAGTATTTTCTAACATCTGGGCAGCAGTTTTGACCATGAATTCCCCATCACTCGACCCCTTCCAACAACGTTCATCCTCCTTTAGGGTCTGGGGTATGAAGTTAGCTTTGAATATGTCCATGAGAGTGGCGAGGCCTTTGTTAATCACATCATTCTTAATTCTAAATTGAACCTTTTTCCAACCATGGGATCCTTGGTCAGAAGTGATGAAATTGGCAACATGAGCTCCATACTTCCTATCAATGAGGTGCTTAATGGGGGCTAAGTTGGGATCACTGATGAGTGGTTATTTTTTGGCCCACGCATCTTCCCAAAAATTGATGGTCTTACCATATCCTAGTTGCCACCAAGATCCCTGTTGCACCAGCTGCTTAGCGTGGCTGATGGATTTACAAAAGTGGGACCCATAGCGAGGGGTATCTGTTTCAAGGAATGAGTTTTGTTGCAGGTATTTCCTTTTAAAAATGGTCACCCACTCTGTTTTAGCATTTGTAACCACCTTCCAAGCCTGCTTAGCTAGGAGGGATTGATTTGTGATGGTTATACATTGCAATCCCAGACCTCCCATGTATTTAGGAGAGTAGACTTTGTTCCAGGCTACTAAGCCAAACTTATTGTGATCAGCATTACCTAACCACAGGAACTGTTTTTGGAGTTTTTCAATAGCTTCTCCTACCGCAGTAGGGATTTTGAACACTAAAAAAAAGTAGGTGGGGATGCTCTGTAGGACCGACTTGACCAAAGTTGCTTTGCCTGCACTGGAGAGTAGGGCCCCCTTCCATCCTGCCAACTTCTTATGAATCTTGTCAGTGACATTGTTCCACATTTTTGTTGAGGCCTCCCCTTGAACATGGGTAGGCCTAGATAAGATGTTGGAAAATCAGCAATGGAGCACCCTAATATGCTTGCAATCTTGGCATGTTGTCTAGCAGGGGTGCTGATGAAATGAAGCTTACTTTTGGTGTAGTTGATATTTTACCCAGCTGCTTCCTCATACAGATTGAGAATACCCTTGATGTTTTTGGCTTCAGAGACTAAAGCTTTAGTTGTCAGCAAGGTGTCATCCACAAATTGTTGGTGGGTGATGGGATTTAAACCTAAGGCTGCCTTGATACCAGAAATCAAGTTTCTGTGATAAGCATTCTTAATGGTTATGCTGAGACTCTCCGCTAGGATGATAAATAGGATGGGGGAAAGAGGGTCCCCTTGTCTTAGCCCCTTGGTGCTAGGAAAATATCCGGCAACGGACCCATTCACCAGGATCGAGAACTAAGAAGAAGAGACACAATTAGAAATCAGATTTACCCAAGATTCATGGAAACCAAATTTGAGGAGGATTTTGAACAAAAATTCTTGATTCACTCGGTCAAAGGCCTTATTCATATCAAGTTTTAGAAAGAAGGAAGCAGAGTTAGCATTGTAGGTAGAGTGGATCAGCTTGTGGATGGTGATAACCCCATCCAAGATGTTTCTGCATTTGATAGTACTTCCCTGGTAGTGGTCAATGATGGTAGGAAGGATCCCAGTGAATATATTGGCCAGGGATTTGGACAAAACTTTGTAGATTACATTGCAGATACGGATGGGCCGATAATCAGATAGAGACTGGGAATTGGACCCCTTGGGGATGAGGACCAAGAAAGTGGAATTAATGTCTCTGGGAATGGATCTAGAATTCTGCATGTCAGAGATGGCCAGGCACAGGTCAGGTCCCACAATGTCCTTGAAGGTTTGGAATAACCTTGGGGAAAATCCATCGGGTCCGGGAGCTTTGTCAGGCTACATTGAGAAGAGGGCTTGGTGGATTTCTTTGTGGGATAGGGGGCTGAGGAGGAACTCATTGGTTTCATCGAGAATGGTATTGGAAATATTCTCAAGTAGGGAATCCATGGCCACGGGGGAGGAAGTGGGGGGGGAGGCAAGGAGGTCTTTAAAGTGGTTGACAACTTCATCCCTGATGTGGTGGATATTAGAGATAAGGGTCCCATCTTGCTTAGTAAGGCTTTTAATCCTTTTATAGCCCTTGTGCCTTAGAATGGATATATGAAAAAACTTGGAGTTGGAGTCTCCTTCCCTGAGCCAGAGCTGTCTCGACTTTTGGTGCCAAAATATTTCTTCCTTACTCAGGGTGTTGTGGTATTCAGAGAGTAGTATCCTCTCTTCACTTCTGAGATTGTCATCACCCTGGCCTCTTTGAAAACTATCCTCAATTTGCCCTAATCTGGTTTTGATGTTCTGCTTGGTTTCAAAGATGTTTTGGAAGGTTTCTCTATTCCAGACTTTGAGATTCTCTTTGACCCATATGAGTTTCTACATAAACTGGTTAGAGGTTGTCCCTGGAAATCTTACCTACCACCATTCTGCTATTCAATTTTTGAGATTCGGGTGGTGAGTCCACATGGATTCAAACCAAAAAGGGGTCTTGAACTAAGGCTTGCTACCAGTCTCAAAGAGGAGCAGGTTGTGATCAGACCCAATCTTCGGGAGAGCCTGCAGACTGGCATCATCAAAGAGGGGGAGGGCTTCTTGGGAGAGCAACACCCGATCAAGGTGCTCTTGGATAAGATTGTTTCCCATTCGTCTATTACTCCAAGTGAACCTGAGGCCTTGAATCGAAACATCCATAAGGGCATTACTATCAAAAAACTATCTCAAGTCCTTTATATCCATGTTAGTAACTGCATTTCCTCCCTTCTTGTCATAGAATTGAAGAGGGGAGTTAAAATCCCCTACTATAACCCATGGAATATTGGAAAAGGCCTGTCTCATCTGGGTGAGGGTGTTCCACAACATCGTTCTTCCCAGAGCAGTATTGGGAGCATAGATGTTGGACATAATCCAAGAAGTCTGGGAGCTGAGGTCATGAAATAGGATATTAGATAGCCTGTCATGACTAGAAATAAATCTACCCTCGACTATAGATGGGTTCCAAAGGCACAAGAGCCCACCTGCAGTGCCAGAAGCTGGGGAGTAGACAAAATCGCAATTTTTCCAGATGATTTTGGCTATCCTAGGTGAAATTTGATTGTCCAATTTAGTTTCTTGAATGAGAAAAATTATAGGGTTGTAATCTCTCCGCATGGCTACATCCAATCTCTGCTTGGATGCCCCATTTAGTCCTCTCGCATTCCAGGAGAGGACTTTCATTTGGAACTTTTGAAGGTTTTATTTCCCCCTTTGCCTTGTTGTGCAGGGGGTTTGGGCCTTTGGTTTTCATCCTTGATAGAATTGACATTTTCTTGGAATAGGGTTCTCTGCGTACCATTTGCTATATCCTTGACTGTGTCCCAATTTTGACGTTCAGCATCGAAAGGCCTACCTTTATTTTTGTCTGCTCCCACATCCATTTGGGACCTTCTGAAGCTATGATTTTGTTTGGGACTTTGATGGTTAGGGGATTCTGAGGTGGATTGATCGCTATCAGAATTGACATCGATAGAGGAGGATAGGGAAGTCGAAAAGCCAGACTCTTCAAGGGGTTGGTACAAGGCTGTGGATAATGTGACCAGAGAGGTTTTTGTGATGGGATCTAGGGGACATTGTTGGACTTGGGGATCTGCTCCTGAAGGGGGGAACATGGAATATTCTGAATGGGAATGGGGTCAGGGGGCCCCGAAGAGGAATTGATATGTTTTGGGGATGGAGAGACAGGAATTTCACCTTGTTCAAAGACCTCATTGGTTCCAGAATATTTAAGTAAATAAAATTTATTAGTAGTGGTGAAAGAGGAACTTGCCTTTTGGAGAGCTTGAGCTTGATCTTGAAGCAGCTGGTTCTGCTGCGCATTCCTCCTGGCTTGCCATTGACTGCTAGTTTCCTTCTAACTGGTTCTTAGCTACGGATGCCCACTTGGCTAGGAATATTCATTAGGGTTTTTGCACTTAGGGCATTGAGAAGGGAGGTGCCCCTACGACTAAAAATATGGACAAAAAGCAGGTTTGTTTTTGAAGATCAGCGGTTGCCTTCGCCTGAAATCCTCGTATATAAGATTGAGGTGATCTGGAAGTTGCGATTCTAGATTCACATTTACATAGATGCGGGCCTAGGTTAGGCGCATTCTAGCATGGGTAGCTAGGTCAATAGCTACCAAATCTTAAAAATCCCTAGCCAGACCTTAGAGATCATCCTCAAAAAAAATGTGCAGGGAGGTTGGGGAGGCAGACCCAAATGGGAGCGAAATTGATGTTCTGAGAGTCGGGTTCAAAATTTGGTTCCCATTTTTTGAGGAACAGGCTTCATATTTCAAAGAACCAAGGACCTCCAAAAAGAATACACTCTGCATCCTCCCGGGTATTCAGTTGAATCATAAAAAAACCTCTAGTCATTGCCGAAAGACCCAAATTTCCCATAACTTTCCATTTCGAAGTAGCCCATCGTCGAATCGCATCCATGTCTAGGCGTCCTCCTACAAACTTTCCCACTAATGAGAAGGAATCATGAGATGCATAATATTCCATGAGGTTTTTAGGGCACAACACATCGCTGCCTTGCAGAATGAAATCCATCGATCCGCTAGGGGGCAGTCTAGGATTTTGTTGCAAACATTCTGCGTAAGATTTTTTTGGTCTGCCCAATTTATCGGGAGGTTTTTTCCCCCTTTCAATGTCATTGTGGGAGGCTCCATTTTTAGCTGCACTCCAGTCAAACCCTATCATCATCATGGCATTGCGGGCTTCTTCCTCCTGCAAAACCTGCTTCTCAGGGTTTCGGTATTCGATCGTCGAAACCATCGCTCGCTCCTCCTTCCACCAGTATCCATTTTCATAACATACTAAATTTTAAATTAATATATAAATATGTTTTCTTTTCACCTTATAAATCATAATTAAATTATAATTAATTTACATTCTATAATATTTCCTAATAAAACCTTAGAAACACCCCACAAATATTAAAAATAAATAATAAATCAATTTTTTTTTTTGATGAAAAAGAAAATTAATTTTAAATAAAGATAAAATCCTTTACAATAAAAAAAGTGGGTGGGTTAACACACCCCATGGAGAATCAAACTAACCCTCATTGAAAATGATTAGTAAACAAAACCGCCAACAAAACACAAGTTTACCAATCATGATCATTGATGATCATTCTATCAAATAAATCACATCATATGGGGTAATGTGCCCTGGCATGTTGTCCTACATAAACTGCTAGTGATTATGGGATGGGAATCCATCCCTCTGCATCACCATTAAGGCCTTAAGTACTCATGCTGCTCCAACCAACAATTGGCCTAAGTGAAACTAGTTGAACATCATCCCACCCCCAACCTGGTGGGATGAAAAAATAATGTCAACATTAGGCTGCTTCTTGAATGGTGAGGGATGGAACCAGTGCCTGTCTACGAGAGCACTTCTTACATATGATAGAGGCTTATGGTGAGAATGAGATCTAAAATACTCTTGAGAAGAGCGCTCTGGGGGGATTCGATTGACTATACATGGAGCATTGGTCCAGTGTACCAAAATAACTTGTAGATGATCCAACTCCATAGAAAATTTGTTAGCTTGAGTACATATTTTTAGCCACATATCATTAAAAACTTCTAATTTATCAGCATCGGTAAATGCGATAGAAGGTGTATACTATTTAAAAATAATTCTATTATGGGCCTTCCAAATATGAAAGAGCAGGCTAATCTTGAAAATCTACCACACTTAAAAAAGTGGGAGAGACAAAGTAAAAGAGCCCCCAAGAGGATCTTGTGGCCAAGAAAATTTTGCAGCTGTAAATGGGGAAAAAAGTAAAGAACACATTCCCAAGCTTACCTAGATATTATGCAATTCTAAAAGAGGTGAGTACAAGACTCGGGTACACCACAAAAAGGACATATAGGATCAAGAATTACAAGGTGCTTCAAACATTTCCCAAAGGGAATGTCTTGACACAGCAAACTCCACACAAAAAAAGATTACTTAGGCTCAACATAAGTAGCTCAAACATTCTAAAATCTAGAATTCCATCTAGTCCTTGTAGAAAATAAGTCCCAACATTTATTGAGCTTAGGAACCAGAGGAATATGAGGAGATAACCATTTATACCCCAAATGAGCCTTATAATTAAGCAAAGGAGTGTCAACATGCCATCTCCAATCTGACCACCAAGGATGTTGCAAGTGCACACCAATATTGTGCAACATAGAAAAATGAGTGAGAGCAATAATAACATCATACATATCTTTATCTATACCATTCAGCTTGAAGGTGCATTTGAAATCATTCCATGGGATCCAATATCTGGTCTGGTGAGAAAATAAATTAGCTATTATAACAATCTTTATATATAAATAGGGAGCAATAGGACACCCTTACCAAATATACCTAAAAGGTCCCACTACTTCAGACTGTGAATTATTCATATTGAGAACAGTCGAAGCCTCTTTGAATAACATAGCAATAGTCTAAATGAAAACTGATCCAAATACTAAATCTTTGAGCATAGCAATAATGAATCTCCATTCAATGTGGTCATAAGCTTTCTAAAAATCAATCTTAATAAAAATCATGTTCTAGTTTGACATCTGGACCCATTCCATACCCTCCCAGATAACTAGAACATTATTGAGGATATACCTTCCTTGAATAAAACCAATTTGCTTTGATCTATCTATCAAAGGAAGAAGAGGCCTAAGGCGAAGATCCAAAGCTTTGGAAATGATCTTGTAACTAACATTCAACAAAGTAATAGGCCTCCAATTAGTGATCAAATTTGGGTCCCCTTGATTTGATTTGAATTTGATACTACCCCTATAAATAATTACTCCCAAAGAGCCTACTCGAAGAGCCTCTAGATAAAATTTATGCAGATCATGATCAACTAAGTCCTAAAGACCCTTATAGAACTCACAGGGAAAACCATCCAAAATTGGTGCTTTATAATTTACCATTCGAGATAATTCATCCTCCAATATGTAAGGGAGAGTAGTTTATCACACCCTGCTCTTTGAGATTGTAAAACATTATCTGGTACAACTACCATACAAGCTACCAGTGCTTTCTCCCACTCAGGATAATAATCTTGAGCAACAAAAAGAATAGTATAGTTCTTGAAAAAACATCAATCATCTTAGGAAGAGAGGTAAGCCTTATTCCATTGTCTTGAATGGCCTTGAATTTATTAGCTTGCCTGGGAGGATGAAGCCTTTGAAAAAATTCTTTGGTGACCCTATCACCAACTTTAAGCCAATGAATATGGAATTTTATTCAAGCTCCCCGAGCCTCATAAATTTTAGCAAGTTTAAGTTCATGCATCAGTTGGGTAACATGAGACTAAATTTCAGGATTAAATGGATAAGCCTTAAGCTTGAGAGAAGCTTTGGCAAGCTCATCATGAAGGACAACATTGGAATGTCTTTTGAACTATGCCACCTTTTTCCCCAAAGTATGGAGCAAGATAATTGTATGAAAAATGGCATCATTCCACCATTCTATCCAACCCAAATCTCTAGTAGGTCTAGGAACTAGATTCTAGACTTTGTGAATGAAAAACCATGGAAGGGTTCTGAAGAAAGAAAGTATTGGAAAAAATTATGACTTGTAGTGTCTCTAAGGCAGGGATTTCATCAGCACATTAAACATGATGGGTGAGTGGTCGAAAGTAGTGGTACCAGGAATGGTTTCCTTAAACGGAGTTGAAGCATTTATCCTATGAAAGAAAAATTGAACATGATCTAAAAGCATGGCTCTGTCCAACCTTCTTAGAATTCTTGCATGGCCAGCCTAGGAATTGGACCACATATACCCAAAAATTTTAGGAAAATCCTGATGAGAAAAACAAGAATTGGGGTTTGAAAAACCTATTGTTTTTCATGTATGAGGACTCTCTTTCCCTAGTAGCCCATTGCATGGGAAGTTGTCCTATCTTGTCTGTAGGCTTTTAAATCATATTAAAATCTTCACACATAATCCAAACAACAAGTGGTAAAGAAAAAGCACACCATCACCAAAGGCTACAGTTCTCCTGAGCATCATTGGAGGCATAGAAATTAATAATGCCAAAAGATAGCCCACCAATCTCAAGTAAACCCAAACTATATTATTGGAGGGGTCCACAACCCATGAGACAAAACTATATTTCCACCTAGCTACCAAAATAATGACAACTCCCCCTCTACCAGGGGAATGACTGGTGGTATAAAAAAAGCAACCTGGCCAAAGAAAAGGGTAAGTACATTGCAGAATAAAGTCAAAAATCTTAATCTCTTAAAGAAAAATAAATTCAATATTACCATAAAACCTAGAGCATAAAGCAATCTCATATTGAAACAAGTATTTGTGGACTAGGTCCATCAACCCTCTGACATTCCATGATAAAAAATCATGGAGATCAATCAAGACTCATATGTTCGGCTACATCTTCAACATCTCCAAGGTTTGAAAGAGAATCATAAATAAAACTAAGAAAATGCTCCTGACCTACTTTACAAAACTTCATTTGATACCTTTTCTCCTGGTGGACCAGGGATTCTCCCCGTGGTGGGCTACAGGATCTTCGACCATTGAAAATTTTTTGTTCAAGCTCCATGAAGCTTGAGGAAGACTACCCATTGATATGCAAAACTAGATAATCTAAAGACTGAGTAGGAGTAGAAGAAGTAATAATTTTGGCAAAGGAAGCACTAGTCGGTGGTACATTAGCAACCATTTTTGAAGCCCTAGCACTAGGTGCTATCGTTTTTGTGGTATGTCGCTCCATCACCACACCATGCCCAGTTGGCACAGAAGACACAAGGGGTTGAGGCAAGCTACTAGGAGCAATCATAGGGTTTACATTTTTCCCATTCTTACCCTTATTATGGACTACCTTCCATTCATCTTGACCCCCTTTGGAAGCAAGGATAGAGCTAGTAGTAACAGGAGCCGTAGTCATCTCCTTAGCTTTAATCTTGTCCACCATTAAAGGATAATATTTTATCTTATGGGTAGATTATTTCTAAAGGTAACATGTGTTAGGTAGTTTTATGTAGAAAACACATTTCTTGAACCTATAATCATCAACTTGAACATAAATAGTCTTCCTAAGGTCTTTAGAAAGATTGAATTTGGCACAAAAATGCTTTTGAGGGCATGAGGCATAAAATTTATCTATTTCACAACAAAAAAAATTCACCAGTGGGGACCACAAGGTTTTGATAGTAAAGCTAGAGTGGTAGAGGAAGACTAAGGAATTCAACCCAAACTAGAACCCACAAGGAAACATCATTAGTGATCGAAAAATCCTTGGTCCAGGGCTAAAAAATCAACAAGGAGCTATGAATAGACCAAGGCCCATGATTGAGGACCACTTTGACCTAAGTAGGGTCAGCAAAATGAAACAAAAAACCCTTTGGTGAGGTTCTAGATACCATCAACCTTGATGCCATGCCAAGCTTTTTGGATCCAGTTTCGAAGGAGGGTCTCGCTAGGGATACGACCTAGAAAATACCCTACTAGCGTATGGCTTTCCAGCTAAGAACAAGTAGTATTAAACTCATCCAATGGGATAACAACATCCAGAGGAGAAATATTAGCTTGTGATAAACTTTGGGAATGAAATTCTATGGTTTCTTGTCCACCTTTAGTGCCATTGCTCCCTTCTACAGTTTCAATAGAAGTTGGAGCTATTGATTGAGCTTCATCCATAAAAAAAAGGTTCAATCCACCAAACGACAAAGTAAAGTAGGTGAAAGCAGCAAAAAAATGCCCTAAGAGGCGTCCTGCACACACTCTAGAGTGGAGAGGTAGTATGGCACCAAGAAATCAAAACCCTAATGCATGCAACTTCTTCCTCTGGCTTCTTCAGATCTGAACAACTCAAAAAAATTAATAAATCAAGTTTTGAATACATCCCCTACAATGACAAAATAATAAAACAATAGAAAAATAATAATACAAATACAATAAAATAATAAATCCCCTACATCCCCATATGCCATTAATAATTAATTAAACCCATATTATGCTAATTAAATATAATTAACATCACCATCATAAGTCTCATTTATGACCTCTCCTACATAGAAAATGATAAAATTAATAAAATAATAACAATACTAATTAACATTAATTAAATACACTATTAAAGCCCATTTTTGCTCATTAATCAAGATTAAATTTTTTTAAAAGTAAATGCATTTAATATAAAATCTCTAGAAACTTGAAAAATCTGCCCCTCCCAAATATCTTAAAATATCCAACATAGATATTGCACCCCCATGCACTTTACCCAAGCCATAAAAAAAAATTTAATCCAAAAATAGTAAAAAGTCAAAAAGGTGCATTTATCCCACCTGGTCATAGGACAACCACCTCATTATTTCTTACAATTTTTAATTCATGCCACATTCTCCCATGGCCCTTGGGAAACTAATTTAAAATTAGTTTCCCTCCCCCTAGGATTACCTCTTCCAAGGCAATTTAATATGCCAACCCAACCCCCTCCACCTCACCACTTTCTAGAATTTTCCCTCACCTACCTTGCACATGTGGAAGCCAAGTGGAGCCCATGTGGCATCCCACTCACCCAACCCCAAAAATCCTATAAATACCCTTGGCCATGGCAAAAGGGAGAGAGCCCAAGTTGAGCTAGAGTTATGTCATCAAAATTATCACTCACTACTTGTCTTTGCCTATTTGCCATTATCCACTATCTCTAACCACTCCTTGAGACCCTGCAAATCCATTAACCCTATCATAGGTTGTTCCAGGCCTATAATTTCTAATTTGTAATAATCGCTTTGAGATTGCCTCCCCTGAGATGGTCTTGCCTACTACCTACCACCTCCTAGAGATGATCCTACCCCTGACACAGAGTAACATCTACAACAATTCAACATGCATAATAGGTATACATTTGGTTTTTCTGCATTTCCTTTAAATATAACAAAAATTCCTTCCTTTTTATACTATGGTTTATACTTTGTTTGGACTAAGGCCCAACCTAGGTGGACCCATTTATCTACTAACTTTTCTCTTATTGGTTGTGTGCAGGTACATCAATCCTCAATAGCAGCTCTTGTAAGATAATACCAATAAGCACTAACACTTTGATATCTCTTGATTGCATTCGATTGTAGGAGAAGCATTTGTAGACACCTAAAACATGTCATGTTTAGGATACTACTCATATGGGCACATCCGTAGACCATATGACCAATCTTGGAACTTTCCAAGAGCAAGCAGGGGTAGTTCTAGCCCATTTAGGCTTGGCTACTATTGGCCAGAGTGGCCACCAATCCTAGCCGCTCAAGCTAAGAGTGGTCAATCCTAGCTGCTCAAGCTAAGAGTGGCCAATACTAGCCGTTAAAGCTGAGAGTAGCCACAACTAGCCACTATTGATGACAACGACTAGCACTAAAACATGAACTATCATGAGGGATTTCCCAAATCATGGGCAGTAATGGTAGTTTACATGCATTTTGAAGGGATATCAATGAGGAACTCCTAGAGTTCCTCCTAACTGCCCCTTCCATGCCAAGTCAAGACTAAACCTTCCCTCTGGGATAGTCAGTTGGCATGCAGATCTGGAGCTTGGCTTCCCCAAGAAGCCAAGCCCTAGATCTAAACTTTAAACCTGGAATTCTATATATGTAGACTTCCAGGGAGGCAAAATAGAGACAAAGAGTTCAAATTGTGTGCAGTGGAGCCCTGTTAAAATGGAGAGCCAATCTACATCCCTTTGAGGAGCATTGGAGCACCATCCGACTGAGCCACGTCCACGCATCAGTATTCAGATCCATCGTTCCCAACCACCAATCAGTGTAGGAGACACACCTGGTGACCCTTGAACATCAATTCGAGCAAGGGATCGACTACCACATCCCATAAGACCTGAGGTAACCTTTAAGTTAGAGGCCACTATCTTTGATAGCGGCCCATAGTCATAGCCAGGTTTTAAAATGGTTGATTCCTTTGTTCTAAGTAATAGATATTTATTTATCATTATTTCATTTACATGGCTTTAGCATAGATCTGAATATTTCATTGCATTTAGATTAATATTCTTGGTTTCCATATGCATATTACTTATATCTGCTTTGTTTTAATGCATTTCATGCTTATTTATCTGGATTATCATATTTTCTAATAAGAGCCTCTTCCAGAGAGGTGACCCATGCTACTAATTATGCTTTGTTGTTTCCATGAATGCAAGTTATAGGTTTATAGGATTATTTCAAGAAATTCAGAGCACAAGATCCCTCCAAGATGAGAGAAGAAGGAGGCATCTGTAAGCCCTCATACAGTTTCGTGTGCGAGATCGAGAAGCCTGCGAAAGCGCACCACCCCTTTGCGAGGGGAAATTTTATTCACCATTGTTTCACTTGTAATTCATTGTATCAAAATGGGTATCCCTCAGAGGGACCAACATGTAACCGGGGTTCAATATAAATAAAAGGATATTTATTTGTTTTTTCTGTGTTATATGCATTTCATGGTCTTTCATTTCATTTTGAAATAATATTGCAAGTAGAATAAGGGTGCACGCTTCTCGGGGTCGCACATATGGCGATCATGGTGGGACCCCCACCAAGTTTTTGTTTTTTGCCATTTTACTAATGTTTCGGGCATTTTTTTATGTGCAGGTTTGGTCGCTCTAGTCGAAAATGGCCATAAAATCTTAGTGATTATAGCTATCAGTGGCTAGCTTAGTTGTTGTAGCTATCAACGACCAAAAAATCTTAGCTATTGTAGTTGTCAGTCTCGAGCTTAGCTATTGTAGCTATCAGCGACCAATAAATCTTAGCTATTGTAGCTATCAATGATCATCAAATCTTAGCTACTGTAGTTGTCAGCGGCTAGCAACAATTACTCTGGTCAATAATGACCAGCAGCCAAGTGTAGTAGAACATAGAATTTCCATCATCAGAGTGGGATTTGAGGTTGGTTTCATCCTCTATTTTTTCTATGTTTTTTTTTTCTGCAACTTTCTTCCAAAAATAGCAAGCAAAATCATAGTTTAATTAGGGAAAAATGAAGAAAATGAAAAGAAAATTGCATTGTACATTTCTTATATTTCTTTAGTTTCCTCTAGGTGCTGCTAGGAATAGTGGGCCTCTTCTTGTAAGGTTTTCCCTAGTCTCCAACATGCTAGGCTTATATGTGATTAGTTTGCTTGCATGCGGCCCAACCAATGGCCAATGATTCATGAAGTAGAATGCATTCTTTAAAGATCATATAAGTTGAATACATGCATCTTTCTGAAATGAAACATATTTTATCTTAGGCATATAGGAAATATCATGTTTGCTTGGTGATGCATTTTTTTTACATGCAAGGTTAAAAAGAACCCCACACACTTGCATGTATTACAATAACATTGGTAAGGTTGGATTTCATCACCAACCCCCAATTCAGATCGGTGATGTTGGAATTCACCTCCTTCCATCGGCTTGCCCCCTAGATATCCTTAGATAGAATAGGGAACTCCTTTAAGTTGGTGTAGGTCACTTGTGTTCAAATTATCTCCCACTATTGGAGCAATTATTGATTTAGAGTGGAAGAGCTAGGCGAACCCCCCACTGGGATTTAAGCGGTGTACCCTAGACTCTTTTGAGAAATCATGTTTGGCACTAGTGTTCCTAGTCACCACTTTGGTTGAGTTCCCTCATTCTAAGTCCAAAACATGAACAAGAAAGCAAGATCAACAACAAATCTAAACACACTAAAACAAGTTCTTAGGACACACATTTAATCCTTAAAAGAGATAATCATATTGTCTGCTTTGTGTGTTTCTTTATTGTTGGGGTAATCAAACCTAATCCCTAAATAATGAAGTAAAAAGCTACTTTTTGATTTTGCATCCAACAGATCGAGAATCATGAAAATCGGAGCTATAACAAAAAATTTATTTTGGTTTTATGATTACTCTATTTTCGAAGCCGAAAATAGGGAAAAACTACACTAAAACAGTCATAAAATGGGCTAGACAACTCCAAAAATTGCCAAATTTGTTTTGTTGTCTTAGTTAGACCCTTGTGCACCTCTCACAGAAATTTTGAGTCCTAACTCTTCATGATTCAAAATTTCCTAAAAATTCCTAAAAGTGGGCATTTCCCCATGAGCCCCGATTGGCCAATTATTTCAAAAATACAAAATTTTGACCCGAAAGTCACTTTTTGGAGTCATAGCCCATTGCGATCAGCTCGTCATGATGATAATTTTGGTATATAACACCCACAACCTTTTTTGGAAGTCAAATTTCACAAGGTTATGGTCAATACATGGGGTAGTCCCCAGTCCAAGACTGAGGTTGCATCCAATGCACCAGGGGGCCCAGACCACCCTAGAGGTAGCACACCTACCCAAAATATACCTGAATGAACTTTAGGTAGTCTCAGAGGAGACAACACCACTCACAATGGATCTCACCAAGAAACCCCACTCAAGAGAACCAACACTAGATCTTCTCATGACCTAAACAAGAATACTTCCAGACCCACCACATCTCATTACACTGAGAGTTCAAATCAGCCCAATGAGGGGCAAGATAGAGGGAAGGTGACCAGCCACATGCCCATTATAATACCAAATCCTTCCAAACATGGAGGATGTCATTTATCTGACCATAGTATTGGCGAGGAAGGAACTCCTCTTGCCCAACCTTGGAAGACCCATCACCTTGACTTCTTAGATCAAGGTGCTAGAAGATCCCAACATGGGACATTTGAGCATGGTAGCATATATCATGATCGTACCCCTCATGGATCTACTAGATCTACTGAAGAATACATCATGGATGAAGGAACTGTAACTCAGTTGCATCCTATCTATACCCATGGTGAGTGTTCCCAATGAACATGCGACACCCCCACAACATCCTTGCATGAAGATTGCACCCCTAGGGAAGAGCATAATATCAATGCAATCTCGAATCATCGAGGAAAGAGAGTTTCCAACCTTGTTGTGCAATTTGAAGCAAACAAGAACCCTCGCATGGAGTTGCAGAGTCATAGACCCAGCATAGCAAACCAATCAAATCGGTCACATAGGTCAGATGCAATTCAGAGAGAACAAATGCTCCAAGATCATTTAGAGGATTTATGCATTGAGCATGAGCATTTAGAAAATGTAGAATGAGAAAGCGCAAAACAACAATGGTTGCACCAACAACGATTATATGAACACCACCTAGAAGAGCAGTGTCTCCTTGATCTAAAGGAGCATGAAGAGCGATCAAATAGATTGGCTCAATCAAAATTACCTCCCCATAGTGAGTATAGGCAACAACACAATGAGAGACGTGCTACTTTGCACCTTGAGCTGCATAATAGGTGAGTAGACGATTATATTTGCCATACCTCTCAACATGCTTCTCGGCCACATGAGCGTTTAGTGCCAAACAAGCCCGAGCATAGGCATTATGAGAGATCAGAGTTGGATGACCAAGATCAACAATATCCTAAACCATCTTCTATAAACATGGCTGATGAATACAATCGACCACCCCGTACTCAAAGAAACTTACCTCTGCTTGCACCCCAAAGACCCCTTTAGGAGGAAGAGATCATTTCTTCTCAAGCATACAAAGTGCTAGCTGAGAGAGTCAAGTATCTCGAGAAGTAGGACACAGTTGGGTAAAATCCAACCTTAAGAAAGATACATAATCAACCTTTATGCCCCTCGGTCCCGAGTCCTACATATCCTAGGCACTTTGAGATGCCTAGGTTAGAAAAATTTAAGGGAGAGGAAGACATGCAAGAACACATGACCAACTTCATGAATGTGTGCTTCCACCTTGAGAAGAACGATGCCCTAATGTTGAGAACATTCATCATGACATTCTTGGGTGTAGCGACTCAATGGTTCAATCAGTTGCCCAAGCATAGCATCACCAATTTTGAGCAACTAGTGAATGCGTTCCTTGAACGCTTCTCCTTCGATGCCAAGAAGAAGGTGAACCTGTTCGATCTGGCCAATTTAAAGCAGTATGATGATGAGCCAGTGATGGACTATGGGGATAGGTGGAGAAAAATCATGGCAAAACTATCATTCTTCATCCCCACTAAAGAACTCATCCGAATGTTCATGAAGAGCTACGCAAAACACATCTCTCTGTTATTACAATTGCAGTAATATGAATCATTCAAAGAAGCCTTGGCTCAAGCCAAGCTTATTGAAGATATAAAGTTGGAAGAAGGAGACCTAAAGCTCCATAGCAAGGAAGAATGGAACAAGAGCACGCGACATCAATCACAATAGGCCAAGCCTACGCATACATCAACCAGATCATGTTAAACATTCCAAAAGTAGCACAGAGCCAACAACAAGAAAACTATCAAGCTCAACCTCCTCCTATGCATTACGACCAGCACAACAGGAATCAAGGCAAGGACAAATAGAAACATCCACCTCACAACTATATGCCATTACCTGAATCTTTGGCATCAATTTTCAACCACCTTTGTGAGGCCAAGGTTTTAAACTTGCCTAAGGTGCATACCTTAGATCCTAATTACCCCAAACCTAAGGGGTATAGGGAAGATCTCTATTGTGTTTATCATCGAAAAAATGGCCATGATATCCAAGATTGTGTTGCATTCAAGAATGTAGTGCAAGATATGTTGGATAAGAATGAATTGCAAAACATCAACATATTCAAAAATCATCATCCCAATCATGGGGCCAACAACAATCAAGTTGAGCACGTCAATGAGGTGCACATAGCCCCACCTAATGAGGGTTTTATCGGTATGATCAATACTACAACAGGAAGCAAAATATGCTTTGATCAACCCAACATGCCAAAAAAGTCAATTAAAGTTGATAATCTATCATAGTCCACACCAACAATGAGTCCAATTCACTTACAAAAGGACCCTATGATTACCTTTCATAGACAGGAGATTAAGCCAATCTCGAAGGATGAATCTGATCCTCCACTACACATCATAGCAAGCATCAATCAGATTCCATACAAGAGAGTCTTGATTGACACTGGGTCATCTATCAACATCATCACAACTACAACTTTGAAGCATTTAAATTTACCATCATCATGCATAACGGACTCAACATTCACATTGAGGGCCTTCAATGATGCTACTTCCCCAACAATTGGCACAATAATCCTACCTATACAGGTTGGGATAAATATGATACCTACATTGTGCCATATCTTGGGGGGTGAGAGGCAGTATAACATATTGCTAGGAAGACCATGGATGAGGGATATGGAATGTGTGCCTTCCATAGTGCACCAAAACCTAAAATTCATACACCAAGGACAAGTGTATGTGGTCCCCCATGATCCTGAGCCATTCAAGTATTACAAGAAGGTCGATGAGACACAAGAAAAAGTGCCTTCTCAAGAGTTCATGGTAATGGTCAATAGCAAGACAGAAGACCAAGTGACTCTAAAGTAGATAAAACAAGATATGGTGCAACCAGATGTTGCTTCTACATTGAAGGGGTCAAAACCATTGGCATTAGTCACCCTTGACTCACTTCTCATGGTGCCTCCTCAAGAACAAGAACAAGCGTTCCCCCCACATCATATGGGGGGTACCAAAGCTAGCACAGTGCAACACCACAAGATGAAATAGAAACATGAATTGAGTCATAAACATGAGCATGTGGATACCACTAACGAAGTGGATCATCATGAAGCATCCACATTGACTCAAATAAAGGAAATGGGTGAGTTATAGTTACCTGGTGGATCTTTAGCACCTACTTTATCACCTCCTTCAATAGACAATGGTATTTCGAACCAATCACTAGAAATACACATGGGAGCCTTATCAGTATTGGAGCATATGCAAAATTACCTCTATAATATAGAGGCACAAATGGAGCAACAAAATGAGGCATTGCACTTTATCATGAAACAACTTGAGAGCCTAGAATTATAGAAGCAACCTTCATCTAAGGTCAAACTATCTCCTGCACAGCCACAGGAAAAGCCTCAACCAGAACAAGTGCCAACTCGGCCACCTCAGCAACCTAGCAAGCATCCCTCATTGCCTGAGCCTGTTGTATCGATTTTCAATTGGTTAATTGCCACAAATACCATCACCCTACCTGAGGTGCAACCTTTAGATCCAAATCATCCAAAACCTTGAGGGTATGAGGAAGAGTCACACTATCTATATCATAGGCAAAATGGTCATGATATTCAATCATGTCAAGGTTTCAGAGCCATAGTATATAACATGCTTGAAAAGAAGCAACTTTAGGTTGTCAACCAATAGATGATCTTAGTCAACAATCCATCTCTTGCATCAAAAAGGCAAGAAGAGCCCCCTAAGCCAACAAGTGACATACCTAGGGCTCAACCTGGTCCTCATACTAGGCTAAAGCATGCTAAATACTCAAAACAATAACAACGCATTTGGACTCCTTTAAACGAGTCTATGTCTAATATTTTTCAAAAGCTATAGGAAGCTAAGGTCATCACCTTACCAAACATTAGTCCTTTAGACCCAAATAGAGCTAAACCTAAGGGTTATAGAGAGGACCATTACTATCTCTATCATCGAATAGAGGGGCATGGCATTTGCAATTGTTATGGATTCAGGAGTGTGGTTCAAGATCTCATAGATAGTGGGGCTTTTCCCATAAATGGTTCATCCATAGTGCCTCAACCTTCCAAAATAGAGGCTACATCATCCCAATTGAGATCCCAAGGTCAGTTGCAGACTTGTAGGCCTAACAAGCCACCTCAGTAGGAGGTAACATTTGAGATGACTACTATGACTTTATTTCAAAAGTTGTACAAGGCAAATGCATTTGTATTGCCCGAGGTCAAGCAAAGAGCACCCAAGCATGGGTCCACTAATGAAAGCCTCTATTGTATGTATCATCGTATACAGGGGCATGACATCCATAACTACCATTCATTCTAGAAGGTGGTCCAAGGTCTATTAGAATGAAATGAGCTCCACGCAGATGGTTCACTCATTTCATCTCATCAAGATAGGGGTACCCCACATAGGTTCATGCCCCAATTGAGAGAGCTGATTTTTGTCACTCTTCCTAAGCAAGATGATTACATTGTAGTGGAAAACATACACAATGGGGGTCCTAAAGGTAGCATACCTTCCCCACCATCCACATCAAGTTCAATGAAGCAAAGTGAGACTTCTAAAGGTATCACACCTTCCTCACTTTCATTGAGTAGCACACACATGGGGGATACCTAAGGTATCATACCTTCCCCCTATCAAAACAATAAAATTCAAAATTTCAAAAACATTCAAAACATTCAAAATTACAAAAATAGTATAAAACATCAAAAAATCCAAACAAATCATAATACATTAAAATAAAAAACAAAAGGCTCCAAAGGCAGCATAACACCTTTGGTCAAATCACAAAAAGGCTCCAAAGGCATCTTAAAGCCCTTTGGTCAAATCACAAAAAGCTCCAAAGGCATATTAAATCCCTTTGGTCAAATCACAAAAGGCTCCAAAGGCATCTTAAAGCCCTTTGGTCAAATCACCAAAAAGCCCCAAAGGCACATAAGCCCTTTGGTCAAAAAAAACAAAAGCACAAAAACAATTTAAAATCAAAAAGTTCAAAAACATTCAGAATAATCAAAACTCAAAAAAACAATTGAAAGCATCAAAAATACAAAAACATTTGCATTATGCATTCGCACTTGCATCCATATAGTTGCATTGCATTAGGCATTTCCATCCATTGCATTTGCATTTAGATAGGTTGTATTCATAATATTACAAATGACACCACATTTGTACATCAATCATGCATCTTCAAAATCCATCATCATCCATTCACCCATGTGTGTAACTGTGTTTTTCAACACAACCCCTCCTGTTGCTATAAGGAATATACTAAGATTTTCCAATCACTCAACCATACCTAGTGGTTTTATCAAACTTTGTAGAAAGTTATCTTAGCTTTTAATAGATGAGGTTTGGTTTTGATAGCACTTAGTATATTTCAAAATCCTATCACTAATAAAAACACTAAAATCCTAGTTGGAACAAGGGAAAGATGAATACTGTGAAGTGGTATTAGGTATCCTAAGGTGAAAAGTTTATCTTGCTCATCCCCCTATGTGACCGGTTCAAAAATGTTGAGAATTGGCAAAAGGACAAGTTCACCCCTACCCAAAGAAATCCCTTGCTTCAATCAAAACAAGCAAAAATCCTGAACAAAGCAAAATTCAAAAACAAAATAAACAGTGATTATCATCACTACATAAATCCCTTGCTCAAAAAACAAGCAAAATACAAAAATTTAAAATAAACAGTGATTATCATCACTACATAAATCCCTTGCTCAAAAGAAAAACAAAAATTCAAAATAAACAGTGGTTTTCATCACTAAGCATGAGCAAGTATCCCCAAATAAATATGAAGAAAAGAAGGGAGTATTAAACTTGAATCCCTGGAATTCTCAGCATTGGACAAACCAGAAGGTGATCCTCATTACGAGTTTGGTGGTAAGCCTACCCAAAAATGGTGGTATCCTTACGCATGATGATATGTCTATCACATTAGCATCTTGCTTTTGTATAGACCAATGTTTGCATGTGGAAGAGCTAGCTTTAGGTGTCCTATACCACCTAGTGGTCTAATCCAACTAAGTCCAACTTAGGATCAGGATAAACATTTGAGGATCCCTAATACAACAATGGGTTGAATGAATCCCGCCTGGCACTGGGGTATGCTTATGTTTTACCTAATATATTCATTTGCACACATAGGGATAATGAGTATCTAGGTCTTCATAACAAGAACTTTATCCTTCAAAAGCTCTGTATGGTCAGTATACAACTTTTGATCGAGCAACTAGGGTGTTTGAGTCTCATGGAAAACCTCAAAAATTCCCTAATAACAACAAATCATTCCATCTCACAAATCACTGGCATACATATCATATCATCTCATCTCACATTTGGATGCTTAAATGATTAATTCTTATGCTAAGAGTTATTATTTACATTCATGATTGTTATACATTATGTGGTGTCACCCATTAGATTGTTAAACTCATATCACATTCATACCTTATGTTTTAAAGTGATTAAAGCATACAGGTTCATTTACATTAGATCATCCTCATGTAATTAATGCATTACATATCATTTACCATATCATAACAATATAAGTTAGATGCATACAATTAAATCAAAATTAAACATGCATTTAACAATAAGCATTGCATCCATAAATGCATACATCATAAGTAGTCCATCTACACATCTATATCATAACATCTAATCATACATCTATCATCTAGCTAGTGCATGTCACCAGTACATTGCATACATATAGCATAATCAAATCATTATCTAGGCATAGCATCCATCATTGCATCCATAACATAAAATCAAAACAAAAATATTTGCTAAACATCAACTAGGGCATTATTGGTATCATACCTCCCCTAATCAACAATCAAACAGTTAAGCAATCAATCCCAAAAGCTCCAAAGGTATCCATAAGCCCTTTGGTCACCACACAAAAATCCCCAAAGGTAGCATAAGCCCTTTGGTCAAACACAAAAGGCCCCAAAGGTAGCATAAGCCCTTTGGTCAAATCACAAAATGCCCCAAAGGTAGCATAAGCCCTTTGGTCAACTCACAAAATGCCCCAAAGGCATCACAAGCCCTTTGGTCAACTCACAAAATGCCCCAAGGCATCACAAGCCCTTTGGTCACCTCACAAAATTCCCCAAAGGCATCACAAGCCCTTTGGTCACCTCACAAAATGCCCCAAAGGTAGCATAAGCCCTTTGGTCAACTCACAAAATGCCCCAAAGGTATCATAAGCCCTTTGGTCAACTCACAAAATGCCCCAAAGGTATCACAAGCCCTTTGGTCAACTCACAAAATGCCCCAAAGGCATCACAAGCCCTTTGGTCACCTCACAAAATGCCCCAAAGGTAGCATAAGCCCTTTGGTCAAAAACAAAATGCCCCAAAGGCATCACAAGCCCTTTGGTCAATTCTCAAAAATCCCCAAAGGTAGCATAAACCCTTTGGTCAACTCCAAAAGCCCCAAAGGTATCACAAGTCCTTTGGTCAACTCACAAAATGCCCCAAAGGTAGCATAAGCCCTTTGGTCAAACAAAAGCCCAAAATAAAGCCTTTTTCACAAAAAGCCCCAAAGGAGCATCAAGCCCTTTAGTCAACACACAAAATGCCCCAAAGGCATCACAAGCCCTTTGGTCAACTCACAAAAGGCCCCAAAGGTAGCACAAGCCCTTTGGTCAACTCACAAAATGACCCAAAGGCATCATAAGCCCTTTGGTCAACACAAAATCCCCAAAGGTAGCATAAGCCCTTTGGTCACCTCACAAAAATCCCCAAAGGTAGCATAAGCCCTTTGGTCAACCAAAAATGCCCCAAAGGCATCACAAGCCCTTTGGTCATCTCACAAAATGTCCCAAAGGGATCACAAGCCCTTTGGTCAACTCACAAAATGCCCCAAAGGTAGCACAAGCCCTTTGGTCACCTCACAAAAAGTCCCAAAGGTAGCATAAGCCCTTTGGTCAAACACAAAAGCCCCAAAGGTAGCATAAGCCCTTTGGTCAAAAACAAAATGCCCCAAAGGTAGCATAAGCCCTTTGGTCAACTCACAAAAAGCCCCAAAGGTAGCATAAGCCCTTTGGTCAACCCAAAAGGCCCCAAAGGTAGCATAAGCCCTTTGGTCAACTCACAAAATGCCCCAAAGGTATCATAAGCCCTTTGGTCAACTCACAAAATACCCCAAAGGCATCTCAAGCCCATGACTTGGGGCATCCAATGTTGATCAGATCAATGATCATCACACACCCTACAATGTGGCCTTAGGTGGTCTATTTTTGCTCCATGCTATGTTTTCCCACAATGCATCCCAAAAAGGGGTATCTATAGACACCTAAAACATGTCATGTTTAGGAGACTACTCATATGGGCACATCTGTAGACCATATGACCAATATTGGACCTTTCCAAGAGCAAGCAATGGTCCTAACCACTCAAAAGGGGTAGTTCTAGCCCATTTAGGCTTGGTCGCTATCGACCAGAGCGACCACCAATCCTAGCCGCTCAAGCTGAGAGTGGCCAATCCTGGCTACTCAAGATGAGAGTGGCCAATCCTAGCCGCTTAAGATGAAAGCGGCCAATCCTGGATGCTCAAGTTGAGAGCAACCAATCCTGGTTGCTCAAGCTGAGAGTGGCCATAGCTAGCCGCTGTTGATGATAGCGGCTAGCACTGAAACATGAACTACCATGAGGGATTACCCAAATCATGGGTAGTAATGGTAGTTTGCATGTATTTCGAAGGGATATCGGTGAGGAACTCCCAGAGTTCCTCCTGACTGCCCCTTCCATGCCAAGTCAAGACTAAACCTTCCCTCTGGGATAGTCAGTTGGCATGCAGATCTGGAGCTTGGCTTCCCCAGGAAGCCAAGCCCTAGATCTAAACCTAAAACCTGGAATTCTATATATGTAGACTTCTAGGGAGGCAAAAGAGATACAGAGAGTTCAAATTGTGTGCAACGGAGCCCTATCAAAATGGAGAGCCAATCTACATCCCTTTGAGGAGCATTGGAGCACCATTCGACTGAGCCACGTCCATGCATCAATATTCAGATCCATCATTCCCAACCGCCAATCAGTGTAGGAGACACACCTGGCAACCCTTGAACATCAATTTGAGCAAGGGATCGACTACCACATCCCATAAGACCTGAGGTAACCTTTAAGTTAGAGGTCGCTATCTTTGATAGCGGCCCATAGTCATAGCCAGGTTTTAAAATGGTCGATTCCTTTGTTCTAAGTAATAGATATTTATTTATCATTATTTCATTTACATGGCTTTAGCATAGATCTGAATCTTTCATTGCATTTAGATTAATATTTTTGATTTTCATATGCATATTGCTTATATCTACTTTGTTTTAATGCATTTCATGCTTATTTATCTAGATTATCATATTTGCTAATAAGAGCCTCTTCCGGAGAGGTGACCCATGCTACTAATTGTGTTATGTTGTTTCCATGCATGCAGGTTATAGGTTCACAGGATCATTTCAAGACATTCAGAGCATAAGATCCCTCCAGGATGAGAGAAGGAGAAGGAGGCATCTATAAGCCCTCATACAATTTTGTGTGCGAGATCGAGAAGCCTGCGAAAGCGCACCACCCCTTTGTGAGGGGATATTTTATTCACCATTGTTCCACTTGTAATTCATTGTATCAAAATGGGTATCCCTCAGAGGGACCGACATGTAACCGGGGTTCAATATAAATAAAAGGATCTTTCTTTGATTTTTCTATGTTATATGCATTTCATGGTCTTTCATTTCATTTCAAAATAATATCACAAGTAGAATAAGGGTGCGTGCTTCTTAGGGTCACACAACATCAACATCATATTCCTTGTAAAATCCCCCTTTAGGGCTGATTTTTAAATTGTATAAGACAAAGGGTTATCTGTATTGTAAAAATCACATATTTATAATAAAAAATATATATTGCTCTCTTTGTCTTTGCCATTTCTCTTGCTCAATGGTGGGTTCTACTCTATACAAAATTGCATGCTCTATGGGACCATTGCCTTGACCAACACATTATATTTACTTTATTTCAATTTATATTAGTAAAAATATAAACTACAATTTTTTTTTGCAATATTGTTGTTGTTTTTCGACCACAGTCGCATATTTCACTAACTACTATTATTTTTATTTTTCACAAGCAACAAACTAGAGTGCCTATCCTGAGATAGTCTCAGCCTGATCGCCTAACCATAGATAGTCTTACACTGCTATATCACCTATGCAGAGATAGTCCCATTCCAAAATATGTAGACCTGCAACACCCGCGTAGGCTTCTAGGTAAATTTTCCTTTTTTACTCTTATCTTTGCTTGGCATCATAAAATTGGCTAGTATAGTTTAGCAAGCTTCCTTTTGGGCTCCTTTTTGTACTCCCAAGCCTCCTTAGGCTTTCCTTTTAGTTTAACTTGCCCCCTTGGGCTCATTTTACACACTCACAAGCCTCCTTGGGCTTTTTAGCTTAGCTTGCGCCCTTGGGATTTTCTTTTAACATCCACTCACAAGCTTCCTTGGATTCTTAGCTTAGCTTGCCCCCTTGGGCTTATTTTACACACACTCTTAACTCAACTTGCCCCCTTGGGCTTTCCTTTCACATACACACAAGCCTAATTAGGCTTCCCCCTTTCATGCACACACACAACAACCCCCTTTAGGCTTACTTTTATTTAGCTAGAATAGTACATTTTAGTTGTACTTTTATTTTAGCACTTTTATTTACTTTGTAGCTTCAAATAAGTTTAGTTTTTAGTTAATATTTCTTTCTTTTAGCTTAGATTTTTATTTTTGTTGCAAATAGGTCAGTTAATAGTATTGATTAGCTCAAATCTCTTTCATTTTTACTTGTTATTTGACAAATAGGCTATAAATTTTTTAAGACTATCCTTGGTTTTACTTGAACCATTTACTCAAAGGTAGTAAAATAATTTGTCACTGTATTTTACATTACGTGTTCTATTTTTCTATTTTGAATCATGACCACCTCCCTAGAGATGGTCTAGCCCAAACTGTCTCCATACAGATGGTCTAGTCCATTGGGACATTGCACAAAGACAATCCAAACATGTTTTACCTATTAAGCCTACTAGTGTAATGCCTTCCTAGAGATAATCTCACACTGCTCTACTACCTTCCTAAAGGTGGTCTTGCTACTGAGTGTTTTACCACTATGTTGTACCACCTCCTAAGAGATGGTCTTACCTATGTGTAACCACCTCCCTGAAGGTTGTCTCTCCTGCTACCTATTTCTACATTGCTTGCCAATTTTTTTCCACTAACTACTAAACCATCTTCCTAGAGATGGTCTTATCTATATTTTTAATTTTGATATATAGTTACATTTTCAGTTACATAGTTGTTATATTAGCATTAGTTCTAGCCTTAGCATAGACATTTTGCTTTCTATTTGTTTTAAAATAGATTTTTCATATATTTGCACTCTATTTTTTTGCACTCCATTATCATATATACATTTGAGTGCGAGGATAACCTCCTTGGCGATGTTGGATTTCACCACCAACCATTAAGAGCCCTAGAATAAATATAGTTAGTATGATAGTCTTTTGGGTTTCATCACTAGGAGGTTGGTTACCCTTGGGACTATCCCAGGGTGATTATTAGGATATATGTCCTTTAGCCATGGGGCTTAATAATTGGTGAAACATAGCTGTCGCTTTTGTACAAGCTTGCCCAAGAGTGAAGCAAACTCCTATGGGACTCATACTAGGTATTAGGCAAGTAGTAGGACCTAGACAATGTGACCTCTCTTGTAGAGGTATTTTTGTGCCCATAGGTTACCCCACACCTACCCTTCATCCTAGAAAGTCATTCTAGCCATTGGTATTTTACCATTCAACAAAGTGGTAGGATGCCAACACACCTTTTGTAGATAGCACTTTGCCACCACCTTTTGTAGTCTAGGGTAGGTTTTCACATAAAACACATGAAAAACCCTATATATATATATATATATATATATATATATATATATATATATATTTGTGTGACTATATAGATACTTGGTATGGTTTGTATTATTGATTGCCAATTTTGTATTTATCTATATATAATTTCTTGTTTTGTGTGATTAGTATTACCCCTTAGAGTCATGGCATATTAATCTAACCTTTTGTGTGACTAACATTTGGCTATTTTATTTGTTCTATGGTTTTGATGTGAAGCCAAGCCCGAGCTCTAAGCCAACCCATTATGGAATCTACCCAACCATCCTCTATTGCACCTAACCTACCACCTTTGAGTGGAGACTTATTAACTCAATATACCCCTTTTCCACAACACACCCCATTTCTTGAAGATACTTATAACCATTATAATTCTCACAACATTATTAGCCCACTGTCCCTCCTAAGACCTCTAATCAGGGTAGTCCAACCTGAATCCAAAAAACCCCATCATATTATGATACTTTAACATCTACCTTACCCTTGATCACTATGCCACAACCTTCACCCACATTTACCACCACTTTTGACCTCCTATATCAACCCCTCATTGATTATTTTACTACCCAAAATATTATCCAATTCTCTACTTCTATACCATCTCCACTCCACCAATTAATTACCCAATCCCAAATCAATGTAGACACATATTCCATTACCCCACCCTATACCTCCTCCTTTCTAGCCACAAATGTCGAACCCTCCTAACCATATTCTTCTACACTCCCTCCCCAATCTAATATCACCAATACCCCACCATATACTTTGGTGTATGGTATGCCAATTCACAAATTTGGTATTTTTATGCCTACTAATCCACCTACAACCAATCCCATTTTAACTTTATCCTTATAACAACCTACTAGAACCAATCCCCAACCTCAATATAATTTTCCCAATGCCCAACCACCACACCAAATGCAACTACCATCTAATCCCCCTATTCCTTCTCAAATCACTCCCTTTACCCAAGAATACATAGCTTCACCCAAATCCCAAAATTAATCCTCCCAAACTCCTCCCATACAACCTTCTTACCCCCAATACCAAACTCTCCCTCAAAAACTACCCTAAATTCCTCAACCTCAACATACACCATCCCAAACACCTCAATACACTCTTACACTAGTTCCTCAACCTCCTCCTCCTCAACCTCAACATACACCATCTAAAACCCCTCAATACACTCTTCCACCAGTTCCTCAACCTCCTCCTCCTTAACCTCAACATACACCATACCAAACCCCTTAATACACTCTTCCACCAGTTCCTCAACCTCCTCCTCAACCTCAACATACATTGTCCCAAACCCCTCAATACACTCTTCCACCAATTCCTCAACCTAAACATACACTATCCCAAACCCTTCAATACACTCTTCCATTAGGCCCCCAAACTCAACCTACACCATCCCAAATCTCTCACTCCATCCTTCTACAAGTCCCTCAACCTACACCATATCAAACCCCTTAATACACTCGTCCACCAATCCCTCAATCTCCCCCCAACCTCAACCTACACCACCCCAACTGCAACCAAACCCTTCTCATCCAACTCCTTCTTTCCAATCGCCCCTTGATTTACTTCAATATTATCCCCAATACCCATCCTACATCCATTACCCTTCACAATCATTACCATTTCAATCCAACACCTAAACCTATACCTCTCAACCTCCCAGTTACATCCCTACACCTCCCAATCCCACCCCCAATCCAATATCTTTCCTATATATGCCACAATCATCTTCACAAGATGAGATGTAATGACTTATCAATCATATTAATGCACTTGAACTTCAAGCTATGGGTATAGGATACCAAAATCCAACTCTTAGCCAAACTTATACCCAACCCATCCATCCATATGTACCTACCCTGGTTTACACTTATAAATTTGAGTTACCCAAACTTGAGCCCTTCACTAGACATGGGGATCCAAAAGACTTCTTGAGTAAATATCTTAATGCTTGCTTCTTAATTAGTGGTAGTGACCACCTCCTTCTCCACACCTTTGGCATTTACCTAAGTGGCATTTCTCTTGAGTGGTATAATACTCTCCCACAACATGGTATTTATACCTTTAAGCAATTAGCTAACCTCTTTCTTAAGAGGTTTCCCCTCTTGGTTAAAAACAAAGCCAACCTCACCGACCTTTATAACCTTAAACAATTTGAAGATGAATCTATTTTAGATTATGGAGCCCTATGGCAAGCAATGATCAATGTATTATCCTCTTTCTTTCCCATCATTGAGCTAACTAACCTCTTCACCCATAGCTATAATAAACATATCTCTTTACTCCTTCAATTACAACAATACAAGACCTTTGAAGAGGCATTAGCTCAATCCAAGGTCATTGAGGACATCTAAATTCAAGAGGGTGTCATAAAATTCAAGAAGAAAGAGTGGAACAATAAGAATCAAAAGAGTAATAACACTTCCTATAAATAATCTCAAGTTAACCAAATCATCCTCATCGCATCCCCTCCTACTCTCGCTACACAATCTCCTACCCCATTCCAACCCCAAACAAAAACTCAACCATCCTCAACTCAACCCCTAGATTCCTCTTCCACATACCAACATTTTAACAAGCCCTATTGGGTATCAATATGTGATTTTACTCCTCTTGCAAATCCTTTAGCCAATAATTCCATCACCTCATCGAACCCCAAACCATTATCACCTAAACCCGTCATCACTCTCATCGAAAAATTAACTCATTACTTTAAACTTACCCCCACCCAGGCTCAATTCCTAATCACCATACCCTCCACTTCTTCCCAATCCCAAGATCACACACCTACCCAAACATCTCTTCCATCCATAGACCATCATCCCAATCCCATCACTAACCCTATCCCCAATCCTACCACTCTTATTCCTCAAGAAGAGGATCCCCATGTCCTACCCCACACCTCAATTAATCCTTCATCCTCATCACAATATATTTCCCCTAACACTATCCCCCAATCAACCTCATCCGAATCTACTTCAATCCCCTTATCCTAATACACCCTTACCACCTCCATAATTCCTTCCTCACTTCCCACCACAATCCCACATGTTAATGTACATATGACTAACCCGGCCATAGGTGAGTATCGTATACATAATGTAACTATTAAAAACATACCACATATAGAGTCTATTAAATATTTTGGTAGAACCTAAGATATACCTTTAGCTATAGGTGTTATTGCATTCTTAAGCCCATCATCTAACCACACCAATCTTGTTTCTATGGGACTCTACACACCCACATTGCCATCCACCTCCATTGCATTCTAAGATTGTTTTTGTCCTACCATTGACTACCTATCCAATCCATATTTTATCTTACGCTATTTTTAAAATAACCATTGGAAGGGTTTTGGCTTAGGACACTATGAGCAAGGCATCTGCACCTCCATTGACATTCTAGGTCAATACTTAAGAAAGCCTTATTTGTTACAACCCTAATATAGCTAGTCGGCTATATTGCTTTCATCATTAATTGTTTATTGATTTAATATTAAATAGAGTAGGTTGATTTATATTTTATCATCAATCATCATCAATATTAATTTGTGTATTTGCAAGGACTAAGCCCTCCTTAGTGGTGAAGGACTTAGCCCTCCTAAAGTGGTAAGAAATTATTCATTCCATCCTATATTTCTCTCTTTGAATATTTGTGTAAATTATAATGCTTCAAGTGGTATCAGAGCCATTGAACCTATGCAAGGTTGAAGGATAGCGTGGTCCACTGACAATAATTTTTTTTTTAATTTCAGCATTAGTGAGAAACAAAGGTTTCACAGATAAAAACACGAAGGTTTTTACAATTTCATTAAGTTAACTAAGAAACACTAGAACAAGTTTTAAGTGAGAATCACTATTTCTACCAAGACGTCTAGGGAAAATTGAAGGAACCAGCACAAAGGTGATAAATTAATTGGATGGCGATGGAGCAAAAAAGTAGTCATCAGGTCAGCCCATGGAAGGTGTTAGCTAAACTGGAGCAACTATCATGTTCAATCTTGCACAAAGCAGTATCGTGCAACAAGTTCATCTACACGCAGAATAACCTAAATTAATTGGTGAAATTTGCAATGCACTATAAAAGACAACCAATAATTCACCCAAAATATTGGTAAGATCAGAGAATTAGGGTTCTTCGTGTCTTCTCAGTGATTGCACGATCACCAGATAATGCTCCTACAAGATCTCACATCTCACGGTGGGAAAAAAATTAAGATAACGAAATGATTAAGGTTGTTTTAATAAAATTTGATATGTAGGCTTCAAAGACAACAATTTGATAAGCTGCTAAAGGCATGAAAATGATTCATGAAGAGATTCATCAAACAATCAATACCATCCAATCCCATCATGACAAAATTAGGTACCAAATTTATATTATAAAGTTTTACATTCATTTTAGGTCACGCAAATTTAAAATTTATTCGCTCTTCCATACTCCCACGGGCCTATTTGCGTGACAGTCATGTAAATATATTTCATGTAGGTGACATATTAGCTTTAAAATTTCTAATAAATCATTCCTTACAACAGTCATATACTAACCCAAGCCTAATATCCACAATCACCATAATCATTAACAAACCACATAGCAACTTTCTTTACTCACTCACTACCAGATAGCACATTGTTTCACCTTCGTTCCATCATAGAGATCATAGAAACATCCAAGGTTGTAACTTAAACCGTAAACCAATAAAAGTTGGGGTACAAATTATAATTTCATAGTATTAATGTCATATCCACCATTTGCATCATTCGGGTATATCCCACATTCAACATCAGGTGAAATTTTTTTGCCTTTATAAGTGTCAAACGACATCCTTGGTCTTGTGTCTATGGCCATGTAGTAGTCTTGCTCATGTGTAGTATCTCTATCATGTCATGCCAAGTGTACCTTGTTATTTCTCACATCGTATTACATCCCTTGTCCTTTCTCGTATTGTATTGTGTTAGTCCTTCTATCCTGTAGCGTCAACCTAGACGACGTGTTCCACCTAGTCACCTCGAGTCCTAGTATTGTCACGTATTATTATTTCCTTCGTATCCCTATTTTTATCTTGGTCCTATACCTCCTTGTCATACTACCTCATGTATCAGTCCCACATCATCCTACGTCGTATCTAGTGAAGTCATACAGGTTGTCTTGTAGTGTTGTTGTCCTCGTATTGAGTCTTGGTATCATAATAGCCATTGATCATGAAGTATTGATTCATCTTGTTTCATCATAGAGTATTGAGTTGTCTCTTTTAACGTATCAAAATATTCGTACTAATCTATCTCTTACTAGCCATTGGGATACTATAATCGTTGGAATTCAAATTATAACTTTGTAGTTGGAGCAAAGGTTTCATAGTGGGAGCTAAATTAGACAAACAATTTTTTTTTTGGTCAAATTTGATTCAAATTTCTTGCCAAATTTATAAATCAAGTGCATGAGTGGCAAGTGGACTAAAGGACCAAACAGATGATTATCTAGCATAGATAATACAAGTGAAGGGCCTTCAAAGTCACCAAGAAGACCTCCACGTAATAAAGGTACACAATACAACTCTCCTTTATGTATTAACAACTTTGATCCCAACCACCCTACTATTAACCCTATGGCTCCTTCCAAATAATCCCATGATAATAACACACACGATAAATTGGAAAATACCAATGCAAGTAACCAAAATGTCCACTCCAATATATCTCAACTAGTGACTAGTATGAACACCATGAATTCAATGCTACAACAAGTATTGAGGAAACAAAACCAAGAAGCTCCTCATTCCCCACATAACTACCATAGATAGAATGATAATGAGGATCAGGATACTGGGGAAGATTATCAACAAGCAAGATGGCCTACATGTGTTAATATTCCATGTGCTGATATGCCTACATTTGAGGGTGGTGATCCATGTGGTTGGATAGCTAAAATGGAAGGCATTTTAGAACTATATCGAGTTCCCAAATCTGAAAAAGTTCCTTATGCTTCTTCCAAATTGGATACTGAAGCTTACCAATGGTTTGCTTGGTAAAAACATCAGCATAGTTGATCCCTCATATGGTCTGAATTCAAGAAGCTTTTTCTCAATATATTTGATGAAGGGAGTTCATCCTCATACATGGTTCATTTTTTGGCACTTAAACAAACTGGTTCAGTAAGGGATTATATTTTAGAATTCACTAGTCTTCTTGCTTATATAGGAGATTTACCATTCGATGTGGTGGTATCCACTTTTAGACATGGTTTGAAAGAGAATATTCAAATTGAAGTAGACTTACATGATCCATACTCATTGGATGACACTATAAATATTGCTAAATTGGTTGAGAAAAAGGTGCAAAATTTGACATCCTTCAGACGTGACTCCTATAGTCATCCTCAATATTGCAATAATTCCTTCCATAGGAATGACCAACCATCAAGATATTACTGCTACAAATGTCACACTCATCATCCAAAAGATCAACCATGTGTACCAAGACAAAATTTTCAAATAGAATATTTACCAGGGATGATGATGAGGAAGTAGAGGATATCAATTCACATGACCCACCTGTGCCCAAAGAACAAAGTGAACAGAAGAAACATGTGATGAAGACACTATGGCTATCTCAGTATATGCTTTTATGGGATTAACGTCTTGCCATACAATCAAGATACCAGGATTCATTCAACAGAAGAGGATAAATATGTTAATAAATTTAGGTAGTACTCATAACTTTATTGACATAAAAACTACAAAGGCATTGAACTTATACATTCACTCCTCTAATCAAGATAAGTTTCAAGTTTTGGTTACAAATGGAGGAAATGCTCAATGTATTGGTAGAACATCTTCAGTATCGATACAAATGGGAAGTTATACTTGGCAAGGAACTCTTTTTGTTATGAGTTTAGGAAATTTAGAGGCTATTTTAGGAGTTGAATGGTTACAAAAACTGGACACGATCATTTTTTAATTTCAAAAAACTATTTGTGGAATGGAAATAAAATGGAAGGACTTTTCACCTCCAAGGAATTACAACTCCTCCATCATAGGTAGTAAGTTATCACATTATGGAGAAAATATTAATGAAACGAAGTTATGGATTCATAGCTCAAATCAATTTTTTGGAAAAGCAAGCACAGGATATCCCTGAAATTCACTCAAAGGATCTTGAGGATATTGTGGCTAACTATGATGATGTTTTCTAAGAATTAAAAGTCCTACCTCCCAAACGATCTCATGACCATGCCATACACCTGGTTCCAGGAGGTATTTCTCCTAATGTCCATCCTTATCGTTACCCTCACCCTCAAAAAATAGATTTTGAGAAAATTGTCCAAGAATTTTTAGAACATGGATTCATTCATCATAGCACTAGTCCTTATTCTTCACCAGTGGTTTTGGACCATCGTAAGGATAATTATTGATGTATGTGTCCTGATTTTTGTCCTCTCAATAAATTCACCATAAAGGATAAATACCGTATTCCTGTCATTGATGATTTATTAGATGAATTGCATGGTGCAAATTTTTTTACAAAGTTGGATTTATGCTCTGGTTTTCACCAAATCAGAGTAAGGGATGAGGATATTCCTAAAACCACATTTCGTACTCATGAAGGTCATTATGAATTCTTAGTCACGCCTTTTGGTCTCACTAACACCCCATCCACATTCCAAAGTCTTATGAACCATGTATTTTTTCCATTCCTTTGCAAATTTATCTTAGTCTTCTTTGATGCCATTCTAATATATAGTAAAACATGGATGGATCATTTGATGCATGTGGGAAAGGTTCTTCATATATTACACAAGGAAAAACTTTTTGTCAAGCACTCTAAATTCTCTTTTGGTGTTCAAGAAGTTGAGTATTTGTGTCATATTGTCTCTCATGAAGGTGTTAAAATGGATCCTAATATGATCAAGGCCATTTAGGATTGGCTTTTACCTAAAACCATCAAGAAACTTCATGGTTTTTTGGGTCTTACCGGCTACTATTACAATTTTGTGCACAACTATGGTAAAATTGCAGTCCCTCTCATAGCTCTCACAAAAAAGGATGCTTTTCATTGGTATGAAACAACCATTCAAGCCTTTACAGCTCTCAAAGAAGCAATGTGTACTACTCCAGTTTTGGCAACCCCAAATTTTCACAAGCCATTTGTGATTGAATATGACTCTTCAGAAACAAGTATTGGGGTAGCACTAATGCAAGAATGTCATGCCTTGGCATTCAAAAGTAAACAAATTTCACATAATAATTTTGGAAGGTCCACATATGAGAAAGAAATGTTGGCTATTCTATATGTGGTTGAGAAATGGAGACACTCCTTAATTAGTATTTATTTTATTATTAAAACAAATCATAGTAGTCTCTAACATTTTTTAGAACAACAATTTTCTTATCTAGAGCAAAACAAGTGGCTAAAAAAATTATTGGGATATGATTTTATTATCGAGTATAAGAAAGGGAAATAAAATGTGGTAGCAAATGCATTATCACGTAAATATGAAGATGAACTAGTTATCAATGCTATTTCAGGTCCATGTTCCCAATGGGTTTCTCAGCTCTAAGAAGAATGGTTTTCAAATACAGAAACCACTCAAATATTTAAGGAATTAATGTTAGGATTATCCAAGCATCCTCATTTCTCCTATGAGGACAAGGTATTAAGAAGAAAGAATCACATTTACATTCCATACAATTCTACCATCAAAACCAATATTTTGGAAGAATCACATGCTTCTCCGTCAATAGGAAATTTAGGGTTTTTGAAGACATATATGTGGTTAAAGCAATCCTTTTATTAGAAATAATTAAAATCTGAGGTCAGAACTTGGATGGTTGAATGTGAAGAATGCCAGTGAGATAAGGGTGAAACAATCAAATCTCCAGGATTGCTTCAACCACTACCTATTCCAGATCGTCAATGGGAACATTTTTCAATGGATTTTATTGAAGGTCTTCCTAAATAAAAATGCAAGACAATTAATTTTGTGTTAATGGATCACCTCTTCAAATATGCTCACTTTAATGCTCTCCAACATTCATTTTCAGTAAGCAAAGTGACTAAGGTATTTATGGACTCAATTTTCAAACTACACGGAATGCCAAAAAATATTGTACGTGATCATGATCCTATATTTACTAGAAATTTTTGGAAAGAATGATTTCATCTTAGTGGTAACAAGTTAAATATATCTTCTGCATACCATCCTCAAACATATGGCCAAACTAAAATAGTTAAAAAATATCTGAATACCTATCTAAGATGTTTTGCTCAAGATAAAGACTATCAATGGAGTCATTGGCTATCCTTGGCAGAATTTTGGTACAACACTTCATACCATTATTCCATCAATATGTCTCCATTTGAATCATTATATGGAGTCGAACCATCCATAATAGTAGATTATGTCCCAGGTTCTTCCAAAGTGGTTCAAGTAGACGATTGATTCCAACATTGGTAGTCAATGCTCAACATTCTCAAAGATAATTTGGTCCAAGCCTAAAATTGTATGAAGCAAAAACAAGAGACACACCACTCTGAAAGATAATTTAATACATGGGATATGGTGTTCCTGCATTTGCAACCCTACAAATAGTTGTCATTGAATATCAAAACCAATCAGAAGTTGGTTCTAATATTTTATGGTCCTTATAGAATATTGCATTGCATAGGAGAAGTGGTATATCAACTAGAGCTTTCTCACTCCTCCCGTATACACCCAGTATTTTATATTTCCTATATCAAGAAGATTATTGGACAAAAAATACACTATCAGTCAGAATTACCAGTACTTGATGAAGAAGGGTGTATATATCTCCAGCTAGAAGCAATTCTACAAAGCAGATTATGTATGCTGAGATCCCATCACATCAAATAATTTCTCATCAAATGGCAAGACCTACCAAAATAAGATGCTACATGGGAACTAGAAAGTATTTTCCAATAATTTCTAGCTTTGAGGAAAAAGCTTTTCAAGGAGGAGAGCCATGTTACAACCCTAATATAGCTAGTCGTCTATATTGCTAATTATTAATTGATTTAATATTAAATAGAGTAGGTTGATTTATATTTTATCATCAATCATAATCAATATTAATTAATGTATTTGCAAGGACTAAGCCTTCCTTAGTGATGAAGGACTTAGCCCTCCTAAAGTGACAAACAATTATTCATTCCTATCCTATATTTCTCTCTTTGGATATTTGTGTGAATTATAATGCTTCATTGTATATACATATATATCTTCCCTTGTCTCCTTAACAAAAGTCCTTTCCATCCACGAGGAGAATAATGAGACAATATACCACCCTAATACCATACCCTGACCACAACCCCACATCCTCATGATATCTATTGACCTCTTAACACCTCTCTGAATCACTACTAAGCCTAACCACTTATTACCTATCCAACCTGAGGCCCTTGATATGAAACTTATTCCCACACCCCCATATCTTGATGACTTTTTTTAGACCACCACCATTCATACTAGCCCATCATATACCTCGAGGGATGAATTTGAAGTAAACTTGGAACAAATTTCCATCACTCTTTATCCTCAATCCCCTCAACCTTTGATAGTTAACTCTTTTCAAGTTTTCCTAATCCATCTCCTTTCGCCTAATATCTCAAATGACAAGCAAATGCCTCACCCACCTGAAATCCCTCCAACTTGTCTCAATGAGGCTCCTCCTACCGTAAAACATATCTCATCCATATATCACCATTCTCTCTTACCTCGGGTGATGAATTGTTTTGAGCACTTATATTTAGGCCTAATGCATTAGGTACCTCCAACCATGTCATCCACACATTATCATAAAAATCCCATGAACAACTCCTTGCACTGATCCCCCTCATGTCTACCACCTCTTCTTCCAACACCCTCTCTGACACCTTTTCTTCCAACACTTTCTCTACCACCTTTTATTCCAACACCCTCTCTACCGCCTCTTCTTCCAACACCTTATCTACCACCTTTTCTTCCAAAACCTTCTCTACCAACTTTTCTTCCAACACATTCTCTACCACATTTTCTTCTAGCACCCTTTATGCACCTCTTCTTCCAACACCTTATCTACCACCTTTTATTCCAACACCCTCTTTGTCATCTCTTATTCCAATACCTTCTCTACCACCTTTTATTCCAATAGCTTCTCTACTATATCTTCTTCCAACACCTTCTCTACCACATTTTCTTCCAACACTTTCTCTACCAAATCTTCTTCCAAAACCCTCTCTACCACCTCTTCTTCCAACACCTTCTCTATCGCCTCTTATTCCAACACCCTCTCTACCACATCTTCTTCAAACACCCTCTCTACCACCTTTTCTTACAACACCCTCTCTACCACCTTTTCTTCCAACACCTCTCTACTACCTCTTCTTCCCACACCCTCTCTACCAACTTTTCTTCCAACACCCTCTCTTCTGCCTCTTATTCCAATACCCTCTATGACACCTTTTCTTCCAACATCCTCTCTACCACCTTTTCTTCCAACACCCTCTCTTCTGCCTCTTCTTCCAACATCCTCTATGACACATTTTCTTCCAACACTCTCTCTGCCACCCCTTCTTCCAACACCCTATTTGCTATCCCATACCCCTAACATGGCCCAATGCTCACAACTTTACCATTAATCCTATCTCTTTCCTCTATCTCCCTCATATTCTTGTCCTTATCCTTATAACCTTGATCATAATCCAATATCCCCGTATTTAATATTATCTTTGCCACTCCAACTCTTGCTCCATAAGGCCTACAACAAATGTTGGATCAACTCACAAACCTGGTGCTATTGTTAAGTCACCAATACCATTAAGTCACCAAGACATCTCTCTAGCACCCTTGCAATTATCCTCTATGACATATTTATCCACTTCACTCCCTTATAATTGATCTCATCCACCTTGTACACCTTGACCATCTCACTCAAGTGCCACTTCATCCCTATACATCCATAATTCATCCCATTGCGCCTTAATTTCACCCTTTCCACTCCTTCCTCCTCTAGTAGCTCGAGGACTAGTTCACCATTCACCACAAATTTTGACTAAGGGAGTCCACCCTCTAATACTTCTTCTTCCTACCTTCCCCTTGATCTGGGGAGCATCACATCTTCCTTTACCTCTACTTCTTTGCCTTCGAGCCTTTTATGCATAAAATTATATATATATACTACAATCGTTTTACATACAATTTATTTCTATCTACTATTGATAAATATATGCTTGTCACATTTTTGTTCAATCATTGTGACCATGTTCTCCATATTCACACTTTCAAATAATCACCTTTTTTATCATGAAAGGTGTTTGCCTCATTGACCATTCACCTTTCCTTTCATATGCAAGGGTATATATGTGTCTTTCACAATCCCCTTCTTCTTGCATCCCTTTTCTTCTTCTTATCCATTTCTTCGTATCCCATGGACCTTTTCATCACTCAACCATACCTAGTATCCTCCTCAAGTGTGCATATATCCCATTCAAATCCATGACAATTTGGAGCCTCCCTTCATGACCTATTGAGACATCCTAGAATCCACACATTACACACATAATTAATATCATTTTTTATTAGGAAAGGATGACATCATGATTAGTCCTAATGCCTATATTGGCTCATCGTATCTCCTTGAGTGGCCCAAAACCCAAAGTTTCACGTCCTAAAAAATGATGATAAAAATGAATACAAAATAATAATAATTATTATTATATAGCCTAAACCCTTGGATATATTAGGTGACTCCACCGAGGCTATAGAAACATGGTCGACAATGGAGCAATGTCGACGAACCATGTTCTATCTCCACTGGGGATATAGATGCTTGATTGGTAGTGGAGTATACCTTCATAATGAGCTTAATTTTTCTCATTTGGGAAATGATTGGTTAAGTCCAAACCTATTCAAAAATTAGATTAATAAATCCACTGCACACACAATGATTCTAGGACATTTTGATATGTCTCAAGGGACCTCTAATTCAAATGGCCTTGCATGGGCACTTCATTACTTAAGAGTAGTACTAGGGTGTTTGAGTCTCATGAAATCTCCTTTGGATATTATCCTCCCTCATTTTTCTTTCGTTCCTTTCTTCCTCTTTCACCATGGACATTATATACCCTTGTGTATTTCAGGAAATATTTTTGATTAATGTGGTAAGCATTTTTCATTGCCCTCATGATCATTATCATCCATTATCCATCCCTTTTCCTTGTTAAATAATATCCTTTTATCATCATTGTTATCCACCATATATTTATTTTTGTTCATTATCTTTTATCCTCCATTATTACATATCATCCATTAATTATTTATTCACTTATGTTTATTCTTATCCACCTACATTAATGCATCCACAACTCCTCACCTCCATCCCTACCTCCTTTCATCTGAGGTCCTCATCTCTCTCAATCACTCCTATCCCCACCAATGGACTGTGACACTACCTCCTCATGAAAGTGAGGCACTCGTGTAGTGACAGATGGTGCTATTGAAACCACACTCCTACTCCGATATAAAGTCACTCTCTTGGTATATTGCCTTACCTATGATCCATATAACTACCCTCTATTCAACTACCCCACACTCGATGCACCATGATACTTTTAAGACCTAGTTGTACCTCCACATTGCACTAATATTCTCTTTTATTGCCTCCTTGGGTACCCTTTTTCACATTGCCCTCTTGGGCACCCTTTTTCACATTGCCTCCTTAGGCATCCTTTTTCATATTGCCTCCTTGGGCACCCCTTTTACACTTTTCACTAGCCTCCTTAGGCTACACACCTTTTTTTCTATTTTTATGCAGTGCACATGTGGTTCCTTACTACTTGGATCTATCATTTTTCTGTGGTTGCATCCCTTTTTTCCTACCATATCCATCTACCCCCATCCACTCCCCCTCCTCTCCTTGGAGTCTGACCCTTACTCCCTTACCTTTGATCCTATAATTTCTTCACTTTTCACCTAACCCCTTTGATCGCCTCTGCTTATGTGGTCTCACCTGACCATCTTTGACCAGGCGGTCTTAACTGACCATTTCATGGAATCCCTTTGCACACTTCCCTTTTCATTCCCCTTTCCCCCCTATCTAGCCTTTTCTACCCCCACCCCCACCTTCCTAACTAATCACCCTAGCTCACCACCTCCCCTTACCATGCTCCCATTTTTTCAAGTGGCTCATCCTTGGCCTCGTGACCTCACCTGCACACTCACCACTTGAGGGGGTTACCAAATATACTCCCACAGGGATAACCATCTCATTGGGGCAACACACAATTAAATTTTGATACAATATTTTGCACTATGTTGTTTTTATAAACAACACATTGCAAAAAGAGGCATTCGTAGACATAAAAAATTAACCTTTTTAATGACATACTAAATTTTAAATTAATATATCTAAATACATCATCTTGTCACCTTATAAATCATAATTAAATTATAATTAATTTAAATTCTATAATATTTCCTAATAAAACCTTAGCAACACCCCACAAATATTAAAAATAAATAATAAATCAAATTTTGAATACATCCCCTACACCCACAAAATAATAAAACAATAGAAAAATACTAATACAAATAAAATAAAATAATAAATCCCCTACATCCCCATATGCCATTAATAATTAATTAAATAGCCTCTAGGATCCCGACTTATCACTTCATTCTTCCAGCCTCCAAAGGCTACGACCAGGAAGCGCCAGGGTGATCATAGAGATACAACAAGATCAACTCGTCATCGATGAACATCTATGATGACATCCAACTCTTATATCACTCACTTCTCTTCAGCCTTGAATGTTGGGAGTAATCCTTGATCCACAAATTTTGTATATCATATGTCATTATGTTTACTATTTTTCTTACTTTATTTTATCTGGAGCTGCATTAGGCACTCCCATTGCTTTGTATATGTCTTACTTTACAGTCATATTGACCTCTTTTGGTCATCTATGGACATTAATACAAATTCAAATTCAAATTTAAACCTAAATTATTTTAATTAAATATAATTAACATCACCATAATAAGTCCCATTTATGATCTCTCATACATAGAAAATGATAAAATTAATAAAATAATAACAATACTAATTAACATTAATTAAATACACTATTAAAGCCTCTTTTTGCTCATTAATCAAGATTAAACAAAATTCAAAGTAAATGCATTTAATATAAAATCTCTAGAAACTTGGAAAATCTGCCCCTCCCAAATCTCTAGAAATCCCCAACATAAATATTGCACCCTCCATGCACTTTTCCCAAGCCATAAAAAAAAATTTTAATTCAAAAATAGTAAAAAGTCAAAAAGGTGCATTTACCCCATCTAGTCATAGGACAACCACCTCATTATTTCTTGCAATTTTTAATTCATGCCACATTCCCCATGGCCCTTGGAAAATTAATTTAAAATTAGTTTCCCTCCCCCTAGGATTACCTCTTCCAAGGAAAATTAATATTCCAACCCAATTCCCTCCACCTCACCACTTTCTATATTTTTCTCTCACCTACCTTGCACATGTGGAATCCAAGTGGAGTCCATGTGGCATCCCACTCACCCAGCCCCAAAAATTCTATAAATACCCTTGGCCATTACCAAAGGAAGGGAGCCCAAGTTGAGATAGAGTTATGCTATCAAAATTGTCACTCACCACTTGCCTTAGCCTATTTACTATTATTCGTAGTCTCTAACCACTCCTCGAGACCCTTCGAATCCATTGACCCTATCATGGGTTGTTCCAGGCCTATAATTTCTAATTTGCAATAGTTGCTTCAGGATCACCTCCACTAAGATGGTCCTACCTAGTGCCTACCACCTCCCCATAGATGGTCTCGTCCTTGACACTGAGTAGCATCTAAAACAAGGTTCTTGGTGATAGTTCAACATGCATAACATGTATACTTCTGGTTTTTCTGCATTTCCTTTAAATATAATAGTAGTTCCTTCCTTTTTATATTATGGTTTATACTTTGTTTGGACTAAGGCCCAACCTAGGTGGACCTAATTATCTACTAAATTTTCTCTTATTGGTTGTGTGTAGGTACATCAGTCCTCAACAACAACCCTTGCAAGCTCATACCAAAAAGCACTAACACTTTGATATCTCTTGATCGCATTCGATTGTAGGAGAAGAAACATCAACACCATATTCCTTGTAAAAGCCCCCTTTAGGTCTGATTTATAAATTATATAAGACAAAGGGTTTATCTGTATTGTAGAAATCACATATTTGTAATAAAATATATATATTACTCTCTTTGTCTTTGCCATTTCTCTTGTTTGACGGTGGTTTCTCCTCTCTACACTAACCCTCTCTCCACACCAATCCTTTCATATCTCATATACTCATAATGGTAACACCCAATAACTCACTCACAAATAAGTTGCCATCATGCATCAATCATCAAGTTCAAAAGGTTGCACCCTTTGCCTTACCTTCATCAAAAAATTAATTGCTAGGTTCAAAAGGTTGCATCCTTTTTTCAAAGGTTACCCCTTTTGCCTCACCTTCATCAAATAATCAATCACTAGGTTCAAAAGGTTGTGTTCTTTTGTCAAAGGTTGTGCCCTTTGCCTCACCTCATTAAAAAACCAAATTGCCAGGTCCAAAATGTTGTGCCCTTTGCCTCGCCATCACAAATCATTGCTTAAAATAGCAATCTTTCATAATCATTGCTTCAAATAACAATTTTCCATTTCTCACTTAGCATAGACATTACTCCATACAAGAAGCAATTTTACCTTTCATGCCTTAGCATAGACATTGCTCCATACAAGAAGCAATTTTACCTTTCATGCCTTAGCATAGATATTGCTCCATACAAGAAGCAATTTTACCTTTCATGCCTTAGCATAGACATTGCTCCATACAAGAAGTAATTTTACCTTTCATGCCTTAGCATATACATTGCTCCATAAAAGAAATAATTTTAAGTTTCATGCCCTGGCATAGATATTTCTCCATGTAAGAAGTAATTTTACCTGTCATGCCCTGACATAGACATTGCTCCTTGCAAGAAATAATTTTACCTTTCATGCCTTATCATAGACATTGCTCCATGCAAGAAGCAATTTTACCTTTCATGCCTTAACATAGATATTTATCCATACAAGAAGCAATTTTACCTTTCATGCCTTAGCATAGACAATGCTCCATACAAGAAACATGTTTACCTTTCATGCCTTAGCATAAGCAATGCTCCATACAAGAAGCAATTTTACCTTCCATTCCTTAGAATAAAATCTCTTAGCAAATATACCATTCATTTGGAAAGGTTTCACAAAAAACCTCAAGATATTTGGATGACTATTTTAAAATCACTTAGCAAAAATATTTTACCAAAAACCTCAAGATATTTGGACAATTCTTTTCTAATATCTTAGCAAACAATTTTTGCCAAAAACCTCAAGACATTTGGACAATTATTTTTAAATATCTTAGCAAAAGGCACCAAAGTCTCTAAAGCCCTTTTGTCAAGTTTCAATTTTAGTTCAAAAGGCACCAAAGACTTAAAATCTCTTTGGGAAAATTTCAATTTTATTTCAAAGGCCCCAAATCCCTTTGGTCAAATTTCAATTTCAGTTCAAAAGGCACCAAAGACTTCAAATCTCTTTGATCAAATTTAAATTTCACTTCAAATGCTCCAAAGGATCCAAATCCCTTTGGTCAAATTTCAATGACAGTTCTAAAGGCACCAAAGACTTCAAACCTCTTTGGTCAAATTTCAATTTTAGTTCAAAGGCTCCAAAGGTCCCAAATCCCTTTGGTCAAATTTCAATTTTAGTTCAAAAGGCACCAAAGACTTCAAACCTCTTTGGTAAAATTTCAATTTCATTTCAAAGGCTCCAAAGGCCCCAAATACCTTTGGTCAAATTTTAATTTTAGTTCAAAAGGCACCAAAGAATTCAAACCTCTTTTGTCAAATTTCAATTTTAATTCAAAGGCTTCAAACTCCTTTGGTCAAGTTTCAATTTTAGTTCAAAGTATCCAAAGCCCTTTGGTTAATTTTTCTTTTAATAGAATAGGATTTTCAAATCTCTTTCATGAGTGGGGGGTGTGAATGGTGAGTGATTTAGTAAAATAGGAAATATTGCATTAACCTTCAAACTTAGGTTACATAGTTTAAATAGGCGGTAAATAACCTATTCGAGAAAGAAAGGGGGAAAGGAGAAATTGGGGGAAAAGAAGGATGAAGGGAATTCTCTTGCCGCCCAAATTGCTGCCGTCCAGGTAAGGTAAAAGGTAAGTTACCTTTACCCCTAGTAAAATCAAATTTTTAACTTTTATTGATGGTAATTTCCAACATTCTCCCCCTTAAAGTTGAGAGGACTAACTATATAGTCTCTCAGCTTTATAAATTGAGCTTTAGCCATGCCTTTGGTGAAGATGTCTGCTAGATTATCCAAAGTGCTACAATATTGAAGCTCAACTGTCTGTTGTTCCACCATATCTCTTATGAAGTGATACTTCATATCAAAATGTTTTGACCTTTTGTGGTGGATTGGATTATATGCCAACTGTATGGCACTTATATTATCACAATTCAGTTTGGTTGGACCAATTTGTTTTTCGCCAATCTCTTCAAGGATTTTCCTCAACCAGAGGATCTGAGTACTTGCATGAGTGATTGCTATGTACTCAGCTTCTGTAGATGATAATGCTACAACAGATTGCTTTTTGGAACTCCAAGTTATTAGTCCTGAACCTAGACTAAAACAGTTCCCTGATGTAGATTTTTTGTCATCTATATTACTGCCCCAATCGCTGTCACTATAACCAAATAACTTCATAGAGTTAGACTTGTGGTAATGGATTCCAAAATCCAATGTACCTTTTACATATCGTAAAATTCGTTTGGTTGCTTGAAGATGCAACTCGGATGGGCATGCCATAAATCGTGATACAAGAGAAACAACATACTGTATATCCGGCCTAGTGTTGGTGAGAAACATTAAACTCCCAACCATGCTTCGTAATTGGTCAAGTCAACATTTGGTGCTCCATCTTCTTTGCTTAGCTGGATTCCATGTCCAGGTTGGTGTTTCAACTGATTTGCACTCGTTGCATAGCAAATTTCTTGATCATGTCATGAGCATATTTCGTTGACATATGAAGATCCCATTCTTTGATTGATGTACTTCCATTCCTAGAAAGTATCTCATTAATCCGAGATCCTTCATCTCAAACCGATTCATCATGGAGTTTTTGAACTCCATATTCATTTTATCATTACTACCCATGAATATTAGATCATCCACATATAAACAAACTATGAGGATATCTACTCCATTTTTAGGTAGTATAATGTTGGTTCACTCTTGCTTTTTGTGAAACCATATTTGCTGAAATAGCCGTCAATTCGTGAGTACCATGCTCTTGGTGCTTGCTTGAGGCCATATAGTGCTTTTTTCAATTTATAAACAAGGTTCTCTTTTCTTGGTTCTTGGAAACCTTGAGGTTGTTGAACATACACCTCTTCTGTCAGGTATCCATTTAAAAATGCACTTTTCACATCCATGTGTTGTATTTTCCATCCTTTATGGGCTGCCAAGGAAAGAACAGTTTCGATTGTTTCTTGTCGAGCAACTGGAGCAAAGGTTTCCTCATAATCTATTCCATATTTCTGAGTAAAACCTTTGGCTACTAATCTCGCCTTGTGCCTTTCAATGCTTCCATCAGCATTGAATTTGGTCTTATAGACCCATTTACATCCAACACATTTTTTTCCCTTGGGAAGCTTCACAAGCTCCCAAGTATCATTCTTTTTAATTGAGGATATTTCCTCTTCCATGGCATCTTGCCATATATTTTCGAGTGCATGCTTTTTCATAGCTAGATGGTTCTAGTTGTGCAGCAGCCAACAAAGCATAATTGACTACATCACCCCTTGGTTCATGAGACTCATCATCTCCTGACATTTGAAGATTTTCAAGTCTTGACAAAATGTCATCCATCTCACTAGCTTGACTCCTAGTGTATCTTTGTTGAAAATTCCTATCCAACATTTGAGAAGATGGATGACTCTGTAGTATGCGCTTTCCTCTATTTGTCTCTTTCCTTTGAGAAACTGAATCAATATCCATCGGACTTGGAGCGCTTACAGATCTTTGAAATCGTTTTGGAGAATTTGGGGGTGCCAGCAAATTCCTTCTTGGACTTGGTGTACCACTTGATGTACTTGATGAAGTTTCCTGATGTGGAGTTTGTGGAGGAGGACTACTTTTCTTGGGTTGTACCATTATGGGAGGTACTGGTGTGGTATTGTCCGAATTAGAGTCAAAATCAACAAATTTTTTATGACCCCATTCTCCCCCTTCATCAAAAATTACATCCCTGGAGATAATGATTTTATGTGTCGTGGGATTGTACAATCTATATCCTTTGGTTGAATCACAATACCCTACAAAAACACATGCTTGGCTCTTTGGATCAAGCTTCTTTCGCTTCTCTTCAAGAATGTGTGCATAAGCTAAAGAACCAAATACTCTGAAATGTTTGACATTTGGTTTCTTACCGTACCATCCTTCATAAGGAGTGATACCATCTAAACTAGAAGTCGGACTTCTATTTAGAATATATGCACTTGTTCTCACTGCATCTGCCCAATAGCTGTTTGTGAGATGTTTTGCCTGAAGCATTGTTCGTGCCATTTCAACAAGGGTGCGGTTCTTTCTCTCAGCCACACCGTTCTACTGTGGGGTGTAGGCAATGGTGAATTGCCTCTTTATCCCATTTTGCTTACAATAATGAAGAAATTCATTTGAGGAGTACTCTCCTCCTTTATCAGTGCGAAGACATTTGACATAGTAGTCACTTTGCTTTTCTACATTATTTTTGAAGTCTATGAAGCAATCAAATGCTTCATCTTTGTGTTTCAGAAAATACAACCAACACATTCTAGAATAATCATCTATGAATGTTAGAAAATAAGAATTGTTTCCAAGGCTCTTTGTTTGCATTGGACCACAGATGTCCGAATGTACTAGTTGAAGAGGATAACTTGCTCTCCATGCTCGGCCTCTTGGAAACTTCTTTCTGGAGTGCTTTCCCAAAGCACATGCTTCGCATACCTTTTTATGTTCTGGAATTTTTGGTAGTCCTGTCACCATAGCTTGTGATGTTAACATTTTCAAGCTAGCGGAATTGAGGTGACCATATCTCAAGTGCCACAATTCACTTGGATTTGAAATAGCAATGTTTGCAAGTTGAGCTCCCCCTGGCTCACCAAACTTTAGAGGGAACAACCTATTCTTTGTCATAGGTACTTCTGTGATGACCCGGTTACAATTGTTTTTATCAAAGATTGTACATTTTCTTTCATCAAAAACTAATTTGTAATGCTTCTCCATCATTTGGCCAACACTTAACAAATTGTGTTGTAGTTGTGGAGTATAGTATATGTCATTCACATTTTTAAGGCCTTCTTTTGTGGGAACTTCCATAGCTCCTATGCCTTCAACTTGCAAGGATTTATTATCCCCTAACTTAACTTGAGATTTGTAATTTGAATCTAATGTAGCAAAGAGATTTTCTTTGCCACTCATGTGGTTGGAGCAACCAGTATCCAAAATCCATGTATCATTTAGATTTTGATCTGGTTGTCCATAAGAGAGAAAAATATTTGGTGGACCTTCTTCTTCTCCGTAGAATGAGCCATATTGACTACTTTGATCTTTTGAAGATTTTGACCAGCAGTCACGAGCGAAGTGGCCTTGTTTCCCACAATTGAAACAAGCTGTTTTGGTCTTATTACTTCCTCGTCCTTGATTTCCACGGCCTGCATTGCCGCTTTGGTTCTGATTGGCTCCTCTATTTTGATTTCCACCTCTGTTTTGATTACCTCCTCTGTAGGAGTTGCTTTGTCTCTTGCCTCTTTGTTGTTGTCCTCTGCCTCTACCTCTTCCTTGTCCTCGTCTTACACTTTCATTCGAAGTGAAGGCTTTATCATCACCTCCATAGCTTGTTGAAGGTGCACCTTGAAGTCGCTCTTCATGTGATGTTAATGATCCAATCAAACTATCAAATGTAAGAGTAGAAAGATCTTTGGATTCTTCAATTATGATTGCAATGTGATTCCACTTAGGAAGAAGAGTTCGCAACACTTTCTTCACAATTGTTTCATTTTTTGTGTCTTCACCTAAAGTTTGCATCATATCAACTATTGCTTTAACACGAACACAATAGTCTCCAACTCTTTCATTGTCCTTCATTCTGAGATTTTCAAAATCTCTTTTCAAGGTCTGAAGCCTGACTTGCTTTACTTTATCACTTCCTTGGAATCCTTCTTTCAAGGCATTCCATGCATCTGTAGCAGTTAAATAAGATGCAATTCTTGGAAAGATACTAGGATCTAGTGCTGATTGAAGATGGTATAAGGCAAATGAATTATTTTTCTGTGCATCTTTGTAGATCTTCTTATCATTTGCACTTAAGGTAGTCCAATCTGTTGGAGCAATGTAACCGTCTTCAATAATATCCCATAGTCCTTTTTCGATGAGTAATGTCCTCATCTTGATGGACCAAGTACTCATAATTATCCCCTCGAATTCGGGAATAGGTAGATTATTATGTGAACCCATTTTTTAATCTACTAAAACAAGAAACCTCTCTTTTATAGTCTTATTGGAAAAAGACTTTACAAACTATCAAGCCCTGCTTGATTTACAATAAAAAACAACTCAAATTTGTTCAGAAATTACAAAATTGTCAGCGACTTGTTCATCATCGTCACTGATCAATATTATTTCAGGAGAAGGAGGTTGTAGGATTTCAACTGAATTACTATAATGAGTATATTCGGATCCTTGTGCAGCAATTGCAACTGTGTCAGATTGTTCAAACTTGCTGCCGAAGGAGTTATCCTCTGAATCTGCGTCGTATCCTTGATCAGGATTTCTCTGGTGTGCAATAACCGCGTTTTGCAACTGTGAAAAAACTGTATTCAGACTTAGTGTTTTCACGTGCCTATCAAAGTCTTCAGGTGTTGTTCTCAGTAACACCTTGCAGAGAGCATGATAACAACCTTCCGATCTTATCATTTAAGAAAATTTCCCAAAAATTTTCTTTTACAAGAATTTCCTCTTAGGAAATAGTAAAAAAAATTAAACTTTCTAAGTTAAAAAAAAATTTAACTTTCTAAGTTTTTTTTTTTAACTTTTACATATATTTCCTCTTAGGAAATTTCAAGCAATAAAAAGCTTTCACATATATTTCCTCTTAGGAAATTTCAAGCAATTTAAAAAAAAAAATTATAAAAGCAAAGGAACAGTTAAAAAACTAAAAAAATATATATATTTTTTTAATTTTAAACTTATTCCTTTAGTTTTGCTTTTGATTAAAAAAATTTAATAAAAAAATTTGATTTTCTATCGACCCCGCCGAGAGTCGATCCTGCGACCTCGCGGGTCACAAGGCTGAGGGTAGCCGCTGTGCTACCCGGGCTGATCCGGGAGCAGCTAGCGCTCCCTGCCCTATAGCCTTCGCAAAATCACGCGAGGCTAAAAAATTTGATCCCGCCGAGGATCGAACATTCGACCTCGTGGGAGTCAAGGCTTAGGGTAGCCGCTATGCTACCGGGCTGATCCGAAAGCTAAGCTGGCGGCTCCCAGCCTTCTAGCTTGCGCGTCGAGCGCGAAGCTTTTAATTGGCTTCGCGCTTCGATGCGAAGCTTATTTTATTTCTGGGACTTTAGTCCCACATCGCCTGTGAGGCGATGTTAAAGCTTCTTAAAAGAAGCAAAGCACGTATAGTGCTTTGATTGCCTGTGGGCAATCGCCAACTATGCAGATCCTTTTGCCTCGGTTCGTAAGCGTAGGTTGCCACGTCGCTGCACCTCGGGCCACGCGCCAGTCACTCCACGTCACGCCACGTCACGTCGCAGATCGCCATGTCGCTACACCTCGGGCCGCGCGCCAGTCACTCCACGTCATGCCACGTCACGCCACAAGTGCCTCGGGCCGCGTGCAGGTCGCCAGCCACATCAGTAGTGCTGCCTCGAGAATCGTGCCAATCTGCTGCTCCTATGGGCCGCCTCGTCCAGCTCCACCAGCGCCTCGGGAGTCACGTCGATCTGCTCCTGCGGGCCACCTCGGGATCCGTGCCGCCTCGGACTGTGGGCCCCATCGCCTCGGGAATCGCGCCGCTCTGATACCAAATGTGAATGGTGAGTGATTTAGTAAAATAGGAAATATTGCATTAACCTTCAAACTTAGGTTACATAGTTTAAATAGGCGGTAAATAACCTATTCGAGAAAGAAAGGGGGAAAGGAGAAATTGGGGGAAAAGAAGGATGAAGGGAATTCTCTTGCCGCCCAAATTGCTGCCATCCACTGCCGTCCAGGTAAGGTAAAAGGTAAGTTACCTTTACCCCTAGTAAAATCAAATTTTTAACTTTTACTGATGGTAATTTCCAATAGGGGGAAGGGTTAATCCTCCTTATAATCAACTCAATTTTGAATCTGGGGGAGTTTGTATTCCCTAAACCAATCTCAAAGAAATAGAGGAAACCTCCATGCATTCTATGCCTGACTCAATCAATCAAGGCTCTCACATTCTTGTACATTAACTATCGAACATTACAAAAACACAAAATACAAAAAATTAACAATAATAATAATAATAATAATAATAATAAAAACAATCAAAACCATCCTTTCACAATGTATCTTGCATTTCATTTTCTTCATTTTTCCTTTTCCTCTTTCTATCATTCCTTTTCTTTTTCATTCTCTTCCTTTTCTATTTCTTCTTCATTATCTATTAATGTTGATACTACCAAACATTGACATTCAATTCACTCATCACATGTATACACACATACAATAAAGATCCCAATGTGTAGACTGAGTCAGACTTTTGGATGCATGAAGCTATGTTAACCTATCTCACTTGGTTCTACTCAATGACACGTTGGTCACATGTTATTCCACATCCATAGAAATTACATCATGTCACATAATCATGCATATCATTATCTTGCACTGCTCTTTGTTATGTTATCATGTCAATCAAATTGTACATATGCATACATCAAACCAATGAAGATTTAAACATACACTTGTTATCGCAATTATAGTGATGTCCAATCCTATTCTTTGGTTTCTTGGTAATGGAAATATCTTTTGTTATTCAACCATTTGTAGTTAGTCCAATCAACCTTTATCAAATGCCATCAAATTCTAAAGTATTTCAAAGCTTCCCTTGGCTGACTTGAGTTCTTTCATGGACCAATCATGTATCTCACACATTAAGTAAATTTTGAACATGGGAAAGATAAAACCTTGCATATGCTAGCCACCTAGCATAATTTACCTTGCTCATCCTATTATTTGCATGATTCAGACCTAAGGATTAACAAAAGGACAAGCTGTAAAAAACAAAAGAGCAAAGCAAAAAGAACACCATTAAAAAAAAAAACAAAGAAAAAAGAGCACTATCAAATAGCTTGAATCCCTAAGGTCCTTAGGTCCATATATCATGGGGCTAATCTCCATCGGGGCTATAGATACCTGATTGGTAGTGGAGCATGCCTTACAAGTGGTGATATGTCTATCATATTAGTGACCTTATTTTGTATAGACCATTGTGCGCTTGTGGATGAGCTAGCTTAATAGGCTAAGTTTACAATAGGTTAGTCCAATATTACTCAAAATGGATAAATGAACATCATGTGCACACACAGGTCCCTGATAGGTTTAATCATTAGTCAGGATAGTCAAGATTTCTATAAGATATTGATTGACTACTAAATGAGTTTGATTGTTCAAACTATGGTGTTTGAATTTCTAGAAATTCTTCTAACATCCAACAACCCAAAGAACAAGGAGTGAAAAATATTATAACTATTCTACCAATAGCAAGTGTTTTATTCATCATGTTTGTACATTGTCCTAACATCAGGTTGTTTAACCCACTATGCATAGTCATTAGCTGCATACTCAAATCATCATTTACATAGCCTACATAGGTTCATCTAGAGTTGCATTCATCATACACATTGTAGGTTTGCTTATATCATACTAGGTTAATATGTTCATGCAACTATTAACATGTCATTGATTAATTCAAACCACTTGAGATGGTTTCATTCAAACACATACATCCAAAACTATGACTACACAAGCACATATCAAGTGTACATACAATACATCATACACAATACATGCACAAATGCATCATCACACATAATACATACTAGTCAAGTACACAATATCAAATAAAACTCATCAACATACATCATATCATAACCTAATCAAAAATCAAGAAAATCAAAAACATCAAACATCCCAAAAAATAAAAAAAATCACCAAAATTTGAATGTTTTTGCAAAAACATCCTATCACATTTGGACCCCATAATTATACATATAATAATTAACTCATACATAATCATGAACATATCATACATCCATCTATACAATCCACACTATATACATCATCCTCATATCCCAAAACAATACTACAAAACTCGTGATCCATCTGCCACTCCAAAAACATTGCTACAATACATACATCGACTCACTACTACAAAACACAGGAGTCTTTCCACTCCCCTCATATCCACTGTCTCTATATACACTATAAATTGATCCACTTTTCATCAAAATCCATCAATTCACCCTCATACATTGACCCTCTAACCAACCAAGCCAATTCTCCCTTTCAAAAGCCTAAAATCCAACATTTATCACCTTGAAAAGTAAGGTCATATTTGACCCCACTTTTCCCTTACTAAAACTTCTCCAAATTTTCTAAAACCACCACCATTGGATCGGTCTCAAAAAGATATTTCTGATGATATAAGGATTGCCTATATTCTAACATCGTTTGGTCCCCCAAAATACAAAAAAACTGCACATGGGTCACATTAGTCAAAATTCACAAGTTAAGGTGCAACTGTATGGTTGCAACCTACCTTACGACTTTTAGGTCACAACCTACCTTGCAACTGAAGCAAGATTTTCTAAAAAATTTCTACAAAGCATAAAATGATAACTATCATCCATTTCCTATGCTTTTTCTTCATTCCCCTCGATCAACAACCACTTTATCAAGTGATTCATCATTGTCTTTCACTTTCTCACCCATCAACTCATTGCTTGAGGGGATCAAAATCACATGCAAAAGTTACCTTATGCATGATCAATAATCAAAAATTTAATTTTAGAAATTATTTTTGTCCAAGAACCTTTGCTAGAGACTATCTCAAGCCCTTATTTGTTGGGGTAAACAAAAGCATAATTTCTCTTCTCAACAAAACTTTAATTCAAACAAACATTTGGTACACCTAGAGCCTAAGACTGTAGGTTAATCATGGATTCCTTTCCTTGGAGTGGCAGTTGTAATACCACTCATGAGTGAAGCACCTAATAAAAATCTACCTAGGGATGGATGATTTATCAAATCAAATCAAGCTTAAAAATATATCAAAGGAAAAGTTTCAAAGATATTTATATCTTCCACAATTGGGGTATATTACATTGATCATGCAGTGAGATAATTTTATGTCTCCTCCCTTAGCAACCATACAATATGACAAAGGTCATAATATTTCACAATCACTCATCATCAATTCACCTCTCTCACAATCAATCATAGATTAACCACAATTCATGTTCTTCAAAATCAAACTACCAATTTAGTATCATAAGTTTTTGCACTGCATAGTGTTTTCACATAATGCAATATAAAAAGGGATAAATGTAGACACCTAAAAATCGTACATTGCCCTTCATTTTATCATAATGGCTGATTAGTTTGCAAAACCCATAAAGTTTGCATTAAAAACTATTCATCACCTTAATCCCCCTTGACCACTTAAGCCCTTTACTACACTTAACCCTTGGTCCCCATGTGACCATCATCCTAGTCTAACCTTGGTTAATCTCTAAACTTGGTTAAAATCCACCTCATAATCAAACCCAACCTATGGTCAACTTAACCAGGATCAACCTTACCAATGGATACATCACCTAATATACCCTTTAACTAGCCTAGCCTCCACCACACCCACTTAATCTCAACTAAACTCAGGATCAATCTAATCATAGTCAACTTTGATCCTTGCTCCACACATGTCCCCATGTGTATTCAATGTCATAAATGATATTTGGAGACTTTTATCTTTCAAATAATTTAAAGCATAAGTGAGTCATATTCCACATCACCATAGTCAACCCAACCCATGGTCAACCTAATCCATGGTCAACCACACTCTAGTCTAGTCTTCGCCAAATATTAGCTTCCACCTCACCTTGGTCAACACTAAATCCATGGTTAGCTTAACTATGGTCAGATCTTGACCCTTGCTCCACTCCACATCCCCATGTGCATTCAATGATAAATGAAGACTTTCATACCTCATCCATACCCATTTATTTCATATGGATGGGTGAGGACTTCTCTCACCCAAATTCATTTATGAGGTTTGGAACACCATGCCACCTCAAGGGACACCTCATAGGACACCTTGCAAGACACCTAATAGGACATCTCAACCCCCCCAAACCTTGCCAAATTTTACAAATAGAGGGTCATTTTCTCTATATTCATTCATCCATAATTTGCATACCTAGAGTCTGCAAAAATTCATCTAGACTACACTACACTCAAACATTAATTTTGTTATTAATCATTATACAAATCCTCTTCTTGCACCCTTTTTGTATTGCAAGTTGCTCTTGTTTGTAGGTTTAAAATGTAATTTAATGAGAACATGAGCTCTAGCAGTAGTATAATATCCATTTTGACAACCCAAAATTATTTTTGGATATCACAATCTTGGTCATAAGGTAGGTTGTGACCCAAAAAGATGCAGGTTAACTTGTGACCCAAAACTTGTAACCCAAACAAGGCTTGTTTCAGCCAAATTCACCCCCACTATTTTTCCCATAACTTTCACATAAAAATTTTGATTGACCTAAAATTTTGAGGGTATCTTCCTAATAACCAAAGGAATGTTCCCACAAAATTTCTTTCCATCCTAACTAGTACAAGTTTATTCATAAGGTAAGTTGGGACCCAAATAGTCGTAGGTTAAGTTGTGACCCTTGCAAGTAAACATCACTATCTAAATTGGTTTTGTAACTATTTTAATACTTTTATAATAAATTATCTTTGTTTCTCTAGTGTCTTTGTTTGTAAACATGAGGGGTATGATTGAGACAGACTCCCAAAAGTTCTAATAAGTTTTTATAGGGTCATGCAAGTTTTGAGGACTGATGTGACTAATAGTGGCCCATGAGCAATAAGCCCACTCCTTTTGAGGACCTCTTGGAAGATATTTGGTGTTGTTGAACCATTCATTGAAAGAGGGTTTTCACCTCCAAAAATCCATTTTGTAGCCTTCTAAGGCCAAATTCATAAAATGACAACTCTTATAACCTCATTTTGAAATTATCAATTGCAAACAACATAGTTTTCCATCAGTTCAATGTCTTCAATAATGGAGAATACAAAATTAGACTCAATTAAGGATGCACTTAGCTCACCATAGTGGAAGGTAGATATGGATATAGATTATAATTCTCTGATGAAAATAAAAATATGGGATCTTGTTGATCTGACAAAAGAAAAGAAGCCCATAGGTTGAAAGTGGGTCTTCAAAATAAAGTACAAGGTAGATGGATACATTGATAAATATAATCCATGGCTCATTAAAAAGGGCTATGCACAAAAGGAAGGAATTGAATATGAAGAAACAATTTCATCTATAGCAAAGATGAAAACCATCTATATACTCTATGCACTAGCAATGTAGTTCAATTGGAAGTTGTATCAAATGGATGTCAAGAGTTCCTTCCTTAATGGTGATATCTAGGAAGAGGTGTATGACTCAACCCAAAGGATTTATTGTCAATGGGCAAAAACAAAATATCTACAAATTGATCAAGTCCTTGTATGGTTTAGAGCAGGCTCCTACAACATGGTACATCAAAACTCATGATTTCATAAGAAGTCCCTTCGATGCAAATATCTATCTCAAGAAAGTTTGATCTAATATAATGATACTTGTGTTGTATATTGACGATCTAATCATCATTAATAGTTCAAATGAATTGGTGAATACTATAAAAAATGACTTAAAATTTTCTTTTGACATGGTAGATCTAGAAATTCTACACTATTGTATTGGCATGGAGGTTTGGAAAAAAAAGAACCACATTGTGACTTTACAAAAAAAGTATACCAAGAAAATACTAGAAAAATATCAGATGATAGATTATAAACCTAAGGCAACATCAATGGAGAAAGGTTACAACTATTCTGATATGACAACTCACCTCAAGTATCTAGCACTCTATTGTAAGTTTATTGGTAGTCTCATAAACCTAATAAATACTAGGCTTGCTATCATATTTATTATCGGTTTTCTTTTGAGGTTCATGCAAGAACCTAAGGAGAGTCATTAAAAGGTAGCAAAGAGGATACTATATTATGTCTATAGTTTAGTGAATTATGGCTTGAATATAAGAAGAATGATAAATCCTTCCTATAAGGATACTCAAAATCCAATTATGATGGATCTCTAGATGACAAAAACTCAACATCTAGATATGTATCCCATCTAGAAGCTAGACTTATCTCATGGTACAATAATAAACAATAGGCAATAGCATTATCATCCATAGAGGTAGAATATTGTACAACATGAATTGTGTGTGAAGTGATATGGTTACATCATATACTATTAGATATGGGTGTACGAAACAAATTACCAACACTAATGAATTATGATAATCAAGGTTTTCTAAAATTGGTCAAGAATCTAATATTTCATGAAAGAACAAAGCACATTTAAGCTCAATGCCATTTCATTTGAGTATAAGTTTAGAATCACTAGATTCAAATCTTATGCATTCCCACTAAAATTTAAGTTGTGTATATTTTCATAAAGGCACTTGCACATGTTAAATTTGAATTGTTTCACAACTCTCTTTGTATACCAAATAATGTAATAAGGGGGATGTTAGAAATAAATTATTATTATATTATTTAGTGTACTATATTTAGCTCATGTAGATAAATTCTAGAAGTAGGAATATTACATAGTGAGCTATAGTTAGCTCATGTACTGATATGGTATCTTATAGATCATATTATACATAATTGCATGTCTATTCTAGGTTAGTTGTTACAATAGATGTTGGATAATATTAGTAAATGAAATATATTTATCAAGACACATGATGAATTAAATCATATATGATTTGGACTACAAAGACATCCATGACTTCTATAGTACCAATGGTTTGTGTAAAGATATTCAATCTCTTTTTTTTTTCTTTTATAGCAACTAGGTAGACTATCCTATCATTTGTATTGATATTGAACATAAGAATATAGAAGAGAAAAGGAGATGGATTTTTGTAAAAAAACATAAAAGACAAATAAGGTTTTCAAAAAATATTGAAAAAATCAATCCTAAAACTAGAGAATCCATTTGGTTAGGAATTAATAAACACAAAAGGATTAAGTTCTAATAAGAGTAATAGAGAAGCCTCTTGATTAATGGCTTTCCTAAAGAAAATTTGATAATATCAATGAGATCCTCGTGATCCAAGACCATCTATTTTTTTTTTATCAAAACATCCTTCTTCTAATCTTATCATCAACTTTAAAAAATATTCTTAGTTACTCTAATCACAAAGGTCCTTAGGAGAATATGTAGAATTCACACTATCGATAGAAGCAATTGAGTAATAGATATTCACACCCACTTTGATACTATGTTAGATTTTACATTAGTTTCTATAAATAAATGGAATAAAAACATTACACAGTATTGTTTGAAAAGAAATACACACAAATAAAAGAACACAAAATATATGGGGGTGTCTATGAGCACCAAATAATACTATAAAATAAAATAAATTACACTTTAACCAATAGCAAAATGGTTGGTATGATGGGGTATGTATCCCCAAATATATGTTACCTTTACATAAAGGTTGTGAGACTAACCTTCAAGTATAAAATAATAAAAGTATTACCAAAGTATCATTTTCAAGGTTTACATGGGCCCAAAGGACTAAGATGAACAATAAAATACAAAATTTGGTTCTAGCCTCAATATAAGATTAACCACCACATATTCCAACATCATATTCCTTTAGGCATTGATTGGTAGGTATTGTTAATGATATTGTTGTTCAATTGAAGTAAGCTACATGATAAAACATGGTTTGTAAATGTATTTTGATCAATTTAAAATTTGTAGACTATGTGCCCAAGGGAATGAGATATAATATGGAATATTTTTTCAGTTGAACTTAATGTCCTCATCAGACTCTAGAATTATAGTAGATTGAATACTAGCATCATACTTTGAAGAAGAATTCATCATGCAAAAATGGGTAAAAATTTAAATTCTAGATAATTAAAGTTCAAAACTCATCAGGCTAGATGGTTAAAATTCAACTTTGAAGGTGCATCCGAAAGAAACTTGGGGCCAGCTGGGGCTGGTGGAAATTTAATAAATTAGAAGGGTGAAGTTATCCTAGCTTTTTCTAAAAACTTGGGTTGCCAGTCCAACCATTTTGTGGAGGCAAGAGCTGCTCATCAAAGATCCATTCTCCTTAGCTCATTTTAGGGTAGTAAGTTCTTGTTTGAAGGGGATTCCTAAAATATAATCAATATTATTTTAGGCAAACAATATACCAATTGGTCCATTTATAATATGATGTGTGATATGATTATATTGTTAAGATATCACGAGTCCTTAAAATTTGAGCATGTTTTCAAATAAGGGAATAAAGAAATAAACTTTTTGGTAAACCTAGGAGTGATGCAAACTAGCTTGAAGGTTTGGCGAGGGGATTTCTCCCAGGATATTTTGCAAATTATTTAGGATGAAGGCTCATCATAGTATTTATGGTTTCTTTTAGATATTTGGTGAGATCTATTCTCTTTAGATGTTAGGTTTTGATTTTATTTTTTACAAGAATGGGAAAGTTTCAAAGAGAAGCTGTCATTTAGATTTTATTTATGAGCCTCTATTTTAAAATTATTTTGATAACATTGATTTGAAGATAGATATCCTCTATTTTTGGTGGGAGACTAGTGACTCTTCGTATTCAGCTCATAGAAGATTTGGGACTAATTCCAAAATTTGAAAAGTGGACATTAGTTACCTTGTCTTAAAAATTTTGGTTTTTTTGAAGCTAATTTCAAGGAATTTATGCCTCCTTTTAGGGATTAAAATTTTGAAATGGGATCACATTATTTGTTTTGAATGGATATTCCTTGGTTACATGAAAAGCATCACTAGAAAATATTGGCTCCTTTCTTATGTCACTTTGAATTGGTTTCAATTGCATCAGACTTGGAACCCCCTCATGCTCACATATGATTATTGGTTGTGTGTCCTCTTTGAGTTGGATATGGAGGACATCATGGTTGATACTCCCTATGGCTTGTATTTCCAAATGCATGCTAATTAGCATAATTATGGTTGTTGTCATTCCTTTCTGCATAAGATATTTGGCTTTTCTAGGAGGTTCTTTGTTGATTCATGTGCTTGCATTTGGCTTTGAGACTAGGTTCTTAATGGATTTATTCAAATTTGTCATCCCCATCTAAAATTTTATTTTAAAAATATGTTATTTAATAAGGCATGGGTTGGTGAAATATTATAACTCTACTAGGTTCTTTTTTCTTGCATCTTGTGTCTAGTTTTCTCTGCAATTAGCTTGAGTGATTTGGAATCATGGAGGATGTGTCCAAAGGGATCTTAAGTGGTGGTTTTTAAGGTGGTTTTATATATCTTGGAAAATGGTGGTATCTTATGCTTTTTGAGAATATTTGATGGGCATGATTCAAAATTGGCCAAAGAGATGGTGTTTTCTTGGAATAGATGGAGGGTATCTGTGATGGGGGTATCTCTCACCATATATATTCATCTGCTAGCTAAAATCTATGAGTTTTGGCATGAGGAGACTATGTTGATAGAAAGAAATATTCATTATCAAAAGAGTTGGAATTGTTTGGTCATAAAGTTGGTCAGCTGAAAAAATATGATAATGGTTACAAAACAAGATCTTTCAGGTCTCTATGGAATAAAGTAGTCTTTATGCTAATTAGACTTCTTCACTCTTGAATGCAATAGAGATGTTGTTCACAAATTTCATCTTGCCCTGGTGAACCACATTAGAGAAAGAAATAAATGAACATCCTAAGGTTCCTATTTAAAGAACTAGAGAAAACAACATTGGATATTCAATATGGTAATATCTCCCTTCCTAATCATTAGGGTCTTTTCAAATTGATTTTTAATTTTGTTTCCCTAAAAAATAATTTTCTCTTTAGGAAAAAGTGGGGTTGTGCCTTTTTCCCCTATGGTTGTCTCTACCACTGGGAAAGATATTGATATTTCTTGTCCCATGTCTGGGAGGAATTGTGTTGCTCCTCTAATTGAGGATAATTTTGGTCTTGAAATTTTTTTGAACCTCATCTAGAGCAAGTTCTAGATAAAATAGAGTTGGATAATCTTGTTGGAAATATTACCGAAGATGTGATTTTGGGCCCAAAGTTGAGGGGGATGACCCTTAGGATAGATTTGATGTTTAGGTTCTAAAAGGAAGCTTTACTCCAAACTCATTGGAGTATGATGATAGTGAATTATATTTTATAAAGGAGGACAAGCTGATTAGGAAAATAAAGTCTATATTCCTAAAGAAGTCAAAGGTTGAACCAAAATGCATAAGGATATCGATGTGCATCCATTATAAAGTTACAAAGAGGTTGAAGACTCATTACTCATATGATTCAGATGATTTCCATATTTTTAAGGAGAATATCAAGACTTTGACCACCCCACTTTCTAGGTGTAATATCAATGAAGACTCTATTGCAACGCCAAGATCCTATCATGATCCAATTAAGGAGCTAATGAGATCCATCACAATATAAATAAACCAAACTATGTATTTTGTTAATGAACTAGCATGGAAGTTAAAAAAAAACCTAAATACCCTAGAGATGGATGTCATAATTTCTAATGACTCCTCCCAAGATTAGATTTTGGGTTTGCTTTTTCTGTGTGGATCTCTTTTATTGGGTTTTGGATCTCTCTTATTTCCCCTATGGTCCTTTGTTTGGATTGGGTTGGTTCTTTCTTGGTAGCTATTTTTTATAGATTTGTGTTTTTTCTCTTGTTTGGTTGCATTTAGGTCTCTAATGTAAAAGGTTTGTAGGAGCCTTTAAAAACCCCTTTGTTTTTCCATCTAATAAAAAACTCATCAAGGGTAGTTGCAAAACATTATGAAATTGGATTGCTTTACTTTGATAGTATAAGACATATATTACTAAAAATTTAGAGAAAATCCTACATGTGTGACAAGGTATGACTTGTATTATAGTCTTTGGAGTGATTCACATAGTGTTAGGAACCTTCATATAAAAATAAGTGTTTTCATCTCAAACACACCCATCAAACTTAGATTAAGGAGGGCCCTACAAGGACAAATGCACATGTGCCTCACGTAGAGATAAATGATAAGAAACATCATGGATGTGGTGAATACTGCCTATGGAGAAACCTCTAGAGTTTTTAATCAAGGGTAGCTCCTTATCAAACCTAAATCCTTCATGCATAGTGACCTCCATGATTTGAGGTTGGGGAAAAATAATTGCAATGAAAGTAAAAGAACAGTAAAGTAATGCTTATAGGAACAATAAAGTTCTTGTAGGAAAGTAAAATCCTAAGCTATGGGTATGATGCACCAAATAATTAGGTACCCTAATGCACAAGTGGTAATTGAACACAAAAAATATCACCTATGGCTAGTGAACACAACTAAGTAAAACACACCATAAAGAATCAATAAAATCCAAGAGAAGGAGGAGAAAGAAAAAAATAGTCATAGCTTCCATTAACATACCCTAAAAATAATTACAACACAATAAGGACCGAAAGTTTGATGCTACCTAGTAATGAGAAAAGGTTTGGGCTCCCCTTGTATAGTAGGAAAAAAGGGTGAAAGGAAGAGCCCATAAAGTTGGATACCAGGCATGAGCAAATAGGTTACAATACCTTTTACAATGAAATCAAGCCTATTTATAAGCTAAGAGGAGGGTTCCTTCCCTTTGAATTTCTATTTAGAAGGCCTACAAAAATATTTTATTCCTACAACCGAGAAATCCTTCTACAAATTGCATGATAACAACTTTGATATCTTGAGATTTGAGACCATAAATGTTAAAATATTTTAGGTCTTTTAATGATTGAATGTGGTTGACTTGCATATTTGTTGTTGTGTCAAGGTGGTTGCACCATTACTTATCCATCATGTTTCTTCTAGGGTGCACCAGTTTTCTAACATGGCAGACATGGCCTCTCTAACTATTGTAGGTGGATAGAGTAGGATCACAAGTATGATTGGTGGTGAATGCAACTAGCATGTGATTGACTCTGATAGGCTTGGCTAAAAAATTTAGGCTTTATGATCATTGGAAAATATCCTATTTAATACTCTTTCACTATCCTTATTGCATGCATGGTTTCCATGTATCATTGGATGAGGTGGAACCTCCTTTGAATAATGTCAAGCCTTCTTATTGAAGTATCGGTCCTTTCCTCTCTCAGGATCTCAACTGGTCACCACGTATCCTTCCTCAGCCTTCATTGGAGCTTACCTTTATTAGATGTATTTTCCTCCATTGGAAGGACCATGTCAGTTGTTGGATTAAAAAGCAATGGTTTGTAGGCCTTAGCACCCTTGATGTAGTTGGATCAGGCAAAATATGAGTGGTGATCGTAGATGGAAGATCTAATGGCTAACTTGGCCTCTCAGTTTATCTATATTTTCTTGAAGTTCCTTTCTCCTAACTAAAGGTAGGAAGCACCTTATGATGGCATAGCCTTGGCTTATCTCTTTTTTGACTAGTTTAGCTTGGAGTGAAGTAGGTCTATAATAAAATGTTCCTTACAACTTTGGTGACTCCCAAGGCTCCTTAGCCCGTTGAAGCAATGAACCTAGAATTTCTTATCTTGTCCATTTGGTGTAGAGTCAAAATTTAGAAGTTGTATTATAACTTAGTTTTTTATACTACTGGATGCTATAAAGCAACCTATATTGTGTCAAATATAGGTATTTTGGGTCATGAGTGACCTCCTAGTTCTTTCTTACCTAATATTCCTTGTGTGGTGGAGTTATGACTCATGCCATAGTGGGGGGTTCAAGGTCCCATAAGTGTTGTTTGAAACTAGTCCAAAGGACTTGTTCCTAAGGAAGTATGATTGATCCAAAGCCTTTTTCTAGAGATTACCCCACTGACAGGAAGGTCCTCTTAATTATCACTAAGAGGTATTAGTGGCTTCTTTCATCAATGGTTTCTAACTTAGACATCATCAAGAGGGCTATTGCATGTAGAATAGGATGCTAGTCAAATAAGAATGGTGTATGTATAATCCCAAATTTGACCTAGTGTCTTGAATATCCATTAAATAAATTCCTTGATTTGTTTCTTGGGTAAACTCATGGTATGAGAAGGTATGAACTATAATTGTTGGTATCTCCTCTTATGAGTCTTGAATTATGGGTATCTCCTTCTTGAAAGCCTTATATAGAAATTTTGGATGGTTCTCATAGCCATGCATTGACCTCACATAGTACTAGCTAGTACCTTCTCACCTCACTTAGGTTAGATCTTTATATATCTCACATTGGACTTGTCAAAACAAGATGGCTTCCCACCATGTGTGCCTCATATATTTTCTTATATGAGTTGTTTTCACTTTAGTCTAATCTAATATCTAATACATTATACTTTGGTGACTTGGTCAAAACCCATTTTTGATGTGTGTCTCCCATGTAATGTCTATGTCATCTAATTTATCTTCTTGGAAATCCAATTCCCTATAAGCAACGATGCTAAAAAAATATTAACCTTAAGAGAGAAAGATTTTTTTTTCTTTTTTATGGATATTTCTTCAGGTAGATCTCATTCACAGGAATGGGTAATTCTTTGGCATCCATTTTTTCTATCTCAAATGTGTTATTAGAATTCCAATTGGTGATAACATATGGGTCACTCCAAAAAGCATCAAAGTATATATGTTGACACGATTTGGTTATTTTCTCATCCCACTTTAGAATGAAATTGCCAACCTCAACATGTTGAGGTGTTTCCTTTTTATAAAACCATGTCTTGGTAAACTCTTGTTGTTATAGAAATCGATCCCAAGCCTTTTCCCTCCATTCTAATTTGAGCAAGTCCATAAACTTCAAGCTTAACGCATTATTATTCTAAATTTCTAGTTGGTGGAGCAACTATAATGCTAATAGTTCTATAGTGATGGGTAACCTTACTTATCTTCCATATACCAAGGCATATGGTGATCATATTATTCCCTTGTTGGAGTGATCCTATCAACCCAAAAATTCCCCTAAGGTGCATATATCATTATATTTGGTTATCAAACCCTACCCTTTTCAAAAAAAATTAGCAAATTCTTGTTGGTGGATTCAACCAACCCATTTCCCTAGGGGTAATAGTTTGAGGTAGATTTTAGATAGATGTTGTATTAATAGGAAAATCCAATAATATTATCCCCTATAAATTATTTAGAATTATCTACGATTATTGTGGGGGGTGCCCCAAATTGGGTTGTGATCTCTTCCAGAAAGTAAGTAATTACCTTTTTGGTTGCTTCTTGTAACAACACTACTTTGGTCCATTACGTAAAGTAATCAGTTATGGAAAGGATCCACTTATTTCCTTTGCTTGATGGAGGATTCATCATCCCAATAAAATCCAACCCTTGTTGGAATAAAAGTGCATCCATTATGATAGGCTTCAAAGGTAATCGTGTGTTCCTCTTCCTCCTAGTAAAGAACTTATATTCATCATATTTTCTCACCCATTTATGAGCATCTATAAACATGGTTGTGTATATCAAATTTATGCCCTCATTCACAAACCCTTTTGCTATAAATTATTGATTAAATCTTGTTAAGGGGAAACATTATAAAGTAAACCTGAGCACTCAAGCAACATAGATAACATAATCCCCAATGCCTTAGTCCAGAACTATGCTACAAGGTGGTTAGGCACCATTCATAAAATTGGTTATCCTAAAGAAGATTGCTAAAATGTGCAAGTCTAGAGTTGAAATTTTTTAGGTTTTTCCAAGAAATGACATCAGTAGAACATTCCAAAAGTCCAAAAACATGCCAAAATACCTAAAGTGTAATAAAGTAAAAATTTTGAAAGGTTAGAGTAGTGCAACCTTGACATCAATAAAATAAATTTCTCTTAGCTCAAAGCCAAAATAAAATAATTTGACTTTTCCAAGCAATGACATCAACACCCCAATTATAAAGTCTAAAAATGATTTAAGATTTCCAAGTGGAACAAATCTAGGTTTTAAAAGAAAAAGCACCATTAAGGCTCAAAATGAATAAAATAAAGAGATTGAAGCACTATCAAAAATACATAAAAGTGGCCTTTTCCAAGCAATGACATCATAAAACCCTCCTAAAAGCCTGACTTTGATTTAATAGGTATTCTAAATAAACCAAGGACCTAATACCATCACAAATTATGATTGTCATACATCTACTTGATAACATCTCTTTCATAGTTGTAGCTACCTCAGTGCCTTCTAACTGTTCAAACCAAATATAATGAACTTGAAAATGATATCCTTGACGAACAGTTGTAGTAGCTCAGCCATTTGTAGCAAAAACTAGTTGGAGATCCATGGACTAGATTGTAAATACATTTGAATCAAGAAGAAAATAAAAATATAATCAACCACATAAACAATACAAGCAACTAGATTGGTGTAGTATGGAAGTGAAATTCTCTCCCAAGAAGACTCTCTATCAGTTTCTTATTACAATAGACCTGTAAGAATTTTGTAAATATTATATTGCAAGATTAAAAAACAACCTATAAATAGCTCAAGGTACCTCATGATGAGGGTGGGCTCTATAGCATCATGAGGGTGGGCTCTATAGCATTTTCTTGAGTATGTGTATTATAACTATTAATAAAAGGCAAAAGTTATTTGGCCTCTATTATGATTGCTATTGCAGGTTTTTATGAATGAATGTTATGCTTTAATTCATTTCTTTTACACTTCATGATTAGTTTATTTTGTTAACATGAATTTTGTTCTTTGGATCACTATTGGAATACTTTTTAGTAGTATTTATAATGGTTAAAATATATAACTAGAATTAAATGAACTCATCAGTACAATAGATGGTTTGTTAAGTTTCAATAGCAATTAATTAAGACTTTTATGTTGTGCATATTCATCATTATTATGCTATATCTCATCCAAAATTTATTAATTCTCTTAACCCTTACTTCCTTTATACCCTTCCATTTATTTATTTTATTTTAACCTCTATTTCAATTCCATGAGCATTATAAGGAGCTATCCTACTCTAGAGGTTGAACTTGGGAGAAATCCCAATCATCCAATGTTGGCCAAAATCTAGGGTGCATATTACCAACTAGGAATATTTTGGACCAACATTTTTTAGCATGCTCGGTGGCATGAATTTAATTAATTCATCCACCTACTCAATTGAGTAGATCCTTGGTAAAATTTTGCTCTCTAATATCTTTCAATTATTCACTTGGTGAATTTTGTTGTGATATAGTTGTCTAATAGACACCTAGTTGCCACTTTATTCTAATTTTTATGTTTACAAGGTCTACAACCAAGAAGCTTGAAAATCCATTGCCATTTCTTGAGTTGTCATCCCATAGGTTTAGAAGAACTAAATCCTTACCCCATAAACCATCATCTCCTATAGAGAGCATAGATTCTACCTATTCTAGTTCCCAAGAGGTTCTCGATACTCCTCACTCAGTAGCTATGGCCCAACAAGCGCAACAACCTCCCCATAATTTCCCTATATGGAACACTACTAGACCATTGCTTGGTTTAGTACATCTCAATGGCATTCCTCAAGCAATGGTTAAGGTCTTTCCCACTTATGATGATATAGGAAAAATAGTGTATGAGCACTATCAATATGTGGTTTCATTGGTTGCAATTCATAATATTATAGAAGAAGACATCATGGTGTGACTCCTCACCTTATATTTTAGAGGGAAGATATCCCACTAGTATCATACTCTTGAAGATGGAAGTATTCGTTCCTGATCCAATCTAATCAGGCCATTTATTAAAGAATTTAATGAATTTGTTGATCCCTTATCATTGCTTACACAAGTCATCACCATTACAAGACATCCTTAGGAAGCCATTACTGATTTTAATATCAAGTTTAGTTAGAATTGGAGAATAATTCCATTGAAAATGAGACTGCCTTGTCCCCAAGCATATCTACTATATATGTGCTTTTGAGACCAACCTTGGTCTTCAAATAAGGTAATCTAATGTAGTGGCTTTCACTCAATTTTATCAAGCTAGTATGAATGCAAAGAATGCTCTAATTTTTAGGGCAAGACTTTCCCCTGGGGTCATTATGCCATATTTCCAAAAAATTGTCCATCCCACTTAATAGAGAGAAACCCTGATCACAATCACACAATTTATTTCAATAACTCCTATTCCTACCCCTAATATGTTACCTCCAATACCAACTTAATAATCTCTAATGATGTAAGAAGTGTTGACTACATTGAAGACTTTGAGTAGTAAATTGACAACTATTGAAAGAAGAGAGGTTAAAAGTTACCAGCCTAGAATATTTCCCTACGTTGTTAAAGATTAGAGAGCTTCTAATTGTAATGTGGTTGAAAAAACTAGACAACATCTAAAATGATCAAGAATCAGAACCATCTACTTCTACATCAGAAGGTAACCCTTTGTGCATAGTATGCAGTGACCCTCATAACATCAACACCTATGTGATGTACCAACATCAAGACTAGTTAGCAGTTGTAGAGAAAGTTGAGAAGGCACAAAAGGGATAGATAAATATGCTATGGGATCCAGAACAAATTATGATCATGCAAGATCCTTTAGAGGAAGAGTGCATATTAGTTTTGACCAGGTCCAGGAAAAAATTGCTTCAAGTGGACCCATAGAAGTTAGGGTCATTTAGAGTTCCAAATCATCCTCAAAATTTCAAAAGAACAAATTTTTCTTTATTTAAAAAAGCTTCAATTTATCTAGAATCTAAGAAGACCCCACCTCTACCAAAGCAAGAAAAGGAATGATCGAATCTGGAGCAAGGTAAATAGGTAAAGGAGATTTTGGTCAAGTCCAAAGAACAAACCAAAGATAAACTAAGATATCCTTCTATAACAAAATTAGAGGATAGAAGCTACTTAGTATAGAAAGAGGTTTGATGAAATAGAGAAGAGAGAAAAGAAATAATCAAAATCTTTAGGATTTTACATTGTTCAAGAATTGAAGAAGACTCCTTCAAAAGTGAGCATGTATGATTCCCTGATTATTCCTAGATAGATTGAACTTCTCAGAGCTTTATTGAAGATGGCCAACATTGAAGGTGTATCAAACTTGGAGTATAATTTAGCTCAATATTTTCTGGTTCATAGAGCAAAAACAAAATAGGCCACCACCTCTCTACATGTATTTATGCATGGAAGGTTGGATCGTGCACAATTGCATGGTTGATTCTAGAGCTTCAACCACTATTATGCCTAAAGCAGTGTGTAAATATATGGGTATGGAATACACCCGTTCATGTCCTAGAGTTCTACAATTGAATGGTACCCTTATTAAAATAGTTAAATTAATCAAGGATATTCCAATGAAACTACATAAGGAACCAAAAATCATTGTGATATAAGAAGTGGTGATAGTAGACCTTGAGTCATACTTCAGACTCTATCTTTCCTGATAATTTATAGCAAATTTGGGAGGGTATATGTATCTAGATTATTCTCACATGGTATTTTCACATAAAGGGAGAAGGATTAAAATCTACCCAAAAAAATTGATACCCTATCACATGGAGAAGATAAAGGAAGATTGCATCAATATGATAAATGAGAAAGTAGATCCTTTGGAAATGATCATTTAAGAGCTACAAACTAAAGATGAATTTTATCTTAAAGAATTCAATGCCATGATTGAAACTAGAATCGATTCATACCACATAACAAATTTGGAATCACAAAAGATACAAGCTGTGCCAAATAAAGAGCTCCAGAAAATGGAGGTTTGGAAGATTTATTTTGATGGAGCTAGATGTAGGAATGGTGTTGGATCTATAGTAGTGTTAATATCTCCTTTGGAGGGGATCAAATAATTCCCTTATATATTAACATGGAGCTGCACCAACAATGCAATCAAATATGAAGCTTTGTGCCTTTGCTTGGTATACGTAAAAAAGGTGGGGATCAAATTGTTGTCTAATTTTGATGACTCCACACTTGTGATCAATCAATTAATAGAGAAGTGCAATAGTAAAAAATATTAATTGAAGGCATACTATAATAGGTTATGGGACCTAATGGATATTTTTGAATCCTTTAATATGAAAGCCATCGTGAAGGGACTGAATGAAATGAATCATACATTAGTTTCTCAAGGATATAATTTCATACTTGCCCCTAATTATGGTAAGAAATAAAATAAAGTAAAGATTATATTTAGACCCTCAATCCCAAGCAAACAATTATTATAGCAAGTGTTTGAGGATGATAAATAAATAGTCAATTTCTTAACAAGAGAGGTAATTTACATGACATAGCCAAAAGAAATTCTAGAGGATGTTGACCAAGAAGAGATTATTTAGCTTAAAAACAACCATATCCCTAAGGGGATGATCACCTTAGAAAGTATTTTTTGATAACAATGATCAGCGAACTAAGTAGAAGATAAAAATAGATGAATAGATCTTTAAGGAAGTGTAGATTGAGCCAGGTAAAAGTCTAAAAGTCGGAATATATTGCTCCAAAGAAGAAGTAGATGAGTTCATATTGTTGTGTAAAAAATATAAAGACATGATAGAATGGAGTTATTATGACCTCTAGGTTTATAAAATATATGTTATCTAGCATACCATAGAGCTAATACTCAACACCAAGCCATTTAGGAAAAATGAAGATCGATCAATCCTAAAATTGAATTGGTAATGAAGCAAGAACTTCTCAAGTTCTAAATTCCAATATTATATATCCAATAAAGCACTCTACATGGGTAGCACATTTAGTCCTAGTGAGGAATAAAAATGGAGATATCCACCTTTGCATATATTTCTAGAATATAATAAGGCTTCATTGAAGGATCATTACCCTTTGCTACAGATCAACCAAATCTTGTAGGCTATAGCCATAGAGAAAATGTTTTCACTAGAAATATTTCAAGATACAATCATATATGGGTAAAATATTAAGATCAACATAAAATAGCCTTCACCACCAAATGGGGAACATTTGCATACCAGAGGATGTCATTCGGCTTGTCCAATGGCATAGATACCTTCCAAAGAGCAATGGACTTTAATTTTGGTGAGTTGGTCAGTAAAATAATCTTGATTTACTTGGATGACATGAAATTTTTTCTCATGATAAGTAGAAACATATGGATTTCCTAGAAATGGTCTTTCAAAAGTATCACGAATTTAGAGTGTCATTGAATTCTAAAATATCATTATTTACTGTACACAAGGGAAAGCTACTAGGACATGTCATATCTAAGCAAGGGTTAGCTACTGATCTAGATTGAATCAAAGTTATTTTAGCTTTACTACTTCACATTAATAAGAAATCCTTGTAGTATTTTTTCAAGCAGATTAACTTTGTTTGAAAGTTTATCTCTGACTTTGCACACATAGTCAAACCAATAATAAAAATTTTAAAAAGGGATACAATGTTTGCATGGACTAGGAGAAAAAACATTTTAAAAAATCAAGTAGGCTATGACACAGACCCCAATTTTGATCAATCTAGATTATAGTAGAGACTTCATCATATTTTTTTATGGATCTGAAGATAATTTTGTCATAATATTGACTCAAAAAAATGATAATCAAGAATAATATCCAGTATTTTTTCTAACTCAAACATTGCACGATTGTCAAAAGAACTATAGCTTCATAGATAAAAAAATGTTTACTATCATGAAGTCACTTAAAAATCTTAGGCATTATGTATCTCAAAGAAAAACAATGATCTATATAATTCACCCAGATGTCAAAAATTTCCTTCAAGGAGAATTGGAAGAAAAAAAATATGGATGGATCACTAAAATATAGGAATAAGATATTGATATATGGCCCACTAAGATGGTGAAAGGTAGAGCCTTATGCCAACAACTAGCTTCTATAATAGAACCAAAATACATATTTATAGAAGATGTGAATAAATGAGCAATGCATGGAAGAAATAGATTGGGTTGATAAATTGGTAAAATTACTTCCAAACGTGCATATGCCCAGAAGAATTGAATGCTTCTCAAAGGCATAGATATAGATTACAAGCATTGAAATACATCCTACTACTAAAGGGGTTATTTGAGATGAATTTGGATGGAGTCCTCCACTACATGAGGTTGGAACAAACTAAAAAGGTTTTCAATGAGTTTCACTCAAGTTTATTTTGGGGACATTACTCAGTGAAAACTACCACCACTAAAATTCATTGAGTTGGGTATTATTGTCCTACCATATTTGTAGATTCCTTCAAAGTAGCCAGAGCTCACAAGAAATATCAAAGGTTCATAAAAATGAACTTGCACTCCCCCTAAAACTGATTATAGCATAGGAACCTTTTTAGCAATGTTGGATTTAAGCCAAATTATCTCAGACACCACTGTAAATAAGCAAGAGTATAATTAAATATAAGAGCAATCAATATGTATTGACTAATATAATTATAATAACATTCACTATATTATCAAATATGAATGTAAATGACAAAAATCATTCATGCACAAGCATGAAATATACTTACAATAAGATTGCTCTAAAAATGTATACAACTCTATGAATTGTATAGTATGAAACTTTATCTCCATAATATAGCCATACAAGATGACTCTTCAAGTTCTTGACTGTTGCTATTCATATGACAACTCTTACATGACCTTTGGCTTCTTATATTGCCACTTGTATACAAGACTATTGGTTCTCTAATTACTTGCACACTTACATGACACTTGTGTATATCCTATACATAAACACTTACATAAAGAGGATATATAAATCACTCTCCTAGACTATAGACTCAAACCCTAATCTATTACATATTTATATTTGTACCATAAAGGTACATTAATTAAATAATGTAACATTATCTAGCACCTTCTTGTATTACATTATTTAATATGAGTTGTTATTGATGTACATAGATGATTTTGGAATATCTTAAATGTATCTCAACCAAGTGCTTTTATAAAATATCTACAATTTGAACTTCAGTAGGAACATATTTTAACTGAATATGATGATCGATCTCTGATAAAATGACATTGAGTTTCAATGTGTTTTATTCTTTCATTAATCATTGGATTTTTTATTAATTCAAGTACTCCTTGATTATCATAATTTGTTATTGTAGGTCTATTGATTCCCATAGCTGATAATATATATTGTAACCAAAGTGCTTCACATACTACAACTTTTGTTGCTTGGTATTTTACTTCTATAGATAAAAGTGATACTTAATATTATTTTAGTGTATCAAGAAATAGATCCAAAACCAAGATAAATTACATATCTTAATGCAGATATTTTATCATTTATAAATCCAGCATAGTTAGAATTTGAATTTCCCTGTAGATAAAACTTGTCGTTAATATCATATTTTTAATATATTAGTCCATAATCTATAGTCTTGCTAATATATTGTAGTATTCTTTTTGTGGCTTTTCAATGAATTTATTTGGGTTCTTGCATAAATATTGAAAGATAATTTATAGAAAAAATATATTTGGTGTGGTATTTTTAAGTATAGAAGAATTCCAATAAATTGATGATAGATAGTAGCTGAGACTAGAGATGTTTTGTCATATCTAGACAATTACAATCCTTGCTTCATAAGTGTATCTTTGAATTTAAATTTTTTATTCTATAATTTTTAAGTAAGGATTTTTCATATTGTGGGTCTAATTTTGACCACATTGCAAAATATATCTCCTTCAATAAAATGCTTTAGATACTAAGTGTACAAATCTGTCATGGAATCAAGAATACCCTAGGACCATGACATAATAAGTGCCACGTTAGCTAGAAGCTTCAATATTATGAGAATGGGTGAAGCGAAAACAAAAGTCAAAAGGACCTGAAATTGTGCTTTAGTTGATGATGATATTAGAAACGGAGTGAAATACATGAGAACAAGTAAGTCTAACAAAATGAAATCAACACAAGATCAGATGAGCTGCGAGGCCAAGATACGATGAGTGACATGTTAGCCAGAAGTCACGCGATGAGTGACACATCCTCCATAAGTCTTAAAGTCACCCAAAACCATACCAAAATCAACAAAGACAAAACAGAGTAAAGTGCATTGACAAAACTAGGAAGAGAACTTGAAACCAAAACATGCTCAAACCTAGGTCATTTGAGAATTTAAAACTAGTAAAAGTGTCAGTCGCCCAGTATCATGAAAGTCAACAAAGCTAATATCGTTGCCCAACAACACTACCCAAAACCATTTCAATCAAGTAGATGATGTTATCAATAAAAATATCCTCCTAAAACTATGCTCACCAATGAAGAAAATAAAAACAAAAGGTAGCCCAAGCCCAAAAACTCTTGAAACCATGACATCCCTGCAAGATGAGTCTCAAAAAAAAGTGAAGGGTCTAGCCTCAAGCGGATTTTAGTTACAAGTCACTTTCAAACCTATAACCACCATGGTGCTCACCATCCAAGATCTAACTCACCTCCAACTGAAAAGTGAGCAACTCCAATAATGCAACAAGTAACTTTAATAATACAAACACCAATAAAAATTAGTTGTAAATCAATGGGTCTAGTTCAAATCCATGCTCAAAGATGATATAGAAGGTTTTCATGTCATCATTTTTTGTTCTCCCACTAGACTATCATTCAAATGACCATTCAACTTCCCTTCACCAAGAAAATTTGAAATTGTAATCTATAAATATGAGTTCATACCTCATTCAAAGGGTTGGCTCTGTAGTCCTTTCCTGGTATATCATTGTAATTATTGTTAATCAGTGAAGTGGTATTTGTTTAGTCTTTATGGTGTTTGTATTTACTGGTTTTATGTGAAAGATCCCTTCTAAATCATTTTTGTTACACTATGATGTTGGTTTATTTTGTTAAAGTAGTTATGTATGAATTAGTTATTGGATTATCGATATTTACGGTCCTTAGAACGATTAGAAGCATAATACATTAATTTTAAGTCATTAATGTTACATTTAACCTTTGGTGTATTTTTTTAAAGAAATGTCTTTATTTCCTATTTGATTGCTAATTGTATGAGTCATTGGAACTATTAAAATGAATATAGTGAGCTAAATGAACGTATGTATTTAATTTCTAATGGTTGATTTGTTAAGAACCATAAAATATATTAATGGTATGTTATATTAAGAGATCCAATGTTGTTGCGCTATATCCCATCCACAATTTTACTAATCCTTTAACCCTCACTCTTTTCCTAAATTCGTATTACTTCTCTATCTTTACTCTCTTGCTTACCCTTTTCCTTCAAAAGAGATCCATAGGATTCAATCTTCTTAGAAGGTTGAAACATAGGGTAACCTTGTTTCATCAAATTGCTATACTATGGCTAAAATTGATAAGTGTAATGTATTTCCATAACAATGACATATTTTAGTCCAATATTAGAGTAAGTTTTTGGCATGCTCGGTGGGATGAATGATTATGTTCATCTTATTTACCTGGAGAATTCAAGATTAGATGAATAGTATTGACCTCATTAGCAGTGATTGTATGTTCATATTATGACTCCCTTTAAAAGAACCAGAATCTTTATAAAGCAAAAATTACCAGTTCAATTACATAATATTTATATATTTGTTCTATCCTTTATATGATCACAATATCAACAACCAAGAAATTGGGAATTTTACTTTCATTTGTTGAATTATCCCCTCATAAACTAAGGCATTTTGAATTTTTTACCCCAGAACCTAGTTGCTAAGAAGAATATTCTTTACCTTCTTATTCTTAAACTACACCTATATCATTAAGCCCTATAATCATGGTTCAAAATTTAATCCAAATCCCTCCTAATTTTCCAAATTAGAACGTTACTGGACCCCTAGGTATAGCTCAAACAAATGATATTTTGTAAGCTATTCTCAAGGTCCTTCCCACCTATGATGGTACTAGCAAAACCACTTATGATAATTGTCAATATTTGGTGTCATTAGCTACAATTCATAACATCAAAGATGAATATGTCATGGTGATACTTCTTGCTATGTCTTTTCAAGAAAAAATACTTAGTTGGTATCGCACCTTAGGAGATAATACCATTCACTCATGGGCTGACTTAGTTGGGCCATTAATAGAAGAATTTAATGAGTTAGTCAACCCATTCTTGCTTTTTACTCAATTCATTGTCATACAAAGGCATCCCCAAGAGTTAATCATTGATTTCAATAAAATATTCAATAGAACCTAGAAACGTATTTTATATAATATCAAATCACTAGGTCCATTAGCATATATTTATTAAACTAGAGCACTAGGCCTCGATTTGGGATTACAAACCTAATAGTCAAATATCATCAATTTTTCTCAAGTTTATCAAGCCACTATCATAGCCAATAATGCTCTGATTTTTGTAGGAAGATTACCTGCAAGAGCAGTAATGCCATATTTCCCAAAAATACCATAAACGTCTCAAAAAATTGAAACATCTATTGCTTTATTCACTTTCCTTTCTTTTCCTAAAATTGCTCCCATTTCCACCCCTAAAGCATTGCCTCTGGTTTCTACCCTACCAACATTACCGATGTAGGAATATAAAGAGTCTCCAATAATGTTAGAAGTCTTATCTACTTTGAAAATTTTGAACAATAATGTTACAACAATTGAGAAAAGAGAAGTGGAAATATCATAGTTCAAGATATTCCTTTATATTTCCAGAGACCATAAAGCTTCAAGCAATAATACAACAAAAAAAACTAATAATAGTTATCAATAAGAAGAGCTAACAATCTCAAAAATCAAGATTTGTCCTTGGTGTCTTGTGTGCAGTGATCACCATAGCACAAATACATGTGTTATGTATCATCATGCATAATTAGCTCTCAAAAATTTTGAGAGACCTAAAAAAGGTTAGGTTAATATGTTATGGAAGATAGAACAAATTATGCTCACACAAGATCTATTAGAATAATAACATATTTATGTACTAATGAGATCTAAAAAAAAACAAATTCCAATAGATCCACAAAAATTGGATCCCTTTAAAGTTTTGTCTCAATCACAGAAGCCAAAAGAGCAAAATATGTTTGGGACTGAGAAGTATCCAATTCTAAAAGAATCTAATTTTTTTCCACCTCCATCACAGCTACAAAAGGATCTTTCTAGCTCAAACCAAATAGGTAAGGCCAAAGGTTTGCTACCTGATACACAAGAGGAAGCATGTAATAAACTTATATTTCCTTTAATCACTAAGAGAAAAAGGATTGAATCAAACCAAGAATATAGAAGGAAGTTTAATGAACCTGAAAAGAGGAAAAAAAAGAAAATAATAGAAACACCATGGTTCAATATATTAGAAGAGTTGAAGAAGACTCCTTCCAAAGTAAGCATGTATGATGCATTGATGATGCCCAGTTAGATAAACCTTATCAAAGCCTCATTGGAGAAAGTTGTTCTAGGAGATCATCCAATTTCTAAGTACATCCTATATCAAGATGAAATGAATCCAAGAGCTATGAAGAATAGGCTACCTCCTTTCTATATATCCCTAAGTATGGAAGGTTGGGTAGTTCACAATTGCTTGATTTATTTTAGAGCTACTACTATAGTAATGTCAAAAGTAGTATGTGAGTTAATGGAAATGGTATATACCCATTCTTACCCTAACGTGTTCCAATTAGATGGTACTCTTGTATAGATAATTGGGGTCATCAAAGATGTTCCTATGACACTTCATAGAGCACCAAAAATAACTATGATACAAGAAATATGTTGGCAATTTTGGGTATGTTGCCTAGCTTCATGGTTGTGAGTTGTCATTGATGTCAAAAGGAGTTTGTGTTGATATCAAAAGGAATTTGTGCTGATGTCAAAAAGAGTTTGGTGCCAAAAATATCTTGAAAGTTCCATGATGTTTGTTTAAGGGTTTTTAATTAAAACCATGGTGACAAGGTTAAAGGTTTTTCTTAAAACCATCTGGACTCATTAAGGGTTTTTATTAAAACCATCTTGGCTTAATGAAAAGGTTTTTGCTCCTTGAAAAAACCTTAAAAGTCCATTTTGATTATTAATAAATAAATTAACTCAAACCTTTGAAAAGGTTTTAAGTTAAGTTTATTATTAATAAAATAATAATTATTAATTTAATAATTATTATTGAAAGGGTTTCTAAACCCTTAGCGGCGCCAATGTAGAAGACTTACCTCGCTGACGTTGTTTGTTTGGAAGGAGCACCGACGTCAACTTGCATGGGATGCAAAAGACTATTAAAGGGCATTAATTCCTAAGGTTCAATGCACCTCCGATTTGCGCGATTACCTTCGAATTTGTATTGCTCTGTGACCTTCGATTTTGTATTGCTTTGTGATCTTCGATTTCAGATTGCTCTGTAATTTTTGAGTTTCGTATTGCTCTGTGTTTAAGTTCCGATTTTGTATGCCTGTGAGGAAGACAAATCTGTTTGTCTTTAATTTCTGCGAGCAAAGGGAAGGTAAAACGATGAGTGGCGCTTGAGAGTTTTGTTGGGCACTTGTGCTCCAACGACGGAGGCAGTGGAGCGAAGGCGCTCGCTAGGTAGAGGTGTCGAGATCGATTCGCGTCGGGCGTGTTTCATTTTTGGTCATGGATTATTGTGCACGTGGTACAATAGTTGCCTTGGGCCACGAGTTTGGAGGAGGAAGCGCTTTGGCACTTATGTTGGTGTCTCCACACTTCTCCTAAGGTTGGAGAATTGATTTTTGGCCAAGGTAGATCTTTTGTTGATAATGTGGAATATTTGATTTGACTTGGCAAATTATTGTTGGTAATTGGATGGAGGTATAAGGTTAAATAGAAATATTGCTTTGACATTGTTATTATTGATGCTTAATGTTTATGTGGTAAATGCATTTAGAAGTAAATGTATTTTAGGAGTTATAAGGGTTTAAGGAATAATTGTGCTTAATGTCATATTGGGGTTAGAAAGCCTTTGGAGTTATTGAGTGGATATTCTCTTGTAATTATTTTTGAGGTTGAAGTTATTTTGTGATATATTAAGTAGGAGTTATAAGGTGTAAAGGAATATTGTTGATATGTATATTTGTGAGTTTTGATTATTGATGAGTTGGAGTGATAAGGTGTTATTAGGACTCTTATCATTGTGCATTATTCCATTGTTGCTAACTCTAATTTGTGGCAAATTGAGAGTTAGTGTTGTGACAGATTTTGAGTTCTCCTTCTTCATCAAAGTAAAGGTATGGGCACATTCTTCCATGGTTATTATTGATTGATGGTTTTCTAAAAATAAGTTTGGAGTGAAAAGGATTAAATTAAGTTTCCTTATTTGGAGTGGATCTTATTTTCTGAAAGTGGAAGTATTGATTATGCATTATGAGATCATGATGAGTTTATGAGTTATTGCATAATTCTGGTTTATGAGAGTGGAAGCATTTGAAGTTTGCTTTAGGGTTTTTGAGTGAGAAGCTTATGCCATTGCTATAAGTTGTTGAAACCCTAATTGAGTTGTTTGGTTGTTGAGAGTTTGGTTTTGAGATTGCTTCCATTGAGATTGAGTTGATCAAGTTATGCTTTACTTGATACATGAGTTGGGCTTGCTCCTTTGAGATTTGATTTTATCAAGTTGTACTTTGCTTGATAAACTTGGTTGTGTGGTTAAGTTGAGCATTCCCATTTGAGAGAAGTTGGAAATATCTTGAACCCCTTTTTGATGCTTAGAGAGAGATTGCTTTGAGTTCTTGAAAACTAACTTGGCTAGGGTTTGATAGCAAGTTATGGTTCTATGTTGGAGGAGTTGATTCCTTGATATTGCATTATTGACAATTGTTGGGTCGTGGTTCAAGATCTTGTGAAAGTATACTACTTCTATCTTTATTCTGATTTGAGAAAGAGTTTGTTTTTGAGTTGAAGGATAGAACATATTGAGTCTCTAACAATTCTCTTTATGCTCCTATGAGATTGATTTGAGTTGAGATTGAAAGTTGAAGGATAGAACATATTGAGTCTCTAACAATTCTCTTTATGCTTCTATGAGATTGATTTGAGTTGAGATTGAGAGTTGAAGGATAGAACATATTGAGTCTCTAACAATTCTCTTTATGCTTCTATGAGATTGATTTGAGTTGAGATTGAGAGTTGAAGGATAGAACATATTGAGTCTCTAACAATTCTCTTTATGCTTCTATGAGATTGATTTGAGTTGAGATTGAAAGTTGAAGGATAGAACATATTGAGTCTCTAACAATTCTCTTTATGCTTCTATGAGATTGATTTGAGTTGAGATTGAAATTGAAGGATAGAACATATTGAGTCTCTAACAATTCTCTTTATGCTTCTATGAGATTGATTTGATATGATTGGATGAAACACATTGGGTCTCTAACAATTCTCTTTGTGTGTTCACATTGGGCAAGTTTCTTGGTAAACTTGCTTGAGCTGATTTGGGCAAGTTCTTGGTGAGCTTGCTAGGAATAATTTGGACAGGTTCTTGTGGAGAACTTGTGGACTGATTTGGATAGGTTCTTGTGGAGAACTTGTGGACTTATTTGGATAGGTTCTTGTTGAAGAACTTGTGGACAGATTTGATGAAGTCTTGGTGGAGACTTGTGAGCAGTTGTGATTGATTTGTTCAAGCTTTTGGCTTAAGCTTGGGATAGATCTGACAGAGATTTGAGAGCAGATTTGTGCTGGACTAGAGGACTAAGTTTGGTGCAGATTTGTGATAGAGTTTGAGAGGACTTGTGCTGGACCGACTGATTGTGTTTAGTACAGGTTTTGATGAGCAACTGTGGAGGTGATCAGTGAGGACAAAAGTCTCTAGAGCTAGAGCAAGGAGGACAGGATGTCTTCTGTGGAAAGGAGTTCCACCTACTAGCGGCAGAAGAGGCAGTGATCTTTTAAAGTATAATTTCCAGAGCTTTGGGGGATAGGACATCTCCTTTGGGTAGGAGGCTCATAAATACTTCTTTGGGGGATAGGACATCTCCTTTGGGCAGGAGGCTCATAAATATTTGATTAGGGGAAGGATTCTCCTTTGGAAAGGAAGTCCATAAACATTGTAATTGGGAAGGATTCCCAAAGGATTTGATTGAGAAAATTTAGTGAAATATTTTCTCTGTGGAGTAGCCCACCTTGGGTGAACCACGTTATATTGGTGTCTCAATTGTGTGATGACTTGTACACTGGTTTGATTACTACTTTGATTTTGCTATTGGTTCATTGCATTGCTTTCTGAAGTAAAAGGAAAAAGTTAAAAAGTGGTCTTATATTGTTCACCCCCCCCTCTAAGTATAAGCTTGTGTTCTTCAATTTGTATTAGAGCAGGTTCCTTCGAAAGAGTTTCACAGCTTGAAGGAAAAGCTTGAAAAGAACACAATGGATTTTACAAGTGGTAATTCAGCACCTATTCTTGATGGGACAGATTTTGGTCTATGGAGCATAAAGATGAAGGTTCATCTAATGGCTCTTGGAAATGAAGTTTGGGAAGCAGTTGAGTTTGGGTACACTATTCCAAATCTTCCTCCTACTACTAAAGATGAGAAACTTCTACATCACAGCAATTCAAGGGCAATGAATGCAATTCTGAAAGGTCTACAAAAGGTAGATCTTACAAAGGTGATTCATTGTAATACAACAAAGGAAATGTGGGATCAATTGCAAGTGGTTCATACAGGTGATGCAAATGTCAGAAAAGAAAAATTGAGATATTACAAAGGTATGTTTGAACAACTCAAGATGAATGATGAAGAAAATATTAGTGACTATATGCTTCGTATGGATGATATTGTTAATTCCATGAAGGAACTAGGTCTTGAGCTTGCTGAAAATGATGTTTGTGATAAAATTTTGAGGTCTCTTCCAAATAGATTTAGTGAAAATATTTCAGCTATTGAGGAAGCCAAGGATTTGGATAAATTGAAAAGGATGAGCTTCATAGTATACTTGCAACTTTTGAGTTAAGAACTAAAGTGGTACCTGATCCTAAGAAGGAGGCAACTTTCAAAGCTACCAATAAGTCCAAGGGTAAACAACAAGAAGACAGTGATGAGTCTTCTAGTGATGAAGAAGCAAACTACATCAGGAAAGGCAAGTTCTCAAGAAAGCACAAAGGTATAAAATCTGTTAAATGTTTCAATTGTGGAAAGTTTGGTCACTATGCTACTGACTGTCAAAAACCCAAGGATGATTGTGATGAAGAAAAATAGGATTATAAGCACAGTGAATCTGATAAGCACAGGTATCAAAGGAAGAACAGAAATGAGCAAAACAGTCAAGGGAAGACGTACATCCAAAAACACAAGAAAAGTTTCTACACAGACAAAGCAAGTAAGTTTTCTAGTAGTGATGATGGAAGTTCTTCAAGTGATGATAGAAATGAGATGTTGTTTCTAACATAAAAGGAAGGAAAAGAAAAGAGGAATATATTTGTTGTGCTTAAGTGCTTTAGATGTGGAAATTTTGGTCACCTTGAGGATGATTATACAAATGATGGTTTGAATTCTGGTAATACTATGTATGAGGATGCTTTAGAAAATTATGAGGAAGATCTTCTTATGGCTTTAGATGAAGGTAGCACCTCTAGTGGTAAGAAATTAGAAACTGATATTGATGTTTCAAAAGGTAAACAAATAGAGGATGTTTCAGAAAAGGGAGAAGTAGATCTTGAGGTTGAACTTGTTAATGCTCTTGATGTGTTAAAGAAAGAAATAAAGAAATATGATAGAATCATTGATAGGTTTTATGAATACCATTATGAAATATATGAGCTTATAGGGAATTTTGATATCTCTATAGCAAAGACACAGGAACTCAAAGAAGAGTTGGCAGCTAGGTCTCTTAAGTGTAAAGAGTTAAAACATGAAGTAGCTTCCTTGAAAAAGGAAACTAAAGAGTACAAGGAGAAGCTTTACAGGTTTGAAGAAATCTCCAAGAAGGTAAAATCAATCATCTCTAATAATTGAGTCTCTAAAAATTCTCTTTATGCTCTTATGAGATTTATTTGAGTCTCTAAAAATTCTCTTTATGCTCCTATGAGATTGATTTGAGTTGAGATTGAAAGTTGAAGGATAGAATATATTGAGTCTCTAACAATTCTCTTTATGCTTCTATGAGATTTATTTGAGTTGAGATTGAGAGTTGAAGGATAGAACATATTGAGTCTCTAAAAATTCTCTTTATGCTCCTATGAGATTGATTTGAGTTGAGATTGAAATTTGAAGGATAGAACATATTGAGTCTCTAACAATTCTCTTTATGCTTCTATGATATTGATTTGAGTTGAGATTGAGAGTTGAAGGATAGAACATATTGAGTCTCTAACAATTCTCTTTATGCTTCTATGATATTGATTTGAGTTGAGATTGAGAGTTGAAGGATAGAACATATTGAGTCTCTAACAATTCTCTTTATGCTTCTATGAGATTGATTTGATTTGAGATTGAAAGTTGAAGGATAGAACATATTGAGTCTCTAACAATTCTCTTTATGATTCTATGAGATTGATTTGATATGATTGGATGAAACACATTGGGTCTCTAACAATTCTCTTTGTATGTTCACATTGGGCAAGTTTCTTGGTAAACTTGCTTGAGCTGATTTGGGCAAGTTCTTGGTGAGCTTGCTAGGACCGATTTGGACAGGTTCTTGTGGAGAACTTGTGGACTGATTTGGACAGGTTCTTGTGGAGAACTTGTGGACTGATTTTGATAGGTTCTTGTTGAATAACTTGTTGACAAATTTGATCAAGTCTTGGTGGAGACTTGTGAGCAGTTATGATTGATTTATTCAAGCTTTTGGCTTAAGCTTGGGATAGATCTAACAAATATTTGAGAGTAGATTTGTGTTGGACCAGAGGACTGAGTTTGGTGTAGATTTGTGATAGAGTTTGAGAGGACTTGTGCTAGACCGACTGACTATGTTTAGTACAGGTTTTGATGAGCAGCTATGGAGGTTATCAGTTAGGATAGAAGTCTCTAGAGCCAGAGCAAGGAGGACATGATGTCTTCTATGGAAAGGAGTTCCACCTGCTAGCGACAAAAGAGGCAGTGATCTTCTGAAGTATCATTTATAGAGCTTTGGGGGATAGGACATCTCCTTTGGGTAGGAGGCTCATAAATACTTCTTTGGGAGATAAGACATATCCTTTGGTTAGGAGGCTTATAAATATTTTATTAGGGGAAGGATTCTCCTTTGGACAGGAAGTCCATAAACATTGTAATTGGGAAGGATTCCCAAAGGATTTGATTGAGAAAATTTAGTGAAATATTTTCTCTGTGGAGTAGCCCACCTTGGGTGAACCACATTATATTGGTGTCTCAATTGTGTGATGACTTGTACACTAGTTTGATTACTACTTTGATTTTGCTATTGGTTCATTGCATTATTTTCTGAAGTAAAAGGAAAAAGTTAAAAAGTGGTCTTATACTATTCACCCCCCTCTTAGTATAAGCTTGTGTTCTTCAAAATATTTGTGGTTGATATAGAACATTATTTTAGCCTTTGCTTTTCATGTGAATTCATGACTAAATTAGGATGTTACATATACCTAGACTATTCCCATCTTATGATTCCTCACAAAGACAAAAAGATCAAGATTCTTTCGGAGAAACCCACATACTATCATATTGAAAGAATAGAAGAAGATGAATATATTAGCACTATCTATGAATAAATTGACTTGCTAGAAGATTTTTAGAAGAGATAAATACTGAAGATCAAATTTCTCTAATGAAATATAATGACCTAATCAATACTGACATAGGCCCTTATCATCTATCATCCTCAAAATGTAAAAGTAAAATATCAACAGTTTCAAATCAAGATTTGCATAAATCAAAACTTTGAAAAATGTATTTTGATGGAGCTAGATGTAAGAATGGCACTAGAGTTGGTGTGGTACTGGTATCACCTTTAGAAGGTATCAAATTTTTTAAATTTAGGTTGACATGGAGTTGCACCAATAATGTTGTTGAATATGAAGTGCTATGTCTTGGTCTGAAGCAGGCAGAAAATATGGGAATCAAGTTGCTAAAAATTTATGGTGATTCAGAGTTAGTTGTTAATCAAGTCACTAAGAAATGTAGCAGTAGAAATCATTACCTGAGAGTATGTCAAAATAGAGTATCAGATATGATGGAAATATTTAAAGCCCTTAATATAAAGGCTATCCCTCAAGAGCCAAAAAAATTAGTTAATGCACTTGCAGCTAGAGGAGTAAACTATGCACCTGCTTTAGAGTTGAGTTTAGAAAAAAGCAAGGTAAATTTGGTTTTTAGACCATATATTCCAAACAAAGATATTTTGGTAAATATTTGAAATTAATCAATATATTGTAGACTTCCTTATAAAAGAGGCAATCTACTCAAATCATTTTGAAGAAAAGTCCTAGCAATTTGATCAAGATGATATCATTCAACTAAAAAATAACCATACTCCTAAAGGGTTGATTACCCTTGAGAGTCTATATGACAATAATGATAGGCATGTAGGCCAAATAATGAAGATAAAACAACAAGCTTACAAAGAAGTTGAGGTTGAACCAGGTAAAAGCTTGAATGTTGGGATACACTATACAAATACAAAAGTAGATCAACTCAAGTAGTTTTGCATCTAGTACCAAGACATTTTAGCTTAGAGTTATGATGATATTTGGGTATATAATAAAAATATAATCCAAAATACTATTGGACTTGCACCTGATTCTAAACCCTTCAGATATAGGTAGAGGCCTATTAATCCTAAAATTGAAGTAGCTATGAAATAAGAATTGCTTAAATTTTTGAATGCCAAAATCATCTACCCAATTAAGCATTCCACATGGGTTGCAAACTTGGTGCCTATTCTAAAGAAGAATGGAGACATTCGTCTCTGCGTAAATTTTAGAAATTTGAATAGAGCATCATTGAAATATCATTACCCCCTACCCTAGATTGATAAGATCCTATAAATAGTGGCTAAAGTAGAGATATTCTCATTATTAGATGGATTCTCAAGCTATAATCAGATATGGGTAAAGGATGAACATCAACATTAAATAGCTTTCACAACCAAATGGGGTACATTCACCTACCAAAGGATACCTTTTGGACTATCTAATTCCAGAGCAACATTCCAATGTGTTATGGATTTCACCTTTGAGGAATTGGTGAATAAAATAATTCTAATATATTTGGATGATATGATAGAATTTTCTCATGACAAACAACATTTGGATCATTTAGAAAAGGTCTTTAAGAAATTCTGAGAGTTTAGAATATCTTTAAATCCAAATAAGTCTATATTTTTTGTTCATGATGGTAAACTCTTAGGCCACATCATTTCTAAACAAGGTATAGAACTTGATCCCAAAATAATTCAAGCCATCCTATCCATATTTGTACCTCAAAATAAGAAAGCATTACAATATTTCTTTAGGTATATTAATTTTATCCATAATTTTATTTCATAATTTGAACAAATTGTGAAACCCATGACTGAACTCTTAAATAAAGATGCAATATTTGAGTGGACCCAAAAAATTAGATAAGCATTTGGACAGATTAATTAAGCTATCACAAAAGCTCCAATATTGATCAACCTCTATTTTTGCAAGGATTTCATCATGTATACCTATGGATATGTAGATAGTTATGCTACAGTATTAATACAAAAATATGCTCAAGAAGATGAACACCTAGTATTCTTCCTAAGTCAAAATTTTCATGAATATCAAAAGAGCTACAACTTCATCAAAAAATAGGTATATGTAATCATGAAGTCTCTCAAAAAAATTAGGCATTACTTATCACAAAGTAATACCATAGTTTATGGCAAAAGACCATAGCCAACTTAGTTGAATCAGTCCATCAACTCCTTAATCACCCCCAAAACTCCCACCAAAGATGGGATCAAGTGATGCAAAGATTGAAGATTAAACCTTCTAAGGGAAACCAACTTAAAGGGAATGTGAGTATTAGTAAGATGGATAGGACTATAAATTGGCAACCTCCTCCTAAGGATTTTGGAAAATTCAATACTGATGGAGCCTCTAGAGGGAACCCTGGAAAATCCAGTGTGGGAGGAATTGGTAGACTTTCGGATGGCTCCCTGGTTTTTACTTTTGTTGAGAATTTGGGTATTCTTTCCAATAACCTTGCTGAGGGGTATGGTATCCTTAGAGGACTTCAGGAGGCTACTAAGGTTGGATGGTAAAAGGTGTTAGTTGAGTCTGACTCTCAACTTATGATTAATCTCTTGAAGAATCCTTCTAAGAATCATAAGGTGGATTGGAGAATAAAAAGAATTATTGAGAAGATTCAGTTAATCCAGATGGGATTTTTGAAAGTTGATTACAATCATGTAGTTAGAGATCAAAACAAGAGTGCTGATGCTTTAGCTAATTGGGCTTTAGACAAAGGTGATCTTACTTGTTATGGCCACCCTCCTATATGGTGGGCTTCTCAAATTAGGGAAGCTCTTCTTTCTATCATTTATTTGGATGGCTCCAGTTACGAAGGTACCTAGTTTCTTCTTGTTTTTTTTTTTTGTTTCTCTTTGGTTCATTGAGTTTTTTTAGTTCCCTAGCTCATTCTATTCTTTATTTTGTTTCCTCTGTTGATTCTTGCATTAATAGTGTTCTGGTCTAGATAGGTCATTGTTTTGTTCATTTTTTTTTCTTTTGTCTTCTTTGTTTTTTTTGTTTAGTTTTTTAAGGTGGGTGGGTTCTTTTGTTTTGTTTTGTTTTTGTGTTCTTTGTGTTGTTTTTTGTTGTTCTTGTGTTTTTTTTGTTTTATTTTTTTATGTTTTTTGTTATTGTTCTTGTGTTTTTTTCGTTCTTGTTCTTGGGTTTCTCTTTGTTTGTGTTATTTCATTTTTTTATGTGTGAGTGATTTCAATGTTTTTTTTTTTTGTTTATTGTCTGTTGTTGGTTGTTTTTATTTTTATTTTTATTTTTATTTTTATTTTTATTTTATTTATTTAATTTTTTAGGTTTTGGTTGTGTTTATTTTTCATGTTTTTTTGGGTTATTTCTTTGTAGTGTTCTGTTGTTTTTGTCTTCTTTGTGTTTTGTTATGTGGTTCTTGTATTTTTCTATGTGGTTTGTGTTGTGGCTTATTTTATCTTATTGTGCGTGTTTGGTTGTGCTTTTGGTTTTGACACAAGGAGCATGTTTTTTATTTTATTTTATTATTTTTGTTGTTATTTACTTTTTTTAATTTGGTTTTGTGTGTTTGTTTGCTCCTTGAGTATGTCAAAGGTGGTAGGCCAGGTCCGAGTCCTGGGCATTTTTGGTAGAATGGATAGCCCTGCCTCCTTGGGTCTTACCCGAAAGTGGCATCCCTTTTGGGATGTTTTCCACAAAAAAAAAAAAAGACCATAGTTTATGTAGTTCATGTAGATGTCTAAAATTTCATCATTCAAGGGGAAGTCAATAATAAAAGAGTTGATTGGGTAACTAAGATACAAGAATATTATGTAGAGACTTACCCCACCAAACTTGTGAATGGTAGATCATTATAGCAAACATCTAGCAACTTCAGCAAAGAAGGGCTATAATATGTGCATAAATGAAGATCCAAATAGCATGCCCAAGTTTGGGCAAGGTGTAGAGATATTTGATTGGGTCAAATAATTAATACATTATTTCCAGACAAGAATATGTCTAGAAATACTAAATTCATCACAAAAAAGAAGGTTTATACTTGAAGTGCTAAAGTATGTTTTTATACCAGAAGGCTTGTACTCAAAGAATTTTGATGAAGTGATTCTAAAGTGCATAAAAACAAAAGAAAAAGAGAATGTGTTAATTGAGTTTCATTTAGGTTTATTTGGTGTAAATTATTCAAGATAGACCACTATTACCAAAATTCTTAGAGCAAGTTATAACTAACCAACCATTTTTGCAGACTATTTTAAAGTAGCTCGATCATATAAAAAATTCCAAAGGTTGATTGGAAGGAACAAAAATGCTTCATTACCCTTGCAACCAATTATAAAAGAAGAACCATTTCAACAATAGGGTCTATATTTCATTGGATTCATCATCACATATTCTTTAGCTGGTCACAAGGACATTCTTATGGCTACCAACTACTTTACTAGATGAACCAAAGTAGTCGCTATAAAGGTGGCTAATTAAGACATGGTAATTGAGTTTGTTGAAAATATGATAACAATGCTTAGTATTCCAAATGCAATAGTAAGTGATAATGGGACTCCCTTCATTGGATCCATGTTTTTAATTTTTCTATAAGATATAGCATATATCTCAAAACATATTTTAATTATTATGCATAAGGGAAAAAATTAGCTAAATCTACCAATAAAAACCTCCTAAGAATCACTAAAAAAATAAATAAATAAAATAAAAGAGGATGCCACTTATTGTTGGACCAAGAAATTTTGGAAAGCAAAATCATAGTTAATAAGTCACTAAAAACCTCCTCCTATGGGTTAGTCTATGGTAAAGAGGTCATTCTCCCAATTCACCTGGAGTTGCTATCTGCAAAAATGTTAACTCAATTGGGTCTTCTCAATATGGAAGCAATAGAATCTAGACTAGCACAGTTGATATTATTGGAAGAACAAAGGGAAAAGGCCTACTCCAATTTCTAATGTCACTCCACTGCAACCAAGAAGTGGTTTGATAAAAAGACATCTCAGGATTTCTAGATAGGTGATCTCATGGTCAAATAATATGAAGATAAATCAAAACTTGGTAATCATGAAAATTTTAATTTATTCTAGACATGACCATATCATATTACCTCCAAATAATAATTTAATGCATATGAACTGACATACAAAGATAGTCATGTTTTTCCAATCTTAGTAAATGTCTACCTTTTAAAAGACTTTGTAAGAAGTGTAACCACAAGTATTAAGTGTTTTGCCAACAAAAAAAATAAAAAATCATACAGATATAAAAGTGCAAAAGCAAGAAAAAATAAGCACAAAAGCATCATATTGATCTACCATCATTTGTGAATAATGCCAACAAGACAATTATCTAATTCAGCAATATTCACACAAAATCGAATAATAATTTAAAATGCATGTCTCAAATATAACAACTACTACAATTAATGTTCGATGATTACTGTGATGTTTTGAATGCAATCCTCAAATTAGATATAGCTTCACAAGGTGAGATCAAATAGAAAAAATATAAAGTTATACATGAAGTACTTAGAACCCAAGAAAGTAAGAAAATAAAGCATAAAGAGTTTTGTTCTCTTCTAAAATAATGGCCAAAAGTACCAAAGTAGACAACAATATGAAGAAAAATCCCCAAGATCAATAGTGCCACATTGTGGACATCAAACTGTCTTTCAAGAATCTAAATAAACTATGCAAAGCTATTGAAAAAATAATAGCCAAAGGTGTGTCTCCTAATACTCCTAGTGCATTCTCTTATTACTCTTTTTTGTCTCATTATGTCCATAAATCTATTCATCCTTGTCCAGAGTTGGCTTTGGCCATCTCAAAATATTACAATGTACAATTGAAAATGGTTCAAGATGCTAAGGGAAATTTTATTTTCCATCTGACTCCAAATTGCATTAGAGATGCTTTAACTACCAAACCTACCAAGGTCCATACCCAAATAAAATATTATGAGTATAAAAGAGACCTAGAAAAGGTAAATAAATTTAGAAAATGGTTACACTCCCAGCTCCATAGACCCTCATATGAGGATAAACTCTTGAAAACCCCACTGAAAATCTTAGATTTCAAAATCCTAAAGCTATATTCCATGCTAGGGATCAGTTTTGGTTTATATTTAGATAGGGAGGTCCATGAATATCAAATAGAAATAGCCTATACCATTTCTAATCCTAGGTACTATGATGAGTCTAACTCATAATTTACATAGAACCCCATTTTATTTGATTGGGCCGATTTCTTGTGTGATAAGATTCATGAGTAGATGACTTAGCTATAATTATGTCCACATGGAAATTTTTGCTACTACTCACATATTGCATGGTTGTTCTTCTATCACACTGTAGACTCCATACCATGGGTAGCTCATAACAAAGTTGACAATGAAGGAAAAAATATCCCAGTGATAGAATGGTCAAATTTATTAGAAAAATCAGAATCCTATTATCATTTTAATAGGGAATTCTTGGGGCCATCCTTAAAAATCATTTTCTATAATTTTTCTTGTTTTTCTAACCAATTCAAGAGTCTACTATAGGCCAAACATGCAAAAGATGGAAATCGATATTTCCTTCCAAATGGTACTATTATCAAGCTATATGGATTCATAAGAAAACAATTTCTATTATCATACTATGTAACTGATAATATATTTGTAATGGAATATTTTAGATAGAAAAATTACATCAATATGACCTATGGCTTAGGCATAAATAAGAAAAGTACTTGTGAATACCCACTTACTTGTTGTCTAATCATTATGAACTCCAAAAATCAAGTAGAGGAATTGGATAAAAAAGTATAATATTTATGGTTAAAAGAAATACCATAGAGATGGGCATATGATCCTATAGATAAATTCAAATATAAATTATTTTTAATTAACTTAGGCAAGCCACATGTCTTTCAAAATACAAGAAGACCAGAGGTTGAAATATTGAGAAATAATCATGAAAAAAATGAGCTAAAATGGAATATCAGTTAATGACTTGATTTGCCACCATGGAGGGATTGGTACAAACAAGAGGAATATTATGATCCTAAACAAAATCTAGCACATTCCCTATCTCACCAAAAATTAGCTTCATGGGTAAGAAATATTGTATGGTCGAAACCTAAAGTAATAGAGTGGTGGATATTCAAGGTAGAGAAATATAAAACCTCTAACTCTATAATCAATATTGCAATAGACAAGGAATTTCATAGAAGATATGGTAAAAATGTAAATACATGGAAAGCCAAGGTCAAAAAAATAGATTTTCTAACTTCTCTGGTATAGAGCATAGAAAAAATAAAAAAATTACCATCAATAATAGAAAAAGAAATATTTGCACAACAAAATGTTCCTAAAGGAAAAACAACTAAGATAAAAACTGTAGCATTTGATAAATAATATGTGGCAAAATAATATATAAAAATACCCAAGCAGTAGGAAATCACAAAATAACTTCATCAACTAGACCCATAGGTTGAAGTTTTTGTTCCATTAGAGCTGCAACAACAACTCCACCTATAGGCTCACACATTAAGTAGAATGGGCTACAAAGGAAAAGGATTGGTAAAAATGCCTACTGGTCCTTAAGCTATCATTGAATTAGAACAAATACCTAAAGGATTGGATTTAGGCATGCCCTTACCAAGTTCCTTGATATCCAAAACCAAAGGTAAAAGAACTAGGTGATTTGCATTAGAGATTCCTACTAGATCACTTGTAAAGTTTGTAACAAGTCAAGAAAATATTCAAAGGATTGGTAAATATGTTACGTTACAAAAGATACTTATAGAGGTTGCACAAACACTGGATCATCCCACTACAATGATGATCCTACAAAAGTTAATGTCTCCCACCAAGTTCAAAAATTTCTCAGGATTAAAGACTTCCTTTCTTCTACTCAACAACAATTACCTCTAGCCAAAACTCTTACTCTTTCATCTCAAAATAAAATAGAAAAAAAAAATTGAGTCACCCAAGGAATCATAGGATGAAGGTAGAAAAAGATAGAATATTCAATAATCACTGCCCAAAACATAATCGAGCAAATAATAGAACAAATTTTGATGGGAAAAGTAGGTATGAACATTATTTACTCTTCAGATTCTCTTCCTTCTCCTCTTATCCTAGATATAACTCCCACCTCTTCTATTTCATTGAGAAGTACTACATTGGAGGTAAGTACCACAAAATCCTCTATAATAGAAACCATTCCTATGATAGCATCTCCCACATTCATTCAAAATTTGCCAACCATCACCACTCATCCCATTTAAGAAGATTCTCCATCCCCATTCTTGCTCATACAACCATTCCTCACCATTACACATCCATCAGATCATCCCACTACCACTACCATAAATACACTAAAAAAAATGGGTCACAATGCTCAAAAATGGTAGAAAGAGAAGATGCCCAAGTGAACTAGAGGACCTATCATTCCCAAAAAAATGACTGCTATAGACCCCACCACATATTAGTAGATGAGAACTATGGCCACACCAAACGTCACCATGACAAAAGTAGAGATGACTTTGGATGACTATCATGTTGAGACTCAGGTGGTAGATATCACTCAATTGCCACTAGAAGATACCCTACTAAATGCTCAAGCACATGTAAGCACCATGTACCTACAAGGAGATAAACTAAGAGATAGGTGCCAATATTTAGAGGAGAAATATAAAGAACTAGATGAAATAACAAAATAATATAAAAATGTAAAGAAAAATATTAACCATGAAGTAAAAAAATATAAAACCAAGTTCTATGATATGGCTAAGCAAAACAATAAGTTACAAGAGCAAAATAAAACACTGTCAAAATAGGTTCAAGCATTGCAACAACAACTACAGGGAAAAAAATAAAATACAAAGATATTTAGCTTCTCCAAAGACACTCTCATGAAGTTGAGGAAAGACAACTAGAGCATGATCCTTGAGTATTCTCTTGAAGCCCACGTGGTTGTATATTACTTCAATTTCTATGGATAAACCATCAAAGAAGCTAGAGCAACATTTGAAAATTTTGGATTAGGCAATTTATTTCTATAAGTAGAAAAATTAATGAAAATATCTAAAAGGATTTTTGAGCCAACAACCAAAGCTATTCCCATCCTGGAATGGAGTGCAACAAGAAGTGCTTCCCAAGCTATGATCGATAAATACATATTGAAGTAAGAAGGGATATAAGTAATCAAAATATTGTAGAATATAGTTGACAAGATCATGGAACCCATGTGGGAGCTCCTATCACTTGGATTCCTTGGCTTCTGGGACCAAGATGTATAGATCCTATTTGGATAGAAGCAATTACTAATGATGAGTTTAAAATAGATTAGCTATAGGAACCCATAGGATAAACTCAAGTAATATATCTATTAAATAGATTGGCTTAGCTACAATCAAAGCTTCAAGAAATATCCAAAAGACATGAATAACCTTCCTAGGAAAAATATATGAGTTGAAGAGGATAAAACATCAAACCAGCAAGATCAAGACTCCTACAAAAAAAGAATGGGTAGATTCCCTAGTTGTATTTAAAAAGGTAAAACAAATATTCTATGGAGGAGAAGATCAATAAAGTGAAAATATTGAGGCAAAAATACCTTTAGAAGACACAATATTAAGGCCTCTATATGAATAATCGATACCTAATGAGCAAACAAATATATAAAGCAAAGTAGCAATTGATGAAGTGATGGTCCAAAAAGAATGAAGTGGGATAAATGGGCATCTTAGCAAAACAAACTGCTCAAAAGGTCTGATAAAGTAGTAATTCCATTCATTCTCACTCACATTCATATCATTCCATATTTACAACCCTATTAATCCTTACCTTCATTCAAAATGCCAATCTATCTTCCTTATTAAAACATATAAACCACAACACATTTTCACTACATTATGTTTTGAAAACTTCATCTTATTTCACTCCATTCCATAAATCTGATTCATACTTCCATTTCATTCTCTACCTTGACTCCATACCCAATGGAAATAGGTCTTCTGATTTCATAAGTATACAAGCAAAAATCCTAGGGATGCACCAAACTTATAGGTCTAATTTCGACCACATTGCAAGAAATTTAACCTTCAAGAAAACATATTATATACTAAGTGTACAAATATATCATGGGATTTGGAATGTCTTGGGACCATGACACAATAATTTCCACATCAACTGGAAACTTCAATATCATAGGAATGGATAAAGCAGCAATAAAATTCAAAAGGACCCAAAATCATGCTTTATTTTATGATGATGTCAGTAATAGAAATGAAATCAACATAGGATCGGGTAAGCTCTAAGGCCATGATACAATAAGTGCCACATCATCCAAAAGTCTTATAGTCACGGTCCTAAACCACACAATGGAAAAATTAAAAAGGTGCCCAAAACCGTGTCAAAATCGACAAAGATATAAACAAAGTAAAGTGGATGTTCGAAACCAAAAAGAAAAATCAAAATAAAAATATTCTTGAACTTGGTTTATTCAAGAATATGATGCTAGTAAAATATCTAGTTGCCTGAATTTATGCCAGTCAAGAAAGCTAAGACCACTTCCTAGCAACACTACTCAAAACTATGTCAATCAAGCAAGAGACATCATAAATGAAAGTCTCCACCCGAAACCATACTCACAAATGAATAAAAGAAAAACAAAAGGTAGGTTTAGCCTATAAATTTTTGAAATCATGACACCTATACAAGATGACTCCCATGAAAAAATAAAGTGTTTGTCCTCGAGTAGATTTTAGTTACAGGTCACTTTTAGACCTACAACCACCGTGGTGCTCACCATCTTAGATCTAGCTCACCTCTAAATAAAAATGGGCAACTCCAATAATGCAATAGGCAACTTAATTAATACAACCATCGACAAAAAATAGTTGCAGATTGATGGGCCTAGTTTAGATTTATGCTCAAGATGAAATAAAATATTGCCACATCATCATTTCTAGCTATCCCTCCAAATTGTCATTAAAATAACTATTCAACTTTCCTTCAAGAAAAATTGAAATTATAATCTACAAATATGAGTTCAAACCTCATTCAAAGGGTTTGCTCTATAGTCCTTGCCTAGTATCCCATTGTAATTGTTGTTGATCAACGAAATGGGAGCTATTTGGTCTCCATGGTGCTTACTTTTACAAGTTTTATATGAATGATCTCTTCTAAGTCATTTTTATTACACTATAATATTGGTTTATTTTGTTAAAGTAGTTCTATATTTGAATTACCTATTGGATTGCTAATATTTATAGTCCTTGGAATGATTATAAGCATAATACTTTTATACTAAGTAATTTTGTTACATTCAACCTTTAGTGTATTTTGTTAAAGTAATATCCATATTGCCTATTGGATTGTTAATTGTATGAATCCTTGGAATGATTAAGATTAATGTAGTGAGTTAAAAGAACCTATGTATGTAATCTCTAATGGTTGATCTATTAAGTACCATAAAATAGATTAATGGTATGATATCTTGAGAGATTCAATGTTGTTATACTATATCCCATCCACAATTTTGCTTGTTCTTTTACCCTTGATATTTCCCTAAACCCTTACTACTTCTCTTCCTTTACTCTTTTCCTTAATCTTTTATTTCAAAATAAATCCATAGGATTTGGCCTTCTTCGAAGTTTGTAATGCAAGAAAACCTTGTTTCATCCAATTACTATACTTTGGCTAAAATTGATGGGTGCAACATATTTCCACAAAAATGCCAGATTTTAGTCCAACACATACTTTGTTTGTGTTATTGTAATATTATTTTCATTTTGACAAATTTCCAAACTGAGGCAATAATGAACTCCAAATCTATCATTTCAAAATCCTTTTCTAAATCCCTTTTAACTTCATCTATCAGAAATATTGAGCTTCCTATGATTACTATATCATCAACATATACTATAAGTATTTTTTTTCTATTCCAACCTATTTTGTATAGAGATTTGGATCTGACAATTTTTTTTGAAATTATGGTGTAATAGATGATTGTTAATATTTATATCCCATGCTTTAGGTGTCTGCTTTAGACCATATAAAGATTTGTTTAACTTGCAGATATTTTATTTTTGTCCTTTGATCACAAATCCCTTTGGCTATGACATATAAACCTCTTATTCAATATCAACATTGAGAAATGCACTTTTTACATTCATTTGATGAAGTATCCATCCAAGATGTGTTGGTAATGCACAAATTATTCAAATAATAGTTATTCTTGTTTTTTATGTAAATGTTTCTTCATAATCTATTCCTTATATTTTACTATACCCTTTTTCAACCAATAAGTCTTTGTATTCATCAAGAGAACCATCTACTTTGTATTTTATCTTATACATCCACTTACATCCTATTGCTTTATTTCCTTGTGGTAAATCAATTAGATTCCATGTTTTAATTCTCATTAATGTTGCATATTCTAAATCTATGGTTCTATTATAGAGTTTATTAATCCCCTAATTATTCTTGTTAAGCTACGAGTTTATGGTCTAGTAGTAGTAAGAACTAGAATTTATTCTAGCTTTGAGTCCTCAAGTGTATCTATAAACCACTTTGGTTATTTCCTTTGTGATGTTGAAGTAGTTTCTAAATTCTTAGTTTGTTCATCATATATTTTTTATTCAGATTCTTCACTTGATGAGTTCTCTTCTAAAAAAAAATTAAAATTAATCCTATATCAACCTTTAGTTCTTTACTAACATTTTTATTTCCTTCATCAAAGATAACGTCTCTGCTTATATAAATTTTCTTTATAGTTGGATCAATTATTTTGTATCATATTGAATCGTCATTATAGCCAAGAAATATTCCACATATTTTTTTCATCTAGTTTAGTTCTTCTTTGCTTTGGAATATGCATATATGCCTTACATCCAAAGATTCTTAATTTTTATACTATTGATTTTTTTCCTAACCATACTTCTTCAGGAGTAACATTTTTTAGTATTCTTGTGGTGATCTATTTTGTAAGTACACGTATATTTTAACTGCTTATGCTCAATATTGATGGTTAATATGAGCTTCTTTTAGCATACAATGAACCATTTTCAAAATAGATCTATTTCTTATTTCTATAATACCATTTTGTTGTGGTGAATATGTTGTAGTAAGCTATATTTTATACCATTTGTTTCTAAAAAAGAGTTAAATTCCTTTGATAGAAATTCACCCCTTCTATTTGACCGAAGATTCTCGATTAATTTTTCTATTTTTTTTACTAATAGTTTGAATTGTTTAAACCAACTGAATTCTTCAGATTTGAACTTCTTAAAATCTGCCCACATTTTTATAGAATAATCATCAACAAGCAGTTGAAAATATTAATGTCCTCCAAGACTAGTAATGTTCATTGGACCAGATAAATCTGAATATATTAGTCCTAATGGTTCTTGAGCTCTATAGTGACTGATTTCAAAAGGTATTATATGTTGTTTCCCTGCAAGACATTCTAAACAGACTATATATTTCCATGAAATTTTAGGTAAACCTTTAACCATTTGATGTTTACTCATTCATTTAATAAAGATGCACTTATATGTCCTAGCCTTTTATACCAAAGTTCTTTTGATTCTGAAATGCCTACTGACAAAGCCATATTTGATGATGTATCTAGAGTAAACAAACTATTTGTATAAGAACTAGAAGCTATAACTTTTCCTTGTTTGGTAATAAGACATTTTTTTTGTTTTTAATAGTTTTTAATTCAATTGCTAAATTTTGATCCTTTAATTAAGATATTGAAAGAATATTAACAATTAATCCAGGTACATATAGTACATTGATAATTATTCCTTTTCATTTGATAAATCAATTAAAACATCTCCTACTCCTTTGACCTCATAAGTCATACTATCTACTATGACAACTGGTTTTCATATTTCTCTTAAAACATGTTAAACCATTGTTTATTTCTTGTCATATGCCTACTTGATCCATAATAAATATAACAATAATCCATGATAAAATCCTATTTGAAGTAGAAAACCTTCACTCCAAAGGTTAAATAATAAAAAAAATCAAATTACTAAAAATTAAAATATCAAAAATATTTTTCAAATATTTCAAAATAAGGTTGAAATCCTTATAGCTCCCTCCTTAATAATTAAAGTTCCTAATTCTTTAACTTACAACTTTAATAAATGTCAAATAACAAATAAGTTGACAACCTTTTAACTTTCTCATAGTTATTAAAGTTCCTAAATAAATAATACCATAGAAATTTAATTAATCAAATTAATAAAGGTAATGTTGCTTACCTTTCCACCTGGAAAGAATATTTCCAATGTATAACTCCTTGCTTAATGAATTATTTCCAATGTATAACACGTCTTGTTGTAAATGGGTATTATAATGCTCTTGGGTATAATGTTGTAGTGGCATATGTGCAAGAAGGAATCTCTCAAAGCTTTCTCTTTCTCATTCATTGATATGAAATGTTGATTTTCCTTTAAAAACCCTTCACATCTAGGATTCGTTCTTTCTGCTATATCTTCACTACTTCCTTTGGACTACTTTGGCTTTGCTCACTGTCTTCTCCCATTGACACCTACTTGGAATATTGGCTCCACTATTGGCTTTGGCATTGGCTTCAATGTTGACTTTGATGTTGGCTTCAACTTTGTCTTTAGCTTCAACATTGGCTTCTAACTTAGCTTAGCTTTTCTGCTGGTTGATGATCTCTATAATATGGATCATTTCTCCTTCTTTCACTGTTGGCTCTTAACTTCACTACTAGATGATTGCATCTAAAATATAGTCTGGCTTTCCTTAGCTTTATTGTTGGTTGGTTGTATTGAAAATATAATCCTCTCTCCTTAGCTTCACTTTTAGCTGGTTATGTCTATAATATAGTCCTCTATGTGATATTGTTAGTTCTTTGTGAATATTTTAGTTCTCCTGGATTCTCATTTCCTCTTATTGATATTGAAGCAATCTGGCTTCTCTAGTAGTTTGGCCCTTCTTTAACTCTGTTTTCTTTCTCTACACTCTTTCACTCTCTTGCTTGAACATTCACCTTAAATATATTTCTTGCTTTAATAGTATTGTTGCACTTTGAACGTTAGCTTAAATCACTGCTCAAAAATAGATAATCGAAATATTTCAATAAATCATGTAGAAAGCTTCAACATAATTCTTTCCTTTCTACTATACTTTGAATTTTTTTACTAATGCACTCTCTCTTTCTAATATTATTCTAATCATTGGAAATGTATATTGCTTCTCTATCTATGGTGTCTTAGGTTAAATCTAAGAACAATTTGATTCTCCTCCTTTCTAGAAAATCCAACTATTATCAGGGTGACTTAAAATGTCCCCTCACATCCAACTTTCTTATAAGTTGGATCTTAATCAATGTTGGCTTAGTCTAATAGCTTCATTGGTTCTCCTTGAACCAAGTGGATAGAATCTAATATTCAAATCAGGGTGACTTTTAATTATCCCCTCAATATCTACTCTTTTAGACATTTAAACATATCAAATATCAAATAATCTATAAATTTGAAATTTATAGCAATCACATCGAAGTATTCCTTTGATGGTTATGATAGAGACTACTCGAAGTAGCTCCAAATATGACTAAAAAATGAATAGAGTTTAGACAATAGCTCTAATACCACTATTGGTTTTTAAGCCAAATTATCTTAGGTCCCAATATAAATAATCAAGAGTAGAATTAAATATAAGAGCAATCAAAATATATATTGACCAATATAATTATAATAACATTCACTATAATATCAAATATGAATGTAAATGTCCAAAATCATTCATGTACAAGCATAAAATATACTTCCAATAAAATTGCTCTAAAAATGTATACAATTCTTTGAATTACCTAGTATGGAATGTTACCTCCATAATATAGCCATTCAAGATGGCTCTTCAAGTTATTGATTATTAATTTTTATATGACAAATCTTATATGACCTTTGGCTTCTTATCTTACCACTTGTATATAAGACTCATGGTTCTCTAATTACTTGCACACTTACTTACATGACACTTGTGTATATCCTACACATAGACACTTACATAAAGAGGAAATATAAATCATTCTCCTAAACTATAGACTCAAACCCTAATCTATTACATATTTATATTTGTACCATAAAGGTACATTAATCAAATAATGTAATATTCTCTAACAATCAATGGGGACTAGACTTTATTGGAGTCATAAATCCAAATTCATATGTTGGATATAAGTGCATCCTAATAGCAACTGGTTGCTTCACGAAGTGGTCATAAGGAGTAGCCACAAAAATGACAAGCAAAGATACTATGATTGAGTTTTTAGAAAAGCTAAGAGGTTTTGTATCCTATCCACTATAGTGACATACAATGGGCCTACTTTTATAAGCACAAAGCTCATTGATTTCATAAGGAATCTACTCAAAGGTATCCTCAAATTACTATCTATAGGGGTTAGCTGAATCCACCACCAAAAATTTATTAAAAATCATCAAGAGGATTATTAGGGAAAATAAATAGAGTTGGCATTTATTATTTGATCAATATTTATGGGAAGACCAGATAACAGTGAACAATGCATAAAAAACCTTGCCATATTTCTTGGTTCATGGAAAATAAGTCATTCCTCCCCTGCACCTCGAGCTACCTACAATAAAATTGATAGACAAAATATTTTCCCAATATCAAAGTAGCAAAAATCTAGATGGAAAACTTTTATTTTTGGAAGAGCAAAGGAAAAAGGCTTATAATAGCCTCTAGAAGCACCAGGCCAGAATTAAGCAATGGTTTGATAAAAATATTAAATTTTGAGATTATCAAATTGGTGATTTCATGCTTAACTGGGATGAAGACAGAATAAAACCAGGAAACCATCAAAAGTTTGATTCATTTGGTTTGAACCTTATCGCATTTTCACCAAGCATGATTGTAAGTCATATGAGCTTGTAGACAATAATGGCAAAAATTTTCCAATACTAATAAATAGCCTATACTTAAAACACTTTGTATGAAGTGTCATTGCTCTTGTATTATATGTATATATAAAAGCAAAAAATAAATAATCCATGACAATTTTGAAATGTTGAAATCTAATTAGCTAAAGTAAAATCTAGTGATGGCAATTTTGAAATTATGCATAATCAATTGCCAAAAAAGTGTTGGCAATTTTTGGGTTTGAGATCCTAGCTCCTTGTCTATGAGTTGTCATTGATGTCAAAAGGAAATGGCATTAATGTTAAGAGGATGTGTTGGCTTCAAAGGTGAAATATTCCAAGAGAATCTTTTTAAGAGAATCCGAAGAGATTCCATTGGATAAGGTTTTTATTAAAACCAAGTTAAATAGTTTTTATTAAAACCAATGGAGGTTCTCTTTATTATTTAATTATTATTTAAAACCCTTCAAGGTTTTAATTAATTAATTATTTAATTAATTAAGGGAGAAATTATTTTTAATTTATTAAAAATATTTAAAGGTTTTTAAACCTTTTTTATTCTTAATTTATTAAAATTAATTAAGGGTTTTTAAACCCTTTAGAAAGCAATTTCGATTAAATTCGAAATTACGTTTCTCTGTCGTCGACGTGTTCTAAAGTCCACGATTGGACTATAAAGATGGGAAGGATCCTAAGGTTTAACTCCTCTTGATAATTTTGAATGCATTAATTTTTGGCTACGATCGATGCTCTGTTGACGCCGCGGAAGAAGAGAGCTCGCGTTTGAAAAACTTACGAAGTGCTTGTTCTTTGAAGTGGTAGGAAGTTTGTCTTAGACTTCATTAGCCCCTTGTGGGCTAGTGGCAGCATAGGCTGCGTTTGGGCTTTGCGTAGGCGGAGGTCTGCATTTCGATTCCCGTGGAGGGAGCTGTGCATGGATTAAGTCACGTTTTTGTTAAAACGTATTTTGTGTCGCGTTTTTCAGATTCATCAAGGGCAGCCATTCCGTGATTTTCGAATTCGTCAAGGGCAGCCATTTCGCGATTTTTGGATTCTTCAAGGGCAGCCATTCTAAGGTGTGATTAATTTCTTGATATAATTTTTGGCATTGTTTAGCATTGTTTAAAATACATAGGAGAAATAAGGGGATATTTCTTTGGTTGTGTTTTTGAGATTAGTCTTTTGCTATGCTAAAGTTTAAAATGGAGATATAAGGTGTAAGTTTTTGGTTGTTGTGTTTTTGACTTCTTTGGTGGTTGTTTTCAAAAGAAGAGAAGCTAAAAGGTGTATTAAGGAAAGTTTTTATATGCTCATTTATCTTGGTTCTAACCCTAACTTGGTTGGAAGTTTGAGGGTTGTGTGTGGTGACAGCTTTAAGGGTCAAGTTTCTTCTACTCCAATAAGGTATGGGCACATTCTTCTTATGAGTATGATTGGTGTATGTTTTTTGAAATAAGGTTGGAGTGAAAAGGTTTTCAACTAGGTTTTCTTTGATTGGGTGTAAATCCTATTTTCTGGTTTGTTGAAGACTACTTATGCATTGTTATCCTTAAGGAGAGTTTTTTGATGAATGCATAATTTTTGGTTTGAGATAGTGGAAGCTTTGTGCACTAGGGTTTGTATTTGTGAGTCAAGCTACTTGCATTGAGTTGGTGGAACCCTTGGTTGGCTGTTTTGAGTTTGATGGTTGAGTTGCTTCCATAGAGGTTGTTTGATCAAGTTATTGCTTTACTTGATTCATGATATTGGGCTTACTCCATTGAGTTGATTTGAGCAAGCTATTCTTTGCATTTGGTGATATTGTGTTGGTGGCTGTTTTGTTCAAATATCTTTGGAGGGAAAAGGATTTATACTTGTTTCCTTTTCTTGTGATGATTGGTTGAATGCTTCAAGGTTAATGTTGAGTTGAATGATGTTGGTTAAACCTTATCTATAAGCATTGTTTTTAAAGCCCTAATTGGTTGAGAAAATATATTGGTTGTGGAAAGAACATGAGTAGCATTGTTATATGAGATATTGCATGTTTGGCAATTGTTGGGTTGTGTTTCATGTTCTTGAGAAAAGCATACTACATCTATCTTATTCATTTGAGATTGAGATTGAGTTGAGATTGATATTGGGAGTTAAGTATAGATCATATTGAGTCTCTAACAATTCTCTTTATGTTTCTTTGATCTTTGAGATTTGAGATTGAGATTGAGAGTTAAGTATAGAACATATTGAGTCTCTAACAATTCTCTTTATGTTTCTATGAGATTTGATATTGAGATTGGGAGTTAAGTATAGAACATATTGAGTCTCTAACAATTCTCTTTATGCTTCTATGAGGTTGATGAATCACATTGGGTCTCTAACAATTCTCTTTGTGGGTTCATGCTAAGCAAGTTTTTCTTGGTGAACTTGTGAGTTTTTTTGGACAGGTTCCATTGGGGACTTGTGAGCAGGTTTTGAATAGGTTCCGTTGGGGACTTATGAGCAGGTTTTGGACAGGTTTCGGTGGGGACTTGTGAGCAGATTTGGACAGGTCCTAGCGAGAGGACTTGTGAGCTGAGATGATAGTTCTATCAGATAACTTGAGGACAGAGGTACATTGGTTATATCAGAGAACCTGAGGACAGATTTGGTAAGTCTTTGAGAAGGCTTGTGGACAGAGGATTGATTTGTTCAAGAGTTGGATAGATCTAACAGACAGAGGAAGACTTGTACTAGATCGACTGACTGTGTTTGGTACAGGTTGCTGAGTTGCTGTGGATGTGATCATAGAAGGTAGAGGTCTCTTAGGCTAAGCATTAAGGGCAGGAGTTCTTCGATGGAAAGGAGTTCCACATGCTGGCAAGAGGTAGAGATAGTTGATCTTCTGAGGGATCATATTTAGAGCAGAGGGGAAGGTATCTCCTTTGAGTAGAGGCTCATAAATTCAGATTGGGGGAAGGTATCTCCTTTGATCAGAGGCTCATAAATTCATATTGGGGGAAGGTTTTTCCTTTGGGCAAAGGCTCATAAATTTAGATTGGGGGAAGGTATCTCCTTTGAGCAGAGGCTCATAAATTTAGATTGGTAGAAGGTATCTCATTTGAGCCGAGGCTCATAAACATTGTAATTGGGAAGGTTTCCCAAAGAACTTTGAGATAACTTTTAGAGAAAAGTTTTGTGGACGTAGCCCAGGCATTCTAGGTGAACCATATTAAAATTGGTGTCACTTTGTGGATGATTTTGTGCATTGCTTTGATATTGCTTTGGGTATATTGCTTTACTATTTTGAAGTATAAAGGAAAAAATAGAAAGAGGTCTTATACTGTTCACCCCCCCTCTCAGTATAAGCTTGTGTTCTTCAATTGGTATCAGAGCGGGTGCCTTCAAAAAGTTTAACGACTTGAAGGAAAAGCTAGTAAAGAACACAATGGATCATTCAAGTGGCAATGCAGCACCTATTCTTGATGGATCATATTTTGGTCTTTGGAGTGCAAGGATGAAGGTTCATCTAATGGCACTTGGGAATGAGGTTTGGGAAGTGATTGAAGATGAGTACACTATTCTTGAACATGGTCCTAATACTAAAGAATAAAGACTCCTACATCACAGCAATTCAAAAGCAATGAATGCAATCCTGAAAGGCTTACAGAAAGCAAATCTCACCAAAGTGATTCACTGCAAGAAAACTAGTGAAATGTGGAATCAGTTGAAGGTGGTTCATACAGGTGATACAAATGTCAGAAAGGCCAAGTTGAGACACTTCAAAGGTATTTTTGAACAACTCAAGATGAATGATGATGAAAATATTAGTGACTACATGCTTCGTATGGATGAGGTTGTGAACTCCATGAAAGACTTAGGTCTTGAGCTTGCTAAAAATGATATTTGTGATAAGATTTTAAGATCTCTTCCTAATAGATTTAGTGAAAAGATTTCTACTATTGAGGAAGCTAAAGATTTGGATAAATTAAAAAAGGATGAGCTCCATAGTATACTTGCAGTATTTGAGTTAAGAACTCAAGTGAAGTTTGATGTCAAGAAAGAGGCAGCTTTCAAGGCTACAAAAGAATCCAAGGGTAAACAGCTTCAAGATAGTTATGAGTCTTCTAGTGATGAAGAGGCATATTACAACAAGAAAGGCAAAAGCAAAACCATAAGACACAAGAAGAAGAAAACACACATGGTCATGAAAGAAAATGAAGATGAACTCAATGTTGTTGTTTTGGGAAGAAGAATGGAAATAGATTCAAGAGATGAATCAAACAGTGGAGAATAGGCCAGATTAATAAAGTTTTGCACTAGATGTGGGAAGACCGGTCACTTTGTAGCTGATTGCTCACAAGGTAGAGAATGTTTTGTTTGTGGTCAACTCGGTCAAATGAACTTCATTGCCATGGGTTTAGTAGCAGTGAAGATGAAGTTGATCCGTTCAAAATTGGTGAAGAAACAGATTCAGAACAGGAATGTGATGAAGAAGGAAGTGATGCAGAAGCAAATTGGAAACATAAACTAATTTTAGCTCTGAGTAAAAATGTTGAGGATGTAGAAGATATAATCACCAGTTTGAAAGTACAAATAGAAGAATACAAGAAAATTTTTGAAGATCTCGAAATGCAATTAACTAGGAAAACAGAGTATTGCAGTAAGCTAGAAAAAGAAATTGACGGTTTAAGAATGCAGACAGAAGAAATGAGTAATAAAGTCAATATATGCAGCAAACATGAAGAGGAATCTAACAAAGTTGTTAGCAATCTGAAGCTGCAAATAGAAGAGTCCAAAAGGAGTGAAGAAACTCTCAGGTCTCATATCAATGAGAAAGAGACTGTTTACTGCAAACAAGAAGAAGAGATTGTTTCATTGAAGAAACAACTAGAAGAGGCCAATACAAATCTTAAAATCAAATATGAGCATAGCAATCAAGGAAAGAGGTATTCTCACAAGCACAAGAAGAGTTTCTACCTAGACAAAGCAAGTAAGTGTTCTAGTAGTGATAGTGAAAGTTCTTCAAGTGATAATGAAAATGAGATGTTGTTCATATCAAAAAAAGAGGAAGAACCGAAACATAGATTCATTATCATGAAATGTCTTAGATGTGGAAATTTTGGTCACCTTGAGGATGATTGCACAAATAATGATTTGGTTTCTAGTATGTATGAGGATGCTTCAGAAAACTATAAGGAAGATGCATGTATGGTTTTTGAAAATGGTAGCACCTCTAGTGATAAGAAATCTGAAAAAGGCTTTGATGATTCAAAAGGAAATCAAATAAAGGATCTTGAAAGTGAACTTATTAGTGCTCTTAGTGCTTTGAAAAAGGAAAGAAAGAAGAATGCTAGACTCAAGGATAAGTTAGATGAATGTTGTATGGAGAGAGATGATCTTATTGAAAATCTTGATTTCTCTATAGCTAAGACACAAGAACTCAAGGATGAGTTAGAGTCTAAGGTTCTTGAGTATAGTGAGTTAGAACAGAAAATGGCTTCTTTGAAAGAGGAAACTAAAGATTACAAGGATAAGCTTTACGAGTTTCAAGATAGCTCCAAAAAGGTTAAGTCACTCATCAAAGGTCAAAGAAAGACAACAGATAAAACAAGCCTTGGTTTTGTTAAGTCACACAAGGAACAAGTTGAAGAGTCTAGTAAGAGACTCCAAAAGGAAGAGAGTTCTGATGAGGAAACTATTTCAGATCATGAGTCCTTGAATGATAGATGCACAGAAATAGAAAACAGAATTCAGAATGAGAAGAAGAAGAAGTTTTCGGACCCAAGAGGTCAAATAAAGGAAAGTTTCAAGGCGAGATGTTTTTCTTGTCACAGGTTTGGTCACATGGCTTCACATTGCATGGCTCAAGTGAAGAAGGTAAATGACATTTTCAGAAGTGCTAGTTACTTTCAAGGGTATTGCTACTCTTGTCAACAGTTTGTGCACAAGGCAGTTTATTGCAAGGCAAATAATATGAACAGATTTGGTCGAAACAGGGTTTGGCCAAAATAGGTTTGGTCGAAACTGGTGGATTCAAATATCAGGTTTACCACAGAGAAATAACATTGTTACTTGTTATAAGTGCAACAATAAAGGTCACATAGCTAGACAGTGTAGAGCTGAAATTCCAGAATACAGGAACAGGAACAATGGCATGATTAGGTCCAAGGATCAAGGCATGGACAAGAATAGGGATGAGAACAAGAACAAGAACAGTGACAAGAACAGGAATATGGACAAAGAGTTCAAGAGAAGGCCCGAAAAGGAAGTTATAGACACTGATGATGATCAATGCCTAATGGGAGTTTTACTCCCACCCCAGAATTAATCACCTCAACGGGGAGGTGGGGGAGGGACTAAGCTAAGAGGCTCATTCTTAGTCCCGAGCCCCAAAGGTGACCCTTTGCCATTGATGACAAAGGGGGAGAGATTTGAGTAAGGGGGAGAGCCTCAAGACAAGGGGAGCTATTTATGTTGAGTTTTTGTTGTTGAGAAGCATGGTTTGCCATCAATGACAAAGGGGGAGATTGTTGGCAATTTTTGGGTTTGAGATCCTAGCTCCTTGTCTATGAGTTGTCATTGATGTCAAAAGGAAATGGCATTAATGTTAAGAGGATGTGTTGGCTTCAAAGGTGAAATATTCCAAGAGAATATTTTTAAGAGAATCCGAAGAGATTCCATTGGATAAGGTTTTTGGATAGGGTTTTTATTAAAACCAAGTTAAATGGTTTTTATTAAAACCAATGGAGGTTCTCTTTATTATTTAATTATTATTTAAAACCCTTCAAGGTTTTAATTAATTAATTATTTAATTAATTAAGGGAGAAATTATTTTTAATTTATTAAAAATATTTAAAGGTTTTTAAACCTTTTTTATTCTTAATTTATTAAAATTAATTAAGGGTTTTTAAACCCTTTAGAAAGCAATTTCGATTAAATTTGAAATTACGTTTCTCTGCCGTCGACGTGTTCTAAAGTCCATGATTGGACTATAAATATGGGAAGGATCCTAAGGTTTAACTCCTCTTGAGAATTTCGAATGCATTAATTTTTGGCTGCGATCGATGCTCTGTTGACGCCATGGAAGAAGAGAGCTCGCGTTTGAAAAACTTACGAAGTGCTTGTTCGTTGAAGTGGTAGGAAGTCTGTCTTAGACTTCGTTAGCCCCTTGTGGGCTAGTGGCAGCATAGGCTGCGTTTGGGCTTTGCATAGGCGGAGGTCTACGTTTCGATTCCCACGGAGGGAGCTGTGCATGGATTAAGTCACGTTTTTGTTAAAACGTATTTTGTGCCACGTTTTTCGGATTCGTCAAAGGCAGCCATTCCGTGATTTTTGGATTCGTCAAGGGCAGCCATTCCGTGATTTTTGAATTCTTCAAGGGCAGCCATTCTAAGGTGTGATTAATTTCTTGATATAATTTTTGGCATTGTTTAGCATTGTTTAAAAGACATAGGAGAAATAAGGGGATATTTCTTTGGTTGTATTTTTGAGATTAGTCTTTTGCTATGCTAAAGTTTAAAATGGAGATATAAGGTGTAAGTTTTTGGTTGTTGTGTTTTTGACTTCTTTGGTGGTTGTTTTCAAAAGAAGAGAAGCTAAAAGGTGTATTAAGGAAAGTTTTTATATGCTCATTTATCTTGGTTCTAACCCTAACTTGGTTGGAAGTTTGAGGGTTGTGTGTGGTGACAACTTTAAGGGTCAAGTTTCTTCTACTCCAATAAGGTATGGGCACATTCTTCTTATGAGTATGATTGGTGTATGTTTTCTGAAATAAGGTTGGAGTGAAAAGGTTTTCAACTAGGTTTTCTTTGATTGGGTGTAAATCCTATTTTTTGGTTTGTTGAAGACTACTTATGCATTGTTATCCTTAAGGAGAGTTTTTTGATGAATGCATAATTTCTGGTTTGAGATAGTGGAAGCTTTGTGCACTAGGGTTTGTATTTGTGAGTCAAGCTACTTGCATTGAGTTGGTGGAACCCTTGGTTGGTTGTTTTGAGTTTGATGGTTGAGTTGCTTCCATAGAGGTTGTTTGATCAAGTTATTGCTTTACTTGATTCATGATATTGGGCTTACTCCATTGAGTTGATTTGAGCAAGTTATTCTTTGCATTTGGTGATATTGTGTTGGTGGTTGTTTTGTTCAAATATCTTTGGAGGGAAAAGGATTTCTACTTGTTTCCTTTTCTTGTGATGATTGGTTGAATGCTTCAAGGTTAATGTTGAGTTGAATGATGTTGGTTAAACCTTGTCTATAAGCATTGTTGTTAAAGCCCTAATTGGTTGAGAAAAGATATTGGTTGTGGAAAGAACATGAGTAGCATTGTTATATGAGATATTGCATGTTTGGCAATTGTTGGGTTGTGTTTCATGTTCTTGAGAAAAGCATACTACATCTATCTTATTCATTTGAGATTGAGATTGAGTTGAGATTGATATTGGGAGTTAAGTATAGATCATATTGAGTCTCTAACAATTCTCTTTATGTTTCTATGAGATTTGAGATTGATATTTGAGATTGAGATTGAGAGTTAAGTATAGAACATATTGAGTCTCTAACAATTCTCTTTATGTTTCTATGAGATTTGAGATTGATATTGGGAGTTAAGTATAGAACATATTGAGTCTCTAACAATTCTCTTTATGCTTCTATGAGGTTGATGAATCACATTGGGTCTCTAACAATTCTCTTTGTGGGTTCATGCTAAGCAAGTTTTTCTTGGTGAACTTGTGAGTTGTTTTGGACAGGTTCCGTTGGGGACTTGTGAGCAAGTTTTGAACAGGTTCCGTTGGGGACTTGTGAGCAAGTTTTGGACAGGTTCCAATGGGGACTTGTGAGCAGATTTGGACAGGTCCTAGCAGAGGACTTGTGAGCTGATATTGATAGTTCTATCAGAGAACTTGAGGACAGAGGTACATTGGTTCTATCAGAGAACCTGAGGATAGATTTGGCAAGTCTTTGAGAAGGCTTGTGGATAGAGGATTGATTTGTTCAAGAGTTGGATAGATCTGACAGACAAAGGAAGACTTGTACTAGACCGACTGACTGTGTTTGGTACAGGTTGTTGAGCTGCTGTGGACGTGATCATAGAAGGTAGAGGTCTCTTAGGCTAAGCATTGAGGGCAGGAGGTCTTCGATGGAAAGGAGTTCCACGTGCTGGCAAGAGGTAGAGACAGTTGATCTTCTGAGGGATCATATCCAGAGCAGAGGGGAAGGTATCTCCTTTGAGTAGAGGCTCATAAATTCAGATTGGGGGAAGGTATCTCCTTTGAGCAGAGGCTCATAAATTCAGATTGGGGGAAGGTATCTCCTTTGGGCAGAGGCTCATAAATTCAGATTGGGGGAAGGTATCTCCTTTGAGCAGAGGCTCATAAATTTAGATTGGGGGAAGGTATCTCCTTTGAGCCGAGGCTCATAAACATTGTAATTGGGAAGGTTTCCCAAAGAACTTTGAGATAAATTTTAGAGAAAATTTTTGTGGATGTAGCCCAAGCATTTTGGGTGAACCACGTTAAAATTGGTGTCACTTTGTGGATGATTTTGTGCATTGCTTTGATATTACTTTGGGTATATTTCTTTACTATTTTGAAGTATAAAGGAAAAAATAGAAAGAGGTCTTATACTGTTCACCCCCCCCATCTCAGTATAAGCTTGTGTTCTTCAAAAAGTACCACCATAATTGATAAACATGCAGATATTTTGCAAATTCCCAAGAAACACAAAAATTTAATCTTCAATAAAATTGAATGCATGCACCAACCCATTGCATTAACTATGTCAACGACCAATTTCAAACTACATAAATTGATGCTTCAAAATAGATGTTTTCACAATATTGCTAAAGAGTTGAAGTCCCTGAGCTGATAAAGTGTCTCAAGCAAGAAATGTGTAACAAGCAACAACAATAATTAGCAGCAAATTTGAAGCATAGAGACATTGTAAGGTGAGCTCAACAACTATGGTTGGCAACACTAAGTTGTCTATTAAGAAGATAGCAAGTGCTCAAAAGACCACAAAAGCCAAGAAGGTGCAGAAAGAGAATAAATTATTGCAATACTATACTTGTAAAATTTGAGACATAGATATTACTCTACAATCTAGGTACAAGGGTCTATAAGAATCTATTAAGCAAAGAGTACAAGGAATATAACCTAGTAACCCATGTTTGTTTGCATGGCATTCATTCTTATCTTCATATAGCCACAAGTTGGTACATCCTTGCCTTGAATTGGTGCTAATAGTCATGCAACACTATCCTAATATGACAGTGGTAATGAACTAACCAGGTATTATTCCATCTTATGGTTAAGATTTTAATTTATGCATTTTCTATAGAAGTTAGACCTAGAGTAATCCCTAAAACATTTACTGCCAAAGACCAAAAAATATACTATGACCTTAGTAGATACAAATATGGGGGTAAATACTTTAAATTTTGGCTTGACTAGCAACTATATCACTCTCCATATGGTAATGCTCTATGCAAGACCCCAATCCCAATTGTTAAGTTTAAATGCCCATAGATGTTCTCAATTCTAGCCATCATATTTGGACTGCCAATAGACAAAGATGTCCATGACTATCGAATTGCTATGGATTAAACTATATCTAATCCCTACTATTATGACACATCCTACTCTGATCAAGTATATAATCCCCTTTTATTTTATTGGGTTGATTTCTTACATGAGAGAATGCATGAGCAACTAATGCAATTGCAAATTTTAAAATATGGAACGTTCTAATATCCTTAACACTTGCACTAGAATGTTTTGTACTCCATAATAGAGAGCATGCCTTGGATAGAATTGAGTAAGCAGAATGAGATAGGAAAAAACATGGTGGTAGTATAATAGACACATCTAATTAGAGCCTCCAATCACTACTATCACTTCAACAAGGAATTCCTAGGACTGACATTAAAACTCATAAATGGAAGATTACTCTAACTACCTCGAACAATGGTTAAAAGATTATAGAACCCATGGGTAGAAGGATATTGGTATTTCTTAATACAAGGGATGATGATAAGGTTATACAATTTTATGGGAAAACCCTTTTTGTTATTGTATTATGTCATCAACTAGGTATTTGCTATGGAATACTATCGATAAGTGGATGAGATAAACATAGCTTTCATTGTGGGTATAAACAAGGTTAGTACATGTGAATTACATTTTAGTTTTTATACTATTACACTAATAACAATGAGATAAGGTGAAGTCCTAAAATCTAGGCTCAAGAGACTAAAATTATGTGCAATACCACACAAATGGAGGTTTGACCCACTTGGCAAATTCAAATATAGACTAGCAAGTTTGAACATAGGCAAACCTTTGACATTCAAATGGGTTGAGTGGTTTGAGATTGAACAACATTAAAACAACTTCAAGGAGAATGAGTTGAATTGGAATATAAAAAAATGTAGGATTTGCATCCTTGGAGATATTTCTATGAACCTGGGCATGATTATGATCTAGAGAAAAACAAAAATCATGAGATAACCTAAGAGAAAATAGATACAATGATGGAAAAATAGGTTGTAAGGAGGGAAAAATAATGGAATGGTGGATCTTTATATGTGAACGTAGAGTACAAAAATCAAGATTCCCATTGGCTATGTATTAAAACTTTTGCACAAAATTATGATGAAAACATAAAAACTTGGAATTCCATAAAGGAATAAATTAAAGCTAAAATTGTTAATAGTGATGGAGAATAAGTGTAAGGAGAAGAATCCCCAATACAATAAGAAGAAGAAGAAATAAAATTTGAGCACATAAGTCCTATAAATAATGTATTGAAGAAAAGGTTTTGCTCTCTGAAGATGAACAAATTGAAGATACATCTGTAACAAATTTGAAAGAACAAAATCCCATATAAATAACTTTGGAATCACATCAAGAAGCTTTGAAATTTTTCTCAACAAAATTTTAGCAAGAAATATATCCAAGAGGGTCAAAATCATTGGAAAACACACTAGAGGAGGCCTAGGTAAAATGGCCACTAGACCATAAGAACTCCTGAAAGTGTAGCAAAGGCCTCAAAAATTAGATCTAGGAGCTTCATTTCCTAAATTTCTCATTCTTGAAGAAAAAAACTCATTAAATGATCCACACTAGGACCAATGCCTAAGTTTGTACCAGGGTCACTTGAGCACCAAAGTTGCCCTAACCAAGAAAAACCAATCAAGACTATATAGAAGTTACGTTTTAACAACCCAAGACTACCAACCTAAGAGAGAATTTTTTTTAAAACCTATCACAAGCAAGGTTCTCAAGAGTTCTTTCAATATTCTTAAGGCTTCACCACATTTGAATTCTATCACTACAAATAAAACTCATTGGATATAAGTGGCCAACCTCCCATAGTATTTTAGGGTTCACCTTGCTAAACCTCATTGTTTAGAAGGATGCCAAAGTGGTCCCCCAATTTTTCCATACCTTACACGGTACAAGAAAATGTGACCATAGTGTGGGGATTATCCTTTAAGGTCCATAACACTTAAATGGGAACATCTATTCCCTAACCATAACCTATTTCCATATAGGTAGGTTAATTAGGCATAAAGCCTTAGTGCTTAGCTACCACACCTTCATGGGCTAACTAAGGCCAAACCACTCACCTGGTATTGGACTACATAATCAAAGAATCAACATTGTTACCTTATCAAGGGTTCCACAAGTCCTAGTTGGGATGCACTTGATCATACTTTTTCAAGATGCAATGATTCACAAGAAACCTGGCTATTGCGTTCGCACAACTCCTTACATTTTCATGAGTTTTTGGCTATTGCATTCTTGCAACTCCTTCTAAGACTCATGTCTACTTGGTTATTGCATTCATACAACTCCTCCCAGGATTGGGATTTTATATGACTTGGGTCCCACAAGAGATTCTAACCAACCCAAGATAACTTTATCTCTAATTAAATTTTGTTGCACTTTAAAACATACTTCTAAAGTAAAGCAACATACATCACATAATATCATAAGCACTTTAATAAAATAAAAAATCCATCATCTATTTGATCAAGGAAGCATCTTAAATGAAAGCCAAATTTTTCTTAACTCAAATGCTTGACATAAAACTACATAAAGACACATTCCTTTAATTTAGATGCCATAACTTAAATGATCCAAGTTTTTAACATAAAATTATGTAAAGATGCATACCCACAAATTGATAGAGCTCAAAACCATCTATACTACTTAAAATATTGCAACAACATCTTATTGATCAAAACCCAAGATAACATTTAAGCAATGTAATACAATCCTTTAATTTGTACATAGCATTATTTTACATAGCTTTTATTTTCCATAGCATTTATACATTCAAAGGTACTATGAAGCCATCTACAAGGATCTCCAAGCCATCTATAAATATGTAATTCTTCTTCATGAAAGGGAATCTACCCATGACTCATGAGGAATACTTAGGGATCAGGACAACTCTAAATGCAATGCAACTTAATCATACCATTAATAATATACAAGCAACCATGCATAAAATATAATAAAACAAGCCAACAAGAAGAGAATATCATACTTATCTTTATAATGATCCCTTAACCTACATAAGTGTTGGTCACGAATCTACCACAGGAAAGGATTTTCTATGTCTATGCACCCTAGACCCGACCAACATTGAAAGGCTAGGAGAAAGAAATGTCTCCCAGACCAATCTCCAGAGTGGGCTGGTTCCCTTACTAAATCTAAGCTTGATGAAGACTAAAGTTGCAGGAAAGGAATTATAAATGTGCAGAAAGAAATGGGAAATATAGCCATAGGCCAAATTTATCAAATCGGGAAAGAATAACAGCAGATCACTTTAAGTACAGCAACAACATATAACATAAGATATCAACGTAATTCACTTACAACCTTGCACAGAAAATCCCTCCAAGATCACATTCCGGAACTCACTCCCTCACAAGCAATATTTAAACTCAACATGCAGAATTCAAATGAAGCAGCAAATAATAAATATGAGTGTATATTAGGAATGTATATAATAGAAAGAAAAAACACACAAACAGCTGCTTGCAAAATCAGAGGCCAAGTATCTTTCATTCATGCAATGAACTTCAAGCTTTCAGCAAAATTTTCTCTCTCGATCCCTTTTCTGAGATCTACATTGGTTTATATAGAAGTCTTGCTTCTTTACAATCATTAAAAACTTGCGATGGACTTCCTCGAGATCTACAAAGTGTGCAACGAAAACAAGGAAATGATCCCCTTAAACCAGCCTCGAAACAAGGAGTCGGTCGTCTTCATTAAATTGTCATTCTTGAAAATATGCTTGAACCGTTAGAAAAACCATGAACAATCGCTTTGGATAATGGAGCATCTTTAATTCTGGTGGCTTGAACACGTTCTTCTACCTTGCTCACATCGAAAAGCAGTAAAACATTTAATTCTGGAGTGCTTTGAATCATCAAAACTCGCAAAACTTCATCGGACCGTTTGAAATGCTTCCTGGAGCGAAACTGTAACAGGTCGCAAAAACGCGACATGTCGCGAAATCGCGACGTATTTTTGCTCCGTACACTTCTGTCGCCTTGGAACCACAAAAACCAACCATGTCACGAAATCGCTATCGGTTCGGCTCCTTTGTCTCCTTCGCAACCTTAACTCATGAAAATGCGACGCGTCACGAAATCACGACGTTTCGTACAATTTGGCTGTCTTCCTGGTTCCTCCTTGCAAAAATGCGACAAGTCGCGAAATCGCTACCACTTGCTACTCTTGGTTCTTCCACTCCAAAATGTCACGAAATCATGACGTTTCTACATTGCTTGACTACAGCTTCACAAGTGTCATGAAATCGCGACACCAACTTCTTTCTTTCCCTCATCTCCAAAAATGTCACGAAATCGTGACCTATTCATGCCTTAAGTTTTTTTGTCTCCACCTTGCTCTGAAAATGCGACACATAGCGATTTCGCTACATCTTTTGTCATTTGTACTGTGTGCAGTATTATGTCGCGATATCGCTACAAAGTTGATTTTCATTGCCTTTCGCTTGGTTATGTCACGATTTCATGACCTTTTAACTGTGCTGCCCCTCGTTGACCATTTTGACTGCGATTCTCCAACACGTCACGATTTCACGACAACCTTGCTGCTTAGCTGCCGTTGACTGCATTGACCACGATTTTGGAACACGTCATGAAATCGTGATAATTTTTGACTTTGCTCTTTTTTGCCTTTTGCGTCGTGAAACTGTGATAGGTCACGATTTCGCGACACCTTGGCTTTTGTCTTCTCTCTCCTCATCAGACCTGCGATAACGCGACATGTCGCGATAACGCGACATGTCGTGATATCGCGACAATTTTTTAACTGTGTCCTCCATGCTGATTTTTGTCGCGATATCGTGACAGTCTTCGGACTTAGCCTTTTTTGCATCAAAACCTGTAAAGAAGTGAGAATTACAACAACTTATGCATGAATAATCAACAATCAAATAAATGTGGCAAAAATGCCAACATTCTTGGTGGCTCATGGGGTATATAGTTCTACTGTATGCAAGAATCCCAGGCCTAAATCCATTGGGCAACAGAGTCAAGAGAAACTGAGAACAAAAAGTTGGCTGATGGGGTACATCTCGGTGGACTGCTGCAACAACTCTTGCTGAATGAATGAAACTCAAAGAATCTGTATATGGCTTAACTGACCAGGTGCTGTAAAAGAATCTCCATGAAAGCACCAGGGGTTGCAAAACAAAAATGCATGAAATGAGATCCTACGGATGCGCAGATTGTGGAATGCGAATGGAATGGTGATATGATGGGAGAGGAGTGATGCGGTAGATATAGTAACAGAGTGCCCCTGTGCTACCAGCTACTATGTAAGGGAAATGGAAGTGAATGGAATAATGGAATGGAAGTGATGAGATGATGAAAGAGGTGTGAACCGTGGATAAATACTGAAACAACAATGAACTTAGAAGAAAATGATAATAAGAAATGGGAATAGTAGGAAGGGAAAAAAAACAACAACAGTGGCTTGATTACTGCAGAAGAAAAAGGAGTAGGAGAAGAAGGGAATAAAGAAGGGAAGGGAAGAAATAGTAAGGAAGGGGAAGGAAGAAATTAATAGGAAGCCACTAACTGCTGGGAAGGGAGAAGAGAAAAAGAAAGAAATACACGTACCTGCGGGCTCGCATGCAAAAAGAGTCGAAGTTGATAAAGGAAAACAATACTTTTTTTTTTTTTGTTTTGTTTTTTTTTTTTTTTCTATATATACAAGGTTACGAGGGTTATCCGATAAATCGACAGTGTCCTGACCAGATCCGATCATACTTGAGTCGATCCTTAAAATTAGGATGACCTCTTCCTAAAGTTCTCCATGTTGCAGACAGGGGCAAGTTATCCTGCAGGTCAATACCCACACAATCGACAAATAATGTAGCAAAGAAATTTTCCACATGGAAAGCTCTTGTAGGTACCCATTGTAGTAATGACTGAAGCCAATACCACCATCTTGGAGAGTTCCCTGATTGTGAACTGAGAACGGGTTCTTCCAACTCCTGGATCTGATCACAAAAATTGTCCAGCAACAGTACTTTCTCCAGGATCTCTTCAGACTCTTCCTCTTGATGAGGCATACTCAACAGGTTTTGACTAAATGCTTGTGTGTTGTGCATAGTTATGCCCTCTTGGTGCTCAGGTTCTGGAACTTGAATCTGTTCCTCTCCTTGGTCCATCTCCTGATAGACAGTAGAAGCAACCATATTGTTCATTGTTGGGAAAGTACCTACATATTCCCATTGTTTTTGGATGAAGTCTACCTCTTGAGTTCCACACAACTGCATTTCAGGCTGCACAGTATGTGGGATCTGACATGAATACTGCATAGGGTAGAGAGGAGTGGTGACTATCGGATAAGGTAATGGAACTTCTCCCCACGGTAATTTCCCAGATAAGAGCAAAAGTTGTTTCGCTTGCAATGCTTCCTCAAAGATTTGAGGGAATCTACGTTTGCCTGATTGCAACAAGAGGAGGCTTATGTCTGGATGAAAAGCTTGAACATAGAAGAAGTGGGCTTGGGCGGGTGTGGGTCGGATCATCTCTGGAATTCTCCTCCAACTTCTGTTGAATCAAACATTGAAGTCAATGATACTCTCCAGGGGTGCTCTCGTGATGTACATGAAAAACTGAAAGGGATCCTGAGAGCTGTAAAAGAGATCCTCGTCAAATATTTTGATTAGCGCTCCCGCTAGGTCATCCCATGAGCTAATGCTTTGACGCCTGAGTAGTCTGTACCACTGTAACGCCCTTCCTTGCAAAGACAAAACCAGAAGTCTGAGCATAACATCTTCATGAACTATATCATGTAAAGTCGACAAAGCGACAATATCTTCAACATGCTCTCGGGCCATTCCTTGGGTGCCATTATATTTTGCTAAGGCCTTCAAGGCACTTTTGGGAATCTCATGCCGGATTAGGAGATTCAGAGGGCCAGGATCATCCCATATAGGATAGCATACCCTTGCCATTATGTATCTTCTTTTATCTTTAAAAAGGCAGGCATCCACGATCAAGAAATTCGGATCTTCAACTCAGCAAAGTCGCCAGATGAACTTACAAATATCCGCTATGAGGTCAAGAGAGCTCATCAAAATCTTGATACCTCCGGGTGTGAAACAATAAAACAATCAATCTCATCGATTATGGATCTTTTGAGATAGAAGAAGTCTATCCCACCGGGCGTGCCAAAAACTGTTGGTCATGAATCTACCATAGGAAAGGATTTTCTATGTCTATGCGCCCTAGACCCAGCCAACATTGAAAGTCTAGGAGAAAGAAATGTCTCCCAGACCAATCTCCAGAGTGGGCTGGTTCCCTTACTAAATCTAAGCTTGATGAAGACTAAAGTTGCAGGAAAGGAATTATAAATGTGCAGAAAGAAATGGGAAATATAGCCGTAGGCCGAATTTATCAGATCAAGAAAGAATAACAGCAGATCACTTTAATTATAGCAACATCATATAACATAAGATATCAACGTAATTCACTTACAACCTTGCGTAAAAAATCCCTCCAAGATCACATTCCAGAACTCACTCCCTCACAAGCAATATTTAAACTCAGCATGCAGAATTTAAATGAAGTAGCAAATAAGAAATATGAGTGTATATTAGAAATGTAAATAACAGAAGGAAAAAAATACACAGACAGCCGCTTGCAAAATCAGAGGCCAAGTATCTTTCATTCATGCAATGAACTTCAAGATTTCAGCAAAATTTTCTCTCTCGATCCCTTTTTTTGAGATCTACATTGGTTTATATAGAAGTCTTGCTTCTTTACAATCATTAAAAACTTGCGACGGACTTCCTCGAGATCTACAAAGTGTGCAATGGAAACAAGGAAATGATCCCCTTAAACCAGCCTCGAAACAAGGAGTCGGTCGTCTTCATTAAATTGTCGTTCTTGAAAATATGCTTGAACCGTTAGAAAAACCATGAACAGCCACTTTGGATAATGGAGCATCTTTAATTCTGGTGGCTTGAACATGTTCTTCTACCTTGCTCACATCGAAAAGCAACAAAACATTTAATTCTGGAGTGCTTTGAATCATCAAAACTCGCAAAACTTCATCGGACCGTTTGAAATGCTTCCTGGCACGAAACTGTAACAGGTCGCAAAAATGCAACATGTCACGAAATCGTGACGTATTTTTGCTCCGTACACTTTTGTCGCCTTGGAACCGCGAAAACCAACCATGTCGCAAAATCGCTACCGGTTCGGCTCCTTTGTCTCCTTCACAACCTTAACTCACAAAAACGCGATGCGTTGCAAAATCGCGACGTTTCGTACAATTTGGCTGTCTTCCTGGTTCCTCCCCGCGAAAATGCGACAAGTCGCGAAATTGCTACCACTTGCTGCTCTTGGCTCTTCTGCTCCAAAATGTCATGAAATCACGACGTTTCTATTTTGCTTGACTGCAGCTTCACAAGTGTCACGAAATCATGATGCCAACTTCTTTCTTGCCCTCATCTCCAAAAATGTCGCGAAATCGCAACCTATTCATGCCTTAAGTTTTTTTGTCTCCATCGCTACATCTTTTGTCGTCCATACTGTGTGCAGTATTATGTCGCGATATCGCTACAAAGTTGATTCTCATTGCCTTTCGCTTGGTTATGTCACGATTTCATGACCTTTTAACTGTGTTGCCCCCCGTTGACCATTTTGACTACGATTCTCCAACACGTCACGATTTCGCGACAACCTTGCTGCTTAGTTGTCGTTGACTGCGTTGATCACGATTTTGGAACACGTCGCAAAATCGCGATAATTTCTGACTTTGCTCTTTTCTACCTTTTGCACCGCGAAACTGTGACAGGTCACGATTACACGACACCTTGGCTTTTGTCTTCTCTCTCCTCATCAGACTTGCGATAACGCGACATGTCGCGTTATCATGATGATTTTTTAACTGTGTCCATGTTGATTTTTGTCACGATATCGCGACAGTCTTCGGACTTAGCCTTTTTTGCATCAAAACCTATAAAGAAGTGAGAATTACAACTTATGCATGAATAATCAACAATCAAATAAATGTGGCAAAAATGCCAAAAATAAGTCTCAATAATTATTATAATAGTTACTCTTTCAAAACCAAAATTCAATAATCCATATTATAAAATAGAATCCCATACTTCTCTTTATAATGATCCCTTAACCCACATAAGTCTCAGGAATCATTATAATAGTTTCTCTTTCAAAACCAAAATATCCAACTATTATTCTTAAAGAAAAACCATTAACATAGGAAAATTATTTCCTAATAACCAAGCTAAAGCATAAAACTAAAAGAGTTCTCTTTTTATAATTTCCAACTCTCGAATGCATCCAACAACATTTCCTTTACTAACATTTTAAGCAAAGACTCTTACTTCTCTTTTTCAAGTTTACAACAACAAACTAAAGCATTAACAATAAAAGAGTATCCAATCTAAAACCACATCTTCCTTAGCAAGTTATTAACCAATAAAAAGTCTCTTATCCAAAAGCTATAACTTCTCCAAGACTAAAGCAACATTCATATCTTTCATAACAAAAAGGATATTTCTAGAATTTGAAAGAGCTCTCTAAAAAAAGTTTATAACCTAAAAGAGATTCAATCCAAATAATAATCATGACTAAGCTATAACCAAAGATCACTCCACAACCATAAAAAACTTACATCTAAATATCCACACATAGGCCAACACTCAACACAAGGGATAATATGGTACAAGTAACTTAAGAAAAGAGTAAACACATTACCTGTCTGAACTTAGGCATATAATTTATTATGCAGAATTTGATGTGGGGTGCCAAATGTGATTTTGTGGATGCCTAGTTTTTTGTGTCTATAGTTACATCATCCTCAAGAGGACAAAGACCATGGAATAATATATATTATCAAGTTTACATGAAGAAAGAGCATAATACCAATTACTGCATATTCAATCCTAGAAATTAGTATCAAGGAAATCAGACAAAGTATGGAAGCCAACCAAATAGGCCATTCCAACCAAGATAATACCAGATTCAAAATAATCCTCATCAACAATAGTTTCAACATTCATATACTTCTTAGAATAAACATGGTTATCCCCAACTACAATATAGAGAAGGGAAACAAAAAGGACATTTGGTTCAAGATATTCAAGAAATACAGAAAATAGAAGAACCCATAGATGAACATGAAGTTAAATCCCTCTCAGCAAAGATAGTATCTTATGAAGATACTAACTATTTCCTTGATCAATATACACACGAGAGTTAAAATTAAGAAGGTAGAAAATAGGAGCTCAAATTCCAAAACCTGGACAAAGACTCATATTGAAGACTAAAGTCTTCAATACCCAAATAATGTAAAATAGGGGGTGTTGGAATATATTACATTATTTTTTTCTTTCTAATGTACCATCATGGATACATGTTCAAATTAGAATTTTATCTTAGATTAGGATTTAAGTATTTGCTTAAAGCAATGTAATAAATGCACAAGTATCATTAGAATATGCAATGATGTAAATGTGCATGTAGTCCACATGTACATGAGTCCTAAGAATAGAATAGTGAGGTGTCATAAGAATATGGAAGGCCAAGAGTCATGCCTCACTATAAATAGACCTTCTTAGACTAGAAGAGTGAGAGGATTTTGGAGTGCATAGGGTAGAGTTGTAGTAGTAACAATGTAGATCATTTTTGCAATATGGAGTGTTAGAGATTTCCATTGCATATCATTGTACATTTTCACGAGCTTTCATTAATGGTTATTTCTTGAGTATTTTAAGAAGTTTCTCATCATATTTTCATTCTTATTAGTTAGCCATTATCATAGATATAACATTGCATGCTTATTTCATTACTTGTGGTTGCATTTCTTTTAAGTTTATAACATCAAAAGCTAACAAGGTTTTCCTGTTATAACCAAAAGGAACTAAGGTCCTACAATAATATAAGATACAATTCAATTGTACAAATAATATAGTAGAATATGAGGTCCTAATGCTTGGCCTCTAGTTAGCTAAGAAAATAGGAATAAAGATGTTACAAGTATTTGGTGATGTGGAATTAGTGGTCAAACATGTAAGAACATAATGGATATCCAAGAATAAGTTGATAAGGGCCTATCAACACCAGGTGTGGGATATGATCAAGGATTTTGATGCAGTAAATATTTAGTCTATTCCTAGAGAACATAACATGGATGTAGACTTCATGGTAGTTATCAAGTCATAATTCAACCCCATAGATGATCTTGTCCAAAACCAATTACATGTGAATATGATAATTAAATTGGTTATTCCAAATAATGAAGCTCACTAGAAAGTGTTTGATAGTGATGACCAATTTGTTTGAATTATTCGATATGAGGCCAAATTATTAAAACTAGGACCCCAAATAAAGGAATCATATGATGATCATATCATTCACCTTGTTTAACCTTGACGATCATTTTGGGGAAAAAAGAGGAATGGCAACCAATGAGGAAGATTACCAAGAGGTTGAAGTTGGTCTAGGGAAAACTCTAAAGATAGGAAAGGTTGCCACCATAGAAGAAAAAAAACCCTCATCCACCTATTTCAAAACTTCAATGGCATCATGGCAAGGATTTACAAATATTTGAAAGGGTACAACAAAGATATATACAACACACCATTGAGTTAACTCCTAACACCCAACCAATGAGGTAAAATTAGAGGTTGATTAATCCAAAGATAGAACCCCTCATGAAAAGGGAGTTGAATAAATTAATTGAATCAAGAATCATATACCTTATCAAGCACACCACATGAGTCTCCAGTTTAGTGTTTGTAAGAAAGAACAGGGAAATAAAGTCATGTGTCGACTTTTTAGACCTAAACAAAGCTTCATTGAAGGATCAATACCCCTTGTCCTAAATGGACCATATCCTCCATATGGTCATAGGATCAAAAATATTTTTCCCCCTGGATGGGTTCTCTAGGTATAATCATGTATCGATAAAAGATGAAGATCAACATAAAATGATCTTGACCACCAAGTGGGGAAAATTCGCCTACCATAGGATGTCTTTCAGTTTATCAAATGCAAGAGCAACATTTAAAAGGGCCATGGATATTATTTTTAAAGGTTTGATCAATAAAATTATACTAATTTATCTTGATGACCTAACTATTTTCTCTAAGCAAAAAGAGAGCCACTTGACCCACCTAGAGGAAGTTTTCAAGCAATACCAAGAATTTAGAGTATGCATGAATCTGAAGAAATGTATTTTTGGTGTTCCTTAATGGAAGTTACTAGGTCATGTTGTTTATAAATAAGGAGTAGTTATCAATCCCCAAAGAGTTTGATCCATTGCTGACCTCTATATACCACATCATAAAAAAAATCTCCAATTGTTCTTTGGATAAATGAACTTTGTCCAAAGATTTATCCTAGAATTCACCCAGATCATCAAGCTTGTGACCCTCATACTTAAAAATGACCAACCATTTATATGGACCAAGTAAGGGAGGGAAGCATTTGAGGAAATCAAAATTTCTATAGTAGAGATGTCGGTATTAGCTAATCCCAAATTTGACAAAGAATTCATGCTTTATGCTTTCGATAATGAATCTAACATTTTCGCTATTCTCAGACAAAACGACAATAAATTACAAGAAAACTTGATCATATATTTTAGCTAAAATATAAAGGGATACAAATAGAGGTACAATTTTATAGAAAAAAAAGTACACATTGATTAGGACACTGAAGAAATTCAAGCACTTGGTCTCCAACAATAGAATTGGTGTCCATGTTATTCACTCAAGCATAAAAGAATATATAATGGATGGTGATATAAGCAAGAAGCAAGTTGGATGGATTAAAAAAATCTTAGAATTTGACATAGAGATAAAACCCATAAGCTAGTCAAAGGAAGGATCATCCATTAAAAAATGGCAGAATATATGACCAACAAAGAAGCAAAAGTGGGTATATATCTAGTAAATGATGAAGAAAAAGAGCTTGATTGAGTGGGCTAGTGGATCCAATATATGTAGTCAAGCCAATACCATATAGTACTTGATAAATACCAAAGGAAGACCTTTCAATTGAAAACATCCACTTCATCCTAGTCAAAGGGGTCTTGTTCCAAAGAAATTTCGATGGTGTCCTTCTGAGGTGCATAGGGTCTGATCAAACTCAACAATTGTTTTAGGAATGTCACTAAGGATTTTTGGGAGACATTTTTTGGACCAAACCATGGCTACTAAGATAATTAAATCTTGTTATTATTGGCACACCTGTTGGTCAAAAATATGCCTATCTGGTAATATGCACCCTATATTTTGACCAACAATGGATGACTAGAATTTCTCCCAAGTTCAACCTCTGGATTAGGTTGGATCCTTATAATGCTTATGAAATTTAAATAGGGGTTTAAGATAAAATAAATAAATGGAATGGTTATAATAAAGGGTTAAGAAAACTATTGAAGGATGGATGGGATATAGCTTAACAATAATGAATATGTACAACATAAAAGTCTTAATTAATTCTTAGTGAAACTTAACAGACCAACCATCATCAAATGCATCACAAAGTTCATTCAATTCTAGTTATATGTTTTAATCATTCCAAATACTTATGAAAACAATCCAATAGTGATCCAAAGAGTAGAATTCATGTTAATAGAATAAACTAATCATGAAGTGTAATAAAAATGAATTAAAGCATAACATTCATTCATAAAAACTTGCAATAGCAATCATAAAGGAGGCCAAACAACTTTCACTTTTCATTAATTGGCAGTAGTAGTTATACAACATATACTCAAGTAAATGCTATAGATCCAACCCTCATTATGAGGTTCCTTGAGCTATTTATAGGTTACTTTTGAATCTTGCAACATAATATTTACAAAATTGTTACAAGTTTGTTAAAAGAATAGCCTGATAGAGAGTGTTCTTGGGAGAAAATATCAATTTCATACTATGCCAATCTGGTTGCTTATATTGTTGATATGGTTAGTCTAGATTTCACCTTGATTCTTGATTCAAATGTATTTGCAATCTGGTCCATGGATCTCCAACTATATTTTGTTGCAAATGGATAAGTTGTTACAACTATTTGTTAGGGACATCATTTTCAAGTTCAAAAAATTTGTTTTGAACAATTGGAAGGCACTAAGGTAGTTACAACCATGAAAGAGAAATTCTCAAGCAGATGCATGCCAAAGTCAAAATTTGTGATGGTATTGGATCCTTAGGTTACTTAGAAGACCTATTAAATCAAATTAATTATTTTAGGAGGGTTTGATGATGTCATTGCTTGGAAAATCCCAATTTTAAGCATTTTTTTGATGGTGCTTCGATATCCCAATTTTATGTGTTTTGAGCCTTTGTGACACTTTTGCTTTGAAAACCCAACTTTTTTCCATTTCAACATCTTTACTCATTTTTAGACTTTATAATGGGGGTGCTAACGACATTGCTTGGAAAAGTTCAAAATTATTATGTCCATCTTTGAGCTAAGAGAGCTTTATTTAATTGACGTCAGGGTTGTGTTGCCCTAACCTTTTGAAAATCTAAATTTATTACACTTAGGGTATTTTGGCACATTTTTAGACTTTTAGAATGTTTTTCTTGGAAAAATATAAAATTATTCAACTATGGACTTGTGCATTCTAGCAATCTTCTTCAAGATTTAGCCAATTTTTTGAATGGTGCCTAACCACCTTGGAGCATAGTTTTGGACTGAGGCATTGGAAATTTTGTTATTCATTTTTCTTGAGTGCTCAGGCTAACTTTGGAATGTTTACCCTTAGCAATATTTGATCAATAATTTTTTGTAAAAGGGTAGCAAAAGGGTTTGTGAATGTGGGTATAAATTTGACCTAAATTCTTGGTGCCTCCTAGAGATTGTTGCTTGCAAAAATTATGAACCTAGACAACCTTATCTCATTGGGTTATAAAGTCAAAATTTTAGAAGGTATAAAACTTTGAAATTTTATAAGAGTAGGTAATTATGAAAGTGAAAAGTATGGTTTAATAGTGAATAGTGTAAAATAGGGAGCAAAATCAGTAATGGAATGAGAAGGGGCAATTTAATTGAGGAAAGTGTGAGGGTATGGTGAAGGGGAGAAAGATGAGTGTGAGTGAATGGCACCCTATTAGAAGAGCCAAATCCTTCTTAAGTATAACTAAAATGTATTTTCTAATTCAGAAAAATTACCTTAGGTAAATCTTCTAGGCGCTTGAGGATTGGGCCCCTCTTTCTGAACTATGACCTTTTTCCAAAATTTCTTGCTTTATGTGGCTACCCCTATTGTGCTCTCTTTTTAAGCAACCAATAGAATTTTTCAAGCATGCTTTATTTAATTTTCACACCTTATGCTTGCTTTCATTAGTGGGGTACCGAGGCATCATGCTTTTGGCTTGATATATCTCCTTCTTTCCTTTGTGTATCAAGTGTCTTTTGACCATGTTTTTTCCTTATAGTCTCGATAGTCAGGGCTTCTACAACTACATCTTTCTCTTCTAGCTTATTATCGACTCTTTCTAACTCCTCTTCTTGCTCTTCCTCTTGCCATTCTTCACTAGACAAGATATTTTCTACTTTTTTGAGTATGTGGAAAACCATTTCCCAAGTTTTTGATGTTAGGTGCTAGATTGTTCTGATCTCTTCATTGATTGCTTTTAATTGATAGTCTTTTTCATACAAATGATCTCCATATCTTCTTGTCATCTATTGGATTTTAGCATGTACTATAGCTAATTTTTTTAGGAATTTGAATGCTTAGATTTCTTCAATAGGTTCTTGCCATCAGTTTAGCTCTTCTTCATTGCTAGCTATTAACTCTATTTGAGCCTAGAGTTCTTCTCTAGTACAAATTTGGAGCTCTTTATCCCAAAAACTTGGAAACCCAAAATCTCCATCCTCTTTTGCTAGGTCCATAATTTTCTCAACTATCAACTCCAGCCTATCTATCATCTCCCATCCTTGTTGAATTAGCTTATTTCCTTCTATTAAGTTTTGAGAAGGATACATTGTTGCTCCATTCCCTATTTTTTGACTTTTATTACTAATTCAAACCTTACTTTGTCTAGGAAGATCATGGATTCTACCTACCCTATATTAACTTACATCTTAGGATGAGCTTGTGCTAGATCCTTCTTTACAATTTTTATGACTTTCGTGTTGAACTGTAGTTCAATGATTGGATAGGCTTTGAGAGAGCTTTGGAGGATTTCATTCCAACTTCCTCCTTCAGTTGTACTAGAATTTTGTGAGAGAAGTAGGAAAATTGAGCTTTTTCCCTCTCTTTTCAACTCTTGATACATACTTTGCATTTATTCTTTAAAGACTTGATTCATTTCCTCTTTTTCTTGTAGCTATTATGGGGTCAAGAGATTCATGATTATCCTCTTCAACTTCTAAATATATTTTTCCAAGGATTTCTTCACATTCTATTTTTCCTTTGTTATTGCTTCTAGGATTTTTATTTTCTCTGCCATTCTACTATATTTATTCCTCAACCAGTCACCTTGGAGATACATAGTGTTGACCTAAGTTTGAGTGTCAAGCAAGGTATCTTATAATAGTAGCCAATCAATATTTATTGCTTGTGTATATATATGGTAGTTATCCGATGTCATCTTAGATTTTGGCTTGTCAACTTTTAGAGTGGTGGTGACCCTTAAGTATTGATAAGTAGTTAGGTCAACCACATTCATTTGCATGGGTGGTGCTCTCTTCTTTTATTTCCTTGGCAGTCTATATTTCCTCCAGTCTTGGGCATTTTGGCTCTTTTCTTTGATCATATTTATGGTGATAATGGATAGATGATCGATAGGTGGTAATGTTAGGAAGATGTGTTGGAGAATGGGAAATAGATATGAAGGGATCCTTTTAATGGTTGAAACCATAATATTCATAGAAGTTTATATTTGTAGAGTGGATATGGTGTAGGGTGGTTTAGGTGTTGCTATTTCTTGAGTGATTGCTCTTTGTGGGGAATTATGTGGTGGAAGACAAGAGGAGGGAAAATTAGTGAGAACGAAAATAGTAGAAGAAGTAGTTGTAGGTACTTGAGAAATCCTACCTATCTATGATGCTTGTGGTTGCTCCATGGTTGGTCTAATTAATTACCATATTTCTGGAATTAGGTTTTAAATGTTACATCTCTTAGATGCTTTTTCTTGTAGCTGTTATAAAGGATTGAATTTTATTTTTTGTCATCCCTTGTTCTTTATTTGGGGTTGAAGGATTGGAAGATTATATTCTTGGTACTTGTATATATGACCTTAGGCTCACATAAAATACTTCACTACTTTCTATGGCTTGGCCTATGTAACAACCCTCCATGGTAGAACTCCTTATTAACAATGAACTATGTATTGGTGTGAATGTTTAATTACATATCTTCATTTATGATGTCTATATGAAGGGGTGATTACATTATTTTTAGCTTGGATAGAACGTTACAACTTGTTCTTTTAAGTTTAATTCCAATAAACTCCACACTTACAGTATAAAAACAGTAAAGAGAACCACAGTAATAATTTAAATAAAACGAATAGGATATAGATCGCCACTCAGGGAGGGCACGTCCCCGCCGTGAAGGCAATTGTGAAATGCAGTGAACAAAAATATAAAAATGATGATTTTATTTTGAATAATCTAACTACTATATATATGAAATATTTTACTCTTGGATACCTAGCCGACGGCTAGGTTTGGTGTGTAACATGACTCCCCTCCTCGGAAAGCTTTGTCCTCAAAGCTGGAAATGTCTGGAAAATACTTTTAGGTTCCCATGTGGCATCCTCCTCTGGTAAATCTTGCCATTTGATGAGAAATTCTTGAATCTGACGTGATCTCAGTCTTCGTATTCTGTGTTGTAGTATATCTTCAGGTTGGAGATGTATGCGTCCCTCCTCATCGAGCACTGGTAATTCGGATTGACTTTGCACTTTCTAACCAATTACTTTTTTGAGACATGAAACATGAAATACCGGGTGTATTCGTGATGATGTAGGTAGCTCTAATTGATAGGCTACTTCTCCAATGCGGCGCACAATTTTGTAGGGACCATAGAATCGTGGAGCCAACTTTTGGCTGGACTTTATCCTTAACGATGATTGTTTGTAAGGTTGCAACCTTAGGAAAACCCAATCACCTATATTAAAAGTTCTCTCTGATCGGTGCAAGTCTTGTTGTTGTTTCATACGATTTTGTGCTTGGACTAAATTCTCTTTGAGGATGGTGAGTGTAGACTGCCTTTGTTGGAACCAATCATCCACTTTGGCTACTTTGGATGATCTTTGTACATAATCTACGACAGTTGGAGGCTTGGTGCCATACAATGCTTCAAATGGAGACATCTTAATTGAGTAATGGTAAGAAGTGTTGTACCACCATTCTGCCAATGCTAACCATTGGCTCCATTGGTATTGTTTATCTTGAGTGAAACATCTTAAGTACGTGCCCAAACATTTGTTAACTACTTCTGTTTGACCATCTGTCTGTGGATGGTAGGCTGAAGACATGTTCAATTTGGTACCACTAAGTCGAAATAATTCTCGCCAAAAGTTACTAGTGAAGATGGGGTCTCTATCACTTACAATATTTTTTGGCATACCATGTAATTTGAAAATTGAATCCATAAATACCTTTACCACCTTGCTTGCAGAAAATGGATGTTGTAAAGCCTGGAAGTGAGCGTATTTGGATAACCGGTCTACGACTACGAAGATTACTGTCTTGCCTTTTGACTTTGGAAGACCTTCAATAAAATCCATGGATATATGTTCCCACTATCGTTCAGGGATGGGTAATGGTTGTAACAACCCTGGTGATTTGACTGTTTCTCCTTTATTGCGCTGGCAAACTTCGCATTCTGCTACCCATTGTTTGACTTCGGCTTTTAATCCTTTCCAACAAAATGATTGTTTGACCCTTAAATATGTTTTCAAAAATCTTGAATGTCCTGCTGATGGAGAAGCGTGCGATTCGTCGAGGATCTTCGATTTGAGTTCTGAATTGTGTGGAATGTAAATGCGGTTCTTCTTCCGGAGGATTTTATCTTCATAAGAGAACAAAGGGTGTTTAGAGGACCCTATAGATAATTCTTGAAGTATCTGAGCAGTTTCGCTATTGTACAACCATTCATTTTGTAATTGATTCACCCATTGGGAGCAAGGACCTGAAATAGTGTTAATGACTACTTCGTCTTCATATTTCTTGGATAGCACATCGACGGCTATATTTTCCTTCCCTTTCTTGTATTCGATAACAAAATCATAGCCCAATAGTTTGGTTAACCACTTATTTTGTTTCGGATATGAAAACCTTTGCTCAAGAAAATGTTTGAGACTACTATGATCTGTTTTTATAATGAAGTGGCTATTGATTAGGTAGTGTCTCCATTTTTCTACTACGTGAAGAATAGCCAACATTTCTTTTTGTTAGGAGTGAAACTGAAGGGATTTATTTTATTGATAAATATGAGTTACATATATAGGCAGAAGGCCTATATGAAACACATGACACTTTTCAAGAGAAACTGACAAGTGTCAAGGTGAAGGCATAGTGCACTTTAACTCTAACATTCCCCCTTAAAGTGCACTATCCTAACTAAAGAAGAAACAAAACAAGTCAACATTAGGTAACATTCCCCCTTAATGTTGACTTCTTAAAAAATAACCTATCATCCTTTTTTTTTTTTTTTTGGTCTAGGCTCGTGCTCTTTGCACTTGGCTCTCCAACTATGAATAATGCTAGATTCACTGTGTATACATCTCGGTCTGTTGCCTCAGGGTCAGCCACTTCCACGGGTCTGTTGCCACTGGGTCAGCCGTCTAAGTGCCTCGGGGTCATCATGGGTGCCTCAGGGTCAGCCACTTTTGGGTTTCTTGCCTCTGCAGGTCATCCTCAGAGGATGTTGCCTCTCGTAGGTCACTGACTAGATTCACCATAAATATCAAATCTCTCTTTATGGTGAACTCAATCTAGAAGGTGTCGGTCTTTGTCGAAAATGCACCTAATACAAAGGAAAAACGAGCCATATAAGAGTGTCGGTCTCTGCCGAAAATGCACTCAATACAATAAAATGAGCCATAGATCAAAATAGGAGGAGAGAAAAAGAAAAGAAGAGAATCTTTTGAAGTGTCTTCGTCTGTAGTCTTCAGAAGTAGATCCGAAAAAAACCTTGAATAGAGTCTAGGGTGTCTTTGTCTGTAGTCCCTAGTATAAGTGTCCTTATGGTGACCATTTCATCCCACCGAAATGCATGGGTAACCAGCCGCTGCATTCACCAAGTGTATAGAAAAGATCACTAGGTACAAGGATCACATATGAAATTACCTTGGGAGTGTCGGGTACAACCGAAAATGCACTCCAAGGTAGAAAAAAATTTTGAGGCTAAAAAACTCATTTGAAATAGCCTCAAAATTAGAATATGACACCACCATAGTGTCCGTCGCGAAAAACCGTTTCCAACGACTATAAATACCCCTATACTTGTATGTGACGGGGCCTTCAATCATGCGGAAAACAATACCATGCCTTGCAGTAAATAGACAACTTTGCTCAATGGCGGCATCGCCCTCAGGCGGAAAAAATAGTCAACTCATTTCTCTTGCTCGGAAAATTACATACATATGCTATGTGAACAAACACTCTCCTAAAAAAATAAAAGTTTTCCCTCTTCATTTTAAATTTGAAGGAAAGCATTTTTAAAATATTCCCCCAAATAAATTCAAATACTGTCTTGTCAACGCTGAAAGTCCCGCTCTTTTCCCGCTGCACAAAGTGGGCCATGTATTTTTCAAAGAGCAGCCGGTGGAGTTCCACGTGGTGCCGCGCCTCCTCACCGCCACCAAGTGGCCGAGCATCCCCTTGAGCTGCGCCGTTGATCACTACAGAGGGCGTTGTTTTCTAGCCTTTCTAATTGTTTACGGTTGTTGCTCCTCTGCGGTGTTACACGACTAACACAACGAGCTTGGAGTCTGCCACTGCAGACAATCCCTCGCGGTGTTACACGACTATCTGCAGCGATAACAATCAGACTCGCCGCAAGAGAGGCGCTGCATATCTTCAGGTTCTACATGAGTGGTCGTTCTAAACTGCCAGATCATTCTGCGTCAATCACGCAACATCTAAACTACCAAATCAGTTGAAATCAATCACTCGTTGTTACTCCAACAGACTATTTGGAATGAAACAACATTCCATCAAAACTATTCTAGATTGCTACTCCAAAAAAAACTTTTTCTCATCTCATTTCATCAACAGCCGCTGCTATATCGTCGTCGGCGTCGTCGGATCGAGCACTTCAACAGCTCGTCCATGCACCATCTTTATGTTCCATTTTCCTGCAAATTTTCTGCATGCAAATTTGGTTTTATAGAAGGACAAGTCTTCGTTTGGAACGATTGGAATGGAAGTCTGTGATTTTAACCCGTAACCTTCTGCCATCCGCAGCTTGGACGAGGAAAAAGAACAGCAACATGGCATGGAGCGCCGCTATCTCCAGTTCAACGACATTTTTTAGCTTAATGGAAACTGTACTTAGCATTCAGAACTTTCTTGTAAAAACACTTTACAAAAATTGCGGCTGCGAGTGAGCAAGGCGATTCTGTGCTCTACGTTTCTGGCTCATTGCCCTGGGGATTCTTCCATAGGCGACATTGTCATGTGAAAATAAACCGCCTTCTGCATCGGAAAAACGAAAAAAAATAGTTTCCATTATGTTATTCTTGGCTCTCCTCGGTCCTCTCAGGCATCAAGGGAGGTAGAAAAACTGCGTTCGATGAACAGTCGCCCGCTCAGCCAAAAAATGGTCAATGAAGCAACGTGAAACATTTGCCTTGCTGGCAATGCAGAGATCTTCAATGTCTGTGACTTCCTCCATTACCGTTGCTACTCTATATAAACTCTCCTGTTAGTTGGTGATGAGCAAGGGAAAAAATATTTCATTTAGCCTGCGCCAATGCAGTAGATCGTTGGCCCTTTCAACACGATCCTCTTCAACGAATTTGGAGTGCGGGTGTCCAAATCTGAAAACAAATTCAGCAAATTGTTCTTCGATCAAAGCAAGACACATTTTCCAGATCTGTCACAGAACATATTAGGCAGATATTGAAGAGACGCATTTTCTCCACCGATCTCGACGAATGATGCCGGTATTCTCTATTTTCTCATCCCGCCAATGCTCATGGCATATAGTTTCAGCTTCAACAGAGACAGATCGCCATGGCCATATTCTCCTCAGCTTCGGCCGCCGCCCGGGCCCCTCCATTCTCCACACCGTCAAAGACAAAGCCTTCGCCCCATTGGCCGAGCGAAGAGCTGGCGTGTAGAAAAAAACACAGCCATTACAAGGCCATTACCAAACCCATATTGTCAAACCACATCGTGGCCTCCGCCACAGTAAAGAAAAAAATTGATGCCAAATCATTGGAACTCATGATGATAGGTCATCATTTAGCGCAGCGCAATCAAAAAATCTGGATCATGCGTGAAGAATAGCTGGTTTTAGACGCCAAAAAAATAAATACTGAATTTGGACATGTGGCCGCTGGTGTGTGTGCATTCAGCGCCCTCCCCCGCTTTCAGCTAAAATACAGCAAGCTTTCATGGTGACATCAAGCAAACAGTGCAACTGGGAGTTATTCTGTAGAAAAACCATGAAATAGAAGACTCGATTTTGATTCACGAATGAAACAACTACAAGTGAGGGCAGCTCTTCCATTGCCATAGTGCATCAACTGAAACATCTATCACAGGTGGCTAGCTGTTGCAATTTTGATCCTCTACTCCTGCTGGAAAAACTCCACTTCACCGGTGCACGTCTGCATCATCACGATCCACTGGTGATCATATCATGAAAAAATATTTAATATCATGCTGATTATATGTAGTATGGAATGTAAATCTGCTGCAAGAAGATCCACCAACGACATGTAAATCAGAATCCCCGCAGATGCCGCGTCAAACGCTCCCTCGACTATCAGTGTTGTTGGACTATTTTCATTATACGACGACGAGATTGCAATCCCCACTGCAATTCCCAACGGAGTCGTCACGGAAAAAAATATTTTTACTCGTTGTCAAATCGCACCCACAATGGCGGTAGCTATTCCTCCATCGCACAACAATGCCAGCATCTCAAAATGAATACGACATTGCCTCAATATGCAGTCAGCACCATGGCTGTGCAAATCTAGACACCATCTCGTAGCAGAAACCAAATTGATTTTACATTTCGAGACCAGGGATTCGGTGATGCTCACATGTTTAAATCATGCATATTTACACATTTATCACAATCAAATCTTTTACAGAACATCTTCGCTTGCGGGGGCCGTGGATCGTCACGGGCATCGTGGATAAAAAAATTGAACTCGACCATCTGATATCCACGCCTCCACTGCGTTGAATGGAGTTAACTGCCGTATGGGAGCCAAAAAATGTATATAAAAAAAAAATTGAACTCGACCATCTGATATCCACGCCTCCACTGCGGTGAATGGAGTTAACTGCCGTATGGGAGCCAATGGCAGCAATGGTGTTGAAGGGGGTTCCAGCCAAACCCTTTCATGGGATCATGCAGCAAAATTAAAAAATGGCGAGAATGATTTCTGGAAAATCCCCTCCCTTTCAAAACATATGCTCCACCAAAAAACACCTCGCAATCCATATGCGGCATAATCTACCACAAAAAATAATCCTCTTGCTGTACTATTAGAAAAAAAATGTCATCGTCTTGATCCAGGTACGACGACCCCTCCAAGCAGCAACGGTTCAAAGTGCCAAACCATCTTCAAAGTCACTTTGAAGAGCAATCACGACTATGCAGAGGCAAACTAAAAAAATTCAGCACTGTAAAAGACACTGCAAACCCTAAAAAAAAAACTAAAACTAAAAAAAAATCCCATAAAAAATTGGCAGCCATGAAAAACTTCTGGTTTCTGATCCATCAAAGATGGAGAGCATACTCCCTCAGTTTTAAAAAATGGCCAAAGAGAAAAAAAATGAGGGGGGAGGGAGGATTTCCATGAGGGAAATCCCCCCTCTAGGGTTTCACAGGTAGGAGAGGGAACCTGCTCTGATACCAGATGTAAGGAGTGAAACTGAAGGGATTTATTTTATTGATAAAGATGAGTTACATATATAGGCAGAAGGCCTATATGAAACACATGACACTTGTCAAGAGAAACTGACAAGTGTCAAGGTGAAGGCATAGTGCACTTTAACTCTAACACTTTTTCGTATGTTGATCTTCCCAAATTTTTCTCGGAGAGCTGTTTACTTTCAAATGCCAACGGATGACCTTCTTGCATTAATATAGCCCCAATTCCTATTCCTAATGCATCACATTCGATAATAAATGGTTTGTGAAAATTGAGAGTTGCTAATACTGGAGTTGTACACATGGCCTTCTTAAGAGCTTCGAAGGCTTGAGTGGCCTCTTTCGACCAACGAAAAGCATCCTTCTTTGTGAGTGTTGTGAGAGGTGCTGCAATCTTACCATAATTTCGTACAAACTTGCGATAGTAACCCGTGAGACCCAAAAAACCATGAAGTTTCTTGATGGTTTTAGGTAAAGGCCACTCTTGAATTGCCTTAATCTTATTAGGGTCGACTTTGACACCCTCGTGTGAAACGATATGACCAAGATACTCGACTTATTGGACACCAAATGAACATTTGGAACGTTTGACAAATAGCTTTTCTCTGTGTAAAATGTGAAGGGCTTTATCCACATGATGTAAATGGTCCGTCCATGTTTTGCTGTATATGAGAATATCATCAAAAAAAACTAACACAAACTTACGGAGGAGTGGACGAAACACTTGGTTCATGAGACTTTGGAATGTGGAGGGTGCATTGGTGAGACCAAAAGGCATGACCAGGAATTCGTAATGACCTTCATGAGTACGAAAAGCGTTTTGGGAATATCTTCTTCTCGACACGGATTTGGTGAAATCCTGAGCGAAGGTCTAATTTTGTGAAAAATTTTGCACCATGCAACTCATCTAGTAGGTCATCTATGACAGGGATAGGAAATTTGTCCTTGATAGTGAGTTTATTGAGAGAACGAAAATCAGGACACATACGCCAAGAGTTATATTTTCGTCTAGCCAGAACTACAGGTGAAGAATAAGGGCTAGTGTTGTGACGAATGACTCCATGATCTAGCAGATCCTGAACGATCTGTTCGATTTCTGTCTTTTGTGGTTGAGGATAGCGGTAAGGACGATGGTTAGGTGGGACACTCCCTGGAATCAAATGGATGGCATGGTCATGAGATCATTTAGGTGGTAATCCTTTAGGTTCTTGGAAAACCTCTTTGTAATGTGTTATGATGTCTCGTAACTCTAGAGCAGTAATATCCGAAGTTGCTCGAGATTGTTTTTCCAAACAATTAATTTGAGCTATAAAACCATATCCACCCTTTTTTAACATCTTCTCCATACTATGAGAGCTCACCATTTGTGATGGAGGAGTAGTAATGCCTTGTAAGCGAATGACTCGTCCGTTTTCCTTCCATTCCACAAATAATTTTTTGAAATTGAAGCTAACCGTGTCTAATGTTTCCAGCCATTCAACTCCCAAAATGACATCAGAGTTTCCTAAATTCATGATGAAAAGGGATCCAAACCAGGTATAAGTACCCATTTTTATGGAAACTTGAGATGTTCGACCAACACATTGCGCGTTCATCCCGTTGGCCACTAGAACCTGGAATTTGTCTTTGTTGGAAGAGTTAATGAATAGATTCAAAGCTTTTACTGTTTTGATGTCGATAAAATTGTGGGTACTACCGGAATCAATTAGCACATTCACCTTTTTTTGTCGAAGAAATCCTGGTACCTTGATGGTATGGTGGGCGGTTAATCCCATGAGGGCATGGACGGAGATCGCCATTGTATCCTCTTCCTTCTCTTCTAGAGTAATTGGTAGTTCTTCTTGCATAGGTTCTTCTTGTTGGTAAGTTTCGTCCTCTTCTCCTTCATATTGATCACACTCAATATGAAAGTTTTGTTTTTGGGCACAAGCTTGTTCCCTGGGATGATGATTGCGACATTTATAGCAAAAGTATCTTGAGGGTTGATCATTTCTACGAAAGGAATTGTTGCAATATGGAGGACGACTATAGTTTTCACGCCGTGCATACAACTGAATTCTCTTCTCAGCTAGCTTGGCTATTCTTATACAATTGTTCAGTGCAGTTGGATTTTGAATGTCCACCTCCACCCTAATATTTTCTTTCAATCCATTGCAAAAAGCTCCCACCACTGTGTCGGGGCTGAGGTCTAATGTATATGGTAGTAAACTGGTGAACTCCAAAACAAACTCGCTAACCAAACCTTCTTGTTTAAGAGATAACAATCGTACTGTGTACGATGATGTAGCGCCTTCATCAAATCTTTCTAAAAAATAAGTAGTGAATTTTTTCCAGTTAATAGTAGCTCCTTTCTCTCGTTTAAGCCATACGAACCATTGGTAGGCCTCAGTGCCTAATTTTGATGCAGCGAAAGGGACTTTATCAAATTCCTTAATTTGGTATAATTCGAGAATGCCTTCCATTTTGGCTATCCAACCACGAGGATCATGACCCTCAAAAGTGGGCATATCAATGCGTGGAAAATTATTAGGGCCTCACGGTTGGTGATAACCCATATCCCTTTCCTGATCTTGGTTATACCGTTGTCGCTGATAGCGATCCCTGTAATTATCCAAATTGCCTCCTTGTCGTTCCCAATCGTCATCCTGAGTGTCATTTTCTTCATTCCTTTGGGCATGGGAGTGATTGTGGGAATTAGTAGTGGGATTACGCTAGTTTTGTGTGCTCACTAGGGTTTTCAGGTTTTCACTAATTTCTTGCATACCATCTATTAAGAGTCGAAGAGCTTCATCGTTGGAAATGGCCGATTTACTTGAGTCTCCTTGTGTGATGTTGTCGTGAGTTGGGGGAGGATTAGTAGCCATAGTGTCTACCAGTGGATGATGTGGATTATAACTGCCAATTTTGAAAGGAGAAAGAGAATTTTTTGTACCTGGGCTTCGATTAGGTCTTCTTGCGTTGTTATTGGTCATTTTCGAGCTTGATAATCGACCGTCAGATCCTTTGGTCCACCTTTTGCTCATGCACTTGTTAACATAACCTGCTTAGGAACTTTTGAACTTTGACTGCTACAAAATGTGATTGAATTTAGCCAAAAATTTGGTTTTCGCTTCAACTGTCGCTCCAACTGCGACGCGGATTTGAATTTGGATTTGGGCTCCTTCTTGACTGTAATTTTTTTGACAGCTTTTGACAATTTTTGACAACTTTTCTTGATGAAATACAAGACACGACACGGGACTAACCACTAACCACGGACCGCCCGAAGACGACGGACAACGAGGACACAGGCGCAGTCAGCAAGGACACGATAAGACTAGACACAAAACGCGAGACGACACGAACGCGAAGCGAACACAACGGACAGAAGCGACGTTGGACACGAAACTTGATGCGGACACAATGAACAAAAGCGATGAGATGACACGAACATGAGACACAAAGCGAACACGAACATGAAGCAGACACAACGAACGACACGACAGCTAGACAGTGGACACAACGGATGATACGATAGCAGACACAACGAACGACATGACAGCTGGACAGTGGACACAAGAACAGACAATGAACAAACCACAAAACGAACGGACGGACAAGACATGACAAAACAAACAAACAGAACAGACGCAATGAGCAGACGGAAGAAATGAACAGATGGATAGGAAGCGACGAAACAAATGAACGGAACGGACACGACGAACGGATGAAAGAGAGAAAAACAAACGGAATAGAGTTGCTACGTGCGTAGGAGCTCCGGACGTGTGACCGCAGTCATGACGTATAAGGTGAGATTCCAATGTTTTAAATCCTTTCGTAAACAAAACACGACCAATGTGGGACAAATAGCAAAACCCACGAAGGAGGAAAAAATTTTAACTGACGTCAGCACCGAAAATAAATTAAAAACCTTAAGTTTTTCGGCCAATATGAATAAAATCGCTAATTTTGATTGGCTAACGGCTGCGGAAGACTTTGCAGGTATTTTCGCCAGATTTTTGAAAGCATGGCGCTGTTTAATTATTACCGTGACCACCTGCGAGCTGAGCGTTGCCTGTGGTGGCTACGGAATGTAGCGTGCGAGTGATGGAAGTTGGCTGCAGTAGAATCGCAGCTGCTAAGGACGCCTACGGCTGTGTGCGGTAGTGGATCGAGATTTGACAAACTGATACCACTTAGAACATTACAACTTGTTCTTTTAAGTTTAATTCCAATAAACTCCACACTTACAGTATAAAAACAGTAAAGAGAACCATAGTAATAATTTAAATAAAACAAATAGGATATAGATCGCCACTCAGGGAGGGCACGTCCCCGCCGTGAAGGCAATTATGAAATGCAATGAACAAAAATATAAAAACGATGATTTTATTTTGAATAATCTAACTACTATATATATGAAATATTTTACTCTTGGATACCTAGCCGACGGCTAGGTTTGGTGTGTAACATTGGAATATGGTATTTCTAATGTATTTGTGGGTGCAAGGACAAGTGCTCTCACTAGTGGGATCATATGGGTGAACCACCTATGATGAGAGATATTTTGGGAAATGATGATGATGACTTGATCATCGATAACTCAGGGCAACAAATACCCTTCATGTAGATGCATTACATTTTGCTTATTTCATATTCACACCATTGGGCTAGGAATTTGCTTATGCAATGAGTCTCCTTAATAGGTTGGTGATAGCATTAGACTATCTTAAAAGGGACCACCTACTTAGGGATAAAACAATGGTGTGTAATATTGTTGATGTGAATCTATGTTGGTGACTTTAATACTTAGAGATATTAGCATGTTAGTAACTAATTATAAGCTAATAAAAACTAATAAAGTGAATTATTTAAATTAATTATTGGAGATACTTTAATTATTGGAATAAAAATTAAATGGCTTGCAAATTTAAATTTAGCCTTCTTTTTATGATTGTTGTGCTTGGGTGGCACCTTAATTGGCACAAAGGTGGTATTGGTAAAGTAACATCTTCTTGAGCTTGAAAATAAATGCCACTTCCTCCATGCAAAAGGGTGTCTTATTCTATTTGAATAGAGTAGAATGCTTGGGGGTAGAATTCAATTTTTGGAAGAAAAAGTAAGGATCAAAGGCTTGGAGGAGAAGGAGTATTTTGGGCAGTGCGACATCAAACTAGGGGATGTTGGAAAGCTTTTATTCAAGTGCATTATTTTTTGGTTGGCTAATATGTGCTCTTCTATAGCTTGAATATCCTCTTTGGTTGTTGGTATTCTTGCTTTGATGTTGTTTTTGCACCCCCTTTTGTATTGCCTTTAGCTTAATCTAAGTTTAGTTACGTATTTTTTGGTAGACTCCCCAAGTTTTGTTCAACTTTGATGTTAGTCTTCCTTTTATGGTAAGCTTAAACATCATTTTGGTTGGTGGTGTGCATGTTTTTTAGTGCATTGCTTATCTTCGCTTGTGGGTATTGGATATCCACTTATTACTGTGTATATTCCCTCTTGTTGCCGCATCAAATAATATTTGTTTTGACATATGTGGAAGTATTGTGTAAGACCAGTGAGGTAGCTAGAATCCTTGTAATCTTACTTCTAGCCATGGGTCATCTTGTTTTGAGGTTTGGGTGTGATCTACTTCATTGGTAGAAGTTAGATTTGTTAGTCTTACAATGGCACTGAGAGGGGGGGTGAATCAGTGTAGTTCTTTAAACTTAAATTCATAGCTCTTAAAACTAAAATAATGAAACCTTAAAACCAGATAAAGCAAGTATCACAAGAGAACATCACACAACACAAGATTTAACGAGGTTCACCAATTTGGCTACTCCTCAAGAATGACTCGCTTGGACTACCATCCAAATCCAGCCTTTGCAAAGCTCCAACTTTACAATCAATTTACCAACACCTACTGGAAGGAGTACCAACCCCTTATTTATCCGCACCAACAGAAAGGAGCACCAACCCCTGATTTACCAGCACCTACTGGAAGGAGCACCAACCCCTGATGCCAAGCTGCAACCTGGACTTCAATTTTGAATCTAGAAGTTTAACAAAAAAATACCTTCGCTTTTACAAGACCCTGATTGGTCTATTGCTTACCCAATCTCTCTCACTATTTATGAAACATACACATCTTCTACGATCTACAGCCGCACTTCACCTTCTGCACTCTCTGTGCCTTCTGCTCTCTCTACGCAATCACAGCCGCACTTGGTCGAACTTCAACCTTTGCACTCTTTGCACCTTCTGCTTTCTCTACGCACTTAACATACGCACTTAGGACAATTCGACATGACTCTTCGCTCACTTTGCGCACTTCGCCATCATCTCGCCACTTCTGCGCTCTTACGACCGCATTTCACACTTCGACACGCATTCGACGACATATGCAACACCTTCAAAATTCTCCAAACAACCCTCCTTTTATAACAAAATTATTGTGATGAAAACCCTAATCTTAGTCGGCTGTAAACCCTAATCTTAGTCGGACCTTAGTCGGTTGTCATCGGTTCGTCGGCTTCAACTCAACCAAAAAAATACACCATGTCGCGATATCGCGACACATTTTTCTCCTTGCTTCTTTTCTTGGCTTGTATCCGAAAACACAACATGTCGTGATATCGTGACACTTTCGCCTCCGTACTCTTCCTCTTTACTTTTGTCACGATATCGCGACACTTCTTCTTTCTTACTTTCTCTCTCCTCCTTTAGTCGCGAGAATGCGACATGTCGCGATATCGCGACACTTTTTCTCCTTTGCTCTTTCTCTTGCCTTCGGGTCGCGAGAATGCTACATGTCGCGATATCGCGACACTTTTTCTCCTTGCGCTTTCTCTTTGCTTCGGCCCTCGAAAATACAACATGTCGCGATATCGTGACACTTTTTCTCCTTGCTCTTTTTCTTAGCTTTGGCCCACGAAAATACAACATGTCACGATATCGTGACACTTTTGTTATCCTGCCTGTCTGCCCTTCTTGAGTCGCGAAAATGCGACATGTCGCGATATCGTGACACTTTTTCTTTCTCTTGCCTTCGAGTCATGCAAATGCGACATGTCCGATATCGTGACACTTTTCCACCTTACTTTCTCTCTCCTTTTAGTCGCGAAAATGCGACATGTCACGAAATCGTGACACTTTTCTTACTTTTTCTCTTTTCTTCGAACTTGTCACGAAACTTCTTCGTTTTCTTCTTCCACATGTCGCAAAATCGCGACACTTTTTCACTTCTCTTTTCTCTTCAACATGTCGCGAAATCGTGACACTTTTTCTTCCGTACTATCTCTCTTGCAATATGTCGCAAAATCGTGACACTTTTTCCTTGCCTTTTTCTTCCAACAGCTTGAAATCGTGACACTTTTTCTTTCGTACTATCTCTCTTGCAATATGTCGTGAAATCGTGACACTTTTTCTACTTGCCTTTTTCTCTTGCAACATGTCGCGAAATCGTGACACTTTTTCTACTTGCCTTTTTCTCTTGCAACATGTCGCGAAATCGTGACACTTTTTCTACTTGCCTTTTTCTCTTCCAACATGTCGTGAAATCGTGACACTTTTTCTACTTGCCTTTTTCTCTTCCAACATGTCACAAAATCGTGACACTTTTTCTACTTGCCTTTTTCTCTTCCAACATGTCACAAAATCGTGATAGTTTTTCCTGCTTGCGCTTTCTCTTCGAACATGTCACGAAATCGCGATAGTTTTTCTTGCTTGCGCTTTCTCTTCGAACATGTCATGAAATCGTGATAGTTTTTCTTTCTTCTCAACATGTCGCGATATCGTGACAATTTTTCTTTCTTGCTCAACATGTCGCGATATCGTGACAGTTTTTCTTTCTTGCTCAACATGTCGCGATATCGCGACAGTTTTCTTCCTTGTGATTTTCTTTTGATTTTTAGCATATGGGCCACTTTGATCTTTTGGAAAATCACTGTACATACTCTGAAGAACCTCTTAACTCCTGTCTTCTGCATCTGAATAGCTTTTGAACTTCCTGTCCACTGCATCAACAGATCTATCTGACTGTGTTGACAACAATGACAATACTATTTGTTGCACCTTGCTCAACAATCTCCCCCTTTGGAATTGTTGGCAACACATGTGCAATTTCCTGTAACTCTTCTCCCCCTTTGACAATAATACCAAAGGGCTACTGCAGACTCCCCCTGAGTCCATGCACAACATTCTCAAGCAAAAATTATTACACTTAGCAAAAATCACAAACATGAGCAAAAAGATAATCAAATACTTAAATGCTCCCCTGAGAATGTGATCCCGGTAGCTAGTCAATTCTTGGGAAATGTGACCACTCCACAATCTGTTGTTGGAATAAAAATCCAACTTAACCTCACTTTCTGCAACTTTCTCCTGCGTACAACACGTTGTCGCTGCAATATATTCTGCCTCTGTTGTGGATAAGGAAACTGACTCTTGTTTCTTACTGTTCTACGTGACCAATCTGTCTCCAAGATAGAATGCACCTCCACTGGTACTCTTTCTATCATCTACACATCCTGCCCAATCTGCATATTTAGGATACCATAACCCATACTCCATAGTACCCTTGTGATATTATAGAAGACTTTGTCTCTCTTTGCACTGACTCGTGGACCTCTTCTTCACTTGAAGAATCCTCACTCAGATCTATCTTCAACTGTGTTGGCTGCTAGATTTCTATCCATTGAGACTATGTCCTCTATACTCTATCACCTCCAAAGCTCAGTCAATAGGCTCACTAAGAACCTGCTCAATAGGCTCACATAGAACTTGTCCAATGCTGAATAACAAGCTCATAAAAAACCTGTCCAAATCTGCTCCACCAAGCTCACTAAGAACTTGTCCGAATCTTCTCTAGCAATCTCACCAAGAACTTGCCCAAATCTGCTCTAGAAATCTGTCCCAGCATTGTCCTCAAATATTTCCCAAAGGCCTTCTCAAAGGCTCAATCAATCATGCTCAAGTAGTACTCAAAATGAACTCAATAATGAATGGCGATCTCAAATCAAATCCACGTCATAGAACTTTAAAAATCACTTCACACATAACTTGACTAGGCTCAATCAAATCAACTCAACCAATCATCACAAGGGACAACTTTCTCTCACACAACCCTAGTCCAAGTATGTATCAACCAACTCAAATAATTCCAACAATGCTCAACCACAAATATCACATAACAATGATACTCATGTTCTTTTCTAACTCAAGTTATTTCACAACCAATGGGCTTAAACCACTATGCTTATAACACAAGGTTTAAACACAACTCTCAATTTAGAAAACCTTGATGCATTCAACCAACCACTTTCAAAAAAGGAAACCACAAACAATCATTTTCCCTTCAATGATATTTCAGAAATCAACCACCATAATGTTGTCACATGAGTCTCCTTGGGATTAGCCTAAAAATCGTGCTACCATGCATACCGCTTGCAAAATATCTGGTCTGATAGCTGTCAGGTACAGTAAGCTTCCAATCATAGATTTGTACATGGTTTGATCAACAGGTGGAGATTTGTCATCCTTGCTCAACTTGCAACTTTGATTAACTTTCTTAAACCTTTGTTGAGTGAGATAGTTGTCTAGCCTTGCATACCATGCTCGGGGTGCCTATTTCAAGCCATATATCTTCAACTTACAAACCAAGTTGGGATCATCACCAAGCTGGAAACCATCTGGCTGCTCAATATAAACCTCTTCTTCAAGCTTCCCATTCAAAAACGTTGATTTCACATCTGTCAACAAAATTGACAAGTGACTCACACTTGTACCGACTTTTGTCCAACACTGTACCAACACTGCAATTTTATCGCCAACTCTGTGCAAGCATCAAACACTGTACCACAACACCAACCAAATCCCTTTTTATATTTTCAACTTGGTCTATGTTTTCTACAATCACCGCTGGTCACACCTTACTTTCAACTGTTCGAATCAGGAGACAAAATTTTGTTAAACACTTCACGGCCAACTATAGTGCACCTTACTCAAACTCATACTTCTGGACCTCGGATAGGTATGATTCACAAAGCAAAGTTGCTCATCTTGATGAGCTAAACATGAGTCAATGATCAGACTTCAATATTTTTCACCACAGTGTCATAATAGATCTAACAATATTTACGTCAATGTGTAGTTCAAATACACATTGCTTTTATCGAAACACATATATGCGGCTAGGGCAACATTCTTTCACTAACCAAATTATCTGAACTATTATAATCCTTAACTTTGGACAATGGCAATAAGAACCATCACCAATACAACAATGACATATAGCAATACTACCAATAATGACAACTCTCAATTTAATCACCACCCTTCACGGCACTTCCACAAACAACTACATGAACTGAAAACACACTTTGACAACTATACGACAACTTCCCCGACTACTTGCCTTTCATCCTCGGGTAATCAAACAAATACATAGGAGCATTAAAATGAAACTTCAAGATTGCTCCCCCCGAGGATGTGCTACCTGGAGTTGCTTAGTGCAATATCGGAGTAGTCTCCTTCAGACCAAGGAGACACGATTTCCTTTCTTCTATCTTTCTCCAAACTTTCTTGAACTCGGGCTTGGATTTTTCAACTACATCCCTGTTTTGCACCTTTTCGTGAACTCGAACATTTCTCTTGTGTGGTTGTCTCTTGTGCATCCTTGATGAATGATTATTTTCCTTTCTTTTATGTACATGATTTATTCCCTGTCTGTGTTGCGTTCTTTGCGTCTGATGAAATCTATTGTTTTGCCTTAGATTAGATACAAAAGTGCTTGGACAAAACCTTGCTATGTGCCCATGACCATTACATTGAAAACATTGTACATAGTGTTCACTCAAAAATGCAGATGTATTTCTACCAAGCATAACTCTTTGATTTATTATTCAATCCACAATAAATTGCCTTGTGACCATACTCGTTGCATCTGAAACAATAGCCATTAAAAGTATTATTATGAATAGAGTGAGAGTGATAGAACCTCTTTTGTTGTGGTTGCTTTGCTGTAGATCTCCTTTGATATTTTCTTCCTTTTGAAGATTCAGCTTCAAACTTTTCTTGCTTCGATCCTTCAACAGTGAACTTCTTCTTCTCTACAGAGTTGGAAGATGAAGGTTGTTCAACTTCATATCCAAGACCATGCTTATCCATGGAGCTTCTTTGTTGGCTTATCATTTTATCTAGCAACTCTGTGCTCTTCTCAAATTTGAGATTTGTATTGGCCTCCTCTAGTTGTTTCTTCAATACAACAATCTCCTCTTCTTGTTTGCAGCAAACAATCTCTTTCTCATTGATCTCTGACCTGAGAGTTTCTTCAATCCTTTTGGACTCTTCTACTTGCAGCTTTAGATCACTAATAACTTTGTTAGATTCCTCTTCACGTTTGCTGCATACATCGCCTTTATCATCCAGGCGTGACTTCAAGGTTTCTTCTATTTTCTTGGCTTTCTAAATTTGTAAGAAGAGATCTTCAATATTATCCCCATATTCTTCCAACTTCTTGGACAGTCTTTTGTTATTTTTCCTTTCTATATTCAACTCTTTAAGTGCAGCGATCAACTCACCTTCAAGATATACTTCAGCCTCAAGGTTTTCATCACATACTTCAAAATTCACTCCTTCAACCTTTTCTAGTTCAATTTTCTCTTCCACAAGAACTGAAACTGACTGAGATGCCCTTTTGGAGGAGGATCTATTCTTCTTACCCATTGTGTACTAATCCAAGATCAACCCTGACTGATTTAGCTTCGAGAAGGGAACTTGGCTTTGATACCAATTGTTAGTCTTACAATGGCACTGAGAGGGGGGTGAATCGGTGTAGTTCTTTAAACTTAAATTCATAGCTCTTAAAACTGAAATAATGAAACCTTAAAACCAGATAAAGCAAGTATCACAAGAGAACATCACACAACACAAGATTTAACGAGGTTCACCAATTTGGCTACTCCTCAAGAATGACTGCTTGGACTACCATCCAAATCCAGCCTTTGCAAAGCTCCAACTTTACAATCAATTTACCAACACCCACCGGAAGGAGTACCAACCCCTTATTTATCTGCACCAACAAAAGGAGCACCAACCCTCGATTTACCAAGCACCTACTGGAAGGAGCACCAACCCCTGATGCCAAGCCGCAACCTGGACTTCAATTTTGAATCTAGAAGTTTAACAAAAAAATACCTTTGCTTTTGCAAGACCCCGACCGGTCTATTGCTTACCCAATCTCTCTCCACTATTTCACCATGGAACTAAGACACATCTTCTATGATCTACAGCCGCACTTCACCTTCTGCACTCTATGCCTTCTGCTCTCTCTACGCAATCACAGCCGCACTTGGTCGAACTTCAACCTTTGCACTCTTTGCGCCTTCTGCTCTCTCTACGCACTCACAGACGCACTTAGGACAATTCGACATGACTCTTCGCTCACTTTGCGCACTTCGCCATCATCTCGCCGCTTCTGCGCTCTTACGACCGCATTTCACACTTCGACACGCATTCGACGACATATGCAACACCTCCAAAATTCTCCAAACAGCCCTCCTTTTATAACAAAATTCTCATGATGAAAACCCTAATCTTAGTCGGCTATAAACCCTAATCTTAGGTAAACCCTAATCTTAGTCAGCTGTCATCGGTCTTCGTCGGCTTCAACTCAACTGCGAAAATAAACCATGTCACGATATCGCGACACTTTTTCCTCCTTGCTTCTTTTCTTGGCTTGTACCCGAAAATACAACATGTCACGATATCGCGACACTTTCACCTTCGTACTCTTCCTCTTTACTTTTGTCGCGATATCGCGACACTTCTTACTTTCTCTCTCCTCCTTTAGTCGCGAGAATGCGACATGTCGTGATATCGTGACACTTTTTCTCCTTTGCTCTTTCTCTTGCCTTCGGGTCGCGAGAATGCTACATGTCGCGATATCGTGACACTTTTTCTCCTTGCGCTTTCTCTTTGCTTTGGCCCTCGAAAATACAACATGTCGCGATATCGTGACACTTTTCTCCTTGCTCTTTTTCTTAGCTTTGGCCTGCAAAAATACAATATGTCGCGATATCGCGACACTTTTGTTATCCTGCCTGTCTGCCCTTCTTGAGTCACGAAAATGTGACATGTCGCGATATCGCGACACTTTTTCTTTTTGCCTTCATGACCTTTTCGAGTCGTGAAAATGTGACATGTCGCGAAATCGTGACACTTTTCCAACTTACTTTCTCTCTCCTATTTTAGTCGCGAAAATGTGACATGTCGCGAAATCGTGACACTTTTCTTACTTGTTCTCTTTTCTTCGAACTTGTCGTGAAATCGTGACACTTCTTCCTGCTTTCTCTTTTTCTTCCAACATGTCACGAAATCGCGACAGTTTTTCCACTTGCCTTTTTTTCTTCCAACATGTCACGAAATCGCGACACTTTTTCTTCCGTACTATCTCTCTTGCAATATGTCACGAAATCGCGACACTTTTTCTACTTGCCTTTTTCTCTTCCAACATGTCGCGAAATCGCGACACTTTTTCTTTCGTACTATCTCTCTTGCAATATGTCGCGAAATCGTGACACTTTTTCTCTTGCAACATGTCACGAAATCGCGACACTTTTTCTACTTGCCTTTTTCTCTTCCAACATGTCGCGAAATCGTGACACTTTTTCTACTTGCCTTTTTCTCTTCCAACATGTCGCGAAATCGTGACACTTTTTCTACTTGCCTTTTTCTCTTCCAACATGTCGTGAAATCACGACAGTTTTTCCTGCTTGCGCTTTCTCTTCGAACATGTCACGAAATCACGACAGTTTTTCTTGCTTGCGCTTTCTCTTCGAACATGTCATGAAATCGTGACAATTTTTCTTTCTTCTCAACATGTCGCGATATCGTGATAGTTTTTCTTTCTTGCTCAACATGTCACGATATCACGACAGTTTTTCTTTCTTGCTCAACATGTCGCGATATCGCGACAGTTTTCTTCCTTGTGATTTTCTTTTGATTTTTAGCATATGGGCCACTTCGATCTTTTGGAAGATTACTGTACATACTCTGAAGAACCTCTTAACTCCTGTCTTCTGCATCTGAATAGCTTTTGAACTTCCTGTCCACTGCATCAACAGATCTATCTGACTATGTTGACAACAATGACAATATTGTTTGCTGCACCTTGCTCAACAAGATAAAATTCTAATTTGAACATGTATCCATGATGGTACATTAGAAAGAAAAAAATAATGTAATATATTCCAACACCCCCTGTTTTACATTATTTGGGTATTGAAGACTTTAGTCTTCAATATGAGTCCTTGTCCAGGTTTTGGAATTTGAGCTCCTATTTTCTACCTTCTTAATTTTAACTCTTGTGTGTATATTGATCAAGGAAATAGTTAGTATCTTCATAAGATACTATCTTTTTTGAGAGGGATTTAACTTCATGTTCATCTATGGGTTCTTCTATTTCTTGTATTTCTTGAATATCTTGAACCAAATGTCCTTTTTGTTTCCCTTCTCTATATTGTAGTTGGGGATAACTATGTTGATTCTAAGAAGTATATGAATGTTGAAACTATTTTTTATGAGGATTATTTTGAATTTGGTATTATCTTGGTTGGAATGGCCTATTTGGTTGGCTTCCATACTTTGTCTGATTTCCTTGATACTAATTTCTAGGATTGAATCTGTAGTAATTGGTATTATGCTCTTTCTTCCTATAAACTTGATAATATCTATTATTCCATGGTCTTTGTCCTCTTGAGGATTATGTAACCATAGACACAAAAAACTAGGCATCCACAAAATCACATTTGGCACCCCACATCAAATCCTGCATAATAAATTATATGCCTAAGTTCAGACAGGTATATAAGATCCTGCAAATTATCATATTTTCTAGATTTATTAAATCTAGAAAATCATCCTAGGATACCCTACCTAACCACTAGATATGTGTCCTAGCCACATCACCAATACCCCTTGCCACGTCTCATACACCCTTTTTCCCTTTATCCCTTCACATGGGACAACCCGTACACCTCACTCCACTTGTAGCCACATAACACCAGTTCAGTGAGACACCCTAGGTGACTCACTCTAACTGCATCCCCATTTGGAAGCCCTAGATTTCCACTTGGAAATCCTAGTTTGCCACCTCCTATTTTCCTAAAAAACCTAAAATTACCTATAAGAGCAACACCATTCCACCAAACAAAGGGGATTGAAAAATACATTGGCACACTATCAAAATAATTGTAGGAAGTTACCAACGGTCATGGAGTTTGAGCCATCGAGGTCTCAGATCCAAGTTTCAAGGTTTTTTCCATCTCTACACAACCATAATCTATGATTACACATACCCAACCACCCTCCCATGGTTACTCAACCACCCTCCCGTGGTTACACAGTCACAACAACGGGCCAGTGGTTCTACAAAAACTATAAAATTTATTTTGGCTATATCTCATTCATCTAGACTCAAATTGAGATAGAATTTTGAGGGTAGGTCCCTGACATCCCCTAGAATGTCTCCATAAATTTTCAATCTATTTAGAATATCAAAGACTAGTAATTCTTCAATTTGGTAGCAAGTCATTTTTAAGTTTTATTTCTATGTTTTTTGCAAGCATCCATTCAAGGGTATTATTTGTATTGGTTTTTAATCATGTATACAGGTGTTGCTAACCCTTTTTTGAATTCCATGTGTGTAGGAGATGGGTACTTTAAGGGATATTGAATCTGAAGTGGCCCATATCTGGATAGTCAATCCCACTCACCAATTGGATTGGAGCAAAACAAAACCGAAGACACCATCAATAATTTGATTATCCAAAGGGGTTTTTCCCTCTTTGTGCTCATTGTATCATGTGAAAGTAAGCATTCACTTATTTTAATCATACCCCTATGCACTTGGGGCAAATAATTTGTAAAAATAAGACTAAGGCTCCAATAAAATTCATTAATTTTGTAATTGCTTGTCTTTCATTATTTTATTTGCAAGGTGTTGTCTTATTTTGCTTACAATAACATTTCCCTGTGGATTATCTTTTGAAACCAATGCATTGTTAGTCATTTCATATTTAACTATATTTTCCACCTCATATTCTTGAATAATGTTGACTAACTCATCAAAAGATGTATCTTTACTTAGAATTTGTAAAGATGTAACTAAATGCTTGTAGTTATCTGGAAGTGCTCTCAGAGTTACTTGAACAAGAAACTTATCTTCAACCTTTTCTCCTAAGGTTAATAATTTTCCTTTTATATCTGCTACTTTTCTTAGGAATAGTTCTATACTTTCACCACTATTCATTTTTAGAGAATGCAATTGAGTTTGAAGATTTAAGATAGTGGCTTTATTCTTTCCTTCAAAAATCTTGGCTAAGGTTTTCCAAGCATCTGTAGATGTTGTTGTTGAACTAATATATGGTTGTATTTCATTTGTGATTGCAAAAGTTATGATCATTAGTGCTTTTGCTTCATTTTCTTCAAACTTTTGAATCTCACTTTCATTTGAAGTAGGTTTTGTTTTAGTTCCTTTAACAATATCCCAAAGTTTTTCAACTATTAGTATTGCTCTCACTTTGTTTTTCCATGAAGAGTAATTAGGTCCTTTAAGTAGTTGTGATTCTGTAAGGATGAACTTATTTGTTGTCATGGTGGAAAAACTTGTGGACTACCTTATGACTCCCTAGTGTTTTGAGTATGTGATCAACTACTATCTTTCAATTCTAGAATTTTGTAGACTACCTTATCTCTCCCAAGTATTTGAATATAGATTTTGATAGTAGACTTTAGATTTCTTATTTTGAGTTGAATCCCTTTTGTCTCCCTAGTGTTTAGATGACAAGTTTAATATAATGTTCAACTCCTATCACCTTAAATCAATGTTTTATTTCCCCTTGTAGAAAGCTTAAAGATGCAATTTCAATGGATAAGACTCTCAATATCTTTAAGATATTTAAGTTGGATTCTCTATGTCTCTTCAATTTGTATATGAGACTAATAAAAATAATCTTCCAACTTTTAAGCAATTTTAGAGTTTGGCTTCCTTCAACCTTTGTATAATGTAGTTTCTAAATTTCTATAATTTCAATTTGATGTAGGATTCCTTATATCTCCCTAGTTTAGAAATTTAGAAAAACTATGTATTTGCAAATTAAACTTCACTTCAATTTGTAAGGAACCTTATGTCTCCTTGTTTAATGATTTGCAAATATTCAAAGCAATAATAGTAATGGTTTTAATGCTTCTATTTTCTACTCCTTTCTTAAGGCATTCAATATACTTTCTAGGGTATCTTTTAACACCTTATTACTCCTACTATTAAATAACCCTAGAGTATAAAACTTGGTTGATATCAACTTTAATATATATGCCTTAATTTCACCTTTGAACTTTGCAATGTTTATGAGGATAAATCTTACCTTCCAAGTGCCAACTATTACGTGCAATGTCACTATATTCTACCTTGGGATAGACCTGCAATCAATGTGGTTTCTTGTGCATTAATGGTGGTTGACTGCATTAATTCCTTCTCATCAATGCGCTCTGGTCTTTGACTCCTTTCTCCTCTATATAAACACTTTACGCACTCCTCTTTTCTTTGACTTACATGTTACCTTCCTCTAATACATGTTGCCTTGCTCTCCTTTTAATATTTTCTCCAACTCATGCACTATATATGCACTTCTTTGATGTGCTTCTCCTCTTGATTCTAACTGATATGCAAGGTAGATAGTGCCAAGTGGCACTTAGGGTCTTCAACCTCCTTGATAACATCTCTACAACACCTTTCTCTTCCAATACCTATGCCAAGTGGCACCAAGAATCTTACTTCTTTCTTCAACATCTTTGAGGTATTCTCTAACACTTCTTGAGAGTGTTATATGCTTGAGTGTATGTAACCTCTTTACTATTAATGAAGATACACTTGAGGCATCTTCAAACATGAGGTATCTTCTCCTTTTACTTACCCTAATGACATGAGGTATCTTCTCCATGTGGTGGATGCTCTTCAACCACTACACCCTAATATTGTTCTAGACTTTTCCTTAGAAGCTATTCAATGCTCACTCACTACACTTCTTGAAGCTACTCAACGCTTCAAGAATATTTTCTCCTCCTTCAATGGTAGAGGTTTCAACTGATATGATGGTAATCCTTCCAGCTTCTATATGGTGTTATGAGGGTGCAAATATTCCTTGTTCTCCAATGCTTCTTTCAAGTGCCAACTAAGTATATGTTGTGGCTTGTAGGGTAGATTCAGTAGTGTATAACTTCTCCTTCTTTTCCTTATGAAACTAGTGCAAACTTGATGACTCAACACTACAATCCAATGTGTCTTCTCCTCTCTTTGATGGTGCAAGCTTGTTGGATTTTCCTTACACCTTATAAAGGTCTTCAACGTTATTTACATGGCTCGAATGAGAATGCTTGCCTTCATGCAAGTCGATGTTATTGTGAGGGTAGAATGGAGACTAAGTCTTAGTGCCAATGATGCTTTCTCCAATGCATCAATGTTGTTACATGGGTAGAATAGAAACTATGCCCAATGATGCTCTCTCTATTGGAAGATGCACCTTTTAATTATGTTGCTTGGGGTAGACTTCATTGTACCTCTTTATCTTACCTTCACCAAAGGCTCTTGAATGCTAGACATACCTTACCTTACCTTCACCAAAGGCTTTTGAATGTTGGACTTACCTACTTTGATGACTTTAGTTTTGCTATTGAGTTCTCTTACCTTTAGCTCAATAGTCCTTAGATGAATACGTAACTTGAGAAGTCTTAAAATCAATCTTTTGCTTTCACCTATTTTTATTGACTTCTTCTCCAAGCAATATCTGATTTGCTTGATTGTAAATGTGTAGGTTTGATGATGTCCAAGATGTCTCCTTTTCACCTTGGAGATACTAAACCTTAGAGCTCTATTTTATGGCTCTAATGTGGTGCTCTTGAAATCTTAAGATGCATTGATTTAAGTGCTTACCCCCTGTACTTTAAACTAGCACCCTTCCTTTCACTAAAAAGGGGTTTCAATGTTGCCTTCTTCTCCTTGGCAACTTTCTACTATTTCTCCTAGCTTGGTTAACTTTCAATGATGATTCCAAGCCTTTTAATCAGGCTGATAGTATACCTTTTGAATGACACTACTTTGCACTATAGGATGTGCAATCTATACTTTTAGAATAGTGTCTTCTTTTCTTTAATAGATAGTAGGATGTTGATATTTTTCTTTCTCTTGAAATATATCTAACTCCTATTTCTTATGTGCAGGTTTTAAACCTTGTAGAAACTATCTTCTGCACTTCCTTGAAGACTTAAACTAGAAACCTTCTCATGCAACTTTAAACCTCAAAATTTGGTGCTTAATAAACTTAATAATAACCCAAATATGGATGTTCAATTAATGAACCTTTTGCACCTAAGTTGCATACCTTTTTAACCTTGATTTGATGATGATGTTCTTGGTGATTTGGATCACCTAAATGCTGCCTTGTACTAGATGAAATTGCAGCTCTTCTTGGCTGTCCAAAATAGCTCTTTAACTCACCTATTTGTAGCTTTGAAACTCCTCTAACTTGCTGCCCAAAAATGTAGTTTGGTGGCTTCAACTCTCCTTCAGGATGCACCCTAAAAATCTGAAACTTAGCAGCTATTAATGCTGCCCAAATTGCTGCTTTCTTGCTGTCCTCAAATATGAAATTTTCAGATTGTAAAGTAGTCAATTTCTCCTCCGAAATGTTGTCCTTGAATCTCACAAATTTGGTAGGAAACTCCTCCAAATTGCAGCTGAGATTTTCCTTCAAGAAACCTTCAATTTTCTGCTGTAAAATCAGCAAACCTCCTTCTTCAAGTAAGCCTTCAAATCCTCCAAAGGTAATCTTCAAACCTCTCAGGTTTGGTGGTTTCTTCTAGCTCCTTTCTCCTTGTCAAAATATGACTTCAATATTGGCCTATTTTTTGGCCTTCTTCTCAAGAATCTGAAAGTCTTGAGGTCTTCACTAATCTCCTCCAAAATTTGGCAAACTTCTTGCCAAATCCTTCTTCTTTGGGCTTGTTGTTGGATGGCGATAATTGTCCCAAATTCTTCTCTATCAAGAACTTCTCCTTGCTGAAATATTCTCCAATGGACTTCTTCAAGTCTCCTTCAATGAGGCTTTCCTAGCCTTCTCCTTCTATCTCCTTCCAAGTAGCTTGAGGCCTTCTCCTAGGGCCTTCAAATTTTATAGCTTCTCTTCTAGTCTTCAAAACTTCAATGAGACCTTCCTTGATCTCTTCTATCTTCAACTATGGAAGTTTTGCAATGAGATCTCTTTCTTGGATCTCTAAAATTTGCTGCTTCTAAAATATGCAATAGGACCTTTGCTAGTCCTTCTCTATCTTCAATATTCCAAATATGGAAGTTCTTCAATGAGACCTCCTTTGGGTCTTCTTCTTCAATCTGAAGTCTTCAATATTCAATGGAGATCTCCAATCTCCAATATTCTTCAGGACTCTTTTCCTTGAGTCTCTTCTTCCTTCAATGGGGTCTTCTTTCTAGGACCTCCTCCTTGATTTGCAGTCTTCAATGTGGCTTCTTTGGCCTCTAGATATTTTCTCAATCTCCAACTTGGAGTCTTCAATCTGCAAATCTTGCAATGGGACCTTTTTCCTTAGGCCTCCAAATCTTCAATCTCCAACTTGTTGCTTTAGGTACTGGATTGATTCCAAAGAAGATATTCTTCCTAGCTCTTGTAGGAAGCTTCCCAACTTTCTTTGAATCTCATTTTTTTCTGCAACAAAGTATTAGGAAATGATACTAGAAATTTCTTTGAATCTATAGAAAATGAATCTTCACTAGTTGATTTGTCAATCTAGTGGAATCAATGTTGAGTCCTAGTCTTCACAAGTTTTTTTGCAACTCTATGGAAAGACTCTAGCCAAATGCAATCTCAAAAATTCTGAAAATGAGATTTTCTATCTACTCTCAATCTCTCTTGTGGCTCTCTCTATTTCCTATCGATCTACCTAGTGCTTTGATACCACTATTAGCTTTTGATGCTATAAACTTAAAGGAAATGCAACCACAAGTAATGAAATAAGCAAGCAATATTATAACTATGATAATGGCTAACTAATAAGCATGAAAATATGATAAGAAACTTCTAAAAATACTCATGAAATAGCCATTAATGAAAGCTCACAAAAATGTACAATGCTATGCAATGGAGGTCTCTAACACTCCATATTGCAAAAATGCTCTACATTGTATCTACTACTACTCTACCCTATGCACTCCAAAATCCTCTCACTCTTCTACTCTAAGAAGGCCTATTTATAGTGAGACATGACTCTTGGCCTTCCATATTCCTATGACACCTCACTATTCTATTCTTAGGACTCATGTACATGTGGACTACATGCACATTTACATCATTGCACATTCTAATGATACTTGTGCATTTATTACATTGCTTTAAGCAAATACTTAAATCCTAATCTAAGATAAACTCCTAATATAAACATGTACCCATGATGGTACATTAGCAAGCACCAAATAATGTAATATATTCCAACAAATCCCAACATCAACTCCCATCTATCTTTTGGCTCCATTGATGTATAATTTCTATAAATCGTGTTTAACCTCCTTAAAGATTTTAGACATTAGGGGGGCATCTTCTTGAATAAAATATACACCTATTCTAGTTTTTTTAAATACCCGCTTTGGATAAAGGTTCCCTCTTAAAAAATGTCCTGATGTAAAATAAGTTTTGCACTTGGCTGCCCACTTTTGTTATGGGGTTCATTGGTTTCTCTTGGGGTAACAACCATTTTATTTGAGGTAGATGTGTGGGGAAACATGGAATATTTCTATTCCTATAACTCTTCTTGCTATTGGAAATATACCTTCAATAACTCCTTATTTAGGTATGGTTAGGACATTCTAAAGAGATATGGTCACCATGGATTTCTTTAAATGATATACCACATAAAAATATTCAATAGGTAGGATTGTATTATCCCTAAGCACAATAGAGGGGCTCTTACTTCTATTGGAAGTGATGTTGCTATTGTTACCTCTCTAGGATATATCCTAGTAACTATCAAAGTGGTTCATGCTCTATCTCCTAAAGGTGTCTACCTCAGAGGATCCTACCATCTCTTGGTCCCTGTATTATGCTTATATTTGTGGCTTTCTTAAATCCAAGGACCTTGCTTTCCATGATGATATACACCTCCTCTTCATTCTTGGTGGTGAATGCTTGTTCTAAAACTAAGGATCCAATCATTGACAACATGGTTTGGGATTACACGGTGAGTTTTTTTCTAAGCATTAGGGTCTTTGGTTGAGTGTGTAACCTAGTAGAGGATGCATAGTACCTTTTTTTAGTAAAAGGGACAGAAGGGTGGTGTTTGTGAGGCATTCAAAAACCTTACCCCTCTTGTCCAAAGGAAGGTTTTGGGTTGCCTATATGAGGGGAACTCTAGATAGTTTATTTATTTACAAGGATGTGAGGCTTATAAATAATTTCTTCATTACATACCATATTTGGATGAATTAAGCATCGTAAGGGTTAAGGGTCTAAATTTGGTTGATGTTGAGGTGAGTCAAATTGGTAGTAGGTTATATGGTCAATGAGTAATAATAAGGGTACTTAATGGAGGGAAACAATGGAGGAGGTGGTCTAGGGGGTAGCATTCCTATTTAGATTAGATATTTTTTAGCTTGGATATCTATCCTATAGGTCTTTGGTAGTGAATTCCCACATTTAGAATTAACCATAATGACATTATCATAATTAAAACCTTTAAATAGTAAATGAATGTCATACGTGAAGGTGGTCGTATCTCTTTGGGTATCCTTTTCCAAGTCTTGTGAATCAAAAATTAAATTCATTCATTGCCTCCATATGTACTATCTTAATGGTTGTGAGTTATTCTATGGGGGATGCTCCATCTATCTTCTCTCTAAACCACTTTATTAGGAGCTCCACCAATTGGTCCTAGATTTTGATTATTTGTGAGCTGAGTCTAAGGTACCATTCTTGAGCTCTCCCTCAAAAAGAAGCTACCAATAACCTTAGAAATATAGCTTTATTTTAAACAAAATTCATAGAACATAAGCTTAATATATGCTACAAATGTTATGTCAGAGTGACAACATCTTCCCCTAAGAAGTAAGGTAAGGATTTGAGTGTCAAGGTGGGAATTTGATCTCATGTGTTAGGTGGAATTGATGGAATAAAGGGACCCATATCATTCCATGCAAGAATTATTCTAAGAGGTTTATTTACCATGGATGTCATATTGTCTCGATGGTTCCTTCTTCTTTGTATCTGATTTAAAGGTGTTACCAACTCTTGCTAATTAGCTATGGCAAATGCTCTAGTTATAGGCCTTATGCTCATATAACTTTGGGAATTTTATTTGAGAATGGAGTCACCAGGTGGGGATATTTTGCTTCAACAAGTTGATGAAATAGAGACCCCAATTGGAATCTTAGTTTATATTTTATCGAATGACTTCTTCAAGGTCCATCCTTTCAGTTTTAGTCATCAAGCAGAGTGATATGTAAAGTGCCACACTGTGGATTCACCTCTACATACAAATCTATGGATCTTGCTTAATCCTTATGCTTCATTAAATTATAATTTGTTCATGTTAGTTTTAATCTGATAACTATAATAATAAATAAAAATAACAACGGTAATACCAAACAAATATTCACATAGTTCAAAGAGACACTAAATTTATGTGGAAACCCCAAGATGGGTAAAACCATGATCAAAAGGTTTTTGCAGATTTTTATTGGAAAAAATATGCATTGATTACAATACTTAACTGTTGCATTAGACTACAATATTTTCTTCTCCAACTCTACTTCCCCTACTCTGATATCTTTCCTACCCTGTGTTTTATCGTGAACTCGATTTTTCCTTACCTAGATCTCAAGAGTTCTCCTTCGAAGATTTTGGAATCCTCCTCTTATCCTATCACTAAACATCCTTAGAACTCATACATATATATATATAGCCCTAAGTTAAATTTTGAAAATTTATATTTTTAAGTTGTTGTTTAGGGCTTGGAAATTTTTATTTTAAGTTGTTAGTACTTTCCAGAATTTCACCACTTTTCTTCCTATAATTAGTTGTAAGATTAAAATGGCCATAATTTTTTCTAGAGAGCTCCATTTCATGTGATTCAAAGCTTGATGGGAAGATATCAAGATAATTTTTGCAATGGTACAAAATTCACATATATAGAATCAAAATTTCAAAATATTTGACAAAAATATGGTTCAACAACACCAATTCTCCGTAATAGTCAGCAAATTTCAAAAGGTTACATATTTTGATCCATAATAAATTTTCTAGTTCTTTCAACTATTCTGGATACCCATTCGGTCGATTAAGAAATGTAGAAAAGTTTTAAAAAATTCTAGGCACTTTGAAATTTTACCCTTTTTTCCTTGCTTATTTCAGCTCTCGTTTTACACTACAAAACTATTTTTATCTCTTGATCATCCCTCCACAAAAATTAAATCAAATTTTTAATTTTATTTGTGGAATAATATCTTGGGTTTTTCAGGATTTGAAAACAGTTCTACAATGTAAAACGGAAGCTGAAACAAGCAAGGAAAAAAAGGTAAAATTTCAAATTGCCCAAATTTTTGAAAATTTCCACATTTTTAATTCAACCAAATGGGTATCCAGAAAAATTGAAATAATTAGAAAATTAATTGTGGATCAAAATATATAGCCTTTTTAAATTCAAGGACTATTACGGGGAATTGGTGTTTCTAAACTGTATTTTCACTAATTATTTTAAAATATTGATGTTGTGTATATAAATTTGGTACGGTTACAAATATTATCTCAAGAAATTTCCATTAAGATGGCCTCTAAGGTTTTTAATTGAGGTTGTATCCTCATTTGAACTAAATTCTTGATGCAAAATGATCTTTGTGAATTGAGGCTAAGGAGAAAGAATTATGAAGAAAGTAAAAGAATAGTAAAGTAAATGCTTATAGGAATAATAAAGTACTTGCAAGAAAGTAAAATCCTAAGCTACGGGGACAATGCGCTAAAGAATTAGGCCCCCCAATTTTTTACTACAACAAGTGGAAATTGAGCATGGAAAATGTCACCTATGGCTAGTGAACACAACTAAGCAAAACATATTGCCAGGAATCAAGACAAGCCAAGTGAAGGAGTATAGAACAAAATTAGTCATAGCTTTCATTAACATGCCCAAAAAATAATTACAAGACAATTAGGCCCAAATTTTTTGATGATTTCTAGGCATGAGAAAGGGTTTGAGTTCCCCTTGTTATAGTAGGAAATAAAGATGAAAGGAAGAGTCCACAAGGCCAGGTAGAGTCATGAACAAATAAATTCCAATACCTTTTACAATGAAATCGAGTCTATTTATAAGTCGAGAGGAGGGTTTCTTATCTTTAAATTTATGCATAGAAGACCTTTTCTACAACTTGTACAACAACATAATTGAGGTCTCTAGATCTAGGGCCATAAATTTTGAAAGATTCTAGGCCTTCAAATAATATTGTGTTGGGGTGGTTGCACCATTACTTCTCCATCGCTTTTCTTTTGAGGTGCATTACTTTGTTGACACAATGGACATGGTATCCCTAACTAGTGCACGTGGAGAGGGTAGGCTCACACATATGGTGGGTGATGGTTGTGGCTACCATGTTATTGACTCTGATATGATTGGTCATTAAATTCAAGCTTTGTGGCCATTTGTGGATATCCTATTTAATTCTCTTTTTCCTACTTTCCTTCTACACGTATGGCTACCATGTGTCTTCTAATGACATGGAATATTCTCTGGCCAATGGTAGGTCTTCTTGAAGCATTGGTTATTTCCTATCTGAGGCTCCCAACTAGCTTCCATGTGTCTTATCTTGGCCTCTATCGAAGCTTCTCCTTCTTGTATGTGCTTTCCTCCATTGAAAGGACCACATGGGTTGTTGGATTTAAAATCAATGGTTTGAAGGCCTTGGAACCCTTGATGTAATTGAGTCATGTGGAATATGAGTGTCAATCATAGATGGAATATCTAATGACTAATGCAACCTCTAGGTTCTTTTATTTTCTTGAAATTCCTTTCTCTTAACGGAAGGTAAGAAGCACCTTTTAATGGTGTAACCTTGGCCTATCCTACTTTCTACTAGTTTAGATTGGAGTGAAGTGGGGCTATAGGATAAATTTACCTACAATAAGCATAATCAATGCATAATTAATAGAAATTCTCATTAACTATAAATAACTAAATGATCATAAAAATAAAAGTAACAAACGTGCTCATGAAAAATAACTTAATGGAAATAACAAACTTATATTAATCAAGTGGAAAAAACACTGCAAGCCTATTTGAGGGGGTAACCTCCTTATAACTAGAGCTCCAATGAGATACTTTCTACTCCATACCCATGTCCTTAAATAGAATATTATTTACCCTAACCCTAATGCTTGAGAGTCATACCACATAAAAAATAGGATTCAAGCTACTAACTCTTACTTACAATAAAAGTAAAGGTTACATCAAAATGGCCCCATTCACACTAGACACACATGGTACAAACATAACACTAACACTAGACAAGTACATAGTAATGGTTGTGTTAGGTTAGGGTTATAACATGCCCTCCCCCTTCAAGATGCTTTGTCTTAAAATCTTGATGTGAGAAAATTGCTATTATAGTTGATGGAGTGGCTCCAAAGTAGCATATTTTTGCTATAATCCATACTATAGAGGGGGAAAACTACCCTACCGCATACAATTCCAAAAAATGCTGGATCCATGAAAGATAGAAAGCCTTATGGGGTGAACCGCGGAGGTATGTTGTTCTCTACACTCGGTGCTAGGGGGAAGGGTTCACCAGGAACGATTTTAGGACTCGCTCCAAGTCCTCAGGATTTTAGGATAGTTTGATGTATTCAGTTTTCAAGAAATCACCTAATTTTGGCCTTTCTAGATCTATGCTATGAAATATAAAGGACAATGCAAAAATAAAAATGCAAGAATACAAGAGCTAACCTAATATGATTCTTTCTTTGAATGCTTGCTAACCTAGGGTTTTATCCAGAAAACCTTTAAAACAAGGACACAAGATAAATGCACAATATTAACCCTAGATGCACACTATATGCTTTTCACTTTTAGATGCCTAAGAATCAATAATCAGATCAGATCTTCAACCAATAAAATAATTAGAGCACTTATCTAGACCGGTGGTTGACTTAGCTTTTTTTGCCTCTTGTCCAATGATATCAAAAATACCTATTTCTACAAGATAACTTATGAAACACTTGAAAATAGGATTAGCATTAGGGGGCCTGCTTAGGCCGTTGTACAACAATGCTTGGAGGCATAGCAGTCAAGCCCCCTAGGTCCTTTTAGATGACCTTTGGAAAAAAAATTAGAAATTGACCTTTGGAGAATTAATCATAAAACAGTAATGCAACAATAGAGAAATAGAAAAAATATTATGCTCTCATGCCCTAAATGCAATTTAGAAAATACTCATGCAATCAAAATTTGATAGATGCCCCCAATTCAGTCCTGGGAAAAATCGTGCCTCATAGATGGTGGATGTGATAACGCTACAGGTGAATTCACACTCTATTAGAATGAGGTACGATCTTGATTTTGTAATCAAAAACCCTAAATTAGGGTTAGAGAAGTCACGCCTCATCGAAATAGGGTACGATTTGCTTTAGAGATAAAAAATAAAAGATAAATGCAAAGCGTAAATAAATGCAAGAAACAAAGTGCGCACAACCTGATGGATGATGCAGAAGTAGGCAAAAGAGATCGAGGTATCCAAATAGGCACTCTCTTTCCTTCTAAACTACAACACGAATCCACCAAACCACATAACAATCCAAATCAATGCAGTAGAAGATCAAATCTAAAATTCGCACTTCAGGGTTAGCTTGTAGAAGAAACAAGAAGCAGAGCGAAAGTAAGAATGTGAGCACAATAGTCAAGGTAAAAGAGGTGAGAAAACAAACACAGACGAATTGTCATTATATCAAATAGTGATATTAACCCCTCATTTTATAGATGAAATTCAAGGTAAAAGAGGTGAGAAAACAAACACAGACGAATGCCAAGCATGCTAAAAAGGTTAAACCCAAGTTCTAGTAAACTAAAACTCTAAAATAGTGAAATCATGCCCCATGCTGATGGGGTGCGATATTGCTTCTGTGAAGTCGTACCCCATCATAATCGGGCACGATTTCACTAAAAGGATAAAGAAAGGCAAGGTAGGGGGAAAAGAGGCTTACCCTTGCCTAGGGCAAGGGTTAGGGACCTCTTAGGGGCTCTAAGGAAGATTGCCCACTAAAAGTGGGTCAATTTTTCGTGTCTACATTTTGCCCCCTCTTTGATGCATTTAAGGCCAAGTAAATGTGTCAAAGAAAGATGTAGACTCCTATGGGAAAAGAAGAAAACAAACACAAAGAAAAGGGGTGGCCAGGTTTGGAAAAAAGAGGTGGTGCAAAATGGGTATCATGAAGGACACTTTGGACTTTTGTACACAAGATGAGACATTACTACATTACTACCAGAAATTCCTTAAGAAACTTGAAAAAGGCAAAGAAAAAGAAAAACACAGAAACATGGAGAACAAAGCAAGTAAACAAACAACAGAGCAAAGATTACTGGGTACAACATGAATCTAATGCAGCTAGCATGAAATGCATGGATGAATAGAAGAAAGGGAAAGAAAGAAGAAGGGAAGAAGAGAAGAAGAAGAAGAACAAGAAGAATCCAAAGGTCAATCATATAAATCAAGAGAAGCTGATCAAAGAACCCTGAATGAAGGGTGTTATGCCCAAAAGAATGGTCCAGATGTGGAGTGAAAACCCGCTATGGGTGTAGTACTCGCTAATATGGATAGATGGAAAAAATATGGAGTGTAACCCGCTATGGGTGATTGCTCAAATGATCAAATGATGGAGCATAACCCGCTATGGATGATTGCTCTCTAGTGACTATTGTGGGGTGATTACCCACTAGGATGTATGTCGAGGCCTACTGAAATGGCCAAGGAGCTTATCCTGTAATGGGGTGTTGAGCCCGTTGAGTCAAAAGAAGCGTAACCCGATAGGGGTAATATGCTATTGCTGATGTGAATGATGTATTAGCAAGTACTACCCGATAGGGTGTGTATAAAAATATATATAGACCAAGTCATATGAGCATAACACAATGTGAGTGTGTGCATGTGCTAGAAGAAATAAGAGGAAGAAAATAAGGAGCAAATAATTGTGCGTGTGTACCCCCAGCTTGAAGTTTCAACTAGTGAAAAGTCAAGAGGGAGGAAATGTGTAATCAAAGAAGAGAAGAATGTATATCCTTATCTGAACAAAGAAGACAAAGGAGAAATAAGAATCATGCAAAAAGACAAGGACATACCAAAAGAGGATTGCATTCCTTGACTTGGAGGAGAGATGATGATCATTGTAAAAACTTTCAAAGTCAAGGAATACAAGAAGAAGAGAGAAGAGAAGAAAAGAGCAAAGGAAGACAAGAAGAGAAGAAGGGATGAAAATGCATGGGCCCTAGGTTGGGGCTTCGCTAGGCATCATAACCCTAGTGAAAGTGCAATGCATGTGAGCTATGACCTAACTAGGTATCATCACATGCCATTATTGTGAATCCCCAGAAGCTATATGAACAAGCAGTCATGAGCAAGCAACAATGCAATTATGACAAGCAAAAGTGCAAGAAAATAGAATGTCAGGCAACCATGCAAAGTATGATAGGAAATCATGTAGTATGAGCAAGAAAATAGGTATGATGGAATGAGAATGCAAATGCATACCTAATTAATGATGGATTTTATTTTATTTTATGTTAAACAAGCAATCAGAACGATAGTCAACACATATTCTAATTGTGCCTCCTATCTTAACAAAAAGAACAAGCATTCAAGGGACTGCTTCATCAAAGAAAAATCTAGAAGGTAAGCCATATCGATGATTATAATCATGGAGAGGCTCCTTCATAGCTCTTTCTTTGGCAGCCATAACATGATAATCTATACATTCTTGAACAAAACCATCATTCTTAACATAGGGAGGAGCAATCCCTAACTTTGCAAGATATCTATGAGAAGCAAAATATTTACCATTAGAACACACAGAATTTATCATATTACAAAATAATATGTTAGAGGGATAAAGGGGATCCTTATCCTCATTACTCTGCTCCAAACCTTGATGAGATATATCCAGAAGAGGTTCTTGAAGAAACTGATTGTCTTGATCCCATGATGAATTGATTAGAGGTTCCTCACTCACTTTTATATTGTTGAATTGCTCAGATTTTTGAGATGAGGAACTTGGAGAAATAGATGATGAAACTGAAGGACAAGCATTGAGACCAAACTGAGCTTGTTCAACCATTGAACAATATTCGAATGGATGAAGGTCACCTGGAATGGTAATAACTTGTTCTTTAAATTTGAATTTCAAACATTGATGAAGAGTAGAAGGGATGGCCTTCATTGCATGGATCCAAGGACATCCAAGAAGCAGATTAAAATATGCAGGGCAAGGTACCACATAGAACAATGTATCTAAAGTTTTAGGTCCAACTTTGAGGGGAAGTGATATGGTGCCACAAGCTTCTTGGTACTCATTGTTGAATGTTTTGATGATTGCATCAGATTTAGTTAAATCTTCCTCTTTTAATCCAAAATTTTGGATAAATTGATATGTGCATAAATTGAGGGAAGAACCATTATCAATCATAACCCTTTTGATAAAGGTTTCCCCAATAAATGCAGTAATGTAGAGAGAAGAATCCCTACATAGGTTTGAGGAAGAAATATCGTCATCCGAGAATGTGATGTGATGTGTCCCAAGAAAGCTTACAACATTGGCCATATCACTAGGGGAAATATCTAGAGGGATAGATTGCTATTTTAGAACATTTATTAAGGCTTCTCCATGAGTAGGAGAATTTTGCAAAAGTTCTAAGAGGGAAATATTTGTTGAAAAACTCATCTCCTATTGAGACCGTTGGATCTATCAATTCTGCACCTGCTGTTTTGAAGTAGTTGTTACCATACCAACCGTTTGGTTATCATAATGATGTGGTACATTTTTACAAGATACTTGATTAACTACCTATTGTCCTTGCTTAGGTATATTCTAGTTGGTAGTGGACTTTTGTTGACTATTTGAAGATTGAGAATTTCTTACATCAAGACGTCCTGCATCAATTAAATCTTGAACCACATGTTTCAACTTCTTACAAGAATTTGTCCAATGTCCTTCTACTCTATGATATGCACAATGTTGTCCTACCTTGTACCAACTAGTTGTAGTATCTGGTTACCTTATAGGAGGTAACTCAATTGCGTTGGCTTCCAAAAGTTGCTTTAGGACTTCTTCCATAGGTATGCCAAGTCTTGTGAAATTCCTTTGTGGAGGTTTTTGAAGTATTATATTTTGTAGGTTGTTAAAAACATTATTAATAGGTCTACTATCCATTACACCATCACCTACCACATCCTTATTCTTATACTGTGACTGAATGGTTTTATCTTCTTTCACCTTGAGTTGTCCTCTTCTGATAAGAGCATGTTCTACTTTTCTTGCTAACTCAATTGCTTGATCAAAATATGTGATGATTGTAGTTTCTAATGCATAAGATATTTGTTCTTGTAAATTACTAATAAATATATCAAGCATATATTTTTGAGACATAGGTTGTCTTAATCGACCAACTAAACTTCTCCAATGAGCTAAGAATTCTAAAAAACTTTCTTCTTTACTTTGCTTTAAATCATATAGGTCTCTCATTGTCACTTCCTTTTCAATATAAGCACTAAATTGATGAACAAATAATCTTTGCAGTCTCTCCAAAACTCTTTAAAGAATAGTTGGGTAACCGATAATACCATTCTAATGCAATGCCAACAAGACTCTTAGGAAACATCTTTAGTAATAACATATCATCATAGATGAGATCATGACAAGTTGTTCTAAATCTTCTTAGATGCTCAATCGGATCTTTTGTTCCCTTATATATAGGTAAAATCGACATGGAAAAATGCTTAGGATAAGGCCTAGCAGCAACCATAGGGTCTAGGGGTTGATTGCACATCTCTTTATAACTATAAGTAAAACTAGAAGGTTGAATCATCTCCACTTTTGAAACCAATTGTTTTACCATATTTGCCAAATTCTGAACTTCTGGATTACTATTGTGCAATACCCCTAGATTCCCTAAGGTAGGGGTATAGGTAGGTTGTTGAAAAGGCACTTGGCTTAAGTTGGAGGTATTGATACTATTGTGATATGTGATACCTTGCTGGAGAGGATAACTAACATTTGGTGGAATAGAGGCAAAAGTGTTGAGATTAGCAGATTGAGAAGGAAATTGAAAATAATTTTGAGTGACACTACTGGTTGGATGAACTTGTGGACTTCTTCCAACATTGGTGGTTACAGTAGTGGCATAGGTTGGTTGATGGGCATGATTACCATGATTCAAAGATTCAAACAAAGGGTTATCATGAACAAGCCTAGGAGAGATGACTGGAGGAGGAAGAGGAGGCTCACCTCTTTCGAGTTGAGGTTCCTGTTCCATAGCCTTAAGTAAAGCCTCCTTATGGCATTTCATGAAACCCAAAACATGATCAAATGATGTAAAGGTAAGGTTCCCATTGGGTCCCTTAGTAGGATAAAGGCTATTATCAATCTCCTCATTTTCCTCTTCTTCTAGATTATGATTTTCTCTATCAATTTGATCATTCTCTTGGAAAATATCATCAAACCTCAAAGGCCTTTGCTCACTCCCAAGGTTGAAAGCCATTAGGAGAAGAGAAAAAGACTAGGGCAAAAAGGAAGGAACTAAAACCAATGAAGACAAAGCACAAGAAATTATATTTTTAATGTTTTATGATCTAACACATAAAATTAATGATCTTGATTAAAGTTTTAAAAGAAAAGGAGGTGTTCACGTCGGGTTCACCAAATATGTAGAGGGGGAAAATTGCCCTACCACGTACAATTCCCAAAAAAGGCTAGATCCATGAAAGATAGAAAGCCTTATGGGGTGAACCACGGGGGTATGTTGTTCTCTACACTCGGTGCTAGGGGGAAGGGTTCACCAGGAATGGTTTTAGGACTCGCTCCAAGTCCTCAGGATTTTAGGATGTTTGATGTATTCAATTTTCAAGCAATCACCTAAGTTTGGCCTTTCTAGATCTATGCTATAAAAGATAAAGGACAATGCAGAAATATAGAATGCAAGAATACAAGAGCTAACCTAATATGATTCTTTCTTTTGAATGCTTGCTAACCTAGGGTTTTATCCAGAAAACCTTTAAAGCAAGGACACAAGATAAATGCACAATATTAACCCTAGATGCACACTATATGCTTTTCACTTTCATATGCCTAAGAATAAATAATCAAATTAGATTTTCAACCAATAAAATAATTAGAGCACTTATCTTGACCGGTGGTTGACTTAGCTTTTTTTGCCTCTTGTCCAATGATATCAAAAATACCTGTTTCTGCAAGATAACTTATGAAACACTTGAAAATGGTATTAGCATTAGGGGGCCTGCTTAGGCCACTATACAACAATGCTTGGAGGTGTAGCAGTCAAGCCCCCTAGGTCCTTTTAGATGACCTTTGAAAACAAAAGTGGAAATTGACCTTTGGAGAATTAATCATAAAACAACAATGCAACAACAGAGAAGTAGAAAATAGATTATGCTATCATACCCTAAATGCAATTTAGAAAATACTCATGCAATAAAAAATTGATAGATGCCCCTAGTTCAATCTTGGGTAAAATCATACCTCACAAATGGTGGATATGACAATGCTACATGGGAAGTCACGCTCTATCAGAACGGGGTGTGATATCACTTCTATGATCGAAGACCCTAAATTAGGGTTAGCAAAGTCGTACCTCACCAGAATAGGGTATAATTCCACTTTAGAGACACAAAAAATTAAAGATAAATGTAGAGCATAAATAAATATAGGAAACAAATTGTGTATAATTTGATGGATAGAAGCAGGCATAAGATATCAAGGTATCCAAATAGGTACTCTCTTTCCTTTCAAACTACATCACAAATCCACAAAACCACACAACAATCCAAATCAATGCAGCATAAGATCAAATCCAAAATTTGTACTTTGGGGTTAGCTTGTAGAAGAAATAGGAAGCAAAGCGAAAGTAAGAATGCGAGCACTAGTCAATCATAAGAATTTTGAGCTTAATTATTCTAAAATCATTGACCCCTCCTTTATAGATGAAATTTGAGGTGAAAGGGGTAGGAAAACAAACACAGGTCGACGCCAAGCATGCTAAAAAGGTTAAACCTGGGTTATAATAAATTAAAACCCTAAAATAGAATCACACCCCATGTCGACAGGGTGCGATATCGCTTCTAAAAAGTTACACCCTATCGTAATCGGGTGCAATTTTGCTAAAAGGCTAAAGAAATGCAAGGTAGGGGGAAAAGAGGCTTACCCTTGCCTAGGGCAAGGGTTAGGGACCTCTTAGGGGTTCTAAGGAATATTACCCACTAAAAGTGGGTCAATTTTCCATGTCTACACATACCACTATATGAGGATATTGATGAGAGTGTGGTTGGAAAGTGTGCATGTACACCAGTCCAAAATTTTCTTAGGTTCTAATATGATCAAGCCTTTCTCATCCAATTGGGGTAGTTTTGATTAGAATTGTATGTGAGACATGGAAAACTGGATGTATCATGGAATAAGGCAATAATTCTAACTTGTAATCCATAAGGCCAACCTTCTAAAGCACTTTATGCAATCCATAGAATTTTGTTTCTAATTGTTAATACCATGGGGTTTCAATAATAACTTCTTTTGGGGTTGTAGGTGTAGGAAAACCATATCCTCATTATTAAAACTATGTTAAAATTGGTGCTAATCTACTTGTTCTCACATACAGTTCTATGCCATGGCCAAATTTGGAGTAGTTATGCACACTACATGAGAGTGGAATTCACTACTTGAACCTTGGAACTACCTAAAATGTATGATAGAATGATGGTGGTGGTTGTCTATAAACTACATACAATATCATCTTAGTGGAGAGTGATAGAAATTTTTATACCACCACTTAGCCATAGAAATCTATTAGAACTAATGAGTAAGTTTCTCAAGTGAAAAGGAGCATAAATAAGTCTCTAAGCACTTATTGACAATTTTAGTTTACACAAAGTCTATAATAGTATATTGAGATCATCTTGAATCATGTCACATGCTTCTTAAACAATTCCTTCTAGAAATGACTAGTGAATGTGGGTTTATGATCAAATACAATCGACCAGGTCATGCCATGAAGGCAAAAATGGATCAAAGAATATTTGGGAAACAATTGAGGCCTTGTAAGGGTGGGATATAGAATATAAATAATCATACTTGGAGAGATGATCCACCACCACAAGAATTATTGTTTTACCTCTAAAATTTATGATTCCTTCAATAAAATTTATAAAAATATCTATCTAAATGGTCTCAAGGGTTGGAAGAGGCTAGAGTGTGCCTAATGTGTGAACATGTTTACCCTTAACCCACTAACAAGTATCACATTTTACAACAAAGGTCTTGATAACCTTTTCATGTGTACGCAAAAAAATATGTTTATCCTATTCATAAGTTTTTAAGAAGCTTGTATGTCATATAGTCAGAGAATCATGTATTTTTTGTAGTATGGACTCACAAAGTGGAAAATTTGTAAATAGAACAAGGTGACCTTGGTATCGTAGATATTGTCTATCACATGCAAATCCTAGGTAAGAGTCAAAATTAGTTTAAATTTGCTAAATTAGTGATTGCTAGGTGGAATCTTGGGTCACTTCTCCTTTAAGTTGGTGGGTCCATTGAGATAATGAAGCAAAAATGACACATAGCATACCCTGATCCTTATATTAATTAGATAATGCATTAGCAACTAAATTATTTGTTCTCTTCTTATAAGTGATCTAATAGTTGTACCCTAATATTTTAGTAACCCATTTTTGTTGTTTTGGTGTAGATATGCACTGATAAAGAAATTACTTAAGGTTATGGTGGTCCATTTTTATGTAAAAGTGTCACCCTATAAGATAAGACCTTCATTGGTTTATATAATATAGGATCATCATCATCTCCTTATCATAGGTCAATTTTCCTAGGTTTTTACTTGATAATGCCTTACTAGTGAAGGCTAAGGGTTGCCCTTCCTGGATAAGCATTGCACCAATTCCACTTTATAAGGAATCACTTTCAACCATAAATGGCCAAGAGAAGTTAGGCATAGCAAGGAAAAGAGTAGAGAGCACAGCTTGATTGAGTAGTATAAATGCATGTTCAGTAGGTTCTAACCATACAAATAAGTTCTACAATATAGCACTCAAAGGGGATGCAATATTCCCATAGTCATAGACAAAGTTTTTGTAATAACTAGTGAGTCCTATAAAATCCCAAATAATTTTGAGAGTCTTAGTTTTAGGCCATTCTTATATGGTTGTAATATTTTTAGGGTCCACCTTAATCCCTTTCCTTAAAAAATTATGTCTTAGATATTCCTCTTATTGCATCCCAAAAGAACATTTGGATCATTTGACACGTAGTTTATTATAGCCTAAAATTTATAGTGTCTAGTCTAAATGTTACAAACATTCCTCTCATTTATGATTATAAACTAGAATGTCATAAAAATAATAATAATAAATTTATGCAAAAATGGTCAAAAGGTTGCATTCATGAGACTCTAAAAGGTGGATGTCATGTTGGTAAGACTAAATGGAAAGACGGGAAATTCATAATGGCCTTCATGATTGCAAAATATTATCTTTAGGATATCTTCTTTCTATAATCTAATCTAACGATAACATGAACAAAGATCTAGCTTTGAGAGAAAGTGAGCACCATGGAGTTTATCCAATAACTCATGAATGACATGAATGGAAAATTTGTCCTTGATGGAAATTTTGTTGAATTCTCATAAATCCACACATAACTGCCAAGTCCTTTATTTATTATAAACCAAGAGTAATGGGGAAGAATATGGTTTGATACTTGATCAAATGACCTTGCTCTAATAACTCCTATACCATCTTGTCAATTTTGATATTTTGGATAAAATGGTACTAGTAGGATGAATGTTTAGTGGTAAGCTTCCTAGAATAATCTCAATGGCATGATTATGGGATATTGTAGTGCTAACCCTTATGGTATTACAAATATAGGGGTATGTTAATCTGTAATTTCTTATAATTTAGCTAACTAAACTATATCATTGATATCTAGGGCTTGAAGTACAAATAGTTGTGCCACCACCCCCTTAGAGGATTTATTTATAAGTTAAATCCATGTGATGTGAGTTGATGAGTTATATAGGACCTACGGTCATGCCTCAAAGAGTACGCTACCTCCTATAGTTTTTGAATTGCATCCATAGATTAGAAAATTCCTATACTGTTATACCTAGGGTGCAAAACCATTGAGTTCCTAATACAATGTCATAATGCCCCAAAGGAAGGGTAAACATGTTTATATTAAAGTTTTATTTTCTAGTCTCCATTTTACATTTTTGTATTTTCCCTTACATGGTAGAGTACCTCCATTGGCAACCATGATCTCAAATAAATTACAAGAATAGATGTAACAAGTTTCTTGTTTAGCTACTTGAGGATCAATAAAATTATGGGTACTATTAGAATCAATGAGGATGATAAGTCACTGGAATTTGAAACATTCCACCACCTTCATGGACTAGGGAGTAGAAATATTGACTAATGCAATTGCTAAAATTTTGGGTTGTGTATCCTTTGTCGACTTGGGATCTTCATGTTGATTTACCTCTATTTGGTCCTTTCCTTCATCGCATGGCTCCTTGGTGGAAGATTCTTCCATATCCAATAAAGATAATTTCTACTATACGTATTTATGGTCTAGAGAATATTTGTCATAACAATTGTAACATAAATTCTATGCTCAACATTTCTCTATTTATTTTTTTGTGATACATTTGTTAGAGTATATTACATTATTTGGGTACATGTCAATGTACCACCTTGGGTACATTGTTAGACTACGAGTATATCTTAGGTTACTTTAGGGAGAAGTAATAAATACACGTGTCATTGTGTAATGATGTAAATGTACAAGGATTCCACTTGTACATAAGTCATAGGAAAGATAGTTAGGAAGAGTAAGGGCCAAGCAACCTATCTTCTTATATATAGTTCCCATAGTGAGTGAGATGCACACACATATAGAGATAGATATAGTAATATAGATTAGATAAGAGTGAGTTGCAGAAGTGTACTCACTACTATGTAGTGAGTAAGTACAATGTAGTTTCCATTAGAGTTCTAGAGTGTTCATTTCCTCCATTACATTACATTGTACTATTTTTTCAACTTTCTATTAATTGAATATTTCAATCATATTACAGAATTCCATCATCTTACTTTTCTTCATATTTTACATCTTTTGGTTGCTTTCCCCATGTCATACATTATCAAAATCTAATAGTGGTATCAGAGCTACGGTGGATCAGATAGGAATAGGGAGAGCCACAAAGAGATACTAAGAGGAGAGAAGAAAATATTAATTTCAAAATTTCTAAGATTCATTTGGCTAGAGTATATCCACAAAGTTGCAGAAAAACTCGTGAAGACTAGGACTCAACATTCATTCCACTAGATTGAAAAATCAACTAGTGAAGATTCATCACTTAGAATTTCTTATATTAAAATCCTAATACTTTGCTGCAGGAAAATAAATTCAAATAAATTTTGGAAGCTTCCTATAGATATCTAGGAATAATATCATCTTCAGAATCAATCCAGCACCAGAAGCATTAAACAAAAGAAAAGGAGATTCCAGGAACCTAATTGAAGTCCTATTGCATACCTGCACATTGTAGAAGAATAAAATGCCATAGTAGCCTTAATTTTGATCCCAGAGACTCCTGAGAAGTCCAAAAAATATAGGAGATTAGTGATCTCCATAAATGACTGTAGACAATAAATTGAAGAAATAATTTTGAAGAAGTTGAAGAGAGCCATAGAGGGTCCCTTTAAATAACTCATAGTTCTCAAAGATAGGAGGTTGGTGATCTCCATTAAATCCTACAAATTGAATAAGGGGAGAAGGACTACCAAGGTCCTATTCCAGATTCCAGAAGTAGCAGAATCTAGAGATATGAGAGATCTCATAGCCAACACTTCCATAGTAGAATGTTGAAGGAAAGGTTTCATTGAGAAGACCATAGAAGTTGTGAGACTGAAGACCTTGGAGAGGTCTCAAGGAGAAACAAGGAGAATTCTTGGAGACCCTTATTGCATAGTTTAAAGAAACCATTAAAGGAGTTTCTAGAAGAACACATTGGAGAAATTTACTACCAAGGAGAAGATCCTAATAGTGAAGAAATTGGTATAAGTGTCATCATCCGACAACAAGCCCAAAGGAGAAATATTCAACAAGCAATTTGAAACCAATGAAGACCTCAAGACTAACATATTCTTGAGAAGAACCATATTGAAGCCAAAATTTGACAAGGAGGTTGAAGGAGAACACAAGTAGAATAAGTCCACAAAATCTAAGAGATTTGGAGATTACCTTTCATAGCTAAGAAGGCACATTTTTGAGATAGGGGTTTGTTGAATCTACAGCAAAATATTGAAGGGCTCTTGGAGGAGAATCCCAACTACAACACTTCAAATTTCCAAGGTACATCTTGAAGGATAAGTTGAAGCCACCTACTAAAGTTTTAGGGTAGCAAGTTAGAGGGTTTCAAAAGTTGTGATTAGGTGAGTTAGAGAGTTGTTCCAGACAACCAAGAAGAGTTGCAATTTCATCAAACTAAAGACAACAACTTGGTGAATCAAAACACCAAGATCTACATCATCTTTCATGATCATTAAAGGTATGCAACTTAGGTGCAAAGGTTTAATTACTTGAACACTTATTTTTAATTCATTACTTAGCTTCATTAAGCACCTTATTATAATCTAGAAGTTGCAAGAAGAAGGTTGTATTTTAAAGTGTTCAAGGGAAGTGCACAAGATAGTTTCAGTTAAGGGTTATTACCTACACATTAAAATAAGAGTTGGATATATTTTCATAGAAATAAAATAATCATCTACCTATTATCTATCTAAAATATAAAGAATACTGCATCCTACAACATTGATTGTAGTACAAGTTTTAGATTACTTTAAAAAGGTTCTTTATAAAGACAACATAATTCTTAGTTTAAAGTTTCGGAGATTATTGGTGCATTCTTTAAGAGTTATTATTAGTGCTTTGAAGGAGCAATAAGGTGAGTCTACTATTTCACTACTCTAGATTTTTTTACTCTTAAATATCATTATGTGCATTGGTTGTTAACTTAAGGTGAAAAAAAAGGGTACAAAATCTATGTATATCAAAGTGTTTAAAGACACTATTTTGCACAAAATATACTATTTACTGTGGCCTAAAGAAGCCACAAAATAGATCAAAATTCCTCCAAGGAGTGGAGAAGAAGAAGGTAGCCATTAAAATCTGAGAAAAGAGCTACAAAATGAGACTTGAAGTGTCTCATATTTAAGGTGCAAATAGAGGATATTACAGGTTAATATTTGAGCACCAAACTCACCTCCCACTATCATATCAAAGGGATATATTAATTTTCATAAGGAAACTTCACATAGCTCTTGATCCTATCTACAACCATACATTAGAAGCTCTATCAGGAGCCATTGAAATAGGATCAACATCTGACAAGAAAGCACTAGGTTAAGATTGCATAAGAGATGAGCCAAAGAAGGGCTCAATATCCACTGTTGGTGCAAGAACAAAGATCCATCCTGAGGCTCAGAATCTAGCTCGCATTGGGGTATCCAAAGACACCCTATATTTTAGTCTTACAATGACACTGAGAGGGGGGCGGTGAATCAGTGTAGCTCTATAAACTTAAATTTGCAGCTCTTAATACCATAGCAATTAAAACGTATTACTAGATACAACAAGTATAACAAAAGAGCATCACACAACACAAGATTTAACGAGGTTAACCAATGTGGCTACTCCTCAAAAATTGACTGCTTGGACTACCATCCAAATCCAGCCTTTGCAAAGCACCAACTTTACAATAAATTTACCAACACCCACTAGAAGGAGCACCAACCCTTGATTTATCTGCACTAACAAAAATGAGCACCAACCCCTGATTTACCAGCACCAACTGGAAGGAGCACCAACCCCTAATGCTAAGCACCAACTTGGACTGCAATTTGAATCTATAAGTTTGACAGTAATATACCTTTTCTTTTGCAAGACCCTAATCGGTCTTCTTCACCTTTGCATTCTCTGCACACTCTGCTCTCTGTGCAATCACTTCGCACACTCTGCTTCATTACAATCGAACTTCATGATCGTCTTCTCTCTTTTGCACACTCTTCTCTCTTTGCAAATTTTGCACTTAGCATGATTTGACACGACTTTCTCTCTGTGCACATCGATCGTATTTCACACACGTTCAACACTCCTCTCAATTCTCCAAATAGCCCTCCTTTTATAACAATATTTTTATGATGAAAACCCTAATCTTAGTCGATTGTAAATCCTAATCTTAGTCGGCTTTCATAACAACTGTAAACCCTAATTTTAGTCGGTTGTCATCGGTCTTCGTCGGCTTCAACTACCCCTGTAAATGTCATAGTGATGTTGGTCCACTGTCATACTTCTCATTTCAGTCGGGTTCTCCTTCTTGACTTGCGCATTTATGACCTATCACGAAATCATGACATTTCTGCCTCTGTAGTTTCTTTTGTTGCTGTTGCCGCGAAAATACATGTTGTGATATAGCAAAAATTTTTCTTCCTCTCTCTTTCTCCTTGCTTTGGCCCCCAAAAATACAACATGTTGTGATATCGTGACACTTTTCTTTCTCTCTCTTTCTCTTTGCATCGGACCGCGAAAATGCTACATGTCGCGATATCGCAACACTTTTTCTCCTTGCTCTTTCTCTTTGCATCGGACCGTGAAAATACATGTCACGATATCGTGACACTTTTTCTCCTTGCTCTTTCTCTTAGCTTTGGCCCATGAAAATACAACATGTCGCGATATCGCGACACTTCTGCTTCCATAGACTTCTACTTTGCTTTTGTCGCGAAATCGTGACACTTCTACCTTCGAAGTCTTCTTCTCTGCTTTTGTCACGAAATCATGACACTTCTACTTCCATACTCTTCTTTGCTTTTGTCATGAAATCATGACACTTCTACCTTCGAAGTCTTCTTCTCTACTTTTGTTGTGAAATCACGACACTTCTGCTTCTGTACTTTACTTCTTTGCTTTTGTCACGAAATCGTGACACTTCTACTTCCGAAGTCTTGCTTTCTGCTTTTGTCACGAAATCGTGACAGTTCTGCTTCCGTACGCTTCCTCTCTTTCTTTTGTCATGAAAATGTGACATGTCACAATATGGCGACACTTTTCAAACTTACTTTCTCTCTCCTATTTTACTCGCGAAAATGCGACATGTCGCGAAATCATGACACTTTTCCAACTTACTTTCTCTCTCCTATTTTAGTCGCGAAAATGCGACATGTTGTGAAATCGTGACACTTTTCCAACTTAATTTATCTCTCCTATTTTAGTCGCGAAAGTGCGACATGTCACAAAATCGTGACACTTTTCTTACTTGTTCTCTTTCTTCGAACTTGTCGTGAAATCGCTAGACTTTTTCCTGTTTTCTCTTTCTCTTCCAACATGTCGTGAAATCGTGACAGTTTTTCCACTTGCCTTTTTTTCTCTTCCAACATGTCACGAAATCGTGATAGTTTTTCCTGCTTCTTCTCCCTCTTCCAACATGTCATGAAATCATGATAGTTTTTCCTGCTTCTTCTCCCTCTTCCAACATGTTGCGAAATCGCGACAGTTTTTCCTGTTTTCTCTCTCTTCCAACATGTCGCGAAATCGCAAATTTTTTCCCTGCTTTTTCTCTCTTCCAACATGTCGCGAAATTGTGACAGTTTTTCCTGCTTTTTCTCTCTCTTCCAACATGTTGCGAAATCGTGACAGTGTTGCGAAATCGTGACAATTTTTCTTGCCTGCTGTATATGTCACGATATCGTGACACTTTTCTTACTTGTCTTTTTCTTTGATCTTTTGCATATGGGCCACTTTGGTCTTCTTGGAAAATCATTGTACATACTCTGAATAACCTTTGAACTCCTATCTTCTGCGTCTGAATAGCTTTTGAAATTCCTGTCCACTGCATCAACAGATCTATCTAACTGTGTTGAAAACAATGACAATATTGTTGTTGCACCTTGCTCAACAATCTCCCCCTTTGGAATTGTTGGCAACACATGTGCAATTTCCTGTAACTCTTCTCCCCCTTTGACAATAATACCAAAGGGCTACTACAGACTCCCCCTGAGTCCATGCACAACATTTTCAGGCAAAATTTATTACACTTAGCAAAAATTATGAACATGAGCAAAAAGATAATCAAATACTTAAATGCTCCCCCTGAGAATGTGATCCTTGTAGCTAGTCAATTCTTGGGAAGTGTGACCACTCCCAATTTATTGCGAAGGTACTCAAAAACTTCCTTGGGCAAAGGTTTTGTGAAGATATCTGCTACTTTCTCTATAGTTGGAAAAAAATTCAACTTAACCTCGCCTTTCGCAACTTTCTCCTTCAAAAAGTGATACCTGATAGCAATGTGTTTTGTGCAAGAATGCATAACCGGATTCTTGGAGATGTTAATGGCACTAGTGTTATCACACTTAACTGATATTGGCTCACTGAAGCTAATACCAAGATCTTTCAGGGTTTGTTTCATCCACAATACCTGCGTACAACATGTTGTCACTGCAATATATTCAGCCTCTACTGTCAATAAAGAAACTGACTCTTGTTTCTTACTGTGCCACGCGACCAATCTATCTCCAAGATAGAATGCATCTCCACTGGCACTCTTTCTGTCATCTACACATCCTGCCCAATCTGCATCTGAATATGAAATAAGTGTGAAGTCTTTACCTTTCGGATACCATAACCCATACTCCATAGTACCCTTGAGGTACCGAAGAATCCTCTTCATTGTTGTCACATGAGTCTCCTTGGGATTAGCTTGAAATTGTGCTACCATGCATACTGCTTGCAAAATATCCGGTCGGGTAGCTGTCGAGTACGATAAGCTTCCAATCATAGATCCGTACATGGTTTGATCAACGGATGGAGATTTGTCATCCTTGCTCAACTTGCAACCTGTCATCATGGGAGTGCTAACTGGCTTACAATCCTCCATTGTGAACTTTTTTAACATCTCTTTCATATATTTAACTTGAAAAATAAATATGCCCTTCTTATTTTGATTAACTTGCAATCCGAGGAAATACGAAAGTTCACCAATCATTGACATTTCAAATTCTTTTTGCATCTTATTTGCTAAATCTTTACACGACTCATCTTTGCTGCTACCAAATATGATATCATCTATGTATACAACAAGAACAATAAGATGCCCATTTTCTGTTTTGACATACAAATTACTATCCACCATACCTTTCTTAAACCTTTGTTGAGTGAGATAGTTGTCTAGCCTTGCATACCATGCTCGGGGTGCCTGTTTTAAGCCATATAATGTTTTCTTCAACTTGCAAACCAAGTTGGGATCATCACCAAGTTGGAAACCATCTGGTTGCTCAATATAAACCTCTTCTTCAAGTTTTCCATTAAAAAACGCTGATTTCACAGCCATTTGATAAACTTTGAAATTCTTGTAGACTGCTAAAGCCATAAACATTCTAATTGCCTCTAGTCTAGCTACTGGTGCAAAAGTTTCCTCAAATTCAATACCTTCAACTTGTGCATAACCCTTACATACCAATCTTGCTTTATTTCTGACTACCTGTCCGTCTTCATTCAATTTGTTTCGAAAAATCCATTTAGTCCCGATTATATTTTTATTTGCATGTCTAGGTACTAACTCCCAAGTTTCATTTTTCTCGATTTGATCTAATTCTTCATTTATTGCCTTCATCCAACTTTCATCTTTGCTTGCGTCAGCAATATTTTTGGGCTCAATCTTTGGATAATAGAGAGTAGTTACTTACTACTCTTCTTCTTGTCTGAACACCAACTTTGGGGTCTCCAATTATTTGCTCTCTAGGATGATTTTTCTGCCAGCTGCCTGTTTTGAATTTCTTATTTTCTTCCACTTCTGAATCACAACTTAAATCATCCGAGTCAATTTTTTGCATCTTTTTCGTTTCATTTTCCTCATCTCCTTCAATAACCTCTTCATACATTAGGTAGTTCTTTTCATAGCTAATTACTCGTTCTCTACCTTCATCAAATTTAACATCGACACTGTCCACAATTTTCTTTAGCCTCTTGTTGTAGCATTTGTAAGCTTTGATTTTTGATGAATAACCAACAAAAATACCTTCATCCACTCTATCTTCAAACTTACCAAGATTATCTTTAGTTCTTTTGATGTAGCACTTGCTACCAAAAACTTTGAGGTATTTTGTTGTTGCCCTTTTACCGAACCACAACTCATAAGGAGTTTTGCTTTCATGTGTTCTCAACATGTACCTATTTTGGATATACATCGCAATATGGACTGCTTCTTTCCAAAATTTGTCTGCTACTCTGCTTTCAGCCAACATAGTCCATGCCATTTCTTGCACTGTCCTATTCTTTCTTTCTACCACTACATTCTGCTGAGGTGTCCTGGCTGCTGAAAACTGTCTCCTAATACCGTATTTTTCACAGTACTCTGTAAACTCCTCTAAAATGAATTCTCCTCCTCTATCTGATCTTAAACATTTGATCATATTTCCTGTTTCATTCTCAACATGGTTTTTGAAAGTCTTGAACCTTTCAAAAGCTTCTGATTTATGCTTCAAGAAAAATATCCATGTCATTCTAGAATAGTCATCAATGCACAACATAAAATATTTGTCACCATTTATGCTTTGTGTTCTCATGGGTCCACATAAACTAGTGTGTATTAGTTCCAAAGGTTTGCTTGTATAGTACTCTTTTGTTTTGAATGTGACTCTAGTTTTCTTCCCCTTTTGGCATGAAGCACAAATGTTGTTTGCAGGTTTGCTGATGGTGGGAATATTTCTCACTGCCCTTTTTGAGCTGATTTTTACTAGATTATTAAAACTGATATGACCGAGTCTCTTGTGCCACAACCAATTTTCTTCTTCTTGTCCAATAAAACAAGCTCCTTTTGAAGTCTTTGAGAGCGTGTACAGGTTACCAGATGTCCTTGATCCAGTTGCTATCAATTTTCCATTGTTTGTTTTTTTGACTTCACAACCCTGCTTCTTAAAAACTACTTCATGACCTTTATCACAAATCTGACTTACAATCAACAAGTTATGTTTCAAACCATCCACAAACAAGACTTCTTCTGACTTAATTTTTTTGTCACTAATTTTAACTGAACCTTTGCCAACTATCTTAGCTCCATCATTATTTCCAAACTTTACTGAACCACCTTCATATTTTTGTAACTTCTCAAATTTTTGTTTGTCACCTGTCATATGATTGGAGCATCCACTATCAAGTATCCATGGTACATATTTATTCTGTGCTTTAAATGATGTTTGTATGATTAAGGATTCATTTTCTTCCTTAAGTCGCTCTTTACCTTTACACTCCGTTTTGATAGTAGTTTTGGGCTCTTGTTTTGCCTTTCCCTTATCAATAGATTGAGCATTTTTTTTGGGAATTTTTCTATTTTGTCTCATCCTATTTGGTTGAAATTTTCTTCCCTAAAATTGATTTGATGCAAATGTACTTCTACAGTTTCTTGCAATGTGAAAATAGGATTGAAAAATTTTGAGAAGTTAAAGGAAAAAGATCTAGAATGTGAAAGACTAGAACATGAAGTTGTCACTCTAAGGAAGGGACTTGAAAAATTTAATGATAAGATATATCATTTTAGGAAAAGCTCAAAAAACTTGGACGATATTATCAAAGCACAGAGATCTTCATTTATGAATACTGGACTTGGTTTTGAAGAAGGTCAAGAGAAACAAAAAGAGGAGTCAAGCTCAAAAGAAATAGAAGCATCAAAGAAATTAATTGAATAAGAATCCAATACCTATGCTGATATAGTGAAAAGTGGAAGCATCAATGAGGAAGAAAATAGTGCACCATTAAGGAACAGGGACCATCATAGAAATAGCAAAGAAATAAGCATGCGACCATATCCTCCAAGGCAAGATGAATATTTTTTCAAGATTATTGTTTCTCATGTAACCATTTTGGTCATAAAGTTGTAAATTGTAGGGTCCATGCTATGGATGATTTTGGCTTCACCAAGAGGAATTTTAATTCATTTGCACCTCCTATGGACTACAATGTCATGTGTTACAAATGTAACAATTTTGGGCATACAACTAGATGGTGTAGAACAGTGTTCCCTAAATTTCCAAAATCAAGCAAAAAGGAGAATGGTCAAAAAGTTCAAAAGGGTATGATTTCCAAAGTTTGGAGAAAGAAAATGAAACAAGAAGAGGAGCATAGTAATTTGGGACTTTCACTCCCATCCCATAATTAAAGCCTCAAGAAAAGGAGGTGGTAAGGGGGTTATGTTTTTTGGCTTAGCTTACAAGCCCCAAGGAGCCCTTTGCCATTGATGTCAAAGGGGGAGAATTTCAATGAGGGGGAGTAGCTATTTAGGGGGAGCAGTTTATGATCATGTTGCAATACAGGATAGTTTCAAAATAGGGTTGCCATCAATTACAAAGGGGGAGATTGTTAGAAATATTGAGTTGTCATTAATGTCAAATGCATAAATATCTTCAAGGATGAAATATTGAGTTGTCATTAATAATAAAGGTAGAGATATCTTCAAAGGTGTCAAAGGCAGAAATATCTTCAAAATATGAAATGGTAAATTTTTCATAAAGTCAAATATATGCTTTAAAATTTAAATATTAAGGTGGAAGTTTATATTTAAATCAAGAGGATTTAAATATATAAAAGTTTGAAAAAGTGGAAGGTCATATTTAAATCAAAGGATTTAAATATAATTCAAAAGTTTAATATTTAAATATTAAAAGGTTGGACGGCCTCCTTGAGAACACCAATGCAAATTTTGAAAATTAAAATATTTAAAATACTAAGGTCGACCTCCTTGGGCGCTAAATAAAATGCATAGCTGACCTCTTTGGGTGCTAAATAAAATACATATTTAAAAGACTATCAAATTCATTTTGGTGTTGTGGAAATTTGAATCTCCTTTGTGCAAAAATCGAGTGGCAGGTAGAAGAGGAGGAGAAAAGCACGTTTGGCAGTAGTGAACAAAAAAGATAATTCTTATTATTTTGATGTGACTTTGGTCTCATTCGGGTGGCTAGCCCAACTGGTTTTTGAGCTTGCGCTAAGGCGTTGTGTAGCAGGAGGTTACAAGGTCGAATCCGCATAATGTAATTTTTGTTTTGGTTGATAGAATGAAGAAGGGTAAAAATAATTTGGGTTGTGACTTTTATTCCACCCATCGAGGTAGCTCGTTTGGTCACCTAGCCTATGCTAGGTCACTGTGTTGGCAGAATTTAGGAGATCGAATCTCCTCTGTGCACGTTTTGTGGTTTTTTATATGTGAGGTAAGGGTAAAACTTTTATTTTATTTAATTGAGTGGGAGATATAAGGTGTGTCATGATTATATTTTGCATACTTTGAGTGGGAGATATAAGGTGTGTAATGATTATTTTAAGATGAATTTTTGCATGCTATAAAAGGGAGTTATAAGGTATGAGGTTTTTATTTTTAAAATTTGTATTTTACATGTTATAAAAGGAGATATAAAGGGTTTTTTTGCTAATAAAACTTTATATTTTGAGTTTCAAAAAGGAGATATAAGGAGTAATTTTCAAGATTTATTGTGTATGTTTTTGATAAGGGTTTTAAAAGTGGTTGATTTTATATTTTATCAAGAAAAGAAATAGAGAATTGCTAACCAGTTTTTGAAGGCACAAACAAAAGGAAAATCATTTTGTTAAGACTAGTTTGGAAAGCTCATGCAAAAATCTCATCATCATCATTGAGGTAGATTTAGAGGTATGGTGATTTAATTCCTTTATCAAAATGGCTTAATCAATTTGAGGAAAATATTTTTTCATATAGTGGGAGGTATAAGGAATTATTGGATGTGCATTGTTTTTGCTTGAAATTGGAAATAAATGTGCAAGGATTATAGATCAGATTTTAGAGCAAATTTGTGCATTACCTTTGATTGAAATTGTGAGTAAATGTGCAAGGGTTATAGATCAGATTTGAGAACAAATTTGTGCATTGTTCATGATTGATTTTTGGAGTAGATGAAAAGGACAGATCTATGCACTATGATTGGTTTTGAAGGAAAGATACAAATCAGCAATTACCAGGTCATTTATCAAGTGCTAGACTAAAGCTACCTTTTGATGTAATAAATGTGAGACATGTGAAAGAGACAAACTTAATGAATGTGAAGAACATATTGGGAATTTGTTAGTACATATCATTCTCTATATGTTCATGAAGATAAAAGAATTTTGGGTAGAGTATGTCTGAATTGCTTTAGTTGAGAAAATCACATTGAAGAATAGGTGAAGAACTTGATGATATCATTATGCAAGATTTGGAAATAGATGAGCATTGTTTTGTATGCAAGATTTGGGAATAGATGAGCATTTTTTTGTATGCAATATTTGGGAATAGATGAGCATTGTATACATGCAATATTTGGTATTAGATGAGCAGTGTTTATAAGCAGGTTTTGGATCAGATTATTGAGCATATTTATGAGTAGATTTGAGAGCAGATTTGAGTAGGTTGTGTGAGAAGATTTTAGTAGGTTTTGGAGCATATGTGAGCAGGATTTATGAGTAGTTTATGGAGCTGATTTGAGCAGAGTTGTGAGCAATATTTGTGAGTAGGTCATGGAACTGATTTGAGCATAGTTGTGAGCAGGATTTGTGAGTAGGTCATGGAGCTGATTTGAGCAGAGTTATGAGTAGGTTTTATGAGTAGGTTTTGGAGCATATTTGAGAAATTTTTATGAGTAGGTTTTGGAGAAGATTTGAGAAAGTTTTATGAGTAGGTTTTGGAGTAGATTTGACCAGGTTTGGAGTAGATTTGAGTAAAATTATATAGCAAATTTGAGAGAAGAATTAAGCAAAATTTGGACCAGATTTGTGAGCAGAGGGGATTGGTATCTCTTGTGGATTTAAGTCCACAAACCAACAGAGGATATTGGTGTCTCTTGTAGAGTGGTGTCCATAAACCCAAAGCAAAGGGGATTGGTTTCTCCTATGAAGTGGTGTCCACAAAATCAAAGTAGAGGGTATTGGTGTCTCCTATGGAGTGGTGTCCACAAAACTAGAGTAGAGGGGATTTGTATCTCCTGTGGATTGGTGTCCACAAACCAGAGCAGAGGGGATTGGTGTCCATGAACTAGTAGAGGGGATAGGTGCCTCCTGTGGGTAGGTGCCCATAAACTTGTGATAGGGGATTGGTGTCTCCTCTAGATTGGTGTCCACAAACATTATAATAGGGGATTGGTATCTCCTATGGGTTGGAGCCCCAAATTTTTTTTGAGAAATATATAAGCAATATTTCTTCATGGATGTAGCCCATATTGGGTGAACCACGTTAAATTTGTGTCTCTTATGTATGTGGTGATTTGTGCATTGTTTCATTATTGTAATTGATAATATTTGAAGTTATTGCTTTGGAAAGAAAAGTAAAATTTTATCTTATACTGTTCACCCCCCTCTTAGTATAAGCTTGTGTTATTCATTAATATCTTTAGAGTATCAAACTACCTATGTTCAAGCTACCTAGTATGTTTCAATGGGCTTCTATAGCAAATCTTGATTATGCTAGTAGTAGCCTCTTCTATAGTATTCTTAGATCTAGTTTTTTTTAATAGGAAAGGACTAAAATAATGTTTTAATAGGGACACCCTAAGTTACGGAGTGTCATGATTTTATGGGCTCTCTTATATATGATCTCATTCATGATTAGTGTCCAGCCTAATATTTTAAAGCTCTAGCTATGCAAGGTTCCATTATAACCATAGTTGCACTATCTGTTTGTGAGAGTTCTATGAAAGTAACTTCTTTTGTATAACCACTTACTAGTGCACCATAATTTTAGACAACCGAAGGTTTCCTAAGTTTATTTTGTTTTAGTTTAACCTAATATTACCTTCCAATATACCTCATGGTACATGGAAATCCAAACCCATATCTCATTCTATCTAATACTTGGTTGTCAATGAGCTTTTACCACACCTCCACATATCATTTTATAGGAAAATATGCTCAACCAAAAATGACATATCTAAGTGATTTGAAAACCCCCAAAATAAATTTTCTTCCCTCTCCACTAAAAACTAGAAAAAAAATATGTTTTTTGGAAAAATATTTTATGGGAAATGAAGAGAATAAGAAATTGTAAAATATAAAATTGACAAAAGGACAAGAAATATGATTTTTTAAGTGGAACATCAACCTGGAAGGAGCTCTAATAGCACTTGTTATAAATATTCATATAAAAATTAGCATAATTGAATTAGAAATGGAGGAACAAATGGAAATGCTTATGAATTAAAAATAACTAAATGATCATGAAAATTAAAATAATAGAAGTGCTCACAAAAAATAATTGAATGGAAATAACAACAAACTTATATTAATCAAGTAGAACATGTATCACAAGCCTACTCAAGTGAAAAACCTCCTTAGAAGCAGAGCTGATACAAAATGATAAAATATGAAATGCTTTTTACTCCAAACCCATGTCCTTATATAGACTCTTATTTACCCTAACCCTAATGATCAAGGTTTGTACCACATGAAATAGGGGACCCAAACCATTAACTCCTACTTACAATAAATTCAAAGGCTACATCATAGTGGACCCATCACAATATGTGCCCATGGTGCAAACATAACAACGCTAACACTAGACAAGTACATATAAATAGATGTGTTAGGATAGGGTTCTAAGACATAGTAAGTCAAGAAATGGATGAAGGAGATCAAATATCAACAACAAGATCAATTAATAACAACAAGAAATAATCTAGCTTAGACTGAACAAAAAGCGTTTCAAGAGGGTTGGGAAGATGATCTATTTAAAGAGGAATAAAAAGGACGGAGAGTCATAGATAATGAAGAAGAGAGAGAATAGCATTTTTTTAGTTTAAAGTCAAGAAGATTATGGTTGCAAAAGGGGTATTCAAATACAAATTCTTTCACAAAGCAACAAACGAAAGAAGAGGATTTAATCAAATTACTAAAATTAAAAATAAAGAAGGAGAAATAATCAAAGATCGGGATCAAATCAAGACTGAGCCAATTAAACACTTTAAAACTCTCTTGAATGAAGAAATAGAGAATAATGAAGAGGAACAACAATGAATTTTGAGTTTCATTCCCTCAGTGGTGACTCCCCGAATGAATTTTGAGCTCTTCAAACCAGTAAAAGAGGAGAAATTTTTCAAAAAATCCAAGACATGAAATAATATAAAGCTTCGAGTTTGGATGGTTTTCAGGTCAACTTCTACCAGGCATGTTGGGATATTATTAAGAAATATTTGGTGGGTATGGTTAAAGAATCAAGAACTAATGGAGCAATTTTATGAGCCATCAATGTGTATCTTTTAAATCTTATCCCAAAAACCACAATGTAGTTTCTTTTGATAGATTCAAACCTATATATTTATGTAACACATCATTCAATATTATATCCAAATTAATGACCAGTAGACTCAAAAACTTCATTAATGAGTTAATGTTGGTGGAACAAGGAGGCTTCATACCAGGAAGACACATTCAAGACAATATTTTCATAGCCCAAGAATCTATGCATTTAGAAGTCATAAATAAATAAAAACAATGGTTGCCAAGGTGGACCTATATAGTGCTTATGATAGGTCGGATAGGAGATTCATACATAAAATCTTGAAGCAAATGGATTTCAACGAAGGATGGATTAAATGGACCTAGGGTTGCATTGATAAACCAAAAGCAACAGTGATGATCAATGGTGGACCCATAAGCTTCTTTGAAAATTCTAGGGGCATTAGACAAGGCTACCCTCTTTCTTCCTTCTTGTTCACCTTTGTGTCAAAGTATTTGAGCAAAGCAATTCAAGTGTCATTAGAACAGCTAGACTTTCAGGGTATCAAGGCCCCTACCAATGTCAAACCTACAACCCATATGTTATTCACTAATGATACTCTTCTAATTGGATGGGCCAACATTCAGATAACCAAAGCAATATGGGGTATTTTGAGAGACTTCACTGTAGCCTCAAATAGTAAGATCAACAAGCACAAAAACTCCATACACTTCATCAATGTATCAAAAAATATCAAGAAAAATATCTACAAAATTTTTAAATTTCAAGATAATTTGGACAATAAATCAATGAATTATCTAGGAATACCAATCAAAGTGGAAATACATAGAATCAATGATTGGAAGTGCTAGGTACAAAAAGTTAGGAGAGAAATGAGAAATTGAGAATATAAATTCCTTAACTTAGCTAGTAAGTTAATCTTAATCAAATCAACTTTATCTGCAATTCCAATCTATTGGATGACTTTACTCTTGGCACCAAAGGCCATTAGTTTAGAGATTGAAAAAGAAATCAGAGCATTCTTGTGTGTAGGCAGTAAAAATAACATAAATACCATTTAATTAAATGGTCAAAGATAGTCAATCTCAAATTAGTTGGAGATTTCGGGATAATGCAAGTCTAGAAGATGGATTTGGCTTTGGCTACAAAGACTAATTGGAGATTGATTTTTAACCCCTCAAATCCATGAGCATCCTTTATCAACCACAAGTATTATGGTGGGACAAATATCAAGGATTTATTACAGCAGTCTATCCTAAATCCCAAGGGAATATCAATGTAGAAAAACATCTCGAGAGGTCTATAAATCTTAAAATAAAATTTAACCTAGGTGGTTAAAAAAGGAAATATAGACATGTTCTCTCAATCAATTGCAAGACTCAAACTCTTGAATATCTATGAAGACCTAGACATAGTAAGGGAGTACTGTAATAAAAAAAATTGAGTAGAGTTAAAGAGTTCTACATGATGAAGGATCATGAATCGGGTTGGAAGGATTGAATAATTAAGGAGAGTCTATTGGATGATTTACCTAACAATTTAAAACCTCGTCTCAATATTTTCAAGGAGCGACTACAAAAAATTCATATGGTTACCTAAGAGAGTTAGGATATTCCTATATGGTCATAGAAGAACAAACCTATTGAACTGATGAGGATTGATGTTTAATCTCTCATATGACCCCTCTAGTAGTTCCTAGCTAGGTTTGCATAGTTTATTTCTTGCAAATTAATATTGTAAGTGAGTCTCCTTCTCACATACACTTGTGTGCACTAGTTGTCTTCTAGTTGTCACTTTGGAGTGTTAGTTAGGAAGTGTGAACTCAAAGTAGGTAGAGTGAACTTCAAGTTAGCTAAAGGATCTTCTAGTTAGCATCTTTCCCTTCTATCTTAGCTTAGAAGTTACGTGCATTCTCCTTTGCACTTTTGTAGCTTATGGTTAAGGATTTTGGGATCAAATCCATGATTTAGTGGGTTTGGTTATGTATTTTGGGCCTTTAGAGCCTATATATTGAGCTTGTAAATAATAGACACTTAGTTGGATTTTCTAACCTTTTCATTGGTATCAGAGCTTAGTTCATGTTTGCACTAGGGCTTGTGAGGTGAGAGGGAAGGAGATAATTTTCTTATGAGAAACTCTTTCTCATTGAGGACTCGGTTCAAGCTCAAGGGGAGCTTGAAGACCATTCGCAGAAGAAAGTTTCTTCGACGTCAAAATCCTCGTTCCAACTTTCTCCGTATGCTCAAGGAGTATAGGAGAAGTTTACCCCAATTTTTGTCTTACAAAAATCCCTTGGCAGGTTTGGATTTCAGCTACGGTGAAATACGTATTAGGGAGCCATTTGTTCCTGCCAGTTTGGAGTCTTGAAGACCGAAGATCGTCTATACCAGGTCGTGTGTCGACTTGGGTCTGGTTGCCTTTCAAACGCTGGTCGTGTGTCGACTGGATCTTGAAAGGAGAGCTACTGAAGGGGTCTTGCTGGTTTGACAAAGCGAGTTACAAATTTTCTTAGAAATTTTTGAGGTAAAATTGCCTTAATTTCTTAGAAGTATTGTAAAAATTTAAATTTTAAAAATTTTAAATAACAAGTTCAGTTATTTAATATTTTTATTTAAAATTTAAATTGATATATATATATATATATATATATATATATTAATTTTTTTATTTATTTAATTTAAAAATTAAATAAATAAAAAAAAACCTGTTCGTCGCGGGTCGGCACGATCCGGCCTTCGCAGTCGATCGACACGATCCGATCGACGATCGACCGCGTGTTGTGGCCGCCCTGAGCAGGCCAGTCGCTACCGTCGGCCACCGATAGCCATGCCAGCAGTGCCTGCCCATTGATTTGGCAGGCGCCTACCGCAGCGCTGCAACCTGCAGGCGTTGACTCGACTATTAGCACTGCCAACGCCTGATAGTCGCTATAGTGCCTGACAGGCCTGTCAGCCGATAGGGCCTGTCCCTGTAGCATGCTGCTAGGGCCTGTCATGGCTGTAGGCCTGTCACAGCTATAGGCATGATAGTTGGCAGGCACGGTAGAAATTCTACCGTGCGGCCTCCTCTACGACGTAGATTTTCTGCGTCGCATCAGGATTTGTTGTCGCCTGACAGCGACAGGTGTGCCGAGCACAACTTTCTATGCACTGAGCAGTGCCGAGCCAGCAGAGTTGCTGTGCTTGCGGCATGATTTTGACATCTGCACGGAGTGACATCTGCCTCCCGCTCTTATTTCATCACCTTATAGATTTTTTATTATTGGCATGCAAAGGCTCCTCGGGAACAGTGCCACTATAGTTTGACAATTTTCATGCAGGTTAAGGGGAGTGCAGTACTTGTTCGGCTTATCTCGGCAAGCAAGGGTACTTTTAATTTATTTTATTAATTTACTTTACCTAAGGTTTTAAAATTCTTGCATGTAAATTTTCTTTATTTATTAATTTATTTTTAAATATCTTAATTAAAATTAATTAATCTTTCTTTGATTAATTAAATTTAAATTTTTAATTAAGTTATTTTTAAATTAATAAATTATAATGGAAAATTTTTTAAACCTTAGGTTAAGTTAAATTTTTAAAATATTTTAGCCTTAGGGGTATTTTTTTCAAGGCACTACATTGTAACAGGGTATTTCCAAATTTTTACCCTGATTTTTAAGTGTTGATTCCTTGTTACTCCTGGCTTATACTCGGTTTCACATGGCTTCTGATTTGGCTGCCCAAGTGGCAGAACTTGCACATGTTGTCAATGCTTTAGCAGATAAAGCTAATGATACTACCATGGCAGAAGTCCTTAGTAACCTTGCAGTGAAGGTAAATGACATTTCCATCCACAATGCTTCAGATTCTGCTCATGATTCTCGCCTGAGAGTTCGATGTGAAGTGCCACTTTATGATGGATCCCGAAACCCTGAAGTCTTGAATAGTTGGATTCTTGACATGAGTTCTTGGTTTTCTTACACTCAGCTTTCAGATGATGATCACGTTCCATATGCTAAGCTAAAACTTTTTGGTTTAGCTAAAGTACTTGTCGAAAGGAAAAAGGGTCATGATGAGCTTACCACTTGGGATGAGCTTGTAGACTGTCTTAAGACCAATTTTTATCCTTCCAATTATTCTAAAGAATTGGTTATTAAGTGGTTTCGGTTTCGACAAGGTACTAATATGACTGTGCAGGAATATATCTTTCAATTCAATAGGTACAAGATACTTTTGAATGTGGAGGATGATATCGCAGCTTTGATTCTCAAATTTCAAAGTGGCTTGTTAGAGCATTTGTACAGGGAAATTATGTTTGTTTCTATGGAAACATTGGATTCAGTTTTCAACCAGGCGCAGCTTGCGGAGGACAAGTTCAAGGTGCATTCGCAGGGATTCCGTGCACCTGCTAATCAAGTGGTTGCTAACTCATCAAAAGGGAATAATTCTTTCTCACAAAAGAAGAACTTTGCCCAAAAGAAGAATTCTTCTTCTCCATCTCCTTCTTCTCCTTCTCCTTTCGTTTCTACTCCTTCTTCTTCTTCCAAACCTTCTTCTTCCAAGAAGTTTTGTAACTATTGTAAGAAAAAAGGTCATGAAAAAGCAGATTGTTTTAAGCTTAAGAAGAAGAGTTTAGTCATCACTACTCAAGAGGAGGATGCTTCGAAAGGTCCCCTTGAGTCAGTAGGAGAAAGTAGAGTATACACAAAATTACGAGGTAAGCTCAATGAGGTTACCTTGGTAAATGTAAGTTCATCAAGGGGCGCTCGTGATGCTTTGTTCATCACTCGAGCTCATTTGCTCCATAATTTTGCAACAGATTGTATAGTGGATAATGGCTCGTAGAAAAATCTAATTGCGAGGTCCATTATCGAGCGATTGAAGTTACCTATGGAGCCTCATCCTCAACCTTATTCTTTGGGTTGGAAGGATAGTGGAAGGGGCTCAGAAATCACTCACACTTGCACATTAAAATTTGCACTTGGCCCACAGTTCATAGATCAAGTCACTTGTGATGTGACTCCTATGGATTGTTGTGGGATTTTGCTTGGACAACCTTTTCAGTATGATAGGAGAGTTGTTTATGATGCTTTCAAAAGAACCTACACATTTCAAAAATATGGTAAGGTATTTCTCATAAAAAGCACCAACACTCCTAACATCATTCTAAATTCCAAGCAAACACAAAAGGCAATTAAAAAAGGTGGTGAGGTTGCTCTAATTTTCATTCGCTCTCAACACACTCCTACATCAACATCCATTACAAAGCAACACTCTTCAATGGATAAAATATTGCAAAATTACTCACACATATTTCAGGAGCCAAAGTCTCTTCCTCCAATTCGCACAATTAATCACAACATTGAAATCATTCCTGGTTCTTCACTACCTAATGCACCCATGTATAGACAATCTATTTTGCAAAATGAAGAAATTAAAAGGCAAATAGAAGATTTGTTGTCTAAGGGTTTCATTAAGGAAAGTACTTCTGCTTGTGCCTCACCTATTTTGTTGGTTCTTAAAAAAGATGGCACTTGGAGATTGTGCATTGATTTTCGTGCTTTGAACAAAATTTTTGTAAAGAATAGATATCCACTACCACGCATTGATGATTTATTAGATCAGCTCCAAGGAGCTAAGTTCTTTTCAAAAATAGATCTCAAAAGTGGATATCATCAAGTGCGTATCCAAGCTGAGGATACATGGAAGACAACTTTTAAGACGAATATGGGCCTCTTTGAATGGTTGGTCATGCCTTTCGGTCTTACAAATGCTCCTGCAACCTTCATGAGGTTGATGAATGATGTATTTCGTGATGTACTTGACAAATTTGTAATAATATATCTTGATGATATATTGATATTCTCAAAAACTTGGGAGGAACACCTTGGGCATATCCATCATACACTTGATCTTCTTGCAAAGAATCAATTATATGCCAATCCTTCCAAGTGTTCTTTTGGCAATACTTCAATTTCATACCTTGGTTATGTGATTAGTGAAAGTGGAATTCAGGTAGATCCCACTAAAGTTGATGTTTTACTTAAGTGGTCCCCTCCTTCTACTCTCACCGAGTTAAGGAGTTTCCTAGGGCTTGCAAATTTTTATCGCAAGTTCATTCCTCAATATTCCACCCTTGCAGCTCCATTGCATTATCTCACTAAGTCTAAAGTTCCATTTTATTGGGAGAAAATCCAAGAGGTTGCCTTTGAGAAACTTAAAAAGAAACTTTGTACAACACCTGTGTTAACTTTACCTGACCTCTCTCAACCTTTTGAGATTGAAACGGATGCCTCTAAAGTTGCTTTAGGTGTTGTGCTCAAACAGAATGGTCATCCAGTTGCTTATCATTCAGAAACTTTTTTTGCTGCTAAGTTGAACTATTCTACATATGACAAGGAGTTGTATGCATTAGTTCAAGCTATCAAGTACTAGAGACATTATATTTTGGGAAAATATACAGTAGTACACACTGATCACATGCCTCTCAAGTTCCTACAATCTCAAAGTAAAATTGAAGAATCAAGACATATGAAGTGGGCCTCTTACCTCCAACAATTTCACTTGGTGATCAAATACAAAAAGGGGAAGAGTAATACTGTTGCTGATTGTTTGAGTAGGCCTCCTACCTCTCTTGCTTTAACAGTAATGTCTACTTCACACTTGGGATTTCAGACTTGGCCTAATCAGTATTCACAAGATCCTGATTTTGGGAAAATATTTGAACAAGTAAGTAAACCTTCTTCTTCCAATTTGCGTCCTTTCCAAGATTTCTACATCAAAGAAGGACTTCTTTACAAATTGGACAAGGTTTGTGTTCCTTGTGAGCCAAGAGTGTCACTTCTTAAGGAAGCTCATTCAACACTTTATGGTGGTCACTTTGGGAAACACAAAACACTTCATCACTTGCAAAGATTTTTCTACTGGCCTAAAATGCAGAGGGATGTGTTGAGATTTCTCAAACAGTGTGCAGTTTGTTGTCGCTCAAAACCAGCTAACAGGAAGTTTGGCTTAGGCATTCCTTTGCCCATTCCTTCACGTCCTTGGGAAAGCATTTCCATGGATTTGGTTAGTGGTTTTCCCATGACAGTGCGACAACATGATTGTGTGTTCGTGGTGGTTGACAGATTCAGTAAAATGGCTAAGTTTATTCCATGCCGCAAGACAAGTTCTGTAGCAGACTTAGCCCAATTGTTCTTTGATAGCATTTGGTGATCCTTTGGTCTACCTACCAGCATTATATCGGATCATGATTCACGCTTTGTGGGTCACTTTTGGCATTCTTTGTGGAAAATTTTGGGAGTTTCCCTTAACTTTTCCATCGCCTATCATCCACAATCCGATGGGCAGACTGAAGTGGTAAACCGTACACTTGTGCAAAGTTTACGAATCTATCATCACACTTCACCAGAAAAGTGGGACTTGAGTCTCACTCATATTGAGCATGCCTACAATAGGGCACTACATTCTTCTATAGGTCACTCACCTTTTGAGGTTTGTTTGGGATTTCAGCCCTTGGCACCTTATGAGTTACCTTTGTCTTTGCCTTCTCCTATCACTTCACATCTTCAGAAGGAGCAAGACAAGGCACACTCATTTATTCAGCACTTGCATAATCTTCAATCAAAGGTGATTGAGATTTTGCAAAAGACACAACAGCAGCAGAAAAAGGCCATGGATCGACATCGAATTCCTCATCCATTTCAGGTTGGTGACAAAGTATGGTTGCATCTTGACAAGCGGCGTTTTACTGATAAGACTCATAGTAAAATCAAACCGATTCGCTATGGACCTTATACTATCCTTCAACAGGTGTCCGAGAATGCTTTTCGCCTTGATCTTCCCGCACACTTGGGGATTCATGACGTCATCAATGTAGATCTTTTGAAGTTGTACTTTGACTCTACATTGGAGACCGCACCAGCTATCAGTCATCCTATGGACGTGGTTCCTGATTCTCAGTTACCATTGGATTCTGATCAGATCTATGACACGAAGACTCGACAGACTCGCCAGGGGTCTACCACCTCATATCTTGTGGCTCGACGAGGACAGCTGCCGCATCAGGCTCATTGGATTTCTTTTCATCAGATGTCCCGTGACTTTCCTACTCTTCTGAAAGCATTGGAGGCCAATGCTTCTATTGTGGGGAGGCATGATGAGGATTGATGTTTAATCTCTCATATGACCCCTCTAGTAGTTCCTAGCTAGGTTTGCATAGTTTATTTCTTGCAAATTAATATTGTAAGTGAGTCTCCTTCTCACATACACTTGTGTGCACTAGTTGTCTTCTAGTTGTCACTTTGGAGTGTTAGTTAGGAAGTGTGAACTCAAAGTAGGTAGAGTGAACTTCAAGTTAGCTAAAAGATCTTCTAGTTAGCATTTTTTCCCTTCTATCTTAGCTTAGAAGTTACGTGCATTCTCCTTTGCACTTTTGTAGCTTATGGTTAAGGATTTTGGGATCAAATCCATGATTTAGTGGGTTTGGTTATGTATTTTGGGCCTTTAGAGCCTATATATTGAGCTTGTAAATAATAGACACTTAGTTGGATTTTCTAACCTTTTCATGAACCAACAATTAAGAGGATTTACTCTTATATTTTGAACAAAAGTGCAATAAATATTGATGGCTTTTGAAGCCTTAATATCAACATGAAACTCACAAGATCAAATATATGATAGCCACAATATAGTAAGATAAAAATAATAATGTAACCAAAATAATATGAGCCAACTAATATGTAAATCAAGGATAATAATATATCAAATAACATTCATTAATAATAAATAATATGAATGTATAAATAGCCTAAATCATACAATATAATAAGACTTACAATATTAGTTTCTCAAATGTATGCAAAACTTATTATTCCTCTTTCTCTTACAAATTTATCATAAAACTTTCATACAATAACAATACTTTCTATGTAGATAATATAAGCTTTCTAGGCTATGTAAGCTATGTAAGAGATATAAGAGATGTACACTATGGAGTAATATATAGCCATAGTAGAATGACTCTTTGGTTACTTGACTCTTCCTTCTCCTTATGCTAAGTCTCATGACTCTTGGTTTCTCTACTTGACACTTGCATACATGACTCTATCTTGTATGCACACTTGGACATGAATCTTCACATAACACTTCCTAATCTAAGAACACTTGTGCACACTTACATATGAGACACTTGTGCACATCTACACACATAACACTTGCACACATGATACTTGTGCATTTCCTGCACATTATTATATTACATAAAATATTTACTCACACTTTAATCTAGGACACAACCCTAATCTAATATTTAACCATGAGGGTACATTAGCATGTACTAGATAATATAATATTCTCCAACACCCTATGTATTACATTATTTGGTTATTGAAAACTTTAGTCTTCAATCAAGGTATTCATCCTTCAATTGACTTTACAATGTATGTGACCTTCATCTTGATCAGGTTCTCCTTCTTCTCCTTGCTTGGCCTTGTCTTTGGATTCAACTTCATGTTCTCTAGTCTTTGTAGCTTCAAGATTACAATTTTCTTGTACTTTCTCATTGACTTCATATTCTTGCATAAGAATATTTCCTTTGCCTTTGTCCTTAGAATCATATGACTCTTTATTTTCCTATATAGAGACTTTTGAACATTCACTTAAAGCATCATAATAGGATCCTGAGTTATATGAACTTGGAATATCAATATTGCATGAAGAATGAAATAACTTTTCCAAAATTGATTTGTCTACTTTTGCTTTCTTCTTAAGAGATTCAATCAATTCCTTTTATTTCATGTTCTTTTCTTTGTGAAATTTGAGTGTAAGCAATGTCATATACATTATGCTACCAATATCTAAAGGTATCATAATACTATATTTTCCATCATCAATTGCTTCAACAATTCTTGCATGTAAATAGTATTCAAATATTTAAAAAATTTCATCTATGGCTTCACTATAAATCAGTTTTGAGACTAGATCTATCATTCCTTTATATTTTTCAATCAAATTCTTGATCCCAAATTTTATGACATTTACTTTTTCTTTCTAAGTTACAAAACCTATGAAGTAGAATTCCTTATATCTCCCTAATATTTAGAAACTAGGAAAATATGAACTTTGCAAAATTAATTTCCTAAATTTGAGGTTGAATACCTTTTGACTCCCAACTTATTTAATTTGCAAAAGTTCAATAATCAAATTATTTCAAAAAATCAAATAAAGCAAATCAATCTAAAAAACTTATAACTCCAAAATTAATAATTCTTTAATCTCTACTTATTTCTCCACTATCAAAAAATCAATTCTTCTAATAAACCACTTATCACTCCACAACTTAATTAAATATAAGTTTCTAACTTTATAAATTTCAAATATTAAAACCTTATACCTCCAAATTAAACTTAATTTAAATTTCAAATTCAAAAACCCTAAATATTTTTATTTACCTCCCTTCAAATTTGTGTAGGTGCTCATGCTCTTTCTCTAGCTCCTTTGCTTCATTGGACTACTACAACCAAACTCTTTCAACAAACCTTTCTACCACATGCTTCTCTTTGAACCACACACTCCACAAACATTTCAACTCATGATGCACATCATACATTAACAGGTGGTGTAGGTGCAGTTTATGTTACATAGTGTAACGTTCCTGAAGATGCTCAACTTGGATTATCCTCCGAACGACTCTCTTGGTTGGCTTACTAATGTTTATCCTTGTGATAAAATATTACTCACTTCAAAATAAAATGTTCAACCTTCCCTTATCAGGTATCTATTAGCATTATGAGTTCCAAACTTTATTTTGTTTACGTTCTAAGACGAGTTATATTGGCACTATGTTTATAATATCATCATTTGACATTTTGAGTGTTATTGACCAATGTTCTGGCTTGAGCATATTGAACATTGAGCAATATACACTTTTGGTCATGTGCTATGACTGGTTGCTTCTTGGACACTTCTCTGAGTTGGCTTGGGTGCTTATGTACCTAAGTTTTCTATACCTGAGTTGGATTAGGTACTTTTGTATCTAAGTTGGCTTGGGAACTTTTGTACCTGAGTTGGCTTGGGTGCTTCTATATTTGAATTTTCTTGGGTACTTGTTGAGTGTTAGTTTGGCTTGGATGCAAGCTACGTGTTGGCTTGGCTTGGGTGAAAACTGAATGTTGGCTTGTACTCGCCCTAGAGCAAACCTCCTTTAACTTTACTAATATTTTTACCTTTAATTCCAATCTGTCACAACTCGGTCTACTCATCGGTTGTCAAAACACACAAACACAAATTTTTTGAATGAGAGCATATTTAAATGTTACATATATTCACTATTTACCCAACTAGTTATTAGTACATGGCATAGAGTTATCACACTTCAAGAATGTTCACCACTGTAGCTGGTGTCTTAAGTGCTCAGGACCGGCCAACTTCCCACAAAGATTGCCTTAGTTAGATCTTTACCCCTCTCGTGGGTATCTTTTGATCTTGGCATGGGGTTTGCCCTTCCAGGGCCCATAACACCTGGATGGGTGGATGCCATAACTCCCCTATTCCAAGCATGTTGGACATGGATTCACAATCCCACTCTTGTCCATGAGAGTCCACTGACCCATACATACTAAATAAGTTATTGCTTTGGAACTGGCATAACTATGTTTGTGCCTAACCATTGACTTTCAACTAAAGTTTAGTCAGGGTCCGCCATCACATGGCACTTGGACCAGATGTCTCAGTTCTAGCTCTGATTGACAGTAATTTTGCCCATACCATCTACTGTTGGACCTTCCAACCCCATGAGCTAGCTCCCTAGCCATGAGTCACATTGGCAATTCCACAACCAAAGTAGGTTCATGAGCATCCTCATGTACTACTCGTATGTCATCCTAGAGCGACATCCCATACCGCCACTCTTTACTCTCAACAACTTAAGACCTCCATATTTTAATTAGCTGGAGAATAGATGACATCGAATCACGATAGTCACCACCGCAACTATCAGAGTTGGGTTAGTGCTATCCTTCTCGATAAGCACTAGCTCTCATTACAAGGATGAAGTCTTATCATTTTTGTTTCCATTATACCCTTTTAATTCTCTCAGGTAAAAAGGGTTTCCATATGGATTTAATGCTCAATTCAAGCTTTATTTGACATAAATACTTTCTCCATAAGAATCATAAACAATAAAGTTAATTCATTACATATTCACATAACTAAAGAATTTATAAAACTTAACGAATTAATTCTAAATAATAATAAGGTTGTCCATTCAAGTTCACCAGACTTCAATCACATAGTTTAACTAAAGAAGTCTATTAGCAAGTCAAATGACTATTTAAAGAGAACACAAATCTATTAAATATTCTTAAATTTTAGAAATAAACATTTTTAATTTTCCAAACTCTATATAATGAAATCTAGTCTAAATTTTAATTAAATTATTTATATATCTACAGAATCATCGATTTGCTCTAACTTGTGTTTTATATACTACCAAACACTTTTCATTAGCAAGTTCCCATTATTTCCACATATTTTGTGAAGGTCTTCATAACTAAACATATCCTCATCTAAAGGAAAGAATTATTTTATTTATTAAAGAGATGAGATGACAAAGAAATCAGATTATATCAATGGTCCCATTTTAAGTGTTTCTTCGGCAATCAATTTATATAACAACTGGATTCCTATTATCATAGAGACTGATTAGGGCTAAGAAGACACTTGTTTTAAAATCAAATGCCTGTCTTGAAAACAAAACGAACAATTTTTTTTTATATATGCTTTCCCTAACATTAAACTTTCCAAAATTCCCCTATTTTACCTTTTAAGAATTTTCAATAAAATTTTTGTCATATAAAAGGCATCAGACTTCTTATTATAACATTGCCCTTTTTTCAGATATCATTTCAATCCAACACAGTTCAAGTTTTCTCAACATTCAAAAATTGAACAACACACGGATACGACTTGCAATTATATGAGGAGGTTCCTTTGATATTTAAAATATTTCAATACAATTCGATTGACAACACAGTCACAAAGAAACTATAGGTGAACACAATCTATGGCTTCCCTTATCCACATAAATATGACAGTTTAAAAATACATATCCTTAATAGAAATGAATATATTTATATCCTCACGACACATCTGTGCTCATTCACTTCGAGAAATAAAATATATGGCCAGACTTGGCTCACAAATCACTCTCATATAAATTATCTTTAAGCCCCTACCTCAGAGAGAGGTTTTCACGCAGTTACCCCTAGGAGCAAGGCGATACTCGCCCCTACCCCGAGACTAGCCCCTACCTTCAAAACGGAGTCATACGTGAACGCAAGTTTGAAGAGCAAGGCAAAACTCGAAAGGGAAGGTTCGATAGAGAGGAGCACTGACAGGACAAAAGAATAGAAAAGCGAACGAACAAAGTAAGTAAAATGAAAAATAAGGCAGGCTCCTCTCCGTAAGCCCTATTGATCACTGGAGCATCTAAAAGGTGGTTTATCATCTTTTAGGCAAGAGTAATTAGGATTTAAATAGCTGGTGAACCACCATAAAGTCCCAATTTATTCCCGAATTTGAATTACCAGATTTAGAGAGTAGGAAGAGATTAAGGTGCACTTGATCTCCCTTCCATGATCTGCCCCTACCTTAGAGAGAGGTTTCTGCGTTGTTACCCCTAGGAGCAAGGCGAGATCGGGCTATTTCTGGTTATAAAGACGAGCTTTTGCCCTTTTGGGTCAGGCTAATTTGGGGCTAGATTGTTACTTATGCCCGGTTAAAAAGTAAGGAAACAACCAATTGGGGTGATCCGAATCCCCCAGCTGAAGATCCACTCATCCATGTGTCATGCAATAGGGAAGGGTCAGATTGGAAGGTTTATGATAGTTCTAGCCTGTATATAACTAAATAAGAACCATTTGTTTTATAGATAGCATATTACTATTCTTTCAAAAAATGACTCTAGTACCATGGCTCTTATGCAAGCTAGAACTTAGTAAACATCTCCATTACCTTCAATAGACCACCCGATCAAGGAAAAGATATGAGTCTAAAGGTGAGAGTATGGGATCAGCTTGGCCATAGAATGCATGTATATGCAAACAGCATTCATGCACAACACACATATACTATGGAAACCTTCTTGGATTTTAATAAGGATTCACACTCGCATAGAGCAAGCAAACTTAGAACCCATTTTAGGTTTTAATATAAGAAATCCCTCTCATACAATACACAAAGCATGTAAGTTATTGAGCTATCTTCATTTTTTTTTTTAAACAAAAATATTTCCCACTCATGCATTACACAGAGCATGCAAGCTATCGAGCTCTTTTTAGATTTAAATAAAGGATTTCTCACTCATGCAATACACAGAGCATACAAGATATCGAGCTCTTTTCAAATTTAAATAAAGGATTCCCCACTCATGCAATACACAGAGCATGCAAGCTATCGAGCTCTTTTCAGATTTAAATAAAGGATTTCCCACTCATGCAATACATAGAGCATGCAAGCTATCGAGCTCTTTTCAGATTTAAATAAAGGATTTCCCACTCATGCAATACACAGAGCATGCAAGCTATCAAGCTCTTTTCAGATTTAAATAAAGGATTTCCCACTCATGTAATACACAGAGCATGCAAGCTATCAAGCTCTTTTTAGATTTAAATAAAATATTTCCCACACAGGCATACATGTTATAGCAATGATTCATATTTTAATAAAAGAATTTTCCATTCAATTAATGCACAAGCATGCAAGATATAGCAACGTTTTAGGTTCACTAAAAATCTCCTTTCATGTAAGCACACAAACTATAAAGGCCATATCTAGAAAATAATGACCCATCAATTCATTAAAACTAAGTGCTATGATTTTCAAAATCGAAAATATATCGTCATGAGAGAGTTTTCCACAAGTTATTTAAAAAAAAAATAGCAGCAATATGGCAAAAATTAATCACATAAAAATAACATGCAGTTCAAAAATGGCAGCATAGGAAACATATCTCACAAGTAGCATACTTCTATTACCAGAACTCAAGTTTCTACCTGGTTACACAGCACTCTGATTGACTGCTTTACCACCAGCCAATTACCTCAACACTGCAACTAACTGTTCAACACCCTCTTCCAGTTCTCTTCACTTGTGTATCCCCACCACTCTTTTCCTCAATACCGGAGATAATATCCCTCTTCTTCATTTTCGTTATCATTCAAATAAACTTTCTCCACCATCCCAAGGTGACACCTTACATGGTTTGTTATGCCATATTATCATTTTTTAACCCATACACAGACAAATATAGCTTATTTTTCTCCTTCTCTGAGTGTATGAGAGTGGTCTTAGTGGTTGGTCGTTTAATCATCATTAAAATTGATGACTTCATTGAGGCCTTCTTGATATGTTTTACATTAGCTTTCTCCATATAACAACTATCAAGGTAATTCTTTTTTTCTATATATATATATATATATATATATATATATATATATATATATATATATATATATATATATATATATATATTCAAATTAAATATCATTTGAATTATGTTTTATTATTATTCATAATTTCCTATATATATATATATTCATATATATATTTTACAATACATGAGTTTCCTTCCAAACAAAAGCAAACAATATATCTATTTTTACTTTTATTTATTATTTTTTATTTCATTCTTCCTATTTAATAAACTAAACATTGACATTACACAACAAGGAGCACTCAAGAAATGCACACAACATCAAATAATATGTAATAAATGCAGTACTGACCTTGTACGATATGCAATCACACACATGCTATAAATGCATCTACAGTCAAAATAATTCATATGCAATTTTTGTGGTGGGTTTCCATGTACCCATTGGCCAAGGTGCGATGAAGCATATCATCATATCCCACCTACCTGATGCCTTTCAAACTTAGTCTCCATCATGGGTGGTTACTCTCTTCTGCCTCCACATGTAAACCTATGCCTGCATCACAAAACTCAATGCAACATCGCATTCTTCCAAATAAAAAGATATCAAGCAACAGGGATGTGACGCAATATTATTTCTTGATATAGGTAGTACAATCTACACTCTTACTGTTGCTCTTTGAAATTCCTCTTTAATACATAGAGTGCTTGCATGTAGATCTATACTCTCCTTTTTAGAGAAGATTGAATTCAGCTTCAGTTGCATCAACTTAGATGATGCTCATGTTGCCTCTTTATTTTACAATTAATACTAATAGTCTTTCACAGTCTTATGTCATTCTATATTAGAGTTACCAAACTGAATAGCTTATACCTTCTATAGAGAATGTTGTGCTTGTTGTTCTACTAACCTTTAATCTTAATTCTTGTAACCTTTTTGTATTTCTTACGTAGACTAGAAATCCTGGCCTCTCTTGCCTCCCTTTCTTCCTTATGTAGTTGGTAGTGTAGTGAATCTAATAGATTCCTTTACTCTGTATCATAATCATTTTATCTTCTACAATCCTTATTCAACTCTTATGAAGATCTCTTTTCTCTTTTCTATAAGGGTCTTTCTTTCTTCAATAGGACCTCTTTTCTCAATGGGTCTCCTTTATGACCTCTTGGGTATATATCCTCTATATCAACTCTAAAAACTTATATTTTATCAAGGCCTCTCTTTAAGACCTCTATAAAAATATCAATATCAAGGCCTGCCTTCAAGACCTAAAACTTTCTTTGTCAAGGTCTATCTTCAAAACCTAAAAATTTAATAACCTACAAATCAAATCAATCCCTACTCAATGAAAGCTTTTCACCTTCTCTTGTACTTGAAGATGAAAGTCTTATCTATCTATTATAGAAAGCTTCTCACACTTTTGATGATCAATTTATACTTGCAACAATGTCCTACGTTGATTTCTTAGATGTAACCTAAGAATCCAATATGATTCTCCTCCTTACTAGAGAATCCAATATCAATGTCAAGGTGACTATAAACTTTCCTGATGCTCCAAACAAGATAGCTTGATTGTACTAACTTCTTTAACTTTCTTCTAAGTGTTGATAGAAATTATTTGTCAGGAATTTTTCTATGTTCCTGAAGTCCTTTATCAATGTTAGGGTTGACTATTTCCCTAAATAATCAACTAGCTTCAAGTTGATTTTCCCAAATATGGGTTCTAGTCTTCATCGATTATTCTTCAACCAAGTGGAAAGACCCTAGCTAAATCGTAGTCTTCACTAGTTATTCCTACAACTATGGAAAGACTCTAGTTATTGCTTACTTTGGCCTTACAATAGAGTCTAGGTCTATCTCCCTTTAAATTTGATAGACTCAAACCAATTTTGTCACACTGGACAAGAATCAATTTTATATGTAGCTCAACAAATCAACCCTATGTAAGAAACTTCTTGCTATCGCTCTGATACCACTGATGGCTTTTGAAGCCTTAATATCAATTTGAAACTCACAAGATAATTTCTACAGGATCAAATATATGATAGTTGCAATATAGTAAGATCAAAATAATAATGTAATCATAATAATATGAGCCAACTAATATGTAAATCAAGGCTAATAATATATCAAATAACATTCATTAATAAGCAGCAATATGAATGTATAAATAACCTGAATCATACAATATAATAATACTTACAATATTAGTTTCTCAAATGTATGCAAACTTTATTAGTCCTCTTTCTCTCACAAATGTATCATAAAACTTTCATACAATAACAATACTTTCTATGTATATAATGTAAGCTTTTTAGGCTCTGTATGCTTTGTAGGCCATGTAAGCTATGTAAGAGATATTAGAGATGTACACTATGGAGTAATATATAGCCATAGTAGAATGAATCTTTGGTTACTTGACTCTTCCTTCTCCTTATGCCAAGTCTCATGACTCTTGGATTCTCTACTTGACACTTGCATACATGACTCTATCTTGTATGCACACTTGGACATGACTATTCACATAACACTTTCTAATCTAAGAACACTTGTGCACACTTACATATGAGACACTTGTGCACATCTACACACATAACACTTGCACACTTGCACACATGACACTTGTGCATTTCCTGCACATTATTACATTACATAAAATATTTACTCACACTCTAATCTAGGACACAACCCTAATCTAATATTTACAAGATGTACCATGAGGGTACATTAGCATGTACCAAATAATGTAATATTCTCCAACAAATATTAATCAAAATTGTGAATGGAATGTCAGCTAGAAGGGATTCTCAACCCCAAAAATTAAGGTATTTTGTTGGTTGGTAGCACATGGCTCTATTCTTATAGTGGAAAATATAAGGAAAAGGGATGTGCAAAGCCCAGATAGATGCTTTATTTGTGAGAAGGATAGTGAAATGGTTAATTATTTGCTATTTACTTGCAATATTTCTAAAGATATTTGGAGAAGCCTACTTGATATTTTCAATTGACATGAACCTAAGCCAATTGAATTATGAGATATCATTCAAATATTGAACCAACAGTGGAACAAAAATATTATAAAAACTTTATGAAAAAATGGATCACAAGGTCTCATGTGGCACATCTAGAAAGTGAGAAACCAGTGTTGCTTTAGGGAGCAGACTCTGAACATGACTCTGAGATTCTTGGTGGAACAATCAACAATTCTTTTTCCCCCAATAATATGGAGTAGAAATCAACTTATATAGGAGACTATACATATCTTAACAAAATTAAACATAACCTTATCCTAAATCAAAAATAGGAATTTGGTTGTGCATATCATTTTTTATAAAGACTCTCTACTGAGTAGACGAACTGCAGACATCTACTTGTTAATGAGTAAGGTATAAAGGGTAGGAGTTCAACTTTTGTTTATGCTCAAACCCTTTATTTTTAGATGTGGAAACTAGAACTATTGTTAAAGCCCAAGACTGAAGTGTAGTTTGGTTATTAGGTTGGTATGGCTTTTTGTGGGCTTCTCCCTAAACTATTTTCTGGTTTATCTAGAATTGTAGTTCCTATATTAGCCATAGCATGTGTTGCATTTTTTGGGCCTCTGTTGTAATATGCTTTGTTATATTTTTTTATTAATAGAAAATATACTTTTTTATTTGTATAAAAAAATAATTTGTTTTACATTTATTTTACTCCCTCACATCCCTTTTCCTTAAAGCAATTGTATTAGATCATATTAGATTTGGTAGATTAGTAGGGAGTTATACCAAATATAAATATTGAGAGGGTCTGTATCCTCTCTTTAAATGTTGAACTATTATCTTATAAGCATAAAAGAAGATTAGTTGTTTTTTTTTATCAATATTCAACTTGTAAAGAAGAGGATGACATGGATCTTTTAGGTGTGTCTTATGTAAGAAGCATCTAGAAATATAATATCATCTACTTCTTTAATCCTTTGCTTCCACCATTTGGAAATATATATTTTTATAAAATATTAAAATCTATTGGGTTACTCATCATCATTAGAAGAGTTGATAAAATGTGGGATATAAATTTAAAAAAAAATAAATATCAAAATCACATCCAAATTTGGACTCATATTAATCCCTCTCATGTAGAATGTTTACATGCATGGCGATTATCATGGGAAGTCTTGGGTATGGAAAAATATGTACTAATTGCTTGGTTATAGGATTTGAATGTATATGTAAGGATGACTTATGAAAATGGAGTTAATGTAAAAAAGATTACATTGATCCATGGTAATGTAGAAATATCTCAAATTAGGTTTATCAAACTTAATTATAATAGTGCTTCTAAAGGAAATTTTAAAATTTGGTGGAGATGGTCTTTTTGGGCTAATGAAGGAAAATTTCCACTTACCTATGAGAATCATATGGAACATCAACAAACAACTATGCAAAGGCTATGGCACTCCTTATAGGGATCAAGATAGCTATAGGAAAAGTATGGAGATATATTCCAATTTTGGGGGACCTACATATTATTATTGTCAACAATGGATGCAAATATTGGATCAATAATAAATTTTTTATATCCAAATAATTATTGGAGGTGGTATCTTGGAATGCTAGCATAGAGAAGGAATCAGGGTGATAGAAAATTTAAATTATCATGATGTTGATCTTTGTCTTGGCAAAAATTTTAGAAGGCAACTAGCTAGGGGATATTCTATCTATTAATGAAAATGATATCAATGACAAGATAGAGGAAAAATAGTAATTTGAGGGAGGTGAAAAACATATTTGATAGAAATGTAAGTTTCTTATGGTATAATTGATCTAATAGCATATATAATATTTTTATATTTTTATGGGAGTGTTGGCATTTTTGCCACATTATTTTGATTGTTGATTATTCATGCATAAGATGTTGAAGTTCTCACTCCTTTATAGGTTTTGATGCAAAAAAAGCTAAGTCCGAATACATGTCGCGATATCGCGACAAAAAGCAGCATGAAAAGCACAGTTTCAAAACCGTCGCGATATCGTGACATGTCGCATTATCGCGGGTCTGTTGAGAAGAGAGAATTCAAAAGCAAAGTTGTCATGATTTCGCGACGTGTCACATTATCGTAGTCAAAATGGTCAACGGGGGCAGCGCAGTAAAGTTATCGCGAATCGTGACATGTCGCGTTTTCGCGACTTACAATGGCCATGGAGCAGAGTAAGAGAAAAGGTCGTGAAATCGTGACATAACTAAGCAAAGGGTGATGACAGTAAATCTCATCGCGATTTCACGAAAGAATAATGAACAAGACACAAATGCGGAAGATGTTGCAAAATTGCAACGTGTTGCACGGTCACGGCAAGGTTGAACAAAAATCATAAGGCATGAAAACCGTCACGATTTCGCGACACTTGTGGAGGTGAAGTCCAGCAACAATGAAACGTCACAATTTTGCGACATGTTGGGGTGGAAGGACCAAGTGCAGAGAATCGTAGCGATTTCACGACATGTCACGTTTTCATGAGGAGGAAGCAAGGAGGCAGCCAGATTGTACGAAATGTCACGATTTCATGACATGATGAATTTTTGCGGTTGAAAAGCAGTGAAGTCCAAGGAGATAGAACTTGTCATGATTTCACGACATGCTGGAGATTAAAGAACCATTTGAGGCAAGAGTGTCATGTTTTCGCAGGTTGAGAGCTGGACTGTACAAGGCAAGAGAAAACCATCGTGAAATCACATGTTGCAGTTTCACAGGTATACAGAAGAGAAGGGCACAGAAGGCAGAATAAGTCATGATTTCGCAACATGGTGAAGTTTTCGTGACATGGTGAAGAGTGTTGCATTTTCATGACGTATAAGTAAGACAAAGCCAAAAGAGAGAAAAGTGTAGCGAAATCACGCCTTGTCGCGTTTTTGTGGTTCAAAGTAGCGAAGAGACAAAATTGGGAAAGAACATCGTGATTTCATGACAGGTCATAGTTTCACAGAAATAGAGCGGAGAAAGAGCAAAATAGTACGGAACGTCACGATTTCATGACGCGTTGCATTTTCATGAGCTAAGGTGGCGAAGGAAACAAAGGAGCCGAATACGTCATGATTTTGCGACATGGTTGGTTTTTGCGGTCCTAAAGTGATAAAGTGTATGGAGCATAAATACGTCACAAAATTGTGACATGTCACGTTTTCGCGACCCATTACAGTTTCATGCCAGAAAGCAGTTCAAACGGCCCGATGAAGCATTACGATTTTCAAGAATTAAAAGCACTCCAGAATTAAATGTTTTGCTGCTTTCCAATGCAAGCAAGGTAGAAGAATGTGTCCAAGCCACTAGAATTGAAGACGCTCATTATTCAAAGCTTCTGTTCGTGATTTTCTAACAGTTCAAGCATGTTTCGAGAACGACCATTTAATGAAGACGATCGGTTCCTTATTTCATTTAATTTTTGTTGAGAAAAGTGCAGCAAACAGTATTGTCATTGTTGTCAACATAGACAGACAGATTTATTGATGCAATGGACAAGAGTTTATTGAACAACAAGGTGCAGCCAAAGTACAATGGATAGGAGTTCAGTGTTGAGCAAGGTGTTGCAGGAGGATTGTCATTGTTGTCAATACAGTCAGTTAGATCTAATGATGCAATGGACAGGTAGTTCAGAAGTCACTCAGATGTAGAGGATAAAGTTCAAAATTTAGTCAGATCATGAGTCCTTAAATGATAGATGCACGTAAACAGTAAAACATAATTCGGAATGAGAAGAAGAAGTCTTCAGAACCTGAGATGTCAAGAAGCGAAAAGGATTTTTTGTGAAAACCAAGGCAGTCAAAATAAAAAGTTTTATTTAAAATCATGGATAACAGCTTTGAAATGGTTTTTTCTTAAAACCCAAGTTGGCTCTTCGTTTCGTTGAAAAATATGCCCCGATGATGAAGATATTTAATTTTAAATATTTAGTTTAAATTTTATTTTATTTAAAATTTAAATTAAAATATTAAATTAAATTAAAAGGGCCGACGTGTTACTATTTCGCGGTAATAAGCTACAGGAAGGTAACGAAGGTGAAGAAGAGTTTGAGGCCGACAAAATTAAATCTGGGCTGACGGATTTTAGGGTTTGGCAGCTGAAAAATTCTAGGGTTTCTCAGTCAACGTTCTTCTAGGGTTTGCCTCTAAAATTTCTTCTATAAAAGCAAGGGTTCTTCGAGTTTAAAAGGAGCAGCATGATGTGATATATGTGTATGAATTTTGGGTGCAGCAATGTGAGTGGTGCGAAGAGAAGATAAGAACGCGGTATGCAGAAGTCGTGTTTCGAGTGTGAAATGACAGTGTGCTGGCTGTAGAAGTGATATTTCTGTGAAGTTGCAACAGAGAACGCGGAGAGATATAGAGGAGTGGTTGAAAAAGTGCAAATCATTTTTCACAGCAGCAGTCGAATGCCGACAAGCAGCAGATCACAGAAAAACAACAGATCATGATAATTGAGGTGAAATTTTACATTCTACAATTTTTATTATTATCTTCAAGTTGTAGCTTGAAAAAGGGGTTGGTGCCTCTTTCCAGTTGGTGCTGGAAAAATTGGAGTTGGTGCTCCATTCTGTTGTAGCAGATAAAACTTAGGGGTTGGTGCCTCTTACCAGTTGGTGTTGGTGAATGATTATGTAAAGTTGGAGCTTTGCATTTGATTGGATTTGGATGGTAGTCCAAGCAGTCCTTTTTAAGGAGTAGCCACATCGGTGAACCTCGTTAAAATGCCGTGTTATGTGTGATGCTCTTAGTACTTTTATTATTTCTATTTTAATCTGATGCTATTTATTTAAAAGTCTAAATTGCTTTTAAGTTTTTAAAGAACACACTGATTCACCCCCCCTCTCAGTGTCATTGTGATTATAACAATTTTTGGTTTCTTCGAGGCTGGTTTAAGGGGATCATTTCCTTATTGCTGCTACACATTTTGTGGATCTCGAGGAGGTTTGTTTCATATTTTAAATGTTGTAAAGAGGCAAGACCTCTATAAATATCAATGTATATCTCAAGAACAAGCATTGGGAGTTTGAGAGACATGTTGCATGAAAACATTCAAGTCCTCTACATAAATAAGAGATATTTGGCCTCTGATTTTGCAAGCGTCTTTCTAATGATTTCCTTCTATTCCATGCATTTCTCATTTATGCTCGTCTTTCTAATCTGCTGTTAGATTTAAATTTTGCATCTGAGTTTGAATATTGCTAATGAGAAAGTGAGTTCTGGAATGCCATCCTGGAGGTTGTCTACGCAAAGTCGTAAATGGATTATGCTGCATTCTATTATTATATGTTGTTTATGTGCTTGAGGTTAAATTCTTGTCGAGTTTCTTTCCCTGATCATATAAGTTCGGCCTGTGGCCATATTTCCCATCTCTTTCGTGTATTTCCCATTTCTTTCTGCATATTTCCAATTCCTTTCCAGTAACTTTAGTCTTCATCAAGCTTAGATATAGTAAGGGAACCAGCCCTCTCTAGAGATTGGTCTGGGAGACATTTCTTTCTCCTAGCATTTCAATGTTGGTTGGGTCTAGGGTGCATAGACATAGAAAATCCTTTCCTGTGGCAGATTCGTGACCAACAGTTTTTGGCACGCCCGGTGGGATAGACTGTTTCTATCTCAGAAAGATCCCATAGTATTGAGGGTTTAATGTTCGCCTTCATGCCGTATAGTTAGAAAATTTGGTGACTCTGCAGTACCCAGAAATCTCTGAATGTGGATGCAGTGAAAGCTGTACTTCATGATCACGAGATCAATGTCCAAAAAAGTTGAAGATCTTGTTGAGTTTTTTGAACTTGACAAACACAAAAAAGGTGAACACTCTAGGTTGGTTTCCCCATCGCTTGCATCATCTGCCATATCCACACAAACCCCTGGTATTGTTACTAGTTTTTCATTTTCTCAGTCACATACACTAGTCCCAATGGCCCAGTATCCTCCACCTAGGAAGTTCTTGGCATGGAACAGTTCAAGAGCCTTGAATTTGTAGGCTCAGAATCCAGTTCCTCAGGCTGCTTTGAAAGTTTTGCCAACCTATGATGGTACTGGTAAGACTGCATATGAGAATATTAATGATGTAGCTTCTTTGGTGGCCATCCATGATATAACTGACAAAGATGTGATGGTAAAGTTGTTAGTGTTGTCCTTGAGAGGAAAATTGTTGTATTGGTACCGAACGTTGCAACCAGGTACCATTACATCATGGGATCAGCTAGGAGAACTGTTAGTTAAGAATTTTCATGAACAAGATGATCCATTTTCATTGTTGCATCAGTTTAATGCAATCCAGAGGCACCCATAGGAAGAGATAGCTAATTTCAATGTCAGATTTACCAGAACCTGGCAGAGAATTCCTGATGGTCTTTGGCCTATTGATGAGCTAGCTGCATTTTATTACCTCAGAGCATTTAACACAGACATCGGTTGGGCTGTCCGACAGTCCAACATGACTACATTTCCAGAGTTATTCGAACAAGCGTTAAAGGCGAAAGCTAATTTTATTGCTATAGGTAGACTTCCTCCAAAGGTAATAATGCCTATCATACCTGATTTGCCTAAGTATTTGTACTCTGGTTCACTTCCACAGCCCATGCCATCTATGTATCCTACCCCATCATGGAGCTCCAATGCACCTCAAATTGCACCCATCCTAGTTCCTCAGCCTCCTGCTCCAACTATTCCTCAGTTGCCTGCATTGAGCATTCCACGGTTAGTCCCTCCACTTCCAACTCCTGCATTATCTTCCCCATAGTTTCCATTACCTTTACCGGCATCGCCTGTGTCCTCAAGCCTAGACCCTCAATTGGCTATGTTACAAGAAATTCAGTCAGCTATGAGATCTCTCACTGACAATGTGACATCTATGGAACGGAGAGAGGCGGAAAGGAACTATCAGCCACGAAGATTTATGCCGACAGTAACTAGAGAACAACCTACTCCTAGCAAGGCTATGGAGAAAGTACCTAAAAGGAACTCAACAATTCTGGTAAGTGAAGAGGCTGGCCCTTCTGAAGTTTCACATGAGCCATCTTACTGGTGTTCTTCCTGCAATGACCCACATGATGAGTTCACTTGCATGGTCCACCAAAATTATTTGCAAGTTCTTACAGGGAGCAGTGTAAACATGATTCGAGATGTGGATCTTACTTCTATGGAGTCTCTGTACAAGCAACAAAGCAGCAAATGCCAACAAAGGCTCATGATTCCCCAATGCAACGACAATCACCTATTTTGTCAAAGGATCTACTTCCACCACCAGTAAAAGACAAGGAACAAGCTTCTACTTCCCAGCCGCAAGCAAAAACAAAGGAACAAGCCAAAGAGACGTTGCGGTATCCATCATTGACCAAACGACAACGAGTGGAGGCTACCCAGCAATATAAGAGCACATTTGAATCTGCTAGTGGCATGAAAGAATAGATCTCCATAGAGTACAACATTGTTGAAGAACTCAAACGGATACTAGCTAAGGTAAGTCTGTATGACACCTTATAATTGCCTGGACAGGTAAATCTCTTACAGGAATCCCTGAAGACCATACAAAGGAAGGGGAAAGCTCCAGCCCAGGTGGTTATGGCTCAAACGTTAACTTCTGCAGCCATTGGAAGGAATAGACCACCCCCATTTTATCTGTCACTCAGGATGGAGGGTTGGATTGTACATAATTGGCTGATTGATTTTGGTGCTGCGACAACTGTCATGCCAAAGGCAGTTTGTGAAGCGATGGGAATGGAATATACAAGAAGTAGCCCTGGCGTCTTGCAGTTGGATGGAACTCTAGTGAAAACAGTGGGTGTAATCAAGGATGTTCCTATTGCTCTGCATAATATGCCTCCGATTACAGTAATTCAGGAGATAGTTGTGGTCGATCTAGAACCGTATTTTAGTATGTGCTTATCAAGAGAATTTACTGCAAAGTTGGGAGGCTACCTTGCTCTGGATTATTCTCACTTGGAGATTCCTTTCAAAGGAAGATGAGTACGGATCTATAATCAGAAGCCTTCTACTTTTCATATTGAGAAGATAGAAGAAGAAGAAAAGTCCAAACATGTTGTTCATATGATAACTGAAGAGTTGGAGGATCCTGATTTGGAGGATGAGTTTTCAATGCTCAATTTTAATGCCATGATCAAGATTGATATTGGATGTTACTCCATTACGAAGCCTGAAGAGGTTGAAGTCAAGTTGCCTCCTGATCAAGTTGGTCAAGATTCTCTGCCAGATCAGCTCTATTTTGATGGAGCACAATACAGAAATGGCGCTAACACTAGGATTGAATGATCATGCCTAGGTCTCAAGACGGCTGGGACACTTGGAGTGTAGCAGTTACAGATCTTTGGTGACTCTGAGCTAATCATCAACCGGGAGTCAATTGAGTGTCTATCAAAGGTCTAGGATCCAGGAGACAGAACCGTGTTTGGGTTCGTGTATTTCTCAAAAGTTCATAGCTAATTCGGGAGTTACCTTGTACATAGAAAAAAAAAAAAAAAAAAAGAGAAAACAAAAAAAAAATGTGCATTTCCTCTGTCAACTTCAACTCTTTTTGCATGTGAGCCCGCAGGTACGTATTTCTTTCTTCTTTTTTCTTCTTCCTTCCCAACAGTTAGTGGCTTCCTCTCTATTTCTTCCTTCCCCCTCCTTTCTTTTCATTCCCTTCTTCTCCTACTCCTTTTTCTTCTGCAAGTAATTAAGCCACTACTGTTGTTTCTCTTTCCCCTTTCTGATATCCCCATTTCTTCTTTTCATTTTCTTCTAATTTCATTGTTGTTTTAGCCTTTATCAGTTCTATCTACCACTTCACTCCTTCATTCCCACCATCCCCATTTCATTCACTTCCATTTCCATTTCATAGCAGCTAGTAGCACAGAAGCACTCTGTTACTGTATCTGTTGTTGTTGTTCCACCATTCCATCATTTACCATTTCCATTCCATAGTCCTCACTCCACTTATTTCATTCATTTCCATTTTGCAACCCCTGGTGCTTTCCTGGAGATTCTTTTACAGCACCTGATAAGCTAAGCCAAATACAGATTTCTTGAGTTTTTAGTAAACTAGCAAAAGTTGTTGCAGCAGTCCACTGAGATGTATCCCATCAGCCAACTTTCTGTTCTCAGTTTTTTTGACTCTATTGCCCAATGAATTCAGGCCTGGGATTCGTGCATACAGCAGAACTGTATACCCCATGAGTCACCAAGAATGTTGGCATTTTTGCCACATTATTTTGATTGTTGATTATTCATGCATAAGATGTTGAATTTCTCACTCCTTTACAGGTTTTGATGCAAAAAAAACTAGTCCGAAGACATGTCGCGATATCGCGACAAAAAGCAGCATGAAAAGCACAATTTCAAAACCGTCATGATATCACGACATGTCACATTATCATGGGTCTTTTGAGGAGAGAGAAGTCAAAAGCAAAGTTGTCGTGATTTCGTGACGTGTCACGTTATCGCGGTCAAAATGGTCAACGGGGACAGCATAGTAAAATTGTCACGAAATCGCGACATGTCATGTTTTTGCGACTTACAATGGCCATGGAGCAGAGTAAGAGAAAAGGTCACGAAATCGTGACATAACTAAGCAAAGGGTGATGACAATGAATCTCGTCATGATTTCATGATAGAATAATGAACAAGACACAAAATGCGAAAGATGTCACGAAATCGCAATGTGTTGCACGGTCGCGGCAAGGTTGAACAAAAATCATAAGGCATGAAAACCGTCACGATTTTGTGACACTTGTGGAGGTGAAGTCCAGCAACAATGAAACGTCACAATTTCATGACATGTTGGGGCGGAAGGACCAAGTGCATAGAATCATAGCTATTTCGTGACATGTGTTTTCGCGAGGAGGAAGCAAGGAGGCAACCAGATTGTATGGGATGTCGCGATTTTGCGACATGACAAATTTTTGCGATCGAAAAGCAGTGAAGTCCAAGAAGATAGAACTTGTCATGATTTTGCGACATGCTGGAGATTAAAGAACCACTTGAGGCAAGAGTGTCATGTTTTCGCAGGTTGAGAGCTGGACCATACAAGGCAAGAGAAAACCGTCGTGAAATCGCAACATGTTGCAGTTTCATGGGTATACAGAAGAGAAGGGCACAGAAGGTAGAAGAAGTCACGATTTCGCAACATGGTGAAGTTTTCATGACATGGTGAAGAGTGTTGCATTTTTGCGACGTATAAGTAAGACAAAGCCAAAAGAGAGAAAAGTGTAGCGAAATCGTGCCTTGTCGCATTTTCGCGGTTCAAAGCAGCGAAGAGACAAAATTGGGAAAGAACATCGTGATTTTGTGACAGGTCATAGTTTAGCAAAAACAGAGTGGAGAAAGAGCAGAATAGTACTGAACTTCATGATTTCGTGATGCGTCGCATTTTCGCGAGCTAAGGTGGCGAAGGAAACAAAGGAGCCGAATACGTCATGATTTTGCGACATGGTTGGTTTTCACGGTCCCAAAGTGATAAAGTGTACAGAGCATAAATGCGTCACGAAATCGTGACATGTCATGTTTTCGCGACCCGTTACAGTTTCACGCCAGAAAGCAGTTCAAACGGCCCGATTGAAGCATTACGATTTTCAAGAATTAAAAGCACTCCAGAATTAAATGTTTTGTTGCTTTCCAATGTAAGCAAGGTAGAAGAACGTGTCCAAGCCACTAGAATTGAAGACGCTCATTATTCAAAGCTTTTGTTCATGATTTTCTAACAGTTCAAGCATGTTTTGAGAACGACCATTTAATGAAGACGACCGGTTCCTTATTTCATTTAATTTTTGGTTTCTCCGAGGCTGGTTTAAGGGGATCATTTCCTTATTGCTGTTGCACATTTTATGGATCTCGAGGAGGTTCGTTTCATATTTTAAATGTTGTAAAGAGGCAAGACCTCTATAAATATCAATGTATATCTCAAGAACAAGCATTGGGAGTTCGAGAGACATGTTGCATGAAAACATTCAAGTCCTCTACGTAAATAAGAGATATTTGGCCTCTAATTTTGCAAGCGTCTTTCTAATGATTTCCTTCTATTCCATGCATTTCTCATTTATGCTCGTCTTTCTAATCTGCTGTTAGATTTAAATTCTGCATCTGAGTTTGAATATTGCTAATGAGAAAGTGAGTTCTGGAATGCCATCCTGGAGGTTGTCTGTGCAAAGTCGTAAGTGGATTATGTCGCATTCTATTATTATATGTTGTTTATGCGCTTGAGGTTAAATTATTGCTGAGTTTATTTCCCTGATCATATAATTTCGGCCTGTGGCCATATTTCCCATCTCTTTTTGTGTATTTCCCATTTCTTTCTGCATATTTCCAAATCCTTTCCAGTAACTTTAGTCTTCATCAAGCTTAGATATAGTAAGGGAACCAACCCTCTCTGGAGATTGGTCTAGGAGACATTTCTTTCTCCTAGCCTTTCAATGTTGGCCGGGTCTAGGGCACATAGACATAGAAAATCCTTTCCTATGGCAGATTCGTGACCAACAGGGAGTTACCCCCTTAAGAAGTTAGATGTAGTTTATTAAAAATAATAAAATTATGGTCAAAATTTTGGATTTTGAAAGTAGATGATGTGATGGAGCGAACGCATGGGAGAATAGAAGCAAAAGTAGGTGGGAAGACAATAGAAGCAACAACACACGGAGGGAAAGCAACCATGCAACGGATGAGAATCGAGACCCCAACAAAGGGGAATCCGACAAAGAGCTCAAAGCTTCCCCCGAATGAACCAACGAAAAATATAGCATCCAAAGTGAGAGCAAGGGGTTGGTAATCAACAAGAACAGAGAAAGATCATACCGCAATGCAGAGAGTGAACCTCCTCCCATTCAGGCCTCTCGAATCAGCTGGGATAGTATCTATGCAGAACAATCGAAAGACCTAGGTCCACCAACTAGGTCAGCTACAGGATCCCGATACCGGGAGACAGAATCAGATCTCGAACCCCAGGCAAATCCTCCTGGTCGGGAAGAGAAAGTCTCAAGAGTAGAGGACGACCTATCAAAATCCTCCTAAACTTATGCAAAGATAGTAAACCCTAACCCTAGTCCATCGATTGGGCCCAAAGTAGAGTTGCTCCCTTCCAATGGCAACCTCGAGATCCCATGCGAAGTCATGTCCAGCATGCTTGACCAAAACTCAAACTCATTGGTTGGCAAGTTCCTCGGGTCACGCCCTAACATGGAATCCATTCACAAGTGGGCCAACACCTCTTGGTACCCGAAGGGATCTTTGGAGCTGATTGCCCTTACCAGAGGTTTTTTTCTAATCCGGCTAAGTGACCCTATAGACTCTCAATGAATTCTCACTGGAGGGCCTTGGTTCTATGGTCGAAGGGGCCTTTTCCTCCATAAATGGGGAGTTGACTTCAACCCAACAACCTAGAGCATTAACTTTGCTCCAATCTGGGTCTGCCTCCCTAGCCTTCTCATTCAATTTTGGCATGAGGACATCCTCCACGGCATAGCGAGAAGCATTGGAGAGCTCATATCCTTTGACCCCCAATGCACTGGAACTCGAATGACTCAGGCTCGCATGTGCATTAATGCCAACCTGGACGTTGATCTACCATCATCAATCAACCTCATCTCCAAGGTCTGTACCTTTACCCAAACTATTGAATATGAGAATAAACCCACATTTTGTAGTCATTGTTCCAATCAGGGTCACCTTCCCTCCTAGTGCCCATCTCAACCCCCTACTACCTCCTCTCGAAGGAATCACTGGGCTTCCAAAACCCTTCATCCCTAGGGCTTTGACCCTACCCCGAACCCTCCTAGCCCCCCACTGAAGGCCTCTAGTAGTGAGAAGGCCCCTCTGATCCCCCTAGTTGGACCCCTCCCCCACAGCCTGACTATCCCTATCTCAAACCACTTCTCCCCCTGTCCTTTGATGACCCTCCCGTTGACTCCCCTAAACTAGCCTTCAACTATCCATTGCACCCACCTCCCTCCCCCCTCCCCCACTCGAGCCTCGGCATCCCCATATCTCCCACCTTCCCAAGCACCCATCCCCTCAGTCCTCTTCCTTCCTGCCCCCTCAAGAAACCTATGGTGGATGTGGGATCAGTTAAGAAAAGGGGTCACCCCTCGATTCAGGACATCAAAAATAGGGAAGCCCTAGATGATGTCACAAATGGCACCCAACTCACTCTCAAGGAGTCCTTCTAGAACTTCAAAGAACCAAGAATAGAATAGAACCAATATTCCCCCCATCAGGGAGAGGGAAGTGCACATCGACCAAAATCACCAAATGAAGATCCTCTCATGGAACGTGAGAGGCCTCAATGGGTGAAACAAGTAGCGCTTGGTCAAGTCCATGAGGAAGGAACACAGACCTACAATCCTTCTCCTTCAAGAAACAAAACTAGATTCTCAAAATGTTTCTTCTATTTCAAACTACATCTGGAGGGACTCTACCTCCTACTTTAGTTCAGCCAACGGAGCCTCTAGGGGCCTCTTGTGTCTATGGGACCCAACCAAGATCGAGGGAACAGTGTTGTCAATGGTCGAAAGCTACATCAACATTTTGTTCTTCAACAAGGATGATGGGGTTCGATGGGTCCTATCAAATGTGTATGCCCCAAACTCTCCCTCTCGAAGAACTTCTTTATGGAATTCCCTCACCAACTGAGAGATGTTTTCTCTATAGAGGCCTGGATGTTGGTTGGGGACTTCAACTCCCCCCTCTTCCCCTTTGACAAGAAAGGAGGGACTCCAATAACTGAGAGATTCTATGAGCAGTTTGCAAGCTTCGTAGACAACAATGAATTGATGGATATTAATCTTAGAGGGCCAAGATTCACCTGGACCAACCACAGGAAAGGTGACCAACTGATCCAGATGAGACTGGACCGCATCCTCATTTCTACCAATGCCATCCCTCTATTTGGTGATGCAATCATGAGCTCTCTCCCAAGGATTGGATCCGACCACAATCCCCTCCTCCTGGAGAGTCATCCACATGCCTCATCCTTCAAATCCCCATTCATATTTGAAGCAATGTGGCTCCATGACCCAAACATTAAATCTCTTGTTGCTCAATGGTGGGCCAGGCCTTTCCATGGGTCCAAAATTTCCCAGATAAGCAACAAACTTTGGCATGTAAAATACAATCTCAAAATATGGAATAAAGATGTGTTCGGGAACATCTTTCAGAAGAAGCAGCAGATCCAATCCCAGCTCCAGGACATTGAGATCACTATTCAGGATGGTGACCCTGAACCCACCCTCCAAGACACTGAGAGAGTCCTCCTATCTGATTATCACAACATCCTGAGAAGTGAGGAAGTTTTCTGGAAATAAAAATCTAGAGTAACTTGGCTCAAAGAAGGTGACTTGAATACCAAGTTTTTTCATGCCACAATAATGAGACATAGGAGCAAAAATAGGATCAGGGAACTAGTCTAGCAGGATGGCCAGGTGGTTTCCGACATCCAGGGAATCAGAGCAATGGTTGTCCTCTACTTCGAGGAGCTCCTTGGGCCCTCTCCTAGATGTGACAACCATACTTCTGAGAGCCTCCTACAACATATCCCAAGGTTAGTCACTGAGGACCAGAATTGTATGCTTCTTGCTACCCTTTATGATGAAGAAATTAGGACTACTATTTTTTCCATGCAAGGGGGAAAAGCTCTAGGTCCGGATGGGTTCCCCCCCATATTTTTTTAGCACTTCTGGGACATCATAGGCTCGGATGTGGTTTCGGTGATCTAGTAGATGCATGCAAACAAGGTGGTCCTAGGAGACATCAACTCCACCTTCCTAGCCCTCATCCCCAAATTCAACCAGGCCCACACCCTCTCTAACTTCTACCCCATCAGCCTATGCAATGTTCTGTACAAAATCCTCACCAAAGCCCTAGCCACCAGACTCAAGCTCATCCTCCCCTCCATCATTTCCCCTAATCAAGGTAGCTCCATCCATGGGAGGCAAATCACTAATAGCATTATCATCATCCATGAGCTCATCCACTCCATCTCCTCGAGTGGCCAAGCAGGCTTCCTCCTCAAGCTCGATATGAACAAAGCCTTTGATAGAATCTCCTAGGATTTCCTATTGGCTATCCTCCATAGGTTTGGCTTCCACCCGGATTGGGTCGAGTTGATCAAAGGGTGTATTACCTCGATGAACTTCTCTGTCCTGGTCAATGGTTCCCCTGTGGGCTACTTCAAGAATTTCAAAGGCCTCAGGCAAGGAGACCCCATCTCCCCCTTCCTTTTCATCATCATTGTAGAGGCTCTTGGTAGGGCTCTCACCCATGCTTGTCTTGAAGGGTCCATCTCTGGCATCAAACCTGCTTCCTCTCTCCAGGTTGTGTCCCACCAATAGTTCATTGATGACACTATCCTGGCTACTCGGGCCTCGGTTCCCCAAGCTCAGTGCATCAAGTCCATCCTCCTCTCCTTTGAGGCTACGGTAGGATAGAAGGTGAACTTTGACAAAAGCAAGCTCTATTTCTTTAACACTCCGACAAGGTGTCAAGCCCGCATTGTTGCCACCCTTGGATGCTCCATTGGTGCCCTCCCAACAACTTACCTCAGATTCCCTCTCTTCGAAGGTCAGTCCAAAAAATCCCTTTGGAATCCCATCATTGAGCGCATTCAAAAAAATTGGCTAGCTGGAAAGGTAGCCTCCTCAGCCAAGTTGGCAAGGCCACCCTTGTCAAAGCTACCCTATAGAGCATCCTCATCTTCTTCATGTTCATCTTCTAGATTCTTGCTAAAGTCTACAACCGCATTGAACAGCTCCAAAGGAACTTCCTTTGGTCTGGATCAGAGGACAAACAGAGGATTCACCTGGTGGCTTGGAACTAGGTATGCACTGGGAAGGAGTATGGTGGCATTGGGCTTCGTAAAGTCTACAACATGAACCTGGCACTCATCACCAAGCAAGGATGGTGGGTCCTCACCAATGAAGACTCTCTGTGGGTATCCATCATCAAAGCTAAGTACCTTTGGCACAATCCAAATTTTTTAGATGATCCTCACCCAATCAAAGGATCCGCGGTGTGGAACTCCATCACCAAAACAAAGTAGATTATTCGAAAGGGTATCATATGGAAACTCGACAATGGATCTAGAATCAATTTTTGGAGTGACCCCTAGCTAGGAAGCTGCCCACTCCAGGAAAGAGAGGACCTGGTGTGTCTCTGACCAGTGATAGATACCCTCTTCAGACCAAAAGTAAGTAATTTCCTCCTCCCAAAGTGTTCTTCCTAGAAGCCCCTCCCGATCGATGGCCTCTCAGCTGACCAGAAGCTTACCTCTGCTACCCTATCTGATCTCCTCTACCTCTGTGCCATCCCCTCTTCCCCTATGGAGGACTCCATCCTCTGGGCTCCCTCCCCTTCTGGCCTCTTTTCTATCAAGTCAGCCTATGCCTTGTCCGAGAACCCCGACCCCCCTGGTTCCCATCCAAGCTCATCTGGAAGCCTCACCTCACTCCCAAGGTCAATTTTTTTCCTGTGGCTATCCATCCAGGATAAGATCCTCACCATCCCCAACCTTCATCATCAAGGCCTATCCCTCCCCAACCATTGCTACCTATGCCTCTCAAATTGTGAGTCCACCCAACACATTTTCACTTCCTACCCTTTCTCCCTTTCCATCCTCTCCTCCCTGTTCTCCTCGATCGACATCTCCTAGGCCCCACCCCTTTGGCTCAATGATCTCTGTATTCAGTGGCTGAACCCTTTCAGAGTGCACCACTTAAAGACCTTTTGGTCCTTTTGCCTCCCGCACTTCCTGTGGGAGATCTGGAGAGAGCGCAATGCTCGGGCCTTCAAATATTCATCTCACAAGGAGAACCACGTCCTTGCCAGGATCATTGCTACTATAGCTGAGAATGTGTCGATCACTCATTGTAAATATGACCCGGAGCCCCATCCTGAAGGAATCATAGCTTCCACTCTCGGCATCCCGGAAGGCATTCGTAACCAGACCCCACAAGGTTGATCGCTCCCTTGTCAAATGGACTCCTCCGCCTCCAAGATTCCTCAAGCTCAATTTTGATGGTGCAGCGAAAGTAAATCCAAGAGTTGCAGGTGCAGGGTGCGTCGTCCAAGACCACAAGGGCAACATCATCCTGGCCTCCGCCGAGAACTTCGGGATCAATTCTAGCCACTTTGCTGAGGCCCGGGCTCTCTACCAAGGCACCATCCTGATCCACAATCTTTAGGTTCCCAACATCGTAGTAGAAGGTGATTCCAGGAACATCATAGCCAACTTGTCCCTTGGGTCCTCCACTTCGTCGTGGAACATTTCCAATATGATCGTTGAAGTCAAGCAGTTGTTACGCTTTTTCTCATACTCGCAGGTGACCCACACCTGCAGGGAGGGTAACCGTGTGGCTGGCCAGCTAGCCAACATTGGCATCTCGGAGTCTGGACTTCGGGTATGGACTGACTCCTTCCCCCAAGCGATCATCGACGCCAATGTTGTTGACCTCACCAATCAATGAGTTGAGGTGGTCCAACGTGGGAAGTCTACATCATAGGTTTCACGCCCGAACCCGCCTACACAGATTGATTTGTCGAACTAGCACCAACGTGGCACGTTCCCTCAGTGACACCATGAGGTCGGCCTTAGTTCACATCTCACGTGCTGATTTCTTCAGGTTGAAGCTTCTCCATGTGGTTCTTCCCAACCTTTGCACGATCAAGTGTTTTTGTAGTCGCAACCAGGTGTCATCCCGAAATTGGAGGCTCGTTCACGAGATTGAGATCACATGGAACCGAGAGAGTTGCTGCATTGAAAGGGGTCACCTTGGAACCAACTTCACCCCCGTTTTTTGTGTCAACATGTTTACCTGGCCATTGGGAATGTTGGCCCCTGGTGCCTGTGTCCTCGATCGGGTCACCGTAGTGGTTCCCAAGCCCCCTAGCTACTCAGTTTGTTCCCTCAATTTTAGTCGACCTCTACTTGCTCTCCGCATCATTTCCAGTGTCATTTTGGCTAGATGCACTATCAGCACCAGTGTGGGCATGGATCTTTGGCTTTTCTACCTCGTGGTGACTGCCCACATCACCCCCTTGCTCTTATCTACCACGTTCACCATTCCATCGAGGATGTTCATCCCAATCATCATGACCCATCCTCATTCACCCCTATAGTTAGTTGTGGTGTCATGTCCAAGTACCTCCACCTAGCCCTTCCCATTGGTTGGTGTGCCCTTCCACCCGTGCCACCAAATTTTTGCTCGATTCGGGTGATTTCGAGCATGAGCTGCATTGGATGGGGGACTATGGTAGTGGTCTAGCATTTATTTATTTCCACCACCCTTCATTCCCATCATGTTCACCACCCTCTCACCTTCTATCCTTTATTTCATCCTTTGCTTCTTTCAAGTGTCGTCACCATGGCCGAAATTGAACCTACATCCCTCTAGTTAACCCCCCTGATCGAGGAATCTTCAGGGACCACAGCCTCCTAAATTTTTTATAGCAATTTCATGGGACCGAGCCACACTTGTCCATGGAATTTTTCCATTCATGGAATAGAGGGTATGTTTTCGTTTGAGGTATGGATTTCACTGTTACGGTAGACCTCTTGGTAGAGATAATTGGCCTTCCTAACGATGATGAGATCATCAACCGGGAGAAGCATTCCCTTCAAGGGGAATTGGATTTGTTTAGATATAAAGGGGAATCCTTGGACAAAGATAAATGTGGAATTGTTAGAGTCACTCCTAAATCCTTGGGACATGGTGATGATTACTGTACTGCAGTACTTCACTCTCGATAATCCATCTGCTGTGTTGCAAAGTTTCCACCTTGCTTTTTTAAACCACATCAAAGGAAAGAAAACCATTAATATTCTTGAGTATATGTTCACATCGGTGGAGAGGTTAGTGCTAAGCGTTAAGAGGGGGACCTCCTCCTCCATCCTCAATCAAGGCCTTCACTATGTGTTGTTCAGGTTTGTGGTGGCAGACCAAAACCACAAAATGATGGTGCCGATCGGGCCTCCCCTCACTGGATGATAGGTCAAGCCCCCCTCATCGAAGGGCCAGTCAGATCTCCCCTCCTCATCGAAGGGTAGGCCAATACTGGAGAAGAAGCTGGAGCAGATTTCCCAGCCCCCCGCCCATCGGCACCCCAAGAGTAGCTACCAGGATGGATGACACCCTAATTTCTTAGAAGATTGAACCCCATCGATACCCCATCCGTGCCAAGGTAGGAAGCAGTAAGAGGAAGGCTCCACTCATTATCGATGATGCCTCAGATGACTCCCTCTCCTTCTAAACTAAAAAAGAGAAGTCGACTAGGTTTCTGGCTCAGAGCGAAGGGACCTCTATGTAGGCTCCCCTCTTGGCTTCGTGTGTGACGCACTTCCCGAGCCTCATTGACCATGGGCATATCTAGGAGATTCAGGACCTACTCAAAGCGCTAGGATGGGTGGCCAGAACCATCTCCTCCCTCTTGACGTAGGTGGATTCCCTCCTCAAGGAGTATAAGGGCCAGTTTGAAATCATTGAGGAATTCAAGAGTTTGGTGGGGGAGAACCCCTGCTAACAATGGCTTTGGGCCCAATGCTTGATTTGGGGAGTTGGAGGATTCCCAATGGTGGGGGTCTCTCCTTGGCAGTCCTGTTCTATTTTTTTACCTTTATGGTTTGGTCTGTGGGTCGCCCCTATGTGGGTTTTTATCAATTTCAAGATCTGCTCCTATGTGGGCTTTCGTAGATAGCTGGTGGTGCCCCTGTGTGGGCCTTTGTTCTGTAGTTATGTTGTTGCCCCTGCATGGGCCTTTGTTTTGTTTTGTTTTTTGTGGATGTAGTTTCTCTTGTTGCTTGGTAGGATGTCTTTCCTAGTGTTTGAATGCCTCTATGGAGCTTTTGGGTTTTCTCTAGTAATGTAAAAGGTTACGAGACCCTTTCAAAACCCTTTTTACCAATAAAAAATAATAATAATATTATTATAATAAATATATTATTTATATTGATATTATATTTATTTATAAATTAAAACATATTTGTAGAAGCTTTTAACTCACAACAATTGCATAGCTATTTTGATAAAAGGTATTGACCAAAATAGAGCACGTTTTATGATGGATAAATCCAAGTGGAGATGTTGAATTCAAAAGATAAATCCAAGAAATATAACTTCTCAAAGAGAGTTCATCAAATTGAAGCACCTTTCAAATTTGTAAAATAAAAAACTATATTGAGTATTAGTTCACAGAGTAGCCAATTTGTGGTTGTTGTTCCATGGAATTATTGATCTGTGAGAGATTATGATCCATAAGAGAATCGACTAGTAAGATATGTTGTTAGCATGACTTCACTACAACCAATTAAATTAATCGATTAGCAAATTGGTAGAGCACTAAATCAATAGTTCAAATGCCTAATCCATCAAATGATGATGCCAACATGATTTGAAGGCAATAGGTCAATGGAATTTTACATTTTTTATAGAATTTCATGGTCAAGCCATTGATTTAGGAATAAAATATTGTCAATTCATCATGGGATAGCCAAAGATAGTGGTATGCAAGCTGAGATGGTATTTTTGGTATAAATTATTTGAATTTGAGATGAATGGACCAGAAAAAGGCTTTGTCACTATTTGTAAAAAGGCAATCGGACAAATAAGAAATTTTTTGAAAAAACAAACCCCAAATCAAAGTTATAGTTAGAAATAGAATTTAAATTGAAGATCCGTTGGCAAAATAGAAGATTTCAAAATTTGAATTGAAGACTTCATCCATTCTTGGATGGATTTTGTGGAAATAAGATAGCTATTTTTAGCTAATACTTTTTTTTAATTTTTAAAATATAATTGTATTGCTTTTAGAAGTTTGTTGTTTTCAGCATAGGAGAAGCATTATAAATAAGTGCTAGGACATATTGTAGGATATCCTTCTTTGATCCTTATAACTCCATCGCTACTTATTTTCAATTTCTACATTTTGATGAAACTTGCAAAATACTTTTAATAAAAAATTTCAATTGTACATGGTGTTGGCAAAGTTATCTTGTGTAGTTATCTATGTTATTGATGTTAGCTAAATTAAAGACTATGGTTGTTTCTACAATATTTATACCTCTTAATTATTTTACAAAATATGTGTTGAATGTGTTTATGGATGGTTGAATGTTAGACATTGGGATGTAATTCTTCTGTTGATTTTTATGATCATTGGATTGGTTCATCTCAAATTAAAATAATTTGATTCAGTTAAAATTCATCTTTAATCCTTTTTTATTTTAAAAATATATATATTTTAGATTTGGTGCTTTCTAAAGATTGATCTAATACAAATCCAGCCTTCTAATTATACCACTGGTCCAAGAGATAATCCATAACCTTAGGTAGATCAATATTATGTTTTATAGAACATATAGTAGGACACAAATATGATCATTTATGCTTAGATATTCAAAGCTTGAGAAGACTTTAGTTTATCTATTATGGAGACTCCATTAGGATGAATCTCATCATGTATTACTAGGTTTCAATCAAGATTATGAAAATTTAGTGATTTTTGTAAGCTTTATATGAAAAAAAAAAAGTTCTATAAAAAAATCAAAAATAAATAAAAAGATAAAAAAGGAAAAGAAAAAATGCCATGATGAATCAACTACTAGTATGATAAGTATTTTTTCTAGCATGGGATGATTTGTGCCCTTTGACCTTGGCTAATTTACAATAGACCCCTCTTATGTGTTCATGGCCTCTATTTGATAGCTTTAAGGAGAAAACAATACATGAATACCTTAAGGTTTAAATGTGTTAAAGAATATTATGCCATCCAACATGAAGATCTCATTGTTTTACCTAAATTTAGACAAGTCTAGAAGGACACTAACCTTTTAAATGACAACAACACAAGCAATAATACAAATCAAGCAAAAGCCCAAAATATGAGATGTAAAGTGAGAAATATTAGGCTGGACTCTTGAACATAGGTTCCTTAGGGGATGAATAGTTTGGAATAAGTCATACACAATCTAATTAGTATATTCTAACTAATATAATATCAAAGCAAGGACTATGACAAGTGCACAATAATTTCTATATAAAGTAAATATTTAGATGAAGAGAGTAAATGATGACAAGAGATGAAATAAATGACATGTACTAATATTTATGGATACTAATCTCTTTGAAGATCTTTGATAATACTTGAATATTCTTGTATTCTAATCATGAGACTCTTGCTCCCCTTGTTATTTTCCTTCGTGCTTCCTTAAGGAGGCTTTATTAAAGATAAATTTCCTTATTAATTACTCCCTACCATGACCATATATTACGTGTAGTCCTAAAATCGATAATCATCATTACCTTAGGAAATTTAGACATGTTATTTTATGGAGTGGAACCTTTTTAAGATTATGTAACAAAGTGAGTCATTTATATCAAGGGGCATTAGGCATACACCTAGAATATAGTTACATAGTATAAGAAAATATCTTATGATGAGAAGACCCCAAACCATTCAAATATATCAATTATGCTTTAAAAAAATCAAGAATTAGTTATGATTAGTTTGTTCTTCCTAGTAAACCTTTAATCATTTTGCATTTGAATCATTCTTTAATTTCATATACCTTATTCCCAAAAAAATTGTTGGATTTACTGCTAGATCATTTGTCACTCTAAATATGGCAAAGAGGTTTCATTTATTTGGACCCTCGATAGTGCTTAAAAGTATAACTACCATTGGCAATTGAGAAATTATAATTACAAAATCATTTTTATTGATGGTAATTATGTTTATATTATTCTTGGAATAAAAATTTGCTCTTCTAATCCCATATTGAGGTCATTATCCAACCCTAAACATGTTTTAGTGATAATTGAACCTTATTAGAAAGTTTCTTAAATAATTCTCATTTCATTTGTGCTTTATAAATATCCCTCATTTTTTGTAAGGAATGATTACAAATCTTAGCCTTAAACTCAAACACCAATTTTATTTAGTTATCTTTACACATAAGATAAAAAATTATTAAAAAATAGGCATCTACTCTATCATAAATTGTTTTCTTTGAGTTTGCATATTTTCATCTTCATAGCCAAATCTCATCAATTCAAGGTTATCTTTTTTCATCTTGCTCCTCATATATAAGGCACCTTAAATCTAAGATCATAATCCAAGGGTCCACACTAGATTTAATTTTGTAATTTATAAATCAACGTATTATAATTACATCTTGCTTAGATCATTTGCATTTTCATGCTAGAAATTGTGTTTTAGTTTAAAATGTGAATTGTCATTAGTTTTGGCGATTCTTGATCTTATTATACATTGGTTTTGGGCATATTTCAAGATTTGTAATTGTATTTGTCTAGTTATTTTCCTATATTGCATTTTCACATAGAAATATTTATAATATATATTTTTTATGAGTAGATTTATGTCTTCATTCTCATTTACATAAAGCTAATTGATCCATTTATGTTTGGTTTTTAAATTTTGTTTTGCATATTTTGAATTTCTATGTTTTCACTTGTTTATGTAGATTTCTTATAGGTGTCACTATTTCTTATATTCCATCCTAATTTTCTATCATTTTGAGTTTAATCTACCCTAAATTGTAGACTCTTATGATCTAGTATCTTGAGTCCCATCACCCTACTCGAGGTGTAGATAGTGATTAACCTTTTAGTGTGGATTTTATATAGGTCCTTGGTCCATATTCTTAATTTGTATACCTCCTAGCATCATGCCTCTAATCTCAAAGGATTGCCATAAATATTAATATTTCCTTCGAAGATTCTCAACTTCTTTCCCTTCTCCACTAGAAGGGAAAGGCTTATAAATAAAGGGGATGAGATCCACGGTACTATAGTTTAAAACACAAATATCAAAATGCTTCTTTAGTTAGTATAAATTTAATACTCATTTTTTTCACAAATAAAGTTCTAGATATAGAATAACTAAAACCTTCTTCTTTATATCTTTTGTTGAATATAAGTAGAGGCATATTGTGTTTATTCATTCCAATTTGTCCACCAATCCAACCTACCTTCTTAAGAAATTTAATGTTGATAATGTATTTCTTAGGTCATTGAGTTGTATGTGAGTCTTGTTCATCACAAGTTGTGAAGAAAACCATCATATAGAAAAGTTTCATTACCAATGGATGAGGAAGTATTGTCCTCCTCTAAAGAAGACATTTGCACATTATCATCATAAAGATTTGTCCACGTTATGGAGGGTTCTTCAACCCTTAATAAAGAGGTAGAGACATCATCATCAAGAATACTATCACTCTCCACTATGTCCATTATATGTATATGAAGCAAATAATTGTTGATTTAAATTTATCAAATTGTTGTCATAATCATTTTTTACTAATTTGAGTACATATCTATCTCTATCACCACATGTTGAAAGAAGAATATTATCATGGCAATCATGTATGGGGTATTATCAAGTTTATCAATATCATCTATAAAGTTAGCACTAACGATTTTGCACAAGAAGATTTATCTATATATTTCTCAACCCATCAATTTAATTGACCAGTTGTAAATTTTGTTATTTTGTTGACTTTATTCTTTAAGTCCTTAACAAGTGAAACAACCTTTCAAAATCTTATATTTTAAAAAATAAACTAAGGTTTTAAGAAGACTTTCCAATACATTTATTTTCAAGTTCAAATCCTCAAACAAAGTTGATGTAGGTCAAAAGATCAAAGAATTTCTTTTCCATACACTTGATACCAAAATTGCTTAATCAAATTGGGAGATATGACAATTTTCTTTTGAAAGTGGTAAACACAATAATTTTACATGGTCAACTTTCAACCACCATTTATTGACCTTAAATATAGTTCATATTTTCCATTATACTGCTTGTTTTGCATATTTAAAAATGTATAATCCAAAAAAAACATAAGTGACAACAATTTGACATCTCTAATGAAAGATAAGTCATTTAAAAGGAGATATATATATATATATATATATATAATTTTTTTTTTTTTTTGAATTTACATGGTGGAATCGGTAGCCGCCGCGAATCCGGGCAGGCTGTCAGCTTTTTATGGCCACCACAGTATTCTGCGCTGTCCGCCCCAGAAGCCGCCACACAGATCTTCGCGCAGTCTGTCCCTATAACCACCATGCCACAATCATTTTAAAAGGAGATATTTTTGAAAAGAAATAAAATATGCAAAATGATAGAGATTGCTCAAGCTTGAAAATGCATCAATCATCCAACTCCTATAACCTCCAATAATTTGTTTGAACCTTACATCTCTCAAGGCTATCAAAGGAAGCTTTGGCAAGACAACAAATTGAAGTCTTTTCTAGAAAAATCCTATTTTCAAGCCTCCCAAGTAGTCAAAGTCAATCTTCACAACTTAGTGTTCCATGTATAAAAACCTCCTAAACTTGCTTGTTCAAGCACAATCAAGAACTTTGAAAGTTTCACATCATGTATTTTAAGACCCTCAAGAAACATAATGCCCTATTGTATTGGGATCACGAGTATAAATCAAAAGCACAAAGAAAAAGCCTTCAAAACATACAAATCAAGAGAGAACATTATGCATCAAGGTGGTCAAGAGGAAAATCATAGGGAATATAAGACCCAAGTTTAATTCTCACGTGCAAATTTTTAAAAGTTGATGGCTAATAATTGACTTGTAACAAGTAAATTATCCCATTTAATCCCAATTGTAGGTCTACACCAATGGATAGGACAAGTGCATGTCCTGAACAATTTAGGTAAAAGAGATACCCCTCAATTGTGATAGTGAAGCTAAATATTTTTCAATGTTTCCCTCCATCTCCTTAAAAATAGAGAGGACTATGCATCAAAATAAAAACATCAAACTTCAGGTTTTCATGAAGCGGATTTTACGGTGCTTTGGATGAAAGTACGGTGGCTCTGACCACCTCGGTACTGAGTATCCACCACCTTGGTGGTACTGTCTCTATTAAATGTCCTTTGGGCACACAGCGGCTTCGACCCCTATAGAAGCTACTGGATTCAACAATGGTGCAATGCAAGAAGCCAAGGAAATTTGTCTCGAAGGTGTTTCACGAGGTAACACCCCTGTCCCTGATGTTGTCATTCCATTAGAGGATTTTAACAAGTCTTGTAGATGGCTAGAGAAGCATACTCTTATCGGGTATTTTTTGGGACGTATTCCCAATGAATCGCTAATTTGCAACTGGACTCAGCATTATTGGACTACTTATGGTATTGAGGTCGAAGGAATCCATAATTTGACAAAAGGGTTTTTCTTGTTTTGTTTCCTTGATCCTCTACATGCTCAGACTGTGTTTGACCATGGACCTTGGTATGTTCGTAACTCCCTGTTAGTGTTCCAACCCTGGACAAGGGATTTCTCCGTCAAGGATGGTGCTTTCGTAGAGGTTCCTATTTGGGTCAAAATTCTCGGTCTTTCGGATGCCCTTTACCCTTCTTGGAAACCATTGTTGCTCCGTTAGGCCCCTTTGTCTGCATTGAGCATCCAAAATTCTTTGGTGTTCGCCCCTACAGAAGGGTGTGTGTGAAAGTTGATTTGTCCAAGGACCTTAAGGACCATCTCACCGTGAACATTGGTGAAGCCTCATTTGTTCAAAAGTTGGTCTACATTAACCTGCCGAACACCTATTACCGCTGCCAGTCGATAGCTCACAAGATTAAATATTGCCCTTTAATGGAGGGGCGTTTCAAGAATAACAAGGTTGTGCCTAATGTTCCAAACCCTGCACCTATGATGCCACCTTAGGCAGCTCAGGGAGCTCAAGGGAACAAGAGCAATGGTTCTCGGGAGTCTTGGATCACTATTGCCAAGAGAAACCACCCAGTTAAGAAATTTGTTAAGCCGACAGGGCAGGCTCTTGTCCCTCCAATGCATGCACATAAAAAGTCAAACATGCAAATAGTAGTCCCTGAGAACCCCCGAGGGCATTCTGCTTTGATAGAGAACATTGTGCTTAAGCAGGAACTCCTTGAGGCGGCACGAGAAAGAAGGTCTCGTAGCCCCAATCATGACCCTTCAACGCAAAAACAAGACAAACGACCACTCAACATGTTTCTAGATGGTAATCATGATTGATTCCTCTCCAACCCCTACTCCTCGCTTGGGGAGATAGGTGCTTCTGAGGATATCGATAGTGATATGCACCTGGATTGTGCTCAATGATTTTTTTGTCCTGGAATATCAGAGGGCTGACGGACCCAATCCACAAATATTTGGTCCAAAGTGAGATTGAAAGTATTTCTCGCCAGTACGATAGGTTTGATATCCTTTGTTTACAAGAAGTCAAAATTTTTTATTTTAATTTATAGTGTGCTTGTTCGTTTATTTGGCATGGTAGCCAGTTTTTTTCCACTAATCATTCTTTGGGACGAGGAGGAGTTGTCACCTTCATGGCACCTGCCTGGCAGTCCCATTTGGTCACATGGGGTGGATCCCTCTAATCAGGTTGTGTGGACCCTTTTTGAGATTGATGGACATTCCTTCGGAATTGTCAATGTTTACGCCTCCAATCATGCCCCCGAGAGATGTGCTTTGTGGCGGTGGTTGGCTTTGTCGTTACCGCCAGTAGTCTGGCTGCTTTGTGGTGACTTCAATATGATTGAGAAAGCTAATGATAAATTTGGTCGACTCCCTATGCGGTGGTGCACTGGGGAAAGAGAAGCCTGGTTTTTTATGAAGAATAAATTGGGTCTTGTGGACCCCAATGCTTGTTCTTCCAAAAATTTCCAAAACTTGCTTTGGTTTACTTGGTCCAATTTTCAAAGCGAAGATGATAGAATTTTGAAAAGGCTCGATAGAGCAATGCTTACTAATCACTCTAGGTTTAGTTTTCATAACATATACATTCCACCCCTTTGGTGGCGGCCATTCCATGCACCATTGTTTCAAATCATGTGCCCATTATCTTCAACGTTTCCTCAAACTAGAAGTCAGTCAAAAAGTTCCACTTAGTTTTTTATGAATGTCTCTTTCCAGCAATATTCGGCCTTGAAAGCATGCATTGTTCGGGCTTTGAACCTGGTTCCTCGCCCTACCGGGATCACGGGTTGGATTGAATGGTGGAGCGGTGCCATTGCTCACACAACTACCATTCTTAGAGCTCTTGGATTCAAGCTTGCTCATTTGCGTAAGCAGTTCAATTTGGCTCTGAAGAATGAGCTTGTTGAGCAAGGTGCAGCAAAAGCATTGCAAAAGTATTGTCATTGTTGTCAACACAGACAGTTTGATGCAGTTGATGCAGTTCAGAGGTCAGTCAGATCAAGTACAATGATTTTCAAGGAAAACAGAAGTGACCCGGATTCAAAAATTTGCAGAAAAAGACAAGTAAGAAAATTGTCGCGATATCGCGACATGTTTTCTGTCGCGATTTCGCGACAAAAAGGAGGAGAGAGAAATGCAAAATGTCACGATTTCGCGACAAAAAGGAGAGAGAAAATGCAGCCGAAAATGTCACGATTTCACGACAAAAAGGAGGAGAGAGAAAATGCAGCCGAAAATGTCACGATTTCATGACAAAAAGGAGGAGAGAGAAAATGCAGCCAAAAATGTCATGATTTCATGACAAAAAGGAGGAGAGAGAAAGTGCAGCTAAAAATGTCATGATTTCACGACAAAAAGGAGGAGAGAGAAAGTGCAGCTGAAAATGTCATGATTTCATGACAAAAAGGAGGAGAGAGAAAGTGTAGCTGAAAATGTCACGATTTCACGACAAAACTGAGGAGAGAGAAGGCGCAGCCAAAACTGTCATGATTTCGTGACAAAACAGATGAGAGAGAAAGTGCATGAGAAAGTGTCGCGATATCGTGACAGTTTCGGAAGAAAAGCACTAAGGGCGCAAAGTGTCGCGATATCGCGACACGTCGGGTTTTCGTGACCCGAAGAAGAGAGAGAATGCATGAAGGCAAAGGTGTAGCGATTTCGCTACATGTCGGAGTTTCGCTGGCAGAAGCAAAGAAAAAATGCTAAGGCAACAAAGGTGTAGCGATTTCGCTACAGGTCAAAATGCTAAGGCAACAAAGGTGTAGCGATTTCGCTACAGGTCAAAATGCTAAGGCAACAAAGGTGTAGCGATTTCGCTACAGGTCAAAATGCTAAGGCAACAAAGGTGTAGCGATTTCGCTACAAGTTCGAAACACAAGACACAAAGTTGTAGCGATTTCGCTACATGTCTTGATTTCGTTGGTGCATGAAGGGAAAAATGTATGGACGCGAAAGATGTCGCGATTTCATGACATGTTGCATTTTCATGGGTGAAAAGCAAAGAACAACGCTAAGGCAGAAAAGTGTCACGATTTCGTGACATGTTCCGTTTTCGCTGAGTCTTGCGGAGAAAAGTGTACGGCAGAGAAAAGTGTCACGATTTCATGACATGTTTCGATTTTGTGGGTGCAAGCGAAGGATAGTGCAGAGGCAGCGAATGTGTCGCGATTTCGTGACATGTCTCATTTCTGGAGAAAGTCGTGATTTCGTGACATGTCTCATTTTTCGTGGGAGGAGAAGAGTGAGGAGGAAAACATCGTGATTTCGTGACATGTCTCATTTTTGCGGGTGTATGCCGAGAAAAGTAGGAGGCGAAAAACGTCGCGATTTCGTGACATGTCTCATTTTCACGGGTGTATGCCGAGAAAAGTAGGAGGCGGAAAACGTCGTGATATCGCGACATGTCAGGTTTTCACGGTCAACAGTCCAGAATTAGTCAACTGAGTAGAAATGTCGCGATATCGCGACAGGTAACAGTTTGGCGGGAAAAAGCCGAAAAAGCATGCACAGTGACAGATGTCGAAAAAGCACAAAGGAAAAGCATGCAACGTAAAAGTTAACTGGAGTCAGATCTATTACACAGTGAGTGTTGGGAAAGCACAGAGGAAAATTCATGCAGCCAACCATGGACAAACTAATTGGAGTTACAAAGGGAAGTCACGAAACAACATATTAAAGAAAAGAACGGCTGTTGCAGGGCCGTGATGCAGCATGACTGGCAAAAGTACAGATAGACAGAGATTCTCGAAAAATAAGAAATCCTCTCGGTGGTTGCGTATGTCAGACATGGAAGTTACGGGCATAAGAGAAAGATCGACGCAGAATTGAAAAATGTGCCATCGAAAAGTGTAAAAGTGCTAAGAGGGCAATTACGTAGAGTTTAGAAGAAAAGAATCGGAGAGCATCGAAACGCGCAAAATGGCTGTCAGTTTACACAGAAAAGGATGTCAGAAAGTGCAGAGAAGAATGTCAGAACAAGTCAGAAAGAAGCGGCTAAAAGACAGAGCAGTCAGAGAGGGTTTGACAGATTGAACGTAGCCGTAAATGCATGAAAAAAATTGGAGGGAAATTTAGAGCCGTTTCAAAATGAGCCGTTCGAGAAAATCGAGTATAAAGACTCGAACAGGCACAGTAAGAGAGGTTACTGCAACCGAGGTTATTTGTGAAAAACAAAAAGAAAAGGTTGAGTTAGAGTGCTGCATGAAGAACAGCAAAAAGGAACTAAAACCTGTAGATTTTTCTTGAAAATTAACAGAGAGGTTTTAGACTGTGATAGAAGATATTGAGTTTCTGACAATCCTCTTTATTCTTCTATGAGATTGATTTGCATGAGCAATAGACCAGTGAGGGTCTTGTAAAAAGAAAGGCATTTTTAATGTCAACTTATCTTTCAAAATAGAAATCCAAGTTGGTGCTTGGTATAAGGGGTTGGTGCTCCTATCTGTTGCTGCAGAAAAATCAGGGGTTGGTGCTCCTTCCAGTGGGTGCTGGTAAACTATTTGTAAAGATTGAATCCTTGCAAAGACTGGATTTGGATTGTAGTCCAAACAATCATTATTTGAGGAGTAGCCACATCGGTGAACCTCGTTAAATCTTGTGTTGTGTGATGCTCTTGTGTTATACTTGCTTTATCTATTTTTAAGCTTGTATTTTTAAGTTTTAAGAGTTGCAGATTCAAGTTTTTAAATAGTTACACTGATTCACCCCCCCTCTCAGTGTCATTGTGAGAATATCAATTGGTATCAGAGCCAGGTACCTGAACAAGCTTAATCAGCTAAGGTGATCTTGGAAGATCCACAATGGCCGACGGTGAAGGATTTTCTTCCAACAAAGCTCCTTTGTTCGATGGAACAAATTACTCTTTCTAGAGACTCAGGATGCAGACATATCTGTGTGCACTGGGATATGACATCTGGGAATCCATTGAAAATGGATACACAATACCCTCGGTTCCTCCAACAGATGCGGCTGAGAAGAAAAAGTTTGAGAATAACTCGAAAGCCAAGAATGCTATTATGTGTGGATTAGTAGACAGTGAGTTGATACGCATCATGAACTGCAAATCAGCAAAAGACATATGGGACAAACTGTAGAGCATTCATGAAGGAGACAAGAAGATCAAGGAAGCTAAGTTGCAAACACATCGTGCCCAGCTTCGAAGCATTAAAGATGACCGATGATGAGAACATAGAAGCCTATATGCCGAGAGTAAATGGAATCATTAATGCAATAAGAGGACTCGACGAGGAGATGGAAGATGCAGTTGTAGTGAAGAAGGTACTAAGAACTCTCCATAAAAGATTTGATGCAAAAGTTTTTGCCATAGAAGAAGCTAAAGATTTAAATTTTTTCAGTATGGATGAAATGCATGGTTCCTTAACAGCATATGAAATGAGAATTGGACAAACTAAGCCCTCAGACAGAGAAGCGGCTTTTCAAGCACAAAAAAATATAAAATCTAAACAAGAATCTGAGGAAGAAGAATCTACAGATGAAACTGAAGCAAACTTTGTTAGGAAATTAGTAAAGGGAAAAGGAAAGTACAGAGGTAAGCTACCGTTCAAGTGCTTTAACTGTGGAGGCATCGGGCACTTTGCAAGCAAAATGCCCAATGAATGAGAAAAACAAAAGTGATGAAGGGACACACCAAGAAAGAAATGTCCGGAAGAAGAAACCACATTTCAGAAAAAGGAACTTCAAGAAGAAAAGTTTCATTTCCAAAAATATTGACTCTTCTGAAGACAAGCCCAAGTGAGGACTCAGAAGAAGAAACTGGTGAAGCATTGTTCATGGCTTTTGAAGAACAAAGAACAGAAGGAAACCCAGGAGTGTGAAGAAAAATTAGAGGATGAGGCTGAGGTAGATCTGGAAGGTGAGTTGGTTGCTGCTCTTGAAGAGTTAAGTGCAGAAAGGAAAAAGAATAAAAAGATTTCAAGAAAATTTGAGGATGCTAGCGGATTAATAATCAGTTTGAAAGTACAAACTGAAGAATTTAAGAAAAAGTCTAAAGATTTTGAAGCACAGCTAACCATGAAAATAGATGAGTGTAATAAGCTAGAAGAAGACGTAGTTAGATTAAGGATGCAGCTAGAAGAGATGAATCGGAAATTGAGTCGTCATCATAAATTTGAAGACAAGTTCTGCAAAGCTGAATAAAATGTTAAATAATCAAAGGCCTACAGGCATCAAATTTGGTTTGGGCTTTGATGAAGGAGAATCCTCAAAGGACTCAAAGGCTGTTACTGTAGAACCAATAAAGAATAAAGACAAGATCAGAGTTGATCAAGAAAAACCGTATCATGCAAAAGAAAACAATAAGGCCAAGCTTGAAAGGAGTACTGCAAATGATGGATTCACCAAAGTCACACATCAAAGAAGAAGAAGACCCATGGCTCCTACTACAACATGGCAACAACCATTACCCAGGTACACTCGTTCCTTTTCTCGGTTATTGTTTTAAATGCAATGCATATGGTCATAAAATCTCAAGTTGTAGATATAATGTAGAACAAAGAAATTTTACTAGTAGAAATATTTTTTCACCTTTGATAGATTATCGTCGTAGAATGTTATAACTGTCATAACTTCGGACATATTGCAAGAAATTGTCGTAGCTCTTTTGCAGGAAATAAATACCAGGGAAGAAAGTATCAATCAACTGGATTAAAACAAAACAGAAAATTTCTCGAAAAACTGTCACAAGCCAATGAAAGAGAGAAGGTAAAACAAGTGACCAGATCTGACTGTCAAATCTCAGTGGAAAGAAAAGGAACAACCGAAGAAAGACAAGGAATCCCTAATCGTTCAAACAGACTCTCAAAGCCCAGAATAAATCTGCACCTTGGATTCTGGACAGTGGATGCTCCAGTCATATGACAGGAGACAAACAGAAGTTTGATAAGCTACAGACATACGAAGGTGGTTCTGTTAAATTTGGAAACAATGATGGAGCCAAGATAGTAGGAAAAGGATCAGTTAAGTTAAGTGACGGTAAAATCAACTCTAAAGAAGTCCTTTTTGTGATGGGTTTGAAGCATAACTTACTAAGTGTAAGTCAAATTTGTGACAGAGGTCATGAAGTGATTTTCAAGAAGGAGGGCTGTGAAGTAAGAAAGACAAAAAATGGAAAGTTAATAGCCACTGGACTGAGAACTTCTAGAAATCTGTATACACTCTCAGAGACTTCAGAAGGAGCTTGCTTGGTTAGTCAGGAAGAAGAAAATTGGCTGTGGCACAAGAGACTCGGTCACATAAGCTTTGATAATCTGGTAAAAATCAGCTCAAAAAGGGCAGTAAGAGACATACCAACTATTGGTAAACCTTCAAACAGTATTTGTGAGTCATGCCAAAAGGGAAAACAAACCAGAGCCACTTTCAAAGCAAAAGAATACTTCACGAGCAAGCCTTTAGAACTAATTCACACTGATTTATGTGGACCCATGAGAACGGAAAGCATAAATGGACACAAATATTTTATGCTATGTATAGATGACTATTCAAGAATGACATGGGTACTATTTCTGAAATTTAAATCAGAAGCCTTTGAGATGTTTAAAACTTTCAAAAATCTTGTTGAGAATCAATCAGGAAAAAGAATTAAATGTTTAAGATCAGATAGAGGAGGAGAGTTTATTTCAAATGAGTTTGCAGAATACTGTGAAAAACATGGGATCAGAAGACAGTTTTCGGCAAGCAAGAACACCTCAGCAGAATGGAGTAGTTGAAAGAAAGAACAGAACTGTGCAAGAAATGGCAAGGACCATGTTAACAGAGAGCAAAATTGCTGACAGATTCTAGAAAGAGGCAGTTCATACTGCAGTCTACATTCAGAATAGATGTATGTTGAGGCCGCATGAAAGCAAAACACCTTATGAACTCGTGGTTTGGCAAAAAGGCTACAACAAAATACTTCAAAGTATTCGGCAGCAAGTGTTACATTAAACGGATTGAAGACAATCTTGGCAAATTCGAAGATAGAGCTGATGAAGGTATCTTTCTTGGTTACTCAACTAAAAGCAAAGCCTACACATGCTACAACAAAAGACTTAAGAAAATTGTGGAGAGTGCGGATGTGAAGGTCGATGAAGGTAGGAAACAAAAAATCAGCCATAATGAAAACTACCCGACTTATGAAGAATTTATTGAAGAAGATGAAGATCAAGAAAAAGAAGAGAGACAAAAATCAGAATCAGATGATTTAGAAATAGAAGAAAACAAGAAATTCAAAACAGGCAGCTGGCAGAAAAATCATCCCAAAGAGCAGATTATTGGGGACCCTACAGTTGGCATTCAAACAAGAAGAAGAGTAGTAAATAACTATTCTCTGTTATCCAGCATTGAGCCCAAAAACATTATTGAAGCAAGCACAGATGAAAGCTGGATGGAGGCAAGAAATGAAGAACTAGATCAAATTGAGAAAAACAAAACCTGGGAATTAGTACCAAGGCCTAAAAATAAAAACATAATCGGTACTAAATGGATATTTCGAAACAAACTGAATGAAGATGGACAAGTTGTAAGGAATAAAGCAAGATTGGTCTGCAAAGGATATGCTCAAGTTGAGGGGATTGATTTTGAAGAGACTTTTGCACCAGTGGCCAGACTTGAAGCAATAAGACTATTTTTGGCTCTAGCAGTACATAGGGATTTCAAAGTTTATCAGATGGATGTAAAATCAGCATTTCTAAATGGAAATCTTGAAGAAGAAGTGTATATTGAACAGCCTGATGGCTTTCAACTCTGTGACAATCCTAACTTTGTTTGCAAGCTGAAGAAAGCATTGTATGGCTTGAAACAAGCACCTAGAGCTTGGTATGCAAGATTGGACAGCTATCTCACTAAGCAAGGATTCAAGAAAGGTATGGTGGATAGCAATTTATATATCAAAACTGAAAATGGCAATTTCATTGTCCTTGTTGTTTATGTAGATGATATAATATTTGGGAGCAGCAATGATGAATCATGCAAAGACATAGCAAACAAAATGCAGAAAGAATTTGAAATGTCTATGATCGGTGAACTCTCATATTTCCTAGGACTGCAAGTTAATCAAACTGAAAAGGGCATTTTTATTTCTCAAGTTAAATATGTGAAAGAAATGCTGAAAAAGTTCACTATGGAGGATAGTAAGCCTGTTAGCACCCCCATGACAACAGGATGCAAGTTGAGCAAGGATGATAAATCTCCAGATGTTGATCAAACAATGTACAGATCAATGATTGGGAGCCTGTTGTATTTGATAGCCACCAGACCGGATATCTTACAAGTTGTTTGCATGGTTGCAAGATTTCAGGCTAGTCCAAAAGAGACTCATGTGACAGCTGTGAAAAGGATTTTTAGGTACCTCAAGGGTACTATGGAGTATGGGCTATGGTATCCAAAAGGAAAAGACTTCACTCTTTTTGCATATTCTGATGCAGATTGGGCAGGATGTATTGATGACAGAAAAAGTACAAGTGGAGGAGCATTTTATCTTGGAGATAAATTGGTAGCATGGCACAACAAGAAACAAGAATCAGTTTCTCTATCCACTGCAGAGGCAGAATACATTGCAAGCAACAACATGTTGTACACAAATATTATGGATGAGACAAACATTGAAAGATCTTGGTATTCACTTCAATGAGCCCATTTCAGTCAAATGTGATAACACTAGTGCAATCAACATTTCAAAGAATCCGGTAATGCATTCCCGCACCAAGCATATTGCAATCCGATATCATTTTTTGAAAGACAAAGTTGCAGAAGGAGAGGTCAAATTGGAGTTTGTTCCAACCACAGAGCAAGTAGCAGACATATTCACAAAACCATTGCCCAAGGAAGTTTTTGAGTACCTTCGGAAGAAGTTGGGAGTAGTCACACTACCCAAGCACTGACTAGCTATGGGGAACACATTCTCAGGGGGAGCATTAAAATTATTTATGCCTGAGAATGTTGTGCATAGACTCAGGGGGAGTCTGACAGCAGCCCTTTGGTATTATTGGCAAAGGGGGAGAAGAAATTGAGCTAGGTTACAGTGTGTTGCCAACAATTCCAAAGGGGGAGATTGTTGAGCAAGGTGCAGCAAAAGCATTGCAAAAGTATTGTCATTGTTGTCAACACAGCATGCTTGATGCGATGATGCAGCTCGAGGTCAGATCAAGTACAGTGATTTTCAAGGAAAACAGAAGTGACCCAGATTCAAAAATTTGCAAAAAAAGACAAGTAAGAAAACTGTCGCGATATCGCGACATGTTTTCTGTCGCGATTTCGCGACAAAAAGGAGGAGAGAGAAAATGCAGCCGAAAATGTCGCGATTTCACGACAAAAAGGAGGAGAGAGAAAATGCAGCCGAAAATGTCACGATTTCGCGACAAAAAGGAGGAGAGAAAGTGCAGCTGAAAATGTCACGATTTCACGACAAAAAGGAGGAGAGAGAAAGGTGCAAAAATGTCACGATTTCACGACAAAAGGAGAGAGAAAGTGCAGCCAAAAATGTCACGATTTCACGACAAAAAGGAGGAGAGAGAAAGTGCAGCTGAAAATGTCATGATTTCACGACAAAACTGAGGAGAGAGAAGGCAGCCAAAACTGTCATGATTTCGTGACAAAACAGATGAGAGAGAAAGTGCATGAGAAAGTGTCGCGATATCACGACAGTTTCGAAGAAAAGCACTAAGGGCGCAAAGTGTCGCGATATCGCGACACGTCGGGTTTTCATGACCCGAAGAAGAGAGAGAATGCACGAAGGCAAAGGTGTAGCGATTTCGCTACATGTCGGAGTTTCCGAGCAAAAAAAATGCTAAGGCAACAAAGGTGTAGCGATTTCGCTACAGGTCAAAATGCTAAGGCAACAAAGGTGTAGCGATTTCGCTACAGGTCAAAATGCTAAGGCAACAAAGGTGTAGCGATTTCGCTACAAGTTCGAAACACAAGACACAAAGGTGTAGCGATTTCGCTACATGTCTTGATTTCGCTGGTGCATGAAGGGAAAAATGTACGGATGCGAAAGATGTCACGATTTCATGACATGTTGCATTTTCGCGGGTGAAAAGCAAAGAACAGCGCTAAGGCAGAAAAGTGTCACGATTTCGTGACATGTTCCGTTTTCGCTGAGTCTTGCGGAGAAAAGTGTACGACAGAGAAAAGTGTCACGATTTCATGACATGTTTCGATTTCGCGGGTGCAAGCGAAGGATAGTGCAGAGGCAGCGAATGTGTCACGATTTCGAAGAACATTCTGAAAAAAGAGTGAGAAAACGTCGCGATTTCGTGACATGTCTCATTTTCATGGGTGTATGCCGAGAAAAGTAGGAGGCGAAAAACGTCGCGATTTCGTGACATGTCTCATTTTCGCGGGTGTATCCGAGAAAAGTAGGAGGCGAAAAACGTCGCGATATCGTGACATGTCAGGTTTTCGCGATCAACAGTCCAGAATTAGTCAACTGAGTAGAAATGTCGCGATATCGCGACAGTAAGATTAGGGAAAAAGCCAAAAAGCATGCACAGGATGGATGTCAAAAAGACATAAGGAAAAGAATGCAACTATAAAAGTTAAGGGGGGAGATGAAAAAGAGGTGTTGGGAAAGCAAGAGGAAAATTCATCGACACAACCATGGACAAACTAGACTGGAGTTACAAAGGGAAGTCACGAAACAACATATTAAAGAAAAGAACGGGTCGTGATGAGATGACTGAAAAGTACAGATAGACAGAGATTCTTGAAAAATAAGAAATCCTCTCGATGGTTGCGTATGTCAGACATGGAAGTTGCGGGCAGAAGAGAAAGATCGACGCAGAATTGAAAAATGTGCCATCAGAAAGTGTAAAAGTGCTAAGAGGGCAGTTACGTAGAGTTTAGAAGAAAAGAATCAGAGAGCATCGAAACGCGCAAAATGGCTGTCAGTTTACACAGAAAAGGATGTCAGAAAGTGCAGAGAAGAATGTCAGAACAAGTCAGAAAGAAGCGGCTAAAAGACAGAGCAGTCAGAGAGGGTTTGACAGATTGAACGTAGCCGTAAATGCATGAAAAAAATTGGAGGGAAATTTAGAGCCGTTTCAAAATGAGCCGTTCGAGAAAATCGAGTATAAAGACTCGAACAGGCACAGTAAGAGAGGTTACTGCAACCGAGGTTATTTGTGAAAAACAAAAAGAAAAGGTTGAGTTAGAGTGTTGCATGAAGAACAGCAAAAAGGAACTAAAACCTGTAGATTTTTCTTGAAAATTAACAGAGAGGTTTTAGACTGTGATAGAAGATATTGAGTTTCTGACAATCCTCTTTATTCTTCTATGAGATTGATTTGCATGAGCAATAGACCAGTGAGGGTCTTGTAAAAAGAAAGGCATTTTTAATGTCAACTTATCTTTCAAAATAGAAATCCAAGTTGGTGCTTGGTATAAGGGGTTGGTGCTCCTATCTGTTGCAGAAAAATCAGGGGTTGGTGCTCCTTCCAGTGGGTGCTGGTAAACTATTTGTAAAGATTGAATCCTTGCAAAGACTGGATTTGGATTGTAGTCCAAACAGTCATTATTTGAGGAGTAGCCACATCGGTGAACCTCGTTAAATCTTGTGTTGTGTGATGCTCTTGTGTTATACTTGCTTTATCTATTTTTAAGCTTGTATTTTTAAGTTTTAAGAGTTGCAGATTCAAGTTTTTAAATAGTTACACTGATTCACCCCCCCTCTCAGTGTCATTGTGAGAATATCAGAGCTTTGCCAAAGCTTCAGTTCAGCTTGATGCCTCCCCCTAAGTATCTCTCTGCAACAACATGTTGCAGCTCTTAGGCATGAGCTTAAAAAGTTTGAGCTTTATGAGGCTAGAGGTGCCCAAATCAGAGCTCGAATGCACTGGCTGAAAGTTGGAGATAGGGTCTCAAAAGAATTCTTTCAATGCCTTCGACCGCCCAGACAAGCGGTTCAATTCAAAGCCATTGTGAACAATGGCGAGCGTCTTACAAAGCTGCTTGACATTGCCAAAGTGTTTGTTAACCATTACCAACAGGTTTTTGCTGCTCAACCTCTCTCTCCTGAGAGACAGCAAGCTCTTGAAGAATGTTGCTCGGTTGTGCCAGAAAAACTATCAAACTCCTAGAAAGAATATTGTGAAAGGCCTCTTTCCTTAGAGGACTTAGCTGATGCTTTGTCCTGCATGGCTAACGACAAAGCACCAGGTCTGGACGGTTTCCCCTATGAATTCTATAAAGTGTTGTGGTATCTAGTTGGCCCAGACCTTCTGTGTGTATATCAAGAAGCCATGACCACTGGCTCCTTAGGCTCCATTATTAATAAAGGCAACATCAAATTCATCCCCAAGCCTGGAGATCTGATATTATCACAAAACTGGAGACCTATTACATTGTTGAATGTAAGCTACAAAATTATTGCTAATGCCCTTGCTCTTCAGCTTCGGCCTCTACTTCCTCTCATTGTGAGACCTGAGCAAACAGGGTTTATTCGTAATAGGTATATTCTCGACAATGTCATTGCAGTCTGGGAAGGCATGGAATGGGCTAGGGAGTCTCAGCAAGAGGCCCTGTTTATCAAACTTGAATTTGAGAAAGCATACGATAGAATTGAATGGCATTTCATTCTATCAATGCTCAAAGCCCTGGGGTTTGGTCCTTGCTTTGTTAATTCCATGCAAATATTGTTCAAACATGCCTCAGCGGTTCTCACACTGAATGGAGTTCAAACTGAGAATATAGGCCTTTTTAGGTCAGTTAGACAAGGGTGTCCTCTTTCCCCCTCCCTTTATGTGCTTGTTGCTCAAACTTTTGGCTATCTTCTTGCCAACAAAGCCTCGCAAGGGTTGGTTAAGGGAATCTCTCCCAGGAAATCAAGGGCAACTAATCAATGGTCATTTTGTTGATGATTCATTCTTAACCATCCTTGAAGATAGACAATCCATCACACAGGCTCTTTCTTGCTTGGATTCTTTTTGCATGGCTTCTGGTTCCAACATTCAATGGAGGAAAACGTCGTGTTACAGACAATCCTCCAGACCTATGCCAAGTTGGCTTGAGCATTATCAGTGGAAATGGATTCAGCCGGGGGAGATGTTTAAGTTTTTGGGCATCCCCTTTGCGTTCCAGAGTACCCCCTCCCAGCTTTGGGAATATGTTGTGCAAAAAGTGGAACAAAAACTCAATTATTGGGTCACAAAAAAGCTTTCCCTTGTAGGAAAATTCCAAATTTGCTCCAAAGTTCTTGCCACTACTCATGTTTATTATTCTTCTTGTTGGGTTCCCTCTCAAACTTGCTATAAGAAGTTAGAAAAGCTTCTTCGAGATTTCCTCTGGACCAATTCTTCTCAGAAGAATGGATTTCACAGAGTTGCATGGGAATTTTGCTACCTCCCTAAGAGCTCGGGAGGTGTGGGGTTGTTCAACTGCCATCGCCAAGGTCTGGCTCTGAGCGCTAAGTGGATTATACGAGCTCGTAAAGGCTCTCAAGCTTGGAAGTTCTAATGCAATGCTGTGTTGCAACAAGGTTTCCGTTTGGGAAAAAAATTTGGAAGGGAATGGATATGTCATCCCTCCTTGTGGCCCCTGTTCCCATTAAAATATTTGGGTCATTCATGATTCAAAGTATTTGGCGGACCTGGGAGGCTATCAAGCCTTGGTTATAGTGGAAAGGAGTTGGCCACCAACGTGGGGCCGCTATAGCTGCTCTGAATATCTGGTGGTCCCCTGTTATTCAGTTTCAGGGCCAGCCACTAGCCAAAGTGCAATGGATTCATGCTAAAAAATTCTTTAAAAAGGGAGTTGTGTCCATTTTAGATTTTTTCTGCAGACAAATCAGAGGTTGGATCCCTTGGGAACTTTTTAAACAGAGGTATGCCTTAAAGCCTGAAGATAAAGATACTTATGACACTGTTACCAGTTGTACCCCATTTTCCCTCTGGCCGAAGTTTGGACAGGTTATCCAATGACCTTTGTGGAAAGAATGGAAATGGTTTAAAGATATGCCTTTGTTTAATTACATGACTAAGCTAAGCTATAGTTGGCTTTCGCCTAATCTTCCAATAGTAACGAAGCTCAATGAGAGTTGGGATAATTTCTCCTCCAAATCCAGATGATGTGTAAGATTTCATAATACTTGGGCCAGTTATATTGATCCTAAGCAGGCTATCTTTACCTGGAGTATGTTATTTCATGGTCTCCCACTGGGCCAAAGGCTTCGACACCTGGGTGTTGATAATCCCACATGTCCTTTCTGTGGGGAGAATGAGTCTACCATGCATCTTTTTTGGGATTGCAAAAAAGCTAAAATGGCATGGGGGTGGATGGAATCTTTTTTCAGGTCGTTCTTGTCTTATCCTCTAACGTGGCTTCACAATATGTTGGGGGATCCCCCTGATTTTTCTCAGTCTTTGTTAGAGTTTTGAAACACATTTTGAATTAACATTCGGTTTCATCTTTGGAAAGCTAGAAATGATATGGTTTTTACAGATAAAATTCCCTCCATATTTTTTTCTCTTTCAGATAAGCTTATGGTCTTCCATGATGCTTGGTTACAGATTCAAGTTCAAGCCGCCAAGGTAGCAATGGAGATCAAGCACCTGTAGGATCTGATTGATTACTAGGGTAATGCTTCGTGTGCTGTGAGCAGAGTTCCCCCAGAGCCTGAATAGAGAAACCATTCCAGGTCTCGGCAGCGCCATCGCCCACCCCCGAAGAGGCAAGATCGGCCAACCTCTGGGGCTCGCGCTCAGCCGCCCGAAAGGAGCGGGCCTTGGTCGCCAAACCCTAGCACTTCTCAACAGTCCGATGCTTAGGGAGATGGCCCATGTTCTCCATGCCGAGGTGATGCCCGGGGGTCCCACCCACCCTCTCCATGCCAAGATGGTGGTTAGAACGGCAACAATGATGCAAGTTGTAATGGCTGGAGCACGAGCATTGATGATGGTTCAAATACAAATACAGGATGGATTTTTCCCACTCAACCTGCAGTTAATGAGGCGCTGGCATATCCAACCCGTCCAGAATGTCACAAGGTTTATGACACGCATCCGGGTCCAGGCTGGAGCACTTCACTTCCCAGTAACGTTTGGAACCACAATGAGGAGGCCTAGGTGACAGATTCTCTAGATGAGGGGGTGCAGAACAATTAAGGGTTGTTGTTTTGATTCACTTTATGTTTTTGATTAATGTGTTTTGATTTAATGCTTTAGTCATTCCCGCCAGTTGATGGTTGTTTGGTGATGGTACTTTGTCCTGGTTGTCATGTAGCTGGTTGATTTGCGTATGGGACGGGACATGTCCGTCCGCCCACCCTTTTGTATGATAAGTCCTTTATTCTTAATATAGTGCTTTTTCAATCAAAAATAAAAAATAAAAACATCAATATATTGATAACATTAAAAATGTTCTTATAAAAAGCAAATAAAGTGATATGAAATAATCATTATCCATGGTGAGGACCTGCCTACACACTTATACCTCTTAATATTTCTTTTATTAGCATGGAGCTTAAGCTCATGATGAATTAACTTAACCGACAAATTAACCATTCACTAATGACATCCATATATGTTGCCAAGCCCTTCAAATAAGTTCATGGCTATTGCATAGCACAAAACTTTTTAAGGAGAATATATAACAAGTCCTTTGATGTACAACGAAGACAAACAAAATTCCCTAGACTAGAAATACCCAATGGGCTCTACCAATCTAATTGGAATCCACAACTAAACCTCCAAATATCTTATGGAATATTGTGATTAAAAAAAACTTGTAAAATTTCTTGTGGTTGTAAAATATTTCCTTGCCCTTCCTATAGAGCAGAATCATTTATCTATCCAAATATGTGTTTGTTCATTATGACATTATGACTTAAGTTATATAAGAGATGCAGTATATTAGTAGGACATGCCCTTCTCATAAGCAAGAATAAAGCCTAACTTACTGACCTAGGACCAAGGACTGACACACTGATTCTCAGATCAATTTGTCTAAAAAAAAAATTAATGTTTAATATCCTTTGAGAAAGCTTGCATTCTAAGAATCAAATGTAATAGGCAATCCCTAAATTGATTTCTCTTGTAATTAAGGCAGTCACACTTGGTCTTTAGTTCCATATATTGCCTCTCTCTCAAAGAACACTTGGCCATCAAGACTTGTAAGAATCTTGACCAATCTCTTTCAAAAAATATTTTGGAACATACAATGATGCTTGAGATGACTATATTTTAATTGGCAGCTGAATCCTCCTAACCTAGAAACATGTAGCCAAGCTGATATATTTTATTCAATTTTTTTTTAAATATTGGTTATCAACGACCTCCGCCTTGCATTGTGAAAGTGTTAGGGTACCTAGGAATAGATATTTAGGGATATAACCTAGAAATAAATATTTGGGGATATATTATTATATTGTATAAGGGTTGGCATGGGCCACACATAACCCAATAAGAATAGATATTTGGGGATATATTATTATATTGTATAAGGGTTGGCATGGGCCACACATAACCCAAGGTTGATTATATTATAATATTATAATTATAGTCGGCTCCCCAAAGTAGAATTAGAAGATGGATATATATATATATATATATATATATATATATATATATATATATATATATTTGTGATTGTAATCATCATTGAGATAAATCATATGTAATCATCTTTGCCCATGAAGTGGCTTACGGGACTTTGTGCTTCTTAAGTGGCACTCTTGTCTTGGGAGATCTTGTGGAGTTATTCCTTCCTTAAGGATTATTATTGGTGTTTCTCTACTTTAAAGGTTTATCAAGATAAAGTTCTGTAACAGAAAGTAAGAATTATTCCAACAATGAACAGCATCATTTACGCTAAGCTTGCTTTTTGTTGGCATAGCCAGTTCCAAGACCAATACTATTACAACAATCTTTAACCACCAATCCTATCAAGTAGCTTATTTCCATGAAACTTCAAAAATAAAAACAGCATTACCAGCAAACAAATGGCAGTAAGTAAATTACATTTATGTGATCATGCACCCTTTTGTTAAGGCCATTATCATCTTTCCAAAGTCCTCATATAGGCAGAGCATCTGCTGCAAAAATGTATGGTTAACAGGAGTATCCTTGCCTGAGTCTCCAAAGATAGCAAAGTATTTTATCCTGGGTCTGTTTACCAGTATCGAAAAAAAACTAGTTTTCGTAATTTAAAGTCAATTGTAGTCTGAAGCTTAGCAACATGTATAAATTCAATAAACATTAATCCAAACAATTTAAACATATTTTTCCAATATAAAATTAGCTCTCTCACCAGTTATGGACAATATAAAATTTAGTTAAATTTAGTAAATTTTAACAATTTAAGTAAAGCCATTTGAATTTGGCATCTTCAAAGCTACCTTAAAAAATGGATGTTATCTTTAAAAAATGAATGCTTCCAAAATAAGTTGTTATAAACACTACTATAACAACAAATCGTTTTATGGAAAAAATTGATGATTGCAACATTTGGCAATTAGTAAAGTTGGTCGTTTGCTGAAGGTTAGTAAACTTAATGATATAATTCATAAAATGTCCAATGTTTCAAACATTGAGATTTGGTATAATAATAACCTATGATGCTTGCTTCAACACTTCTTTTTTAAATCAAATACATCTTGAAGTAATTCCTATAGAATCATATAAGAGAAGACTGCACAGACCTACTGATAACTGCATAAAACCAGTGGAAATTGTACGACTGCATTGGAGCAATATATGTTCTTGAGAAGCAAATTAAAAATATAAATTTTCCCCTTATCCACCATCTTTAATATCAACAATATTTTGATTGCTTTACTTATGAGATCATGAAATCTCTTGCATAAGTGTAAGTCTTTTGAAGAGAGTTCAAGCTTCAACTTGATTGTTTGCTTCTTCCACAAAGATGAAAAAGGAAAGGATCGGTTGCCCCTCATGATCATTAAATATGCATCCACCTCTTGCTTTTCCAAACTTTTCTTTAAAGTCCTATCCAAATTAAACGATCTAATAATTAAAAGCTTCAATAACTTTGAATAAAAATGATTCTCTCAGTTCTCCCCAATGAAAAGTTATCTCTGCCATCAATGTTGTACAATATTAAATATATAAATTTTAACAATTAAACAAAACCTATTTAAAACTCAGTCTCCCTTGAGTTACCTCAAACAATGACTGCCTATGGCATTTTCTGCTTCCAACCTGTTTCTGAAAAAATTGTTTCGAACCTTATTGAAAAAAATACTAAGATCTTTTAGCCTTTTAGATTATATCAACAAATTATTTTATGGCTAAAACAAATGACTAAAATTTTGGAAGTTAAATACTATTTTGCATGATTATTAGTGGGCTTCAAGGTCCTAGACAGAAATACATTGTCCATAGTTTTTTTTTTTTTTTAATTTCAAGCACTGAAGTTTGGCATCGAACCTCAATGTTTGTTGCAATTGACATGGAATCACGTAAAATAATCAAAGTTTGCAAAAGCCTATTGTAACTCTATTTAACTAGTGTTCATTGTTCATTTGGATCAGAACAACAAATACATTCTTGAAAACAGAATTTAGAACATATGTTCCTACCTTCTCATGTAAAATTGCATCAATATTTGTATCAACAAGATTCCTGTATGTATAAAATTTATCACCGTATATGCTAAGGTTAATTTTCTATGAGACAAGATCCATTGCATACTTTGCATTTTATCCATGCAAATAGTTCCCATTTGCCATATGCAGACACTGCAAACACAATTCCAGATATGTGAAAAGAACTCCCACGGATCTATAAAGCTCTTGAATCAATAATCTAATTGAATGCCAGGAAAACCATAAACTCCCTTCCTTGTTTATGGTACAAACATATGAAAATGGACATCTTTGGAGCTAAATTTCTCCAAATTCAATTTTTAGCATGAACATCATTAAAGACTACTGATTACAAGATTTTCAGCACTATTAAGAGGTCTCCTTTTTGAAATATCATTTTTTTTCTTCTATCTATCTAGGTGCCAAAAGGAAAGAATAAATGGTATGAATTGCCCAAGTAAACACCTATGTTGTCTGCTTGTTAATCCAAGAACATGGCTACATTTTTCCATGACAGTACAACTTAGGTACTGTTGTGTCTAGAAATGTATAAAAGACATAAAATCATTTTCAATTGCTAATAATACACCAAGACTTCTGCAGCCATTCTCTAACTGTATATCAGAAAAACAATCACACCCAGAGAGTGCTTCATCATCTAGGACAACATATGTTCATAAGACAGATGTGTCTTCACATTCTCTATCTAACAGAGAAAGAAACGCAGTTGCCTCTAATCCAGTTAAATAAAATTATGCGGTTAAAATGAGTAAATTTAAATACATGAGAATACAAGTTCAGCTTTTGGTCAAATGTGTCCAATGTTTTAATGGAACAAGAAAGAACCATCAATTTTCCCACCCTGCTTTTGTGGTCTCTATCAGTTCCCTTGTAACTGTTATACCAGCCCACGTATGTTGTTAAGTATAAACATGAAACTTTCACTCAAACCCATCGACATCTACAAAGCATAGAGAAGTTACACTGAACATTGAAACATTTCATACCAAATTTCATAAGGTAACTATGTTATTCAAAAAGTCCATCACTACACAAAACATGTTATCCTATTCAGATCTATTTATCTGGCATGACTAAATAAGAGTGGCTTGGTCAGTCATCATGGGAGTTATTGACATTATGACATTAAGTTAGTGGCATTTTGCTTTCTCAAAACAACTTATTTCATACCAATGAAATGCTGCTCTCCCCTCCTGGAGGTTTTCTTACACCACCTAAACAGTCTCTACTTTCTGCCTTCCCGTCTGCAAATATGTCACTTCCACTCATCTCTCTCAATTTAGCCCTACTCAGTGGCTTCTCTGCAGAATTTGGTGCTGGATCTCCTTTGAAAATGTTGTTACCAGTCAATTCAGCAACCTTCTGATCATGCACTTTCTTTGCAGTCTTTGGTTTAGTTTCCTGACCAAATATAATATTGCTATGACCTCCAGCAGGCTGCAATTACAAGTCAAATTTAAGGACTAAATAAAAGTAGGTATGATTTGGCAAGGGTCAATTACCTCCAGAGAAAATGCAAGCATGTTCTGCATGTTAGCAAAAATGTAGAGTACTTACATTAGAGACCTTCACAGAAGTGCGGACATTTCTATGTGCTGGCTCATTGATTTCCTTTGGTTCTTCCTTACGCTCCCTATTGCGATTTAAGGATCTAGGTGGCACCTCTGATGGGGGACCAAAAATATCATGACCAGTTAGCTCCCTTGATTTAGCCTCAGAGACTTGTCTCCTAACAAATGTATCAGGAGTTGTCTCCAGATTCCCACTGAGTTCTTTTTGCTTGGCCACTTCTGTTAAAGATGTTGGTTTCTTGGGTGAGACACTTTCATCAGCATTGAAAGATATTTGACTTATTATTCCCGCAGCTTGCTGCAAAACATATAAAAAGTGAAAATTCTAATCATGGCATATCATTCAACTAGATAAAGTGCAGGTATTTAGCAAAGGTGTCCTCCTCTTCATCAACTTTAATCTCTTTAAAGAAAAACAAACAAACTCGTAAGTAGACAGGGAATACACATTTCAGACAAATCAGACCAAGAATGACCTGGTAGAGTTTCGATGCAGACTGATCTTGGGTACAGTTGTCATTGGCAGAATTAGATGCAGTGTTGACATTCTCGCTATTAAAGATTCCACTCCCAGTCATTTCTTTCCACTTTGAATCAGAACATGGCCTTCTGAAACATGTAATTAGGTACCGTGCTATAAGAGAGATTTAAGTAGTCGAAAATAATAATCAAGATAAAGTAAACTGTTCTTTCAATTAAATTCAGCCCTGATTTGTGCACAGTGATACAAGCATATTGAGATTTCACCAAAATAACTTTCAAAAAGTTCAAGAACAACATAAAACCACCAGTGCTAAGGAATATCCGACAAAATAAAACAAAGCTCCAAATACCAAAAAAGAGTCGTTCAACATGACAGAAATTATTTTAATTTACACCGTGGTGATCTTCTGCTGCAGACCACACAATGCCGCAAACATAAAACGTTGTTAAAATTATACAAAAGCAAACCGTGACAGAAGTGATGGATGTCCAGCATTACCAAATAATTTTAGATCTGCAACCTGATCTTTTCTTGCAGCAAAATGCAATTAGTAATGCATATTAGGAATAAGATAAACCCAAAAAGACTACAGACGACAAGAAGCTTGTATCTTTTCTTGTAGCAAAATGCAATTGGTAATGCTTGATTAAGTGTTTTCAGTGTGCCCCTTATTCAAACAAACTACAAGAAGCCTGGACTGTTAACAAAATATAATTAACTAGCCTCATTACCATTTATCAAAACAACATGAGATCATGCTCAAAATTTGCATGCTTAGATTTATTGCATTACATGTTTTATAATTATTAAGTTCAAACACATACGACCTTCTAATACTTGATAGGATTGCAACTGCCACCATACTAAATATAATCTATATTGCAGGAAACAGATATAATATCCGATATGTATACAGTGTTTATATATATAAAGAAATAACATATAATACAAAAAAGCTTACACACATAAGTTTTGAACAAGATATTTTCATTAATTAAGAAGATAGTTGTCATTGTTTTTTAATTTTTTTTTTTTTAAATTACATATTTTAATTTTTAATCTCATGTCGTGGATAGAAATCTGATATGAACAAATTAGAGGCATGTATTCAGATATGTCTGGTACAATACCAGTGCATTAAGACACATTTGTATACGGTGCCCATGTGTTTGGATACATTTGGAAACAGTATCTGAGAAGTAGCATATCCCTAGCCATATCTGATATGTGGATAAGAGTATCCAACCAAGAGAATTATACGGTAACTGTGATCTTAATTATATTGGACCATACTTCTTTGCATAAATTAAACAAATTCTTCCAGACACACTAAGCAAGATACAAAATCATTCTCTCTACTGTGAGAAAACAAATGATCAATCTATTGAAATTCAAGTAGAACACAGGATGAAACTTCAGCGTGACACGTACATATTATCCTACATCTGTGATGACGTCTAAAAATATATGTATGTTAAGCAACAGTCCGCAATCCAAAAAAAAAAAGGCCTAATCACTTAACCACTAAGTTTCTAGAAGAATAGGTTCATCTTCCACAACCATTTAAGTATTCAAGATTTTATAGACAGAACCACTTTTTTATGTAGTCCTTAAAACGCAAAGGAAAGGACATAACTTACTCCTCGAGAGACTACTGCCCTACTGAACTTGTTTGTTAGCGACAAATATCTATTCTTCTCTTCCTCTTGTTGTAAAATTCACAAAATTTAACACCATTGCTCAATGACTCAAGATATTGGCATTGACTCAATTTTTCAATATTGAAAAATGGGAGTATCAAGTTCAGTAAAGTTGCACCAAGCAGAGAAATAGCAATAATAAACTCCAAACGCACTAACCAGAAAGGAAATTAAAATGAAAAAGAATAGAAACAGGTGGTGTATATATATATATATATATATATTAGACTTTTTAAAAAAATGCATTCTGAGGAAACGACATTCTAACATTTCCCAGATCAGGAAGCATTTGAGAGGCTTTCCTAAGCTGTGCAATGCCTATCAAGAGTTTCCAAGAAAGGGAAAAGTTTTTTTTTTTGTTGCAAAGATATAAATCAATAACCTTAGTTAGAATAAATAAATTAGTAGGATATAAGGAAAAAACTAATCATCTGTTATGTTGAACCTACCCACTATCCACCATATTTTTGCATTGTTGTTTTATCCAACAAGCACACTATTGTGTTACCCTTCACCTACCTAGGTAGCAAGTGTCAAGCAGATGACATAAACGATAAAGCTTTAACTCAAGAAATAAATTGGAGAGAGAATTTTTGTATGCATGTGGAAGATAGTAAACATAGACCATAACCAAAAAAAAGTTCACAAAAGCTTTTGAATAACAAAGAAACCCAACTTATCAAATGGCATTAGATCAACTGGTTAAATTCCTCGACTTTTAAGAAGGAGACCCAGGTTCAAATCTTGCCAAACGGCATATATATAATTGCCAAGCTATTGTAATACCACTATGTGGTCATGATGTAATACAGGTTGGGCCACTTCAATCCCATATAATCCATTAAAAAAAAACAAAGAAACCAAACTTATCAAAGGCATTGTGAAGCAATGGTATATGGGTTGCAATCATATGAATGTCAAATTTCTATTTTGTAATGGACACTTTTGTGATAAGACAGTTCATTACAATAAGGTTCGTTGTAATGCCACATTGTGGTTCATTGGAATAGATGTAATTCAGGTGGGGCCGTTTCAACCCCATATAACCAATTAAGAAGAAAGAAAAAAAAAAAACCAACTTTACTAGGAGTGTTGTTATGATAATTGACTAGGGCTGTTTGCATTCTTCCAGATTACAATTTATGATAATGGTGTGTATTGCAGAAGACAAGTCAGAAATTCAATTATTATGATAATTGACTAGGGCTGTTTGCATTTTTCCAGATTACAATTTTTAATCATGGGGTGCATTCGAGAAGACAAACCAGAAATTCAATTAAAATTTCCTTTATTTGAAAAATGAGTTTTTTTTGGGGATTGCCTATACAAAAAGTGCAACTTGGGTGTTAAACCTGGTTTAACATAGAAGTCAAATGCTACAAACAGTACAAGAAATTGGTTTAACATAGAAGTCAAATGCTACAAACAGTACAAGAAATTGCCAAAAAGATTGCAATACCAAAAGAAAACAATCATAGAGTTCATGTCAAGGACTGTTATAATCAAATTTACGGCGTGAGTTAATCTAGAGAATGATAATGCTTTATTCATGTTATGTTTAGATTTTCCCAGTAATGGTACAAAGAAACTGAAAGCCTATAGACCATAACGAAACTGCGTATTTTTTAATTAATTATATGGAATTGAAATAGGCTGCACACATATTACATCATTGCCATGTTACGTCAGTATTTCAACTGCTTATTTTTTAATTAATTATATGGGATTGAAATAGGCTGCACACATACTACATCATTGCCATGTTACCTCAGTATTTCAATAAACCACAGTATTGTGGCATTAAAACAGACAGCATTATTAGGACACCCATGGGAATTGAACCCTGGTGGGCTTTTTGTTAACCAAACATTCTAACTGGTCAGATTTCAACACCATGGGTTTAAATGTAAACGTTCACCTATGGGTTTGGAATCTTGGCTTATGGAGTGAAACTCCTCACTCACAACCACTTGCCTCAAACCCATTGAGCATTAAAATGGGTTTGGAATCTTGGCTTATGGAGTGAAACTCCTCACTCACAACCACTTGCCTCAAACCCATTGAACATTAAAATGTTAGGGTTAACATTGGGGAAATCTTGTAACAAGTATGAGGGTGGACTTGGAACAATAATATAGGTACACTTAACCCTAGATCCATGCATTGCCATCAGTTCGACCACTACTTCCACGTGTCCTTATGGCTCTAGAAGGTGCCCACCCATAGCATTGGAACCGTGGCTTATGGTGTGGAACTTCTCGCTCCCTGTCACTTGCCCCAAAACAGCGGGGCAATCAAAACCTAACTTATCCAAATTGAAGAGAACATTTAAGGAAGCAAGCACGCTCAATCAGCATGAACGTTGCCACCCCAACTAAAGGGATTCTCTCAAATACCAAGCTTCCCATGAGTATTCATGGAGAATCATGGGACTAGATGACTTGGTTTTCAAGTGAGAAATCATTTCAATGTATAGCTGCTGTTAACGGTCAAATCTCAGTTCAGATATTCACACCTGTTTTCAAAAATTTAGAATTCAGATCATTTCTTTTTTCAGAATTCCAGAATTCAATTTTTCTCAGATTTGAGTTGTTAGTTTTTCAGAACATTAAAAGCTCTTGATTTGGTTCATAACAAGTTATCATCAGAGTTTATTCTGTAGCTCCCAAAATTTGATAAGAGTATTTTTTCAAATATCCGCTGTCCTTTCCATATCTGATATAAATAATACCCTATGGAAAAATTTAAATATGTTCCTCCTCTATGAATTTTCTTTTAGAAGATCTTTGTGGGACAAAAAGTTAGTTCTTATACAGGTGACCTACCAAAGCACAAGAAGCATCATGACAGATATAAGGTGATGGAAGATAAAGACAGTGCTAAAAATTAGCTGAATAACCTCCTCCACAAAGTCCTGGTGAAAAGATGCCATAGAGCTATTTAGTTAAGGTTGACTCTAGACAATTGGAATCTAGAAAAAATACTAAGATAAAAATTAAGCTTTACCACACCTTTGAGTTGAACAGCAACCCCTTCTGTATACCCAGCAACTTTCTACAATGTAGGTTGACTAATAGGGTGTGTTATCAGAAGCATGTTTGTTTCTAGCAGGAAAGAATATTATATTAGTATCTGGCCATAGCAGGAAAATATCCTATTCAACACTCGTCAAACATTTTTGTTTCCCAAAATACTGTCCTGTTTAGCACAGAAGCATCTGATTGGGGCTTTCAATACACAAAATAACTACTGAGCATCTTATTGCCTTTTCACTACATATTGAGGGCAGCTTTTAAACATCTCATACCGTTGTTTGATTAGCATTTCACTTACAGATTACCAGCTTCTAGACACCAGTATGAATGCTACACACTTCTGTATAGGTTTGATTTTCTCATAGTTGCTTGCCTTAAGTAAGGCCAGTAGATAAGTGTATTTAATAGCAAGCAAATGCAATTTCATTTTTAATTCTGTCACTCCCTTCAAACACCCAATGAATAATACTGACAAAGTTTGGATAGTTGTTTAGAGAATTAGTGTGCAACAGTCTCATTGACACCAAGAAAGAGGAGACCAGTCTCACTGACACCAAGAAATAAATTAGAGACAAAGGTACAAATATTTCAGATATCTCTGTTCTCCTCTTATGTGAAGATCTTCTATGACATTAACTAGCTCTGCTGGAATATTTCTCACACTGAAACCTGCAATATTGACTCTGCTTGTGTCACCTTCCTTCCTGCCCATGCCTAATGCTGTTGATTTGTTCTCAAGCGAAGATTTAGGCATTTTGTTGCTAACATTGATATAAGCCATCACTGGCTTCTCTAACATTTCTGGCAAATACCTTCTCCCCACTGATTTCATCAGTGATAGAATAGCTTGAGTTAACGGATAGTATTATAAAATTTAAAATAAATTTAAACCCCAATGAGGATAAAGTATAACGTCTGATTTGCATTTACTTAAAGATAATCATGACTTTCTAAAGTGATTGGGTAGCATCACATCATCCCATGTTGTATAAGACACTGGCATACCCAATCTTCCATGCCTTCCAATTGACAAATGGATTGCATGATGATTGGCCATGGAAAGACCTCTACCAAACTGGATGACCATATGCCATTGTTAAATACATCCACTCTTACAGAAAATAAATATGCCTAAGTGATTATCTTTTTGTTCATTTCTACTAGTAAGTGGATTTATCTCTTGAGATATTTTACAGCTAATATCTTTGCCTGCTCTGTTTGAATTTGTCTTATGATTCCAAACAATTACGTGACCTTCATTATAATGAAGAATCCTTTTATATTTAAGCTGCAAGCTTACTGCAGTGGTAAGGGCTTTCACTCAGTATGAGGGGACCAGGACACCTCATAAAAACCTGTGTAAACTCATTGAAAAAAAAAATAATCCTTTTATATTTGGTCACCAGCATCTATTGGAAAATACGACAGTATAGGAATTTTATGTTTTTATTGAGACCCTTGCCAAAGAAACAAAGTAAATATTTGGTTTATCATTGCAAATATAATTTATAGCATTTGAATTAGGAAACTTGTGCAACTTAGGACAGATTGCAAAACTGATTCAATCCTTTGTATTCTTTGCACAAGTATTAAACATTTTTTGTCCATCTTTGTATATTCTTTTTCATTTTGCTAGTAAGTTCTTCCCATTGAGTTATCTGACACTTGTTATTAACTATTTGCACTGCCAAGTATTGAATTGGAAAATGTGATGCTTTTATGTTCAAATGCTTTGCGGCTATTTCTGTTTCTTCATGGGTGTCTCATGAAAGATGCCTTGCTTTTTTAAACTTCAACTTCAGATCTGATCCTCCCTCATACCTTATGAGGATAAGATGCAAAAGCTTTGATTCCTCTTTAATAGTAGAGGCCAACAAATTTGTGTCACTAGTAAATTGCAAATGGATCTGTGAAAGGAGTTAACAAGCTGTTGAGCTTGGAAATTTTACAATGTGTTGTCTTTTACGTGTCTTTTGTCATTCATATGAATAAATACTCTATTACAGTGACAATGATCTCCTGATTAAAGCTCTCTGGATGATCTCAATGGCAAATATTATGACCCACTAACTAAAATGTGGCTATCAAAATTTAAAATACACATGGATTTATCTAAGCCCATTCTTCAGAAAAGTGAAATAAGTTAGATTTCTCTATGTTCCACAAAGTTTCTGGGATTGAGACCAAGCAAGAAGGTAGGACATATTGTAGGACAACAAGACACATTTCTGGGAAAACAGGACAACTTTCCAAAATGGCAGAACACATCTCCAAAACAGCCCCCGAAGCCTGGGATGCATCAATGTGGAACGTGAGAATTCTGTTAAGGAAGCTTCAGTTACTTCTCTCAAATGTTTTATCTAAATTAATTTTATCAACATACAAGGATTATTACATTTAGATATTAACCACTTCTTGCAGAAGCATAATACTGTCTGGAATCTGTCTGCTTTTACAAATCCAGATCCCCTTTTTTCTAAAACAAAAATCAAGGGAAAGAGGCTAAATCCATTTGACCATAATTTTGGGTATAATTTTATAAGTTTCATGAAGCAGCAGAATTGGCCTAAAATACTCTGGGATCTATGGATGCTCTCTTTCGGGAATTAATAGACATTGATAAAATCAAATTCAACAAGTTTCTTTTGTGTCTTTTTAGATTCATCAAACAATGCAAGTAGATCCGTTTAAATAATTTCCCAATACAATTAATAAAAATTATTAAAAAATTCATCAAAGCTTAGTTATTTATCAACTGGTCATAGACAACGGTTTTGTATAAGTCATAGGTAAAGGTGATTTTTAGGTCCTGCCCTATCCAACACACCTATTTGGTTGTGGAAGTATCCAGTTTACTAGGTGCAGTTCTGGAGCCATATGCAATGGTAGGAGAGATGGTGCGGACAAGAAGAGGAAAGGAGTCGTGATGCCAACTGGAAGCAAAACGAATAAGAAAGGATCAGTATATTGACCCAACAGTTCTAATGATTGATGCCGAGAAGAAACCAACACTCATCTACACTGAGTTGTTGAACGATAAGTTGACACAAGTAATCGTCGATGGAGGCTCAAGTGTAAATGTCTTGCTTGAAAAAACATGGAAAAATTTTGGGGCACCATTTTTATGGTCTCCCAACTTCCAGTTGTATAGCGCAAATCAGTATGGGGTAGAGATGGAGTACTGACTGCACAAAAGGTAAACATCGTTGATCAAGTATTCATCATGGATTTTGTGGTGATTGCTATGCAAAAACCAGCCTATGATGCTTTGTTGGGACGAGGGTGGCTCCACACAACAAAAGTAAACCACAGCTGGGAGAAGGATCATTTGACGTTCAAGAAGGGCCAGCACAAGTATGTGATTAACTCGAAGAATTAGTCCGTAATTGAGGAATTGGCGACATTTGATGAGTTTGGGAGTTCATCATCGGAGGATGAGAACAGACGTGAACCAAATGAAGGAGAGCAAGAGTTGGAGGGTGCACAAGAAGTGAGGAGCACTCTAATAGCGGACTTCTCCATAGGCACAACTGGGAGAAGGATCGTTTGACGTTCAAGAAGGGCCAGCACAAGTATGTGATTAACTCGAAGAATCAATTCGTACGTGAGGAATTGGCAACATTCGATGAGTTTGGGAGTTCATCATTGGAGGATGAGAACGGACGTGAACCAAATGAAGAAATGCAAGAGTTGCAGGGTGCACAAAAGATGAGGACCACTTTCATAGCGGAGTTCTCCATAGGCAAATGGAAGACTACGAAGTCTTTCAACCAAACTGCATGTGTATCAATGTTGAAGAAGAGGACTAAGATGAACCATTACAAAGTGTATACGAGATTGGTGAATGCAGTCAAAACACTAAGTCTGCAGCCAAGGTTGAAGACGAGAAGTGGACTTTGTAGACAGGCAAATTGATATGTCCTTATTTGCTGAATCAGTTTTGGTATTGTAAATGTACGCAAAGTGTTTGACGAAATGCGCGTGCATATATTTAATTATTATGTTGTAAAGTGCAATTTAATATTGTACGTGAAAATAAAGTCATGTAAGTCAATTATGTCGGCTAAATTATAAGCCATAAGCTATTTCGTCCTGTAGTGGGAAATGTCATGTAATGCAAAAGCAAATGCATATGAAATGTAATTTGAGGGAAGTTATGAGGTAGTTGGAGAACATAACTACTTTTGGGTGTATAAATAAACCCCCCCTCATTCATTCAAGTTGTTCATGCACGGTGGTTCACCCATAGAAGATGTGCAGGCAGTAAGGAGAGCAATGCAGGGTGATTGATGCAGTCCATTGTTGTATGCAGCCATGAAGGATGTTCAGCCTAGGGTTTGCAAGTGCAGATTGTAATGTTGAAACTGTAATGCTGTATCATAAATGCCATTGTTAATATAAACTGTTGTATTTACTCTTCTCTACTGTTATTAGTGTTGTTGCAGGTTTTCTGTGCATTATTATTGCTATACTACAATGATTGCAGATCTGTAAAATTATTTAAGTGGAAATGGAACTGTTGTGAGCATGTTAAAATTCATTTCTACAGACTTTGTCCACAGGCAAGTTCAAAGTGTTCCTAGATGATTGGTTATTGTATAGGAAGAAGGAAGAGCATTTAAAGGCATTGGAGGAATGTATGACGTTGTGTATGAATGCGCTATTGTCCTTCAACCCAAAGAAGTGTAAGCTACTGGTACCGTACGGAATGTTACTTGGACATTTCATATGTAAAGAAGGTTTGAAGACCAATCCTAACAAGATATGAGTCATGATGAGCATGGAGGAGCCATACGACGTGAATTTGTTGAAGTCCTTTTTGGGACATGTCGGGTATTATCAGCACTTCATCAAAAACTTTGCACAAGTCTCGCACCATCTGGATGTACTGATGTGCAAGAATGTTCCTTTTCAATGGACGAAGGAACGTCAGAAAGCCTTTGAGGAGTTGAAGGCAATGTTGATTTGCGCATCCATTCTGGTATTTCTAGATTGGAAAAAGGAGTTCCATGTCCATGTTGATGCATCCAATTTTGCAATTGGATGTGGGTTGGCCCAGGAGGGGCAATATGGGTTGGATCAGTCCATATATTTTTCAAGTTAGTTGTTGTCTCTTGTGGAGAAAAATTACAGCACTATGGAGCGGGAAGCTTTGTGCCAATTCATTAGGTTTGTATGTGGACCATGCATTGTTGTATTTAATTAGCAAGCTGACTATTCAAGAATGAGTTAGCAAGTGGCTCGTCACATTGCAGGAATTCGTGTTTCAAGTGGTAGTTAGACCAAGGAAGAAACACATAATAGTGGATCAGTTGTCAAGGATTCGCTTAGGAGAGTCTGCGAAAGGAGTGTCGGATGAATTTCCAGATGCTCACTTGTTTTCAATCACTGCATGACCGTCGTGATACAAGTATGTGGGTGAATACGTGTCGTCAAGAGACTTGCCAAAGGAGTTGACAGTAGCTGAGAAGAAGATTATGTGAAATCAAGACCCTTTTAATTGATAGTTGGATTTTTGTACAAGATCAAACCTAAGGGAGTGTTGCAGAGGTGTGTGATGGACGAGGAAGTGAAAGCAGCATTGAAGGAAGCTCATGAAGGGCTAGCAGGAGACATATGGGACCAGATGCGACTGCGAGGAAGGTGCTTCTCGCAAGGATGTGGTGACCCACCCTCTATGACGATGCGAAGGAGTTTGTGACCGCATGCGTTACATGCCAAAGAGCTGGGAAGCCATTGACGAGGGACTTCATGCCATTGCATCCATCACAACTGCAAGAATTGTTTGAGAGATGGGGTCTCGATTTTGTTGAACCATTCAAGACCAACAGAAAATGGCGTAGATACATTGTGGTAGCAACTAAATATTTGACAAGGTGGGTCAAGGCAAGGGCATTGGCTGATAATTTTGCGAATAGCACTACGTGTTTCTTGTATGAGCAGGTGATCAAAAGATTTGGTATACATCTTTAGTTGACAGGTGATTGTAGGCAAGCAAAATGATATGTCTGCGTCTAATGAATAAGTTTTGGTATTTTGTGTTAATTTATAGTTCGTACGCAAATGTTTGACGAAATGTGCGCACATATATTTAATAAAGTTATAAAGTTGTAATGTAATAATATGATAACACCAAAGTCATAAAGAGACTTATGAAATGAAATGTAAATGCGAGTCAAATGTAATTTGGGAGAATGATGAGGTGTTAGGTAGTTGGAGGGTGCGACTAATTTATAGTTGTATAAATAAGACCCTTGCCTCATTCATTAGGGATGTATGCCGGTGGATGTAATCGTGATGGATGGTCGCAATATGTGGAGTTGGTCGACATGTGTTCTGCACAAGGTTGCAAACTGTAGATTGTATGTAATGTTATTGCCATACAGATTGTTGTTAATATAAGATCTGCTCATTCATTTATCTTTTGCCATTGTTGTTATTGTATGTTGTTTGTGTATTGTTATTATTAATTGTTGCAGATCTGTAGATTTATATAAGTAGAAATGGAATTGAGTTTTGGTATGTTAAATTTCGTTTCTACATTCTGGCACTGTTGCCTCTATGACATTGGGTCAAGTCTGGTGACATGGAGTTGTGAAAACCAAATCACTTGGGAAGAAGAACTACAACGTGGAATGCAACCAATGACTCCAAAGATGCAGATGAAGCAAATTTATTTATTGATGTTAATGAAGGGTTATACAACGGGACGCGTATGGCAGACATGCAGAAGGAAGGAGAAAGGTAGACTACACAGGGTGTGTACGTTAGAATGATAGACGATTGTACAACTGACAACCATACAAATGATCGTCGTTCAAGTGATTGTCGTTCAAATGCATTACTAGGTTGTCATTTAAATGACTGCCTTTCAAATGCATTACTGGGTTGTCATTCAAGTGACATACGCTATAAAAACGACATGTACCATTGAAGTGGTGTGTACCGTACAAATAGAGCTTGTCGTACGACTGCACCCTGTCGTATGACTGACATGAGCCGTTCAAGTGGAGGGCGTCGTACGAATGCAAGAGTTTGTGGTACTAACAGAATTTGTTGTATAAATAAGATAGTTGTACGACAGTGTCGTACAATCCATAATGCATCTGTCGTATATTGTATGTTGCCTGTGTATTGTTATTATTAATTGTTACAGATCTATAGATTTATATAAGTAGAAATGAAATTGAGTTTCAGTATGTTAAAATTCGTTTCTACATGATTTGCGAAAGAGGAGGCGCAACAATGAGAAGAAAGGAGAACTACGCAAGAAGAAGCACAGGCAACACCAACTGTTGTAGATGAAGATGAGGACATGCAAATCGTAGTGGATGCAATGGAGGCATCACCGTCATCGAAGGAAGAAATTGTGATGCCTTCAGGAGAATATTCAAGTGAAGTGATGATGAATGTAGAGATTCCAACAAGAAAGTGTAGCACGAGTGGTAAAATTTCCAACAATGGAATGGTGGCATGACACGTTTAGGAACTAATCAAGACTATATTCATAAGACTTTCATCATAGTCATACAACATCATAGCTTGAGACAGTGCAGCACACTGTACGACACCATTAGTTGTACAACGCACTGTCGTACGACACCATCATTGTACGGCTCAATCTTTCGTACAAAATAGTCTTTCATACGACACCAACAAATGATTGCACAATCCTTAAGACTCAATCCTTCGTACGGCAATGACTTGTACGATAATCACACGTATAAGATCACAATCTTTACCAAGTAACAAGTATTCCTTGTAACTACAACTCGTACGCTTTCCCTCAAACGGTCAAATCCTTGTACAACCTACTTGTCGTATGGCCTGCAACCAACATAATTGTTGCACTTCCCCTACAGTCCTTCTTGCAACCTGCAAATATCTACGATGCTATTGCAATGCCAATGCTAACAGAACCTACAACTAGGACAATAACTATGCAATCTGCAATTATAAGGAAATGATACATGCAATGTCCTAACAGTCACATTCATAAGCAGTAACAACAATCACCAATCAACTGCAAATGGTAGACTTGTATTGAGGATCAAGGATTGCTGTAAACAACAGTACAATGCTTGCAATTACAATGGCAAGGTTGTATACCAGCTTGCACAATAACATCACCAATCTCTCAGGACAACAACAATGGCCATGCAATGACAATCCTCCGTATGCCTCTATGCATACCATTTGTAACTATCATCATATCATTGCTTATATCATAATAATAATGTTGCAAATAAAAGAGGGGGCCCTTTATAATGCCTACCCTAGCCATTGTAAGCAGTTCCCAGGACAGCACATCCATTACAACCACCACCTCAAACGGACATACTTGACTTTTATAAAATTATCAACTTTTTCCTAAAGTCCTAAGTGCAATTTATTAAATTGCATTACATTCTAATTTCGTTCTCATTTCATTTCATTTCACTTTACATTTCATTTCATGCCATTTACATTTATTTCATGTGCATTTCATTACAAAAAGTCTAAAACAAACTTTGTACATATTTTCACTTTTTCTTCTTTTGGAAAGTAGTTTTGCTGACTACAGAAAGTTATGCCATGACACCACCATAGCAATTTGCAGAAGAAGTTAAAAGGTGTGGTTCACCTCCTTTGGATGAGGAGGCACCAGTTGAAATAGCATCTACAACAACACAGAACACGACACTGACTTCATCAAATGTTGGAAGGGAGTAAAGGAGAGAAAGGGAAACTGCTTGCAACAGAGCACATATGGTGGCAGAAGGGACAGAGCAGTCAATCGATAGCAGAGGAACTAGACAAGGGAAAGGAGACAATGAACACTACGGGCAAGAAAGTTGATGCAGAAGGAAAAAAGGAACCGAGAATTCAGAAGGGAAAGCTACTAAGACAAAGATCAACCTAAAGGGTTATGGTGGAGAAGAAACTGAAGAGACCACCCCTAGAGATGACAAGAATGATGAACTGGAGCATGGAGAGACAAGTGAGCATTTTCTTATCAAAGTGCCTAATTTGAGGTAGCCTCCAGTTAATGGTGAAAGAATCAACGAGCAAGTTGATACATTTTTGAGAAGGTGAGTGGGTTGTTTTACGGGGTGAGAAGCGAGTTCCAAGTAGGATGTGTTGCAAATGGCGACTATGACATCTATGGATGGAGACAAAATTGGGCAAGTTGTTGAGTTGGGCCCAAGGAGAAGAGAGAAAAGATTTGCAAAAATCCATCAAGTTTAGCCATGGGAGCCTGGAGCTAGCAGCAGCAACATACAATCAATGCTAGGAGTGGTGGACCTACCAAAAGGAACTCCTGATTTATACCAACACCCAACACGTATCTATATTAGCGAGGGGAGGTTGGACAAATTTTTTGAATTGTTGGGTGCCAAGAAAATCAAACTGGCACCAGAGTTGGAGAGATATGTTAGAATGAATTGCTTGGCATATTTAATTCAATGGTTGGAAGTTGGGGAAGCTAGAGCAATTGTAGTACTAATATCATTTGTAGGTGCGGCTAATTCCCCATGAGGTAATTTGATAGTTCCCCAAGGGAGAAGAGCACCTGACCAGTTAGAAACAAAGATAAATAGGAACATAGTTCCAATAAAAGAAACCCAAGAACCATATTCTTATTCGCCAATCTGAGTTCCCCCAAAGAACCTGTCAACAAAAGGGCAAGAGTTGAGAATTGTATAAAGTCCTTAAGCATGTACAATCTCCGAAATTCAAAGGGGGTAGGGACAACACTGCTTTGGAGAGTTGGCTTTTGCAAGTTTTTATCTACCTCGTAAACCAGTAACTTGATTAATCAAAAAAACTTGTGATAGTATTCATCCACAGACAAGGAAACCTGCTTTAGGTTGTGAAATTCTCTTATCTTCTCATCAAAGAAAAAATGAGATAAGGATCTCTTTTTGAATAACTCTTGAGATTGGTCCCAACTCCTAAGTTTAATCATCAATGCGGATGTTCTGTCCTTTCTTAATGCTGTCCCACTACACTAATCGTGGTTGTGGAAGTTGATGGGTGGCCCATAAACTTCTCTAAGGAAACAAATGTAGTATGGGCCATCCTACAACCGAAATAGATTTATCTTTTCATCAAATCAAAAATATATCAACTCTAGCAAGAAGAATTACTGAGGAAGAAGAAGATATTAGGAGAGAAGCAATTAATTATTTCAAAGATATTCTATTAGAAATTGGGCAAGATAAGGAGGCTTCCATCAATTATCACACAAAAACAAAATGGAAGCTTGATGAGGAAGATCTCTATGGAGGAGCTACACGAGGCAGATTTCTCTCCCCACCCTAATAAGGCACCTAGCACCAAAGGATTTCTTGCAATTTTCTTTCAAAACTTTTGGAATTTGTTGAAGAGTGATATGTTGGCTGCGGTTAAAGGGGCTAGGAAAAAGAAGGCTACAATAAGTGAGATCAATGCCACCTTTATTGTATTGGTTCCCAAGAGAGGTGAGACAAAACATTTTGATAATTTTCATGCAATAAGCCTTTATAATATGGCTTATAATATAATTCTAAAAATTATGACAAATATTCTAGATTGTGTTATTTGAAAGGAATAAGGTGGTTTTGTTTGTGGTAAAAAAAAATTCTTGATGGTATAATCATTGCACAAGAGGCTATACATTCTCTTCCTTTTATGAAAAAAACAAGTATGCTGTAAAATTTGATATGAACAAAGCATATGATAGGGTTTGCCAGAATTTTCTACATGATATTCTTAGAAAATTTGGTTTTGATCAAAGCTTGGTGTGACTGGATTAGAGGTTGTTATAGCACTCCAAAGTATTCTATTTTTATCAATGGATCCCTACTAACCACTTTAAATCATGTCGCAGACTCCACTAAGGTCATCTAGTATCTCATTATCTCTTTATTCTTCTTGTTGAGGCATAAGGGAGAGCTTTCTCAAAGGCAAAAATGGAAAGAAAAATCAAAGGTATTCAGGTTGCACCAAATAGTCCCTTCAAATCTCATCTCTAGTTTGTCGATGACACTTTTCTCTTTGGTCATCCCTTAGTCAACAAGGCCATGTAGTTTAAATCAGTATTACCATGCTATGAGAAAGTTGCTGGATAGTTGGTTAATACTACAAAGTCCAAGATTTTTCTTATTAACACTGCCTTAGATTTACAAAGGATTATTATGGAGATCTTAGGGTTTAAAGTTGGAAAATTGCCATGAACCTATCTAGGTATTCCTTTGCCTAATAAAGAAAAGAAAAAGGAGTTATGAGGCTCAGTTTTGGATAGAATCTTGCTTGCCACATTGGAAATATAAGTTCTTAACCATGGTGGGAAGTTTCCAACTTATAAAGAATATATTGCAATCTATCTCTATATATATGATGTCAGATTCAAGATTGCCAATAGCTATAACATCTGAATTTGATAAAATTCAAAGAGATTTCTTTGGAATGGATGTGAGAAAAAAATTAGGTTTCCTGTTTCTAAGTTGGATAGGGTTTGCAAAGAAAAGTGTATTGGATGGGCAGGCTTGTGAAATTACAGGATTATGAGTTTGGTGTTAAGGGCAAAACTTGGTTGGAGATTATTCGAAGACCAAGGAAAGAGTTGGACAAAAATGTAACTTCAAAAATATATAAGGTTTTATTAGTACAATAAAATTATTCAGGAAAAAAACTCTACTTAGGGGTTAGGGGCTCAACAACATTCATATTTGAGAATTTGCAATTGATCAAGAAACATATTAACTATTAAGTGATCTAGGTTTGAAGGCTGCCAACAATATGCATCGGTGATATGGTAATGGCCACTGTTAAGAAGGGGAAACCTGATCTACATAAGAAGGTAATGCCGGCGGTGATTGTCTGCCAGAGGAAGTCGTGGAGGATAAAGGATGGGGTATACAAGTATTTTGAAGGAGGAGCAGGGTCAGGAGGAGCACGAAATGCGATAGGTGAGGGTTCTATTGCGGCAGAATCCCCTAAGGATGCAAATAGGAGAGATTCTAACCCTTTGGATCCAAGAGTAGTAGATCCAAATTCAGCAATAGCAGAAAGGTCAAAGGGAGGCGTTTCTTGGGCGCAAGTTTTGAAGAGAGGTCAAAATTCACAAGAAGAGGGATTTGTTCTGTCTCCAAATCAAGATGAAAAGGGTTTTACTCTTAAGGTCCCAAAAATTTTGGCTGACAAAGTGATTCAAAAAGGAAAAAATCTTTGGTCAGGAAATTTTTGGGCAACAGCCCGGATTTAGATACAATAAGGAAGTGGGTTCGGGATAAATGGAAAAACTTATGGGGCAGGAAGCAGTGGTGACTTTGCCTAATAATTTTTTGTTGTTTAACTTTGCAAATCCGAAGGATATGGCAAATGTTTTGTTGAGGGGCCCATGGTTTTTTGGGAAGAGAGGGTTATTTTAACAAAAAATGGAGCTAGGGCTTTAATCCAGCCACAACCACTCTTTGATCGACGCCCTTATGGGTGAGTCTACTGAGGCTTCTAAAGCAATTTTGGGATGATAGTATTATTCTCGGGATGGCTAATGCGATTGGAAAAACCACTGCCTACATCTATTAGGCTAGTTTCAGATTACAAGGAATGGGAACAAGAGATTCAGCGTGAAACTCCCATTCCCTTATGTAACCTTTGCAAAAGGGTAGGGCATTTTTGGAAAACATGCCCAAAAAATCCTAATGAGAAAGTATAATAGAACTGGACAGCCTAGGTATCTAGCAAAGGTGTTACCAATGCCCCCCTATGCATCAAAAAAAAATGTCATTTAATTACATTTGATTTCTTAGGATGACGGTAAATATTTATATTTAGATATGAGAAAAATGAAGAGGCAGTGATGGAGGAAGAGCGGCAAGTTCATCCAAAATGTATCAATGCTTCAAACCCTTACCACAAGTGTGTGGAATATTGTTCCTAGAAAATCGCCGAAGCTAAAGAATGCCAAGAGAAAGGAGACACAAGAGGAGCAGGAATAGGAGCAGCAGGAAAGGCGATAGGCAAGGGTTCTGTTGCAGAGAATCCCCTAAGGATGCGGATAGGAGAGATTCTAACCCTTTGGATCCAAGAGCAGTAGATCCGAATTTGGCAGCAACAAAATTCAAAGGGAGGCACTTCTTAGGCGCAAGTTTGGAGGAGAAATCAAAATTTGTAAGAAGAGGGATTTGTTTTGTCTCCAAATCGGGATGAAAAGGGTTTTACTCTTAAGGTCCCAAAAATTTTGGTTGACAAAGTGATTCAAAAAGGAAAAAAATCTTTGGTCGGGAAATTTTTGGGCAATAAACCGGATTTAGATACAATAAGGAAGTGGGTTCGGGATAAATGGAAACTTCTAGGGCAGGAAGCAATGGTGGCTTTGCCTAATAATTTTTTGTTGTTTAATTTTGCAAATCCGGAGGATATGGCAAATGTTTTGTTGAGGTACCCATGGTTTTTTGGGAGGAGTAGATTATTTTACAAAAATGGAGCCAAGGCTTTAATCCAACCACAACCACTCTTCAATCGACACCCTTATGGGTGAGTCTATTGAGGCTTCCAATGGAATTTTGGGATGACAATATTATTCTCGAGATAGCTAAAGCGATCGGAAAAATAATTGATTTTGATTCAGCTACTAAATCTTGGACCAGAATAATAGCAACTTGTTTTTGTGTACAGGAGGATCTAGCTAAACCACTGCCTAAATCTATTAGGCTATTTTCAGATTACAAGGAATGGGAACAAGAGATTCAGTATGAAACTCCTATTCCCTTGTGTAACCTTTGCAAAATGGTAGGGCATATTTGGAAAACATGCCCCAAAAATCCTAAGGAGAAAGTTATGAATAATAGAACTGGACAGCCTAGGTATCTAGCAAAGGTGTTACCAATTCCCCCTATGCATAAAAAAAAAAAACAATGTCATTTGATTTCTTAGGATGACGGTAAATATTTATATTTAGATATGAGAAAAAATGAAGAGGTAGTGATGAAGGAAGAGCAACGGGTTCATTTAGAATGTATCGATGCTTCAAACCCTTATCACAAGTGCGTCGAATATTGTTTCTGGAAAATCGCTGAAGCTAAACGTCAGGAGAAAGGAGACAAAGGAGGAGCAAGAAAGGCAATAGGCAAGGGTTTTGTTGCGGCAGAATCCCCTAAGGATGCGGATAGGAGAGATTCTAACCCTTTGGATCCAAGAGCAATAGATCCAAATTTGGCAACAACAGAAAGGTCAAAGGGAGGCACTTCTTGGGTGCAAGTTTTGAAGAGAGGTCAAAATTCGCAAGAAGAGGGATTTGTTTTGTCTCCGGATCAGGATGAAAAGGGTTTTACTCTTAAGGTCCCAAAAATTTTGGCTGACAAAGTGATTCAGAAAGGAAAAAATTCTTTGGTCGGGAAATTTTTGGGCAATAGACCGGATTTAGATACAATAAGGAAGTGGGTTTGGGATAAATGGAAACTTCTGGGGCAGGAAGCAGTGGTGGCTTTGCCTAATAATTTTTTGTTGTTTAACTTTGCAAATCTAGAGGATATGGCAAATGTTTTGTTGAGGGGCCCATGGTTTTTTGGGAGGAGAGGGTTATTTTTACAAAAATGGAGCCAAGGCTTTAATCCAGCCACAACCACTCTTCAATCGATGCCCTTATGGGTGAGTCTACCGGGGCTTCCAATGGAATTTTGGGATGACAATATTATTCTCAGGATAGCTAAAGCGATTGGAAAAATAATTGCTTTTGATTCAGCTACTAAATCTCGGACCAGAATGATAGCGGCCCGTTTTTGTGTACAGGCGGATCTGGCTGAACCACTGCCTAAATCTATTAGGCTAGTTTCAGATTACAGGGAATGGGAACAAGAGATTCAGTATGAAACTCTCATTCCCTTGTGTAACCTTTGCAAAAGGGTAGGGCATATTTGGAAAACATGCCCAAAAAATCCTAAGGAGAAAGTTATGAATAATAGAACTGGACAACCTTTGAGGGTTTGGAGGAAAAAGGAAACTAAGCAAGGAGAAGTTCTGGGGCAGAAAGAAATTGGTGAAAGTAGTAAGGGTCCATCTTCAAATAGCTTTGAGGTTCTTGCTACCCTTGATGGGGATGGCATTGTTGGAGGGGAAGAGTTTGTTCCAGAAACTCAACCTGGAGGTATTAATGAACCGGTGACTGAGGCTTTGATTGAAAAGGAAAAGAATTCTTCTTTGCATGTAGAAGAGAATATTGAGAAAGAGCCACACTCTCCAGCAGGGCTGAAGGAAAAGAGCATAGAAACGAGGGTTTCGGGAGAAACCACTCCTCAACAGAATGTGACATTGATTGGCTATGGGAGAAAAAAAAATAAAAATATTAACATTATTCAAAATGGGTCTGAGGATGAAGAAGATGGAGGAGAATGGACTTCTACTAGTGATTCGGAGTTGGAAAAGGAGGAAAAGGTTATCCAGAATTTTTTTGCTGGAAGTAGAAGGAAATCTAAGAAGGTTGATTTGGGAATTTCAGTTTCTCAAGGAAGGCCCAATCTTCGGGAATTGAGAACCAAAGTCGTTGCTAAGGATGTAGTTGATGGGAAGCAAAGAATTTTGTCTTTGGGAAGAGGAAAACTTACTCAACTTGATACAAAATGAATTTTCTATCTTGGAATATTCGGGAAGGTGAAGAATTCAATTTGGAAAACAGCTCAGGTGGAAATGGTTCCTGTTGATGGTGCATCTGGGGGTTTATGGACTTTATGGAATCCGAAGCGGCTGGAGGGATAGTGTTTGCAGATTAATGAAAAGTTTATTTCCATTTTGTTCACATGATTTGCAAGCTAATCTTAATAATTTATCGCAAGATATAGTTGCATTATGTTGTCAAGAGGCTAAGGAAATGGAAAAACTTGATAACTAGATGGTGCAAACTCCCGAAGATAGTACTTGTTTCAACTCTATTAAAATTTCAGATGGCAAATGCAGAAAAAGCAGAAGGGTATGATTGATACAAACTCCTCAACTTGATACAAAATGAAGTTTCTATCTTGGAATATTCGGGGTATGATTGCCCCGGCTAAACATAGGATGCTTAAAGAGTTAAGAAAGGAGAGGAGGGTTGATATTCTTTTATTACAAGAGACTAAAGTGGATGATTCCAATTTTCAGAAGGTGAAGAATTCAATTTGGAAAATAGCTCAGGTGGAAATGGCTCCTACTGATGGTGCTTATGGGGGTTTATGGACTTTATGGAATCCAAAACAGCTAGAGGGACAGTGTTTGCAAATTAATGACAAGTTTATTTTCATTTTGTTCACATGATTTGCAAACTAAATTTAATAATTTCCCGCTGCCGACAGGAAATTATAACTAGCAGTCTAGCAATTTGTTTAGACTATTACTGTTTTGGTCATTGCACTTTTGGTCAAAAAAGGTTGTATTGTTCAAAAAATGCAAAATTTGATTTGTAAGAAGATAAGTTGTTTTTTGTGCCTGGATTGATTCATTTGTTTTTCTTGGATTTCCAGGAGTTGTAAAAGGGAAGGGTCCCTTTCAAAACCCTATTATTTACCAATAGCAAAAAAAAAAAAGAAACATATTAAGTGATTAGTCAATGACAGGGGATTTCAAATTTGTGGTTAGATGCTTATTGAAGCCTTGTCCTCTTATCTCTAAATCAAAATGGCAACCATTGGCTCCAACATGTTTATCTTATAAGGGTTTGAAGGTCAAAAATTATATTAATGTGAGCAACAATTCCAAATCATGTATTTCTATTAGCAACCTGGTTGAAGGAGAAGACCTCAAAAGAATAGCGAATAATCTCCAAATTATGCTTCAAGAGTTCTTTTGCCCATTTTTACGTGGAAGGATGAGTTGATTTGGAATCTATCAAAATATAGAAGATACTTAATCAAGTTAAAACATAAGACTTTAGAATATTTCCTACTCCCAAAGCTTCACTTGAAACAATGTTTGGTCACTTGAGACCCTCTCTAAGGCCTTAGCATTTCTTTGGTTAGTAGTCCAAAGCAAATTTCTTACATGTGAGAGTCCACAAAGAAGAGGACATCATGGACCTTTTAGGTGTGCCTTGTGTAAGAAGGATCTAGAAACATCATATTATTTACTTCTTCATTGTTCCTTTGCTTACACCATTTGAGGTCGTTTTCTCAAAAAAAAAAAAAAAAAAAAAAGCATATATACGGTAGCTCCATCAACATGGAAACAGTTGATAATATGCTGGATTAATTGGTTCAAACCTAAAGCATTATCCATTCTATGGAAAATTAGCCCTTCTATTATCTGTTGGAATTTATGGCTTGAAAGGAATAATAGAATTTTTAAAAACAAATCTCAAAATCATTGCCCAAATTTGAATTAGTATCATTACCTCTCTTGCAAAAAAATTTCAGTCATGGTGCTCAACTTGGGAAGTCTCCATAGTTAAAGCGGAGGTGCTACCTGTTGGTTACGAATCTGCCATTGGAAAAGGATTTTAATATTTTGCACCCTAGATTCGCCCAGCAGATTGAAAGGCCGAAAGGAAGGGATACCTTCCGTGCCAATCTCCGAAGAAGGCTGGCTCCTATACTAATCTATTTGGGGGTTTTTAGATGAGAGAACAGGAAAGAGATTATAAATTGTAGAAAGAGATGTAAATAGCATGTGTTTCTAGTGGGAAAGAACAAGCAGCACAGTCACTAACTTATAGCCAAACCAACAGCAATCAAAACAAAGTATGAAAGAGCAAATTTATTTTTCTCTTTCTGGAGCTCCGTTTCGCTGAATTTGGCGGGCGATCCCCGGAGTCGCTGAAAAATCGAGCGATCGTGGGCGTTAAAGGTAGTTAAACAAATTCTCATTCCTCTTTTGACCGGTTCAGCTGTTTGAGTCGTAGCTGGGGTTCACTAAAAATATGAGCGACTGGGGGAGTCGCCGGCTCTCCTGGGCGAACCTCAGCAACTTTGCTTGCATAGGCACTTAGTGGATTTTTTCAGCTTTTTCTGCCCTCTTGCTTTCTTCGGCCTAAGGAGCTTAGCAAACCCTGCTTTCCTCCTCTGCTAACAGGAACTTCTTCTACACAAGACACTTGGCTCTTTTTCTTGGATTAAAAGCAGGAAACTACCTCTACTGAAAGCAATATTTACATTCAGAAAGATAAACTCAAACTTAAATTGCAGAAAAGAAAATATGTACACAGGAGAAACCTCTGGATCTTCTTAATGGTGATAGGCTTTCAGATGAAAGCCATTAACTGGTATTGGGAGGATCTGGCCCTCCATATCTCTCAGCACAAAGGAATTGAACTGGTTCACCCGGGCAACCTGAAAGGGGCCTTCCCAGAAGGCGTCAAATTTATCATGGTTCCCTGGTTTTGCCTTCAACGAATCCCATTTCAGCACTAGGTCCCCAATCTTGAAGACTCGGGCTGTAGTCCCTTTCGAGAACCAATTTCGTGTGGTTTCGGTGTGCTTCATAAAAGCTTTGTAAGCTTTTTCTCTTTCCTCTTCGAGTTGCAGCAACTGAGCCAGTCGGGCATCAACAGGATCCATGTTACCCTTTTCATCTTCTAACAGCCAAAGTGCGGGTATCTCGATATGGGTGGGTAAAACGGCCTCTTTCCCGTAGACTAGCGCATATGGCGATGTTTTGATAGATTTTTTGAAGGATATGCGGTCTGCCCATAGCGCTCGATCCAGGTGCAGGTGCCAGGACCTCTTGTTCCTTTCTAGAGTCTTCTTTATGATCTTCATCAGGTTCTTATTGGTAGACTCGGCTAGGCCGTTTCCCTGCGGGTAGTAATTGGAGGACATTTTATGGTAAATCCCATATTTGCAGGTAAACTCTGTGAGTACAGCCCCTGCGAACCCTGGTCCGTTGTCTGTCACTATTGCTTCTGGGATCCCGAAGCGAGTGATTAGGCTTTCAAGGAAGGCGATGACCGTCTCCTGGTCGGCGTGCTTGGTAGGTATCGCCTCAGCCCATCGGGTGAAGTAATCCGTGGCTGTCAGAATGAACTTATGCCCTGCCGAAGAATTTGGCGTTATTGTCCCGATGAAATCTAGGCCCCATTGCTGGAAGGGAGCCTCAGCCTGAATTGGCTGGAGGGGCATAGGTGCATTCCTATTTCTGCCGGCGAACCTTTGACATTTTTCACATTTTTGGCAGACTGCATATGCATCTGCGAAGAGGGTGGGCCAATAATAGCCCGCTCTGATGATTTTTAAGGCCGTTGGCCTTCCCGAAAGATGTCCTCCCGACATTCCAGAATGGAATTCGCCTAGGACCTTCCGCTTATCGGATTCTTTGACGCATCGCAAGAGGATGTCGTCCACGTTCTTGAAATACAGCCCCTCGGGGCGCAGTACATACTTTAGAGCTTGGAGCCTGAATCTCCTTCTCTGACTTGCATTAAGGTGATCTGGGAGCCTCCCAGTGCTAAAATACCAGATGATTTCATCAGTCCAGTCGCTGTCTTCTGCTGAGGAATTGGCAAAATTGCCCTCTAGGACTGGGTCCTCCCATTGACAGGCGGCGACTTCTGCAGCAGCACTTCTTGCTAGTTCTTGACATAGTGCCCGACCTCTGATCAGCTTGGTGGGTCGCACTTCTATATCAAACTCCTGGAATCTTGGCAATCCAGCCTGCCCTTCTGTTTCCCATTTCCCCCTGTATGATAAAATTTCTAACATCTGGGTGGACAACGAACACGGTCGTCCGACTCTGGGAAACAAAGTGCTTAAATTTTTTCAACGACCTCATGACAGCATGCACTTGGCGTTCGATGAAATTATACCTCTCTTCATGGGGCTGGATCACCTGGCTCAGGAAGGCTATTGGCCGTTCTTCGTCGTCATCTCCTTTCTGAGTCAGAACTGCTGCATAACTTTCGGGCTCTCCCACTGCATAAAGGATGAAATCCTTGGAGTAATCCGGGTTTATTAGCACAGGCGCCTGAGCAATCCTTGCCTTAATCTCCTCAAAGGCTTTCTTCCTCTCTTCAGTCCAGACAAACTCAGCATCCTTCTTCAGGAGTTCGGCCATTGGCTTGATTACTTGGGCAAAATCAGGCACGAACTTCCTCACGAAGTTGATTTGTCCAAAGAAGGACTGCAGCCCTTTCTTGTTCACTGGAATTGGCAACCGAAGAAGAGCCTCTGCTCTGTCGGGGTCAACTGCAAGGCCCTTTTCTGAAATGACGTGGCCTAGGAGCTTCCCCTCCTTCACTGCAAAAACTGACTTCTTAGGGTTAATAGATATGCCGAATTCACGGCACCTTTCAAACACTTGTCGCAGGTGAGAGGAGTGTTCTTCTCTTCTATGTGAAAACACAGTCATGTCATCCAAATAGATGACGATTATCTTGTTTAATAGCTCACGGAATGCTAGGTCCATGGCTCTCTGAAAAGTAGCCCCTGCATTGGACAAACCGAAGGGCATGCGCTGATAGGCAAACGTCCCCCATTTGGTGGTGAATGTCGTCTTGTGTTGATCTTCGTCCTTTACCCAGATCTGATTATAACCAGAAAAGCCATCCAGAAGGGAGAATCGCTGAGCTCCCGCGACCACATGGAGAATTTGATCAATTTGGGGGAGCGGGTAGTGGTCCTTCAGCGAGGCCTGGTTTAGATTGCGGAAATCCACACAGAGGCGAATGTCCCCATTCTTCTTTCTGACAGGAACCAGATTTGCGACCCAAGAAGAATGCTTGATGGGATAGATGATTTTTGCTTCCAGCATCTTCAAGAGTTCGGCTCTCATCATGACCTCGATCTTCGGGTTGACCGGCCTCTGTTTCTGTCTGCAGGGCTTAACCCCTTCTTCCAGTTCTATGGTGTGTTGGATGATCTCTCTATCATACCCCTTCAAGTCCTGGTAACACCAAGCGACAATGTCTGGGTACTCTTTGCACAAGGCCCGGATCTGCTCCAGTTCCTCCGGAGTGCAGTCTGTTCCGACTTTGATCACTTTTCCGGGCTCAAGCTCCAGGTCCATGTATTGCTTGGAGTCCACCTTGATTCGGTGAGATATTGCTCTATCATTCTGATCAAATAGGCTCTCTAGGGTAATCAGTCCTTTTGGGACATGATTATTCTTCAACTGTATCAACCCCTCATACTGCTCGTCATCAGGGTCTCTACCTTCAATGGTGCTAGCTTCATGAATTAAAAAATTGACGATTTGCTCGTCACAGTCGAACACCTGCCAGTGGGTGTCCTTATCAGGCACAGAAGGCCTGTAAATAGTACGAACCGGCTTCGGCTTCTGCATAGTGTCATCAGCCGGGACGTACCTGGCTCCAACAGACGCCAAGATATCAGCATGTTTATTTTTCTCACGGGAGATAGCTTTAACATTCAGGGACTCAAATGACTCCATCAGGTCCCAGACCCGATTGCGGTACGCCTTGAGATAGTGCTTCTTTGAGAGGCACTTATTGGTAATTTGCTTGCATACCAGCTCTGAATCTCCGAAGATTTGCAGCTGCTTGATCCCCAATCTTTCTGCCTTCTTCAACCCTAGGCAAAGGGCTTCATACTCGGCCGCATTGTTAGTGCAACTCCAGGCCAGCCGGTAGCAATAATCTTTCTGCTCTCCCGAGGGTGAGACTAGAAGAACCCCTGCCCCAACGCCGTTCTTGCATCGGGCGCCGTCAAAGTATAGCTTCCACGGCTCATTTGGGGCAGGGCCTATGTCTTCTTTTGTTGTCTCCTTCGGCTTCTCGGGTTGGGTGATGGAGTAGCAGCCAATATCTGATTCAATCATGGCATTGAAGTCAAGCAGGGAGAACTCGTCCTCCACTTGTAGCTGCTCTATGACCTCTTCCACCAGGTCCACTTCTCCTAGCTCTTCAGTCATCAGATGGACCGACTCATCCTGCTGCTCCTCTTCGGGCATTTTCCCAACCAGAAAGGTGGAAGGTTTCTCATTGTAGATCTTCACTTTCCTCCCTTTGAAGGGAACCTCCATATGAGAGTAGTCGAGGGAGAGATATCCACCCAGCTTGGCGGTGAATTCCCTCGAGAGGCACATGCCGAAGTAGGGTTCCAGATCCACGACCACAACTTCTTGAATCACCACGATCTCAGGCGCTTTGTGCAACTGGATAGGAATATCTTTGATGACGCCTATTGTTTTTACCGGAGTGCCATCTAGCTACAAGACACCTTGACTGCTCCGCGTGTATTCCATGCCGATTTCTTCACAGACAGCCCTTGGCATGACGGTGGTTGATGCGCCGAAATCAATCATACAATTGTGCACCACGCACCCCTCCATTCGCAGAGACAAGTAGAAAGGCGGTGGTCTATTCTTTCCCGTGATTGAAGTGGTCAAGGGCTGAGCTAACACGGGTTGTGGTGGCTTTCCTCCTTTAACGGACTTCAGAGATTCTTGCAACAGGTCCACCTGCCCAGGGAGCTGGAGGGCATCATACATGCTTATCTTCGTCGGGGTCTTCTTGAGTTCATCAACAATATTGTAGGCCGAAGTAGTGGGCCCCTCCGTTTCTTTCGCAGGCTCGTACCTGGTGCAGTATTGTTGCGTTGCCTCAACCCTTTGCCGCTTTGTCAACGACGGGTACTTGAGCTTTTCTCGCGCCTGCTCCTTGGTTTCAGTCGGAGGTTGAGCCACTAGAGGTTTTGCTGGCGGTGGTTTCTCTTTCGCCGATGGAGGCAATGGAACCTGATCGGGAGCTTTCGCGGCAGGCTGCATCTTTTCCTCGTCTGGTATACACCTTCAAAGGCTGCATCTGGGCTGCGTCCACTTCGATTGGCTTCTTACCACCCTTGGTCAGAATGGACACCGGCTCTTCCTCTGAGACCGCAAAGTTGCGTTCTTCTTCCCGAATCATGTTGACTTGATCTTCCGGGTTGCTGCTGGCCAGAGTTTGGACATAATGCTGGTGTAGCATACAGGTAGCTTCCCCGTGAGGGTCATTGCATGTAGAGCACCAGTGCACATTGTCTGAAGTGCTCGGCTCCTCGTTGATAGCAGCATTCCTCGCGGGAGGTCTATTGGCTTGAGCTGCTTGGTCTCTTGTAAGCGCCGGAGGAGGATATGGTCTCCTAGGGATGAACTCCTGTTGGGCTTGCTTCTTTTTCATGATTGCCATGTCGTTGGACAGCGTCCGGTAGCCAGAAGCAAGAGACTGTACTTCTTGCAGTATCTTAGTCTGTATATCAATATTTGGTGGAGCTGATTGGGCCGGTGGAGGCAATGGTGCCAACGGCGGGGCTGGAGGTAGCGCCGGGTACTGTGGAGGAGCGGGAAGTGGCGGATATTGCGGGGTAGATGGGAGCTGAGGCGCCGGTGGAGTGGGAAAATGCACCTGGGGAGCAGAGAATTGGGTGACCACTGGAGCAGGGTTCCACGATGGATTTTGATATGCAGTAGATGAGGAAGGCGTTTGAGCAGACGCACTAGGATACTGTGATTGAGGAAAATCAGGGTAAATTGGCGCCGACATCCTAGGTGGGAGTCTACCAATAGCAATCAAATCCAGCTCCGCCCTCTGGGCTAGCTCGTACAACTCGGGGAAGGTGTTGATATTGGAAAACTTGATGATCATACTGATATCCGAGTTGAAGGCTCTGAGGTAGTAGTAGGCAGCTTGTCCGACGGTCGGTCGCAGCTCAATGGGCACTCTCTTCCAGGACCTCGCAAACCTCACATTAAAATCCGATATCTCCTCTTGCTGATGTCGTTGGATGGTTTGAAACTGATGCAGCAACGAGGACGGATCTGCGGACTCATTGAACCCTTTGACTAGCTGTCCCGCCAGTTGAGCCCATCCAGTAATAGCGCCGGTCGGCAAGGATCTATACCAGTATAGGAGCTTCCCTCGCAGAGAGAGAGCCAACAGCCGGACCATGACACTTTCATCAGTAATGGCGTGAAGCGCAGCTAAGGCCACGATGTCTTGGATATGTTCATATGCCGTCTTCCCAGTTCCATCGTACGTGGGTATGGCCTTCAAAGCAGCAGCTGGAACGACATCTTGCCCAGCTAGATTGAGAGGTCCCGTAGAATCCCAAGCTGGGAATAGCTCGGGAGCAGCCTGCTGGTTCTGATTTGGCGGAGGATTTGCCATATTTGCGTTAGGATTGGGTTGAACAGGTGCTCCAGAAGCAGCTAGCTGCAAGTCAGGCTGCACAGGATCGGCCTGGTGGTCTGGAGAGTTCGGAGGATTCGGAGGATAATTATCAGTACTATCCGAAGTTGGGCCTTGCTCGTCAACCACGGCTTCTTGCGAAGATGCTCCGACTAGCCTGGGGCGTTCTCCGAAAGCAGTGATATCAAGCTCGTAGAACTCAGGATCCTCTTGCGTTTGTCTAACTCTCCATCTTGTATGCATGAAGGGCTTGAAAGCTTGGACCAGTCTTCGAGACTCGGAGGATATTCAGGTTCAGCAGAGTCGCCAGGTGTTCAAATTCGTCAGCACTGAAGCGAACACTGTTACTTCAATACTGCTTATGAGGTGAGACACTCGGGTCCCACCGGGCGTGCCAGAGAAACTGTTGGTTACGAATCTGCCATTAGGAAAGGATTTTAATCTTTTGCGCCCTAGATTCGCCCAACAGATTGAAAGGCCGGAAGGAAGGGATGCCTTCCGTGCCAATCTCCGGAGAAGGCCGACTCCTATACTAATCTATTTGGGGGTTTTTAGATGAGAGAACAGGAAAGAGATTGTAAATTGCAGAAAGAGATGTAAATAGCATGTGTTTCTGGTGGGAAAGAACAAGCAACACGATTACTAGCTAATACACAAACCAACAACAATCAAAACAAAGCATGTAACAGAAACTATCACTGTGATTCCTTCCTATGTATCCTTCATTCGTATTCCAGATTCAATTAATTGCCAATGCTCTAATCCAGGATGCAGAATTACAACAATCAAAAAAATAAATGAACACGATGCAGAAATACTTGCAGAAGGCAGCATAAAAGAAAGAGACAAATGTCAGAGCCAAGTATACTTTGTATTGGAAGCAAGTGTTCGGTTACAGCAGCTCTCTTAGCAATATGTTCCCCCCTTTTACAATGAAGTTCCACTGCTATTTATAGCAGAAATTTCCCCCCTTTTACATTGATGCACAGAACCCAAAGACTGCAAAAAGTGTCGGGATTAGACCTCTGCTGGCCGTGAGTGTACCTGCAACAAGATTCACCTGAATCTGGTACGGCTCCGGACAGATCTGGTGGGTGAGAAGTCAAGTCTGATTAATGTGGTAGGTTTAGTACAGTTTGCCTCTGAGGACACCATCAATGTTCACCTACCCTGTACCTTTGCAGCACACCTTCTGTCCCATCTTGACAGGCTCGAATCCCGAAGTCTGTACATGGTCTGCCTGAGTCTGAGGTTCCCTGAAATGGAGGGGGTTGACCAAAGTCGCCTGATGAAAACAGCGACCCCGAGAGTCGCTCCAGAATGGAGCGAACCCGGGATACACCTTACCTTAGAAAATTTTGCAACTTGGTCCTTCTTTCTCGCAGTCGCTGAATGGGGGGAGAGACGACGACGGTCGCTGGCTGAAAGCAGCGACGACGGGAGTCGCTCGAAAATGGGCGACCGACGTCAACACTCCACTTTGTGCCTTAGAAGATTTTGGAACCTCCGTTGACCGCGGTCGCTGAAAAACTGCAGCGACGCCGGAATCGCTCCAAAATGGAGCGACCGACGTCGACATTTGAAAACTGCGCTTGATGAAGCTTGCTTGGGCGACGACGGCGATCGCTGGCGGATTTGAGCGACGACGGGAGTCGCTCCAAAATGGAGCGACCGACGTCGGTCGCCGCCTCAACACTTAGTCAAATTTTGAATTACCTTCTCTCCGCCGACGATGGTCGCTGAAAAACGGAGCGACCGCGGGCGTCGCTTGGGCAGGGGAGCGACCAACGTCAAGTTTGCCACTTAGAAACTTTTGCGACCTTCCTCGCCTGTTGACCGTGATCGCTGAAAAAGGAGCGACCGACGTCGGTCGCTGAAAAACGGAGCGACCGGCGTCGACGCTCCAACACTTAGAAAATATTTTGATCTTCTCCCTCGCCGCGGCTCGCTCGAAACTGCAGCGATGACGGGCGTCGCTGAAAAATGCTGGCGACGACGGGGGTCGGACCGCGGGAATTTTAACACTTAGACAAATTTCATCATTTTCTCCCCGCTTAGCCTGCTGCTTGGAGATGTCGTCGGTCGCCGGATAGAGAAGAGAAGTTGGGAATCGCTGGAAAAAGGGAGCGACTCCCAGCATCGCTCCAAAATGGAGGGAGTGCAAATAATTTAACCAATTGTTGTGTTGATCTACATCTTTCCAAAATTCAAATTTTAGAAGGCTGAGAGAGATTTTATCTCTAAATGAATAAGGAGTTGATTACATAAGCACAACAATTTGAGGAAGATGAAGACAAATGAAAAATATCTTTGATAAAAAAACGAATAAAGAATATTTTCAATAGAAAGGCAAATTAAAAATGGTCTAATTGACCTAAAAGCAAATTTAATTTTTGTTATTTTGATGGAAGTGACTTCCAATAGAAGCCACATATAACTTATTTAAAAAAAAAAAAACTTATAATTTGCTTAAGAATAAAAAATAGTTTTATTTTAGAAAGGGTGTTAAAATAATAAATAATATTAATAACAAGAAAGCCACATGGCCCATGGGTTTGGAACAATTGGTGTCGAGGCAAGAGTTCAACACCCTAAAGCAAGGTACCAATTTCAAGGATGAACTTTAATATTTTTATCAAATGACAGCTCAATTGGTTAAGTATATCGAATTTTCCCAAGGTTCAAATCTTGTCAAGCAATATTATGTGTATTTATCAAGATATTATAATACTATGATAACAGGTTTCAAATCTCATGGGTGAACTTTGATATCTTTAATATTTTTATTCAATAACAAGAGCTCAATTAATTAAGTATATCAACTTTCAAAGTGAAAGAACAGTCCAAGTTCAAATTTATCACACAACATTATGTGTGTACCTATTAAGATATTGTTATACCATAATAATGTTGTTATATGTACCTATCATGATGTAATACCAATAATGAAGTCATGATGTAATACATACCAGTGAAAATTTTTCAATTTTATATAACCAAAATATTAATTTAATCCCCATAGTGGATGTATATAAAAAATATTACTAAAAAAATATTAATTTAAAACTTGAGATGCATATACTACAACATGCTTTCACTTATAATAATAAGTGTTAATGTAATCAATTCTATAATAACTTTAAATAAAAAATTATTAACAATTTTAAAAAAATTTGGAACTTATATAAAAATAACAGAACATACTTTCACTTATAAGAATGTATCACATTTAATAATTAATTTTAATTCAAATTTATTAATAAATATAAAGTTTGAAAATATTTAATACACCTTTTATTTATATTTAAAAATAAAACAAAATAATGTTGCATCGCCACGGCCAAAGGAGGAAAAGGTGTCACGATATCGCGGCATGTTGCAACGTCGCGGCCAAAGGAGGAAAAGTGTCGCGATATCGCGACATGTTGCATCGTCGCGGCCAAAGGAGAAAACATGTCGCGATATCGCGACATGTTGCACCGTCGCGGCCAAAGGAGAAAAAGTGTCGCGATATCGCGACATGTTGCACCGTCGCGGCCAAAAGAGAAATGCCAAAAGAGAAAAAGTGTCGCGACATGTTGCATCGTCGCTGCCAAAGGAGGAAAAAATGTCGCGATATCGCGACATGTTGCATCGTCATGCCGCGTAAGAGAAGAAGTGTCGCGATATCGCGACATGTTGCATCGTCGCGGCCAAAGGAGGAAAGGTTGCATCGTCGCGGCCAAAGGAGGAAAGGTGTCGCGATATCGCGACATGTTGCATCGTCGCGGCCAAAGGAGGAAAGGTGTCGCGATATCGCGACATGTTGCATCGTCGCGGCCAAAGGAGGAAAGGTGTCGCGATATCGCGACATGTTGCATTGTCGCGGCCAAAGGAGGAAAGGTGTCGCGATATCACGACATGTTGCATCGTCGCGGCCAAAGGAGGAAAAAGTGTCGCGATATCGCGATAAGTTGCAACGTCGTGGCTAAAAGAGGAAAAAGTGTCGCGATATTGCGACATGTTGCATTTTCGCGGCCAAAAGAGAAAAGTGTCGCGATATTGCGACATGTTGCATTTTCGCGGCCAAAGGAGAAGAAGGAAAAAGTGTCGCGATATCGCGACAAGTTGCATCAACAGACCAAACCGATCCCCCTGGCAACATCTCACATTGTGCAAACATTGAAACTTGTTGGATCGTGCCTTAGGCCAATGGGGAAGGAGTCTCTCCATACTTGAATGTCAGATTCGCCGTCTCCCCTGTTAGCTAGGTAATGGTTTAAGAGATTTGGCTCCATTGCAAATCTTCTTTTATTGTTGTAATCTTGTGTTCTCTCTGACTACGGCTGGGAAAAGTCTCATCCCAACTTGTAAAGGTTCTTTGTTTTAATACAAGTTTTTTCAAATTTCTCAAAAAAAAAATAAAACAAAATAACTTTTAATTCATTGGGTTCTCTTAACAGAAATCCAAGTTGAATTCACAGAAAAGGTGGTTCTTGATATGCACTGCTTTTCAACCTCTTAAAAAAAAATTAACCTTTAAAATTATATTAAATTATACCACATGTTTTAGGTGAGTTGGAGAGGGTAGGGCAATCCTCCTAGGGAGATCCCTGGTTCGAATTTCCACCCTACCAAACACAGGTGAGTTGGAGAGGGGAAGGCAATCCTCCAAGGGAGATCCCTGGTTCGAATCTCCACCCTATCAAACGCACATTGGGTATCCAAAATCCAGTAGATGAGTTGGAGAGGGTAGGGCAATCCTCCAAGGGAGATCCCTGGTTCAAATCTCCACCCTACCAAACGCACATTGGATATCCAAAATCCAATTGATTATGTTGGGGCGGTCAGGGCCGAGTGCGACTCTCCGGTGATTTTGACAGTGTCGAACCCCTTGGTCGTGGTTTCTCACCTAGGTAGCCCCGCAAAAAAAATTATATTAAATTATTTTTACCTAATGCTATAACATAAAAATAATAAAAAATTATTACGTTACCTACTTACAACAGTTATTTTAATAATAAAAAATAATTACATTTTTTATTAGGTTAGTGTGAGAAACCATATGGTGAGGACTGAACTTATCAATAAGGGCTAATTACAATAGTTTTTTTTTATTATTATGCGATAGGCGTCCTACAATGGCAGCCAGGAAGGTTAATATTTTATTAAAAAAGCCGACATTGAGAAAATTATTATTTTATTAAAAAAGCCGACATTGAGAAAATTATCCGCCGACATTAAGGGTTATGGTGGATTTAAAATATTTAAAAAATATTTAAACTATTTAAACTAAAATGGTGTTCAGATAGGCGCCTCGAGATTGATAACTCTCATCATTATAAATATATATATTTTATATATCTAAGGTAGTTATTAGATTAGTGTGAGAAACCCTATGACCATGACGTCTTATAACCTATGACCATGACCTCTTATAAGGGTGAGAGTTGAGCTTATCAAGGCCAAACACACAGTATACACACCCACCCCTCACACATGCCCACGCCTCATTTTGAACCTTGGTCCTCGTGAAGAAAAACCAAAACTCAAATCATGACCGTATCCATATGCAATAATATCTAACCTAATAAATTATATACATAATTTAATTAATCTATCCAAAAATAACCTATCAGAAAAATTAAAATATTATATTCTCGAAAAGCCAATATTGCAATATCAAAGTCAATCTATCCAGAAATAACCTATTAGAAAATTTAAAAAATTATATTCTCGAAAAGCCAATATTGCAATATCAACCAAGACTCCAAGGCTGGCTGGCCGCAGTTTGCAGGTTGGGACTACTTAGGAATCCACAAGGTTTGCTGTCTAATCAGAAGCCTAGGCTAGAAGTTTGTAAAAGTCTAGTCAAAGAGCTCTCTCCCACACTCCGTTGTGGAGTTGTGGTGAGGCTATAGCGTAACAAGACGGGGGTGCATTCGAAAGCACGCAAACCGGATTTTACCCCCTCTGGAATAAGGTGGCCCTCGTACTCCCCTAACATATTTCCAATCAAAATATTAAAACCAAAAAATTAAATCCACCCTATTTGATGAAGATTGACATGTGGCCTCAAGAAAAATGTCCGGCCATTGTTACCTGTATCGTACATCTTCAAGAATCCCTACCTCTCGAATCTGACGCGGTGACAATGCTCAGAGCTGAAAAAGGATTAAAACAAAGGAAAATGAGCAGAAATGTTTCCATTGAGCCCACCCGCTCCTCCTGAAAAATCTTAGCAGATGAGGAAGCTCTTGCAACAAATCTAGTTTCATGATGTTTTCATCCTTATAAATGTAAGAAAGAAGATCAGAAGAAAATTTGACCAAAATTTCAGGTGTCTTTCGTTTCAAGCCCCTCTTCACAAGCAACTTAAAATCTTATTCCAAAATAGTAGCCGCTCCGCATTTCCTATTTCCTTCCAATATCCTAAAACACACAAATGTCGGCCATGGAATCGCCTGCTCCATAAAATTAGAGGTGAATCGGTGTCATGGAACCACGCTCTAAGCTTCCGCCCGAATAACTTAGTACTCAATATTTCAGAAACACATGAAATCGCGGTACAAAAAGTAAAGTTCACAATGTCGGAGCGCGGCCCGATCCGATTCAAATCCCCGGACATTTATCCAAGATTTAAACCCGAAGATCACGGCCAGGCTTATCCCTATAATATATATATTATTTAAGAAAATTTTAAAAAAGTATAAGAATTAATGCAAAGATTAAAGAAAAAAATAATGTTTAGAATAAAGGCCGTACCTCTTGAGGAATGCATCGACTTGTTCCGAGGTTAATTGCTCAGAAAACGAAATTGAGCTGATTCCACCCGCAGGCTGTTAAGAAATATGTATACGCCATCACATTGACTTTTCTGTAGCGCATTTGGGGTAATGGAGGGTAAATTTTTTTTAAAAATACTGCCTACCTGGCGGTTACGAGACAATGGAGATCCGTTTTCAGATTTAGCCGAAGGAGGAGGAGCTTCCTCCGACCAGGTGAGGAGATCCAGCGTGGACGGACCCCCCGGCGGCGTCGGACTCCTCCGCATGGGTGGGGGAGTGACGGGGCTCTGTGCTCCTCCTTCCATTTTCTTCTCTGCTTCTCCTTTGATTTCTATTGTATTCTTCTGTGATTGCAAATGCGCGCCTTTCCTAGAGCTCGCTACCTATATACTGCACATCTGTGCTTCTTGCTGCTTACTGTGCACAGTGAAAGCTTACCTGCACGCAACTACCTATGACTACCCACCTTTTATCGTTTTCATTTCTGATGACATGGCACGCCGCGTGGTGCCCACGTCGGACTCCGCGGTTTCCCGACATATTCCCTACTGTCCGAACAGTTACGCGGTTTAAGTGCCTGCGCGCAATTTTTGGGAGGAGATGTTCACATTTAATATATTCATTGTTATAGATATTTTTTTTCATAAACGGAAATTTTGTCGTTTTCGTAAAGGTTCACCTGTCGACATGTTTTGCTTTTCGATGTATAGAATATTTTTTTTATACTTTAATATTTAAATATTTTGTTTTTTGCTTTTTGTTTCCCCGTGTATTCTTGAATAGGAAGTCGACAAGTCTTAGGAATACTAAAAGTTCATTACAAATAAAACGATCTTTACGTGCAAAGTTTGGTGTCAACGTTACGGAATGTATCTTAATCAATTAAAAGGATGCCTTGTTCACCAATTTTTTTTTTATAATAAATATCTTAGGAGTTTTAAGTTCAATGTTTCTTGTCGCTTTGTACTGTTCTTTTTATTATTATTATTAATATTTTAATAGTTTTAAGTTCAATGCCTCTTGTCGCTTTGTTCTCTTATTATTATTATTATTTTAATAGTTTTATGTTTAATGCTTATTGTCGGATTTGTTCTCTTTCATAACATTTTGCATATAATTAAATATTATTTTAGATATTTCTTAAATTTTAATAACATTAAAATTAATTTTTTTTTTTTAAGATTTGGTTAGTGTGAGAAACTCTTACCCGACATTTAAGGTTGGACATCCCCATCCCACCCTGACCTCTCATAAAGGTGAGAGTTGAATGAATGAAAGATTTTAATTACGTCCACGAGACCCAAATATGGTCTATGGGACCTCAAATATGGAAGTACAATTACTCAAATCATATCATATGATCTTTAATATCTTTGAGAAGGTTGTTCCTTCTCCCGTTGATTTGTGTTAGCAATTCTCCAACTCTTTTTATTTTACTATCTTCAAATAAATCTGTCATAAACTCGTTCTCAAGTGTTTCTTTGTATTTGTCATGGATATCTTAAAAACTCGGGCATTTATAGATGAAGTGTTCCTCTGTCTCTACTGTCCCTGTGCTGCATAGAGTACATATCATTTCTTCCCATTGTTCTTTGGGCGTTGTTCATCTCCCCTGTTTCACATCTAAGCCTATGAGAGCTAGTCCTTATCTCGAGCAATGAGTATTTTTTCCTTCCACTTGATTTCAGCGTCTATATACGTTTTTTCCTTGTGGTCATACGTTGGGTTAAAATTTGCAATATAATATTGTCTTTTCCTGCTTGCATTTTTTCACATTCCACTTCTGAACTTTTCATTCACATAATTTTGTATGTCTTTGTTGACATTTGGGCATTCATTTATGTTGATTTCCCAACGTTTCATCCATTTCTGATTTTGTTTCATCCACGTATTCTTTCGCCTATTGCAACTCTTCGTCCCTAGCTGCCCTAGGCCATCTATGAGAGTTGAGCTTATCAATAGGGGTCAAATACAACCATACACACACTCACCCACACTGGTTTGAACCTTGGACCTCTCGAAAAAGAGCCAAAGACTGAACCCTTGCTAAATGTTTTAAGATTTGGTTAGTGTGAGAAACTCTTACCCGGCATTTAAGGTTGGACATCCCCATCCCACCCTGACCTCTCATAAAGGTGAGAGTTGAGCTTATCAATAGGGTCAAATACAACCATACACACACTCACCCACACTGGTTTGAACCTTGGACCTCCCGAAAAAGAGCCAAAGACTGAACCCTTGCTAAATGTTTTAATTTTATAAGGAAGAGATTTAGGTTTAAATTTTATCAATAATATATATAAATATCAAAATGTTATAATGTCATGATAATATGGTTATGATGCACTATGGATGAGGTCATTTTTTTTTATCCTGCGAATAAATATATATTAAAAAAACCTAGTTATTGATTTATTTATTTTTAATATATAAATTGTTAAATTTAATTACCAAAAAAAATTTAGCAAAAAAATTTATGGGATTAAAAGCTTTAATAACATCTAAGAAAAAATATCAATATAATTATTTATGAACTTAAGGAAAAAAAATTAACAAAGTAAAAAAAAAACTCAATATCATTTTATCATCTTTTGGAGTGTGTTTCTTCTATTATTGATTTTGATGAGAAGCTCTTCCTATTTTATGTATTTTCATCCTTCATGTTCTTCAATTGAGTTTGTTTCAAAAATATAACCCAAGTTATTTTTATTGAAATGAAAGATTTTAATTACGTCCGCGAGACCCAAATATGGTCTATGGGACCTCAAATATGGAAGTACAACTACTCAAATCATATCATATGATCTTTAATATCTTTGAGAAGGTTGTTCCTTCTCCTGCTGATTTGGGTTAGCAATTCCCCAACTTTTTTTATTTTACTGTCTTCAAATAACTCTGCCATAGACCCGTTTCCAAGTGTTTCTTTGTATTTGCCACGGATATCTGAAAAACTCGGGCATTTATAGATGAAGTGTTCCTCTGTCTCTACTGCCCTTGTGTTGCATAGAGTACATATCCTTTCTTCCCATTGTTCTTTGGGCGTTGTCCATCTCCCTGTTTCACATCTAAGCCTATGAGAGCTAGTCCTTATCTGAGCAATGAGGATTTTTTCCTTCCACTTGATTTCAGCGCCTATATACGCTTTTTCCTTGTGGTCATACGTTGGGTTAAACTTTGCAATATAATATTGTCTTTTCCTGCTTGCATTTTTCCACATTCCACTTCTAAACTTTTCATTCACATAATTTTTTATGTCTTTGTTGACATTTGGGCATTCATTTATGTTGATTTCCCAACGTTTCATCCATTTCTGATTTTGTTTCATCCATGTATTCTTCCGCCTATGCAACTCTTCGTCCCTAGCTGCCCTAGGCCATCTGTCATTTTTCATGTTTTCTATTTTTTTCAAGTAACATAACAACTTGGTCATAGCAATTGCTTCTAAAGGGAACATTCCAATTTCAGCTAGAATAATTTCATAAGGGGTTGTGGCCTTAATTTTGAGAAAATTTGTGATTAGATATTTTTGAATCCTTTCTATTTGCCTCCATTTTGCATTTGTTGTGCCACTAGCCCACACCTCGCAACCATACAACAAAACCGGTGTAACAAGTAGGCCAAATAAGACCTTGGTGGTCTTCCAGTCCCACAACTCGACATTCCTACACCTGTTTTGAAGTGCATATAGTGCTCTCCAACCACTTTGAGTTCTTTTCATCCTACATGTATTCCAATTAAGTTTGTCATGAAAGTCTATGCCCAGGTATTTGTATTCTACTACTACCTCAAGCGGTTCTCCTACAAACTGAAATTCGAGTTGTTGCTTCTTCTTTTTTGCTGAAAAAATCATAATTTTTGTTTTGCTCGTGTTCACCTGCATCCCAACTTCCTTACAAAAGAGTTCTAGAGCTCGAAGGTGATCTTCTAGATCTTTGGCTGTTTTGGCCACAAGAATTACATCATCTGCATACATGAGGAGTTTTACCACATATTTGGCTAAGTGCACACCCTCTCCCCCAAATTTGTTTATCCATTCTTCTAACTTGTCAATGTACAACCCAAATAAGGTCGGAGATAGAGGGCAACCTTGTTTGACACCTATGTCACTACCAAAACATTCAGATAACCCTTCATGTGTTCTGATTCTAGCCTTTACATGCTCATATAGTCTGTGAACTGTTGCCCTGTAGTGAATTGGAACCTCTAGCTCTTCCATTCTGCTCCATAATTTTTTCCTTGGCACTATGTCAAATGCCTTTTTGAAGTCTACAAAACAACAAAAAGCCTCCTCTTTTTTGTCCCATATTTTTTCCACTATGTGTCTGAGCGTGATACAATGATCAATAGTTGAGTGCTTGGGCCTAAAACTTGCTTGCCCCTTTGCTCTCTTTCCCTTTTCTTCTACCCATATGTTGATCCTACGCTCTATCATACTCCCAAACAACTTTGCAAAGAGAGGGTTGATCATGATAGTTCGATAGTTTGAGGGATTATTTACATCTCCACTTTTAAACAAAGGAATGGTCAAGCTAGTTGTCCACTCGGTAGGGAAGCCATTTTGTATGACCTCATTGAAAATTTCTTTGATCTGCGGTGCCAGAATATCTACCCCCCATTTTATATGCTCTGCTCGAAGATTGTCTATGTCACGGGCTTTACCAGTTGCTAACTTTTTTATCCCTTGAATAATGTCTTCATTTGTGAAAAGTTCTTTCTTGACAATGATAGTAGGGGGTGTCTCCTGTTGGTTACTACGTTGATACAATTGTTTTGAATACTCCAACCACTGATTAACTGTTATGTTATTTTCAGTTTGCATCCTTTTCACGCTTAGTTCCTTCCAAAATTTCTTTGGTTCATGCTTCCCTAAGTAAATCAATTCTTTCCTCCTTGTTCTAGTGTATTCTTCTTTTTTTGCCCTTACCAGTTTCTCATATGCTTTTCTGTTTGCTCTTGTTTTACCCGTTGGTTCCTTTAGTAATCTTCGCGCTTTTTTGCAATCTTCATCGAACCATGGGTTGGTTGGGAAGCTATTCCTTTCTTTCTTTTTAGGTTTAGCTCTCTTGCATTTGTTTAGAGCTTCTTGGATAACGTGCATTAACCATTCACTCTTACTATAATCTCTGCTACTGTGAGGTAGTTCTTCCCTTTCCTGTAACTTGTTATTTAATATTGCTCTAAAATTCTATCGATTTTCATCTGTTAAGAGAATGTTTCCCTTGTGAGGATATTTATTTTGATTGCCTTGCAAGTGTTTTTCCCTTGGTTTGTCTCCATGCATTCGAAGTTTCATAACAATTGGGTTGTGATCTGACTTAAGTTCCACTGGAGAATCTTCCACTTCTAGCTCCTCTATTTTTGGTATGTAATTTTGTGAGCATATTACATAGTCTATTACACTTTGTCCCTTATATGTTTTGCATGTATACTTTCCTGAATTTTTCCATTTGTTCATCCCATTGCAAATAATCAAGTTGTGTATGTTGCAGAGGCCTAACAACTCTTCTCCATATTGCGTGATAGCCCCATGCTCATCTTCTGAAGTCCTGGTCCACTGCTGATTTTCCTCTTCTGGCATCCAAAGAGGATTAATCTCAATATCTTCGCTACCTTCTAGAATGTTAGCTTGCTTATTTGTTGTCCTTGCATTGAAATCTCCAATTAATATAATCTCCCCCAACTTATTGTATATCGAAATGTCTCTTTTTAGGGAGGAGTATGGGTCTTCTCTATTAAGGTCATGTTTCTTATAGAATTTAGAATTCTTGGGAGCAAAATAACATGTTGCTATGCTAATAACTGACTTATTTTCTAGGATCTTTATCCAGATGTACTGTTTGTTTTCATCTTGTTTTTCAATTTTAATGACCCTATCCCATTCCTCTTTTATTAAAACCATAATACCCCCATGCCCTTTGCCATTTTCCGTTGCTTTATTCCATATTGCTATTTTTTTGTATCCCACAAATTCTGGAGTCCTACATCCATCGTGTTCATGTGTTTCCGTCAGTATGATTATATCTTTGTCTCTAGCAATGGGCCCTAACCCGGGTCCTCTTCTCCAAGGGTAACCTCTACAGTTCCAACTTACCATCGTAAGATGTTCCCGGGCGGGCCATACTCCCTATTTGTTTTGGGTTTGTTTAGATGTGATGTATGCCTTTCCATTTCTTAAATATGCCCGTTTCCCTTCATTCCTTGCTGCCCTCACCTTTTCCCATTCCTTATTTCTTTCTTCCTGTTGTAAAAATGTTAGGTCATCATCTAAATAGAATTGTGACCCTCTCAACATGCCTCTATTTTTTAGTAACCTTGTTTTATCCTCGTAGCTCATCAATGTGACCCGAATATGCCTATCTCTGCCTCCTTCTCTCAGCCTGCCAATTCTGCTTGCTTTTTTATCTGACCTTTCCATTGTAATCGATCTGACAAGAAGTCCCTGGTTAAACGATTTGTGTCTTCCCTATCCCCATAATCTTTCAACCCTTTGATGATTATATTTGATAACTTCTCATGTCTTTCTTTCTCTTCTGTTATTTGAATTTTTACTTGCTTCTCTATCAACTCTTTTTGTTGATTGATTGGTTCTTTTACTACTTGAGACCATGTCTTTGCCTTTGCTAATTCATTTCGCAGCTCATTTTCTCTTGTTTCCATGTTTTGGAGTGTTTCTCGTACCTCTTTTATTTGATTTGCATTTGTTTTTTCCACCTCTATTGCATCATTGATTGGGGGTGGATGGCTTGTTTGAGGACATGCCATTCACGTTGACCCATGTTTGCAAGGTTTTGTAGCTTTGACACTTGCTCCTTGAGTTGGTTGTTTTCCTTTTCCAGCCTCCGAATGGTGTTTATAACCTCATCTGATTTAGTATCTCTTAATTTCTCCCTCCTTTCCATGCTTTCAAGTTTCTCTTTCATCTTCATTAGCTCTTGCACATAAAGTCTTGGTGCCCACATGAGTGGTGTGGTTGTGGGACTGTAAGTTTCTTCCTCGTCTGAAAACTCATTTTGGTGACCTCCATTTTCCATGTTGAATGCTTTCTTGCGGTTATTTCTGATTTTTTTCTCCTCGCTTGTTTTTCCTTCTGTATTCTCTTGTGTTGTCATTTTGCCTTCATTTCTTTTATCTTCTCTCTTTTGTCCCCTCTGTTGGGCTAATTGATCTCCTCGTTTGATGATGGTTAGTGCCTTTGATTGTTCCTTATTCTCCACCTGTTTATGTGGTAGAATATTTTTTATTTTTATTTTTCGATATGTCCTCTTCATTGTTGTTGCCCTTGCTCGAGCTTGTCGACGCCTTAATATCCTCCAGTACTATTTCTCATTGACATATATCGGTTCTTGCAATTGTTGCTTCCCTTCTTCCATTGTCAAACCCTTTATACTATTGATCCGATGAAATAGATGTGTAATAAAACCCTCCATTGCAAACCCTCCTTGCTCTGCAAACCCTCTTCCACTGCAAACCCTTGTCGAACCCCCTATACTATTGATCCGATGAAATATATATATAATAAAACCCTCCATCGCAAACCCTCCTTGCTTTGCAAATCCTCCTCTTACTGCAAACCCATTGAACAAATTTGTGTATATATATATGTGCAAACCCTCCTCTACTGCAACCCTCCTCCACTACAAACCCGTTGAAACAGACTCGACCCTCACTGTTTTGTGATGGGAAAATATTTGTCGTATGTTTTGCGTTGCTATTTTTGTCGTATGTTTTTTTGAGGGTGACTAAAACCCTTTTCAAATTTTTGTTCTAGCTAAAAGCTAGTGGAGCTCGCAACTGGGGTGCTGAATGAAGGAACTATATGTCCACGTATTTCTCCTATCTACTTAAATTGTTTTATAAATCGAAAGAGGACGGAAAATGTGCTTACCCGATGAGATAGATGTGTAATACAACACTCCGCCGCAAACCCTCCTTGTTCTGCAAACCCTCCTTGCTCTTGCAAAAACCCTTCGCCGCAAACCCTTTAATTTTTTTGTGTTGAGATTTCTTATCTGTTTCAGTCTACAGTTCGAATCTTCTCCGTTCTATCGACTCTGCTTCAGTATCCCTTTTTATTGTGCTGAGATTTCTCGTCTGGTTCAATGTACAGTTCGAATCTTCTCCGTTCTATCGACTCTGCTTCAATATCCCCATGCTCGACTCTACTTTAGTATCCCTACACTCAGCTCTTCTGTGAATTGACAATATCCCCATGCTCAGCTCTACTTCAGTATATCCCTGCGCTCGACTCTGCTTCAATATATCTCCACGCTCGGCTCTACTTCAGTATCCTCGCACTCGACGCTCAGCTCTTGTGTGAATTGACAGTATCCCCGCGCTTAGCTCTACCTCGGTATATCCCCGTGCTCGGCTCTACTTCAGTATCCCCGGTGCTCAATGCTCGACGCTTGGCTCGTCATTATCATTCTATTGCTACCTCTAACAAGTGTCCTTCAAACAAAAAATATGGTTACTTTTATTTTCTTCAAATATAGAATACCATAAGCTTAGTTTTGCTAGTGTTTACTTGTATCCTAACATTTTTTTAAACATGCTCTAAGGCCTTTAGATGTTCTTTTAAACGTTCAAGTGTCATTGATCAAGATAAGGTCATTACTATAAAGGATACATTTCACTACACAATTAGCCAGTTACATTCTCTTTCCTCCAAACCTTTCCAACCATTCCTCCAATTTGTCAATATAAAGACCAAATAAAATAGGTGACAATGGATAACCTTATTTCACCTTGGTATCACTCCCAAAACACTTTGACAATCCTTTTGGAGTTCTAATTTTTGCTACCACCTACTCTTAGGCTATGTATAGTTGTTATATACTTGGTTAGTACACCACATTATTTCATTCTTTTCCATGAGTTACCTCTAGGTATTATGTCAAAAGTCATTTTAAAGTTCACAAAATAGTAATAAACTTCTCCTTTTTTTTATTTCATATCCTCTCTATTAGATGCCTTAAAGTTGTACAATGATCTATTGTTGAGTGCTTTGGTCTAACACCTACTTGCCATATTACCCCCTTTCCTTGATTATGTTTAATATATTTTAATAATTTAACAAATTTATAAGTTTTGAAATAATAAAAATCAAATAAATAATATCAAACAACATGAGATCCAGCAGATAAAAATATGGGTTTTCTACATAAATACATAAGTTGGAATCTAGTTATATTGTTAGGAAATATATGCATCTTTACCAAAATACTATTATGGTTTGTTGAAATATTGTGATAACATAATAATGATATAACTAACTAAAAATAAAAATAAATAGTATTTGAGTAATTAACTTTAAAAAATATATCTAAAAATTTAATCACTTCTTATCCATAAAAAAACAGATATGAGAACTTGTCAAGTTTATGTTCAAAGGCTTTTTTTGGGGGGGTGTGAGGGAGGAGGGAGGTATCATTTCACATATGCATCACATTAATGAGAAAATGTTTTTTTTTGTAATTATCTATATGAGATTGAAACAAAATCCACCCATATTACATCAATCAACTATTTTGTATCTATACATCACCTAGTAAGATTTGAACCTTGGACTCTGACTTAAAAATTTATATTTTAACTATTTCAGTTCATACCATTTAAAAATGAAAAAGTGATCATTATCATTATACTAATGTTATAAAGACCTTTTTTTGCTTGCGAAAAGGGGTTGTACTTAGGTCCCCACCCTTGACAAATCACAACTCTCTCCTTTAAAGCTTGAGAGTTTACAAACAGATTTAATTCTCTAAATATTCTTCAATTTTCTTTGTAAATGCAAATATTCAACATCCTTATTTTTTTAATATTAATAATTCAGATTTTTTATGAAAAAGATGCAGGTATCTAGCTATAGCATCTTAGGTATAGCAATACACATCTTTCACTTTACGTGTCACTTCCAATGAATCTTTTGGTGGTATATTTTCACCTCTTTCCCTCATGAGTTGTTGAACAAACAATGTTAGGTCTTTTTCGATAATAGAAATTGACTTGATGATGCTTTCAATCACATAGTCATCTGCTACAGGTACAAAATGCATTATCCCATCTCCATCATTGACAATTACACCTATCATTTCACACTTAAAAGTTGTATACTTAACAACGAGAGCAAGGACAACCTGCACTGTTATATAAAGGCTTGGAACATTACATTTTTCAAGTCACTATTTTTTGACCATATCCTATAAGATTACTAAGTGTGCATGTGTTGCTAGATCGAGATTGAGACAAAGCCTTATCACCAATGAAAAAATCAAGATCTACCACGACACATGGATTATGCTATGATAACCAACTTTCCTTTCTAGAGCCTTTAGATTGACTTAAAAATAATTTATTCATTATCACAATTGTAGAGATGATAAAACATGGTTTCACATTGCCAATGAAACCCATATTTGTGTAATCGATGCCATTGTCAATCATAATTACAGGGCATGATATCGTGTCCATATGGCAGGATTTGACCTTAGAATCGAATCTAATATAATATTTGCTCCACATTTCTTCTACCTGCCCTGCATATCCATACAAACCTCGCTCTTGCTTCTACTCTGGCTCCAACCCTGGATATCAATATTTTTCCTAGTGAGGATGGTGTTGACGCACGGGCCTTGAACTCCAACATTTACGTGTCCAACATCAACTCTAATATCAACATTGCAACTCAATCAAGAACCCACTTCTCAAGGGCCTTGCGCTTCTTCCTCCGTGTTGTTGACATCACCTCCATGGGGTTCTACAACACACATGTAGGCCATGTAGGAGTTATAGCAACAACTTTTATTTTACACAAGGAAGATGATATGCTTGTCAAATTGTGTAAGGATTCAACATAGTTAACTACTTAATAGCACATACAAATAAGAAATTTTAGGATTGAAACTAAACTTTTAAAATATCTTTGTTTGTTTTTCTTATTAATAACATAGTCAAATATGAATTAAAAACCTTTTTAATTAAATAATAATATTGAACTATATAAGTTCAAGTTGTTAAAAACATTGATTTCAAGTATAAAGATCTTAGAAGCCATATATGTAAAATTGTAAAAATGTTAATACAACTATGTATTAAAATGCTTATATGATATGTTGAAAGACAATCATAATATAATATAAATTGCATCTGATTCAATCCTATTTAATCAATAAAAAATATATATATCTAAGAAGAGTAAAAAATAATGATATTTAATCAATAAAAAAATATATATCTAAGAAGAGTAAAAAATAATGAGATAAAAGCATTTAAACTCAAAAGTAATAAAACTAAATTAAATTATTATGGTCATTGGTTTTACATGATAATGAAGAATGCCACATACCGACAAGAAAATGGTAGAGTCAACACATTTAAATGTTAAATAATATTGATGCCTAGCAAAGTTTTAGATAATTATAAACTTAATTAATAATATTTGATATCATATTTCATTTTGAATAACGTAACGTTATATTAAATATTAGGTAGAATGTAGTTGGTACATGTAAATGTAAATATTTTTATATTTAAAATTTTGTATATATTGTTAAAGAGGTCTTAGTTTAATGATTGAGATATACATATGATATAGTTTATACTAAGGTTCAAATCTTTATGAATAAGCTATATAATGTTACATGATGTAAAAGGGAAAGGACAACCATTTTAAAAACTTATTTTTCAAATATTTAAAAATATATATTTAATATAAAATAAGATTTAAGTTTAATCAAAACTGAAGTAAATGGTTTTGGTCATTGTCTGGCATTCCTAAAAACAATGAGACGAATAAGGATTATCAATTTAATCCTCCTGATTAACCTTGTTATGTAACTCTCATTGAGAAAAGGGGATAATGAATAGCTACAATTTCTCCAGGGGATTGCCCATGACCCTGGAATGAGAAGAAAGAACTATTTAGATAGTCAGTTCAAGGATCATTCAATCTTGGTGTGATAATGGAATCTCATAGAGATTCCATGAATCCGATGGTATTTTGGTCATGAAATGATGTTGACAACATTAAAGTTATTATTTGAACATGTAAATATTAAATAGTAGATGTCTAACAATGGTTTAGATAATCTGCTTGATGTGGTTTACCGGCAAGGATGCCACTTGCATTATCGGTGATGTGACCGGGTTCAATCTCCAGCGGATATGTATATGTATAAGAAGTATTCACTCAATAAAAAAAAAACAATGGTTTAGATAATTAGAAATATTAATTTAATTGCATTAAAATTTTGTTTTTAATACAATGTTTCAATTTGAATAATACATGTGTATAATGTGTATAATAAGTCTATGTGATTGTAAGTATTTTTGTATGTACAAATTTTTTATATTTATAATAAAATAAGGTTTAAGATTATATTGATGTCAAAATGTTGGAATTGAGTATTTTCAATAATTGTATGTAATATATCAAATGAGATTAGTTTAATCAATTAAATTCTTCGAACTTTAAGAAGAAGATTTAAATTCAAATATTACCAAACGATGCATACATAGTAGTTAAGCTAGTGTAATACCACTATGCTTATGATGTAATACTAATGGGATCCATTTCAATCCTATACAACCAATTAAATAATATTGATATGTAATATTTATTAATTTACATCCTTAATTTTTTATATAACTTTATATTTGATAATCTCAAAAACCACTTTATAAACACACGACTTTGAGTTCATCAATTTAACAATTAACTTTTACTATATGTAAAGTAATGTTACAACTTCAATTAATCTATAGTTGTGGACTTGTAGTAAACAATAAAGTTGTGCATGTTGATTATTATTGAATGAGTATAAGACCACACCTGCCCTCTCCTATGGATAGAGACGTAGCCTAGTGGTTTGAATGATAAAATTAAAAAAATTAAAATTAAAAGAAAAAGTGGTTGAGAAGTTTGTAGTAAAGCATATGTATTAGGATGATATTTATGCAACTTGAAGTTAGTTACTATATATATATATATATATTTAAACTGAATGGAACATGCTTAAGTTATATTGGATCTATTTTTTAAGATAAGTTAATTTTCTTTTCTTCATTTTTATATGTACTTTGCTTAGATTTTTAATGGTTTGATCCTAGTTAGAAAAATAAATAAATAAATAAATAAATATATATATATATATATATATATATATATATATATATATTTATAATTATAGAAGGGGTGTTGAAAGGTCCCCAAACCTTTTACAATGAGAATAGAGCCAAGCCTACAATATTGTCAAAAGGGGAAAAAAAAGAAAGCAATCCACGTAGGGACTTAAGGCCAGCCAACCCACCAGGGCATAACGAGAACAACCCAAAAACAAATCATGAATCTAGCTAGAAGAATGTGTAGACCCCCAATAGAAAAAGGCTCACAAATATCAGTGAGAAACATCAAATAAACTATTCAACTTCTATGGGAAAATTCTCCCTCCAAATAGAGAGATTATCCTGGCTTAGCCCTAAATTAGCTAATAAGTCAACACTCTTGTTACCTTCTCTAAAGATGTGCCTGACTTGAATTCCCTCCAAATTTTGATAGAATCTCTTAGCTTCCTTAATTAGGTTGAAGATGTTCCAACTAGGATTTTGATCACCGAAAAAGGCCTTAACCACATTTAAGGAGTCCCCTTCAATAATGATTTTTTTACAATTCAAAGATTCCATTAACGTAGTGCCTTGATACAACGCCCTTGCTTTCGCAAAATGACAAGTTTGAGGCCCCTAGGTTTTTTGCAAAGGCAAGGAGAATCTCCCCATTGTGATTTCTAAAGAGGCCACCTACCCTCGTAGGCCCTGGATTCCCTTTTGACGCTCTATCAAAATTAAATTTAATCCAATCCTGAGGTGGGGGTTGCCATTTAATAGAGGTTCTGATATTATCTAGAAGATCTATCATTCTGGCGTTGATTGAAAAGCCCAATTTTTTCAAGAGAGCAATCTCTACTACCCCTCCATGGTTGGGAATAGAAGTTAGATTCCCCATATTTTCAACAATTATCGTTAATGCTCTAAGCCAGACTGATTCAACATTTCTCTCCATGCTTTTGAAAACTCTCCTATTTCTCTCCTTCCAAACACCCCAAAGGAGATGTGGGAGGCTGAAGGACCAAAAGGAGCATAAGATAGGGTTGAAAAATGGAGAGGCCCACTGCTCAATGACATCCTGTAATGAACCAGGAGACACCCATGAAACTCCCAAAAAATCCATCAGGAGAGAAAACACTTCCCTCAAAAAAGGGCATTGGAAAAACAAATGACTGGTGGATTCATCAAAATTTTTACAAAGGGAACACCAATTTGTAATTATCATACCTCTTCTTTGTAGATTGTCCACCATAAGGATTTTATCCTGAGATGCCAACCAAAAGAAAAAATTCACTTTTGGCGTAAGACCTTTAACCTAGATTCTCCTGAAAATAGGGCCTTCCTCCAAGGCATCAGAAGCAATCTTATAGGCTGACTTAACTGAAAATAACCCATCACTTTCATTCTTCCAAATTAAGTTATCTTCATCTTCCATGTTCTTTATAACTTGAAGCCTTAATAAATCTTCAATGAGGTTGAAACTCCTTTATTTTGGCATATTCAGATTACGCATTCTAAGTGATTTCCAACTTTTAACCCCCTGTTGAATCTGCATATAATCAGCCACCTTAGAACCAAACACAATAGTGGCTATGGGTTCAGCTACAACCAATTCTTGAGAGGAGATTAGAGGTTGATCCTGGATCCACGGATCCTTCCAAAAATCAATAGCATTCCCACTGCCCAAAATCCATCTATACCCTCTACGGATGATGCTTTTTATTCTCAAAATACTGAGCCAAAAGGTCGATCCTGAGGTCGAAGAGGGATCATTCAGGAAATTAAAACTGGTAGAAACATATTTAGCCAACACAATATTCACCCAACCAATATTTTCCTTCTTAAACAACTTCCATGCCTACTTCACCATCAATGCTTCATTCATCCACTTGACCCTTCTGAAACCTAGACCCCCATCTTTGATTTCTTTACAAACATGTTCCCATGAGACAAGATGAAATATTTTCTTATTCTTCGAGCCAGACCATAAGAAAGACTTCTAGAGCTGCTCAATATTTTGAACTACTTTCATCGGGGCCTTGAAAATAGAGAGGAAATAGATTGGAATGCTCTGTAGAGTTGCCTTAACTAACTGGGCCTTTCCAGCCTGGCTAAGAAGAGCCCCTTTCTAGCCAATGAGCTTTTTTGAATCCTATCTAAGACTGGGTCCCAAAGGTTCTCTTTCATTCTACCATTGAACAGGGGCATCCCTAAATAAGAAGACGATAGAGCCACAATCTCACAACCCAAAATTCTGGTAATCTTCCTTTGCCTATTGAGGGGGTATTCAAGAAAAAAGTCTACTCTTGTGGAAACTAATCTTCTGACCTACCTTTTCATAAAAGGTCAAAATATCTTTAACCTTTTTGACTTGGGGAATGGATGCAATAATGGACAGAAGAGTATCATCCACGAATTGGTTATGAGAGATGCGATCAGAGTGTAAAGTCGAACTAATACCCTCGATACCTGACTCAACTTTTATGGCTCTACCGAGCACCTCAACAAGTAGGATGAAAAGAAAGGGGGAGAGAGGGTCACCCTGGTGAAGCCCCCTTTGGCTCTTAAAGTACCCAACTACTGACCCATTCACTAAGACTAAAAACCAAGATGTCAAAATACATTCTTTGATCAAACTGAGCCACCATTGATGGAACCCAAATTTATGCATAACTTTTATCAAAAATTCCCAAGAGACATGGTCATAAGCTTTGTTCATATCTAATTTAAGAAAAAGACCCGCTCTTCCACTTTTATCCATAGAATGGATGATCTCATGCACAGTAATAATCCCATCCAATATCTATCTTCCAGCCACAAAACTTGCCTGAGTTGGATCAATGATCTCTAGGAGGAAGATTTTTAGTCTATTAGCCAAAACCTTGGAGAAAATTTTGTACACAGTGTTGCATAGACTAATAGGTCTGAAATCATTGAAATCCTTGATCCTGTGAGACTTAGGAATGAGCATAAAAAATGTGGAATTAACATCCCTCAGAATATGCCCCATTCTCTGAACCTCTTTCAAAGCATTTCCAATATCTCTCCCCACAATGTGCCAGTATCTCTGAAAGAAGATAGGAGAGAACCCATCCGACCCTGGAGCTTTCAACCCCCCATGGAAAAGACCACCTTTTTAATTTCCTCATCTTCAAAAGGGCTGATCAAAATAGAGTTCATCTCTTCTGTAACCAGCTATGGAATGCTAGATAATAACTTTCTTTCTGCATGTTCATCCCCATTTGACTTCTCCCCTAGCAAAGACTCAAAGTAGTTTACCGCTTCTACTCTAATTTCATGAATATCAATAGATTTTTGACCATATACTTTTAAAATTTCATTAATCTTGTTAATACTCCTATGCCTCAGAGTGGACACATGGAAAATTTTTGTGTTCCTATCCCCTTCTTTTAACCATAAGGCTCTGGATTTTTGTTTCCATAGCATTTCCTCACATGCCAAAGTGTTGTGCAGGTCCACCAATAGAGTCTTCTCTCTCATTCTAGCTTCCACTAAAAACTCTCCAGTTTCAATCTCAGTCTCCAAAGATTTAAGTTGGGCCTTCAAGGACTCTTTTTTCACATTCACATGACCAAAAATCTCTCTATTCCAGATCTTTAAATTAAATTTAACCCACCTTAATTTCTCAGCCACTTGAGAGATTAATGGCCTAGAGAATTTTTGAGACCACCACTCACTAATATTAGCTTCCAACCCTGAGTCTTTTAGCCACATTGCTTCGAATCTAAAGGGTTTAGGAAATTTGAAATTGCCTTGAGAAGATTCAAAAACTAGAGGGTTATGGTCCGAACCCACTTTTGGGAGGGAAGATAAAGAGGCATCTCCAAACAAAAACCATGCTTCTTTCGACATAAGGACTCTATCTAATCTTATCTGGATAAGTTGATTACCAATCCTTCTATTACTCCATGTAAACTTGTTGCCTTTAAGGTCTAAGTCCATTAGCTCATTTGTATTGACAAAAGAGGTAAAATCCTCCATTCCTCTCAAAGTGCCAACAATACCTCCTCTTTTATCAACATGATACAAAGGAGAATTAAAATCTCCAACCAAGATCCAAGCTTCACCTAGTAGGCCTTCTCTTAGAGTACACAAAGATTCCCAAAGAAGACCTCTATCAACATATGAATTTGGGGCATAAATATTGGTCAATATCCATCTCCTATTAGTCTCTTTACAACAAAATAAAACATTTGTTATTCTATCAGATGTTGACAACACCAAACCCACCAATTTTTTTGAATCCCACAAACACAACAAACCCCCTGATACCCCATGGGCTGGACTAGCACAAAAACCTGCATTCTTCCAAATAATTGATCTAACTAAATCTATTTTACTCTCTTCCACCTTGGTTTCTTGCAAAAGAATAATATTTAGCTTAAGCTTAAATCTAAGAGAATCCACTAACCTCTATTTTGAGTGACCATTAAGGCCCCTAACATTCCAAGATAAGAACTTCATTTACCATGTTTGAAAGAGAATTTCTTCCCACCCCTCAACCTGTGAGGGGAAATATTATTGAAGGACATTATCTTTAATTGTTTCCCTCCTAGAACCAATCCTTCATCCACTCCTAACACTAGTTGAGTCATGTTTGTTATATTTGAATCTATCTCTTTTTTTTAGATTCTTTATTCAGGGGCTTCCCCACTTTTCTCTCAATCCCCACATCCAAAATCCTTTTTTTGTGGCTTCTAGTTTTTGGGCCTAGAGACCCTTTCTCCAAATTAATGGGAACTAGAAACTCAGGAGGAGAAGGCATATCTAGTGATACAGAATCTAACAATTCCTCCACCCCATGGGTTTTGAGACAATCAAAAGAATTTTGAATAATAAGGGAGGTTGAAGAAGATGGAGCACTTACCTGCTCAATGTGCTTCTGAATCCTAAATTCAAGGATTGGCTTGGGATCCTCCTAACTTACAATCGAGGGTTTTGATATGGATTTCAAAATTTTCTCTAAAGTTGGCCCTATGTGCTGAATAGATCCATCCAAGGTTCGAGACATTTTGGTTTCCAACCCTTATTTAGAAGCTACCCTCATTTGATTTTGGGGCTCAATCTAGGTTGATTTACCTTTCATATCTACCTTAGTCCAAAATTTCCTCATCGACTTCTTTATCGAACATTGACCTGAGAGATGACCCAAAGCTTTACACTCAGTACAAAAACCTGGTCGATTTTCATATACAATTTGTTGTATTCGAGTACCCAGACTCGAGACCAGCTTAATAGAATCTGGCAGATCTACTTCCAAATCTGCATTAATACACATTCTAGCATATATCAATCTTGACCTAGCTCTTGTCAGTGCATCAATGAGTATGAGTTCACCCACTCACTTGGCTATACCCCATAACACATCATCATGCTAGTACTGGAAAGGCAGACCAGGTAACCTGACCTAGAGGGGGGTTGTGTTTATCCTCTATGAATCAGGATAAAATTCTAGAGTCCACCTTCAAAGGAAGAGACCATGCTTCCCAAAGAACCATGGGCCCCCATTGAGCACATTTTTGGAGTCTTCTTTGTTATTAAATTTAAACATTATGAAGGCTTTAGGGAGAGCCATAATTTCCAGATGGCCCTAAGGCCTCCATTTGGAAAATGCCCATCTACGAACCGCATCAAGATCAGGATGGGCCCCCAAAAATTTTCCAACCAGGTTAAGCGCACCATCCTCCATAGTAATTTTAATCAGCTCCTTTGAAACCCTAAGTGTATCTTCCTTCGAGGAAATATCAAAAACCACTTTTGAACCAGGGTTCCTTGAGCTAGACGAGACCACTGCTACAAAGGACACACTGATTCCATGTTCAAAGGTTTTGTGAAAAGCCCCCCAATGGGGTCCCATCACCTACCAAAGTCCCATCGACCTTGCCACCTGGCATAGGTTGAGACCCCACCCCTTGATCATGGGCAACAACCATCACCCCACAAAACCGCCAGCAAGCTCCCCAACACCGACCTTGCCCACAACCACGTTCCCCCCCGCAACACCAAACCCACCTTCCACACTTCCTTCCCCCATAGCATTATTCCTACCCTCATCACTTCCATCATCCACACCACCATTCCCACTCACAACACCTCCATCACCCGCAGCCCCAATCCCACCCACTACAACACTTTTCCCACCCATCGTAGCACCGGTCCCACCCATCATAACTAGATGAAAAAAAATTGGAAAATCAATTATAAATAAATTATCTACATTTGTATTCTAACCTCATTAATTTTAAATGATGATATAATATGAAAAATATAATTTTATTGGATGTTGTGTCCAACATCTTATCCTTAGCATTGGATAACTATAAATAAATAAATTTTGTTTTCATATGTATAAAAAAAATAGATTTTATTGGGTGTGTATCCAACATCTTATCCTTGATGGTGGATAACTAAAAATAAATAAATTTTATTTTTTTAATAGGTTATGTTTGGCTTTTATTAACAACCACTCTCATCAAACTAACAAAATGTTACTTTTATTTTCGATCGATTAAACCATTATTCTGTTGAAGAATATTACATTAGTACATGCAAATGTATCTCCATGGTACCTTTATGGTACAAACGTAAATATAATAGATTAGGGTTTGTGTCTATAATGCCATGTAAGAGTGTAATATGTAGGATATGCACAAGTGTCATGTAAGTAAGAGTGCAAGTTTATATTGAGATAATGTGCACAAATATCATTATATAAGAGTGCAAATATGTAAAGTGAGAATGTGCACAAGTGTCTTGTATTAGGAGTGCATGTAGGAAAGTAAGAATCATTTGAAAGCATGCAAGTGTACATACAAGAAGAGACTAAAGAGTCTAGTATACAAGTGGCAATATGAGAAGCCAAAGGTCAAGAATAGGAAAGGTTGCATCTCCCGGATATGCGAGGAGTGCAATAGACAAGTATTGAAGAGTCATATTCCCATGTCTATATTATGGAGACAAAGATCCATGCAATGTAATATGAAATATACAAGAAGAAAAGTGGAAAAATGGTTTGTAGCGATCACCACATAACAAGCATTGATAATAAAGTTTGTATACAAATTTTGAGCAATTTATATTGTAAGTATTCTTCATGCATGTACATGAATTATTTTGGTCATTTACATTCATATTTGATATTATAAGTGAATGTTATTTCATTATTATATTGGCATGGATATATATATTTGATTGCTCACATATATAATTCTACTCTTGATTATTGATATTTCAACCTATAATATTGTGGCTTATTTATATTAGGATCTATGATATTTTGAGATAGTTAACATTAAAATCCAACATATTCAACTTGTATTTCTATCAAATTTATTCTTCATTTTATTTTCTATCAAATATACTCTTCGTATTCCTTAAATTGTTATGTGTCTATAATCAACTCCTTGGCATTCTTTTGATTGATATCAGTAATCCTTTACCAAAATCAATCATTCGTAAGTATGGGGCAAGTTGTGGAACCAAACCATGGATTATGAAAACATATATTTTAGATGTAGAAGATGTCATGAGGTGGGACATTGTGAGAGATTATGCCCTAACAACAGTCCAATAGAAACATATGTAGAAAATTTTAAGAAAAACTTATAAATGGATATGGATGAGGATGGTTTTCAACTTCCAAAAAATAGGTCTAGAAAAATGAAAGTAAATAAACAATCGAGACCAAAAAGTAAGGATATTGGAAGAAATACCAATTATTTTGAGGCTTTAGCCTCTGAAGAAAAAATAGATCAAAGCTTAGAGGACATGGTACAATAAGATCAAAATATTAACAAGGAGTCGTCTACTCAATATGATCCCGATTTAGGAATGAACATTCTTGTTGAACCTAAGGAATGTGCCTCATCAGATTTTGAAGACTCTCTTGAAGTACCATGCACCATTTAGGAGAAGGAAAGTGGTAGAGAAAATATAGTGTTAGATGTTAATACTCTCTATAGTTAATAATAAAATACCATAAAATGAGCAGGATAAGTCAAAAGCTTACTTATCAAATCTAGGAGAGGATAAATTTTATGAAAAGGAAAGTTGTCAAAGAATATCGAGGAATAGAATAATAAGACCTACTCTTGATACCGGTAAGGCAAAAAAAGGAAAACCTTAAAATTATCAAATGAGAGCTAGGGAAGCAAGAGCAAAAATAGAGAAAGGAACACAATCTAAGTTGGTTGAACTTCTTTTTACCAAACCATAAAATGATATTGGTAATTCGTAGGTGGGACAAACAACCCCTAATAAGACATGATTACCATATCATGAAATATAATGGTGTTAATGCCCCCTTAAAGTAGAGGTGTATTAAGTACCTTTGTTTAAGTAAGAAGACTGATATTCTTTATATCTAGGAAACTAAAATGGAAAAGGAAGAAGTTTCCAAAATTATCAAAGTAGTATGAGCGATATGTGAATGGGATGTTGTGGATTCAAAAGGAGTAGCATGGGAAATTTTAACATGTTGGAATCTAGTTAGAATCTCTTGTGAAACCATTCATAATACTAGACATTGGATAGCCTTATTAGTTATACGCTACTTTGCAGATATTTATTTCATCCTTATCAATGTTTATGGACCTACAACTCAGTTAAGCAGATCAAAAGTATGGAGTGGGATTAAAGCCTTTATGAGAAGTAAAGTCCAATAAACTTGATTCATGATTATAGGATATCTTAGTGCCATAACCAAGCTCAATGAAACATTTGGGGGAATTAGGAAAATAACACAAACTATGATATATTTCGTGGCTTTTATTCAAAACAATAATATATGGGAGGTTGAGTTTGAAGAGGGCAACTATACATGGACCAACAAAGATAGGCTAGAACATGATAGCAAAAATATTAAACAAATGCATAATTTCAAATTATTGGCTAGATGAAGGGACTTGTGCTAAAATTAATACCTTTATAAGGATTGGTTTAGATCCCTGACCAATAAGAGTTAAAATAATGGTAAGTGAAATATGAGTAGATGTTGAAAGACCATCCTCAATTTGTTGATTTGATAGCATAAACATGGAATTCTTCAGAAAACAATGAGTTGTATACATTTCCAAAACAAATTAAATCAATGACATATAAATTAAAATAATGGATCAAGAACACTTTTAGAGACATATTTGAGAAGAAAGAAGAACTAAAAGAGAAAATTTTAAAATTCCAAAAAGGTGAGCACAATAATCCAAGATTGGAGGAAAGGGAGTTGCTTAATGAATATCATAATATTTTGAGTAAGGAAAAGAAATTATGGAGATTAAAATTGAGATTGACTTGGTTAAAAGGAGATAAAAACATAAAGAATTTTCATAGGATGGCAATAGTGCAAAAATCAACATCCAAAATTAGTAGAATTAAATCAATAAAAGGGGTTTAAATTGAAGACCAAAGCAAAATCAGAAAGAGGTAAGGTTTTTCTACTATGATATTCTAGGATTGGAGGAGATTGAAGTTCTTAATGATAAATTACTACAAAAAGTACCTTTAGTTATAATAAATGAAGACAATGTCAAACTAATGGAGCCTATTACTATGGAGGAAGTTCATTTAGATCTTTTCTATTTTGATAAGGATAAATCCCCAAGTTTGGATGGGCTCTCAACAACATTCTATCAACATAACTGGTAAATAGTAAAGGATTTATTATTGGTGGCAGTGGAACATTCTAGGGTAAAATAGTACATACCTTATAAAATAAATGCAACATATCTTACCTTGATTCCAAAAAAGAAGGATGCAAAATTATTTGATTCATTTAGGCCCATAAGCCTATGTAATATGGCATATAAGATAATCTCCAAAGTGATGAAAATTTAGTTAAGACCATTGTTAGATACAAATATTTTATAAGATCAAGGAGGATTTATAAAAGGGATACAAATTCTGGATAGGATCATAGTATCTCATGAAGTAATGCATCCAAAAACTTCAATAAGAGAGAGAGCAATGATATTAAAACTTGATATGAATAAAGCCTGTGATAGGGTTAAATGGGATTTTATTTTTGCAATATTAGAGAATTTTAGTTTTAGGAATAAATAGGTCAGATGGATTAAAGCTTATATCTCTACAGTATCATATTTAGTTCTGGTCAATGGGCTAGTACCAAAATCATTTAAATCCAAGACAGGTTTTGTAGACAATAGTTCTAAGAAGAAATGATATTTAGAGTTGTTTGAAAAAATATCTACATGATATTGAGCATTTTTTATAATGTGGTGTTTTTGAAATGTAAATAAACTATCATAATTTAATACAGACTGATTAATAATACTGAATAAAAGGACAAATTGTACAAACTAGCCATCATAGGATTGATTAGTTAAGTCAGACTAGTTAATTAGTCCAAGACTTGTTTAGACTAGTTAATTAGTTTGAGATGTTAAGATAGACTAGTTATTTAGTCTGAGACCGATTAGTTAAGACATTAATAAGTAAATTATTAGAGACGGTTAGGTGTGGTTGGTTGCAGTAACCACCAAGGCTAACTTATAAATACCCCCTACTCATTTTGTAAGCATCCATTGATCGGTCCACCATTATGAATGAATACAGCAAACAGGATTGTTCTATCGTTGTGCAGATTTGTGTGTGAGCTTGTTGTCTTGTATTACAGGTATCCCAATGATGCATGTCATGGAATGTATTACAAGCAGATTGGTATTGTCATTGTATGTGTTGTGTAGAGTTGTAGGAAGGAGTGCTTAGGGATGAGATGAGGAGTTGCAGAGCAAGATAAAAATTGTTAAAGTGTTGTCTAGAACCCATCTAGGCCTATTCATCTAGGACTACACATCATATGTCTAGGCCTACCCATCACCCATATAGGTCTATCCATCTAGGCCACCTGTCTAGAACCTTCAACCACTCGTTAAGTGCTCATCTATCTAGACTAGAGTCACCCGTATGGAAGAACCTGTCTAGACTGGAGCTACCTATCTGGAGGTACCTATCTAAAGCCATCCATCTAGTAGACTACCCATATGATACGTTACCCATCTAGGTAGTTACACGTCTAACAATAACTCATCTAGACTTATCACCTACAACTCATCCATATGGATTTACCCGTCTATAGCCATCAATCATCAATTACTCATCTAGGAACAAACAATGTAGTTTGACATCATGGTTGGTAGTCAAGTTTTCTAGTCCTTTCCCTTCTGAACCTTTGTCATTCCCTCATCCTAGGAAGGTACTTACCCTTGTCTATATTTTACGTCATTACCTAAATCAACTTTAGGTCAAGAAAGAACTCAACATGACAAGGCAAAGAGGTGAATGACAGATTCTAAGCTACAAGGCCAACGAGGAAGGAATCAGATACCACTTAGGTGAAGTACAAGACTAGAAAACCAGAGAGCACAAATTCAATATAAAGTTTCACAACTAAATGGGGAACGATTGTGGAATCCTTTTGACAATGTGATTTTAGGAGTAGAGCAAGAAAGGTGGAAAACATTGTTGTTGACAACAAAAAACAAAGTACAAAATAAAATAGCAAAGGATGTACCTAACACTAGAAGTGAGGAGCAAATGGTAATACTTGATCCAGCAGAGAGGAGTTGACCAATAGGTATAAAAGAGAGAAGTTTTGCATCAGAGCAACCACGCATGGGTTCTTGGGGAGGAATACCAGAATTACACCTCGTATACTCATAAATAAGGTCGTGAAGTAGTAAAATACGTGAAGCAAGGAGAAGGCTATTTGAACAAGTACTTGAATTATATTTTGAGCCACCTATCATTGAAAATATGTGGAATAAAACTCCACAATGATCATCATCAAGTGATACACACAGTGGGAGAGTCCCAATGGCAAATGTTGTCAACATAATGGGCAAATAGAAATACCCACCCTTTACTGAGGAAGGGAAAGGAGACCCAATATGCCACATAGGTACTTCCATCAATTTGGGGGGCAAATAGAGTATCACAACAAGCATAATAGTTGTAATTGTTCCCTACCACCTTGTGAGGAATGATTATGGATTGGTATTTGAAAAGATAGAATACCCAACCATTCGCACAATGGAATACTTTAAAATATGCATTCATAGAAGAATTTTAGTTGTTGAGGGATGACACAAAGATTATCACTAAAATATTTGCAACAAAGCAAAAGATAAATGAAGATGTCAAAAGTTACAATCGAATATTGAAATAATTGGCTAATAAATGCAAATACCATCGATAAATGGGATGGTGAAACGTTGGTTTTAGATGGAATGCTACCTAAATATAGGAAGAAAATGAAAGTGGTACCATCATACACATACAAAGAAGCTATCAAAAAAGCAAAGAAATTTGAGAGCGAAGCTAAACAAACAACCACAAGAATTGGAGGACATTCAAGGAATGACAATTTCGATGGTGATATAAAAGACAAAGTCCAAAGTGCTATACAATCCTTTAGAAGGGAATTTGATAAAATTATGAAAGAAGTTAAAGGAGAAGTGAAGAAAGACCGAAAGGATATTTGGTGCTCAGACTGCAAGGTAGAAGGACATACAAATGTAAACTACCCAAAGAATACAGATTGTAATATATGCGATATAGCAGGGCATCTGGTGGCTAATTTTCTATTTAATTTAAAAGGTGCGAGGCATCAAATTATGTTAGTTAAATAGGAGGAACAGCCAAATACCTCAAGAAATGAAAAATGTGCACGAGCGATAAATTTAGGAATTATCATCGAGGTGGAAGATAGGGTGGATAAAGTTATCTATAGTATGACTTTGAGGGATGTAAATGTGCGAACTAAAAAATATTATTCAGAGTGCAGTTTAAATAATAGTTACAATGCCGGGAATAGCACACCGGCGTAAACTGAACTGTTACAGGAGTTGTAACAGTGAGCTAAATAATGAAATAGAGACAAAATATGTTAAGTACGCTAACATCCCCCTTTATTACATTATTTGGGTAATGTAATAACTAATAGCTACTAACATCCCCTTACATTATTTTGCAATACAAAGTGAGCTGCGAAACAATTCAAATTTGACACGTCCAAGTGCCTTAGTGAAAATGTCCGCAACTTGAGCATCGGTGGGAATGTCTTTGAAGCTGAATTCGGTGCTTTGGAACTTCCTCTCGAATGAAATGACATTGTGTGTCAATGTGCTTTGTTTTTTCATGATGGGTTGGATTCTTGGCGAGGTTAGAACACCATGATTGTCGCAAAACAAGTGTATTGGAGATTTTGATGGATGGCCCATACTTGTTAGAATGCGACGTAACCATATCACTTCGCACACAGCTTCACGTGCGGCGCGATATTCTGCCTCTGTTGAAGAAATAGCAACCACCTGTTGCTTCTTGCTGTGCCAAGAGACGAGGACCGGATCCCAGGATGAAAAATGTATCCGAGAAGTTGACTTGCGATCATCAAATGATCCGGCATAGTCGGAGTCCGTGTATCCTTGCAAGAAGAATTTGTTGTTCCTCTTGTATTCTAGGCCATATTCTATAGTACCACGGACATAGTGAAGAACACGTTTTTCTGCTTTCCAATGAGTAATCTTAGGCTCCTGCATGAACCTCGAAAGATAGTTTACAGCAAATACGAGATCTGGCCTAGTATTGGTCAGATATATGAGACTCCCAATCAACTGTCGATAGAGAGTGCCATCTACAGGGTGAGTCATCATATCGCGATAAGCGAAGTCCATTCTCCATAGGAGTTGCCATTGGCTTGCGATCGATCATGCGATATTTATCGAGCAATGTCTTGGCATACTTTTTACGAGACACTTTGATGGTGTGCTCCTTACGGCTGAATTCCGGACCAAGACGGTAATGGAGAAGTCCGAGATCTGTCATCTCAAAAGATTTGCACAAGTTTCTTTTGACGAGTAGAGATCATATCTTACGAACTCCCTGTAATGAGCGAGATCATCCACATAGAGTACAAGCAACACTATCTCGAGAACCACTGTTTCTTGAAATAGAGGTTTGCATCCGACGGACATCTCTTAAATCCATGCTTGCATTAGGTGATTGTCCATTTTTATATACCAAGCTCGAGGAGCTTGTTTCGGATCCATACAAGGATTTGACCAATTTGCAAACTTTCTGTTGTTGGCCTTCCACTTCAAATCCTTCGAGGTGAGTCATATAGACTTCTTCTTGGAGATCACCATTAAGAAAGGCACTTTTGACATCCATTTGGTGAACTTTCCACCCATATTGTGCTGCCATAGCACACATAACCCGAATTGTGGTCATCCGAGCAGTAGGTGCAAAAGTTTCTTCATAGTCGATGCCTTCCTTTTGAGCATAGCCCTTTGCAACAAGACGGGCCTTATGCTTATCAATTGTTCCATCTGCCTTGTACTTGACTTTGTATACCCATTTGCAGCCAATAGGTTTCTTTCCATGCGGCAGATCAACAAGCTTCCAAGTTTTATTCTTCATCAGAGACTCATACTCTGTATCCATAGCGGCCTTCCACTGAGGCTCACTAAGAGCATCTTGCACTGATGCAGGTCCAAGACTATCTATGGTAGACATGAATGCCCTGTCATCATCAATATCCATATCCTCAACTTCTCTACTTGGAGTCACAGAAAGTTCCTCAAAAGATTGACAAAGATCATCAACCTCACCGGTTTCTCCGGCTTCTCTTTCCTTTTGAGCCATACTGCGTGTACGAGGTCTATCCAAATTCAAATTGGGAGGAGTGGATAAATTTGCATCTCCGATTGTATTTGTACACCATTTAGGATTACGCTTCGGTGGTGGTGAAGAAGATGTAGAAGGACCTCACTGTCTGTGTTGACGAAGGAATCTCCTCTTCCTTTGGTTCCACAATATCCTGGTGTCTTGTAGATGTGCTCTGTGATGTGAAAGCTTCATCAAAGACAACATCTCTGCTGATATGAATTTTCTTGGTCAAAGGATCTATCAACCGATATCCTTTAGAGTGCTCAGAATATCCAAGAAAAATACATCTCAGTGTTTTCTCATCTAGCTTCTTCCTTTTTTCTTTCGGTATGTGCATGAAAGCTTGACACCCGAAAATACGTAGATGAGATATGGAGGGTTTTCGACCACTCCATGCTTCCTGTGGAGTCATTCCTTTTAGGGCCTTTGTGGGTGCCCTATTCAAAAGATACAACTGCGGTGGTGACGGCTTACTGCCCAATATTGTTGCCCAAGAGTTGCACTTGTGAGCATACAACGAACCATTTCCATGATAGAACGGTTCCTTCTCTCAGCAACTCCATTCTGCTGAGGAGTATAGGCGGTTGTTAAGCTGTCTCTTGATCCCATGTTTATCTAGGAATGCAGAAAATTCATTAGAGGTAAACTCTCCCCCTCGATACGAGCGGAGGGTTTTAATAGAAGCCCATGACTCCTTCTCAACGGATTTCTTGAGCTGCTGGAAGAATGCGAAAGCTTCGATTTCGGTTTGAGAAAGAAAACCCACATCTTTCGTGAGTAGTCATCTACGAATAAGTGAAAGTACCTCTTCCCTCCAACAACTTGTTGGGTGTGAAAGGACCGCATAGATCGGTGTGAATTAGCTCCGAGAGGTTTTCGTGCTCTTGTAGAGCTCTTCTCAAATGGTACTCTATCTTTGCTTTCTGCCAAGCGGTCGAAGCACAGCGGCAATGTGGCGAGAAAGGGAAGGAAGACCCTTTACCATCTCATACTTGCTGAGCTCAAGTAAGTAGCCAGAACTAAGATGCCCATATCTCTTGTGCCATAGGGAAGTTGCCTCCTTGGTAGAGACAGTCATGGCAACATGTGGAGTAGAGATAGCATCTAGTGCAAATAAGCCATGCTTATATGAAGCTGTTGCAATCTGCTTACCCTTCCTGGTAATTGTACAACACTTCTTTCCATTCTCAACACGAAAGTTGACAACCATATTTCTGTCCAGGATTTGTGTCACTGACAACAAATTGTTGGCCAATCCCGGAACATAGAGGACCTTGTCAATCGACACTTGCCATCGGGAAGAGTGGCTGAAGCTGTACCCTCTCCACTGAACCACTGTAGGTTTTATCATCGGCAATGGTGACGGGTTTGCCCTCCTTGGCCACAAATGATTCAAACCACGATCCGTCGCCGATCATATGTTTACTAGCTCCAGAATCGACATACCAAATAGGATCCCTATGAGTGGAATCTGTGGTAGTCATGAGCACCTTGTGTGCCCATTCGGAATACGAGTCGGATTCTTCAACGACAACATTCGCACTGGGGTTGCTTGTTTTTATTTTGTGGTTTGTTTTGGCCTTTTTGCTTGTTCTTATGCCAACATTTGTTGGTGTCATGGTTGTCTTTCTCACGGATCTTGCACCACCTCTTCTTCGTTGAGGTTGCTTGCCTTTTCCTTTCGTATCTGGTTGAGAATTTCCTCCTTTCCGAAAGTTGCCTCCTTTTTGCCCATTACCTTTCTTCCTAGAACCACACCTTGTTGGTGTATAGGGCTGTATTGGAAGAATCATCCTTGTGAAGTTGGCGTGCCTCCTGTTGTTGAAGCAGATTGACCAACTCGATGTAGGTAATTTGTCGTTGGGACACCTGGATGGAGGTTATCAACATGTCAAATGAAGAAGGTAAAGCTCTCATCACAAGTGAAATGAGAAGCTTTTCATCCACGGTATCTCCTAGAGAACTCAATTTCTCTTTCAACTCGGACACTCTGCACGAAAGAGTTCAAGCTGTTTCACCACTGTCTCAAACTCGGGTTATGAAGTTGTTGTTGAAGATGAAGAATGGTGGATTCATTCTTCCCCTCATAGATGGTTCTAAGGGCATCCCATGCCTCTTTACCACTTGCTTTATCAGCTATATGAGGTTGCACTTCATCGGAAACAGCAAACAAAATGAGCACCTTTGCTCTATTGTCTTTCTTGTCAAAAGCAATCTGATCTTCTGAAGGACCTGTGGATCCTGCTGTTGGTGAAGGCCTGGTTGCTACTCCAGTAACAATATCCCACAAATCTTCCATTTGGAGAATAGCCTTCATCTTATGTTTCCATGGTGTATAATTTGGACCTTTCAATAAGTGATGCGGATCGGTCATCAATTTTGCAACAGCGGCCATAGTGAAGGTTCCTTATATCACCAAATTGGTCCCCCTTTCGATATACCTTTTGCTAGGCCAATATACCGTACAAAATACCCGCCCTTACGTGAGGGAAACTATAGGTATTTAGAAAGATCAACAAAAAATCACCCGCCCTTACGTGAGGGAGACTATAGGTGAATTTTAGAGATCATACGATACGTGGAACATAAGCGGTGCTAAAAGGGAATCGCCTTGTTGATGGCACCTACCATAGAAGATTCTTCTCATGCGTGGGGCGTAACTTCCCCTAAACACTATGAAGAATACTTCGTCGGGATTTACGCCTAAACACAAGTGCGATAAAGGGTAGTGGATGGAGTAAAAAATGCAAAAATGGCGTACTTATTCCTCCCAGACGATTTATAGAGAACAAGCTCGGACGTCGTTATAGCAGCTATATTAGGCGGCGGATACAGTAGCCAAATCACGACAGCTTTACCTGTAAGTGCTGGCCAGAGGTATCGCAAATACCGAACGCTGCAGTGCAAATAAATTGCACAGATGGGTTTTATATTCCGGGGACTTTAGGGAGTGTTTGATTTTAATTTTTAATGTTATAGTGCAAAAATGAAATATGCAACATACAACAAAAAAAATGCCCACTAGAATAACCCACTAGGTGTCGGTCCACGACCGAAAATGCACCTTTTACAATGCCAAATTGCTATTTTTCATAAAAATTACTCTCAATCCCCCTTTGATTTTTTTGAAAAAAAAATCCCCCCTTAAAAGGCTTTCTTTAACAAAGCATTTTTATAATTATTATCAATTTTAAAATTAAAATAAATAATTTTAATTTCTATAGTTTTAAACTTTAGAAAAAATAAATTAAAATTAAATTTTAATTTATTAAAGTTTAAAAACTATATTAAAAAAAAATTAAAATTAAAAATTTTAATTAAAAATAATAATAATAAAAAAATAACTTTGACAAAAAAAAATTATACCTTGGGGGAGTCGGGCGGGATTCGAACCCCCGACACTGCAGGCTCCCGAGCCTTACCGCACGGCTCACGACCACGTGAGCCGGCGGGCTGATCCGAAAAGATCGGCAAGTCACCTCCCTTTTCAACACCCTCTGCGGCGGCCTCGGCTCGGCTTCCTCTCTGCAAGTCGCGGCGAGAATTTTATTTTTTTTTTTTTTTTATAAAAATCCGGGGGCCGGCCCGCGCGCGAGGCTGCGCAATCTCGCGTCTCACGGACGCGATCCCGCGGGGGGGCTGCGCAATCAGCGCGTCTCACGGGCGCGGTCCGCGGGGGGGTTTGCGCGGCGCGATCCCGCGGGGCGCAAACCCGCGTCTCACGGACGCGATCCCGCGGGGGGGGGTTTATACCCCCTCCGATTCCCGCACGGGCGGGAATTTGAATTCCCGCTCCGCGGGCGGGCGCGGGGGCGCCTCCTCGGGGAGCGCGCGCGCGCAAGTTGCGCGTCGCGCGTGGGTGGGGAGGGGGGCGGGCGCGCGTAGATCGCGCGTCGCGCGAGGGTGGGGAGGGGGAGGGGGCGGGGCCACCTCGGGGGCGCGCGCGTACGCGGACGCGTGGCGCGACCTCCCTCCAACGCGCAATGTTTGCGCTGCGCGGGGGGTTCTCCCCTCCTCGACTGCCGCGCTCGGCTCCTCTGTCGTGCGTCCAGTGCTCGATCGTCGCGAACTGGACGCGCGTTCGGCTCCTCCCCGCTCTGCGCGAGGTCCTGAACGTCCCTTTTTTTTTTTTTTTTTTTTTTTATAAACCATCAAAAATTTTATTTTTCCAACCTTAGCATATCCGAAACAATCAAGTGACCAATCAATAAACACGCGTCTGCTCCTCACACTCGCCAAAAGGCCTCGATGTACCATGTAAATGTGCGAACTAGAAAATATTATTCAGAGTGCGAGTTTAAATAATAGTTACAATGCCGGGAATAGCACACCGGCGTAAACTGAACTGTTACAGGAGTTGTAACAGTGAGCTAAATAATGAAATAGAGACAAAATATGTTAAGTACGCTAACAAGGGAAGACCAATCATTCAATGCCAAAATTGTCAAGAATGGAGACACTTTGTGAAGAATTACCCCAAGCCTTAGAATATAAACAATAATAGTGGTAGCAATGCTACCCCAATGTGTAGATGGTGTGGACTGAGAAACCACAAAGAGGTAAACTACCCAAATAAAGCAAATATGAGTGGCACGCAAAATGTTAATTAGATTAACATTGGGGAACTTAGTATTGATATAGACAAAGGAAAAGAAGTCCTAGTGGTAACTAGAGCTCACACTAGGAATATGAAGCAATATATAAATATTGCCAAGGATAAAGAGCAATGGCAAGAAGCCCCAAGATGATCAAGATTGAGTTAGATAAAGAAAATTAGGAAAGGTCAATTCAAGAGAAAGCCTTGAAGAAGATGGATATCGTGACAGATAAACAAGCATCAATCGAACACTTGGTAACACAAGTACTCAATACAACTTTGGAAGTAAAAGTATCAAGTTTATTTAGTGTAGTACCTGAATTATATGCTATAGTCAGGGAGATAATGAAAATAAATAAGAGATAAGAAGTTTGATAGGTAGCCAATATCAAGCAAGCACAATTTATCGATCCTACAATACTAAAGATTGAAGTAGAAAAAAAGCCAGCTTTGGTTCACATAGAGATATTGGACCATAAGCTAAATCAAGTTATTATCGATGGAGGATTGAGTGTTAATGTGATGCTAGAAAAAACATGGCAAAGTATTGGCCAACCATAACTAAGATATCTAAATTTTAGGTTATATGGAGCTGATCAATATGACATCAAAACAAGAGGAGTATTGATGAGCCAAAAAGTGCGTATAACAGAACAAGATTCTATTTTGGATTTTGTTGTAATTGTTATGTAAAAACCTGCCTATGATGCATTACTTGGATGAGGGTGGTTAAGAACAACAAAGGTAAACCACAATTTGGAGAAGGAACATATTACCTTCAAGAAAGGCTAATACATGTACTTGATTAATCTAAAGAAACAAGCAATAAGCCAAGATATTACAACTTTAGAAAAATAAAAAAATTCCTCATCAGATGCAGAAATGACATATGAACCAAATGACAAAGGAGTATTGCAATTAGAAGAGTACACTAAGGATAAGAATGATAAGGATAAATACTTACTCCACTGACAGATGGAAGATTACGAAGTGTTCTCCCCATAATGCTTATGCATTAATGCAGGAGACGAGGTCTAGGAGGATGAAAAGAAGGAGCCTGAGGAAGGAGAGGGCCACAAAAAGAAATCAATAGTAGAAAAGAACAAAGAACAAGAAAATTGGATATTTCCCAAAAAAATTGTAGAATATACGATGGGAGATGTGATAATTGAAGATAAGCGAACCCATCCTATTGATGTACTAAAAGTGGTAGAAGAACTTGATCCCATCAAGTATGAAGTACTGTGAAGAGAAGATGATTAAATGCAAGGATGACTAGGATCCTGTACTAAAAGCAACAACATTCAAAGTTTTTGCAGAATATAAGAATATCTTTGCTTGGACATACAAGGATATGAAGGGAGTACCACCAAAGTTGTGCATACATAAGGTTCCTTTGATTGAATATGCACAACCCATAAGGAGGTGACCGTATAGGATGAATCTAAAATACGTAGCCTTGGTGAATGCCGAAATAGAGAAGATGCTAGATGTAGGAATAATAATCAAAGTCACGACGAGTGAATGGGTATCACCAATTGTGATTACATTTTAGAGAGAAAAATAAAGTATGGGTTTGTGTGGACTTTCAAAGCCTCAACACCATAACTATCAAATATCCCTTCCCAATCCCTTTTACAAATTTCATTTTGGAGGAAGTAGCTGACCATGATATTTATTTGTTTTTGGATGGATTCTTGGGGTATAACCATATGCATATTGCAGAGGAAGATAAGTTGAAGACCACTTTTATAGTGGAAAATGGAATATATGATTACAACCACATGTTGTTTGGATTGTGCAATGCACCGACTAATTTCTAGAGAATCATATTATACATATTTGATAAGATATCCATGAGTAACTTAAAATCCTTTCTAGAAGATTGGTCCCTATATGACAAGATTTAGGAACATTTGAAGGCATTGGAAGAATGTATGAGCTTATGTAGGAAAGCTTGAATATCGTTGAACCCAAGAAAATACATATTGATGGTACCATATGGGAAGCTGCTAGGGCATATTGTATGCTAGGAAGGTTTGAAACCTAACCCAGATAAGATACGAGTAAAATTTTTGATGGAATATCCACATGATGTGAGTTCGGTGAAGACCTTCTTAGGAACAATTGGTTATTATAGGTTTATCTGAAACTATGAACAAACATCTCATTTATTAGATGCACTTACATGCAAGGGTGTTCTTTTCAAGTGGGCGGAGGACCACCAAGAGGCTTTCAAGGGCTTGAATATGCATTTAGTGAAGGCGCCTATCCTAGTTTATCCAAATTTGGAAAAATAATTTCATGTTCATGTCGATACCTCAAACTTTGTAATTGGTTGCACATCGTCTCAAGAAGGATAGTTCGGGTTGGGTCAGCCCATATATTTTGCAATTTGATTATTGTCGAGGGTAGAGAAAAATTATAGTACAATAGAATGAGAAGCACTGAAAATGATATATGCAGTACAAAGTTACATGCACTATTTATTGGCTAACCCATTTGCTTTTTATGTAGATCACCAGGCGTTGTATTTGATCAATAAATAGATGATTTATGGATGAGTAAGCAGATAGCTCATCACTTTGCAAGAAATTATGTTTTGAGTGGTAGTGAGACCAGAGAAGAAACAAGTGATAGCGGATCAACTATCGAGGATTCACTTGAGAGAACCTACAGAAGGAGAAATACAAGATGAGTTTCCTATAACTATTCATGATAAGTGTGATACCGATATGGTATAAGTATATTAGGGAATATCTATCGATAGGGGAGTTGCCAAAGGAGATGATGATGATTGAACAAAGGAAATTATGAAATCGACATCCTTCACATTGATTGCAGGTTTTCTATAAAAAATGGGGGAGGACCACATTTTGCGATGATGCATAATGGAGGATAAAGTACAACAAACATTGAAGGAGGCACATGAGGGGCTGGCAAGAGGCCATATGGGACCAGATGCAATGACTAGGAAGGGGTTGTTGGTAGGGTTATGGTGGCCTACCCTTTTTTATAATGCTAAGAATTATGTTAAGGCATGTGATACGTGTCAAAGAATGGAAAAACTGTTAAAAAGAGACTTCATGCCACTACACCATCGCAACCTCAAGAACTCTTTGAGAGATGGGATTTAGATTTTATGGGAACTTTGTAAACCAACCATAAGAAAAATACCGATATATCATAGTAGCAATGAATTTTTTAATGAAATGGGTAGAAGCAAGAGCCTACCCTGATAACTCTACAAGGTACATGACTCAATTTTTATATGAGCAGCTTATCACATGGTTTGGGATTCCTCTTCAATTGACAAGCGATCGAGGAGGCCATTTTGTTAATGAAATTATTCAAAATGTGACAAAGGAATTTAGAATCTTCCATTCTTTATCAAGCTTGTATTACCCTATGATAAATGGGTAAGCAGAGGCAACAAATAAGGTCTTGGTATCAGTTCTATACAAAACATGTGATGTAGAAGGAGCCAATTGGGAGGAATGCTTGTCAGCAGTTGTGGGCATACAAAATCACTTTCAAACCAACAAAAAACCATACACCCTTTCAATTAATGTATAATAAGGAGGTGGTGGTACCTATTGAATTTTTTGTGCTAAGTTTAAGAATAACATAAGAGACCTGCCTGAATGATGATGAGCGCATAGAAGAGAGGCTCACAACATTGGTGCAATTAGGAGAGAAAAGGGTGATGGTACAATGGGTGACAAAAATTGCTCAACAAAGATGGAAATAATGGCATGATAAGCATCTGAAGATGGATTTGAAGACAATGAGTTAGTGCTCAAGTATAACAGAAAAAAATAAATTAAGCTAGGAAAGTTTAAAAATGTATGTCGTGGACCTTTTTAGGTGGATGAAATACTGGACAACAGGGTTGTCTGGTTAAAGAAATTGGATGGCACAATTTTCTCCAAAATGATATATGGTTCTAAGTTGAAGATATAAAAAGCATAGGTGTAGGTGAATGTGATCAACTTAGATATATCAAGATATACTTTTGGAAAAATTATAGAAGAATCGTGACCAAGGATACGATCCTATGAACATGGAGATCCAAGTGGGATAGTAAGAGATGAAGAATCGGTAAACCTAGAGTGGTTGTTTGGAGTGAAAGGAGAACCTTTAATCGAATAGATATGATTGGAACCCCATGAAGGGGAGCATAGGTGATTATGAGTCCATGTTAAATTTCCAAATAATGAAGCAGAAGGATGACTTTGAACCCTCACGAATGCCGCATTGCGAGAACAATAACCAAAAGTGGAAGAAGAGGGAAATGATGAGTCAAGAGTTCTACAACAAATGATTTTGAAGATGCATAGGTTGCAGGAATATGAAATCTTGAGGATGCATAATGCGCAACTACGAGCACAAGTGATTCAAGAGTTGAATGAAACCATGTAGCGAATGTATGAACAATAAGAGACACAACAATATAAATGGGTTGAAATATAGCAAGAAGGGTTCAAAGAAAACATGAATGATAATGAGAGAGCTTCTTCAAAAATTAGCCTATTCTTTGTGGCTTCAAATATTTTATACTCAACACCATTAACAATTCACCTAAGACATTATAGGAGACAAAGGAATAGAAGACTACCAAAACTAGAACAAGAGAGGCAACAAGAAGAACTACGAGGAAACATAGAAAGTAATGAAGAAGGATCCTCAAAAAATAACTTAGCCTTTTCATAATTCGATAAATTATCTTCAAAAACATTGAGGATTATTGTGAATATTGAGGACTCTTTAAGTACTACTTCACCATTGATAAGATGTTTCCAAAGACAATAGACCATGAGACTGCCTGAACAATATGGGATAAGGGAACCACATCAAGGTCTTGTTGATAATATAAAACATCAAATAAGCAGAGAACAAGTAACTACCATTTTATAGAGGGATGTTAGAGAGGTACCCGAACAACCAAGAAATAGAGGATGGTTGGAAGAATCAAGTAGTGATGAAAATCTTCCTAGGGATCCAAACACACCCTACCCAAGTCTAAATCTAGAATAAAGAAGGCAAAGGGATGAGGTTCAAAGTCAAAAATTAGGAGTTCAATTCCTAAAAACAATCCATATGATCGAAGATGAGGAACCACTAATACCATAGGAGGAAGAGGATAGGATATTGAGTAATTACTCAGGTAGCGAAGATGATGCAATCATAACACCAACCAAACCTCGAGGAATGTCATTATATGATGATTCAATACGAAGACCGATTGAATGTCAAGAGGTGGTGGTATATCAACTTGCTATAATGGAATTAAGAAGACAAAGAAGAGAAGTGAGGATATTGCAAAGAAGGGTTCAAAAATCCTTATATTGGCCAATGAATACTACAAGAAAAGAGAATGATTCAAGTATAGAGTCTGCATTCTCACACTAGTATAGAGATACCTTAGCTTAATGTCCACCACATAGATGCTTTGAAAAAGCAATATGGAGAAGAATATTGATAAGGATAGATAGAAGGTTAAGTATTTTGAGGCAACTAACACCTAAAACCTAAGTGCATACAAAGCCAAGCACTAAAGCAAAACTTATTGATCAAGCTAGAAATAGAGGTGAATTAGGTAATCATGAAAGTTTGTTAGGATTACTGGGTAACCCAAGTATACCTAACCAAGGGGGGAATTTGGTTGGTCCCCTTCTTGATAGTTGGAGAGGAAGAAATTCCCCTCTAGCTACCCATAGGTTGACTAGTCCACTAAATGAACCGCAAGGCCCATCTACAAACAATATAAACCAACCAACACCTACAAATTATTGAGGATAGATCATTAGGTTTATCTTAGGGAGCTTGTCTAAATTGAAGATAGTGCCACGAGTGACCGAGAGACCAACCAAATCTTGGACAATTGGGAGTGCAACAACCTAACATTAGGAAGATTCGATCAAAAAGGGGAAGACGGCAATTCACACAAACTCAGGGGAGACATGGATTAAAAGCAAGGATCAAATACCTCCAAGACCTGGTATGCCAAGAAGAATTATAAGTATAAAGACAAGAAGATAGACTTAGAGGAAGAGGACAAGCCACAATAAGGATCTATCAAAATATCGGATAAAGAAGAAACTATCATCTAGTTGGAAGGACAACTGGCCATAAAGATCAAGATAGGATGGATTTCTACTATATGGATGATAGTATAATAATATGATAGGAGGATGGAAGGACTGAAAGAATCAGTCCAAGAAACAAGAGAACTCATTTAAATAACATATGCCCTACATTGACCCATCCTGTAGATGATAGAACTCATCTAGATGATGTTTGCCCTGCATTAACTTATCCTGTAGATGATAGAACCTATCTGGATGATGTCTACCTAGTAGTGACCCATCCTGCAGATGGTAGAACATGTTTGGAGGTCAGCAGAATCTACCAAAATGATTTCAAAAGAGGGAGACATCAGGATATCAGTAGCAAGACTGATCCAAGGGAATTTTATCATCATCTAGAGGAAGGATGAAGACACCCATGGGATGAATAAATGGTAGAATGGTGTATCATTCAGACTAGAAATAATGAACAAGAATAACGACCATAAAAAAACCCCCCTAAAACTAAGAAAATCATCGAAATCACCAACAGGCTGAAGTAATGTATGACAATGATGATTTTAGAATTCAAGGGACTAGCAACCATCAATAGGAGGAAGTGTCGTCTAAGATACTGGAAGTCCATATTGGTATTACCATGCACTTCACTAGATGATGATGATACAAGATATGCATTTAAAAAAAAGAAGACAAAAACAAAGAAAAATATAAAAATAAGAAAAATATAAAAATAGGAAAAAAGGATGAAATAAGGAAAAATATGACAAGTACATGCAAGAGTGTGTTGAGCAAGGTGCAACGACAGTATTGTCATTGTTGTCAACATAGTCAAATAGATCGGTTGATGCAGTGGACATGAGTTCAGAGGTTATTTAGAGTATGTACAGTGATGTTAAATGCTTATGAGGATGTTTACCCACCTTTGGGAATTGCATAGGTTTTCCAAGAAGACCGAAGTGGCCCATATGCTAAAGATCAAAGAAAAAGCAAAACACCGCAAAGGAAAAAGTGTCGCGATATCGCGACATGTTGCATTTTCGTGGCCAAAAGAGAAAAGAGGAGAAAAAGTTCGCGCAACATGTCAAAGAAAGAGAAAAAGCAAGGAGAAAAAGTGTCGCGATATCGCGACATGTTGCATTTCTCCGGCCAAAAGAGAAGAGAAAGAGCAAGGAGAAAAAGTGTCGCGATATCGTGACATGTTGTATTTTCGCAGGCCAAAGAAAGAGAAAGAGCAAGGAGAAAAAGTGTCACGATATCGCGACATGTTGTATTTTCATGGGCCAAAGCAAAGAGAAAGAGCAAGGAGAAAAAGTGTCATGATATCGCGACATGTTGTATTTTCGCGGGCCAAAGCAAAGAGAAAGAGCAAGGAGAAAAAGTGTCACGATATCGCGACATGTATTTTTGCGGGCCAAAGCAAAGAGAAAGAGCAAGGAGAAAAAGTGTCGCGATATCATGACATGTTGCATTTTCGTGGTCAAAGCAAAGAGAAAGAGCAAGGAGAAAAAGTGTCACGATATCGCGACATGTTGCATTTTCGCGGTCAAAAGAAGAGAAAGAGCAAGAGAAAAAGTGTCGCGATATCGCGACATGTCGCATTTTCTGACTCAAAAAGCGAGAGAGAAGAAAAAAAAGTGTCGCGATATCGCGACATGTCGCATTTTATGACTCAAAAAGGCGAGGAGCGAGAGAAACAAAAGTGTCGCGATATCGCGACATGTCGCATTTTTCGTGACTCAAAAAGGGAGGCGAGAGAAACAAAAGTGTCACGATATCGTGACATGTCGCATTTTCATGACTCAAGAAGAGCCTCAAAATAGAAACGAAAAGCCTTTTCTTTGGAAACCAAAACACATGCATGCATAGGGAAAAGAAAATGAACAATCATGCAAAGAGAAAATGAACAGACATGCAAAGAGAAAATGAACAGTCATGCAAGGAGAAAATGAACAGTCATGAAGGAGAAAACAAACAGTCATCGAAGGAGAAAATGAACAGTCATGACCGAGAAAATGAACAGTCATGGTAGGAGAATATGGTGTCAATTATTTGCATGTGACGTGTTTGATGAAATGCCTTCTCAAAATAAACAAAAGGAGTTACATAAAGAAGTAGTTACAATTGACAAGTGGCATGAGAATATGAAAGGAGTTACAACTGGAGTTACAAAGAGAAAGGATGGTTATAAAAGGAGTGTTGCTTGGAGAATTTTAGAAGTGGATTTTATCTTGCGAAGAGAGGAGAGAGGAGAGCGAGAAGGGTGTGTGTTTTGTGAATTGTGGGCGATGTTGAGTAAGCAATAGACCAGTCAAGGTCTTGTAAAAGTGAAGGCATTTTTATGTCAATCTTCTAGTTTCAAAATTGAAGTCCAAGTTGGTGCTTGGCATCAGGGGTTGGTGCTCCTTCCAGTTGGTCTCTGGTAAATCAGGGGTTGGTGCTCCTTCCAGTGGGTGTTGGTAAATTGATTGTAAAGTTGGTGCTTTGCAAAGGTTGGATTTGGATGGGAGTCCAAACAGTCATTTTTGAGGAGTAGCCAAATCGGTGAACCTCGGTACATCTTGTGTTGTGTGATGCTCTCTTGTTATACTTGCTTTATTTGGTTTTAAGTTTTCATTGTTTTGGCTTTAAGAGTTGAAGATTTAAGTTATAAAGAGCTACACTGATTCACCCCCCTCTCAGTGTCATTGTGAGACTAACAATTGGTATCAGAGCCAAGTTCCTGAACAAGCTTAACCGGCTAGGGTGATCTTGGAAGTGACACAATGGCAGGTGGTGAAGGCTTCTCATCAAACAAAGCACCATTGTTTGATGAAACTAATTACGCATTTTGGAGACTCGGGATGCGAGACATATCTTTGTGCTTTGGGATACGACATTTGGGATTCAGTAGATAGTGGATACACAATACCCACCACTTCTCCAACCGATGCTGTCGGTAAGAAACTATTTGAGAATAACTCAAAAGCAAAGAATGCTATCATGTGCGGATTAGTGGACAGTGAACTGGTAAAAATTATGAGTTGTAAAATGGCAAAAGAAATATGGGACAAACTGAGGAGCATTCATGAAGGAGACGCTAAGATCAAGGAGGCCAAGTTACAAACACATCGAGCTCAGTTCGAAGTATTAAAGATGAATGACAATGAGAACATAGAGGCATATATGTTGAGAGTTAATGAAGTCATTAATGCGATTAGAGGACTCGGCGAGGAAATCAAAGATTCTATCATCGTGAAAAAGGTATTAAGATCTCTTCCTCAAAGATTTGATTCTAAAGTTTCAGCTATAGAAGAAGCTAAAGATCTAAATTCTTTTAGTATGGATGAGATGCATGGTTCTTTGACTGCATATGAGATGAGAATAGGAAAATCTAAACCCACAGACAGAGAAGCTGCTTTTAAAGCCCATAAAAATATGAAAGCAAAACAAGAATCCGAGGAAGAAGAGACATCGGATGAAATGGAAGCAAACTTTGTTCGAAAACTAAAAAGGGGAAAAGGAAAATACTAGAGGAAAGTTACCGTTTAAATGTTTCAATTGTGGAGGCATTGGGCATTTTGTAGCTAAATGTCCACTTAATGAGAAGAACAAAAGTGATGAAGGATCGCACCAAGAAAGAAGTGACTGGAAGAAAAAAACAAATTTCAGAAAAGGCAACTTCAAGAAGAAAAGTTTCATCTCCAAGAATGTCAGTTCATCAGAAGATAGCTGCGGTGAGGATTATGAAAAGGAAATAGGTGAAGCTCTTTTCATGGCACTCAAAGAAGAAAAAATAGAAAAAGAACAGGAATGTGATGAAGAAGAAATTGATGCGAAGTAAATTTGGAAGAGGAACTAATTGCAGCTCTGGATGTATTGAAGATAGAAAGAAAAAAGAATAAGAAAATTTCAAGAAAGCTTGAGGATGCAAATGAAATCATAACTAGTTTGAAAGTACCGATAGAAGAATCCAAGAAAATATCTGAAGATCTCGAAGTAAAAATAACCATGAAAATAGATTATTGCTTGCAAACTAGAAGAAGAGACTGTTGGTTTAAGAATGCGAGATAGAAGATATGAATCGTAAAATTAGTTGTCATCACAAACGTGAAGAAAGTTCTATGAAGCTAGATAAGATCATAAATATCCAAAGGACTAGAGGCATGAAATTTGGTTTGGGCTTTGTCGAAGGAGAATCATCAAATGGATCAAAGAATGAAGATAAGAAACAGGTTGATCAAGAAAAATTGACTCATGCAAAAGAAAGCAATAATGCAAGGCACGAAAGGAGAATTGACAATGATGGATTCACCAATGTCACACATCAAAGAAGAAGAAGATTTATGACTCCTACGACAACATGGCAAAGACCATCACCCAGGTTCAATCATCTCTTTTATAGTTACTGTTTTAAATGCAATGGTTATGGACATAAGATTTCAGATTGCAAGTATAACGTAGGACCAAGGAATTTTACCAGTAGAAATGTTTTTTCACCTTTGATGGATTATGCGGTAGAATGTTATAAGCTGTCATAAGTTTGGGCACATTGCAAGAAATTGTCGAAGTACATTTGCATCAAATCAATTTCAGGGAAGAAAATTTCAACCAAATGGAATGAGACAAAATAGAAAATTTCTCGAAAAACATGCACAAGCTACTGAAAAAGAAAAGTCAAAACAAGAGCCCAAAACTGTAATCAAACCGAAGTGGAAAGAAAAAGATCGATCTAAGGAAGAAAAGGAATCCATGATCGTACAAACAACATTTAAAGCACAGAATAAATCTGCACCATGGATACTTGATAGTGGATGCTCCGGTCATATGACAGGTGACAAACAGAAATTTGAGAAGTTACAGCAATATGAAGGTGGTTCGATAAAATTTGGAAATAATGATGGAGCTAAGATAGTTGGCAAAGGTTCGGTGAAGATTAGTGATGGAAAAATCAAGTCAAAAGAAGTCTTGTTTGTGGTTGGTCTGAAGCATAACTTGTTGAGCGTAAGTCAGATTTGTGATAGAGGTCATGAAGTGATTTTTAAGAAGCGAGGGTTGTGAAGTCAGAAAAGCAAATAGTGGAAAGTTGATAGCAACTGGATCGAGGACATCTGGCAACCTGTACACTCTCTCAGAGACTTCAGAAGGAGCTTGCTTGATTGGACGGGAAGAAGAAAATTGGTTGTGGCACAAGAGGCTTGGTCATATCAATTTTGACAATCTAGTAAAAATTAGCTCAAAAAGGCAGTGAGAGATATTCCCACCATTGGAAAACCATCAAATAGCATTTGTGCTTCATGCCAAAAGGGGAAGCAAACTAGAGTCTCATTTAAAACAAAAGAGTACTACACAAGCAAACCTTTGGAACTAATACATGCTGATTTATGTGGACCCATGAGAACGCAAAGCATAAATGGTGACAAATATTTTATGTTGTGTATAGATGACTATTCCGAATGACATGGGTACTATTTTTGAAGCATAAATCAGAAGCTTTTGAGATGTTCAAGGTTTTCAAAAACCAAGTTGAGAATCAAACAGGAAAAAGGATTAAATGTTTAAGATCAGATAGAGGAGGAGAGTTCATTTCGAGAGGATTTTACAGAGTACTATGAAAAATATGGTATTAGAAGACAGTTGTCAGCAGCCGGGACACCTCAGCAGAATGGTGTGGTAGAAAGAAAGAACAGGACGGTGCAGGAAATGGCACGGACTATGTTGACTGAGAGCAAAGTAGCAGACAGATTTTGGAAAGAGGCAGTCCATACTGCGGTATACATCCAAAATAGGTGCATGTTGAGGATGCATGAAAGCAAAACTCCTTATGAGTTGTGGTTCGGTAAAAAGGCAACAGTAAGATACTTTAAAGTTTTTGGCAGCAAGTGTTACATCAAAAGAACTGAAGAAAACCTTGGTAAGTTTGAAGATAGAGCGGATGAAGGTATTTTTCTTGGCTATTCATCAAAAAGCAAAGCTTACAAATGCTACAACAAGAGGCTAAGGAAAATTGTGGATAGTGCCGATGTTAAAGTTGATGAAGGTAGGGAACGAGTAATTAGCTATGAAGAGAACTATCCAATTGATGAAGAGGTTATTGAAGAAGATGAGGAAAAGGAAACGGAAAAGAAACAAAAAATTGACTCAGATGATTCAAACAGTGATTCAGAAGTGGAAGAAAATAAGAAATTCAAAACAGGCAGCTAGCAGAAAGATCATCCTAGAGAGCAAATAATTGGAGACCCCACAGTTGGTGTTCAGACAAGAAGAAGAGTAGTAAGCAACTACTCTCTATTATCCGACATTGAGCCCAAAAATGTTGCTGATGCAAGCAAAGATGAAAGTTGGATGAAGGCAATAAATGAAGAATTAGATCAGATCGAGAAAAACAAAACTTGGGAGTTAGTACCAAGACATGCAAATAAAAATATAATCGGTACTAAATGGATCTTTCGAAACAAATTGAATGAAGACGGACGGGTAGTCGGGAATAAAGCAAGATTGGTATGTAAAGGCTATGCACAAGTTGAAGGTATTGACTTTGAGGAAACCTTTGCACCTGTGGCTAGACTAGAGGCAATTAGAATGTTTATGGCTTTAGCGGTTTACAAGAATTTCAAAGTTTATCAAATGGATGTGAAATCAGCATTTTTGAATGGGAAACTCGAAGAAGAGGTTTATATTGAGCAACCGAGATGGTTTCCAACTTGGTGATGATCCCAACTTGGTTTGCAAGTTGAAGAAAGCATTATATGGCTTAAAACAGGCACCCCGAGCATGGTATGCAAGGCTAGACAACTATCTTACTCAACAAGGGTTCAAGAAAGGTATGGTGGATAGTAATTTGTATGTCAAAACAGAAAATGGCCATCTTATTGTTCTTGTTGTATATGTTGATGATATCATATTTGGCGGCGACAAAGATGAGTCGTGTAAAGATTTAGCAAATAAGATGAAAAAAGAATTTGAAATGTCAATGATTGGTGAACTTTCGTATTTCCTCGGGTTGCAAGTTAATCAAAATGAGAAGGGCATATTTATTTCTCAAATTAAATATGTGAAAGAGATACTAAAAAAGTTCACAATGGAGGATTGTAAGCCAGTTAGCACTCCCATGACGACAGGTTGCAAGTTGAGCAAGGATGACAAATCTCCACATGTTGATCAAACCATGTACAGATCTATGATTGGGAGCTTACTGTACTTGACAGCTACCAGACCGGATATTTTGTAGGCAGTATGCATGGTAGCACGATTTCCAGGCTAGTCCCAAGGAGACTCATGTGACAACGGTGAAGAGGATTCTTTGGTACCTCAAGGGTACTATGGAGTATGGGTTATGGTATCTGAAAGGTAAGGACTTCATCCTTATCGTGTATTCAGATGCATATTGGGGTAGGATGTGTAGATGACAGAAAGAGTACCAGTGGAGGTGCATTCTTTCTTGGAGACGAGGTTGGTCGCGTGGCACAGTAAGAAACAAGAGTCAGTCTCCTTATCCACAGCAGAGGTAGAATATATTGCGGCGACAACGTGTTGTACGTAGGTATTATGGATGAAACAAACCCTGAAAGATCTTGGTATTAACTTCAGTGAGCCAATTTTAGTTAAGTGTGATAACACCAGTGCCATTAACATCTCAAAGAATCCGGTTATGCATTCTCGCACAAAACATATTGCTATCCGATATCACTTTTTGAAGGAGAAAGTTGCGGAAGGTGAGGTTAAGTTGGATTTTGTTCCAACAACAGAGCAAGTAGCGGATATCTTCACAAAACCGTTGCCCAAGGAAGTCTTTGAGTACCTTCACAATAAATTGGGAGTGGTCACGCTTCCCAAGAATTGACTAGCTATCGGGACCACATTCTCAGGGGGAGCATTTGTGTATTTGTTTATCTTTTTGCTCATGTTTGTGATTTTTGCTAAGTGTAATAATTTTTGCACGAGAATGTTATGCATGGACTTAGGGGGAGTCTGCGGCAGCCCTTTGATATTGTTGTCAAAGGGGGAGAAGAGTTACAGGAAATTGCACGTGTGTTGCCAACAATTCCAAAGGGGGAGATTGTTGAGCAAGGTGCAGCGACAATATTGTCATTGTTGTCAACACGATCGGATAGATCGGTTGATGCGGTGGACAGGAGTTCAGAGGTTATTCAGAGTATGTACAGTGATGTTAAATGCTTATGAGGATGTTTTTGATGTTTGGTTCCAAGAAGACCGAAGTGGCCCATATGCTAAAGATCAAAGAAAAAGCAAAACACGCAAAGGAAAAAGTGTCGCGATATCGCGACATGTTGCATTTTCACGGCCAAAAGAGAAGAGAGAAAAAGTGTCGCGATATCGCGACATGTTGCATTTTCACGGCCAAAAGAGAAGAGAGAAAAAGTGTCGCGATATCGCGACATGTTGCATTTTCGGGCCAAAGAAAGAGAAAGAGCAAGGAGAAAAAGTGTCGCGATATCGTGACATTTGTTGCATTTTCCGGCCAAAGAAGAGAAAGAGCAAGGAGAAAAAGTGTCACGATATCGCGACATGTTGTATTTTAGGGCCAAAGCAAAGAGAAAGAGCAAGGAGAAAAAGTGTCGCGATATCGCGACATTTGTATTTTTCGGGCCAAAGCAAAGAGAAAGAGCAAGGAGAAAAAGTGTCACGATATCGTGACATGTTGTATTTTCGCGGGCCAAAGGAAGAGAAAGAGCAAGGAGAAAAAGTGTCGCGATATCGCGACATGTTGCATTTTCGTGATCCAAAGCAAAGAGAAAGAGCAAGGAGAAAAAAGTGTCGCGATATCGTGACATGTCGCATTTTCGCGAATCCAAAGCAAAGAGAAAGAGCAAGAAGAAAAAAGTGTCGCGATATCGCGACATGTCGCATTTTGTGACTCAAAAGGGCAGAGAGGCAGAGAAAGAAAAAGTGTCGCGATATCGCGACATGTCACATTTTCGTGACTCAAAAGAGGCGGGGAGGCAGAGAAACAAAAGTGTCGCGATATCGCGACATGTCGCATTTTCATGACTCAAAAAGGCAGGCAGAGAAACAAAAGTGTCATGATATCGCGACATGTCGCATTTTCGTGACTCAAGAGGGCCTCAAAATAGAAACGAAAAGCCTTTTTTTGAAACCAAAACACATGCATGCATAAGGGAAAAGAAAACGAACAGTCATGAAGGAGAAAATGAACAGTCATGCAAAGAGAAAATGAACAGTCATGCAAAGAGAAAACGAACAGTCATGAAGGAGAAAACGAACAGTCATCGAAGGAGAAAACGAACAGTCATGACCGAGAAAATGAACAGTCATGGTAGGAGAATATGGTGTCAATTATTTGCATGTGACGTGTTTGATGAAATGCCTTCTCAAAATAAACAAAAGGAGTTACATAAAGAATAGTTACAATTGACAAGTGTGGCGCATGAGAATATGAAAGGAGTTACAACTGGAGTTACAAAGAGAAAGGATGGTTATAAAAGGAGTGTTGCTTGGAGAATTTTAAGAGTGGATTCTATCTTGCGAAGAGAGCGAGAGGCGAGCGAGAAGGGTGTGTGTTTTGTGAATTGTGGGCGATGTTGAGTAAGCAATAGACCAGTCAGGGTCTTGTAAAAGTGAAGGCATTTTTATGTCAATCTTCTAGTTTCAAAATTGAAGTCCAAGTTGGTGCTTGGCATCAGGGGTTGGTGCTCCTTCCAGTTGGTGCTGGTAAATCAGGGGTTGGTGCTCCTTCCGGTGGGTTCTGGTAAATTGATTGTAAAGTTGGTGCTTTGCAAAGGCTGGATTTGGATGGGAGTCCAAACAGTCATTTTTGAGGAGTAGCCAAATCGGTGAACCTCGGTACATCTTGTGTTGTGTGATGCTCTCTTGTTATACTTGCTTTATTTGGTTTTAAGTTTTCATTGTTTTGGCTTTAAGAGTTGAAGATTTAAGTTTTAAAGAGCTACACTTGATTCACCCCCCCCTCTCAGTGTCATTGTGAGATTAACAGAGTGGCAAGGTGGCATACATATGAAATCTTGGAGTGAAGGTGGCATTTAAAGAAGCAATCGCATGGATGGAAACAAGCCTATAAATTGGATGCTAGGGTGATGTTTGACTCATTCAATCTAAGAGTATTCATGGGTAGAAGCGCACAGGTAGAACATTTGAGAAAATTGCTAAGAAGAACAGGTTGGGGTGAGAGGTAAAATCACCTATGCACCAAGAATTTGATCGAGACAAAGCTATGATGCCAAAATCCATCCGATAAATTTTAAGCTTTATAGAAATTAAAAAAATAAAAACAATGCAAGTGCAAGATTTTTTGTCCCTCCAATCGTAGTCTTTGGTTACAATGCACTCCAACCATCTGCAAGGGTAGTTGTCTAGATATACATGCATCTGAGGAGGAGCTATTTTATAAAAGAGACATATGAGCACATCCATATGAAAATTGCAGTCATCTAAGTATCACTTGTCTAGGACTACAAATGTATTGGACTGTAATTGTCTAAGCGCACTTGTATAACAACTATAGATGTTTGAGATTACAGATGTCTAGGACTATAAATATTTGAGACTACAAACATCTAGGACTGTAGAAATGTAGATTGCATCCATCTGAGATTGAAGGTGTCAGGTAGATAAGTCGTCTAGTAGGAACCAAGGTTAATATGGGAAAAAAATGTTACCATAGGTCATGCCAAATTTATATCAATGAGACTGAGTGTTTTGGAGGAAGTAGAATACCAGTAATCCTAAGACCTAAATAACTATCCAAATTAGTTATCGCAAAATGACTTCGCCATCATCAGGAACATGGCCTAATTGAAAGGATGATGCGGGGATAATTACTAAATCCTGAACAAGGGAAGGCTCAAGGAAAACATGGATAGGTGCAAGTTGTAGCACCTAACATAAAGAGTAAGGAAGTACAATAGTTTGAAATGAGTAGGTACCAATAGAGGATATCACATGGATTCATGCGAAGGAATATTTTTTTAGGTAATGGTGGGAATAGGCATCGACAAATGATCCAATGAAGTAGAAGATCAAGGTAGCTAGAGTACATTAAATTCTATAAGTCCTGAGTTTTGATAAGGAATTATTCAAGGAATACCTGATATAGATGTTGTGGACCTATGATCTATTGAACAATGTAAGCAAGGTACATGTGAGAGATAGGGAGTTAGTGATAGATTTCTCAATTGAGGCATTTCAAAGAAATTTTGGACTATCGAGAAAGGGCCTACCTATATTGAATGAACGAGTTGACCCTAGGAAGACTCCATAGCTGATTCAGAGTATTACACTCTTAACAACAAAAGAGATTGACACTTTGTTGTCAACACATGGTAGCAGAGGAGTAAAGCAGACTCAATTACAAGTGTACGATTACAGTGCATCATGAATGTATTTATGGCCAGGCTATCTAGGGAACAACAAAGTTTTATTTTTACCCATATGGTTGATCTCGTATTTGCAAGGTATTGAGTGGGGAGTTGCCTATGATTAGGCAGCTTACTTGGCACTCTATATTCAAAACTTCCTGGTGAGAACCACCAATAATGTTTTAATGGTTTTCCATGCCATTGGATTATTTATAGATTCTACCTTTCGAGTAGGAGTATCGATACTAGATTTGGATCCTCCCAAGATATTACCAGATTTAGCACCAACAATTTTATGGTGGAAGGACGTAAAATTACATGTGAAGTGGAATACACCCATGAAAAAGTAGTGAGCAAAATAATGATTTGATAAGACCTCACTAGAGGTCGGTGGAAAAATCATAAGGGGAAAATACTACACCATAGATGCCAAAGAAAATATTGCCAACAAAGGAAGTCCCTACACTTGTATAGGCAACAGTTAAACCAAATAGGAAAAGACAGAAATTTGATCCACCATCACCATCACCATCACCAAAAACAACAATGATAGGAGAAACAATAGAGAAGATAGCCTACAGTAAAGAAGTGGCCTAAAAAATTAAAAAATATATGATATCATAGAGCACGAAGACTAAAAATACAGAGGTGGATTTTACCATTCTCCCTATTCTCCATGACATGCCATCCAAACCCATTTCTGCTATATACATGGGGCCTACAAAATATCTGGCAAAGACCCAATTCTAGGATCATGAGGAGTCATCTAAAGGACCCCCATAATCCTTATTGGTGAAAACCATTTTTATTGATACTCTACGAGATTTATCATTTGAGGATATGCTCACAACAATGGTAGCAAAAGCAACAAGAAAATCAACAAACATAGGCATTCCCAAGAAAATGAAAAAGGTACGATAAACATGTGGAAAAATCAATGGTAGGGACATAAAACTACCCTATTTCAGTCGAAGAGGAGGGTTATCTAGAATATGCGACCAGAATAGTATAGGGAGATAACCCCGGCCAAAAAGTTGCAGTATCTTAGCAGACTATTCAAATAGCTGGTGAAAGAAATCGATTACAGGTACCTACAGAGCAACCACTGGTTACAGAATTTAAGGTGGCTAAGAAGCCCATTTATATTTATGAGAAGGGGAAGAAGCATTTTAAACCAAGGGAGGAGGAATTCGAGGATGGATGGTCAGAACACATACTACTAGAAGTACCTAATTTTTTAGATTCCTCAGATATGGGTGCTCGTATTGATCATAATTTTTAGATTCCTCAGATATTGGTGCTCGTATTGATCAACAAGTAGTAGCATGTTTTACCAGATTGATCCATATCATGGATAGCTTGCGATTACAGTTTAATGTAGGTTGTGTTGGCCAGTGGAAGAAATGGTAACTGATGGTTAAAGAACTAGACAAGCTTGTGAAATGGGTTAGAAAGGAAGATTGGTGATAAAAACATTTCTAGCATTTATCAAGAACAACCTTGGACTCTACCTACTGAATATTTACAAACTATGAAGGGAGTAAAAAAATTGCTAGACAAGACACCTACCCTCTATTTGGAGCCAACATAGGTGTATGTTCTTGATCATGGTAATAATCATCCTTCCTAAGGCACCATAGATCAAAGGCTATAGGTGGAATTGGTACCCAAATTATAGCTAATGTACAGTCAGATGAATTTTCTAGCCCACTTGTGTTGGCTAGCGGAGGGTATAAAGCACTTGAATTGGACAAGGCAAAAGTTGGATAAAGAACTACAATTGAAAAAGGCCAAATTATAATAAAAAGGAGTGATAGTTGGTGTAGACACCTAAATCGTGTCATGCTTAGGGGAGCTACTTACATAGACACACTCATAAGATCATAAGACATAATATTGGACTTTCCAAGCACCAACAGTGGTTCTCACCACTCATTTGGGGCCTTTTCAAGCCATCCAAGCTTGGCCACTCAAGCCAAGAGCAACCATATTCTAGCCACTCAAGCCTAGAGTGGCCAGACCTTAGCCACTACAGACAACAACAACCAGATCATAGCCATTGTAGATGATAGCGACTAAGCCATAAGAAGCGGTTTATCGACAAACAGGCCCAATATCGGGTGGTAGTGGCAGTATGTATGCCATAAAGGTGAGTGGGAGTGACTTTTCATTCCTTTTCATGACCAGTTCACATAGGATACTTGAGTTTGCATTTAGATTTAAGTTAACTGACCTTCAAGCATAAACAAAGGACAAAATCTTCATGCTAACGAACAGTTCACATAGAAGAGTCAAGTGGGCAGTTAGATTTCAGTTAACTGGCCTTCAAATATAGACAATAGACAAGGGCTTCTCATGCTAACTTGCACTACGCATGAGAAATTCATTTCTAGGGCTTGGACATAGACCTAGGGTTTCACACTATAAAAGGTACAAGCCTAAGAGCACCAAAAAAAAGGAGAGACACATGATCGATATATGACATATAGAGACCCGAATCACATACAGGAGATCATTTCAGAGAGAGAGTTCTCTTTGGGATCACGTGTGCGATAGAGCTTTGACAAATCAAAGGGCCCAACACCTACTTTCTTCAACATTAGAGCATAGTCTTTGACCCATAGCTTTGGGGCAAGGAGAGCAAGGTTTTCTTTAGTGACCGCTATCTTGGATAGTGGCCTGTAGGCTTAGCTTAAATAGACATAGCATCTTTTATCTTGTTTTCTTATATCATTAGCTTAGATTTACTTGATTCCATGGTATCATTTTATCATATTTTTGTTACATTCTCTGATTACTAACAACCTTATCCGAGGAGGCAATCTTGGACAGCTAAATGTGCATTGTTGTTTGAATTGCATACAGGGCCACAGGTTCACGAGACATAATCCACGACATACAAGAGCAAGAGGATCCATCCGAGAGACATACCTAGAGAAGGAGTCATATGTAAGCCCTCAGATATTTCTGTGTGTGAAATCGGGAAGCATTTTAGAGCGTGCCACCCTTTTGGAAAAGGGGACATCTCTACATCCACTTGTAAATCATTGTATCAAGATGGGTATCCCTAAGAGGGACCGACATGTAATCGGGGTTCAATATTAATGAAAGATCCATTCTTTGTCATTTCCATGTTATATGTTTTCTTGTAATATTTTAGCTTCATTTTTGGTATAGTAATAACATTGCAAGTAGAGTTAAGAGCGGCGCGTGCGCCCGGGGTCGCTACAGATGGCGATCATGGTGGGACCTTTCATTTTCTACCAGAAAACTAACTTAATTTTGTGTGCAGGTCTAGCCGCTCTGAGCTACAGTGGCCAAAAACTATCCGCTCTAAGCTACAGCGACCAAGAACCAACCACTCTGGTCAACAGTGACCAGGACTGGAGTGTAGTAGAGGTCAAAACATTGACTCTATGAGCTGGATCAAAGGTTGGTATAGTTTTTTTGATATTTTACAGCATTCTTTCTGCTTCTGTGTGGTCAAAACAGAGAACTTAAAGCACATTTATGTTTGGAAATTGAAATAATAAAGAAGAAAGAAATAAGCATTTCGCATATCTTAGATCTTATTTTAAATTTTCCACTAGGCGTTGCTAGGAACAACAACTTATGCCTGAAAAGTTCGCACTAGAATCCAACATGCTAGACATTGTATGTTGTTTGCTTGATTTGAGGCCCTGCTAGAGGCCATAGTTGCACGAGATAAAGTGTGCTCATACAAATAATAGTAGTTCATGCATATTTCTGAATATTGAAACGTATTTTTGCACTTAGGCATATAGGAAAGACTTATTGTTGGTATATGATGATGCACTTTATGTTATGCAAGCTTAAAATGAACACCACACACACACATCTCATTTAAACATTGGAGAGTTGGATTTCATCACCAACCTTCTGATGAGGCCTGAATAAGCCTCATTTATAGCATGTTTTAAATAGTTAAAACTGCCTAAAACTCTTGTGAATTATCTTATATGCTAGTTAAGTTGATTTAATATGTTGTGTATTAACTGTTTGCATGATTGAAGTATTAAGGACATTATATTCTGATTTTTGACAGTTCTTGTATAGTTTTATGTTATCTTGTCATGCTTAGGTTGACAACAACATTTCACTAGTCTTATTTTGATGATCATTAAGCATTAGTTTCTCTAAATTCAGCAAATAGTACAAAGACTTATTACCGTAAGGCAAAAAACTGGTTTTTCCATATAAATTCCAGCAAGTCGCCAATGAATGGCAAGGCATGGAATTCACATCCAAAGAAGAATGAAGACTATTGCAATCTGATCCCGAGGGCTAATCCACCGAGAAATGCAGCCAAAACCATTTGGAGTCAACACAGTTGGTCATTCTAAAGATCTTCGGAATGAACACAGTGTCTTCGGAATGAACATATATCTTCGGAATGAGCAGATCTTCGGAATAAAAATTGTAGTATCTTTGAAATGAGCGGATCTTCGAAATGAGAATTGCAGTATCTTTGGAATGAGCAGATCTTCGGAATGAGAATTGTAGTATCTTCGGAATGAGCCACTTATCTTCGGAATGAAAACAAAATGTGCTTTTTGATTTGTTGACTGACTTTTGGTGGTGGAAAAGGGGATAAGAAGGTTTATAAAGTTAAGGGAAAATATCTCCCATCTAACTTTGTCGTCCTTGTCATCCAAAGCCACCATTTATGGAAGAGATCAAATTGATCATCTTCTAGGATAAACCTAGGAAATTCTACAGGATATCAGGACAACATATTTTCTGTTTGTAATTAGATTTTAGGCATCTATAAAAGATAGCTCCCATCCAGGTTGAGCTAATATATTATTATCAGGAATATATTAGATTAGATAGAGGAGATAGAAAATAAATAGAGAGATGATAGAATAGTAATTTTAGACCTGTAACAAATTTCAACAGAATTGTAATTATGTTTCTGAAGCAATAAAAGTGCAGTTTCATTTCATTTATTTTGTTATGTCTGAGTGTGATTAATATTTAAAGAAGAATTCAAACCTTCTTTTGAGAACGGAGGCTAGCCACTTCCAGATCTAGGAGGAGGACTGATAGACAGGTTTTATTCTAATTTTGCTGCAGCAGAATAAGTTGTGAACTTGTCATTTTCATTATTTTGCACAACTAACATTCCTAGTTGTTTAATTCTTATTTATAATGTTTTTGTGATATGATTATTGGTAGATCTAGTTATTCTTTTCATTCCCAGCAACTTTCCAATTCATTGCAAATTTCCATTTCCAGCAATTTACAAGATTTTCTGTAATTTCCTGCATTCTTGTTTTTGTTGTCAAACACTGCACAGAAGATTGACGACCTTCTGTTTCAGAGTATTGATAGAAGTTGATTACTTGTTTTATCTCATTATTGCAAAAGTACATAGGTTTCTCATTTAGCAACTGTAATTAGGATTTTCCTTTTGCAAATCAATTAGGTCTCAATTTAGCAATTGTAATTAGGACTTTATTTTTGCAGACAACAATTAGTTTTTCATTCTTGCAATTAGATTAAGGTTTAATTTATGCAATATAGGGATAGAAGTGACACAAATACCCCACACAATCAATCCTAACAATAAAGACCTGCTGCTCCCAAATGAGCTAAAATGCAACTTTGTTTGAACTTTCTATCGTAGAAATCCTTGGACATCACCCCGGATTGATAAGATCTTTGAGATTTAATGATGTGCTTAACGATAACTCATCACCTTCAATTCAGTTCAGTGACGTTGGAATTCATCTCCTTCCACTGGTTTACCCCCTAGAGCTTCCTAGAAATGGATTGGGAAACTTACTTATAGTGACACTAAGTTACTTGTGTTCAAACTGTCTCCCACTATTGGAACAATCATTGGTTCAGAGTGGAGGAGCTAGGCGAACCCCCCATTGGGTCTTCAACGGTGTACCCTAGCTTCTTTTGAGAAAATCATGTTTGGCATGAGTGTACTTGATTGTCACTATGGATGAGTCTTCTCATTCTTAATCCAAGAACAAGAGCAAAGAAATCAAGAGAACAACACATCAAAACACAACAAACAGTTTAGGGCACACTTAAATTGGTAATCAAGATAAACATTTGTTTGGAATTGTGTGGTCATTCCTAAATAGCAAACTCAAAAGATCAAGTCATAAAACAACATGGTCAAAACAAGAAGTAAACACCCTCGGTCTGATGTCGAGGGAGAGACAGAAGCAATTCATACCCATAGGCGGAGTCATAGTAATGTTGAACGACCTACCCGTAAGACCGTGAGACGTAGCTCCACGAGCCTAAGGGGTGATAACTCAACTCTTGGGGGATCTCCTCGAGAAACCCCAAGTAAGGAACCACATCATGGAACAAAGTCACATAAACAAAAAGAGGCTTCACAACCATCCTCATCAAGGAGACATGAGGAGACCTCAAGGGCCTCCTCTAAACACACAGAAACATCTCAAAGACATGAGGAAACTTCAAGGGCTTCCTCCTCACATGGACATAAAGAAGGTTCTAAGACCCATTCTTCACATAGGGATGACGAGACTGCCACATCTCCATCCACATGGAGAAAACATGTCACCACTAAGCCCTCTTCATCAAGAAGGCAAACAAGAATTGCAACACCTCAAGACTCACAAGAAACATATGAAATAGGTCTGCCCACCGAAGGGCAAGAAACTAGAGCTACATCTAGTCATGGGAATCATATAGAAGAAACCCTTCACACAAAAGGAAATATTCCCATAGACTATGACCTCATAGGAGTAAATGGCACCCCATGGGACCAGCCATGGAGAACGAGACAACTAGACAGGTTGGATCGATTTCCTACTCAACCAACTCAAAGAACTGTAGCTACTGAGAACTCTGCATCTGGAAGCTCACGAACTGTGACTTCTAAACATACCTCCCAGTCTAGGGGTACCTCAGAGCGACCCCATAGAAGACGCATGGAGTCTGATCATAGGGATATTCAATAGTACACTGAACAAGTCACATTAACTAGCAAGAGTACAGATACAACAGAAACCCCCTCGAGGAATCTACGAGTCAAGACTACAAGAACAGAGTCAGATAAACATGAGTCTTCTACAACAGCACAAACTGACCGAATGAGGTGGTTAGAAAATGCATTACGCAAAGAGCGAGAGTTAGTGGAAGCTCTCGAACAAGAGAAACAAAGAGAAAGACTCTTGCGCCAACATGAGCAGCGTTTAAGAGAGCAATCTGAGCAGCTAGCTCTTAACAATTTATAGATAAATGGTGGTGACCACCAAAGAACAAGACACACTGACTCACCTAAGGAAAGGCACACTAGACAAGATATCCCACAATGAAACCCCCCACCAAATCATGAACAAAATCCAACTAATGGGGGAGGGCAAACATAACAAATCAAGATCACAATCCTGATTCCCCTCGTAGGAGGGAGGAAAATGGAACAAATCAAATGGATAGAGAGTTACCTCCATTGCCAATGTGAATAGGCTTGCACGAAGAGGAAATCCATGCATCAAAGGTATTTCAAGAGCTTGCTAAAAAGATGAAAACCTTTGAGAAACAAGAGGCAGCTGGGAACTCACCAACATTGAGCAAGATACACAATCAACCATTGTGCCCATCAATCCCTAGCCCTCCATATCCTAAGCACTTTGAGATGCCTAGGTTAGAGAAGTTTAAAGGTGAAGAGGATGCACAAGAGCATGTCACCAATTTTATCAATGCTTGTTTTCATCTTGAAGACAATGATGCTCTCATGCTAAGAACATTCATAATGACATTTTTAGGTGTTGCCACTCAATGGTTCAACCAACTACCTAAGCATAGCATAACCAACTTTGAACAACTAGTAAACGCATTCTTGAAGCGTTTCTCCTTTGGTGCTAAGAAGAAGGTGAACCTTTCAGACCTGGCAAACCTGAAATAGTATGATGATGAGCCAATAATGGATTATGGGAATAGGTGGAGAAAAATCATGGCAAAATTATCATTCTCCATTCCCACAGAAGAGATCATTCGTATGTTTACCAAAATTTGTTCTAAACATATCTCCCTCTTGCTACAACTCCAATAGTATCCTTCATTTGAGGAAGCTTTGGCATAGGCCAAGCTCATCGAAGAGATAAAAGTAGATGAGGGAACCATTAAGCTCCGAAACAAAAAGGAGTGGAACAAGAATGGTAAGAATGACAAGTACAAGCAGAAGCAGGGCAACCCTGCTCCAAGTCAATCAAGTCGTATTGGCTACACCCAAGGATGGGGGTGCACAACAACCATAGAACTATCAAGCACATCCCCCACCAGCCAACTACGACCAAAAGAACAATCAAGGAAGAAATCGAGAATGCAAGCCGCCTCGTTATTTCATGCCTCTGACAGAATCAATGCAATCAATATTTAATCAGTTGAGCGAGGCCAGGAGGATCAGATTTCTTGATATACCTCTTGTAGATCCCAACCATCCTAAGCCAAAAGGATATAGGGAAGATCAATTTTGTCCTTATCATAGGATACCAGGGCATGACATTGAGGCTTGCATCGGGTTTAAGCATCAAGTGCAAAACATGATTGAGGTGGGAGAGCTCAAAGTTGACAACCCACTAGCTCTCGATAATAGAGACATGGGCATATACAGAAACCCATTGCCCAATCATGAGGCCCCTCGAGAGCAAGGGGCCCAAGTCAATCAGGTTCGAGCTGACATACCTACCCATGGATGCATTGGGATGGTTGAGATCATTAACATAGCAACAAGGACTAGGCGGTATGGTCAACCGCAACCGCCTGTAGCTCCCATGAACATCCCAGCCACTCCTAGGCAAAGGCAAGACAACCTTCCAGGTCCACCAATGAGACCTGTGGTAACTATTCGGAGTAGATTGGAGCAAAACCTACAGATGACTCCAGCTAAGTTATCCATCTATGAGCTCATACAATAGTCCCCAAAGCATAGGGAGACTCTAATGGAGATTTTAAGAACAATTGAGCTTCAACCGCAAGATGCGAATGCATTCACTCACTTTGTGGGACAAGTGCAAGAATGCCAAGAACCTGTAATCCGATTCTATGATCATGAGATTAAGACAGTTTTTGTTGCCTTACCAGACCCTCCGCTAAACATTGTAGTGGCCATCAATGACTTACCTTTCAAGAGGGTTTTGGTCGATACAGGTTCATCGATAAACATCATCACAACAACTGCAATAGAGCACCTCAAGATACCCAAGACCAATATCATTCCAAGAACTTACACATTGAGAGCTTTTAATGATGCTTTATGCAATACTATGGGAATGATAGTCCTACCCATCAAGGTGGGGCACAAGACCATCCCCATGATGTGTCATGTCTTGGAAGGTGCTATGCAGTACAACATCCTCTTAGGGCACCCTTGGATAAGGGCCATGAAGTGCGTGCCTTCGATCTTGCACCAGTGTGTCAAGTATGTGCACGAAAGCAAAGTCTATGTGGTTCTGGCCGATGAAGAGCCTTTTAAATACGTTAATCAGGTGGATATTCTAGGAGAATTCATGATCCCTTCTACTCACCTATACGTGGCACCTTCATCCCCAACCACACAAGTTGATAACAAAGACAAAGGGGTAAGAAAAGACCCATGCACATCAACACCTTCTGGTGCACTCAAGACAATCAATGCTTCTAAAGTACCATCAACGTCAAAACCAAAAGACAATCAGAAGCTAAAGGCCCCCTTAGTTAAGGAAGAGAGGCCCAAAGAAATGCCAACTATAGCCATTGCTGAAATTCCAAGTCCTATGGAAGAGGAAGATCCTCAAGATCAAGATGAAGATAGTGATTATCACCCTACTTTACCAGTATCATCCGTGGGGTCATCCACATCGCATGCATCAATACACTTGGCAAGTACAGGCATAGGGGAATACCTTGTGTAGAACATCACCTTTACGCCTATCATTGAGACTGCATAGGACATAGGGAGGCCTAAAGACTTGAGGCCGCCAGTAGGAATAGTGGTTCCACTAGGAATCCCTCCCAACCAAACCAATTTTGTCTATGCCAGCCTGGACTGCGCTCATAAGTCTTCAGATATAGAAGGAGATGGTGATGAATTATTCATAGTCAATGTTCATTACCTCTCTAATCTTGAGTTTTCTCTAAGCTACTTTGAGCATTGCCATTGGCATGGCTATGGCCTTGGCGTATATGAGCAGGGGCGCAGGAGGCCTTACGAGCCACTATATCAGCTTCCTTTCGATAGATTTGGCTTAGGCTATTATAGCAGAGGTCGAGATGACTCGCTTGTAGTGGCATTGGAAATATTAAGCATAGGGTTGGGAGAAGACATTGATTTCATTCCTTATCACCCCTTGAGAATAGCAAATTTGAGCAATAGACAAGTAGCCACGGTAAACATACCGCCTCCAGAAACTTATCATCCAAACACCTCAATTGATTCCACCCCAATAGGGTACAACTCATGGGATGAGGAGAATGGATATGAAGCAAGTGATGATGAGGTGCAACTTGGCTTAGCCTATCAAGGGCCTCACTATTTACAAAGGTTCACATGGTCCATCCATGATGAGATTGAATATACATCAGATGAAAGTGACTATGAATCAGAAGACTCAACAGAAAGAGCTTACTTAGGCTTAAGCCATCAACCCCTAACTTTGGGGCAAGAGACAAATGCAAATGGGTTCTTCATAAGTGATGAAGAATATGAAGATGAAATAGAGATGGCCTACTTAGGGCCAAGACATGAGCCCTTTGTCTTAGGGCCGCATACCAATGCTAACAATTTCTGGATAAGTGATGATGACTTTGAGGATGAGACCGAGATGGCTTATCTTGGACCTCACCACTTGTGGCAAGTCAATGAGCTAGTAGAGAGAGAGGTGGCACTTCATGCCATAGACCCTCAACTCTAATTTTTGGGGAGACCTATTGACCTAGCTGCCATTCATCGGATGGTTAATCCCCTCTCACCTACATTCAGAGAGCAGTTAGAGCCCAATGATCCTATTGTTTACCCTGCTCATGGGCTAGATCCAAAAATTCCCATTCCTCTAGAACCTCATCATGAGTATGGAAGAGAAACCCCTGAGACAAGATTGCACCCATGTGGTCCTGGAGATTTCATCCCATCCATCAACATGATCTCCATCGATTTGACCACTCCACTTCATAATCCAGTAGATCCTACCAAATCATTGCATCTTGATATAGAGGCTATTGATTGGGATCATGCTAGTTCACCCATAGAGCCAGAAGACCTCTTCCCCAATGAAGAGATGTTACAGCCATTCCATATTGCATCAGGTTGTGCGTATGACATCTTCCATGTTGGTTTGGAACCTGAGTCAATAGGTCCTATGAATCCCGTTGATGACATTCATTTGATACCCATGCCTCATCAGCTAGAGGATGGGTCACATATGGCTATAGAAGCAACTTTCGAGGTGGACATCAGTGATGATCCTACCCAACCAAGGAAAGTCAAGTTCGGAGAAAGTCTATCTCCACAGGAACAAGCCATCTTGATTCCTCTCCTCAAGGAGAGGCCAAATATTTTTTCTTGGACTTACAAAGACATGCTAGGGATAGATCCAAAGTTAGTCATTCACAACCTTTCATTGGATCCCATGAAGAAGCCAATCAAGCAAAAACTGAGGAAAATGCATCCAACCATCACTTTGATGGTAAAGAACGAATTGCAAAAACTACTGGATGTAGTATTCATAGTTCCTATTGACTACCCTGAGTGGGTGTCAAACATGGTACCCATAGGGAAACCTGATGGAAGAGTCCATATCTGCATGGATTTTAGAGATTTGAATAGGGCAACACCAAAGGATTCATTCCTATTGCCAAACATAGATGCTCTTGTAGATGCAACCGCAGGTCATGAAATGCTCTCCCTAATGGATGGGTTTTTTGGATACAACCAAATCTAGATTAAGCCCGAAGATCAACATAAAACTACTTTCATTACTCCATGGGGAACATTCTATTACAAAGTGATGCCATTCGGTCTCAAAAATGTTGGTGCCACATATCAATGGGCCATGACATACATATTCCATGACTATATGCATAAGATCTTGGAATATTACATGGATGACTTACTAGCCAAGTCCCTATTGTGGCAAGAGCATGCCGAAGTCCTTAGACAAGTCTTTGATCACCTCATAGAACACAATGTCCGATTGAATCCTAAGAAGTGCGTATTCGGCATAACTTCTAGCAAGATTTTAGGATTCATCATATCCAAGAGAGGCATCGAAGTTGATCCTACAAAGGTAAAGGCTATACTAGAAATGGCCGCCCCTACCAACATTAGGGAGTTGAGGAGCCTACAAGGCAAGATAGCATCCATCAAAATATTCATCATACAATTATCAGACAAATGCAGACCTATGAATAAGTTGCTATGCAAGGAAGTCCCCTTTCATTGGGATGAAGAATGCCATCAAGCCTTTGTAGAGATCAAGACTTATCTAGCAACACCACCAGTATTGGCTCCACCAAGGCCAGACATACCATTTTTACTATATATATCGACTACTGATTTTGCATTGGGCACCATGTTAGCCCAAAAGAATGCACAAGACAAAGAGCAAGCCATATATTACATTAGTCGCACCTTGGTGAGCTATGAGCTAGGATATGCGTATGTCAAAAAATTATGTTTAGCAATGGTCTTTGCAACTCGAAAGTTGTGACACTACATGTTGAGCCATACGACCTACGTCATATCAAAACAAAATCCTTTACAGTACATGATGAGCAAGACATATCACAATACACGTACCACAAAGTGGATCATGCTATTGATAGAATTTGATCTAGAGTTCATAAGCCAAAATTCCATCAAGGGACAAGTCATAGCAGATCAATTAGCAGAGGTGCCTCTTCAGGATAACAAGCCTCTCACCATAGAGTTGCCTGATGATGCGGTCTTTGCATTATCAGATCTGCTAGAGCTCGAAGAACCTAAGAAAGAAAAATACATGTCATTGTTCTTCGATGGTTCAAAGTGTGAACAAGGAGGCGGAGCAAGGATTGTCTTTATCACACCGTAGGGTGCTCCATTACCCTTATCATTCAAACTAGACTTCCCATGCACAAACAACAATACAGAATATGAAGCATTGATCTTGGGACTCCAAACAACCATAGCGATGGGCATTAAAATATTGAATATCTTTGGTGACTCCTTGCTCATAGTAAACCAGGTCAAAGGACTCTTCCAATGTAGGTGCCCACTCCTAAAGACTTACAAGGAACTTGTTGACAATTACTTAGCCCGAGCTGGAATGGTATGACATCGAGGCAATCCCTCATACATCGAATAGATTTGTAGACACTATGGCCTCTTTGGGATCCTTAATCCCTCAGAATCCATCTGCTGATTTTACAACCATTCATGTGAAAGTGCTTTCGCACTCAACAATACGTCGTGAAGCTTTTGACAATCAAGAATCAGTCAACATGATCAACATCGAACCAAATCAGGATTGGTCCTTCATAGCCAAGAGTTTCTTGCAAACAACACCTTGGGGGTCGTTGATCTCCCAAGGACCCATAGAGTGTGGTGTGACCATATACCATAGAGTTGTTCCTCAATCCATGTTCACTACCTCAAAAATGTAGGAAGAGCAAGCTGTCTATTCTATAGAAGTTGTGGCCTATCAAGATTGGCTTTCCCAACTACGGGACTTCCTGAAGCTCGGAATAATACCTCAAGGTTTGTCGCATATAGAAAGGTGAACATTTAAATAGAGAGCAACAAGATACATTTTTCTAGGAGAAATCCTCTACAGACGAGGATATGATGGAGTATTACTCCATTGTCTTGAGCCCCAGGAAGCATCTTGGGTAGTTTCACAAGCTCACGATGGAACATGTGGAGGCCATTTCAGTGGCATGGCCATCATTAAGCGCATCTTGAGAATGGGTTACTATTGGCCCATAATGGAAAAGGACTACTATGAGTATGTCAAGAAATGTAGTAAGTGCCAAGCATCATGCAAATCTAACGCACTTACCATCGCAAGCTTTGCAGCCCATCCAGGCAACATGGCCATTCTCGCAATGGGGACTAGACTTGATTGGGAAGATCTCACCCCCATCCTCATGCCGACATACATTCATCATAACGGCCATAGAATACTTCACTAAATGGGTAGAAGCGATCCCCTTAACATCAACAACTGGACCAAGGATTGCGGAGTTTATACTCCATAATATCATAAGTCATTTTGGGGTCCCTTCTAAGATAATATCGGATAATGGGCCATATTTTAAGAACAAAAATGTGTGTGCTTTAATGAAAAAATATCATATTCAGCATAGTTTTTCAATGCCTTATTATCCACAAGCAAACGGGCAAGCAGAAGCCTCAAACAAAATAATAGTCTCCATTTTGAGGAAGACAATGCAAGAAAATCACAAGGATTGGCACATGCAATTGCCTCTTGCACTATGGGCATACAGGACTAGTATACGGATGCCCACTGGGGCAACACCATTTTCACTAGTATATGGCACTGAAGCCATCATGCCTCTAGAGTTGGAAATCCTGACTCTACGCATAGCACTAAAAGACTTCATAGATGATGAAGTTGCGTGGCAAGGCCGCCTTGATCAATTGATGCTTCTTGATGAACATCGAGTCAATGCTTTAGAGCATCTCCATGTTTACCAAGATCACCTTGCACGAGCTTACAATAGTAAAGTCCACCTAAGGGAATTCAAGGTTGGAGATCTAGTGCTCAAAGAAAACCAGCAGAATTCAAATCTATCACCGCATCTACGAGATAAGTTCATGGTAAACTGGATAGGTCCATACATGATTTCACAGAGAGTTGGGCCTGGAGCATATCACCTTATATCATTAGATGGTGTTGAAGAGCCTGAACCTCTCAATATCATTCACTTAAAGGTATTTTACACATAAAAACACAAAAACATTCAAATATTGTCATAAAACACAAAAACATTCAAATATTTCATAAAACACAAAAACATTCAAATATGTCAAAAATAAAAAACATTCAAAAACACAAACAAATCATAAAAACATAAAATTCAAAAATTCAAATCAAAGGCTCCAAGGGTAATTCATACCGCTTGGTCAAAAATCAAATCAAAGGCTCCAAGGGTAATTCATACCGCTTGGTCAAAAATCAAATCAAAGGCTCCAAGGGTAATTCAAACCGCTTGGTCAAACAATCAAATCAAAGGCTCCAAGGGTAATTCATACCGCTTGGTCAAACAATCAAATCAAAGGCTCCAAGGGTAATTCACCGCTTGGTCAAAAAAATCAAAATCAAAAAAGGCTCCAAGGGTAATTCATACCCTGGTCAAATCAAATCAAAGGCTCCAAGGGTAATTCACTTGGTCAAACACTAAAAAAAAAAAGGCTCCAAGGGTAATTCACACTGCTTGGTCAAACATCAATTCAAAAGGCTCCAAGGGTAATTCACCTTGGTCAAAAATCAAATAAAAAAGGCTCCAAGGGTAATTCAAACCGCTTGGTCAAAATCAATAACAAAAGCCCCAAAGGCATAATAAGCCCTTTGGTCAAATTAATCAAAAATACAAAAACAACATAAAATCAAAAATACAAAAACAATTGCACTTCACATTTTGCATCCACATCATTGCATTGCATTTTCACATACATTACAAGATATGTCATGAGAGTCTTAAAAGTGATACCACAGTTTGTCGCACAAGTCATTCATATCCATACCTCCATCCACATGTGTGTAATTGTGTTTTTCAACACAACCATTATTTGTTGCTATACATAATTACTAAGGCTTTTCGGTTAGTCAACCAAATCTAGTAATCTTATCAAATTTTGAGGAAAACAACTTTGATTAGTAGAAAGAAAGGCCTAGCTGTGATAAAGCCTTGGATATTCAAGATCCCATCACTAATTGAAACACTAAAATCCTAGTTGGTACAAGGAAAATATGAAAGTTGCAAAGCGGTCTAGGTTACCTTAAGTGAAAAGGATTATCCTTGCTTATCCCCCTATGCAACCGGTTTAAAGGTGCTGAGAATTGGCAAAAGGACAAGCTTTACCCTATCAAAATCCCTTGCTTAAATCAAAATAAGCAAAATCCCAAAGCAAAAGTACAAATTCAAAAGGCCAAGCATACAGTCCAGATTTCAAAAGCAAAAATCCGATACACAAATCATATATTCAAAATACAAAAAAATCAAGCTCAAAAAAAAATAAAAAATAAACAGTGATTTTCATCACTAAGAATGAGCAAAATAAACAGTGATTATCATCACTACAAAAAAATCCCCGCTCAAAGAAAAAAATCAAATAAAAAATAAATAGTGATTTTCATCACTACATATGAGCAAATATCCAAAGCCAAAAAGAAGCCAAAAAGAAGGGAATAAAGCTTGAATCCCTGGAATTCTTAGCATTGTACAAAATTGGAAGGAGAAATCCTTATGCATGATGATATGTCTATTACAATTGCTTCATGCATTTGTGTAGACCAATGTTTGAATGTGGATGAGCTAGCTTAGGTAACCAAATATTGCCTAGTGGTATAGTCCAACTAAGTCCAACATAAGGATGAGATGAACACTTGAGGATCCCTGATCTTAGCAATGGGCTGAAAGAATCCCGCCTGACATCGGAGGAAATGCTTGAGTTCTACCTCAAAATATACAATCACATGCACACACAGAGATCATGAAAAACTAGGTCCATGGTAAAAGCCTTACTTTTCAAAAGTCTAAGTGGTAAGTAGACAACTGTTGATAGGGGAACTAGAGTGTTTGAATCTCCGAAAAGCCCCAAATTTTTTTACATAGCAACAAATAATTAAATCATTCACACCATCACTTTCTTTATAAGATTCTATAAATTAGGGGGTATCAACATAGTAGGACAGATACCGCATATATATTAGAAATAGTATATAGACGACCATTGACTACTTTATATATTTTAATTTACAGAAACTTATTAAGAAGATACATTACACACCATTACATCTCATATATGAATACTTAATCAATTCTTATGATAGAAGTGATTATTTAAATTCATGATTATTTTTAAAACTTTCTGTGGTATCACCCATTAAGATTGTCAATGTCATATGCATTCCATATGTTTTTAATGATTAGAGCATACAAGTTCATTTATACCATTCCATCACATAAGTTAGATGCATATAATTAAAGCAAAAATTAAACATGCATTTAACAATAACATTTGCATCCACGAAAACAAGTCATTAATCATCCATAAACCACATCATAAAACATACAGGCAATATCCATTTGCATATCATAAATTCATCATTCATCATCAAAATACATTGCATCATATCATCAAATCATATAAGCATCTACACATCCATCTAAGCATCTTCAAATATCATCTATCATCTAACATATCCATCAAATCATCATAATATCATCATCGCATCATATCATAAAATAAAATAATAACAAAAACATAAGCAATAAACGATACACATAATGAGTCACAAAAGGTAAATCTATCATAAAAATATGTGTGTCAAGTCCAATGGATATACAAAAATGCCCATGGGCTATAGTCATGTAGGTCATTCGACCTCAAAAATGGATCAAGAACCAAGTAGAACATCAATCTAGTGTCGGGCCTGAGCCCCCTGCATCACCTCCTCCAGTGCCACCTCCCCCTATGGCGGTGTCACGAGTCGAGTGATGTGAGCCTATAGGTCTCTCTGTCCGAGTCTGGGTCCACTGGCTAGGATGAGTGGAAGACTACCCCGAGGTAGAGCGCCCATTGACCTACGAACCACCTGCATCTACTGGATCCTTAGGGACAATCCCATGCCTCCTGAGCTGCATCTGAAGGAGGGTAACATGATCCGTAAGACCCCAGATCCGAGCCTCATGCTCATCCAACAAGGAATGAAGTCGTCCCACCTCTACCCCTGAGCCTGCTACTGGAACCTCCTATGGTGTAGAAGCAGGAACAACAAACTGCATCCTGACATCGCCACCCTCGATAGTAGCCTACAGAGCCTGTATCTATGTTGTGAGCTGCTCAATCATAGCATCTCACCACTGTACCTAGATCTTAGTAGCCTAGAGCTCAGCCTCGACCTCATGCAACTATGCTCTCAGAGGAGAGTCTCTCTCCTCAAGCTCTAACTCCTCCTCCTCCTTAGGAACATCAGGATCCTCTACTACCACCTGCTCTATCGATTGGCCCCATACCTCGGTCCTAGCTCGAACCCTACATCCTATCAGATCTATGCCATCACCCCCACCATCATCCTCATACCCTAGACTATCGATGCCATGCCACATCCGATCACCCCACCACTGAGAGTAGGCCTCTATAACTCCCCCAACCACTATAGGGTCTATGACTAGGGCATCCTCCTCATATACAAGCTCTATGACCTATCATGGAGGTAGGTCCCTCTCTACTATGAGGCACCTATACAAGAATGGTACCAAGGGCACATCCTACTACAATCCATACTGACGAAGAACCCGAGAGTAGAAGAAATACTCCTAGATGGCAATCTTATGGCCAATGAGCCATCGCTCACATCGTGTCCTAGCAGTAAAACTAGCTGGATCATCCCAAACCAGACACTCATAATACGACCACCACACGACATCTCCAACCAATAGTCTAGTAAAAGCATCAATGTAGTGGGACAACTCCCCTACAAAAGTGTGGCTCTTACGCTCCTCATGCTCCCGAGCCCATCTGGCAGCATAGCACTATGTACGAGCCTCAATAGATGTAATCTCAGCTAGGAGCCCCTTAGGGTGATCTACCTTAATGTGCTCCCATCCCCAAACCTGTAAGAGCAAACTACAAGCAATGTTGATGCATCCCCATCGATGGATGTGGTACAACTCATCATAGCACTGAGCCAATAGTGATCTACCCCATGCATAGATGATAGGCTCCTCACTATCTAGTAGGTCCTACACCATCGCTAGGAGGTTCCAAGGGAACCTCAAACTCGAGAAGTCCAGGATAAGAACATTGTTGATCACCATCAGCAACACAACATGCCTCATTATGAAAACATGAGCATCATACCAAGTCTTGATAGATACTCCCTCGGACCCAGTCTCCCGAAGAGCCTATGCAGAACGTGCCCCAAACACCCTATCATAGATGACCACCTGATCATTAGTGGTCGATGAAACAATGGGCACCCCATCGAATGGGATCCAAAAGATCCTGTACACGTCCTCCGACATGATAGTCATCTCATCGGGTGGAAGGTGGAAGGTGTTGGTCCGTGGGTCCCAACGATGGGCTAAAGCCATAAGATAAGCCTAGTCGGCCATAATGTGGGGCAACTTGATAACATACTATAGCCCACAGGCCTTAAACCACTCCTAATCAGTGTCATCAAATCTAGGAAGCAAGTCCAGTAGGAGCTTCGGGTCCCGAGCCCGAGCAGTGAGGATCTAAACAAAGCAGAAGAAAAACAAAACATAACTACAATGCATCTAAGGCATAATTCACAATAAACATGAAAATGGTGCAAAAGAGTATGAGTTACTCTAAATCTAAGCAAAAGAAGAATAAATTGCACCTAAAGCAAAGCAAAAATTCAAAATAAAAAAATCATAAAATCAATACACAAAATGCAAAAACAAGGCTCAAGCTTTAGCCGTTGTCGCCTACAACGATCGAAACCTGGCCGTTGGAGGCAGCAATGGCCAAGGCCCAATGGTCAAATTTTTGACCATTGGGATTCAAGCTTGGCCGCTCTGAGCGACAACGGCTCAGAGCCGACCGCTCTGAGCGACAATGACCAAGGGGCGGCACGACAAACCCGTGAACCCTTGGCCAGAAAATAAAAAAAATTACAATTGACAAAATAACTTAAGCAAAGCAACAAAAGGGAGGGAAAGCAAACAAATTGGAAAACAAATCCCCTACCCAAGCATCGAAACTAAGCTAAGTTTGAGAATGCCCAAAATGGAGGCAATAGGTGAATAATGGAAAATTTTCAAAAACCCTAGGCTAAAGCCACTGACAGATTGCAAATTTGGGGACCAACCCACCATGACAAAAAGGAACCTAAGCCTAATTACGGAGTTTGTTCATTGCCAGTAGGTTTAGTGATGTTCATTTTGCTCATTTCTTAGTGAAGTTCAATTTTACTTAAGCAAAGAAAAGAGAGCTAGGGTTTTGAAGAGAAATACCCGAGAAGCTCCGGCTCCTCCAGCAGTTGATGTCTCACCCCGTGCAGCCATGTCCTCAGCACCAACAAAGTTTTGAAGTCGCAACCATCGCCGTTGCACCAGAGCTCTAAAAATGGAATCTTCAATAGTGAAAATGATAGGTCAAAACCCTAGAATTGCAAGTTTTATATTTCCTTAATTATGCCTTGGCCATTGCTGACGTCAGTGGCCCGAGCTTCTTGGCCGCTCAAGGTGACAGCGGCCACAGGCAGGAAATCAGAGGTCATTGGACCTGACAACGGCCAAGCCCATAGGTAAAAATTAAGCAGTTCCTTCAATGAGGGAATAACAAAAACAACAAATAATCACACTTTGATGGTTTAGGATCATCAGAATGTTCAAAACAACAAAAAAATTCACATAAAATCACAATCTCAAGCAGGCCTCGTATCCAGTTACCTACTCTATCCACTCGATGATTGCAACGATTTGCACTCCATGTATTTTGATGAGATGAGTAGGCAACCATAAGGCCACTTGGGGCAAAAGCAACTCATTTTGGAATTACGATATGTCACCCTTCAAACCCGAAGAAGATCAAGATGGTCGGACTGCTCCACGGGTGCGAAGGGGTCATTCTAATTCCCCTATGACATCAAAAACATTAAGTCAAAGTGATACAATCTAAACATAAATAGAATCACTCATCCTAACTCCCTAAGAAGGCTATTGATAGTCGGACCGCTCCTCGGGATAGGGATGGATGATTATCATAAGCAATTGGAATCACACTTGGATGTGGGATTGCCCATTAAAAGCAACAAATGCTAGAAAGGAACCAGATTAGTCATATTGGTCAAGCGACTTGTCGCTTCATTCATTGTCATTTCTTCACCAATCCATTGTGTGAAGAAGTAGTTCAAAACTTCAACTTAATCATAATCAAAATCAACAAAATATCACTTGATCATAGCAAAATCATGTTCATCCTTCGAATCATTGCATACAACAATCACAAATTTCCCTTGTTTGCTAGGAACGTAAGCAGACATGACATCTTCAATTGTAGCTCTCCTACCGATCGAAATTGTTGTAGCAGTTGAAGCTACCCAATTGAGTTTGAGGAATGAGTGCAATTTAACATGCAAAAGCCACTAGGCTAAGTCCTCCGAACATTGAGGCAATGATTCAAGGGATGCATGCCATCTTGCATGATTGGGCCATCCGACGTTGATCAGACCATTGATCACCATACACCCTACAAATGGATCAGTCTACGTTTTTGCTCAGCGTTGTGTTTTCCACACAGCGCATCGCAAAAAGGGGCATCTGTAGACACCTAAATCATGTCATGCTTAGGGGAGCTACTTACATAGACACACTCATAAGATCATAAGACATAATATTGGACTTTCCAAGCACCAACAGTGGTTCTCACCACTCATTTGGGGCCTTTTCAAGCCATCCAAGCTTGGCCGCTCAAGCCAAGAGCAACCAGATTCTAGCCGCTCAAGCCTAGAGCGGCCAGACCTTAGCCACTGTAGATGACAGTGGCCAGATCATAGCCATTGCAGATGATAGTGGCTAAGCCATAAGAAGTGGTTTGTCGACAAACAGGCCCAATCTCGGGTGGAAGTGGTAGTCTGCATGCAATAAAGGTGAGCGGGAGTGACTTTGCATTCCTTTTCATGACCAGTTCACATAGGAGACTTGAGTTTGCATTTAGACTTAAGTTAACTGACCTTCAAGCATAAACAAAGGACAAAAGCTTCTCATGCTAATGAACAGTTCGCATAGAAGACTCAAGTGGGCAGTTAGATTTCAGTTAACTAGCCTTCAAATATAGACAATAGACAAGGGCTTCTCATGCTAACTTGCACTACGCATGAGAAATTCATTTCTAGGGCTTGGACATAGACCTAGGGTTTCACACTATAAAAGGTGCAAGCCTAAGAGCACCAAAGGAGACACATGATCGATATATGACATATAGAGACCCGAATCACATACAGGAGATCATTTTAGAGAGAGAGTTCTCTTTGGGATCACGTGTGCGATGGAGCTTTGACAAATCAAAGGGCATAACACCTACTTTCTTCAACATCAGATCATAGTCTTTGACCCATAGCTTTGGGGCAAGGAGAGCAAGGTTTTCTTTAGCGGTCGTTGTCTTGGACAGTGGCCCACAGGCTTAGCTTAAATAGACATAGCATATTTTATCTTGTTTTCTTATATCATTAGCTTAGATTTACTTGATTCCATGGTATCATTTTATCATATTTCTGTTACATTCTCTGATTACTAACAACCTTATCCGAGGAGGCAATCTCGGATAGCTAAACGTGTATTGTTGTTTGAATTGCATACAGGGCCACAGGTTCACGAGACATAATCCATGACATACGAGAGCAAGAGGATCCATCCGGGAGACATACCTAGAGAAGGAGGCATCTGTAAGCCCTCAGACATTTTCGTGTGCGAAACCGGGAAGCATTTTAGAGCGCGCCACCCTTTTGCAAAAGGGGACATCTCTTCATCCACTTGTAAATCATTGTATCAAGATGGGTATCCCTAAGAGGGACCGACATGTAACCGGGGTTCAATATTAATGAAAGATCCATTCTTTGTCATTTTCATGTTATATGTTTTCTCGTAATATTTTAGCTTCATTTTTGGTATAGTAATAACATCGCAAGTAGAGTTAAGAGCGGCGCGTGTGCCCCAGGGTCGCTACAGTTGGTCGAAGATGTCATCCAATTGGACAATGCTTTACAGCAAATTTGGGAAAAACAACAAGAACTCTTAAATTTTAGTGCTCAACTCTAGGACTGGGATCAAGTAATTATAAATATGAAACTAGATATGTTGCATAAAAAATAACCTAAGGTAATGCTCTTGAAATAGAATGTAGAATTAGTGGACCAAAAAATTCAGATTGAGAAGACTTAGCAAAATAAATGAAGGAGTTGCGTAAAGAACTACTTCAATCTCAAAAACACGAGGTAGCTCTTAAGGTCAAATTGGTACAAAGGGAACCATATTACTCCATCTTGATCACTCAATAGATGAAGAAAATATTCATTCAATGTGAATCATAGTTGTTGTCCAAACTCCAAGAAATAGAAAACAAAGCCAACAATATGGGAGTGTAATGGGCCAAGTATTTCACGTATGCCAAGTGAGTTCGTGATGAATGTGAAGCCTTCAAGATATGGGTATAGGAATTGGAAGAAGGGCTTTAGGCTACAAAATCAAAGGACCCTATGAATCCAACAAGACAACAAAGAAAGTCGCTAAGGACATCAACTACTTCAAAGGGGAGGATAGATGTAGACAACAATTCTAAGAAGAAATGATATTCAGAGTTGTTTGAAAAAATATCTATGTGATATTGAGCATTTTTGATAACGTAATAATTTTTGCAATGTAAATAAACTATCACGATTTAATATAAACTGATTAATAATACTGAATAAAATGACACAAACTAGCCATAATAGGATTGATCAGTTAAGTCAGACTAGTTAATTAGTCTGAGACTGATTTAGTTAGACTAGTTAATTAGTCTGAGATATTAAGATAGACTAGTTAATTAGTTTGAGACTGATAAGTTAAGGTATTAATGAGTAGACAATTGGGAATGATTAAGCATAGTTGGTTGCAGTAACCACCAAGACTAACTTATAAATATCCTCTACTCATTTTGTAAGCATATATTTTGATTGGTCCACCTTTATGAATGAATACGACAAACATGATTGTTCTATTATTATGTAGATTTGTGTGTGAGCTTGTTATCTTGTGTTGTAGTTATCCCAATGATGTATGCCATGGAATGTATTACAAGAAGACTGGTGTTGTAATTGTATGTGTTGTGTAGAGTTACAGGAAAGAGCGCTTAGGAGCGAGACAAGGAAGTGCAAAGCAAGATCATAATTGTTGGAGTGTTGTCTAGAACCCATCTAGTCCTACTCGTTACCCATATAGACCATCCATATAGAACTTGCAACCACCCATATAGCACTCACCCATTTATACTGGATTCTTCCATCTAGAAGAACCCATCTAGGATTCCAATCCGTCTAGATTGGAGCTACCCATCTAGAGGTACCCATCTGAATCCATCCATATAGTAGACTACCCATCCGATACATTACCAGCTTAGGTAGTTACACGTCTAGCAGTCACCTGTCTAGACTTACCCTGTAACTCATCTATTTGGATTTACCTGTCTGTAGCCATCAGTCATCAGTTACTTGTCTAGGAATAAACAATGTAGTTTGACATCATGGTTGGTAGTCAAGTTTGTTGGTCCTTTCCCTCCTAAACCTCTATCATTCCCTCATCCCAAGAAGGTACTTACCCTCCTAAACCTCTATCATTCCTTCATCCCCAGAAGGTACTTACCCTTGTATATAGGTCTTAAACAAGGAGATACTCTATCACCATATCTATTCATTATTATGGTATAGGTATTGGGAAGGAACTTGAAGAAGACATACAAAGATGAACTAATATATGGACTTAAGGCTACATCACCTATCAATAGTTTGTAGATGATACAACCCTTTTTTGGAGGGCAATGATGAACGGATCTAGAGATTTGAATAACTTATTAAAGGAATATGAAAGAGCATTAGGGTAGAGAGTTAATAAGAGGAAATCTAAAATTTACTTCTTAAACACTCTAGCTATAATCAAATTAGGGATATGCACATTACTTCAAATGGAGGAGGTATATTTTCCAATAAATATCTAGGGATGCCCTTATTTGAGGGGAGAATGAGGATAGAATTGTGGAATCCAATTATAAGTAAAGTTTAGAATAAACTACCAACATGGAAATATATATGATTATCATTAGCGGAAGAGTGTAGCTAATTAAATAAGTCTTACAGGTCATTCCAACATATTGTATGTCCTTGTATATTATGCCAAAATAGATAGGAAAAAATTTAATCTATATTATGCAATCATTTTGGTGGTCAGGATTAAATGATAAAAGGAAATTTCCCTTGGTGAAATGGAGCAAGGTGTGTGACGATAAAACTAGGGAGGTTTCAGTTTAAGAGTTCATACAAATGCAAACTTAGCTCTAAGGGGGAAAGTAATTTGGAGATTGTACAAAGAAAGTCAAAGACAATGGGTAAGAATTCTTCTAAGTACATTGAGCCCAATGACCCAAGCTTAATATTTATTGCATTCTCACTATCAAATGGTTATACATTATGAAATAATTTCAAAAAGTCAATTGATTTAGTGATTAAAGGCCTAAGATGGGTGGTTGGAACTGGAGGAAAATTTTCTATTTGGACGAATACTTGGTATGATAAAAAACCAATCAATCTAGATCAATTTTGAAACCATGGATGAGATCACTTCAAGAAAAATATGGTGATAGGGTTTCAAACATTATGTACAATGATCAAGAAGGAAGGTACAAATGGAAAGAAGATATTTTTACAAGTATACTGGACATTGTTGCTAGGATAATTGAGTAGAAAGATAGAAACAATGATAATTTCAAGGGGAGCCGAGCATAAGCTGATTTGGGAGTTGAATAGCTTAGAAGAATACATAACAAGAAGTAAATATAATGTGAAGCAATAATAAAATGGTAATATCACAAGAATATAGAGAGATATTTGGCATAGCCTGAGCATTCCAAAAGTTAAAATGTTTGTATGGCTAGTAGGTCACAGGAAAATATTATCATAAGATAACCTAATGAAAAGAGGTTTTCATGGCCTCTCACATGTATTCTATGTAAAAAGAAGGAGAAGAGTATAGACCATCTCTTGGGATAGTGTTCAATAGTCTGAGAATTATGACAATGGATCCTCAATATTTTTGGTAAATGTATGGTGATGAATGGCAGAGTTGAAGAATGGTTAAAGCATTGAAAAAGCACTTTTAAAAGTGAGGTGTTATAGACAATATAGGTAATATCAAAAGATACAATACTTTGTACTGTATGGATGGAAAGAAATAAAATAATATTTAAAGGAAATAAAAGTAGTTTAGAGTTAATGAAAAGGAAGATTTTTCTAGCCATAGAGGATTCTAAACCAACCCTATCAACTCATCCAATCCCTAATCTTGAAGCAGATAACCTTGATAGATGGAATCAAGTCATCAAATGAAATTATGATGCTGGATATAGGATAAAAAAAGAAAGGCAAAGAATATAAAGTGGAAACCGCCAAAAGTGGAGTTTGTTAAATTAAATTTTTATGGATCATCTAATGGAAATCCAGGAGCAATAGGAAGAAGAATTATTATAAATAATAGGGGTAAGATTTTGTCACATTATGCTTTTAATAGTAAGACTAATAATAAAATTGAAGCTTCGACAGATTTGGAATATGCATGTAAATGAAATGGAATAAAGTATGGATGAAAGACAATTCATTAATAGTAATAAATGTAATTTTAAGGAAAGCAAAGGTTCCATGGAACATACAAGAGATAATTATGGAAATACAAGACCTTGCTATAAATTTTGAAGAAATCAGGTTTATACATATGTTAAGAAAAAGGAAAAAAATGTGCAAATAGGTTAGCCATTAAAGGGATTTTAATAGAGGATCGTGAAGTTAAATTCTCTTTTCCATGGTTAGAGGAAGTAATAAGTATATATGAAGCTGACAAGAAAATAATGCATGTCTAAATCAAATAATGATTAAGATTTAATTTAATGTTTTCCATTGTTAATATTTGTTGTATTTTATAATATTTATGTGTTTTCATATAAACTATGTATTACATTTATTATGGTTGCACTTATGTTTTAGGAAGGAAACTAGCAGTCTAGATCTAGTAAAGTGGACTATGATAGCGTGAAGTTTTAGATAGTAGAGGTGAAGTTTTGGTATTGTGAAGACTGCTGCTAGAAAACATCAAGAAGGATGCTAAATTTTGAAGTATTTTTATGTGCAAAGAAAATTGAAGAAGATTAAAAAAATGAAAATCAAGATTTCACCCACGTGTTGTAGGTGAGTTGGAGAGGGTAGGGAAATACTCCAAGGGAGGTCCCTAGTTTGAATCTCCACCCTACCAAACGCACATCAGGTACCCAAAATCTAGCTGATATTGCTGGTGCGGTCAGGGTCGGGCGCAACTCCTGAGTCATTTTAATGTTGTAGAACCCCCTGGTCATGGTTTCTCAGACCAAGCATAATCGCAAGGGGTTTTTTGCTAAATTAAAAAAAATCAAGATTTCAAGGGGTTTTAATGAAAAGGGATGCAGGTATCTAGCTATAGCAGCTCAATTGAGATAAAAATTAAATTTGTTTGTAAACTTTCAAGCTCTAAAGGAGAGAGTTGTGATTTTTCAAGGGTGGAGGGCCTAAGTACAACCCCTTTTTCTCCAAAAAAAAAACTACTTGGCATTATTTATATTAAGAGATAAAATATCACTTGTCTAATTATCTTATAAAATTTTGAAAACAGATCAACAAAAATCTTACTTGTCCATTTGTCTTATAAAATTTTGAAAAAGGATAAACACCATAATTGCCTAAATTATTTGCTACCTAGGTTCCTTCCTTATAGATATGCTTACATCTTCAAGATACTACCTCCAAAAATAGTTTATGAACATAAAAAATAATGTAATTTTTAAATCCAATTACCACATCCTTTTTTATTGATAGCATGAGTGATAACATACGAATCCCCCTTAATTAAATACATTTAATTCCTTTGTCAATTGCAATTTTGATCCCTGTATGAAATGCCCTAGACTCTCCATAGTTGTTAGTTGAAGTTCCATATGATTATGAGTAAGTGAAGAAAGTTTTGTCTTCATTATTTCAAAAAATACCACCTCCACTAGCTTTTCATTAATTTCCTTTGGAAGTATCATCAATTTTTTTTGATAAACCCATTTTTTGGATATTTTCATTTTACTAAAGATTGAAGCAAATGGATAGTATGACTACAGGTATGGTGGAACTCTTCGTAGTTAGTGCTCTGCGATATTGGGACGATTACTAATCATGATTGAGGAAGTATATTGGAGAGCCCATAGAAGCAAACACACCTTGGCCTTGATTGTCCTTGTTCATTGTTTTATTCATATTTCAACTCGGTCTAACCCTAACATAGTGATAGTTCTGGACAAACTAAAATAAAACCATTGGTTTCTATAACAATTGGAATCTAGTTGGGGATAATAATAGATAAGAACTGATAGAAGAGAATATTGATAGGCAAGACAATTTTTAGAACAATCAGTTGTCAGAATAGGTAATTATTAGGTGATAGTTTGAAGTGCAGAAAAAAACTCTATTGGGCCAAGACAAGATTTGAAAAAAAGACTAAATTTTTTGGGGTGCCAAAACATGTCATTTTGAGACATAGTCCATTACGATTATCTCGTCTTGCTACTCATTTTGGTGTATAGAACTCAAGCTTTTTTTGGATTCTAAAAATCATCATTTTGGGGTAAAGTCCATTTTGATAGTCTTTTTGAGCTAATTATTTTTATATACATTCCTTGTAAGTGTTTTTTGAGAGGCCCAATTTACAAAAAACGTAGTCGTAGGTACTGGGGGTTCCCACACATAAAATATGGAAGAGGTATTGACTAATAGACAACACCAATTAAGCAAGTTGTAATAAAACATGAATTTTTTGATGCAACAAAACCAAGCAACTTAGAATAAGCTCTAGGAAATTAATACTTGTTTAGAAGGCATGGATCATGCATACAATTGAGTACCAATGGTTTAGATTCTAAGGCAGGTAATTCATAAGGAAGACCACACAATATTTTTTCTAATAATATAACATATAAGATGCCTAAATTGGACTTCCTAAAATTTGATGGCTACGATCCTGAAAGTTGGTTATGCAAGCTAAAATAATATTTTTCTCTTCATGAAGTTCACAATATTAAGCTTTCAATAGCATCATTCAACTTTGAGGATGAGTTTGTTTGATGGTATTAATGGGAAGTGAAAATGCATCTAGATATTTCTTAGGAAGAGTTTATTGACCACTTACACGATTTATACCTAATGAATATGAGGACTTCATAGGTGCCCTTGTTAAACTAAAGCAAACCTCAATAATCTGAGACTATCATAAGCAATTTAAGAAATTGGTAAACTGCACATAGAACCTAAGTTATGAATTTTATTTCTTGAGTGGACTAAGAGAAGATATTCAAGAAGAGGTGCGAATGTTAAGACCAAATACCATGGCACAAGCAGTAAGTTTGGCAAGGTTAGCAAAAAGTAAATTTTATACTCAAAGGTGCACATCCAAGTTTGCACAAAATTGACCTATACCCACATCCTGGTCCACATAAAATTTGGCAAACCCTACTAAAATATCACCTATAATTAAGTGCCTTATTTGGTAAGAGATGGAAGCTTGTAGAGGATAGAGGTGTTGTCTTTCTAAGCCTTACTACCATAGAATATCATAGGTCCAAATATAAAGAAGCCATAATATTAAAGGTAAAAATTAAAAATCTCATATAATATGAATCATCATAACAATTGAAAGAAAAATACTCACAATATTATTCTTGAGTCAAAAATATACATACAACACCCAGGTGTTGTAGGTGAGTTGGAGAGGAGAGGGCAATCCTCCAAGGGAGGTCCCAGGTTCGAATCTCCACCCTACCAAAAAGCTGAATTGGGTACCCAAAATCCAATTGATAATGTTGGTGCGGGCAGAGCTGGGTGCGACCCCGGGTGACTTTGACGGTGTAGAACCCCCTGTTCGTGGTCTCTTAAACCAAGGCGGCCTCGCAAGGGGTTTTTCGCTTAAAAAAAAATATATATATATATACATACAACTTTTTTTCTCTATATTTAGAGATACATTTTATGGAGTTTTATCTCCATAATATAGCTTTACAAGATAAATCTTCAAATTCTTGACTATTGCTTTCCACATGACCTTTGGATTCTTATCTTGCCACTTGCATACAAGACTCTTAGTCTTCTAGCATACCTACTTACATGACACATGTACATATCTTGCACATCCTAATATATCAAATAATGTAATATTCTCTAACACTCCCTTGTATTACATTATTTGATATGAATTTCTCTTGATGTACATAGATGATTTTAAAATATCTGAAATTTGTTTTGACCAAGTGCTTTTGTAAAAATATTTGCAATATGATATTTAGTAAAAATATTTGCAATATGATATTTAGTAAATATGTTTCAACTAGATATGATGATTTTGAACATGATTCCTGATAAAATGACATTGAGCTTTAATGTATTTTGTTCTCTCATGAATAACTGGATTTTTTATTAAATTAATTACTCATTGATTATCACAATTTATTATTATAGGAGTTCTTCTAATTTCCATATCTGACAATATAAATTGTAGCCAAAGTGCTTCATAGACTGCATATTTCGTTGCATGATATTTATTTTTCTGTAGATGAAAGTGTTATTGCATGTTGTTTTTTGTTGTACTAAGAAATAGGTCCAAAACCAAGATAGAAAACATAGTCGAATGTATATTTTATTTAATATATAGATCCAACATAATCAAAATTTGAATATCCTCGTAGACAAAATTTGTCATCATCCTTTTTATATGTTAGTCCATATTTTGCAATCTTGTTAATATATTGTAATATTCTTTTTATGGCTTTACAATAACTTTCTCTAGGTTATTGCATAAATCTTGAAAAATATTTTACAACAAAACTATATCTGCTATGCTATTTGTTAAATATAGAAGGCTTCCAATTAATTGATGATAGATAGTGGATGAGACTAGAGGTGTCTCATCATATCTAGATAATTGTAATCCTTGCTCCATAGGAGTATCTTTGGATTTACAAAATTCATCTTGTATTTTTCAAAAAATGATTTTTCATACTTTGTTTATGTTATTGTGATAAATTTCCAAACCAAGGAGCCCCAAATCTATCATTTCAAAATCCTTTTCTAGATCCCTTTTAACTTCATCTATCATAATTTTTGAACTTCTTATAATTACTATATCATCAACATATACTATAAGTATAATTCTGTCATGTCCAAAATTTTTGTAAAGAGATTTGGATATGATAAACTTCTTTTAAAATTATGTTGTAATAAAAATAATTAATCTTCACATACCATACTCTTAGTGCTTGCTTTAGACCCTATAAGGATTTTTTAGCTTGTAGACCTTTTTTTCCTGTCCTTTGATCACAAATCCTTCTAGTTGTGACATATATACCTCTTCTTCAAGATCACCATTAAGAAATGTACTTTTTACATCCATTTGATGAATTTTCCATCCAAGATGTGATGTTAAAACATAAAATTTTCAAATAGTAGTCATCCTTGTTGTTGGTGCAAAGGTTTCTTAATAATCAATTTCTTCTATTTGAATATATCCTTTTGCAACTAATAAAACTTAGTATTTGTCAAGTGAACCATATGCTTTATGTTTGATCTTGTAGATCCATTTACATCCTACTACTGTCTTTCCTTGAGGTAAATTAACCAGATTCCATGTTTCTTTTTTATTAATGTTGCATACTCTAATTCCATGGTTGCTTTCCATTTTAGGTGACTTAAAGAATTTAATGTAGTTGTAGGTTCTATAGAAATTATCAATCCTTTATTTATTCTTATTAAATTATGATTTGAGGTCTTGTAGTAGTGAGATATGGCATTTGCTCTAGTTTTGAGTCCTTAAGTGTATCTCTAAGTCATATTGGTTCTTTCCTTTGAAGTGTTGTAGTAGTTTCTAAGTTCTCAATTTGTTCATCATATATGTATGATTCTGAGTCTTCGCTTGATGAGTCTTCTTCTAAAAATCTTAGAATTGTTCCTAAATCAACCTTTTGTTCTTTAATAACATTTTTGTTTCCTTCATCAAATACTACATATTTGCTTATATAAATTTTCTTTGTCGTTGGATCAATTATTTTGTATCCTGTTGAATCATCATCATAACCAAGAAATATTCCACACATAGTTTTATCATCTAGTTTAGTTCTTCTTTGCTTTGGGATATGCATATATGCCTTACATCCAAAGATTCTCAATTGTTCTATTGTTGGTTTTTATCCTGACCATACTTCTTTAGGAGTAACATTTTTTAGTATCCTTGTAGGTGATCTGTTTTGTAAGTATACAATTGTTTTAACTACTTCAACCCAATATTGACAATCAAGATGTACTTATTTTAGCATACAATGAACCATTTCTATAATTGATCTATTTATTATTTCTGCAATACCATTTTGTTGTGGTGAATATGTTGTGGTAATTTATCTTTTTATGCCATTGGTTTCTAAAAACAAGTTAAATTCTTTTGACAAAAAATCACCTCCTCTATCTGAACGAAGATTCTTGATTGATTTTCCTGTTTCTTTTTCCACTAGTAGTTTGAATTGTTTGAAACAATTGAATGCTTTAGATTTGAATTTCATAATACACCATTATTTTTTTGGATTAATCATCAACAAATAGTTGACAATATCTATTCTTAGGACCACATAAATTTGTATATATTATTTCCAATGGTTCTTGAGTTCTATGTTGATTGAGTTCAAAAGGTATTCTATGTTGTTTCCTTGCTAGACATTTTGGATAAACTATAGATTCCCATGAAATTTTAGGTAAATATTTAACCATTTGATGTTTACTCATCTCATTTAATGAAGATGCACTTATGTGTCCTAGCCTTTTATGCCAAAGTTCTCTTATTTCTGAAATCCATGTTGATAGAGCCATATTTGACAATGTATCTAGAGTAAAAAAACTATTTTTATATGAACCAGAAGCTATAAATCTTCCTTGTTTGGTAATAAAAAATTTAATTGCTAGGTTTTGATCCATTAGTTGAGAGACTGAAAGAAGATTAGTAGTTAATCTAGGTACATATAGTACATTACTAATTATTCTTTTTTCATTTGATAGATCAATTAAGATATCTCCTACTCCTTTGACCTCATAAGTCATACAATCTGCTATGACAACTAGATTTTCATATTTTTCTTGAAAGGTGTTAAACCATTATTTATTTCCAGTCATATGTCTGCTTGCTCCGAAATCAATATACCAATAATCTATGATAAGTTCCTTTGAAGTTGAAATATTTATATCTCCAATGTAAAAAAAAAAAACTTAAATATGAAATTTACAAATTTCTAAATTTCTAAATTTTAGATCTTCAAAAACCTTTAAATATTAAAAACCCTTTTCACTCCAAACCTTATCTATCATTAAATATTTTCAAAAAATAAATATCCTTTGAAAATAACTTTACTAATGAGATAAACCTTATAACTCCCACTATAAAAAACTTAACAAATTTCTCCCTCCAAGAAATAAAGGTAGGAAAGGCTATTCCAATGTACCTTTCCACTATTGAATTTTTTGATTGGTAATACATGACATTACCTTGGATTACTCCACCTTCTATACTAAAATCCTGATTGTAATGCTGCACTCTCTCAGGACTCAGGAATTTGAATTTTTTAAAATTTATGCTTAGGATTCCTTTGATCTCAACACCTGACTTGATGCTCTTCAATGATATGGCATCTTAGGATTTTTTGCATAGAACATTCAAAGGTAATCCTTCAATCTCTTGCTTAACATCTCTTCTTCCCTAGACGACATACTTAGTATGTTCCTCTATATCCTCGAAATGCTTAATATCCTCCACTAGATGGCGTGCTGGGACTAAATAACACTCTTGGAAGGTGCTCTTGTTTTAATCACTTGAATGCTCAATTATAGCTAATGGCACTCTCTAATTTTTTCTTTCTCTGGAACCATGCTCCCTTTATTTGGAAGAAAATGCTCACTTTCTATGTTACAATGCTCTTTTTCCTTATAACTGGAAGCTCTCTTCTTTCAAAAGCTCTCTTCACTATATCTAAATGATCCTAAATATGCCCTTTGCTTATTAGGGCATTGAAAAAATGCTCTTTTTGGGAGTAATGATCTTCTCTGGTCTAGACAATGCTTTTGCTATGAGAGTATTTGTCTTCTCTGATCTAGACAATGCTATTACTATGAGAGCTTTTGTCTTATTTGATTTGTACAATGCTCTTAGTTTGCTTGGATGGTCACTTTGTATTTTATTCACATTGACTTACCTATGCTAGCCACATTAAATATTGCCTCTTTTTCTATACTGGCCGCTTAGGCCTATTCTTCAATACTGACCATGTGGACCTCTTCCTCAATATTGGTTGCTTAGATATCTACTTCAATAATGGTTGCTTGGATGCAGGTCTCTTTGAGTGTTGGCCTCTTTCTCTATATGGATGATGGTTCCACCAAATATGCTATAATGCTTCTTGCTTTTTGTCTCAAATGAAACTCTAGATAATGCTCTTCTTGTTGTAGAATAATGCACTTAAAAAAACTTTTTTTTTTAAATATCTAAAAAAGTCAAGGTCAAGACCGATATTGATTCAATCAGCCTAAGGCTTATGGTTTTATTGAATAACAAAAACTTCTCTATGCCTATATATCTCTTCATCTCTAGAGGCTTATTATTTGTACTTCTCAATACTCTTCTTATCTCTATATACTACTGCTCAATCTCTATAATATGGAAGCTTGAATTCTTCTCAATCCCTCGAAGACTTGATACTTCTCTATCTCTATCAATATTTGAAATCTTCTCTAATGTCTTAGGTCGCACCTAAGAACAAAATATGATTCTCCTATTTTCTATAGAACCCAATATTTATATCAAGGTGACTATGACTATCCTCAAATGATCAACTTTCTCCTGAGTTGGTTCTCTCAGTCTTCAATAGAGATTCTCCTCTTTTCCTCTAGAGAATCCTAAATATTATTAGGGTGACTTTGATTATCCCTGAACTTCCAACTTTCTTCTGAGTTGGATTTCTATCTTAATGTCCAACTTTCTTTTGAGTTAGCCCTTAATTAAATCTTAGTCGAGTCCTAGTATTCACTGGCTATTCTTCAACCAAGTGGAAATACCCTAGCATCCAAATCAAGGTGACTTATCCTTGTCCCCTAAATATCTACTTAGTTAGACCTTCAAGAATAGAGTCCAAGTCTTAATTGCTTTCAAAGTGGATAGACTTCAAATTAACTCTATAAAAAATGGATAAAGTAAGTGGTTGCTCTGATACCACTATTGGCTTTCTAAGCCTTACTACCATAGAATATCATATATAAATATAAAGAAGCCAACATATTAAAGTTTGAAATTACAAATCTCATATGATATGAATAATCATAACAATTGAAAGAAAAATACTCACAATATTATTCTTGAGTCAAAAATATACATACAACTTTTTTTCTCTACATTCAGAGATACATTTTATGGTGTTTTGTCTCCATAATATAGCTTTACAAGATAATTCTCTAAATTATTGACTATTACTTTTTGCATGACCTTTGGATTCTTGTTTTGCCACTTGCATACAAGACTCTTTGTCTTCTAGCATACCTACTTGCATGAAACATGTACATATATTGTACATCCTAATATATCAAATAATGTAATATTCTCTAACAAGAGGTTGTGTTATAATTGTGATGAGAAATATTCCTCATGAAATAAATGTTTATAGCAAATTCTATATTTACTTGATGTAAGTGAATCCTTTGCTAATGAACACCAAGAAGAAAAAGAAGTACATCAAGAGGAGGAACATGTAGAAGAACCTAAAACTCTAAAAGAACCCTAGCCAAAAAATTTAGTGCATGCTCTAGCAGGAATATCTACTCCCCAAACTATGAAGGTGATAGGACATTTCAAAGGCCAAAGAATAATAATTCTTATTGATTCTAGTAGCATGCACAAACTCATTGACCCTCAAGTGGCAAAAAGGGCAACTTGTTATATAAATTCCTATAATTACTTTGATGTCATTATAGCTAATGGAGGAACTTTACCTTGTAAAGGTAAATGTAGAAATGTCAATGTGGAAATGGGAGAATACAATATTAAGGTTGACATGTTCACACTTCATTTAGGGGAATGTGATATCGTATTGGGGATACAATGGCTTTGAACTTTGGGTCCAGTGGTATGGGATATTTCTAAATTATGGATGAAATTCAATCAATAGGGAACAAAATATACTTTTTAAGGAATGATAGTAAATGTTACTCAGTTTATTTCATCTCACAAGATGGAGAAGCTTAAAAAATCATCTCACGGAGTAGTGGCATAATTGTTTGTTATACAAATGCTATATAATAATAAAATGGAGTAGCAAGATGAATTATAGTTTCTTTTAGAGCAACATGCTTTTGTTTTTGAGGAACCTAATGGTATACCACCTCACTATCCTCGTGATCGTGCAATTTAGCTTATTCCAAGAATCCTTCCACCAAATATTCACCTGTATAGTTAACCATATGTCAAAAATAAAAGTTTGAGAAAATGATGCAGGAACTAATTGCAATAGGGGTTATTTGAGCTAATGTTAGTCTATATTCCTCTCTTGTGTTGTTGGCACATAAAAAGGATGGGAGGTCATGTGATTTGTGTATGAATTTTTATGAACATAATAAAATAACCATGATTTTATTTTTTTATTCTTGTAATTGATGAGTTGCAGGATGAGCTATAGGGTGCTCAATATTTGTCAAAGTTGGATGAGCTACATGGTGCTCAATATTTGTCAAAGTTGGATTTGTGTTCAGGCTATCACCAAATTAGAAAAAAGGAAGAAGAAATTCCTAAAATTTATTTTCAAACTTATGGACACTATGAATTCTTGGTCATTCCCTTTGGTTTGACCAATGCACCTTCTACCTTCAAGAGTTTGATAAGTGTAGATTTTTATCCATTTTTATGCAAGTTTGTTTTAGTCTTCTTTGATTATATTTTTATTTACAGTCGTACCTAGGATGAGCATCTCAAACATATAAATTAGGCCTTGTAGCTTTTGATTGAAAATTAGCTATATGCAAAACGGTCAAGGTGTTCCTTTGGAATGCAAGAGGTAGAATACATGGGTCACATTGTATCAAAGGATGGAGTTAAAGTAAATCTAAAGAAAATCTAAGCTATACAAGAATGGCCAAATCCTCATATCCTAAAGGAACTTTGAGGTTTCTTGGGTCTCATAAGGTACTATTAGAGGTTTGTTAAATAAAAAATTATTCATATGGTCAGAACCAATAGAGCAAGCTTTCCGATATCTTAAACAAGCTATGCTATCTACACTAGTTTTAGCAATACCTTATTTCTTCAAACCATTTGTAATAAAAAGTGATGCTTATAACAATGGAATTAGGATGGTATTGATGTAGGAAGGAATACCATTAGCATTCATCAACAAGGAGTTATCATAGAGAAACTTGAGAAAATCAACTTACGGGAAGGAAATGTTGACCATTTTGCATGTTGTTAACCACTGATAATAATTTCTCATTAGGTGGAACTTTTCAATTAAAACAGACCGTCAAAGTCTCAAATAATTCTTGGAATAACAAGAGTATCCACTCCTGAACAACAAAAATGGGTCCCCAAACTATTGGGGTTTATTATAAAATTATTTATAAAACAAGGAAGGAGAATGTAGTGGCTGATGATCTTTCATGCCAATATGAAGATCATAACATGCTATATGCCATCTCAACCCTACTTTCATAGGTGACCCATCAAATCAAAGATAATATATTTAAGGATGTTGCTTTTCAATCCTTGATTTGACAAATACAAGTTGATCCTAGTTCCCGACCCAAATACTTGTGGGATGGACAAAATCAAAGATATCATAGTCATATTTTTGTTCAAGAAAAATATCAATACGTGAGTCCATTATGCAAGAAATGAATGCTACATATAGTATAGGGCATTCAAATTTTCTTAAAACTTATGAGAGGACCAAGCTCTCCTTTTGGGTAGAAATGAAGAGGGATATTCAAACCTTCATGGTTAAATGTAATACTTGCCAATGGATGAAAGGAGAAACTATAAACACAATAGGCATGCTTTAGCCTCTTCCAATTCTTGCACAAGTGTGGACGGATATTTCAATGGATTTTATTGAAGGGATTCAAAAATTAGGTGGTAAATAGGTCATTCTTGTGGTAGAGGATTGTCTCACAAAGTATGCTCATTTTTGTTCCTTAGCCCATACTTACACTAGCTCTAAAGTTATCTAAATCTTCATGGATTCCATATTTCACTTACACGGTATGCCCCAATCCATTTTTATTGACCACAAACCTTCTTTTACCAACTATTTTTGGTAGGAAAGTTTAAATTGTAGGGCACTAATCTCAAAATGAGTATAGCATACCACTTTCAAATAGACGATGAGACAAATATTATCAATAAGTGTTTGGATATGTACCTTTGTTGTTTTATATAAGAGCATCCTACATAGTATGTCAAGTGGATTCCTCTAGCTAAATGGTGGTATAACACTTCTCCATACAACTACCAAGGTCACACTATTTGCAGTAGTGTATGGACACCCTCTCCAATATCTTTCTCTTATATCGTAGGCAACTCCAAAGTCCAGGTGGTAGATACGACTCTTTGTCAACATGCAATACTCCTCCAGCAATTCAAAGAGAATTTGGAGATGGCCTAGAACCATATGTGTAAAAAAAATTATTAATATTTTTTTAGCATAGTTTTGATGTAGGGGATATGGTCTTTATTCATCTACAACCATACAAAAAATCCTCAATACAACTTTGTGGACACCAAAAGGTTGCAACAAAATTTTATGGTCCTTTTTAGGTACTACAACAGATTGGTTCATTCATCTGTAAGATTAACTTGCCACCCACTTCCAAGATCCATCTAGTCTTTCATGTCTATTCTATGAGGAAGGTCATTGGTAGTGAGGTACAAGTTCAACCGACATCACCTAAGTTGGATGAAGAAGGACCCATAATTTTGGAACCTAAATAAATTTTGGATCATCGTTCTCATACTCTTCGTAATCGTAATATCATGAATATTCTAGATCAATGACGAGGACTACAATCAGAGGATGCCATATGGGAATCACTTCACCAATTACAATAATAATTTTATCACTTCAAGCTTTGAGGACAAATCTTCTTGAAGGGGAAGGGCATGTTATGACCCCATCTTAACATTATTATTTTATATATTGTAATATGTTAGGACCCCATCCTAATATTATTATTATGTAATGCATTATAATGAGTATATGGCACTTGGATGCCAAGACATATGAGCCCATATGATGTAATCATTATAAAAAGATGTAAAAATTTCTTTAGTAGAAGTTTCTAGCTCAACTTCCCACTTGCATGAGAAACTAACCTTTGAGCATTAGGGTTAGGGTTTATAGGTCTTTAAAAATGCAAGGGCATATATGGAATGTATCAAGTCTTTTTATATTGTATCAAACTTATGCTTCAAAGAGGACACCCCTTGAAGAGGCCAACGATTCTATATTACGATTTTATTTTGATCGATAAAGATACTGACTCATATTGTAATACTAGTTTTTGTAATTGGTTGTATCAGATTGAAATGAATCCCACTCATATTACATCATCACCATATAGTGGTATTAAAAAAACCTTGGATATTATCCATGTATCACTTGGCAAGATTCAAACCTGGGTCTCCTCCTTGAATGTTGAGGAATCTAACTGGTTGAGCTAATGCCATTTGATTAAAAATTTTAGGGTAAAGCATGGTTTTTTGAAAGGGGTCCCAATCCCCTTGTACTGGAGTTTAAAATTGGGTCTCCTAGATGAGAATCCAAAGACATACTACTATGGTATCCCTCATAGGACTGTTTAAAATTTTTAGGATGAAGCACAAGTTTTTGAAAGGGGTCTTGGTTCCCTTGTACCATAGTTTAAACTTGGATATCTTGGATGAAAAAAAACATACCACTATGGTATCCCTCACGAGATATTTTATTCTCTTTGCATTGTTGGTATGCTTTGTGTAAGGCAAAGAGGCCTCCCAAAATTGGTGTATGCCACTTTAAGTGGCTAGCACATGATATTATTTAGTAAAAGATGAAATAATAATTCGCTTGTGCTAACCACGTGGCTTTGTTTACAATATTTTAATTTCATTAATTCTATTACTTTTTGCAATATTGTGGGATGTTATTATTTTAAATTGAAAGGTTCCTAACATCTACTAAAAGTATATTTAAGGGCCATCAACATTATGGGATATTGACCTCAAGGTCTTGATCTTGATGGAGTGGTAAGTGGGAGGCATTCATTGTTTTACGTGTGTAATATCTACTAAAATATATTTAGGGGCCACCAATTTTGTAGGATATTGACCTCAAGGTCTTGATGGAGTGGTAAGTGGGAGGCATTCATTATAAATAGGTCAAAGGTTTGTATCCCCTTGACACTTGATAATGCCTCATCAATTAAATAAAAAACTATGGTGAATGGAGATAAAACACTTGATAATATCTCTACAAAAAGAAATTGGTAAAGATTGTATATATTTTACTTACAAGAATTTTAACATCTGAACATGAGACTCACCATGAGTGAGGCTATACTCACTTACCACAAAGTATTAATAGAGTGGTGAATGAGAATATTCATTAGAAATAAGTCAAGTTTTTGATGTCTTAATAGAGTGGCGAATGGGGACATTCATTATAAAAAAGTCAAGAATTTAAGTCTCCTTAGTGTTAGGACTAAGTGTGTTGTACAGTTGAAAGTCCCAAGTTCAACATTTGGACATTATTAGAATTTCCTAAAAAAAAATATTAAATAATATAATGTTGTTGTGTCCTCCCCTTATGGACCCTTGGAAAGATTCTTCAAACACTTGGCAAAGGTTGTAAGAGCATTTAAAAAAAAAAAAAAAATTATGTTTTTATGTTTGGGAAGTTATTTTTTGGAGTTACATTCTAATTGGGACACCCATGTTTGACTACGGCCCATGGTTTTGATGAGACCACAAATGGTTTCATGTTAGCAAAACTCTATTAAAGGCTTGGGCTAGTGGTTGTATAAACACATGCTTTGGAGGAGCATTTGGATAGCAATCACTTTGTATATTGAGAGGAAGGATATTGTTGGTATGGATGATATTGGAGTGCATGGTTGTATTTGATTTTATTAAAAAATTAATACTAGTGTTGTTCCTTTTTCGTATTGGGATTTCCCAAAAGGGTTTTCCTAGGGTATATACTATTTTATCTTCTTCTTTTTTGTTCATTGTTGCTATTCTATTTATCTATTTTAGTTTTCTTTACATACTAATATCATCCATTAAAGGATTTATATTAGATTTATAAGACTTATTGAATGCTTCTAATTAGACTAATTAACCCCTAGATCTCTACATTTGGTATCAAATCTAGTATCAAAATTGATCTAGTTTGAGGACATCTTCTTTGTAGTGGATTTTTTGGTTGTAATAGGAGATTTGTTGTCTTATTGTAGGTCTGATCTGAAAATCATTTTAAATGGCAAGCACTTCAAAAGTGGAGATCGAGAAGTTCAATGGGAAGAACTTTGAGTTGTGGAAACTAAAAATGGAGGATCTCTTGGTAGAGAGAGATCAATGGATTATGGTAACTACTACACTTAGATTTCTTCCTACAAGTATGGATCAAGATGAATGGGATATATTGGATAGAAAGATAAGTACCATCAGTTTATGTCTTTCTACTTCTTTTCTAATGAATGTTTCTAATGAAAATACTACTAAAAAATTGTGGGATAAGTTAGGTAGTTTATATCAAACTAAGAGCTTGGTTAATAAATATTTTTTGAAAAGAAAATTGTATTATTTAAAGATGCAATATGGGGATTCTATTGTTGATCATTTGAATGTCTTTAACATTATATTGAGTCAACTAGCATCCATATATGTTAAAATAGATGAAGAGGATAAATGTATTACTTTACTATGTTTACTTAGTTCATGGGACATTCTAATCATGGCTATAAGTGTTGGAAATATGTTGAATATTTTCCATGTTATTCTAGAAGGGTTAACTCTAAAAGGTACTAAACACTCTCCATGTATCCTCGTTGGGGTTCAATGGCGATAATCCTTGATGAAATTTTTAGGGTTTCTTAAGCTATTTTTAGACCCATATGGGCTATTTAGGGTTAAATATTTGAACCCATGGTTTTTTGCCCATGGTATTGTAAAATTTATCCTTGTGTTGTTATTTAATTACACTTGCATCAAGGTTTGAAGAGAGATGAGAGATGAACATTATTGTATTGGAGATGATTAAGTTTATACAATAAGGAGATATTACTATGCTAGGTTTTTCTCGTAAGGGTTTTCCAGGTGAAATATTGTGTAAAGTGTGTATCTGTAAGCTTCCTCTTATTTTTTTCTTTAATTATGTATTTACTATTTTTATAGTTTTAGTTTATTGGGACCTTTTGCTCTTCATTTAGTATTAGAGCCAATTTTTTTAGCTTTGTTTGAGGAGTAAGGGTTTCAACCCTATGATAAATTAATTCTTGAGTGGGAGTTGTACATAGAAGAATCTAGACAAAGGAAAATGATGGGAAGCACATGGGTAGAGATTGAAAAAATTAATGGATAGAATTTTGTGTTATGGAAACTCAATATGGAGGAGTTGTTGGTTGATAGAGATCAATGGATTGTGGTATCGCGAATAAAACCAACATCAAAAACATATGATAATTGGATGAATATTTATAGGAAGGTAAGGAGTTCTATCAGATTGTGCTTATTTGATTTGGTATTGTTGAATGTATCGACAAAGACCACGACAAAGTCGTTATGGGATAAGTTGGGAACTTTGTATCAGACAAAGTCATTGGTAAATAAACTCTTTATTTTAAAGAAGTTGTATTCACTTTGGATGAATGATGGTGACTCTATGGCTGGACATCTAGATGCTTTTAACACTGTGGTAAGTCAATTAAACTCTGTTGAAGTAAAAATGGATGAAGATAAACGTGTATTACTTTTCTTTGTTTATTACCTCATTCATGGGATAACCTAGTTATGGCTATCACCAATACTACTACACTGAAAGTAGAGGATATAGTAGGAACATTGCTATTTGAGGAAATGAGATGAAAATATTCTAAGGATTATCATCAGAAGGATGCTTTGGTTGTGAGAGGCCATTCTCAAGAAAGAAGCAAAAATAAATAAGGAGAAAGGAAATTGAGATCTAGGGGTAAATTTGTTGCTTCAAAAAAGAGAAAATGCTAGAAGTGTGGTAGAATAGGGTATTATAAAGAGATTACAAATATGAAAAGGCTGATAATAGCCGATCATATAATGAAGAAACTTTAGTAGAAATGAATACCACAAATGAAGATTCAGGGGACTTATTCTTAGCTACAATGTGCTCAAGTGAATGCCATAACTCATGGTTGATTGACTCAGGTGCTTCCTTTCATATGAATCCTCATAGGGAGGGGTTCTATGAATATGAAAAGATAAATAGATGTGAAGTCTTCTTGGGAGATAATTCGAAATATAAAATAATAGGTTAAGGAAGAGTCAAGTTGAGGTTAAAATATGGAAGAATTAAAACCCTTTTTGGTGTGTTGCATATTCTAGGTTTGACAAGGAATATGATATCTATGAGTAAGATGAATGATGCAGGTGTGATTGTGGTATTCAATAAGGATAGCTACAAGATGGTTCATGGAGTCTTGGTGTTGGCAAGGGGAGTTCATACATGAACTCTATTCAGACTTGAGGCTAGCACTGTAAGTATAGACTGCAATAACTCTTTAGTTGTAGAGGAGAATAATATGATATAAGCAGCTCCGAGTATTCTCATAGTGAAGATAATGTTGTGATATCAACGCATGGAGTATATTGGTGAGAAAGACCTTAGATAATTAAAAATGAAAGGTATGGTTGAAGGAATTTTTGATTGCCCATTAAATTTTTATTTTTATGAGCAATGTGTTTTTGGAAAGCAAACCCAAGTCAATTTTCCTAGTAGTGCTACAAGATCTGAAGGAATTTTACATCTAGTTCACAGTGATGTATTTGGACCTACAAAAGTACCATCGTTAGGTAAATATATCTATTTTTTTACATTTATAGATGAATTTTCAAGAAAGACCTCGATATATTTTTATGGAACAAATTTGATATTTTCAATAAATTTAAAGAGTTTAAAGCTCTTGTAGGAGAAAATATAAAGGTTTTAAGAAGTGACAACTATGGTGAGTATTGCTCTAATAAATTTGAGCAGTTTTGCAAAGATTGTGGAATAGAAAGGTAGAAAATAACTTTGTATGCTTCACAACATAATGGAGTTGCAAAATGGACGAATAGAACATTGATGGATAAGGCCATAAGCATTGTAAGTGGTATAGGGTTAGAAAGGAAATTCTTGGTAGTTGTGTTAATTGCTTGTTACCTCATCAATATATCTCCTACCTTAGCTTTGGTGGATAAGAATCCATAAGAAGTGTGGACTGGTAAGAAACCCTTTCTCAATCATATAAGAGTTTTTGGTTGTGATGCTTATATGTATGTTCCAAAAGAGAAAAGGACTAAGCTAGACTATAATATAAAAAATATATATTTATGGGTTATAGTATTGGTGTTAAAGGATATAAGTTGTGGAAGCTAAAAACATAAAATATTTAGTCGTAATGTGATCTTTAGAGAAACAAAAAGGGTTTCAAAATAGGAAATGCAACCAAGCAAAGAACCTAAAATAGTTCAAGTAAAATTGGAACAAGACGAAGAACTTGTGGTAGAACCTGGTGCTATAGAAGAAGATGAACTACAAAGAGAGTTTGAAGAGGAAAATTTAGAGGAAGAAGGTGAGGAGGAAGATGAAGATGCAAAACCTAAAATACCAAGTTCAAGGAGACTAGATCGAGTGATAAGACTCCCATAAAGGTATAGCCCTTAAAATATTTGTTCTACATTTAATATAACAGTTATTTATGAAGAAACCAAGACTATAAAGGAGGCACTTCAGTCAAGTGAGAATAAGTCTTGGAAAAGGGCTATGGAGGAAGAAATGGAGTCCCTGGATAAAAATAAGACGTGGGACTTGGTGAAATTACCCTTGGAAGAAAACCGATTGGTTGTAAGTGGGTATTCAAGAAGAAGTACAATGTAGAAGGAAAGTTAGAGAAGTACAAGGCTCACCTAGTAGCAAAAGGATTTTCTCAAGTTGAGGAAATTAAGTTTGGTGAGATTTTTTCTCCTGTGGCTAAACTAACTTCAATTAGATTTTTGTTGGCTATTTTTGTTGCTTTTGATCTTGAAATAAAACAGATGGATGTAAAGATAATATTTCTACATGGTGAACTTGATGAAGATATATATATGTCACAACCAAAATGCTTTAGGGTAAAAGGTAAGGAGGACTTGGTATGCAAGTTGAAAAATTCTCTTTACAACTTGAAGCAATCTCCAAAAATGTGGAACCAAAAATTTGATAGGTTTGTTTTGACACTTGGGCTTAGAAAAAGCAAAGCAAATCATTGTTTGTATTTTAAACAAGAAGGTGAAAATTTTTTTATCATTATTTTGTATGTGGATGACATGTTGTTAATTGGTAATAATAAGGAGATGATAAAGTTACTAAAATCTTAGTTATATTTTGAATTTGACATGAAGGATTTGGGTGCTGCAAAATTTATTTTGGGTATGGAAATAATAAGGGATCATACAAATAGAAAGTTATGGTTAAATAAAAGGAAATATGTTGATTTGATACTACAAAGATTTAGGATCCATGATTGTAAACCAATAAGTACTCTATATCATGTTGTTCAAAAGTTATCTACTGAACAATGCCCTAAAATAGATAAGGGAATTAAAGAAATGCATCATGTTCCTTATTCTAGCATTTTTGGTAGTTTGATGTATGCAATGGTATGTACTAGATCTGATATTACACATGCAGTGGGAGTAGTTAGTAAATATATGTCCAATCCAGGAAAGGAACATTGGATTGTTGTGAAGTGAAGAACACAAGCTTATACTGAGAGGGGGGGGTGAACAGTATAAGACCTCTTTTTACTTTTTCCTTTATACTTCAAAACAATAAAGCAATATATCCAAAGCAATATCAAAACAATGCACAAAATCATCCACAAAGTGACACCAATTTTAACGTGGTTCACCCAAAAATCCTGGGCTACGTCCACAAAACTTTTCTCTAAAAGTTATCTCAAAGTTCTTTGGGAAACCTTCCCAATTACAATGTTTATGAGCCTCGGCCCAAAGGAGATACCTTCCCCCAATCTGAATTTATGAGCCTCTGCTCAAAGGAGATACCTTCCCCTAGCTCTGCTCTAGGTGATCCTCTAGAAGACCTCTCGCCTCCGCTGCCCTTAGCAAATGGAACTCTATCCATAGAAGACACCTGTCTTCCCTGCTCTAGCTATAGACCTCTGTCCTCAACTCTATCACCTCCAAAGTTGGTCCTCGAATTTGCACTAAACACGATCCTTCAGTCTAGCACAAATGTCCTCGGGTTCTTCTCATAGAACCAATGCACCTCTGTCCTCAAGTTCTCTGATAGAACTATCAAACTCAGCTTCACAAGTCCTCTGCTAGGACCTGTCCAAATCTGCTCACAAGTCCCCAATGGAACCTATCCAAAACCTGCTCACAAGTCCCCAACGAGACTTATTCAAAACCTTGCTCACAAGTTCATCAAGAAAAACTTGCTTGGCATGAACCCACAAAGAGAATTGTTAGAGACCCAATGTGATTCATCAACCTCATAGAAGCATAAAGAGAATTGTTAGAGACTCAATATGTTCTATACTTAACTCCCAATCTCAATCTCAAATCTCATAGAAACATAAAGAGAATTGTTAGAGACTCAATATGTTCTATACTTAACTCCCAATATCAATCTCAACTCAATCTCAAATCTCAAAAGAATAAGATAGATGTAGTATGCTTTTCTCAAGAACATGAAACACAACCCAACAATTGCCAACCATGCAATATCTCATATAACAATGATACTCATGTTCTTTTCACCAACAATTTGGGTTTCAACAACAATGCTCATCAAACAAGGTTTAGTCAACCAACACCATTCAACTCAACATCAACCTTGAAGCATTCACCCAACCACTTTCGAAAAGGAAACCACAAACAATCCTTTTCCCTCCAATGATATTTCAGAAATCAACCACCATAAACAGATAATAGGAGAATGTGCCCATACCTTTTTGAAGTGAAGAAACCCCTTTGGAAATCTGCCACACTCAACACACTTTGAAAAAGAGCACAACAATCTTCACTTTTGAACCTCTTTACAAAAAGAAATATCTCTTTCTATATACACCTTATTTCTCCTTCTAAATGAGTTAGTCAAATAGCCCTCGAAATAAGCTTTCTAGTGATATATAATATGATATACTTTTATAAGGAAAAACACCATAAATCTCTCTTTTTCTAATCATGCATCAAGCTCCTCTCAAATAATATCCAACACCATGGGATATTTAATTTATTCCTTAAACAATATTGAAAATCATAGAACAAAGACCTTCCTCCAAAATATAGTTGACATCAAAATAAAATTCTAAGCATTTAAATCATGTCAACACCATACACCCTTTTCTCTCCATTACATTTTAATAAAACCAAAAGGATAATATTAATTTTGCTAACCTTATACCTCCCAAACCAACTTTGGAAATACCATAGACAAAAAAAAATATGTTTTACTCACTACCTTTCCGCATAAATTGCATTTCATGAGCATACCTCTTACACCCCTAAAAAGGGGATTCGGCATGATTTGATCCGCCGTCTCCTCTAGCCAAGTTGCTTGGCTAAACCGCGTGGGCTATCCACGCCCATGTGAGGAAGGGAGAGGGGCCTCCCTCTTATCTCTGAACAAGTCTCTTCCTTGGCACGAAAACCGAACCCTTCATCAACTCAAAACTGTCCGCGGCCACCTTGTCAAAAGTTTTGTCACGGCGTGCTCAGTGATTCGACCTCAACACCCTGTCTCTGCCACGATCTCCACACGAGTAGAATCCACCAACTAAGCCAAGCGTTCGGACAAAAAATTCTTCTTCGTCACATTCCTTTAAAAAGCCACAACCTCCTAATAATCCACGCAGTCATTTTTTTTTGCCTCCCCAAAGTGCATGAGGGAATATTTTATTGGTCTTCACAAATCACGGTCGTGGCGTAACCGGAGAGTGCGCCTTTCGACAAACCATCTCAATCTCCTTAGCCTTTTTTTTTCTTTGCCAAAAATTAATCGCAGGCCTCCATTCGTTGATCAACCAACATCCTTTGACCATGCAATGTTTGTCCACCACGTGCACCTCCTCCTTGGCACCACGACCAACCCGTCACTCCTTTGACCACGCCATGCTTGTCTTCCTCCTTCGCTGGCGCAGGGGCTTCGATGTCGAGAACGAAATGCACAGGGATTAATCTCAAACTCTTGGCCAAACATTAATGAATTTATTTGCCTCATTTTATATGCACTTTGATGCATTTCCAAACACGTCGGCCCTTTTTAACATGATTTTCGTCGGTGGAAAATATTTTAATTTAAATTTTAAATAATTAAAATTTAAACTAAATATTTAAAATTAAATATCTTCATCACCGGGGCACCTTTTTCAACGAAACGAAAAGCCAACTTGGGTTTTAAGAAAAACCCATTTCAAATCTATTGTCCATGGTTTTAAATAAAACCTTTTATTTTGTCTGCCTTGGTTTTCACAAAAACCCTTCCTTGAACTTAGATTCTTTTGACATCAAAACAAATTCCTTCAAAAGCTTCTTGACATCAATGACAACTTATACACTTGAGCAAAGGCAATGTACCCAAAGTACCCAAAATTGCCAACAATCTCCCCCTTTGTCATTGATGGCAAACCTTTACTCGAAAACACTTCTCAAGAGCCAAAACTGAAACCAACTATGCTAACAACTGAGAATCTTCCTTTGAAGTTTTGCTCCCCCTGACTTGAAGCTTTCCTCTTCACTTTGAAGCTCTCCCCCTTACTCATATCTCTCCCCCTTTGTCATCAATGGCAAAGGGCCACCTTTGGGGCTCGGGACTAAGAATGAGCCTCTTAGCTTAGTCCCTCCCCCACCTCCTGTTGAGGTGATTAATTCTTGGGTGGGAGTAAAACTCCCATTAGGCACTGATCATCATCAGCGTCTATAACTTCCTTGTCGGGCCTTCTCTTGTACTCTTTGTCCATATTCCTGTTCTTAACCATGCCTTGATCCTTGGACCTATTCATACCACTGTTTCTGTTCCTGTACCTTGGAAGTTCAGCTCTACACTGTCTAGTTGTGTGACCTTCATTGTTGCACTTGTAACAAGTAACAATGTTATTTCTTTGAGGCATACCTGTTCTTTGAATCCACCTATTATGACTAACCCTGTTCTGGCCAAACCTGTTCTGACCAAACCTGTTCCTGTTATTTGCCTTGCAATGAACTGCCTTGTGCCCAAACTATTGACAAGAGTAGCAATACCCTTGAAAGTAACTAGCACTTCGAAACTGTCATTTACCTCCTTCACTTGAGCCATGCAATGTGAAGCCATGTGACCAAACCTGTGACAAGCAAAACATCTACCTTGAAACTTTCCTTTAATTGACCTCTTAGGTTCTGAAAACTTCTTCTCATTCTGAATTCTATTTTCTTTTTGGAATCTCTTACTAGATTCCCCAACCTGTTCCTTGTGATTCTTACAAAAACCAATACCTGTTTTATCTGTTGCCCTTCTTTGATCTTTGAAGATGGATTTTACCTTTTTGGAGCTATCTTGAAACCTGTAAAGCTTATCCTTGTACTCTTTAGTTTCCTCATTCAAAGAAGCCATTTTCTGTTCTAACTCACTATACTCAAGAACCTTAGACTCTAACTCATCCTTGAGTTCTTGTGTCTTAGCCATAGAGATGTCAAGACTTTCTATAAGATCATCTCTCTCCATACAACATTCATCTAACTTATCCTTGAGTCTAGCATTCTTCTTTCTTTCCTTTTTCAAAGCACTAAGAGCACTAATAAGTTCACTTTCAAGATCCTTTATTTGATTTCCTTTTGAATCATCAAAGCCTTTTTCAGATTTCTTATCACTAGAGGTGCTACCCTTTTCAAAAACCATACATGCATCTTCCTTATAGTTTTCTGAAGCATCCTCATACATACTAGAAACCAAATCATTATTTGTGCAATCATCCTCAAGGTGACCAAAATTTCCACATCTAAGACATTTCATGATAATGAATCTATGTTTCGGTTCTTCCTCTTTTTCTGATATGAACAACATCTCATTTTCATTATCACTTGAAGAACATTCACCATCACTACTAGAACACTTACTTGCTTTGTCTAGGTAGAAACTCTTCTTGTGCTTGTGAGAATACCTCTTTCCTTGATTGTTGTGCTCATCTTTGCTTCTCCTGTGATGCTTGTGCTTTTCAAAATCCTTGCTCATAGAATCCTGTTTATCTTCATCACTTTCATTCTTGGGAACAGTACAGTTAGTAGCATAATGACCAAAATTTTCACAATTGAAACATCTTACATTTTTCATACTTTTGTGTTTTCTAGAGAACTTGCCTTTCTTGTTGTAATATGCCTCTTCATCACTAGAAGACTCATCACTATCTTGAAGTTGTTTACCCTTGGAATAATCCATTGTGTTCTTCACTAGCTTTTCCTTCAAGCTGTTAAACTTTTTCGAAGGCACCGGCTCTGATACCAATTGAAGAACACAAGCTTATACTGAGAGGGGGGGTGAACAGTATAAGACCTCTTTTTACTTTTTCCTTTATACTTCAAAATAGTAAAGCAATATATCCAAAGCAATATCAAAACAATGCACAAAATCATCCACAAAGTGACACCAATTTTAACGTGGTTCACCCGAAAGCCTGGGCTACGTCCACAAAACTTTTCTCTAAAAGTTATCTCAAAGTTCTTTGGGAAACCTTCCCAATTACAATGTTTATGAGCCTCGGCCCAAAGGAGATACCTTCCCCCAATCTGAATTTATGAGCCTCTGCTCAAAGGAGATACCTTCCCCTAGCTCTGCTCTGGTGATCCTCTAGAAGACCTCTGCCTCCGCTACCCTTAGCAAATGGAACTCTATCCATAGAAGACACCTGTCTTCCCTGCTCTGGCTGGAGACCTCTGTCCTCAACTCTATCACCTCCAAAGCTGGTCCTCGAATTTGCACTAAACATAGTCCTTCGGTCTAGCACAAATGTCCTCGGGTTCTTCTCATAGAACCAATGCACCTCTGTCCTCAAGTTCTCTGATAGAACTATCAAACTCAGCTTCACAAGTCCTCTGCTAGGACCTGTCCAAATCTGCTCACAAGTCCCCAATGGAACCTATCCAAAACCTGCTCACAAGTCCCCAACGGAACCTGTTCAAAACCTGCTCACAAGTTCATCAAGAAAAACTTGCTTGGCATGAACCCACAAAGAGAATTGTTAGAGACCCAATGTGATTCATCAACCTCATAGAAGCATAAAGAGAATTGTTAGAGACTCAATATGTTCTATACTTAACTCCCAATCTCAATCTCAAATCTCATAGAAACATAAAGAGAATTGTTAGAGACTCAATATGTTCTATACTTAACTCCCAATATCAATCTCAACTCAATCTCAAATCTCAAAAGAATAAGATAGATGTAGTATGCTTTTCTCAAGAACATGAAACACAACCCAACAATTGCCAACCATGCAATATCTCATATAACAATGATACTCATGTTCTTTTCACCAACAATTTGGGTTTCAACAACAATGCTCATCAAACAAGGTTTAGTCAACCAACACCATTCAACTCAACATCAACCTTGAAGCATTCACCCAACCACTTTCGAAAAGGAAACCACAAACAATCCTTTTCCCTCCAATGATATTTCAGAAATCAACCACCATAAACAGATAATAGGAGAATGTGCCCATACCTTTTTGAAGTGAAGAAACCCCTTTGGAAATCTGCCACACTCAACACACTTTGAAAAAGAGCACAACAATCTTCACTTTTGAACCTCTTTACAAAAAGAAATATCTCTTTCTATATACACCTTATTTCTCCTTCTAAATGAGTTAGTCAAATAGCCCTCGAAATAAGCTTTCTAGTGATATATAATATGATATACTTTTATAAGGAAAAACACCAGAAATATCTCTTTTTCTAATCATGCATCAAGCTCCTCTCAAATAATATCCAACACCATGGGATATTTAATTTATTCCTTAAACAATATTGAAAATCATAGAACAAAGACCTTCCTCCAAAATATAGTTGACATCAAAATAAAATTCTAAGCATTTAAATCATGTCAACACCATACACCCTTTTCTCTCCATTACATTTTAATAAAACCAAAAGGATAATATTAATTTTGCTAACCTTATACCTCCCAAACCAACTTTGGAAATACCATAGACAAAAAATATGTTTTACTCACTACCTTTCCGCATAAATTGCATTTCATGAGCATACCTCTTACACCCCTAAAAAGGGGATTCGGCGTGATTTGATCCGCCGTCTCCTCTAGCCAAGTTGCTTGGCTAAACCGCATGGGCTATCCATGCCCACGTGAGGAAGGGAGAGGGGCCTCCCTCTTATCTCTGAACAAGTCTCTTCCTTGGCACAAAAATCGAACCCTTCATCAACTCAAAACTATCTGTGGCCACCTTGTCAAAAGTTTTGTCACGGCGTGCTCAGTGATTCGACCTCAACACCCTGTCTCTGCCATGATCTCCGCACGAGTAGAATCCACCAACTAAGCCAAGCGTTCGGACGAAAAATTCTTCTTCGTCACATTCCTTTAAAAAGCCACAACCTCCTAATAATCCGTGCAGTCATTTTTTCCTCCCCAAAGTGCATGAGGGAATATTTTATTTGTCTTCACAAATCACGGTCGTGGCGTAACCGGAGAGTGCGCCTTTCGACAAACCATCTCAATCTCCTTAGCCTTTTTTTTTTCTTTGCCAAAAATTAATCACAGGCCTCCATTCGTTGATCAACCAACATCCTTTGACCACGCAATGTTTGTCCACCACGTGCGCCTCCTCCTTGGCACCACGACCAACTCGTCACTCCTTTGACCACGCCATGCTTGACTTCCTCCTTCGCTGGCGCAGGGGCTTCGATGTCGAGAACGAAATGCACAGGGATTAATCTCAAACTCTTGGCCAAACATTAATGAATTTATTTGCCTCATTTTATATGCACTTTGATGCATTTCCAAACACGTCGGCCCTTTTTAACATGATTTCCGTCGGTGGAAAATATTTTAATTTAAATTTTAAATAATTAAAATTTAAACTAAATATTTAAAATTAAATATCTTCATCACCGGGGCACCTTTTTCAACGAAACGAAAAGCCAACTTGGGTTTTAAGAAAAACCCATTTCAAATCTGTTGTCCATGGTTTTAAATAAAACCTTTTATTTTGTCTGCCTTGGTTTTCACAAAAACCCTTCCTTGAACTTAGATTCTTTTGACATCAAAACAAATTCCTTCAAAAGCTTCTTGACATCAATGACAACTTATACACTTGAGCAAAGGCAATGTACCCAAAGTACCCAAAATTGCCAACATGAAGAAGATATTTAGGTACTTATGTGGAACTTCAAACTATGCTATATGTTACCAAGAAAAATCTGGAGATAGTAATATTGTAAATCTATAAGGTTTTGTGGATGTTGACTAGGCTACAGATTTGGACAAGAGAATATCCACAAGTGCTTATGTGTTTAGACTATTTGGAGGGGCAGTAAGTTGGATGAGTAAAAAGAAATTAGTGGTTGCTTTGTCCACAATAGAGGTAGAGTACATTACAACAACTCATTCCTGTAAAGAAGTAGTGTGGCTATTGAGGTTGTGTTCAACATTTGGTCTTAAGCAGAAGGCTATGAGAATTGACAATGATAGTCAAAGTGCAATATTTTTGGTCAACAATCTTGGTTTTCATGATCGATAAAAACATATTGATATCAAGTACCATTTTGTGAGAGAGATGGTTGAAGGGAATCAGGTGATGCTAGAGAAAGTTGATACAAAGAATAATGTTGTTGATTCATTAACAAAGGCTATACTTGCTCAAAATATTTCTTGGTGTAGAAGATCTATGGGCATGGTTTCCTTTGATAGATGACAATTGTAGTTTTTGACCCCTATGGAAAGTATTCAACAATTGGGAGAATGTTGGAAATATGTTGAATATTTTCCATGTTATTTTGATGGGGTTAACTCAAAGAAGTATTGAACATTCTCCATGTATCCTCATTGGGGTTCAGGGTCGGGTTGGGTCAGGCCCTAAGCAGGGGTTTGGGGGTGATAGCCCCAGATGAAATTTTTAGGGTTTCTTAAGCTATTTTTAGACCCATATGAGCTATTTAGGGTTAAATATTTGAACCCATGGTATTGTAAAAAATTTTCTTGTGTTGTTGTTATTTAATTGCACTTGCATTAGGGTTTGAAGAGAGATGAGAGATGAACATTATTGTATTGAAGATGGTTAAGTTTATACAATAAGGATATATATTTGTGTTGGTTTTTTTAGTGTAAGGGTTTTTTATATGAAATACTGTGTTATGTGTGTATCTGTTAGCTTCCTCTTCTTTTTTCCTTTTATTATGTATTTACTATTTTTCTAGATTTAGTTTATCGTGGCCTTTGAATCTTCAATAAGTAGTACAACAACTAAGTTGAAACTTGAAGATGTTGTGTCATCTCTACTTAGTGAGGAATTAAGAAGGAAGTCCATGGATAGTACCTCTAATGATGCTCTTTTTGTAAGGGGTTGGTCTAAGGAGAGAGGGGGTAAGAACAAGGGAGATAAAAATAAATCTAAGGGTAGATCTAAATCTCTAGGAAAAAGTAAAGTGAAATTTTGGAACTATGGTAAAAAGGGCCATGTTAAGAAGGAATATCAATTACCCGGTGTTGTAGGTGAGTTGGAGAGGAGAGGGAAATCCTCCAAGGGAGGTCCTAGGTTCAAATCTCCACCCTACCAAAAAGCTGAATTGGGTATCCAAAACCCAATTGATAATGTTGGTGCGGGCAGGGTCGGGTGCGACCCCCAGGTGACTTTGATGGTGTAGAACCCCCTGTCTGTGGTCTCTCAGACCAATGCGGCCTCGCAAGGGGTTTTTCGCTTTAGAAAAAAAGAAAAAAAAGAAAGAAGGAATATCAATTAAAGAAAAAGGAAAAAGATGTTGATTCCTCTTTAGAAAAATCTTTCAATGATGACAATGTTAGTGGCGATTCATTTTTTACTTTTATTAATAGTGCTCATGATGATTCATGGATGGTTGATTCAGGTGATTCCTTCCATATAACCCCACATAGGGATTGGTACTCAAAGTATAGTAAATAAGATGGTGGTAAGGTCTACCTTGGTGATAATAATTCACACGAGATTGTTGGCTAGGGTAAGGTAAAATTGATTCTCAATGATAAGACAATTAAGACATTGACATATGTGTTGCATATTCTTAGTTTAGCTTGTTATCTTATTTCTATATCCAAAATGAATGATAATGATGTGCATGTAGTATTTTACAAGCAAGATTGTAAATTTGTTACGGGAGCAATTATTCTGGCAAAGGATGTTTGGCATGGTACATACTTCTACCTTTTATAATTCTACTATCGCTTCTGAAAACATAAAAGAACCTGTTGATATGTCTATGTTGTGGCATCATAGATTAGGCCACATTGGTGATAAAGGTTTGAATATCTTAAAGATAAAGAAATGATTGTGAGTTTATCTAGTGTTTCTCTTGATTTTCATTTTTGTGAACACTGTGTGTTTACCAAACAATATAGGAAAAAATTCTCAACATCAAGTACTAGAGCAAAAGAGATTTTAGATTTGATTCATAGTGATGTATTTGAACTTGTGGATGTTCCTTCTCTTGGTAAATATTTTTATTTTGTCATATTTATTAGTGATTTCTCCAGAAGTTTTGGATTTAATTTCTTAAGTATAAATATAAATATTTTAGGAAATTTAAGGAATTTAAGGTGCTTGTAGAAACTCAAATTGAAAAGAAAGTAAAAGCTTTGAGATTAAATAATGGGAGGGGGGGAATATTTTTTCAATGAGTTTACATAGGTTTTTATGAGGGGTCTCAGTACCTCATACTGAGTGGGGTTTGAACCTTAGACCTCCCAAAGAGAGGCCAAAGCCCTTACCACTGTAGTAAGCTTACACAATGGGATTTTTAACCAGGAAACCACTCCTTATAAACCACAACAAAATGGGGTAGTAGAGAGAATGAACATAACATTAATGGAAATAGTTGAAAGTATATTAAGTAGAGTTAACTTGAAATAAACATTTTGGGCCAAGGCTATTAGTACTACTTGTTATTTGATAAATAGATCTCCTATTTTTTCTCTTGTTAATAAAACACCATAGGAAGTTTGGTCTAGAAAGAAACCTTCTATTGCACATCTAAAAGTCTTTGGTTGTGAGGCATATATTCATGTGCCTAAGGAAAAATGGTCAAAATTAGATTTCAAGGCTGAAAATATATCTTCATTGGTTATGGTGAAAATGTTAAGGGTTATAAGCTTTGGAATCCACTAACTTCTAAAGTTGTTTATTCTAGGAATGTGATTTTCAAAGAATTGAGTGTTTTTCATAGAAATGAACAACCAAAGCAAAAGAAGGATAATGCACACTTTGAAATTAAAGAAGATGCACCTAAACATAAACATGAACATGATGGACATGAAGGAGTTGGGGAGGAACATGAAGAGTCTCTTGCTTTAGTGCCCTTGAGAAGGTCCACAAGACAACAAAAACTAATTGAAAGGTATAGCCCACTAGATTTCCATCATGTATTTGATTTATCTTGTACTAATAATGAACCTAGATTTGTGAAGAAATATCTCTCTTCAAAATATAGGACTTGGAAGAATGCCATGAATGAGGACAAATGTAAGACTTAGCATCTAGTTTTTTTACTTGCAGGTAGAAAGCCCATCAGTTATAAATTGGTGTTTAAGAAAAATTTTAATGCAATGAGTAAGTTGGAATTGTATAAGACAAGATTGGTGGCAAAAGGCTATTCCCAAGTTGAGGGGATAGACTTTGACGAAATTTTTTCTTATGTTGCTAAGTTAAATTCTATTAGATTCCTACTTTCCATTGCTTCAACATTTGAAGTTGTAGTAGAATAAATAGATGTAAAATTGCATTTCTGTATAAGGATCTAGAAGAGGAAATTTATATGAAACAACTTGAAAAATTTGTGGTTAAGGGGAAGGAAAACATGGTTTATAAACTAAAAATATCCTTGTATGGTTTAAAGCAATCTCCTAGGATGTGGTACCAAAAATTTGATGCTTATGTCTTAGATCTTGGGTATGTTCAAAGTCAAGTTGATTATTGTGTTTGTATTAAGCATGTTGATAATCTTCTAATCATACTCTTGTATATTGATTATATGCTTCTCATTGGAAACAATAAAGATATGATTAGGGAACTAAAGGCTCAATTATCTAAGAAGTTTGATATGAAAAATTTAGGGAATGCTAAATATATCCTAGGCATGGAAATAAAAAGGGACTGACCTAACAAGAAATTATGGTTGAATCAAAGGAAATATGTTGAAACAATTTTGCATAGGTTTAATATGCAAGACAATAAACTAGTTAATGTACCCTTACTAGTTGGCACAAAAATTTCTTTGAAATAATGTCCTAAGTCGGATGAGAATTTTGAAGACATGTCTAAATTTCCTTGTATTAGTGCTATTGGAAGTCTTATATATGCAATGGTTTGTATTAGACTAGATATCTATTGGAAGTCTTATGTATGCTAGTTTCGAGTAGGTTTATGGGTAACCCTGGAAAGGAACATTGGAACTTTGTAAAAAGGGTATTCATATATCTATGAGGAAATTTTGACTTTGTTATTTGTTATCATGGTATTGATAATGAGGGTAGGTTATTGGACATGCACAATTTTATTGATGTAGATTGGGTTGGTGACCTAGATAGTAAGAGGTCTACAAGTGGCTATGTGTTCACTTTGTTTGGAGGAGCACTTAGTTGGATGAGTAAGAAGCAACCCATAGTTTCTATTTTTACTATTGAAGTAGAATATATGGCCATAACACATGCTTGTAAAGTAGTATGGTTAGAAAGATTATGCTTAGAAAAAGGTTTCAAGCATAGGACAATGGGAATCAACACTGAAAGTTAGAGTGCCATCAGTTTGGCCAAGAATCCTACCTTTCAAGCAAGGAAAAATATATTGATGTTCAATATTACTTCATACAAGAAATGGTGGAAAATAAGGTCATGATACAAAAATTTGACACTTTGATGAACACTTGCAGATTCTTTCACAAAGTCGATGAGCACTAATAAGTTCCTTTGGTACAAGGAAGCTATGGAGATGTCTTTCTTTAGCACTTAATATTTTTTTCCTTCCTTTCTCTATGCCTTTGTAATGTATACAAGTAGAATAATGTTACAACTAAGTGTGTTGTACACTTGCAAATCCTAAGTACAACATTTGGACATTATTGTAATATGTAAATTCTTAGGAAATATTAAATAATGTAATATTATATAGATCCATAATACCATTATGGACCCTTAGAAAGATTCCTCAAATACTTGGCAATGGTTGTAAGAGCATTAAAAAAAATGTGTTTCTTGTTTTTTTGTTTGGATGATTATTTTTTGGAGTTGCATTAAAGAAACAAGTGCCACTTTTCCATATCTTAGGAGAATTTAAAAGATTCATTTGAAGAAAATCTAACATGGAAAGAAAGTTATTTGTGAAAGTCCTTACTAAAAGCATGAATTACCAAGTTGGAAGTGCTTATCAAGGATGAGATGATTGAACATGATATAATGGTTCTTAAAACCAAAGGATTAATATGTAAGTTTCATAGATATTGGCCAAGTTTTTTTGAGATTCAAAATTGGATCAAGTGGAAGCAGGGATTGAATTCAAATTACTCCATGACTTTTCTTTCAAAAATATTTTTCCTCATTATTTTCTCTAGTTCAAAAATAAGGGATTAAATAAAGGATGGAGACCTTTTGCATTATAAGACCTTGGAGTGAGAATTTTTTTATGGACATAGAAACTATTAAAAGGCTTCCAGTATGGACTAGGCTTTTTGAACTTCCTTATCAACTCATCAATAAGGAGGTTTTGAAGAATATTGGTAATGAATTTAGGTGAATTCATTTTAGAGGGACAAACTACTAAGGAGATAAGGCATGTTGTATACACTCGAATATGTGGTGCCATATATATTTCTAAACCTTTACCGTAGTCGATTAGGATTAAATCTAAATCAAGAGAACAACAAGTAGATCATAAAAATATTGTATTTCGATGTCGTAAATGTCATGAAACTAAGCACATGGTAAGAGATTGCAAATTGAAAATGGAGGAAGAGATAGAAGAACATAAATCTTTAGAAAATAAGTCTCTTTTTGAACAATATGAAAAAATAGAAGAAAATGATGAATATGAGAGTGTTGGTGGGAAAGGAAGAAGGAGAAGAAGGCCATCAAAGTAACAACAAAGAGAAAAAGAAACTCAAAAGAATATTGATGTGGGAAGCCAAATAAAAATATCATGTATTAAAATAAAAAATGTTTTCTTGTTTTCATATTATTGGTCCTCTTAAGAAATTTTTGCATAACATAGGAAATTAAATCATGGAATAAACCAAATGTGACCATCGTCAACACACATGTTGTACCAAAGGAGTCACAAGAGGAGGAAGGTCTGTTTCTCTAACAAATATGGATCAAGGGTAAATTAGTGTAATATATATAATTTAAATTAAGTTAAGGTTAGTCATTTTATTCTTTTAACTTTCAATAATTAAATTATTATAATACTACTATATAATCAAAATGTTAAATATAATATATATATAAAATCTATTTCAATCCTATATAACCATTTTTTAAATAAAAAACTTTACTTTTAAAGCTATATAAAAATTTAAGTTGAGAAAATCTAATAGACAAATTAGATAAGGGTGGTTTACCTATGGCAATATCATATAGACTACGACGATTAATTAAGTAAAATTTTGAAGGGTAAAAATATTTACTAGCATTTCAGTCGTCATTTTCTTCTGCGGTTTGTTCAAGCTGAAGAGAGAGTCTCCTGCGAGGCGGAAACCTCACAGTTAACACCATGGTCCTCAGACCACTTTGAACCCGTTGATATCTAATCTTTAAATCTTCATCTAACGAAGCCCTATAAACATGCTTGGCATAATAATGTTTCTGCAGAGCCAAATCCCAGCCGGCAGGACCATCGTCGGGGAAATCCCACCTAACAAAAACGATGTCGCGGGGTCGAAGTCCGTAATTATCGCAACACACAACGTATCTGCGAAACCGAGTTTTCCTGGAGGGAGCTGCTAAATTGGCGGCATCTTCGAGGGCGTGAACCGCTCGCCTTAAATCGTCCGCTATTCTGTTTTTGTACGCCCTTCGTTTTTTCCCCTTGGACTCGGTGAGTTCCACCCAGCCCATGTAGGTCAGCTCGTGTTTTAAGGGTATTTGATTTTGGGCTAGAAGATCTCTCGGTCGTTGCTGGTGTTTGCGGAGAGCGAAAATGTATGACCAGATCTTTTCGATGTGGTTGGAGAAATGCTCGGCTGGGATGGTTTGCATTGTCAGCTGACCGCCTGCTGGTGCCGCTACTGCCGCCATTGTTATGTTTTTGTTAATGCTATGTGACGTTGAGATGAGAATGTTTGAACTTGCTGGTTTGCAGAATGTTTGGGGTGAAAGGCTATATAGAGAGGAGTTCCTATCGTTGTGACCCATCAAGGCGGCGTGAGGGTGTCTCTTGGTGATTTAGAAGATAAATTTAATATTTTTTACTAATTTTTTTTGAAGAGAATAATTTGATGTGATTTTTTAAAAATAATAAGATTTTATCTAGTAGTTGGTTACCCTAAATTAAAATTACCTATTAGTTATTTTTTTTGTAATATTAGGAAGTTAGTTTGATTGAAGTCTTTCTTTATGATTAACTATCCAAAATAAGGATAGTTTTCCTCTAAACTCTATTCTAAGATTAAATGTGGTAATGACTAGAGGGAGGTTGTAGTTGAAAGATAGATGGAAGGATGAAGTAATAGCTAAGGGACTAGTAATGAGATGATATGGCTTAACTTTTAGATATGATGTATAGTTGAACTGACAATTAAGGAGCATCCTGTTGGGATAGGGTATCAATAGGTTGTACGATGATGGAGTAGGAAGCTAAGTGTGATCTTGAATCAAAAGCATGTCTACACTACTAATAACATGATTACATTATAAATCTCAATAGTGCACTTACACTACAAAAGTAGGGCTATGATAATGATGAAAATGCAAAGTTTAAACAAGTTAGATTGAGCTCAAGGATATTATTAGATTAGGATTTAATGAAATTTAAGATATTGTATCTATTATAAGAAGTCAAAGAGATTATGCACTTTGTACATTAGCACTTCCAACATGTATTATTATTTACATCATTTAATACCATATAATTGCTTGGATAACAAATGGAAAAAATAACAAATACTTGATTGATACTTGTGTTGGAGAATATTACATTATTTGGTACATACCAATGTATCACCATGGGTACATGATTAGATTAGGTTATGTGTCTTAAGTTAGAGTTAAAGTATTTAATTTATGCATTATAATAAATGCACAAGTATTTAATAATGTAAATGTCCATAATAGTCCATGTGCACATGAGTCCATAGAATAGGAAAGTGAAGAGTCTCAAGAAGAGTGAAGGCCAAGAATGCTCCATATGAAGAGTCACATTCTATTATATATAGGTGTCTATGTGTGTGTATGCAAGACACAATGTAGAGTGAGAGTGTATGAAGTATGGGGTATTTGAGATCTCCATTCTATATCAAATACTATTTTCGTGAGCTTTTTTTAATGATAGTTTTATGAGTAGTTGCAAAAATCATTCATGAGTTTTATATGTTTAGAATATTACCATTATATTATATTTGATATAGCATTCTTATTTTAGATCTTATGGTTATTTTTCATTAAGTATGTAGCATCAAAAGCTAACAATGGTATCAGAGCCACAAGGGAGATTGATAGGAGATAGGGAAAGCCACAAGGAAGATTTCTTTTATAAAATTTTAAAGTTGTTTTTGGCTAGAGTATTTCCACAGGGTTGTAAAAAAACTCGTGAAGACTAGGACTCAACATAGATTGCTTTCCACTAGATTGAAGGATAACTAGTGAAGTCTATTGATTTTAGAGATTTGAAGATTTAGATGTATTTGATTGTTGCTATCTAAGTTTTGTTGCAAAAACTTAGTTCTCAAAAGTTGGAAAGCTTCCTACAATGAATAGAGAAGAATTTCATCTTTGATTGCCTAAAAGTTTGTGCTTTTCTCATGCAGGAATTAGTTTTTAAGTTGAAGCAAAATAGTAGACATTGAAGATTGATGATACCCAAGAAGGATGTCCCCATAGAAGATTGAAGATTAAATATTGAGGAGACCCAAGAAATATTGAAGATTGAGGAGACCCAAGAAAGAGATCCCCATAGAATATTGGAGACTGAATATTGAGGAGACCCAAGAAAGAGGTCCCCATTGAAGATTGAAGACTATAAATTGAAGATTGAGGAGACCCAAGAAAGAGGTTCCCATAGCAGATTGAATATTGAGAAGAGAGAAAGATGCTAGATTGAAGATTAAGAAGGAGATCCAAGAGAAGAGGTCACCATTGCAGATTTGAGAAAGGAGATAGGATATTTGAGAAAGAAGATTGAGAAGGAGATAGGATATTTGAGAAAGAAGATTGAGAAAGGAGATAGGATATTTGAGAAAGAATATTGAGAAGATAGAAACCCAAGAGAAGAGGTTTCAAGCAAATTTGGAAGGAGGAAAAGGAGAATAGAGAAGCCCTATTGAGAAGTAGAAGAAGTGGCCATTGGAGAAGATTTTAAGAAAGTATTTTTTGAAGACTTCAAGACATTTATATTATTTAAGAAGAGGCTACTAAAGAGGCCAAAATTTGAAGATAGAATTCAACAAGATATAAGAAGGAGAAAGGACATAGAAGAGGCCATAAATTTGAGAAATTTGGAGATAACCATTGAAGTTTTGAAGGTTAATTTTTGAAAGAGAAGATTGCTAATTTTCATGACAAAAGTTGAAGGGTCACAGGATAGAAAATTGAAGGTGATATAGAGTTGCAAATTGAAGAAGACTTGGGAATATTTTAAAGTGCTCTTGAACAACCAATTGAAGGAAGGCTTGATAGCAAATTAAGGTAGCATATTGGAGGAGTTAGATACTATTTTTGGATAGCAAGATACATGAGGAGAGATTAGATTTCAAGCAACATTTGGAGAAGGAGTAAAGCTACAATTTTTGAGTGTTTGGATAGCAAGTTGGAGTAGTGAAACAATGAGCAAGAAAATCAAGAAAGCAAGCTAGAAAAGAAAGAGAAAGAGGACTACAATTTTGATGATCAAAGTACATCTTGTTTAAGCATTTGAAAGAGTGTTTATATCAAGTTTGCAAGTGCTATATATCAAGACCAACAAGAAAGGAGGTATTGTAAGTTAATTTTTCAGATTTTATCCAAGCATTCTTCATTATCATCAAACCTGCATCAAGCTGCAAAAATATACAGAGTATTAGAAGAAATAGAAAGTTGATTTACATGCTAGCAAGAAGAATATTAAAGCTTTATAGCATAGAAGGTGCAGTCTGGAAAAGTTAAAAATTATAATGAGTAGTAAGAAGAAGAGCCATTGAGAGAGAAGGAAGAGCCACCGTGTTGAGAAGTGGAGCTACTAGATTGAGTAGTAAATTCACCAAGTAAGGAGTGATGTTTGTAGGAGGAGCCACCAAAATTGAGAGCAAGAGCCATTACAAAGAAGTTCAAAAAATCATTTTTGTTACCTCATTGAAGATACATTGGAAAGAAGACGTTGAGTGTTGAATAATTGAAGAGTAGAGAGCGTTAAAATATTGGAGGTAAGGAGTTGAAGTTGTTGCCAAGTGTAGAGGAGAAGCAGAGCGTTATCAAGCATAGACAAGAAGAGGAGCACTACCAAGAGGAGGAAAAATCATTATGAGGAGGAGAAGTGCCATTTGAATCACCATAGGAGAGAAGCCAAGGTATCATAGCACAAAAGGGAAGCATCCAAGAGTTTTTGAGCAAGGAGGAGAAAACTTAAGTGTTAAAAGAATGAGTTGAATTACCATTTATGTAAGTTGAGTGCTAAGAACCAAGGAGACATCATTAATAGTCAGAAGAAAGAAAAAATTGACTTCCATTATCCTCAACAAGATGAATACTACACAATATTTGATGGATAATAATGTAGAAGGAATCGTGTAGCTAGGCAAGCATTGTTTTTGAAAGGGTACAAAGGAGTTCGAGTGAATCTGAGTGTTACTAGAGAACAAGCATTGCAAAGGAGATAAAGAGCCATTTGAAAAGGCAATTGAAAAGATTCTTACCACTTGGAACGATGGAGGAATGCCAAGGGTCATTGGTGGAAGAAATAATGCCTTACAAACTGCATTAAATACATTGAAGGAGGTTACATTGAAAAAGGTAGAGAAAGAGAGAACAAGCCTAAAAATATTGAGTTTTGAGTTTGTAGTTGAGGAGCACCTGAAGGAGAGCATTATTTGGAGCATGGAAAAGCTCATTACTAAAAAGAGAGGAAGTAGAAGTTATTACTAAGTCTAAAAAAGCTATTCAAAGCTCATACATGTGGAAATCAAAAGCGTCAGAGCCCACACTTGAAGGAAACCGAAGGCATACACTTGGAGGAAGTCTTATGGAATAATGTAGGATCAAAAGCTTCGTGAAGAGTGAATATTTCATGGAGAGTGTAGGTATAAGTAAAATATAGCCTACATTATAGCGCACCAATTTGGAGGAATTAATTTGGTTTTTAGAGAAGCCAACAAGCACGTAGAGGAAGGTCAAAGCATTATTAGTGCACACCATTCACAAGGAGGTACATAACATTTGAATTAATTTGATTTTTGCAAAGGTTAAGGAGCCATAAGGGATATTATTTTTAATTATTCTAAGGTTGAGATTAATTAATCTAATATATCATAGATTAATTGAATTAATGGAGGGATAAGGTAGCTAGTTGAAGAATTAAAACCTTAGAAGCTATATTAATCAGTTTTGAAGTATTTTGAGAGATTCAATTTAAAGTTTTTGGAATTATTTTATTCTATTTGAAATTCAAGTTGCATATAAATATTTGCAAATAGCTTAAGTTGGAGGAATAAGGATTTCTACATCGAAATAGGAATATTAAATTTGCAAATATCCTTTAACTAGATTTTTAAATTTCTAAATTTGGGAGATATAAGGAATTCAACATTGAAAATTTAAAAATTGATTTGATATTAGTCTCAAATTCAAAATTAAAGAGACATAAAATATTGAAAGATTTGAAAATTAAAATTACTTCAAAGTTATTATTTTTAGGGAGACAAAAGGATTCAACTCAAAGAAAACTTAGAAAGCTAAATATTTTATCAAAGTTGTCTTACATTCAAAACCCTAGGGAGCCAAAAAGATGTCTACATCAAGAAACACATCAAATAGTGATATGGAGAACATAGTTAGAGAACAAAGGAGTGTCATAAAACTTGGAATAAAAAATTTGATTGAAAAGTCTAAAGGAAAATTAGACTTAGTTTCAAATTTCATTTACAAAGAAGCACTAGAAGAAGAGTTTAAAACATTAGAATATTATCTACATGCAAGAATGTTTGAAGCTATTGACAATGATAAATATAGTGTTGAGATTCTTGTGGATATTACTAGTATAATTTATATGGAATTACTCACACTCAAGTATCACAAAGAAGAAAATATAAAACATATAGAACTGATTGAGTCTTTTATGAAGAAGGTAAAAGTAGATGAATTATTTTTGGAAAAATTATTTCATTCTTCATGCAAAATTGATACCTCAAGTTCATCTAACTCAGGATCTTATCATGATGCCTTAAGTGAATGCTCAAAAAGTTTTGGACTAAATAAGACTTGTGATGTGAAGGACAAAGGCAAAGAAAAAATGTTTTTGTAGGAATCTAATGATTGCATGACAGATCATGAAAGCACAAATATAGATTATAATGATGAAGATAAGCAAGAAGAGAAGGAACTTTACCAAGGAGGCATATAGTGCAAAGTAAATTAAAGATAAATATAAAGATTTATATTGAAGACTAGAGTCTTCAATAACCAAATAATGTAATACATGAGGGTGTTGGAGAATATTACATTATTTGGTACATACCAATGTACCACCATGGGTACATGATTAGATTAGGTTATGTATCTTAGGTTAGAGTTAGAGTATTTACTTTAAATGCACAAGTATTATTAGAGAGTGCAAAATATTTAATATTGTAAATGTGCATAATAGCCTTTGTGCACATGAGTTCATAGAATAGGAAAGTGAAGAGTCTCAAGAAGAGTGAAGGCCAAGAATGCTCCATATGAAGAGTCACATTCTATTATATATAGGTGTCTATGTGTGTGTGTATGCAAGACACAATGTAGAGTGAGAGTGTATGAAGTATGGGGTATTTGAGATCTCCATTCTATATCAAATACTATTTTTGTGAGCTTTTGTTAATGGTAGTTTTATGAGTAGTTGCAGAAGCTATTCATGAGTTTTATATGTTTAGAATATTGTCATTATCTTATATTTGATATAGCATTATTATTTTAGATCTTGTGGTTATTTTTCATTATGTAGCATGAAAAGCTAACAACTTGTGGACACCCAATTTCACATTCTTTAAATATTTAATTCACACTTGAGGTAGAAATTATTGTTCATTGCACAAAAAATTAGCACCTTGACCATTTTACATCAATCTCATTTAATCTACATCCACCTAATCCATGTTAATGGGTTTGCCCACATTGATTTAAACTTTTTGTACCTTTGAATGGCTTTTGAGGCACAAATTGACCTTCGAAGGTGCAGATATCCTACCACACCAAACAAGCAAGATATCACAACCAACTTGTTATCATGATATAAGTCATCTAAAGTTGAATTCCACTTGTCGCATAGGCCATCGACTACCCTATGATGCATGCATCTCCTATCCCTATCATGCATTTCTTGGGCTATCAGATAATAGGGTATGGTGAAGACCAATTCCAACAAAGGATGAATGCCTTTACAAGCTAGTACATCATGTCGTAGCCGATAATTAATGCATTCCATATTGATGCAAGTAGATCAAATAAGAGTATTGACTAAGATCTTCCCACCTATCCATTATAGATAAAATCCTAGAATGCTTCCTTGAGATATTTAAATGATCAACTTGTTTTAGGAAAGCTACCATGATAGTTCATATAAACCCATTGTAGTCAACCATACCAAATTATAATGAAAGGCTTAAAAAAACTATCATTATTAACCATCGTAAAGCGATAACCATGATTCAAAGTAGGTGGTATATTAGCCCAATGATGTGTCCACCACAATGATCTAAAATGGGCAAGATTTTAATTCTTGCCTATAAAACACCACCTCTAAGAAAGAGGCAGGTAATGAATGAATGAGCAATTCACAAAAGTTTATAGGTAAGATACAACAATGTACTAGCAAAAGGAACTCATACCATTTACATCTGTTACCATCTGATGACTTTCTCAATGCTTTCTCTGATCAATTATCTATGCACTCTTTATTCTCCCTAAACACATTGAATTTGATATTGATTATTGTTATCTTTATTTCATAACTAAACCCATATGCTTCTATATTCAATCATTTTTATTTTGTTTATCACTCACCATAAAATAAATTGGTGACTGGTTGTTTGACCAAGGATATACTTCATGTGTCCTAATATCGACAATTCATATATACATTAATGTTATTTACTATTTCCCTACAGATGTTTGGGCTATTTTTCTCATGTAGATGATGGTCTTACATTGCTAAGACCGAGGAATAGCTAATTAGTCTGAAATAGAGATATCAATATATTGAGATGCTTGTACTCGAATCCATGTTGCTCATGCTTGCATCTTTGAATATTTTATAGATATATGTTTGTTTGACTTTATTATAATAGTTCATTGGTTTATTGTCTTATTCTTTGCTTTAATCATTTGCTATGAATATTAAGAGGTTGACCAGAACCCAAGACAACCATAGAATCTTGTATATAGTCCTTAAGGCTTATCCCTACCTCTGTTATTGTACATATATCATGTACATGTTGAGGTAAAGAAAATATAAAGAACTAGTTTTGAATACTTGACACTTTGTCATATTTACAATACTATATCAAATAATGTAATTGTTGAAATTTATAATATATTATGAGAACAAATTAAAAATTACATAACATAGATATCATAATAAAATAGGATTTTAAAGAAAAAATAAAATCATAAAGAAACATGCAAAGGAAAGGATACCCTTAGGCACTCAAACACTGATAATAGTCAAACTAGAACATTGTGATAGATGTGTTTATACATATTATATTGAATAATGATGAATGAATGATATTTAAAAAGGTGAGTACCTCATTAACATATCATGTAAATGCCCTTACATATAAACACAACAATTCACAACAAGTCCTCCTAGATAAGAATGCTTTGCTCTTAAAGCATTGGAAAGGTAGGATGAGTAAAAATGAAAGAGTGGTATTCCCATGAATCTTCTTTATGAAAAAGATATTTCTATTTAATTAGGTATTCTGTGATGTCCTGAGTATATAAGGACCATGTACGAGTATCTAAAATACCTTTAGATTCAAGTATAAGTCAACCTTCATCTAAGATTGGGAACTCAATTTGAACCGGAATAAGGGTACCCATATTTTATTTTAAGCATGAAACATGAAAAACATCATGGATGTGATCTTTTTTGGCAGTTCAAGAGCATAGGCAATAGGATTGATCTTCCTTCTTATACAATAAGGACCATTATATTTGGAGAACAACTTGAAATTATTTCTACTATTCCTAAGATATGATTGCTTCTATGGTTGAAGACACACATAAACCCAATCATTTTCTTGAAATTCATATTCAAATTATGATAATTAGTATGTTGCTTCATCCTTTTTTAACATGTTCTAAGTTGCACTTTAATGCATGCACAATTATATTGAATTCTTGAAGATAATCATGCATGGTTGGAACCTTGATTAAGCACAAAGTCTTTAGACTATGGAGGTCCATTTCGATTACAATTTGCTTCTTTAAAATGTTACTTCTTTCTTAGTATCTTTGATTGTTTTTGTTAGATTTAGTATCTAGTATCATTCTTGTCTTCTTGCTAATAAATAGAAAAATAAAACTAAGAAATAAGTTCTAGGGTGAACTTAGAGGATGACCTAAGGGATTGAGACCCCTTAGGGTGAACATAGGATACCTAAGGGATTAAGACCCCTTAGGAAGAATGGTAACTAAGTTTGTGGGAAGTCTACATTTGAGTTAAGATAGCTTGTTGTAAAGATGGGATTGATAGCTTAACTCACAATACTCGTAACATACCTACACAGACTGACTTGTGTATGGTATGGTGATGCATGTATACCTTTGATTTATAGAAGGCGATAAGTCTAACTCATCAAGTATGATGAGATAGCTAGGCTTATTTGTGGTAACACATGATACACCTACACAGATGGGACTTGTGTGAGGGTATTTCGTGAGATGTAGCTCTTCGGAAAAACTTAGGGGATTTAAACAATAGGTAAATCTTAGATTGGTTAGGGGTTTATGAATCCCTCTCCTTAGTTAAAAAAAAATATTTTCTCTTTTTCTGTGTGTATTCTCGTGGCTTGATTTTGTGGTCATTACATGCAATATGAAATATATGATAATGACAATCTATTAATCATATAAAAATTATAAATAACTTTAGAAATAAATCATATAAATACCACTAATAAATGCTCATGAAAATTTAAACTTTATTGAATAAAGACCTCAAAAACATCAAACTTCATCACTCTCCATTCTGACTGTATATGACCAATCACTCTATATCTCTCTATGTCTTGCATTCATTTCATACCCTCATATACACTTATATACAAAGGAATGTGACTCTTCATATGGAGCTTTCTTGGCATTCACTCTTCCTATGACTCTTCATCTTCCTATTCTATGACACATGTGTATGTGGATAACTATGCACATTTACATTACCAAAATACTTTGCACACTTATGCATTTATTACATTATATAAAGTAAATATTTCATTCTAATATAATACACTTTCCTAATCTAAATATATACCTAATGTGGTACATTAGCATGAACCAAATGATGTAATATATTCCAACATAAATAAGTAACCTCTTAACATTGATAATGAAAAGTAAATCAGATCTATAACTATAAGAAGGATAAGTCTCATAATGTTTTTTCTAAATGGGTTAGATGAGGTTGAAATAAGACCCACTCATATTACATCAAGATTAAATCCGACTTACTAAGAGTAAATGATGTTCTAGATCTTAGAATAAACTAAAATACTAAAGGACTCATATGAAGAAAATCTAGGTAACATGGGAGGAAAATCATTTTTAAACTTCTAACTGAAAGTAATGATGAGCTAATTGGAATTATGGATACCCTAGTTAGCGATAAGAGGAAGAGGAAACCTATAGAAACACCTATCAAAGTAGCAAATACTACACCATAAGTAATTATCATGGATGAGATGATAAGCATGATACAATAGTTGTTAAAAGTAGAGGGTTAACATGTAAGTTCCATGGATACTAGCCAATGTTTTTGGAGATTCAAAATTAGATAAGTAGAAGTAGGGATTGAATAAAATTACTCCATAACTTTTCTTTTGAACTAATTTTTTTATCATTATTTTCTCTAGTTTAAAATAAACAAAGATCAAAACATGAACAAAGTGAAAATTAAACTCAAAGGGATATCAATTTGTGAAGTCAAATAAAAATATCGCAAGTATTAACAAGACATAGAGTTAAGCCTACTAATAAAAATAGAAGGTGGTGATGAAAATTATGTCATAGAATATTAGGATTCATATTCCTAAAAAGAGTTATTAAGGAGGTAATAGGTTGTTATATTCCTCTAAGTTTATTTTAATAAAAGATACAAAATATTATGCAAGCATTAGGACAAAATATTATAATTGAATAAGGTTACCAGATTAGGACAATATCTTCCTCATGTGTTGTGTTGGCACCGCCTTCGTCATCTCCAGGCGGAGAAATAACATTGGATGACGCAGAGGACACAGTTAGAACTATAGATTGAATTCCACCTTGCAGCCTTTTCTTTCTAACCTCCAAATCCTCAGCCAACGATGTCCTATACAAATGCTCGGCATAATACTGATTCTGCATGGCCAAATCCCACGCAGCATTGCTCTCATCAGGATTATCCCACCGAACAAATATAAAATCATAGGGATAGGGGCGGGCCCTTTGGCAGAGAATGACATATCTCAGAACTTTGTTATTCTTATCTTTCTTCTTCTTCCTCACGATTCCGTTGGGTGGAGCGAGCCCCGCAAGAGATTCGATCCGGTGAACTACTTGTCTTAGCTCATCTGCCACCCTTTCTCTGTATTTTATCCCCTTCGTACCCTTCCCCTCTGTGATGTTTACCCACCCCTTCAATGGGAGGTCATATTGGAGGGACGATGAACCTGCGTCGTTGTAATCCAGAATATTTATGAAGGGTCTTATACGACGCCGGGTGAAATTTGTGGACTGGCGCTGATGAAGCTTGAAGAGGTAAAGCCAGATGTCGTCGGTCTTTTGGAGCAGTCCGCCGCTCAGGAAATGCTCTCCTGGGATGGTTATCATCACCAAACGACCTCCTACTGGCATTGTTGCGTCAATACTGATATGTTTTAGATTTTTGCTAAGTCCTATAACTGGTATCTGCTCTTAGTAATTTTTGTAATTCTTGAAATTTTTTGTATTGTGTGCTTAGGTGAACTGTGCGGTGGATGTGATGAGACGAGGAAATGAGAGATAAACCATGGTGTATATGTAGAGTGGTATGGACGTGACCCTTTCTTCGTGAGATGGAACTGGTTAAGAACTATATGTTAAATAGGATTACATAAAGTATGGAAAGAGATATTTGATAAAAAAGTAAAGCAGTTTTGATTGTGTAAAAGTTTATAAGTTATGAGTCGCCTGATGTACTCGTAAGGACGCCACTTGTATTGTCGGATATGTAATATGTAAGAAGTATTTACGCAATAAAAAAAAGTAGATTTTTTTTAGATAGAAAGGTATTAAGGTGAGGAAAATTCCAATTATATTTAAAATATATTTATTTAATTAAATTTTAGTTTAATTTTAAATAGTTTTATGATAATTGGTTTATTTTCAAGTTTTAAGTTTGGATAGTTGAAATTAATTGTTTTATACTGAAAAAGTTAATGTAACTACCTTTTATTTAGGGATTTAGTTAGTGTATGTAACAAGTACTTGGATATTATATTTTTTATTTTTTATTTAGTGTGAGAAACTCCTACAACCAATTTATAGGCTTTCTCAACCATGACATCTTTTTAAAATTGGTTATATGAAGTTGAAATAGGTTCGATCCTATTATATTATGATCTTTTGTGGTATTAGGTATTGCATCAACTTATACAATATATGCATATATTGTTTAACTCGGGTCTCTTGGAATTTAACCATTGATTATATTAGTTAATATAGTTTTTTTTTAATAAGTTATATCCTGTTTTTATTGGAGATTTAAGTAGTTGATTATATTAGTTAATATATATTTTTAATAAGTTATATGCTATTTTTATTGGTGTTACTCTCATCAGATACCAAAAACTATAGGTATTGTTAGGTCAACTAAACTATATATAATATATTTTATAATTTTTTAAAATAAGCTATGTGTGACTTCCATCAAAGCTTTCTATTGAAATAACAAAATATTACATTGTTGTCATGTACATTGAACCATATCCAACTTGAATTTTTATGAAAGATATTTTTCATTTTTCTTTTTATCAAAGAAATTTATATCTTCCTTAAACAATTCTTTATATCATTTTTATTAAAATATGAAATATTACTCATCCAATTGCCTTCTAAAATTTGAATTTTGTCAAGATAAAAATCAACACTACGAATGGTTTTCTAAAATATCGTTTTGCTTTTGTTTTCCCATATCAATATCCCTCTAATTTTTATTTTGTTTTTATTTTTTGCTTGTATCTTCCTCTCCTGTTTTCATTCCCACCAACACTTTCATCTTCATCAATCTCTTGAATTTTTCATACTACTCATAATGAGAATTATCATCTATAGGTTTGTCTTGCTTTGAAGGATGTGAGGTGCAAGAAATATCCTCAAAGGCATTTTATTCTTTATGTTGCCTTGTCCTTTATAGTAATTATCTTCCTACTCTATCCTAAAAACCCTAAATTGCTATGGATTTTCTCCATCATGGAAACCCTAAAGTGCAAGGGATAACCTCTACTCTACTTTCATTTCTATTATTAGGAGAGGATTCTATACTACTTGATAAAAATGAAGATAATTCACCTAGAATAAACTTGATCTCTTTTTTCTTCTTTACTTTAAATATATTCTCCAAATCTTACTTTGCACCTTTAATTCTTTTTGAATTTGAGCTTACACATTGTACTTTCTCATCCTTTATATATTTATTTTTTTCTTCTTTATTTAACTATTTGTTTGGACTAAAACATCCTTGATCTAAATTAGCTTCTATTACAATATGATTTCCTTGCTTCATCTTGAAATTTGACTCATGACCAAATTTTTTTCTCTTTCTTCATCATTTTCACTTTGAAATTTCTTGTACTCTTAATGAATATAAGAACATTCACATGTATGCTAGAAAATAATTAAATTAATTCATGAACAACTCATAAAAGATAAAAGATGCAAATTCTCCAACTTATTCAATTATAAATCAATCTTTGAGGTAGGAAAACACCATACAATACTCATTATTGAAAGGAAACCACTCCTTAAAATATCTCAATATGAGACATGCAATATTTTTCTTCTCCATGCCCCCTATGTGAGTCTTTGCCCACATTTATAATGCTCAACTATCTACCAATCCTACTTATCCATACATGTGGGATAATTACATCTATTAGAATTTTATAGTATTAATACAGTATTATAATATAAAATTTATCTTGGTTACCTAGCATTCCATCCCCCTTATAAAATATTTCATCCTTGAAACATAAGAAGAGACTAAATAATATGATATTTTGAGCCTTGTGAACTAGTATCGATCTTGATCATCCATCCATCCTAGTGAAACTCTTATTGGTGGTGGTCTTTGCTGATGTTGATATACCATTTTACCATTTGAATTTTTGGAAGTAATCCCTTGGTTCCATGTGCTGGAGGCATCTTTCTGTTAGCAATAAATATCACTCTTTTCCATCCATATTTATTTACATTTTATACTTGAGTGCCTAGGATTGCTTTATTGGCTTCACGCTTTTACTACTCTACTTTGGTAACTCAAATGATGGGTTCATTTGTTCCTTGATATTGTTGTACCACTTTGAAAACTAGAGTCACTATTCTTTCTTTACCAAACACTTCCATAGTTGGTTCCCTTTTGATTCCATATAGAACCATAACATTGTTTCCTTAAGCCATGCCTCCAAGATTATTGTCACTCTTGGTGGTGTGGATGGTGATATGCTATAACCTTAACCTGATGTTTTTTTAGCTTTAATATTTTAGTATTTTTTTATTTTCTTTTATTCTCATCCATCATGCTCTCATAGTTTAGTTTGTCTTTGGAATCTACTTTTACTTCTTTGATTATTTCTACTACATCGTCCTTCATATCTATTTCAGGTTCTTTTGCTTCTTCAATTTATTTCAAATATTCCTTTATCTTTGATATAGTTTCTTGGATTTTTGTTGTTGTTCCTCTCCAAGTTATTGTTTTCATAGATTCAAATTTTGATTCTTCTATTGGTTTCTCGACTTATTACCCTACTATAATTGCTTCTTATTTTTCCTTAGATTCTTGCTTCTTACACTAGGAAATATCTGGTACTATTATTTTCATTTTCCTATACCAAAACTTCATGAAATTATTTTGTATATTAATATTAACAACACCCAAAGAATTTAACCAAGGATAACTAAGAACAATGTCTGCATCATCCATCTCAATAGCATAAAAATCTAAACATATTTATTTGCCCATGCTGATATGCAGATCTTCAAAAATTTAAACATTCATACCCTCAAGATGCATGTCTTTGATTTTTTGTCTAAACCTACAACCTCTTAGTCAAAAACATATCGATGACATTGTATCTACTACTAGGGTTTATAGTTGGATGCAACCATGAACCTATTAAATATTTTTTTATAAATTGAGCAAATTCCTTCAACCATTCTTTGGTTTATCTGATATAACAATGTGGTTCTTTCAACTTGTATGTTGCTATCTATATTTTTTCCTTCTATCATGTTCTCTTTATTCATTTTTTGTTCCTCCTGAAACATGTTTACCTCTTCTATCAACTTCATATTTTCAAAATTTTCTACACAACTTTTGGTGCTTCCTTCATTCTATACAATATCATCCTTCTCTTTTTATTTTCCCATTTTTTTTGTAAATTATCTACCTATTTATTTCTTCTACACATTTTTGTAGATACAAACCTTTTTGAACATTGTTTGACTTGTTGAATGCCCAGGTTTTCTTCCTTCAATATGCATAGTATCACTATTATCTTTTTCTTTTTCTAATTTCTTGAAAAGTTTCAACTCTCTTTAGTTATATTTGTTTAACCTAGATATTAACTACCATTTTTTAATACCCACATGATTAAGAATGCATCTCCAAATTCCTCTCGTATGAATGTACGCTCATGGGTCCACTTAAAGTTTATAAACCATGATGTAGCTTCCCCATCGAGAGAATTATAAATCTTACCTTTCCATTCAGAATTATTTAAAGATTTAAAAATTCTCCACCATCCCCTAGCATCATCATTCCTTCTAGTGAATATTGGCAAATCCATTACCTCAAATCCAAAAAAATTCAAAACTTGGATTTTTTTTAATTCTTTAAGTATGCTCTATTCCTTTCAATAAACAATTAATTCTACACTCCAAACTAGCAACTGTTAATGGCTTGCTCTATGGGTTTTTTTTGCACATAGATTAAAAATTGTTAATGGCTTGCAGACTATGTACTTTTGACAACTAATGACTTGCTCTATAGACTATTTTTTATAACCATGACCAAACTGTAGACTCCTCTCTCTCTCTCTCTTAACAACTGTCACTTCTAGATTGCTATCAAAATACATTTTTTTCAAAATTGTTACCAAACTACAAACTTTTTTGTTTAAAACAAACTGCCACTTTCAAAATGCTACCAAATATGGGTTTTTTCTTGAACTATTACAAAATTACAGATATTTTTTTGAAGTACTACCAAATTGTAGGCTAGGTATTTCAACAATGCTATCAAATTATAGTTGCTACTGTACGAACTGCTACCACATTTCAAGCGATTACTATCTGGGCCTTTTTTTACAAACTTTTTTTTTGCACTATTTGGTAGACTGCAAACTATCTACTCTATTGAAGTTGTGAAAATGTTGTAGACTATAGAAATTATGTAGAGACTCTTGTTGAAGCTATTATTAATAGTTGTATGGTACTTCTATGGAAATCTTAACAATGAACTAGACCTCAAATTTAGATTTCTAGTGGCTTAAGGTAAATCTCATCGACCACAAATGTTTTCTAAGCGAGTACCATACTTCCCTAGGGAATAATTGATGAGAAACTAGCCATGGTATTACCTCTAAATGATAACTCTTTGTATACTCTCATAGGGTAAAATACTACTAATAGGGTGTGGGGTTGTCGACCCTTTTCATTGGCAACACATTCAAACTAGTTATGCTAGATTTCTAGGATAGTCCTAAAAATGAGACTTAGGGCAAATAATAGCCCAAGTACTTTCCCTAGTTAAGCGGTTGGAACTTACACCCGATCTTAAAAGAGGTTATTAGCCTAAAGCAAGCGCTTATCAAGCACCAAAATTTGAATCCAATAGTAAATAGATAGTTGAAAGTTTTACAATAGAACATGGCCCTAGAAAATCCTCTGGTATTGAAGCTTCTAAAATGAAACACAATCTTGGAAAGTGCTCTGATACCACATGAATCTCCTTGCTCATCCATAGGAATTAGTACCAATTTATAAAAATATTAAAACTCGTACTCTCAGTGAATATAAGAACATTCACATGTATGCTAGAAAATAATTAAATTAATTCATGAATGACTCTTAAAAGATAAAAGATGCAAATTCTTCAACTTATTCAATTATAAATCAACCCTTGAGTTAGGAAAACATCATACAATGCTCCTTATTAGAAGCAAGCCACTCCTTAACATATCTTAATATGAGACACACAATATTCTTCTTCTCCATACCCCCTCTTTGAGTCTTTACCCACATTTATAATGTCCAACTACCTACCACTCCCACTTATCCATACATGTGGGATAATTACATTTATTATAATATTATAATATTAACACAATATTATAATATTAAATACTTATCCTGGGTACCTAACACCTTATATCCAATCTTATAACAATTACAACATTGGAATGCAATGTTTTCATATTCCACTTGTTAATTTCATTCTCTTGATTTAAATTTAATCTTAAGGATTGTGGCAAAGGATTTGAAATATCCATAATAACACATATATGAGTATATATAGTATGCTTTTGTTCCTTAGTAATTGGTCCCTCTTTGATGAATTTCCCTAGTATATTTCTAATAGTCTTCAAGATATATTTATTGATAAGTCGATATGGAAGTTCAAAAAGCCTAACCCACACTTGAATATTTTTTAATCATTTTTATCTCAATTTCTCACTCCATGGTATCAAATAAAGAGAGTTTATCCCCTAAACCATGGTCTACCACCCATTATTTTATCTTTGATTTTTTAACTAGAAAAGATGATGAGGAAAAAACCTTTATGAAGAAAAGTCATAATGTAATTTGAATTTAAACCCCACTTCCATTTAATCTAGTTTTGAATCTCCGAAAACCCTTACTAGTATCCATGGAACTTACATATTGAACCTCTACATTTAAGAACCATTATATCATGCTAAATCATATTATCCTTAATAATTACTTCTGGTGTAAGATTTGTTACTTAGATTGAAATTGCCATATATTTGCTCTTCCTCTTATCTCCAACTTGGGAATCAATACTTCTTAATGGGGTATCTTGAATTCCTATTAGGGCTTTCAAATATGACTTTCCTTCCATGCTACCTAGTGGGTCTCACTCATGGATCACACTTGCTCCCAACTCTTTATCATAGATATTTTTATTTCTTTTCTATTAAATATATTCTTCACCTTCCTCAAAGTTCTATGTTTCCACAATTAGCTCCTTGACATCATTTTTATTAAAAGATAAAATCTCACTCGTCGAGTTGCATTCTAAATTTTAAATTTTACCAAGATGAAGATCAACACCGCAATTGGATAAATTATTTACCACCTATTTTTCTTGTCTATACATATGCTTACAATTCCAAGATATTGAATTCAATAATAGATGATGAATATCAACAATGATATTATTTTTGTCTAGTCCCCTCATTCATTTTTGTTGATATCATTAATGATAATTTGTGAATCCCCTCAATTAAAATAGATTTCCATAATTTTCAATTGTAAGTTCACTCCTTGTAAGAAGTGCCCTAGCCTCTACATAGTTATTAGATGAAGCTCCATATGATTTTGAGCAAGTGAGGGGAAATTTTCCTTCATTATTTTAAAAAACACCATCTCGATTGACTTTTCCCATATTTCCTTTAAAGCACCACCAAAATTAATTTTGATAAAACTAAAGATCCTTTATTCTAATGCTATTGTAATAGATGACTCCTCCATGTATATTCAAATCCTATAACCAAGATGATACTACATTTTTTCCATACTTGAGACTTCCCATGATGAGCACCATATCTTTAATGATTTTGTAGGAGAGACAATAATATGATTTCAAACTTGGGTATGATTTTAAGTTTTTTTTTTAAATCTTATTATTCATTTCAAGCCAAAAATTCCTATAAATTATGGCAGGACCAATCCTCCACAAAATACATAATGATTTAGTTTTGAAATAATTAATGTAGCATTTTTTGTCAACGAGTCCTTGGTTCAATGGTTGGGACAAATAGTTGATATAGCCCACACCAAGGTTTAAATATCGATGGCACCAAATAGCTCATGTGACTAAGTCAATGTAAAAGGAAAATGGTGACCCTTTCAAAACCCTAATTTAAAAAAAAAAATTAATCCAACATTTCATAAAATATTTCAATGTTGATGGAGCTCTCCAATATATTTTCATATTTTGTAAAAAATAAACCTTGAATGGTGTGAGCAAAGGAACAATGAAGAAGTAAATGGTTTGAATTTTCTAAGTCCTCATGGAAGACACATTTGAAAGGTCTATCATATATCCTCTTCTTTGTAGATTCTCTACTATAAGAATATTTTTTAAATTGCTAACTAAAGGGATGTTGAGGCCTTAGGGAGAGCCTCTAGTGACCAAAATGAATATTATAACATGAAACACATAGAAAAATGAAGCATATTGCAAAAATGGAAAACACAGTAAAAAAGAAGAAATTGCAATTTTGGAAAGAAAAAATTAAGGCCTTCCACTTATCAGAATCACGTGAAATTTATACAACTTAGAGAGCTATATAATGTTAATACACTGTAAAAATTTCATAGGAAAAGGATTTATAAATAAAAATTTATAGCCTCTCAAAGTAGGCTACTAACCACTTTTTCATTGAACATTTCTGATGTCTCTACCTCTACCTTTTCCTCTTGCATTTGATCCTCCTCTTGAAGCATGGGCTTGATGATCACCTTCAGAATTCTGATCTCTACCTCTTCCTCTACCAAAGGAGTATCTTCTTTCTCCTCTTCCATTTCCGCCACTTCCTCTATAGCCTCTTCCTTGTCCTCTTTCATGTGCATCATTTTGATGAGGCCTAGAAATGCCTCATTATTACACTATGGTTGACATATAAAAACTGCCATAATATTAAATATGACAAATTTAAAGTGCCAAATAGTGATTAGAATATGTTATTTGTTACATGTTTGCATGATTTTATATTTGGAACATTATACCTCTGTTTTGACTGTTTTCAGCATTTTATGCACTGTTTCAGTTGATTAGGTAGTAAATAAAACATGTATTGCAATTACATTCCGATGGCATGAATAGATTCCTCTCATCAATAACTACAACTTTGCTTTTTGAAGCAAGTCAATCCGAGCTATAGATAAAAAGTTATGAAGGTTACATCGTTCCTGCACTCATTGTTCGTTCCTGTGCTCATTGTTCATTCCTACGCTCATTGTTCATGTCTTAGTCTATTTTGGAGCTGTTAACAGGTGCAAATCTACGTTAAAGGGAACATTGGCGGATCTACTAGGAATGATCTAAAGTGAGTTAAGGTACTAAATTCATACCAATGGTACTTCATAATATAGAGAAAACATGACCCAAATTTGAAGGCATATGGACAAGTAACCTGGAATTTATGGGGTCTGCAAAATGGTAGTTTCACACTTTTTGACAGCTGAAAATGTTGGTAAAAATTTGTGTTAAAGGCCAACTTGACAACGATGCAGAGAGTAATTTCTGAGGAATTAAGAGTTGAAAATTGAACCCAATGTTTTTCATATAACCAAGAACATGTGGACATAATTTGGTAAAAAATGGAGTTACGATGAACAAGTTATGAGCACTCCAAAAGGGCATTTGGGCATGTTTTGGCAGCTAGAAACAACAGGTCACAGTCCATACAAATTCCAACCACCTATCACTTTGAAGGAAGGCATGGAATTTGTCAAATAAAGAAGAGGTAAACACTTGGAAACAGTTGAAGGAGAATAGGCATGACTCTTTCTCCACCCGGCAACACTGCCATGTGATGCAAATGGAAGCAACAAGTCAAAAGGCTAAAATGCAAAACATTTGGTAAAAGCAGGACACAATCATGCAAATTCCAGCCAGCTGTACATATACAATAGGGCTTGGAATCAATCACTCCAACATGTGCCACCAATGCAGAAGGGTGTACAAGATAAGGTAAAACAATCCAAATGGTCAACAACTTCCTCCCTATGCGTTTGGAGTGCAGATAAGCAATGAATTGTCACCTGCCTGTTATTCTGGTGTAGGAATAGGGAATAGCGTAGGAACAATCAAAAGTGGTCAAAAAGTGACAAATCAATGGAGGAAATTATTGGCAATTGACCAGGAGGTTGTCCCAACTCATCTTAACGTGATTTCCTCAACAAATGCAACCCAACAATGATGAATGGATAAAGTTTTGACAAAGCAAATTCTTGCATTCTAGGAAACAATTATGCAATCAGTTGTAAATCCCTACAAATCAGTAACCAAGCACATCAACATTATATTATAAATAAGAAAGCTCTTAGATGGTTGAGCATATAGATAGATAGGCAATAGAATACCGAAATTAGCATAGAGTGAAGTTTCTTTGTAGCAGAATAGTAATTTGTAGGTTTTTTCTGCATTACTATAATGCAGTTTTAGATTGAATAAAAAGGTGCAATATTCAGATATCAATTGGCATTTTGAGGTTGATGATTAGCATCTAGATTTTCTTAGCATAACTTCTCACCTTCTTCTGGTTTTGGAAGCAAGGGCCACTTGCAGGGCCAGAGGAAGGCAATTTCTGATAGAATTTCTTGCTGATTTCTTGCTGCAACAAATTAGCAAAATTCTACCAATTTTTCATTTCTTTAGTAGTTTTCAACACAGTTTTCAGCCTTTGACAACATTTTCTGCATTTCACAGCAATTTCTAGATTTTTGTCATTTTCCAGCTTTGCAGCAATTTCCAGATTTCTATCATTTCACTGCAATTTCCAGATTTGTGTTATTCTCCAGTTTTGCAATAGATGTTAATTTGATTTTCTAGATTTAAAACATGCTCAGATAATTGTGAACTTTGTAATTAGTTGAATTTTTTGCAATTGTGTGTGTGTTTTCAATTCTGCAATTTACTTTTTTGTCACTTTCAATTTAACAACATTTCACTTCCTATTATTTCAGATTCTGCAATTTTCATTTCCTGCAATTTTAATTCAGTTTTAGCTTTTGCAATTTGATTTCTAATTCTAGGAGTTAGAGGTCACACCAAAACCCCAAACGCTAACTAATCCATCAATAAAGCCTATTTTTTGAATGAACTAATCTTTATCGTGTTGGATCCTTCTTTTGTTTATAGCCTTGGACACCACCCTGGATTGACACACATAATGATTAAATGATGAATGAACAATGACACTCATCACATTTTCTTTGATAGAAAATGCTTTTTCTTCACTAGAACTGGCTTGCTTTTTCTTTTCTTCTCTCTTACGAATTCTTTCTTCATGAGATGTAAGAGTACCAATTAATTGGTCAAGGTCCATGGTGGAAAAATCCTTGGATTATTCAAGCATAAGGGTAGCATTATCCTATTTCTCTGTCAAAGTTATGAGAACTTTCTTAATTACAACTAGTTTCTCCAACATCTTCACCAAGAGTGGACATTTTATTAACCACTGCCTTTACTCTCACACAATAATCTCCTACATCTTCATTATCTTGCTGCAAAAGGTTCTCAAATTCTCTTCTCAAGGTATGAAGCTTGACCTCTTTCACTTTATCATTGCCTTGATAATTTTATTTCAAGGCTTTCCAAGCCTCTTTTGCAAAAACACAATTTGCAATCCATGGAGAGGATTGCAAATGGTACAAAGCAAGATAATTCTTGCTCTATTTCTCCCTCATAGCTTTAGTTTCATCTGATGTTAACATAGTCCAATCTGATGGTTCTGTGTAACCTTCATAAATAATGCTCCATAAATGTTTTTATTTTAATAAAGTCCTCATTTTGATGCTCTAATATTCATAGTTTGATCCATCAAACTTTGGAAGTGGAAGTGAGTTCGAGTTGCTTGCCATTAAAACAATCTGCAACAATGAACTGAACTCTCCAAGAAATTTTAAATTAAAAATTCAAGAAAAAACCCACACCCTTCAAACCCAACAACTCAATATACCAAGCTCTGATACCAAATGAATATTATAACATGAAACACAAAGAAAAAGAAGCATATTGCAAAACTGGAAAACATAGTAAAAAATAAGAAATTGCAATTTTGGAAAGACAAAATGAAGGCCTTACACTTATCAAAATAACATGAAATTTATTCAGATTATAGAGCTATATAATGTAAATACACTGTCCAAATTTTAGAGCAAAAGGATTTATAAATCAAAATTTATAGCCTCTCAAAGTAGGCTACTAACCACTTTTTCCAGAAACAAGACTGCGCATAAATTATCAATACTAGAGCTGCGTTTTTCGTTTTTCACACTTCCATTAAACTTCTCCTTCACCCAAATTTTTACAATAATACATTATTACCCTATTCTACCCTAATACAAAGATTCTAAAGCTGTTACAAGAAGTGTAACAGTCTATAGCTGTTACAAAACTGAAATCTTCCTACAATGACACATTATTTTATTCTGCAGTTACAAAATAGGGAGCATATTTGTTTTACTTCGTTTTTGCTGACTTGTAAATGCCACATAGTCAGCATCATATTCCAACACAAATATTATTCTAAAAAAAATATTTGGAAGTAGGAAATTTCTATTGCTCTAAATCCTCATATCCCAACTTGATCGGATATCCATTTATGAACCTTTATTATCATTAATAGAAATCATTCACCATTATGTAGAAATATCAAATAATTAATCCATAAATAATATCCATAGTAATAATCCACACAATGAGACAATGACAGATAATACCCTTCAGGTAGGGTGATACTAATTTTAATCGTGAATGAATATTATTAACTATTTTTGAATATTTGAAGATCACCATGGAAAAATAAAATTTACATTTGGATTTTCATGCTATTGAGATACATGATGTGGATAATATTATGGGTTATCCTTGGTCATATTATTTGGGTACTATTAAAATTAATATGCAAAATAATTTTTACGAAGTTATGGTATAGGAAAAATAAGATAACACTACAACATATTTCTCAGCTTAAGAAGTAAGGATTCAAGGAGAAGTAAAAAACAATAATGATAGGGCAAAAATTTAAGGAACCAACAAAAGAATCAAAAGTTAAATCTACAGTAGCAGTAGCAACAAAGTCCATAGAAGAAGCAACAAATTTATCAAAATCAAAGGAAGATTTGTTAGAAGAACACAAAGACACACCAAAAGAAGGGATTTAGAGAGAAGAGCATGAGAAAGAATTTAAAATAGAGGAACAAAATATTGAAGAATAAAAGAAAATAAAATTTTAGATCATAGCATATTGTTACCCACATCACTAGGAGTGATAACAATCTTGGAGACATGGCTTAGAGCATCAATATTATCATGGATCTACATGGAGCTAGAAAGATATCAAGTATAGCAGAGTTTGGCAAATAAAGCATAGTGATGCTAGATTTCAGAGTTCTGCAACATCATCAAGGAATAATAGGACCAACCATTCAATATATCAGAGTAGAGAAGCAAAAAGCAATGATCCAATAGAGCAGTAATGGATACTTAAGTGGTATAAGGACATCTTGGCATCATTGGACATCTTGGCATCATTGGAGACCACCACCAATCAAGATTTTACTGGGATGGATGAATGATCAAGATTGGTACAAGTTGTTAACATTGCTTAGAATATCATATTATTTAGTTTATTCTCATGTTTTGAGGATGAAACATTTGTAAGGAGGTTGGAATGTTATGGTATCTAGGGATAGGAATATGGAGATATAATATTATATTGTATATGGGTATTATGGATATTTGGCATGGGCTACACATAACCTAAGGTTGATTATATTATAATATTATATTATAATAATGAGTGGGATAAGGGTTTAGGAAGATGGGTATATAAAGAAGGGATATTGCCATTATAATCAATGAATCATATCAAGTACTCTTTTGTAACAATATTGACTTATAGAGTGGCTCTCATCTTGGGAGATATTATGGAGTGGTTACTTCCTTAAAGAATAGTATTGGTGTTGCCCTACCTTAAGGGTATTATCTATATTTGTCTTATTGTATGGATTGTTACTATCGATAATTTTTTGTAGATAAATTATTTTGATATTTCTACATAATAGTGAATGATTTATATTTATAAGAGAAGGTTCATAACAAGTGGTATTAGAGCAATGATTCAAGGAAATGGGGATTTTTTTCTATGGATTGTAAAATTAAGGCATTTTTCCAAAAATTATCTCATTTTGGGATCCATATATTTTTGTAAATTTATTTTATTTAGACGATTCTTATGCCATTTTGTTTAAAAGTTGAATATATTTAGTATGAGTAGTCATATAAATAAATCTGAGTAGTATTGAGGGAGATATGATACTATGAAGTCATCCATCTAGAACAAGGGTTGTGTTAGGGTAATATTTTTCTAGAAAATATATCATCTTTTAGGAGTCATTATTTTTTTTGGAGAACAAGGAGTTGTACTTGGGCCCCCCACCCTTGATAAATCATAGCTATCTCCTTTAAAGCTTGATATTTTAAATATAGATTCAATTTTCATCTCAATTGAGTTGTTATAGCTAGATACCTACATCATTTTTCATAAAATGTTTGAATTCTTGATTTTCATTTTTTGGATCTTCAATTTTTTATATGAATACAAATATTCTAGAATTCAACATCCTTCTTGAAATTTTTCTACAACCTTCATGATACCAAAACTCCACCTCTATTGTCTATACATTGCATCTTAGTAGAGTAAATTTTTTGAAACATCGTACTATCATAGTCTACTTTACCAGATCTAGATTTCTAGTTATAATACAAATATTCTAGAATTCAACATCCTTATTGAAAGTTTTCTACAATAGCCTTCATGATGCCAAAATTCCACCTCTATTGTCTATACATTGCATCTTAGTAGAGTAATATTTTTGAAACATCGCACTATCATAGTTTACTTTACCAGATCTAGATTTCTAGTTTCCTTACTAAAGCATAAGTACAACCACAAAAATTGTAATAAATAGTTTATATGAAAGCACATAAAGAGGGAGATAGGTTTTTGGAGGTGAAATTGCAAGGGTTTCATCTCTATTTTAAGTGCAAGTGGCGATAGAGGCTGCATTTTGAGGCTTGTGGGTCCTAACGACCAACTTTTTTCTTGTTTTTGTTCAATATAGATATGGTATATGTTGCAAGGGACCCACAATAGGTTAGGAATCTATAATTTAGCAAGTATTCATGCTATGGTCTTGATTGAAAACTACTTCCAATTTGCTACCAAAAAAAAAAACAAAAATCACACCTTTCCATGGCATCCAAGGCATGGATTAAAGAGGCCTAGAAACAAGTTTTGAGCTATAGACCAAGTAAGAGAATAATTTTTAGGAGAAGAAAAATGGTTTATAAGTCAAGCACACCCAAATCTAAGAGACACCCCCAAAACAAATCCACTATGGAAAACCCTATCAAGGGTAAGGGTTTCGAGGATTCAGTCCCAAAAATAAATTTTAGGGATGCCCTTCGTGGTGGAAAATCCTAGCCTAATGCTAACATTAATATTAAGGCTTATTATATACCTCTAAGAATGCCTAATATTGATTCTAAAAATATTGATTTAGGATTTCTAAGAGTAGCTAAAGGAACCCTAATAGTTAAGACAAAATGGGTGACATTCAGGATGACATAGAAGACTTCGAGAGAAGAGAGTTGATTTGCCATTTCTTGGGTTTTTTTATGAGCCACTCTACTTTCAAACTATGGATTGTAAAAAATTGGAAAACAAAAGGTGAGATTCAAATATTTGTTTATCCCAATGGTTATTTTATTGTTATTTTTGCTAATGATGAAGATAGAGAAAACATTTTAAGGGGGTCCCTGGTTCTTTGAAAGGGTAGGAATTTTCATGGCCTTGGTACATTAAATTGAAAGTCAAATAAGAAATACCTCCTACATTACCTATGTGTATTAGAATATTTGGACTCCTGGTTGAATTCTAGAATCCAACTATGTTTTCTACAATAAAAAACTCCCTTCAAACTTTCATGATGATTGTTGACTATACACATAAATTTGAACATATTATTTATGCTTGAATTTGTGTCTTAATGAATTTTGACAAACCCCTTCCAAAAATGATCTCATTACAATTTGGAGAGGATACTTGGGAGCAAGTGGTGGACTATGAGAAAATTCCTTTCCTTTGTAGAATTTTTCATGAATATGGATATTTGGCTAGTGTCTGTCCAAATAATATTATGAATCAAAAGAAAGAGGACACGAACTCAACAAGTTTCTAAATGCCTAAGAAGAACACTAAAAAAAATAGCTATGAAGGATCAAGCGATGTTGTCAACTAATATGTTTGGAATTCTTTCCACAAATGATCTCTTGGGTGAGGAAGAACACATAATGGAGATAGAAATATTAGAAACATAATTTAATGATGCAGGGAAGGGCTCAAAGACAAACCAACAAATCAAATATTTTCAACAAAAAATAAGGGGGAAAATATAGACAAGAAGAAGAATCTTTTAACTATCAAAACTTAAAATAATTCAAATCCCAAGATAGAATTTGTTGACCCTTCCAATAACACTTTGGTTTTTTATAGCATACTTCAGGGTTAGAAGCTATCCTAGATTCAATTAGCGTAAGACAAGAAACATGAAAAAATGAAGATGGACAGTAACCAAAAGGTAGGTCGCAAGACTAATTAGTATTATATGGTAAAATAAGGTGAAAATATTGTAGAGAAAGGTAAGATTAATGCCATTACCAACATATTTGGACCTATTATTAATGAATATCATCACTTGGAGTATTAGATGACTCAAACGAAGTCTTTCAAAATAAAATAAAATTAGAATATTGATTCAAACAAACCAACCACATCTTGTTTTCCTTGAGGAGACAAAGATGCCAATAGAGGAAATGCAGTCAATTGCAAGTAAAATATGGTTGACTAGAAAAATGACTTTTCTCAACTCCCATGGGGCTTCTAGTAGCATTGCTTATATCTGAGATCCAAAAGAGATAATTATTCACCATGTAGTGGGTAGTTGGGTCTTTTAGCTATGGTTGAAAAAAGTAGACAATCTAACCAAATTATGCTATGCTTGACTATTTACCCTCTGACTACTTTGGAGGAAAAGTAGAGACAATGGATAGCTTATATTATATCTTATTTACCTAAAGCTTATATCTTGATCAGAGGAGATTTTAACACTGTACTCTCTCTAGATGAGGATATGGAGGGAAATAGGAATCTAGATGGGAGCATGGACCTCATGAGTGGATATATTTCAAACCTTCACCTTGTGGACATCCATCCAGATAATGGCCTCATGACTTGGTCTAATAGAAGTAAAGGCTTAGCTTGCATAATGGATAGATTGGATAGGTTCTTGCTCTCTAACAATTTATTAATCCATGAATATATTCCTAAGGTGAAAAATCTTAAAAATGTTGGTTCATATCACTAGCCAATCATGGTTGAAATGTGCAAAACCAATATCAGTTTCTTGCCCTATCAATTTTAGTTAATGTGTATTAGAGATAGTTCCTTCAAACCCTAAGTGCAACAATGGTGGTAGGAAGGTAATCTAAGGTATGGGACTAAGATATTATATTTTACTAAAAGGTTGAAATACATCAAATGCAAAATCATGATTTGGAACTAAGAGGAGTTTGGAGACATCAGGTAGAAGAAACAAGAAGTGATTGTTTGCTTTGAATATTTTAATGAACAAATACTTTAAATGACCTCATGGAGAGTATAAGTACAGATAAAATTAGACTCATAGATAAGTTAGAGGAATGGGAAAAAGAGAAGAGCTCTTATAGAAGCAGAAATCTAGGATCTAATGGCTCAAAGAAGGAGATCAAAACAAAGAATTCTTCCACAAATCTCTTCTAGTCCACAAATCACACAAATTTATTTCTTTCTTGAAATCATATTTTGAAGACTTTATCCACACTTGGGTTGGCATGAAGTCTATTGTTGTCAACTACTTTTCTAAACTGGTTATTGTTGCATATCTTGACTCAACTTCTCAACATAATATCCTTCAAGCAAGCCCTACTCTTATCACTTCTGAGAAAAAATTTGATTTGACTACTCTAATTATTTTCAATGAGATTCAACAAGTGGTTTTTAAAATGAAAAAAGGGAAGACTCTGGGTCTTGATGGTTTTCCCATCAAATTTATCAAGAATTCTAGGATATTATTCATGTTTATTTATTAGAGGTGGTGGAAGAAGCCAGGAAGGCCAAAGAAATTTTGAATGTGATCAATAAAACTTATATAAATTTGGTCCCAAAGGCTCAATATGTAAAACATGTCTCAAATTTTAGACCAATAGCTTTATGTAATGTTCCTCTCAAAATCATTACCAAGATCATGGTGGAGAGGATGAAATAAAATTTGCATAAGATTATTTCCCCTAAAAAAGGAGGTTATATGGAAGGGTGACACATTGTGGATGAGATAGTTCTTGCTCAAGAATTCATCCATTCCATGGAAGCACAAAAATATCCATCTATGTTCATCCATTTAGACTTATCCAAAGCTTATGATAGAGTGGATTGACACTTCCTCATCAAAGTAATGAGGTAATTTGGCTTCTCTTAGGATTGGATATATTGGATTATGGGATGTATCTCTTTGATGTCCTACTTAGTTATTATCAATGGATTCCCTTCATAGTTATTCCTAGCTTCTAGAGGTATTGGACAGGGTGACCCCCATATCCTTATTTATTCATCATTATTGTTGAATGCTTGGGCATGACTATGACCAAAAATAAAGAAAATAAAACCCTTGAGGAAGTTACCATTGCTCATGGAGCTAGGAATATCTCTCATATTCATTTTGTTGATAATTATACTATATTAGTAAAGCTATAGTTAAGGAAGCTTCTAGAATCGAATAAATCATTAGTTGTTTCGATTAATGAAGATAAATCAAAAGTCATTTTCTTTCACTACTCTCCCAGACATGAATCCATGGTTTTGGATAAATTAATATAGAAGAAGACCTCCCTTTAGATCATTTATTTGGGCATTCCTATCAATATCCAAAGACAAAAAAAAGACTGGAATTGGTTGTTGGATAGAGTAAAGAGGAAAATTGGAAAGTGGACTAATGGACCAATAGGTGAATTTCATCTAGAGGTAGAATTACCTTGGTAAAATAAGTCCTTAAAGCTATACCTATTTATGTTTATGTTGTGTTGAATATTTCAAAGGTAGATCTTCAAGAACTGGATCAAATCAATCATCGATTCCTCTAGAGTGGTACTAAGAAGAAAATAAAATGGACCTTGGTCAAATGGGATACTTTATGTCTTCGTAAACATGAAGGGGGGTTAGTATTTCAATTTGCTATTAAAAATAATTAGGATTTATTTTATATATTGGAAGTGTGGGTTTTAAAAGGGCCCCAAAACCTTTATTACAAAGTGAACAACAAAAGGAACAGGCCAACAAGACCAGTTACAAAGACAACACCCCAAGGTGCCACCAAGACAACCAAGAACAAAAGGAGATAGGTCACAAAGACCAAAAAATAGAAAAAAAAACAATGGGTCCACAAAGGTAATCCCGATAAAAAATAGGGAAATAGGTCAAAAAAAATCCATCAGAAAGATCACCACAAGGATCGCCAAGATGATCCTAGAACACCACTCTAAATGGACTCAATGCTGTTGGTAGGGATTGCATCATCATGCTATTGGAGATCCTTGAGTTAGTGGTACAATTCATCCAAAACCTTCATAGCTTGGTTGTATAAGGTCCAAGTGGACTTGGATGCATTTGCAACAATGGACAGAGTAACCATGATTCCAGCAAGGGGATCAAGAATAGTTTTTTGGTACAAGTTGGTGCCAAGTTTTCCCAAAGGTTTGAACAACTTCATGCCAAATTTTTTTTCTTCAATTATCACTTTTAGAGGTGAGCTTTCAATTTTAACCTACTCGAGCCAAGGATACTCTTGCACCATAATGAGACTATCCTTACACTTATTCTCAATCATATTTTTTCTAATGGAATAGTGCCAGATCTCATAGTTGCTAGACTAAGGAGTGACTCTAGGAGATGGGCCAAAGATTTGCTTTTTGTTTTGTTTGGCAAAGACATGGGATTATTTCTCCAATTATTTATCATCGTTGACCACATGGATTTTAGAGGTCTCCTCACTAGAACTCAAGGTATTTTGTAGCTCAATAAAATTTGCGATGATGACTACCTTTTGAGCTTGCTTCTAAAGAACATGGAAATAGAGGATCAAACTAAGACCATGGTGGATGAGATGGGAGGAATTTCATTTCCTAAAAATATTGATGGATATCTCTAGAGATCAATAGGGGTAGTTAGGTACATTGGTAATTTTTACATCCCTTAGGTGGTTAAAGAATACGAGGTGAAAACTATAGATAGGTGTATCGATCTCGTCCATGGTGAAGTACTGCATCACCAAGATAACCACCCTATCCCAAGGGGTTGGGAGGGACTTCCTTACAATACAATCATTCTTCCATGAAATATTTTGCCTTTGTCAAGAAAATGATTGGTCTCTTCAACCATAGAGTGTCTATATCGATGAATAACTTGACCATCATTCGTGATTTTAGTAATCTCTATTAAGGTTGGATGCTGAATTTAAACTATAAGCTTCAGATAAAGATGCACCGCTGGTTCCATCATTTCATGAACTATGTAGAAATATTAGCATCTCTCCTTGACAAATTCTTTAGGAATGGTAAGAACCTATGGCTATCAAGGATATATTCAACAATTGTATCTAGCTCAAAGGTTTTGGGCTCCAGGATAACCTTTATCAACTAGCAAAGGGGCTCTTCAGGGATGAAATTACTTCTTAGGCTAGAGCAGGGAGGAGAGCTCAAGCGATGGTGGTGATGAGAGTCCCTGTAGATCACTTTATAATATTGTGAAGTTGAGGTACCTCTAGAAGATTTGAAAGTATACATACCAAAGGTTATGGAGGTGGATCGCTTTGGGAGCCGATGATGAATATCGATGCTAAAAATCTTAGTAGCGTATACCCTATCACATAGAAATATCGTAGCATGGGAAAAGTACATCTAGAGTTGGTTCGAATAAGGCTTTAGCTACAAGATATATTAGAGGATTTTGGATAACCCTAATGCTCTATGGGCCAAAAATATTCATGCTAAATATGCTAAAGATAAAAGTCTTACAAATTTTGTTCTCTATTAATTGCCTTCCAGAGGTTCTTCCATTTTGGTGGTTCTTAGGATAGGTGAGGAGTTGATAAAGAAGAAGTTATTTTGGATCATTCATAATGTTCAATAGGTAAATTTTTGAATAGATTCTTGGGATGGTCACTAGCCTTTGATAACTCAATTTCCTTATTGGAGGCCCTAGATGGAGGAGCTACACCAAGCTAAATAGAAAAAGGTAGCTAATTACTATTGGTACTAAACTAGTAATGCAAAGGTTGGTAGATATTCGATCCCTATTAAGGACTGACCTATTAAAATTATATAAAGGCAAAGGAAAGATATCCAATGCACCCTTCATATAAGATCTCTCTCTTGATCCCATGATAAGGACTATTTTGGATGGAACAACACTACTAAGGGTGAGTATACAATTGCTCAAGATTATTTGGTCGTATGCCATAATAATCCCAACCAGTCCTATGATATATTTACACAGCTATGCTTATAAGCTCTAACCTAAGGTGAGGTATTTTATTTGGATTTATTACATCGAAGGGTTCTCACTGGTGAGCAACTTATGAAATAAGGCTTTCATGGCCCATTTAGATGTGAAATGTGTGGAAAGAGTTTTGAAAATCTTAGCCATATTTTTATTGAGTTTCCTTTATCCTCTAAGCTATGGAGGAGAATGAATATCTTACTTGGTTTAGAGCGGTCCAATTTTTCTACTCTCAAACAAATTTGGAGGGATTTTCCTAAATAGGAGCTTGTTTATAATTTTTTTAGGTAGTTAGTTTGGATGGGAATAATCATCCTATATTGGAATATCTAGAAGGAAAGAAGCAATCAAATTTTCAAATAGGAAAGAAAGGATAGTCACTATGTTTATTAAAATACCATTGCCAACTTAGCTAAATCAGTCCAAAAACTCCTTAATCATCCCTTGGACTCCCACCAACAATGGGATCAAGTAATGCAAAGAATGAATATTAAATCTACTATTGAAAATCAACTAAGAGGGAATGTGAGTAATCAAAATATGGATATAACAAGGAATTAGTAGCTTCCTCCTAAGGATTTTTGAAAATTCAATATATATGGAGCCTCTAGGGGGAACCTAGGAAAAACTAGTGTGGGAGGAATTGGTAGAATTTCATATGGTTCTTTGATTTTCACTCTTGCTGAGAAATTGGATATCCTTTCCAATAACCTTGCTGAGGAATATGGTATCCTCAGAGGCCTTCGATAAGCTGCTACGTTTGGATGAAAAAAGGTGTTGGTTGAATCCAACATCCAAGTCATGATTAATCTATTGAAGACTTTATCTAAGAATCATAAGGCTAATTGTAGAATAAAAATAATTGTTGAGAAGATTCAATTAATCTAGATTAGATTTCTAAAAGTTGAATACAATCATGTGGTTAGATAATAGAATAGGATTGATGATGCATTAGCTAATTGGAAATTGGACAAATGTGATCTTACTTGCTATGACAACCCTCCTAGATCATGGACTTCACAAATCAGGGATGATCTTCTATCTATCCTTTCTCTGGATGGCACCAATGCTAGAGGTACCTAGTTCCTTTTTACTTTGTATTGGCTTCTCTTTGGTTTATTCAAGGTATTTTAGCTCCCTACCTTAGAAAGATCATTCTTACATTTTATTTGTTGAATATTGGCTAAAAGGTTTTTTTGCTTGGAAATACCAAATATGTAATCTATTTTTTCCAACAATTTAGTTCTTTTAGTGTTTTAAAAAAAAAAAAAAAAAAAACACATTAATGTTATAAAATAAAGCAAATATTACCAATGAAAAATATTAAAGTAAATCCTAATCATTATTTGATTCAAGCAGTCAATATTTTCTTGTTAGATTTAGCTAAACTTACTACTTCCTCTAACCTTATAAAAGAGAATTTAACTTCATGATCATCAATTAAAACCCCTCTATTGGCTAGCCTATCTACACATTTGTTTCCTTACCTTAATGTATGTGTAAACCTCATTTTTCAAACTCTATAGCAAGGTATTGTATTTCCACAATTTTCTCTTGTATGTTCCATGGAGCCTTTGCTTTCTTCAAAATAACATTTATTACTATTAGTGAATCACCTTTCCATCCATACTTTGTTCCATTTAATTTATTTATATTTTTTAAACCCTTCCAAAGTAGCCCAAGCTTCAACTTCATTATTTTTCTTAAATACACTATTGAAAACATAATGAGAGAAAATATATCTATTATTTATAAGTATTCCTCCTCCTGTTGGTATTGGATTTCCTTTAAATGCTCCATAAAAAATGTCACATCCCGCCCCTAACCAAACCCTTTTGTTTGATAAATAAATATCTAATGTTTGGTTTTGAAAATCTTGGTGAATTATTTAATACTTTTTGTAAAAATATATTCTAGGGAAATATATTTGAAAAACAAATAACTTATGAACTAATTAATTACATGATTTGCTTAATAATGAAAAGCTAAATTGTAGGAGAAGAAAAAGAAAGCCATGTTCTAGAAAAAGAAGAAAAATATGACCTAAGTTATATAAGGGAATAAGTTTAGGTCTAAAAAGGAACTAGGAGGAATTAAAAATAGAGTCAAGTCCATTAAAGTCTTCTTATGAAAAACATATGTTTTCTTTTGGAACCTTCCTTCTATCTCCCCTAGTATGAATTCTTGATTGAAAGTCATTCCTTAATTCTATAAATACCTCCTTGAGAAGATGAAATGGCTCATGCACAAAGGAGGAAAAGCTTGTAGAGGTCAAGTAGGAGAATATTGGAGAAGATCAACTCTGTAGGAGATCTAGGTTAGAATATTTCTTGTTTTTTTATTATTTGGATGCATATTGGTCGAATACTTTGTTTGATTGTTATACTCTCTCTTCTCTATTAAAACACTTGTCTTAATCATGCTTTAAGATTCGTGTGCTTGTATTTAATTTATGATGTATTATCACTACATTGGATTAACACCTTTTTGGTTGACTAAATTCTATTAAAAGTTGTGTGATGTAGACGTTGTTGAAACCATGAAAGAGGCTTTTATTTGGTATGTGTTTGTTTCTCTATTATATGATTACATCGTTTGAATTTGAATATTTCTCTATGCTTTATTTTTACATTCAATCTAATCATACATGATGTTTGTCTTGATTATCTTATCAAACTAAAATAATATCTCTGATACACCTTGTTATACGTCTTTATTTCCATGAGGATAGGTATATGAGATGTAGCTCTTTATGTTAGGTGTATGATCACATAATTACATTGCTTGTAATATAACAAACAAAGACATGCATTGAAAGTCCCTATAATGTCCAAGATATATGTAACTAAGCTTTGCTATGGGATATCCCAAGTTGAGGTAAACATATATCTATCACTATTGTATCATATTATCGAGACCAAACATTAGATATTATTTGTACCATCGTAGGAAAGGATTAGCATGCCTTCTATCATTTAAAATTACCAAATTCTCATAGTAAATAACCTTATGTAAATCTCTCTATAATAGATTGTAATTAATACCCTATTTATTGACCTCCATGCATGTTGTTGTGATGCGATTTGGTGGACAAGTTTTATGTGACTTATTTTATGGTTTATTACAATTTATTTCAAGTGCTTTTAAGAGATTTTATATCATCCTAATACTACTCCTACACATCCAATGCAAAACGATTGTGTTTGGTTTGCATGCAAGAGGGAGTTTTTAAATATGGCTCCCAAGAATTGTCCCACATGGGACATGCCAAGGCCCGAATAGGATTTAAAAGGAGAAATTCTCCCATAGTCACTCGACCACCAAGTGGTGATCAAGATTTGCACCAACTGGTGGTTGATCGTGCCAGTTGGAGATACTTATGAACCTGATGTTTAACATTTGGTTAAGCCTCATATTCATGGATAGAGACCATTGGTATTATTACCTTGTAGTTAGTGTTGTTTGACTCTAGTTGATTATTGACCCTCCATGTGGCTTACTTTGTTTGGATGGTTGTTCATTTGATTATATACTGTCAGATGAATTGGTGGTTGTTATAATGCAAAACCTCTTTTTGATCTAACATGAAATTAGTCCCACATGCACCCTATGGGAGCATGTGGGGACTTAAAATAGGAGAAGGCTATCCTATTGAAGTGACCACCTAGTAGTGGTCATGTTAGCCAAGAGGCTAGGCACCAATGTTAGGGTGCAAATTTGACTTGATAGATTGAAGTCACTTGTTGTTTGTTGTGGTCGCATGGATTGACATGCTAATGACTAGTTATGCTTTGATTGCAACCTCAAATATTCCACTCTTTTTGATTAAATAATCCTCATTTTAGATGAGATAATCACTTGCTTACTATCCACTTCCTTTCACCAAACTAACCTTGGAATATAAGGTACTGGTTCTATAAAAAATAAATTGGAGGAAATCAAAGCTTTAAATTGATCAATTTAGGTGGAAATTATTATAGTACAATTTGGTGAGAACTACCATGTAATATTATGAAAATATTAAAGTGTAAACTTGGGGAAATTATTTGTAGTGCACTTGTGGATACAAAATATTATAGGTTGAACTTATCATAATAAAACCTTGCAAAAATATTATAGTGCACTTGTGGAGACACAATCTTGTTTGGTAGATTATGAGACAAATTTGTGTCAAAATTTGTGAGAACTATAGTGTAATGTTGTTTGATATATTATGAGACAAACTTGTGGTAAAATTTGTAAAAAATATAGTGTAATCTTGTTTGATAGAGTATGAGATAAATTTGTGGCAACATTTGTGAAAACCATAATGTAATCTTGTATGATAGATTACGAGACAAATTATATTGTAAAATTTGTGAAAACTATAGTGTATTATTGTTTGATAGATTATGAGACAAATTTGTGTCAAAATTTGTGAGAACTATAGTATAATATTGTTTGATAGATTATGAGATAAATTTGTGGTAAAATTTGTGAAAACTATAGTGTAATCTTGTTTGATAGATTACGAGATAAATTTGTGGTAAAATTTGTGAAAACTATAGTGTAATATTATTTGATAGATTATGAGACAAATTTGTGTCAAAATTTGTGAGAACTATAGTGTAATCTTGTTTGATAGATTATGAGATAAATTTGTGGTAAAATTTGTAAAAACTATAGTGTAATCTTGTTTGATATATTATGAGATAAATTTGTGGTAAAATTTGTGAAAACTATAGTGAAATATTGTGAGTGGATTATGATACTAATTTGTGGCAAATTAGTGAAAACTATAGTGAAATATTGAAAGGATATTATAGTACAAATTTTTGGTAAATTTGTAAGAGCTATAGTGAAATATTATGGAAATATTTTGGTGCATTTTTGTGAAAACAATGAATGCTTTGCTTACAAATAAATTTGATAATGGAATGGTTTGATCCAATTATTTAAATGCTATTTCTTTGCGAATGAAATAGGAATTGTTTTGGGAAGACATATTCTAAATATGAATGGGAAGGATGGAAAGGGGATGCATTCTTGAGGGAATTATAGGGTTCTATATTGAGTTGATTAGAATTAGTTGCATATAATAATATTTGATCAAAGGAATATATTTTGTGGAAAATGATATAGAATGGAAATGGGTATGGATTTCATTCTTAGGAAAGTTATGGTATTTCCTTCCTTTGATTTATGGAATGCTTTAATGCAAATTACACTATGATGAATGTATTGTGCATGGGTGCATTCAATTGAAAAATTACATACTATTGTGGAATAGATTGCATAATCATATACATATAATGGGCTATCCCAATACCTTACTACCATCATCCTAGTACTAGTGGTTTGATATTGATCAAGTGGAAGGCTTGGATTCTATCTCCCATCATGGAGGTTAATGGTGAATTGAGCAAGTAAGGTAAGTGATAGACATTGGATGTCTATGTGGGTCTGTGTGATGACCACCTTAACTACCACTATGGTTGTGGGGAAGCATTGCAAGAGATTGATATTATATATTGGTTGAAGAATATCTAATCTACAAGGCATACACCTAATCTTGGGCTTGTTTGGACCCAAGAGGAGACTAGCTTAAGTTGGACTTAAGTTAGTAAGGGAAATTGGTGAACTCCCAAGCGCTGTGGTCAAGAGTTTCTACATTCAAGGAATGGTAGAAACTAAGGGTGACCACATGAAGACATCCTTATACCTTGGAGGTATGAAGGTAAACCTGTTGGTCTTATTATAGGAGGGTTGACCAATCCTATTCACAAGATAAACACTAACCACATTGACTATTGTGAAGTGCAACATTGGACTTAATTGGAAACTCATAATTAAGAGAACCACATGGATATTATTCTTAAGTAAAACTTTGATCATAAAACTTAATTGTACGAGTTGTAAAATAATAATAAAAAAAATCTCTCTAGGAATGGTTGGTAATTGAGGAATGTTACAAAAATTCAATTTGACCAACTTAATATCAGGTGGTTTCCACTGTATATTATTTACCTTCTTTTTGTTTCTCTTGTACCCAACATCATAATTCCATTTGACTATTTAACTCCATCTATCCAGTATCTCAGGCTCCAAATTAGATATTGGGTGAGTTGATAGGGTTGGTTTATACTCCTCTATGGCTAAACAAATATTCCTTTTCATTACCTCTAAATTGCTTTATGTTTCTTTAAATATTATTCTATTCATTTCTAGCCATATAGTCCAAATTATTGTATATTTTTATATATACCATATTGTTTGTGAAGCCTCACTTTTAAAAGTGCTTTGTTATTGTTATAAATATTCTTCAATCCTATCATCCATCACCATGCATTTACCAAATATATTAAGAATCCATTGCCATAGTTTCTAGACTATCAAGTAGTGTCCCAAGAGATGGTCTATACTCTCCTCCTCATTTTTACAAAGAATATATTGTGAGGGGCTATGAAAACCCCTTTTCATAAGGATATCCCAGGATAAAAAATTTCTATGAACTACTAGCCAAATAAACATTTTAATTTTAGGAATGCTTGGGCTATCCCAAATATCTCTCCATATTCTTGTGTGAATATTTTTTTTTTGTTGGTGCTTTACATTATATCCACTTCTTATTGTGTATTCTATTGAGCTATTAAACTCCCAAAATAGCTTATCCTTGGCTCCCCTAACAATAATCGTTGTTGTTATCTTTCTTCTCAACTGCCTCCTAGCATCAATGTGTTGTATACTTGTAAAACAATCTTCTTTCTATTTGTATATTCCTTCCTAATCCTTGTACATAATGTTTGAAACCCTATCACCGTTTTGTATTGAAGTAATCTCATCCATGGTTTCAAAATTAGATCAAGATTGAGTGGTTTTTTATCACACCAAGTATCCATCCAAATAGAAACATTTTCTCTAGTTTCCACCACCCATATTAGACGTTTAATCACTAAATAAATTGATTTTTTTAAACCATTCCATAGTGAAAAACCATTTGGTAGTGATATTGTAATAAATATTAAGCTTGGGTCATGAGGCTCAAAATATTTACTTAGAAGAATTCTTTCCCACTATCTTTGACTCTCTTTGTACAATATCTAAATAAATTTTCCCCTAAGAGCTAAGTTTGCATCCATAAGAACTCTTAAACCTAGACCTCCCTTGGTTTTATCATCACACACCTTGCTACATTTAACAAAAAAAAATCCTTTTATCATGTAATCCAAACCATAAAAATGACCACATAATATAGATTAAACTTTTTTCTATTGATTTTGGTATAGTATACAAGGACATATGGTATGATAAAATGGTCTGTAAGACTAATTTAATTATCTACACTATTCCTGCTAACAATAACCATATACATTTCCATGTTGGTAGTTTATTTTAAAATTTACTTATATATGGATTCCATAATCCTCTCCTCATTCTCCCTTCAAATAAGGGCATCCCTAGATAAGTTGCTAGTAAATGTTTCTCCTCCATTTGAAGTAACCTGCATATCCCTGCTTTAATTCTAGTTGGAGTGTTTAGGAATTAAAATTTGGATTTTTTCCTATTAACATTTTGCCTTGATGCTCATTTGTATTCCTTCAATAAGTTATTCCAAGATTTGACCTCATTTATCCTTGCCCTCCCAAAAAGAGTTGTATCATATCCAAATTGTTTATGGATAATGTTGTCGATGTTCTTACTAGCCTTAAGTCTACTTATTATCCCATATTTTTTATCCTTCTTAAAGTTCCTACCCAATACCTCTAACATAACAATGAACAAATATGGTAATAGAGGATCTCCCTGTTGAAGGCCTCTCTTGGCTTTAAAATATTTTGTTACTAACCCATTGACTATCACTAAATATGAAACTATGGAGACACAAGCTTTAATCCATATTACACATTTATTCCCAAACCCAAACTTTCATAATACCACAAAGAGAAAATCCCATTTAACCCTATCATAGGATTTAATCATATCAAGTTTTAATATTATTTATCTCTTTTCTTGAAGTTTTTGAATGCATAACTTTATGAGCTACTATGATCTCATCCAAAATTTATCTCCCTTTCATAAATATTCCTTGATCTTCTAAAATAATTTTGTCTAAAAGTGGTCTTAACCGGTTTTCCATCACTTTGGAGATAATATGATATGCCATATTACATAGGCTTATTGGCCTAATGAATCAAACAATTTTGCATCTTTATTTTTTGGAATCAGGGTAAGATATGTTGCATTTATTTTATAAGGTATGAATTATTTTACCTAGACTATTCCACTACCACCAATAAAGAATCCTTATATATATCCCAATTATGTTGATAGAATGCTACAAAGAGCCCATCCAAACTTGGGTATTTATCCTTATCAAAAGAGAATAGAGCTAAATGAACTTCTTCCATATTAATAAGCTCGACCAGTTTCCTATTGTCTTCATATATTATAATTGAAGGTATTTATTGTAGTAGTTTATCATTAAGAACTTAAAATTCCTCTTATCTTAGAATATTTTAGAAAAAAGACCTTGCCTCCTTTCTGATTTCACTTTGTTCTTCAATCCAATCCCTTTCTATTGATTTAATTCTACTAATATGTTGATATTTGTATTATTTTCATCCTATGAAAATACTTTGTATTTTTATCTCCTTCTTTTAACCAAGTATGTATTGATTTTAATCTCCAAAATTTTCTTACTTAATTAAAATATTATGATATCATATTTTTTTTTTTGGTAAGTAGATTATTTTATATACAAAACGGGTTTTTTAAGAGGATCCCAAAACCTTATAACAAGAGAGGTCATAGCCTTTACCATTAGAGAGAGCCCTTTGGGCTAGACATTAGGTACCATATGAAGATTTCCCAAAAAAACAAAAAAACACAGTGATTCCCGTGAGGGCTACATCAACCCCTCCCAACAAAGGTCAAAAAATAGCTGAAAAACCAAAAAAATACATAACCATCCATTATATAGATCGCTTCCACTAGACGACAAATAGGAAAATATCCTAGGAAAATTCCTTACAAGTCTGGATCCTCCTGATCCTCCTAGGTCTCATGCCCCTTGAAGCGCTTGAGGATCCCCACCATTGTATTTGTAGAGGAGAGGATGTTGGTCGTCATGTCTAACAAAAATTGGGGAGACAACCCCTTGGCTTCGCTCTCAGTGTCAGAGTTAATTTGCTGCGGTGGGGTCCCTTTCTCCTTCTTCATATTCTTAAGCCACAGAGATGATAGAGATGGGGTTGGGGCGTCTGTCTACCCTCTCTGGGCTGGCTTGCTATCGAAAACTCTTTGGAGGGACGTAGGATTGGCTATTTCAAGGGGACTATTATGGATAGGGCTGGAAGTCCCATCCTATTGGACAAAACTAGGACTACCCAGGTCTTGGGTAGCAACAGGAAGGACTTCCTAGCATATAGGATGATTTGCAATGACATGGTAGCAGATGACACTCATTAACCCTTGGTGCATGGGAGGGTAAGACGATTTATTGCTATTTTTGATAGTGAGGCCAAGGGAGTAGAAAAAATAGTCAGGAATACAAACCTGCTTGGCATCCCTCAGGTGGTTTACAAAAATGATGTGGAAACTATATATAGGCTTGTTGGGATCATCGCAAGTAACATACTGAAGGATGGGGATGATGGCAAGATTCCAAGGTTCAGGGAGGGCCGACTTATCCCACCCAAGGTTTCATCCTTTGTCATGGAATTGCTCCAATTCCTCTTCCCAATTATGATGATCGCATCGAATGGTATGACCTACCATCGACAACCCAATGATCTCACTCATAAGCTCAATGGAGATTTTAAAATTTATCCCCCTCACCACAATCTCGCCCTGGTTCCAAGAGTCAAAAAAGGCATGGGTGACATCGTATTTGGGTCCTTGGAATTTTTGGAGGAAAGGAAGCATACCCTTGGCCTTAATAAATATCATGGCTTCGTCGCACAGGGAAAGATCAATCGACTTGACACAAGGAGAAGCCATGGATTTAGGACAAACACACACGCCAAGAGGGAAGCCAGATGACTTTGCACCACACTCTAGGGGGCACCTTATACCAAAATACAAGGCTCACCCAAACACCACTAGATTAAATAAATTTTATTTAGCTATGAGCCTCGCATGCATGCAGAGAGAGCCATCATTACCAAAGATAGTGTTAGATCCAGGATGGTGGCAAAGATTGATGCTGAGGTGGACACGTAACCTATGAAGGTGCCACGTGTTATCGAAGGTAGTGGCACCTTTGCTAGTTATGTCTAGAGAGGTGGGACGGAGTGTCCTCTCGATGTGCCCGAGAGAGGGCCAATGGTGATATTTTCTTGGGCGTGTCGGGCCCATCCAAATCTCATTAGGGGAGATGAACAAAACATCCACCTGTCTTCGACCTTTTCCAGACACGAGGGATAGGATCAAAGATCTGTTGGACCACATTCCAAGGGACTTTGGGAAAATATCATTCCCATCATACCTTCCATGAACCATCATGACAGGTGTGCCAATTGGGTCTGGTGGCGTAGGTGTCATGGCTCTCCCCCAACCTGACCACCTAGGCCCGGTCCTTACATCACACTTATGTGGAGACATTAATAATATCCTGGCTGGCGATCTTGTCAATGTCCACTAGAAAGCTCTAATTCCACACCACAAGACATGTGGACTTTAAGCCTTTGTTTGCTAAGTGGTCAGCTAGACCATTGCCCTCCCTATAGGTATGCTTGAACTAAACCTGGTTCCTCCAACGAAGGACGCTTCAAGCCTGAGTGATGATATTGTAAACCTTCCACGTTGGAACCTTTGAATTTGTCATGTAGTTGATAATGTTCAAAGAGTCCCCTTCAACAACCAAGGGACGGGGTCCTCTGTCATGAGCTCGAGTCCTCTCAGTAATCCTCTAGCCTTTGTGACATGATTGGTTTGATGCCCTAAGTTTTCATAGAAAGCCATTACAAGCTTTCCATTGTGATCTCGGACAGACCCACCCGCAATGACCGCTCCTGGGTTACCACGAGATGCCCACTCAAATTTTAGCTTCAACCACCCGTGAGGAGGCCCAACCCACCTGACATTCTTCCTGGAAACCCGGGCATCCTCCCGCTCCTTACTCTCCCTGGATAACTTAAAGGATTTGAACAAACCTTCTTCGAACACATGTTTGGGCCAAGGTCTAGGGATAAGATTGGCATTCTCAATGGCAAAGGTGATGACCCTATGAGTGACTGAGGGAGGATCCCAAGGGGTGACCGAAGATCCAACCATTTTGTTCTAACCATACTTGCCACAAAAAGTGGTGGAGGTAAGCATTCCACAGGAAACAAAGCTTGGGGTTTTTAAAAGGATTGCCCCATTGAAAGAAAGCCTCCTTTATGGTCTTGGGGAAAACCCATTGGATATGTAAGATAGAGATGATGGAGCCAAAGATGTGGACCCAGTGCAGTCACAATGTAGGAAGAGATGGTCAGAGGACTCACAGGCAGACTTGCACAAGTAGCATCTATTGGCTAAAGCAAACCCCCTCTTGTGAACATTGTCAATAGTGAGGGCTTTGTTCTGAAAAGCAATCCAACAAAAGAAATTTACCTTTGGGATAACTCCTTTTCTCTAGATCAAGTTGTAAGGAAAGTCCAAAATATGATATCATATTTTAAGAGCTAAATATTTATGTAAAATTTTCAAATTCAGATGATTCTTATACCATTTTTTAGAATTTTAAGAGCTTTAAAATGAGTGCTTATATGAAATAATCCAAGAAATATTGAAGGAGATACAACCCTATAAAATCAACCATTTGGAACAAGGGCAATGATGATTTTTCAAATTGCATTTTTTCCAAAAATACAAAATTTGAGATATCTAACAGTCAAGGTAAACAAATAGTTGCAATTTATTTTATTTTGAAAATTTGGAGATCTAATTGTTTATAGAAAATAATAGATGAGATTTGAAATTTTTTATTTTTAAAACATTTTAGTTTATTAAACCCTAGCTGCCTTGGGAATTTTTTTAGGTTGAGGTCATGGATTTGCCAATATTCACTAGAAAGGATGATAGTGATGATAGGGAATGGTGGAAAAACTTTAAATCTTTAAATTATCCTAAATAGTGAATGATTTATATTTATGATAATAAAAGGTTCATAACAAGTTGTACTAGAGAAATAATTTGGAAAATGGGAATCGTTTTTCTATGGATTGCAGAATTAGGGCATTATTTTCTAGAAAATATCACATTTTTGGGATCCATATGTTTTTGTAAAGGTGTTCAATTTAGATTATTCTTATGCTATTTTATTAAAAAATTGAAGATATTTAAAATGATTAGTCATGTAAAGGAATCTCAGTAGTATATGAGGAGATACAATTCTATGATAGCCATTTAGAACAAGGGTCATGTTAGGGCAATGTTTTTCCAAAAAATATCTTATTTTTTAGGAGCCATATCTTTGTGTAAAATTATCGAATTCAAATGTTTCTTAATCCATTTTGCTTGGAATTTGAAGAGATTTAACATGAGTGGTTATATGAAGAAATCCAAGCAAAATTAGGGCATTATTTTCTAGAAGATATCTCATTTTTGGAATCCATATATTTTTGTAAAGGTGTCCAATTTAGATAATTCTTATGTCATTTTGTTCAAAATTTGAAGATATTTAAAATGAGAAGTCATATAAAGGAATATTATTAGTATTGGGGGAGATACAATGCTATTAAATTAGCCATCTAGAACAAGGGTCATGTTAGGACAATGTTTTTCCGAAATATATCTCATCTTTTGGGAGCCATATCTTTGTGTAAAATTATCAAATTTAGATGTTTCTTAATCCATTTTGTTTGGAATTTGAAGATATTTAACATGAGTGGTTATATGAATAAATACAAGCAATATTGAGGGAGATATAACCCTTTAAAAGTAGCCATCTAGAACAAAGGTAATGATGATTTTTCAAATTGCATTTTTTCAAAAAATATAAAATTTGAGATATCTATCAGTTAAGATAAGCAAATTAGTTACAATTTAATTTGTTTTAAAAAATTACAGATCTAATTATTTATAGAAAATAATAGATGATATTTGATAAATTTTATTTTTAAGAAATCCTAGTTTATTAAACACTAGTTGCCTTGGGAAATTTTTTAGGTTGAGGTCATGGATTTGCTACTATTCACTGGAAAGGATGATACTAATGATAGGGAATGGTGGAAAAACTTTAAATCTTTAAATTCTCCTAAATTGGTATTGAAATGTAAGCTTTGTGATTCTTTATGAGGGGAAGATTTATCTTGGTATGTGAACTTTTTTTGTCACCATAAATTAAGATACACATGGAAAAAAATTGAATTTGTATTCTTGAGCAGATAGGAGTTTGAAAAAAAGGATAAAACGTTATCTAGGCTCCAGGGTGAACAAAAGGAACTAAAACAAGAGTTGGAAAATTTCAAGAAATTGGTAGAAAGAAAATATAATGACGATAGTGTGTAGGCTAAGGGAACCACAACTTGGATGTTTAACAGGCCAAACAATGTTCAAAAGGATTTGTTCAAAGATAAAAAATCTATTTTGTATGCTCATGGATGCATTTAGAGGGAAAATGTTATTATTTCTATAAAACCTAGTAGTAGATATAATATTATTAATATTGCTTTGGTTAAGAGGTTGCAAGTCCAAGAAACAAAAATCAAAGACATATAACTTGAGGGTGAGAATATTTTGAACATCACCATGTATAAATATTTTTTACATTCAAATTTTTATGCTATTGAGATAGATGATGTGGGTATTATTTTAGGTTATCCTTGGTTGGATTCTTTGGGTACTTTTAACATTAATATGTAAAATAAGTTTATGAAGTTATGGTATAGGAAAAAAAAGATAACATTGCCAGATATTTCTCAACTTAAGGAGTAAGAATCCAAGGAGAAACAAGAAGTAGTTATGGTAGGGCAACAAGTTAAGGAACCAATAGAAGAATCAAAAGTTGAACCTACAGTAATAACTATAACAAAGTCCATGGAAGAAGTAACAATAGTAGATTCCATGGAAGAAGCAATAGGAAATTCAAAGGAATTTATGTTAGGAGCACACAAGGAAGCACCAAAACAAGGGAACCAAAGAGAATAACATGAATAATAATTTAGAGAGGAATAAAATGCTAAAAAATCAAAGGAAAAATGTGTTGGGATATAAAACCCTTATTTTTATTGTATATTAAACTATATATTTGTACATATATTTATATATAATGGGATGTTTCTTGATTTTATCAAGATACTCATGGTGGTCCAGAGACTAGCATGTCTCTTTGAAGAAACAAGCACTTATATTGAGAGGGGGGTGAACAGTATAAGATACAAATTTTCCTTTCAAATGATAACAACAATAATATGAATGCAATATTAAATCAATGTACAATTTCCATACACATAAGAGACAATAATTTTACGTGGAAAAACCCTCTCAGGAGAAAACTATGGTAAAATATTGCTTATATTTTCCTTCAATAAATTTTGTGGGCACCAAATTATAGGAGACACCAATCCCCAATACATGTTCGTGGGCACCAACCCACATGAGACACAAATCCCCTATACGAGTTCATGGGAACCAACCCACAAGATACACCAATACCCTATACAAGTTTGTGGTCACCAACCCACAAGAGACACCAATCCCCTATACAAGTTTATGTGCACCAACCCGTAGGAGAAACCAATCCCCTATACAACTTCACGGGCACCAATCCACAAGAGACATTGATCCCCTATATAAGTTCATGGGAACCAACCCACAGAAGATACCAATCCCCTATACAAGTTTGTAGACACCAACCCACTCAGTTATGCTCCAATATTAATTATAAACATTGCTCAAATTTGCTCCCAAATCTGATTACAAACACTGCTCAAATATGCTCCTAAATTTGATCACAAACACTGCTCAAATCTGCTCCCAAATTTGATCCAAAACTTTGCTTTTTATAATCCCTACTGTACCTACTTTTACTCTTTAAATTATTTCCTTTTAATGAGTTTGCTTTCTTCAACTTACTAATGCACTTTGAATATCAAACGTGCAATATGGTAACATTCATTATTCCATTTTTTTGAGTTTGCTTTCTTCAACTTAATAATATAATTTGAATATCAAACTTGTAAAATAGTAATGAATGTTACTAACCGATGAGGGCTAATTTCACTATCTTGTGCACTTTTTCTTCTTCATGTATATGGCTGACCTTTTAAAAGCTTTGATGAATATGTGTAGTTAATCCTCTTACTCTATTCTTTGATACCTTGACTTGTTTTAGATTTGTTCCCTTCAAATCTGCGTAAAAAATGATGATCTTCCTTTTGTATGTGCCCTCCAAATCTGCCTCAACAAAAATATTATCTTCCTTTTGTATGTGCCTTCCAAATCTGCCTCAACAAAATGATTATTTTCCTTTTGTACTTGCCCTCAAAATTGGCCTCAACAAAATGATTATTTTCCTTTGAAGTAGTCTACCTTATGGCTCCTTACTAAACCCTTGATTTGGATTTTTAGAATAACAAATAATTAAGGTAGAAAATTAATTAATAAGGTTTTAAGACCTTATAACTCCAACCTTATAAAATAAAAAATTAATCTAATGACTTCAACCTTATAAAATAAAAAATTAATCTTGTAACTCCAACCTCAACTCTCCAAAATAGAATAAAGGAATCTTAATTTTTTATATGTATCTTTATGACTTCTTGTCGCGGTGTCCACCCTGACACTGTTAATGATGGATTTCATTGTGATGCAACTATGCATGGTTCCACATGGCCTACCACCACTTTGTCTCTTGCTTCAATCAAAGGGGACCACCACGTTGTCTTATCTCTTATTATTCTGACTCAAATGACTCCACTAGCCATTGTTGTGCCTGCCAACTAGTCGTTACTCCATTGATGTGCTTGTCATAATTTTTATTTCAATATAGTCCTTGCTGAAACTAACCTGAGTTTCTCAACAATGATCCTATAAATAACATATCCTCTTCTGACGTTGTTTGTATGCTGTGAAATTATTTATCCTGGGTGTTACAATGGTAATGGAAAAGCTTTTTTAGATACAAACAAAGACGATCCACTTACAAAACTACCTTATTTCCTGTTTGAATAACACATCAAACTTCTATTGTTCGCTACTGCACAATATGTCTTTTCAACTTCCACTCACAAGATATGACTTCAAGTGATTTCGGATGGGGATGTCCTTCAAACTTGTTCTAAATTGGCTTCGATAGAAATCTTAAAGCATATAGTTCTACCTTCTTCTACACGAGATCCAATAGAAGCCCTAAAATTTACAACATTGCCTCCTTCCACATGAGCTCTAGCAGTTTACGTTCAAGTTTGACGGTTTCACATCTTGTTAAGCATGTGGTGGATTTGCTTCGCATCTGAATGTAGTTTTGAATTTTTAAATGGCTCACTGTAAGATATGATTATCCCTCCTTTGTTAAACTATTGGTATTTGATGAAATACCTCATGTCATCCACCTTTTCTTCTCTCAATACCTCAGGTCATCCACCTTTTCTTCTCTCAAAGTATGAAGTCCAGAACATACCTTTGTTCAAATCATTTGCATCTTCAATTTGTAGACGTCTTGTGTGGAGATAAAAAACTCCTCTCTACTGCTATGAAAATTTCTCCTCTTCCACTTTTATCTTGGTATCACCACCTCTGTATTTATGTATTTGGTGCTACTCCTTTAATGAAGATACTTGAAACATCACTGCTGCCCTATGTCTTCCACAACAATGCTACTCCCTCAATGAAGACGTTCGGATGATCACTCCTACCCTATGTATTCCACAATGATGCTACTCCCTCAACAAAGACATTCAGATCATCACTCACTCCTTTTCTCAAAATGAACATTAGGCTTGCATTTATATGCATAATTTTACCTCCTTACTTTTGGCGCTTAATTAGTCATCCATACTTTTAAACTTCCACTCCATATAAATATTTAAATATTTGATTTAAATATTCAATTTTTATATTATATTTGAACCATCACTTTAATATTTAAATAAATATTAAAGCATACACCACTTTAATATTTAAATATTTAATTTAAATATTAAAGCATACACTTATAATTAAATCATCCTTGAAGATATATCTGCCTTGAATAATTTGCCCAATCATGCACCGTTTGCTATCAAGCAAATCAACCTTTGACATCAATGACAACTCAATAATTCTAACAATCTCCCCCTTTTTCATTGATGGCAACCCTACAAAGAAACTATCCTTTATTGCAACTGGATCATGAGTTTCTACCATTGACAAGCTGCTCCCCCTTACTAAAATTCTCCCCCTTTGACATCAATGGCAAAGGCTCCTTGGGGATGAAGGATAAGACACTTAACAATGCCCCCTTACTACCTAATCTAATTGAAACATTCAATTATGAGATGGGAGTGAAACTAATCTCAAATGACTATACTCCTTTTCTTGTTCCATTTTATTTCTCCAAACTTTGGAGGATATATCATTTTGAACAGTTTGACCATCCTCCTTCTTACTTGATTTTGGAAGTTTAGGGAACACCGTTCTACACCATTTATTTGGATTTATTACATCGAAGGGTGCTCACTGGTGAGCAACTTATGAAATAAGGCTTTCATGGCCCTTTTAGATGTGAAATGTGTGGAAAGACTTTTAAAACTCTTAACAATATTTTTATTGAGTTTCCTTTATCCTCTAAGCTATGGAGGAGAATGACTATCTTACTTGGTTTATAGTGGTCCAATTTTTCTACTCTTAAACAACTTTGGAGGGATTGTCCTAAATAGGAGCTTGTTTATAATTTTGGTAGGCAGTTAGTTTGGATGGGAACAATCATCCTACCTTGGAATATCTAGAAGGAAAGAAGCAATCATATTTTCAAATAGGAAATAAAGGATAGTCACTATGTTTGTCAAAATACCATTGCCAACTTTGCTGAATCAGTCCAAAAACTCCTCAATCATCCCTTGGATTCCCACCAAAAATGGGATCAAGTAATGCAAAGAATGAATATTAACTCTACTATTGAAAATCAACTAAGAGGAAATGTGAGTAATCAAAATATGGATGTAACAAGGAATCGGTAGCCTCCTCCTAAGGATTTTGGAAAAGTCAATATAGATGGAGCCTCTAGGGGGAACTTAGGAAAAAATAGTGTGGGAGGAATTGGTAGACTTTCATATGGTTCTTCGATTTTCACTCTTGCTGAGAAATTGGATATCCTTTCCAATAACCTTGATGAGGGGTATGGTATCCTCAGAGGCCTTCGTGAAGCTGCTAAGTTTGGATGACAAAAGGTGTTGGTTGAATCCAACATCCAAGTCATGATTAATCTATTGAAGACTTTATCTAAGAATCATAAGGCTAATTGTAGAATAAAAATAATTGTTGAGAAGATTCAATTAATCTAGATTAGATTTCTAAAAGTTGAATACAATCATGTGGTTAGATAATAGAATAGGATTGATGATGCATTAGCTAATTGGAAATTGGACAAATATGATCTTACTTGCTATGACAACCCTCCTAGATCGTGGACTTCACAAATTAGGGATGATATTCTATCTATCCTTTCTTTGGATGGCACCAATGCTAGAGGTACCTAGTTCCTTTTTACTTTGTACTGTATTCTCTTTGGTTTAGTCAAGGTATTTTAGTTCCCTACCTTAGAAAGATCATTCTTACATTTTCTTTGTTGAATCTTGGCTAAAAGGCCTTTTTGCCTGGAAAGACCAAATATGTAATCTATTTTTTCCATCAATTTAGTTTTTTTAGTGTTTTTAAAAATTAAAAAAACACATTAATGTTATAAAATAAAGCAAATATTACCAATGAAAAATATTAAATTAAATCCTAATCATTATTTGATTCAAGCAGTCAATATTTTCTTGTTAGCTTTAGCTAAACTTACTACTTCATCTAACCTTATAAAAGAGAATTTAACTTCATGATCATCAATTAAAACCCCTCTATTGGCTAGCCTATCTACACATTTGTTTCCTTACCTTAATGTATGTGTAAACCTAATTTTTTCAAACTCTATAGCAAGGTATTGTATTTCCATAATTTTCTCTTGTATGTTCCATGGAGCCTTTGCTTTCTTCAAAATAACAATTATTACTATTAGTGAATCATCTTTCCATCCATACTTTGTTCCATTTCATTTATTTATATTTTTTAAACCCTTCCAAAGTAGCCCAAGCTTCAACTTCATTATTTTTCTTAAATCCACTATTGAAAACATAATGAGAGAAAATATCTCTGTTATTTATAAGTATTCCTCCTCCCGTTGGTATTGGATTTCCTTTAGATGCTCCATAAAAATTGTCACATCCTGCCCCTAACCAAACCCTTTTGTTTTATGAATAAGGATCTAATATTTGGTTTTGAAAATCTTGGTGATTTATTTAATGCTTTTTGTAAAAATATATTCTAGGGAAATATATTTGAAAAAAAATCACTTATGAACTAATTAATTGCATGATTTGCTTAATAATGATAAGCTAAATTGTAGGAGAAGAAAAAGAAAGCCATGTTCTAGAAAAAGAAGAAAAATATGACCTAAGTTATAGAAGGGAATAAGTTTAGGTCTAAAAAGGTACTAGGAGGAATTAAAAATAGAGTCAAGTCCATTAAAGTCTTCTTATGGCAGACATATGTTTTCCTTTGGAACCTTCCTTATATCTCCCCTAGTATGAATTCTTGATTGAAAGTCATTTCTTAATTCTATAAATACCTCCTTGAGAAGATGAAATGGCTCATGCACAAAGGAGGAAAAGCTCATAGAGGTCAAGTAGGAGAATATTGGAGAAGATCAACTTTGTAGGAGATCCAGGTTAGAATCTTCCTTGTTTTGTTATTATTTGGATGCAAATTGGTCTAATACTTTGTTTGATTGTTATACTCTCTCTTCTCTATTAAAACACTTGTCTTAATCATGCTTTAAGATTCATGTGCTTGTATTTAATTAATGATGTATTATCACTACATCAGATTAACACCTTTTTGGTTGACTAAATTCTATTAAAAGTTGTGTGATGTAGACGTTGTTGAAACCATGAAAGAGGCTTGTATTTGGTATGTGTTTGTTTCTCTGTTATATTATTACATCGTTTGAATTTGAATATTTCTCTATGATTTATTTAGACATTCAATCTAATCATACATGATGTTTGTCTCGATTATCTTATCAAACTAAAATAATATCTCTGATACACCTTGTTATACGTCTTTATTTCCATGAGGATAGTATATGAGATGTATCTCTTTATGTTAGGTGTATGATTACATAATTACCTTGCTTGTAATATAACAAACAAATACATGCATTGAAAATCCCTATAATGTCCAAGATATCTGTAACTAAGCTTTGCTATGGGATATCCCAAGTTGAGATAAACATATATCTATCACTATTGTATCATATTATCGAGACCAAGCATTAGATATTATTTGTACCATCGTAGGAAAGGATTAGCATGCCTTCTATCATTTCAAATTACCAAATGCTCATAGTAAATAACCTTATGTAAATCTCTCTATAATAGATTGTAATTAATAACCTATTCGTTGACCTTCATTCATGTTATTGTGATGCGATTGGGTGGACAAGTTTTATGTGACTTGTTTTATGGTTGATTACAGTTTATTTCAAGTGCTTTTAAGAGATTTTATATCATCCTAATACTACTCCTACACATCCAATGTGAAATTATTGTGTTTGGGTTGCATGCAAGAGGGAGTTTTTAAATATGGCTCCCAAGAATTATCCCACACGGGACATACCAGGGCCCGAATAGGGTTTAAAAGGAGAAAGTCTCCCATAGTCACTCGACCACCAAGTGGTGATCAAGATCTGCACCACCTGGTGGTTGATCGTGCTAGTTGGAGGTACTTATGAACCTGATGTTTAACACTTGGTTAAGCCTCATATTCATGGATAGAGACCATTGGTATTCTTACCTCGTAGTTAGTGTTGTTTGAATCTGGTTGATTATTGACCCTCCATGTGGCTTACTTTGATTGGATGGTTGTTCATTTGATTATATACTATCAAATGAATTGGTGGTTGTTATAATGCAAAACCTCTTTTTGGTCTAACATGAAATTAATCCCACATGCACCCTATGGGAGCATGTAGGGACTTACAATAGGAGAATATTCTCCTATTGAAGTGACCACCTAGTAGTGGTCATGTTAGCCAAGAGGCTAGGCACCAATGTTAGGGTGCATATTTGAATTGATATATTGAAGTCACTTGTTGTTTGTTGTGGTCGCATGGATTGACATGCTAATGAATAGTTATGCTTTGATTGCAATCTCAAATATTCCACTCTTTTTGATTAAATAATCCTCATTTTAGATGATATAATCGCTTGCTTATTATCCAATTCCTTTCACCAAACTAACCTTGGAATATAAGGTACTAGTTCTATAAAAAAATAAATTGGAGGAAATCAAAGCTTTAAATTGATCAATTTAGGTGGAAATTATTATAGTACAATTTGGTGAGAACTACCATGTAATATTATGAAAATATTAAATTGTAAACTTGGGGAAAATATTTGTAGAATTCTATAATAAAACCTTGTGAAAATATTATAGTGCACTTGTGGAGACAAAATCTTGTTTGGTAGATCATGAGACAAATTTGTGTCAAAATTTGTGAGAACTATAGTGTAATGTTGTTTGATAGATTATGAGACAAAATTTTGGTAAAATTTGTAAAAACTATAGTGTAATATTTTTTGATAGATTATGAGATAAATTTGTGGCAACATTTGTGAAAACTATAATGTACTCTTGTATGATATATTACGAGACAAATTATATTGTAAAATTTGTGAAAACTATAGTGTAATCTTGTTTGATAGATTATGAGACAAATTTGTGTCAAAATTTGTAAGAACTATAGTGTAATATTGTTTGATAGATTATGAGATAAATTTATTGTAAAAATTGTGAAAACTATAGTGTAATCTTGTTTGATAGATTAAGAGATAAATTTGTGGTAAAATTTGTGAAAACTATATTGTAATCTTGTTTGATAGATTATGAGATAAATTTGTGTCAAAATTTGTGAGAGCTATAGTGTAATCTTGTTTGATAGATTATGAGATAGATTTATTGTAAAATTTGTAAAAACTATAGTGTAATCTTGTTTGATAGATTATGAGATAAATTGGTGGTAAAATTTGTGAAAACTATAGTGAAATCTTGTGAGTGGATTATGGTATGAATTTTTGGCAAATTAGTGACAACTACAGTGAAATATTGAAAGGATATTATAGTACAAATTTTTGGTAAATTTGTAAGAGCTATAGTGAAATCTTATGGAAATATTTTGGTGCATTTTTGTGGAAACAATGAATGCTTTGCTTACAAATAAATTTGAGAATGGAATGGTTTGATCCATTTGTTTAAATGCTATTTCTTTGTGAATGAAATAGGATTTGTTTTGGGAAGACATGTTATAATTATGAATGGGAAGGATGGAAAGGGGATGCATTCTTGAGGGAATTATAGGGTTCTATATTGAGTTGATTAGAATTAGTTGCATATAATAATATTTGATCAAAGGAATATATTTTGTGGAAAATGATATAGAATGGAAATGGGTATGGATTTCATTCTTAGGAAAGTTATGGTATTTCATTCCTTTGATTGATGGAATGTTTTAATGGAAATTACATTATGATGAATGTATTGTGCATGGGTGCATTCAATTGAAAAATTACATACTATTGTGGAATAGATTGCATAATCATATACATATAACGGGCTATCCTGATACCTTACTACCATCATCCTAGTACTAGTGGTTTGAGATTGATCAAGTGGAAGGCTTAGATCCTATCTCCCATCATAGAGTTTAATGATGAATTGAGCAAGTAAGGTAAGTGATGAAAATTGGATGTCTATGTAGGTCTATGTGATGATCACCTTAAATACCCATTGTGGTTATGGGGAAGCATTGCAAGAGATTGATATTCTATCTTGGTGGAAGAATATCTAATCTACAAGGCATACACCTAATCTTGGGCTTGTTTGGACCCAAGAGGAGACTAGCTTAAGTTGGACTTAAGTTAGTAAGGGAAATTGGTGAACTCCCAAGCATTGTGGTCAAGAGTTTCTACATTCAAGGAATGGTAGAAACTAAGGGTGACCACATGAAGGCATCCTTATACCTTGGAGGTATGAAGGTAAACCTGTTGGTCTTATTATAGGAGGGTTGGCCACTCCTATCCACAAGATAGACACTAACCACATTGACTCTTGTGAAGTGCAACCTTGGACTTACTTGGAAACTCATAATTAAGAGAACCACATGGATATTATTCTTAAGTAAACCTTTGATCATAAAACTTAATTGTACGAGTTGTAAAATAATAATAAAAAAAATCTCTCTAGGAATGGTTGGTAATTGAGGAATGTTATAAAAATTCAATTTGACCAACTTAATATTAGGTGGTTTCCACTGTATATTATTTACCTTCTTTTTGTTTCTCTTGTACCCAACATCATAATTCCATTTGACGATTTAACTCCATCTATCTAGACTCTCTGCTTCGAAATTAGATATTGGGTGAGTTGATAGGGTTGGTTTATACTCCTCTATGGCTAAACAAATATTCCTTTTCATTACCTCTAAATTGCTTTCCTTTCCTTTAAATATTATTCTATTCATTTCTAGACATATAGTCCAAGTTACTATATCTTTTTATATATACCAGATTGTTTGTGAAGCCTCACTTTTAAAAGTGATTTGTTATTGTTATAAATATTCTTCAATTGTATCATCAACCACCATGCATTTACCAAATATATTAAGAATACATTGCCATAGTTTCTAGACTATCAATTAGTGTCCCAAGAGATGGGTTATACTCTCCTCCTCCTTTTTACAAATAATATATTGTGAGGGGCTATGAAAATCCCTTTTCATAAGGATATCCCAGGATAAAAAAATTTCTATGAACTACTAGCAAAACAAACATTTTAATTTTAGGAATGCTTGGGCTATCCCAAATATCTCTCCATAATATTGTGAAAATATTTTTTTGTTGGTGCTTTACATTATATTCACTTCTTATTGTGTATTCTCTTGAGCTATTAAACTCCCAAAATAGCTTATCCTTGGCTTCCCTAACAATAATCGTTGTTGTTATCTTTCTGCTCAACTGCCTCCTAGCATCAATGTGTTGTATACTTGTAAAAAAATCTTCTTTCTATTTGTATATTCCTTCCTAATCCTTGTACATAATTTTTGAAACCCTATCACCATTTTGTATTGAAGTAATATCATCCATGGTTTCAAAATTAGATCAAAATTGAGTGGTTTTTTATCACACCAAGTATCCATCCAAATAGAAACATTTTCTCTAGTTTCAACCACTCATATTAGACGTTTAATCACTAAATAAATTGATTTTTTTAAACCATTCCATAGTTAAAAACTATTTGGTAGTGATATTGCAATAAATATTAAGCTTGGGTCACGAGGCTCAACATATTTACTTAGAAGAATTCTTTCCCACTATATTTGACTCTCTTTGTACAATCTCTAAATAAATTTTCCCATAAGAGCTAAGTTTGCATCCATAATAACTCTTAAACCTAGACCTCCCTTAGTTTTATCATCACACACCTTGCTTCATTTAACAAAAAAAAAATCCTTTTATCATGTAATACTAACCACAAAAATGACCACATAATATAGATTAAACTTTATTCTATTAATTTTGGTATAGTATACAAGAAAATTATATGATGAAATGGCCTGTAAGACTAATTTAATTATCTGCACTATTCCTGCTAACAATAACCATATACATTTCCATGTTGGTAGTTTATTTTAAAATTTACTTATATATGGATTCCATAATCCTCTCCTCATTCTCCCTTCAAATAAGGGCATCCCTAGATAAGTTGGTGGTAAATGTTTCTCCTCCATTTGAAGTAACCTGCATATCCCTGCTTTGATTCTAGTTGGAGTGTTTAGGAATTAAATTTTGAATTTTTTCCTATTAACATTTTGTCTTGATGCTCATTTGTATTCCTTCAATAAGTTATTCCAAGATTTAACCTCATTTATCCTTGCCCTCCCAAAAAGAGTTGTATCATATCCGAATTGTTGATGGATGATGTTGTCGATGTTCTTACTAGCCTTAAGTCTACTTATTATCCCATATTTGTTATCCTTCTTAAAGTTCCTACCCAATACCTCTAACATAACAATGAACAAATATGGTGATAGAGGATCTCCCTATTGAAGGCCTCTCTTGGCTTTAAAATATTTTTTTACTAACCCATTGACTATCACTAAATATGAAACTATGGAGACACAAGCTTTAATCCATATGACACATTTATTCCCAAACCCAAACTTTTCTAATACCACAAAGAGAAAATCCCATTTAACCCTATCAAAGGATTTACTCATATCAAGTTTTAATATTATTTATCTCTTTTCTTGAAGTTTTTGAATGCATAACTTTATGAGCTACTATGATCTCATCCAAAATTTATCTCCCTTTCATAAATCCTCCTTGCTCTTCTAAAATAATTTTTTCTAAAAGTGGTCTTAATCGATTTTCCATCACTTTGGAGATAATATTATATGCCATATTACATAGGCTTATTGGCCTAATGAATAAAACAATTTTGCATCTTTATTTTTTGGAATCAGGGTAAGATATGTTGCATTTATTTTATAAGGTATGAATTATTTTACCTAGACTATTCCACTACCACCAATAAAGAATCCTTATATATATCCCAATTATGTTGATAGAATGCTACAAAGAGCCCATCCGAACTTGGGGATTTATCCTTATCAAAAGAGAATAGAGCTAAATGAACTTCTTCCATATTAATAGGCTCCATCAGTTTCCTATTGTCTTCATCTATTATAATTGAAGGTATTTCTTGTAGTAGTTTATCATTAAGAACTTAAAATTCCTCTTATCCTAGAATATTCTAGAAGAAAGACCTTGCCTCCTTTCTGATTTCACTTTGTTCTTCAATTCAATCCCTTTCTATTGATTTAATTCTACTAATTCCATATGTTGATCTTTGTATTATTTTTATCCCATGAAAAGACTTTGTATTTTTATTTCCTTTTAACCAAGTATGTATTGATTTTAATCTCCAAAATTTTCTTACTTAATTAAAATATTATGATATCATATTTTAAGAGCTAAATATTTATGTAAAATTTTCAAATTCAAATGATTCTTATACCATTTTTTTTGTAATTTGAAGATCTTTAAAATGAGTGCTTATATGAAATAATCCAAGCAATATTGAAGGATATACAACCCTATAAAATCAACCATTTGGAACAAGGGTAATGATGATTTTTCAAATTGCAATTTTTCCAAAAATACAAAATTTGAGATATCTATCAGTCAAGGTAAGAAACTAGTTGCAATTTATATTATTTTGAAAATGTAGACATCTAATTGTTTATAGAAAATAATAGATGAAGTTTGAATTTTTTTATTTTTAAAACATCCTAGTTTATTAAACCCTAGCTACCTTGGGAATTATTTTAGGTTGAGTCATGGATTTGCCAATATTCACTAGAAAGGATGATAGTGATGATAGGGAATGGTGGAAAAAAATTAAATCTTTAAATTCTCCTAAATAGTGAATGATCTATATTTATGAGAAGCAAAGGTTCATAACAAGTTGTACTAGAGAAATAATTTGGAAAATGGGAATTGTTTTTCTATGGATTGCAGAATTAGGGCATTATTTTCTAGAAAATATCTCATTTTTGGGATCCATATGTTTTTGTAAAGGTGTTCAATTTAGATTATTCTTATGCTATTTTATTAAAAATTTGAAGATATTTAAAATGATTAGTCATGTAAAGGAATCTCAGTATTATAGGAGGAGATACAATGCTATGATGTTAGCCATCTATAACAAGGGTCATGTTAGGGCAATGTTTTTTCAAAAAATATCTAATATTTTAGGAGCTATATCTTTGTGTAAAATTATCGAATTCAAATGTTTCTTTATCCGTTTTGCTTGGAATTTGAAGAGATTTAACATGAGTGGTTATATGAAGAAATCCAAGCAAAGTTAGGGCATTATTTTCTAGAAGATATCTCATTTTTGGAATCCATATATTTTTGTAAAGGTGTCCAATTTAGATAATTCTTATGTCATTTTCTTCAAAATTTGAAGATCTTTAAAATGAGAAGTCATATAAAGAAATATTATTAGTATTGGGGGAGATACAATGCTATTAAATGAGCCACATAGAACCAGGGTCATTTTAGGACAATGTTTTTCCAAAAGATATCTCATATTTTGGGAGCCATATCTTTGTGTAAAATTATCAAATTTAGATGTTTCTTAATCCATTTTGTTTGGAATTTGAAGATATTTAACATGAGTGGTTATATGAATAAATACAAGCAATATTGAGGGAGATACAACCCTTTAAAAGTAGCCATCTAGAACAAAGACAATGATGATTTTTCAAATTGCATTTTTTCAAAAAATATAAAATTTGAGATATCTATCAGTTAAGATAAGCAAATTGGTTACAATTTATTTTGTTTTGAAAATTTATAGATCTAATTGTTTATAAAAAATAATAGATGAGATTTCAAAAAAATTATTTTTAAGAAATCCCAGTTTATTAAACACTAGCTTGTGGGCACCAATACCCTATACAAGTTTGTGGGCACCAACCCACAAGAGACACCAATCCCCTATACAAGTTTGTGGGCACCAACCCACATGATACACCAAAAACCTATACAAATTCGTGGGTACCAATCCATAGGAGACACCGATCCCCTATATAAGTTCATGGGAACCAACCCACAGGAGATACCAATCCCCTATACAATTTTGTAGACACCAACCCACTCAATTATGCTCCAATATTGATTACAAACACTGCTCAAATTTTCTCCCAAATATGATTACAGACACTGCTCAAATTTACTCCTAAATCTGATCATAAACACTGCTCAAATCTGCTCCCAAATTTGATCCAAAACTTTGCTTATTATAATCCCTACTGTACCTACTTTTACTCTTTAAATTATTTCCTTTTCTTGAGTTTGCTTTCTTCAACTTACTAATGCACTTTGAATATCAAACTTGCAATATGGTAACATTCATTCTTCCCTTTTCTTGAGTTTGCTTTCTTCAACTTACTAATGCACTTTGAATATCAAACTTGCAAAATAGTAATGAATGTTACTAACCTGTGAGGGCTAATTTCACTATCTTGTGCACTTTTTCTTCTTCATGTAGATGGCTGATCTTTTGAAAGCTTTGATGAATATTGCACTTAATCCTCTTACTTTATTATTTGATACCTTGACTTGTTTCATATTTGTGCCCTTCAAATCTGCCTCAAAAATGATGATCTTCCTTTTGTATGTGCCCTCCAAATCTGCCTCAACAAAAATATTATCTTCCTTTTGTATGTGCCCTCCAAATCTGCCTCAACGAAATGATTATTTTCCTTTGAAGTAGTCTACCTTATGGCTCCTTACTAAACCCTTGATTTGGATTTTTAGAATAACAAATAATTAAGGTAGAAACTTAATTAATAAGGTTTGAAGACCTTATAACTCCAACCTTATAAAATAAAAAATTAATCTTATAACTCCAACCTTATAAAATAAAAAATTAATCTTGTAACTCCAACCTCAACTCTCCAAAATAGAATAAAGGAATCTTAAATTTTCATACTTATCTTTATGACTTCTTGTCACGGTGTCCACCCTGACACTGTCAATGATGGCTTTCATTGTGATGCAACTATGCATGGTTCCACATGGCCTACCACCACTTTGTCTTTTGCTTCGATCAAAGGGGACCACCACGTTGTCTTACCTATTATTATTTTGACTCAAATGACTCCACTAGCTATTGTTGTGCCTGCCAACTAGTTGTTACTCCATTGATGTGCTTGTCATAATATTTATTTCAATACAGTCCTTGCTAAAACTGACCTGAGATTCTCAACAACGATCTTGTAAATAACAAGTCCTATTCTGACGTTGTTTGTACGCTATGAAATTATTTTTCCTGGGTGTTACAATGGTAATGGATAATATTTGTTAGATACAAAAAAAAACTATGCACTTACAAACCTACATTATTTCCTATTTGAATAATGCATCAAACTTCAATTGTTCACTACTGCACAATATCTCTTTTCAACTTCCACTCACAAGATATGACTTCAAGTGATTTTGGATGGGGATGTCCTTCAAAATTGGTCTATATTGGCTTCGATAGAAATATTAAAGCATACAATGCTACCTTATTCTACATGAGCTCCAATAGAAGACCTAAAATTTATAGCATTGCCTCCTTCCACACGAGATTTTGCAGTTTACGTTCAAGTTCGACGGTTTCATGTCTTGTTAAGCGTGTGGTGGATTTTATTCACATCTAAAAGTATTTTTGAATTCTTTAATGGATCACTACAAGAGGTGATTATCCCTCATTTTTTCAACTATTGGTATTTGATGAAATACCTCAGGTCATCCATATTTTCTTCTCTCAATACATCAGCTCATCCACCTTTTCTTCTCTCAAAGTATGAAGTCCAGAACATACCTTTGTTCAAATCATTTGCATCTTCAATTTGTATACATCTTGTGTGGAGATCAAAAAATCCTCTCTACTACTATGAAAGTTATCCTCTTCCACTTTTATCTTGGTCTCACCACCTCTATCTTTATGTATCTGATGCTACTCCTTTAATGAAGATACTCGAAACATCACTTCTGCCCTATGTCTTCCACAACAACGCTACTCCCTCAATGAATACGTTCGGATGATCACTCCTACCCTATGTATTCCACAATGATGCTAATCCCTCAACAAAGACATTAAGATCATCACTCAATCCTTTTCCAAAAATGAACATTAGGCTTGCATTTATATGCATAATTTTACCTCCTTACTTTTGGTGCTTAATTAGTCGGCCCATACTTTCAAACTTCCACTCCATATAAATATTTAAATATTTGATTTAAATATTCAAACTTTTATATTATATTTGAACCATCACTTTAATATTTAAATAAATATTAAAGCATACACCACTTTAATATTTAAATATTAAAACATACACTTATAATTAAATCATCCTTGAAGATATAGTTGCCTTGAATAATTTTCCCAATCATGCATCATTTTCTATCAAGCAAATCAACCTTTGACATCAATGATAACTCAATAATTCTAACAATATCTCCCTTTTTCATTGATGACAACCCTACAAAGAAACTATCCTTTATTGCAATTGGATCATGAGTTTCTCTACCTAACAAGCTGCTCCCCCTTACTGAAATTCTCCCCCTTTGACATCAATGGCAAAGGCTCCTTGGGGATGAAGGATAAGACACTTAACAATGTCCCTTACTACCTGATCTAACTGAAACATTCAATTATGAGATGGGAGTGAAACTAATCTCAAATGACTATACTCGTTTTCTTGTTCCATTTTATTTCTCCAAACTTTGGAGGATATATCATTTTGAACAGTTTGACCATCCTCCTTCTTACTTGATTTTGGAAGTTCAAGGAACACCGTTCTACACCATTTAGCTTCTATGCCCAAAATTATCACATTTGTAACAAATGATGTTGTAGTCCATGAGAGGTGAAAATGAATTGAAATTTCTCTTGGTGAATCCAAAATTATTTTTAGCATGTACCTTACAATGTACAACTTTATGACAAAATTGATGACATGAAAAAAATAGCTCCAAAATAAATATTGAGAATTATCTGATTGCCTTGGAGGATATGATCGCATGGTTATCTCATTATTGTTTCTATGATGGACCTTGGTTCATGATGATGCTTTGTTTTCTTCCTTATTGATGCTTCCACTTCTCAACATATCGACATAGGTCTTAGGCTCTTCTTTAATTATTTTCATTGATGCCTTTGTTCCTTTTGAGCTTGACTCCATATTTTGTTTCTTTTGAATTTCTTCAAAACCAAGTCCAATATTTATAACCGAATATCTCTGTGATTTGATAATATCATCACAATTTTTGTGCTTTTCTCAAACTTATATAGCTTATCATTAGATTCTTCCACTTCCTTCCTCGGAGAGACAACCTCATGTTCCAATTTTTCACATTCCAACTCTTTTACCTTTAACTGCTCAGCCATACCTTCTTCAATTCACTTTGCCTCTTCAATTTTTAATTTTAAGTTTGTGAGGTCTTACGAAAGCTTTGCCTATGTCTCCTCATCCTCTTGTACTTGAATATTAAATCTTGAGTTTTTTTTCTAAGCCTTTTCAACTCTTCAAGAGCAACAATGAGTTCCTATTCTATGTCAATTATGGCTTCCTCTTCATTTTTTGGATCTCTTTTTTTTTGGTTTTCATCAACAAGAGCATCTTCTTTCTCCTCTATAGCCAAAAATAGGATTTTTTCTCTTTTACTATCGGAGAGGATTTCATCACTACTGGAAGAACTGCTTGCTTTCTCAACATAAAGATTCTTCTTGTGTCTTTGAAAGATATTCTTCTCATGCTTGCTTTGATCGTAGCTATTTTTATTTTCATGATAAAATTTTTGTTCTTTATTTTTCTTGTATTCTTTTTCTTCTTCATTGCTACTCCTTCCAGCTTGTGGGAAATTAGATGCATAGTGACCAATGTCATCATAATTAAAACATTTCACAGTATGCATACCTTTGTGTTTTCTCGAACCCTTCTTATTTCTTCGCACAAAGTTAGCTTCTTCTTCGCTGCTTGATTCTTCACTTAATTATGGTTCTTTATTATTTGTCTTCTTTGAAGCTTTAAATGTGACCTCCAATTTGGATGTTTGATATTTTTTAGTCCTCATATCATAGGCTGTAAGAATTCTTTGTAGCTCATCCATGCTTAAGATTTTAAGATCCTTCATTTCTTTAATCGTCAAGACCTTTACATCAAACCTCATGGGAAGTGACCTTAATATTTTTTGAAAAATATTAGTCTTCAATACTTTCTCCAAGTCCACAAATGGTGTTGAAAACTTCATCAATGTGGAGTAGATATTTAGCAATATCTTCCTCATATTTCATCTTCAAATATTTGAACTTCCTCCTGTGGGTTTGAAGTTTTTCCATTTTAACCTGTTCATCTGAAGAACACAAGCTTATACCGAGAGGGGGGTGAACAGTATAAGATCAACTTTTACTTTTCTTTCCCAAACAATATTATCCAATATAATCAATGGCAATATCAACAACAAGTAATCAAAGCAATGCACAAATCATCACACACAATAGAGACACCAATTTAACGTGGTTCACCCAATGTGGGCTACTCCACGGAGAAAATATTTCACTAAAATTTTCTCAACAAATCTCTTGGGAATCACTTCCCTATTACAATGTTTATGGACCTCTATCCAAAGGAGACACCAATCCCCTAATGCTCTGATTTGTGGATCTCTCTCCATAGGAGAAACCTTTCCCCTTTTCTCTGGTTCGTGGAACTTGACCCAGGAGAACTCTTTCTCCTCAACTGGTTTGTGGATCTCTCTCCACAGAAGAACTCTATCTTCCCAGATGCTTCATGGATCACACTCCATAGGAGAACTCTTTCCCCTTGCTCTGGTTCATGGATCTCTATCCATAGGAGAACTCTTTCTCCTCTGCTCTGGTTGGTGATCTTCTAGAAGACTACTACCCCCACTGCACTGGCTTGTGGATCTCTCTCCATAGAAGACCTTTGTCCTCACTCAGAAGACCTCTGTCCTCACTACCTTGGCTAATGGATCTCTATCCACTGGAGACTACTATCCTCTGCTCTATCACCTCCAAATCTTGCTCTCAACTCTATCTCAGATCTGCACCAAACACTATCCTCGATCTAGTACAAATATGCTCTAACTCTATCTCAGGTCTAGCACAAATCTGCTCTCAAATCTACACCAAAATCTATCCTCAAGCCTTAACACAAAGCTTGATCAAATCACAAATCAACTTTTCTTAGATTTACCCCAAGCCTTAACACAAATCTTGAACAAATCAATCAATCAACTTCTCAGATTTACCCCAAGCCTTAACACAAAGCTTGAACATCAATCAATCAATCTTTCAAACCTCTCAATCTACTCTCAAGTCTTCACAAAGACTTACCTCAAATATACCCTCAAGTCCTCTCAAGAACTTGCTCAATATACTCTCAAGTCTTCACCAAGACTTACCTCAAATCTACCCTCAAGTCCTCTCAAGAACTTGCTCAATATTCTCTCAAGTCTTCACCAAGACTTACCTCAAATATACCCTCAAGTCCTCTCAAGAACTTTCTCAATATGCTCTCAAGTCTTCACCAAGACTTATCTCAAATATACCTACAAGCTTTCACAAAATCTTGCTTCAACTATATCCTTAAGCTTTCACAAAATCTTACTCAAATATATCCTTAAGATTTAACAAAAGCTTACTCAAATATGCTCAAACACATGCTCAATACAACTCACAAGATATGCTCAATCAATCTCAAATCTTGCACACAATGCTATCAATTGCTTTGTCTAATATTCAAAGTAATTCCTTTAACTTGAAGCAGTTTAGACATATTCTATTCAAAATTTATTTAACCTCTGGAACATATAGAGAATGATGTACTCTATCAAAAACTCAATATGTTCTACTCAATCATTAAGTCTGTCGCTTTCACAAATCTGATTTCTAATGTTTGCACATTCACTTTCAATATCACTCAAAACCAATGCTCAAGAACTTTCACTCAATCATTCAATCAATGAAACACAACTTGCTCACAAACCCTAAACAAGTGTTTTCATACTTCTTCAAACAAAGAGCACAATGTGGGTCTCAAACCCTAACTCAAATAATCTTCAATCTCTATCTCAAATGTTCTCTAAACATTCACCAATCATGCATATAAAAACTCACTCAAATATTTCCAACAATACTTATCAAACAATCCTTTTCACTCCACCTTATATTTCACAACATTCAATCCAACAATACTTCAATCAAAAGATGATGTGCCCATACCTTTTTGTTTTGATGGAGATATATCTTCAAAACCTGTTTTACTCACAACCAAATCCTTTTGCCAATTCTAGGTTAGATAGCAACAATCTATCTCAAAATCTCCACAAGAATATTTTACCTCAACAAATATTTCACCATACAAGAAATACAATAAAATGTCAAGACTCAAATACACCTTATTACTCCTTCCTTAAAAATAACTCCAATCAATAGATCATTCACTCAATCAAGCAAAATGACAATATCCCTATAACTCCTTTTAACTCCAACTCAACATAAAATATTTCAATCCAAATTTCAACCTTCCAAACACTTTAATATTCTAACTCAAAATAAATTTCAAATTACAATAATAAAGTCCTTTGAATACACCTTATACTCTCCAATTCTTAACCCAACATACATACCAAATTACACAAATAAAATTCCTTGCACACACCTTATAATCTCCAATTCTTAATCAACATATGGCAAAAATAATAAAAATTTAATCATACCTTAGCCACTTTAATCAAAAAAAATTTCATGCGCCTCAAACACTAACATGCACTCCACATGAATCGAACTCACGTTCACCACCTACCTAGCACCTTAGCCATGGCTAGGCTACCACTTGGGCTGCATGCCCACACAAACACCACTATGCACTCACCATCCTTTATAACCTTCATAGGCACCAAAAATATTTGAAACAAAAACTCTTCCCTCTGCTACCATCGAGAATCGAATGTGGGACCTCTATTCTACCAATGCCTTACACTGCCAAGCCTTGCCACTAGCCCAACCGTGTGGTTGGTAATAAGGATGCACACTCTTCTCCCTTTATTCGTCCATAGTCCACCTTTAGATTTTTAAAAATAAAAAGCTTCGTCTATGCCTTGCTCATGAAAATGCACATCGAATAATTTGTTAGCCCTTTGCATATGCAATATCGAAGACTTACTTTATGTCTTCAAACCATATGGTATAAATACCATATTCCTTCCTTGCTCGAATGTCGATGGGCATAAATATTTAAATTTAATATTTTGCACCCAACCCTTACTTAGGGTTATAATTAATTTATATTATAAATTAATTATAATATAAATATTATAATTAATTTATAAGTAACCTTAGGATTTTATTTTAACCTTTAATATTATAATAATAAATATTATAATATTATTTCCTTTAGGCCTAGGTATCTCCTTCCTTCAGGGTATTTAGCCAACCTTTTGACCAATCATGTGAAGCTTTAAACCAAATCTCTTGGGCTTAAAATATAAATATTTTAACCCTCCTTTTGTCAATCCCTTGCACTAACTTTTGACATCATCTAAATCGACTCTTGACATCAATGACAACACAACTACTCAAAATTTCCAACAATCTCCCCCTTTGTCATTGATGGCAACCCTTTTTCCTTAACCATTCCTTTTTCCTTTTTCAAATTCTGCTCCCCTGAGAAACTGCTCCCCTAATTGAATGCTCTCCCCTAACTCAAATCTCTCCCCCTTTGACATCAATGGCAAAGGGACACCTTTGGGGCTAAATATAAGACTCTTAGCTCAGCCCCCTCCCCACCTCCTCTCCTTGGGATGGTTAATTTTGGGGTGGGAGTATCTCTACTCCCAACATACACTGCTCTTTTTCTTTGTCCACCTTCTTCCTCAACTGATCCTTCTGATTCTTTTGAGTATTCCTGTTCCTGCTTGTCTCTGGAAATTTTATTCTACACCACTTAGCCATATGCCCAACATTATTGCACTTATAACACTTAATGTTGTGGTTCCTTGAAGGTGCAAATATCTTGAAGTTCCTCCTGGTGAAGCCATATCCATTCCTATCATGAACCCTGCAATGAATTGCTTTATGACCAAACTGATTACAAGAGTGACAATACCCTTGAAAGAGATATCCATTTCTAAAATTTCTCTTGGTGAAACCATATTCCTTCTTTTCATGTGTCCTGCACTGCATAGCCTTGTGACCAAACCTGTGACATGAGAAGCAACGTCCATTGAAGAAGTCTTGCCTTGACCCCATTGGTCTCTTAGTCCTTTCTTCCCTATGATGTTTCATGTTCCTCATTTGTGCATTGTTCCTTTCCTTGTTGAACCTTCTATTTTCCAACTTATCCTCATAAGTCTCACTTTCTCTTTCACTCTCTTCTTCTGAAGCTTCTTCTTCTTTGGAGCTTGAGATTGACTCCTCTCCTTATTCTCTTTGTTCCTCTTCAAAACCAAGTCCTGTCTTGTTTGATGAAGATCTTTGTACCTTGATAATCTTATCCAAGGTCTTTGAGCTTCTCCCAAACTTGTGTAGCTTGTCTTTAGACTCTTTCACTTCCTTCCTTAGTGAAGCTACCTCATGCTCTAATATTTCACATTCTAAGACTTTTACCTCTAAATTTTCTTTAAATCTCCTTGTCTTAGATATTGAGTTTGTCAGATCTTGTATAAGCTTTCCTTTCTCTTCATCACATTCTTGAAATTGAACCTTGAGTCTTGAATTCTGCTTTCTAACCTTTCTTAATTCCTTAAGAGCAGAAATAAGCTCACCTTCTAGATCAACTACTCCTTCCTCTTCATTTTTTGATTCTTCCTCTACCTCTTTGTCTTCAAGAGCATCTTCATATCTTTCAGATTTATCTTCAATAGAAGCACTTCCTTCTTCCTCTATTACCAAGAAGAGAATTTCTTCTTCTTCATTATCTAAAGATCTTCCATCACTATCACTTGAAATCTTGCCTATCTTATCTACATAAAAACTCTTCTTATACCTTTGGAAAAACTTCTTTTCATGCTTGTTTTATCCATACCTATTTTTATTTTGATACCTAGATTTTCCTGCTTCCTTATTCTTATGATCTTATTTCTCTTCACCATTGCTACTTCCAGCTTCTAGATAGTTAGATGCATAGTGACCATATTTACCATAATTGAAACACTTAACTATTTTTGTACCTTTGTGCTTTCTTGAGTCCTTGTTCCTTCTGCCATAGTTTACTTCTTCATCACTGGATGACTCATCACTTGAATCTAACTTCTTATCCTTTGTTTTCTTTGCTACTTTGAAGGTTACCTCTTTCTTGGGGATAGGATCCTTTCCTATTCTCATCTCAAAAGTTGTGAGAGTTCCATGTAACTCATCCCTAGTCAAAGTTTCAATATCTCTTGTTTCTTCTATGGCTGAAACCTTTTCACTATACCTCATAGGGAGTGACCTTAAAACATTTTGACAAACATCTGATTCTTCAAATTTAAACCCAAGTCCTTGCATGGAGTTAACAACCTCATCCACATGAAGTAAGTATGTAGCAATGTCTTCCTCATCCTTCATCTTCAAGTCTTCAAATGTTTTCTTGTGATTTTACAATTTTGCCATCTTGACCTTTTTGTCTCCCTCATATGTTTTCTTCAAATTTTCCCAAATCTCTTTTGCTGATGTGCAATGCATAACTTTTACAAACTCTACTTCACGTAAACCACTTAATATTGCATTCATTGCCTTTGAATTATGTAGATGTAAGAGCTTACCATATTTATCTGTAGGAGGAGTAGCTGAAGGTGTGTATCCATCCTCAACTACTTGCCATATCTCATTTCCTTGTGCCATTAGGTAAATCTTCATTCTTACACTCCAAAATGCATAATTATTCCCATCGAACAATGGTGCCTTATTTTCTGAAGATCCACTCTGAGATGCCATCTGTGTTCCTATATACTTTTCCTTCAAGCTGTTAAACTCTTCCGAAGGAACCCGCTCTGATACCAATTGAAGAACACAAGCTTATACTGAGAGGGGGGTGAACAGTATAAGATCAAATTTTACTTTTCTTTCCCAAACAATATTATCCAATATAATCAATGGCAATATCAACAATAGTAATCAAAGCAATGCATAAATCATCACACACAATAGAGACACCAATTTAACGTGGTTCACCCAATGTGGGCTACTCCACGGAGAAAATATTTCTACTAAAATTTTCTCAACAAATCTCTTGGGAATCACTTCCCTATTACAATGTTTATGGACCTCTATCCAAAGGAGACACCAATCCCCTAATGCTCTAATTTGTGGATCTCTCTCCATAGGAGAAACCTTTCCCCTTTTCTCTAGTTCGTGGAACTTGACCCAGGAGAACTCTTTCTCCTCAACTAGTTCGTGGATCTCTCTCCACAGAAGAACTCTATCTTCCTAGCTACTTCATGGATCACACTCCATAGGAGAACTCTTTCCCCTTGCTCTAGTTCATGGATCTCTATCCATAGGAGAACTCTTTCTCCTCTACTCTAGCTGGTGATCTTCTAGAAGACTACTACCCCCACTACACTAGCTTGTGGATCTCTCTCCATAGAAGACCTCTATCCTCACTCAGAAGACCTCTATCCTCACTACCATGGCTAATGGATCTCTATCCACTAGAGACTACTATCCTCTACTCTATCACCTCCAAATATTACTCTCAACTCTATCTCAGATCTACACCAAACACTATCCTCGATCTAGTACAAATATACTCTAACTCTATCTCAGGTCTAGCACAAATATGCTCTCAAATATGCACCAAAATCTATCCTCAAATATATCCTCAAGCCTTAACACAAAGCTTAATCAAATCAAATCAACTCTACTTAGATTTACCCCAAGCCTTAACACAAATCTTGAACAAATCATAAATCAACTCTCTCAGATTTACCCCAAGCCTTAACACAAATCTTAACAAATCAATTACTCAACTATCTCTCAAGTCTTCACAAAGACTTACCTCAAATATACCCTCAAGTCCTCTCAAGAACTTGCTCAATATACTCTCAAGTCTTCACAAAGACTTACCTCAAATATACCCTCAAGTCCTCTCAAGAACTTGCTCAATATACTCTCAAGTCTTCACCAAGACTTACCTCAAATCTACCTACAAGTCCTCTCAAGAACTTGCTCAATATCTCTATAAGTCTTCACCAAGACTTACCTCAAATATACCTACAAGCTTTCACAAAAGCTTACTTCAACTCTATCCTTAAGCTTTCACAAAAGCTTACTCAAAGCTATCCTTAAGATTTAACAAAAGCTTACTCAAATATGCTCAAACACATGCTCAATACAGCTCACAAGATATGCTCAATCAATCTCAAATCTTGCACACAATGCTATCAATTGCTTTATCTAATCTTCAAAGTAATTCCTTTAACTTGAAGCAGTTTAGACATATTCTATTCAAAATTCATTTAACCTCTAGAACATATAGAGAATTATGTACTCTATCAAAAACTCAATATGTTCTACTCAATCATTAAGTCTGTCGCTTTCACAAATCTGATTTCTAATGTTTGCACATTCACTTTCAATATCACTCAAAACCAATGCTCAAGAAGTTTCACTCAATCATTCAATCAATGAAACACAACTTGCTCACAAACCCTAAACAAGTGTTTTCATACTTCTTCAAACAAAGAGCACAATGTGGGTCTCAAACCCTAACTCAAATAATCTTCAATATCTATCTCAAATGTTCTCTAAACATTCACCAATCATGCATATAAAAACTCACTCAAATATTTCCAACAATACTATCAAACAATCCTTTTCACTCCACCTTATATTTCACAACATTCAATCCAACAATACTTCAATCAAAAGATGATGTGCCCATACCTTTTTGTTTTGATGGAGATATGTCTTCAAAACCTATTTTACTCACAACCAAATCCTTTTGCCAATTCTAGGTTAGATAGCAACAGTCTATCTCAAAATCTCCACAAGAATATTTTACCTCAATAAATATTTCACCATACAAGAAATACAATAAAATGTCAAGACTCAAATACACCTTATTACTCCTTCCTTAAAAATAACTCCAATCAATAGATCATTCACTCAATCAAGAAAAATGACAATATCCCTATAACTCCTTTTAACTCCAACTCAACATAAAATATTTCAATCCAAATTTCAACCTTCCAAACACTTTAATATTCTAACTCAAAATAAATTTCAAATTACAATAATAAAGTCCTTTGAATACACCTTATACTCTCCAATTCTTAACCCAACATACATACCAAATTACACCAACAAAAATCCTTGCACACACCTTATAATCTCCAATTCTTAATCAACATATGGCAAAAATAATAAAAATTTAATCATACCTTAGCCACTTTAATCAAAAAATATTTCATGCACCTCAAACACTAACATGCACTCCACGTGAATCGAACTCACGTTCACCGCCTACCTAGCACCTTAGCCATGGCTAGGCTACCACTTGGGCTACGCGCCCACACAAACACCACTATGCGCTCAACATCCTTTATATCCTCCATAGGTGCCAAAAACATTTGAAACAAAAACTCTTCCCTCTACTGCCGTTGAGAATCGAATGCGGGACCTCTGTTCCACCAATGCCTTACACTGCCAAGCCTTGCCACTAGGCCAACCATGTGGATGGTAATAGGGATGCACACTCTTCTCCTTTTATTCATCCACAATCCACCTTAAGCTTTTTAAAAATAAAAAGCTTCGTCTATGCCTTGCTCATGAAAATCGCATCGAATAATTTGTTAGCCCTTCGCATATGCAATATCGGAGACTTACCTTATGCCTTCAAACCTTATGGTATAAATACCATATTCCTTCCTTGCTCGAACGTCGGTGGGCATAAATATTTAAATTTAATATTTTGCGCCCAACCCTTACTTAGGGTTTATAATTAATTTATAAGTAACCTTAGGCTTTTCTTTTAACCTTTAATATTATAATAATAAATATTATAATATTATTTCCTTTGGGCCTAGGTGTTTTTCCTTTTTTAACCTTAGGCCTTATCTTAACACCTTTAATATTATAATAATAAATATTATAATATTATTTCCTTTAGTTCTTATCGGATGGAAAATTGGATAGCTAGAAATATAAGTTATAAGAGGATTGTCCACTTGAAGATTAGTCATGCACTTAGAATTGGGTGTCTACATTTACCACTTTTATGTATTTATTGCATAATATATACATAAAAAACTGACATAGAATCCCTAATTTTGGGATAAAAATATTTACTATTATTTGTGGTCAATGATAAGAGATGAGTGATGTAGAGATTATTTGCTTAAAATTTATGTTAAATGTATGTTTTCAACCACATTAAAATTTTTCCCATACCCTAGTGTGCCCCATTGAGTTGAGGGAAAACCAAGTTGGACCAAGGAAACTCAATTTTATTATGATCCACACTATTGTGATGATGAAATATTGGGAGAAAGGTTTGGATTATGATGGGATGATGTTAAATATTTAGAATTAGAGGAGATGATTAGATGAGATAAATATTAGATGATATAATGATTAATTAAAGTTAAAAGATATTGAGAAGATTTTATTAAGATTAGAGGTGCATGGATTTGATGGTTGATGTTGAATTAAAGATGGATAATTAAAGAGTTAACTAATTGATTAAAAAGTTGTTTTAAAATATTAGATGATGAAAGACGAAAGATGATATGGTGGTGGGAAGATGCACCAAAAATTTATCAAAATTTATATTTTTAAAGATATATATACAAATATATACAACTATATACAAAATTTTACTATAGACAAAACCACATGACTAAAGGATTTTTATTGTTGATATTTTACTTCAAGTGAATTCCCAATTTTCTAGCCTTTAGACAAAAACTTAAAGAATTTTTTCTAATATTTACTAAGAGTTGCTTTGGATTTGCCTAGGGGGACTTTCTTTAGCTTACCTAGGGGGGACTTTCATTAGCTTACCCACAAGACTTTCATTAGTTTTCCAAGGGGAATTTCATTAGCTACTAAGATAGAAGATAAATACAACTGTATACATATATGTATAAAATATTAACCTTTAGACAAGGATTCATGCCTAAAGTGCTTTTGAGAGATTCATTTGATTACCTTTAAGCCAAATGCTTAATGGATATTTTGATATCTTGATTTTATTGCCTTTAATCCAAGGCTTATTTTGATATATTGATGTTTTTTTTGTTAGATTTAAAGCATTATTATTTGTTGATTTGACTCATATATAAGTATAAAAAAGGACTTATACTTAATTGGTGTGCCAATGAATAATATCCCCAATTAAGAGATAAATTTTTTGTTGAGCAGTTACCCCCATGTAAGTTGTATTGTAGGAAAACAATAGATGATAATATTTATAGGGCATTCAAAACCTATAAAAACTTATTGTGTTCATAATATAGACATTAATGAGATAGAAGAAGTTGTTTTTATTGAATTTGACATCAACACCTATGAACCTTACAATGTTTATCACACAATAATGGAGTGATAGTTTGAAAGACCTTAATAAATATGATTTTGATATAAATCATAATGGATCCAGATGGAAAGATTGAGATAGATAGTAATTGATAATCTAGATTGATAGAGAGATATGGTTGCATGAACCTAGATTTGGGTTTACGAGGGGACTAGAAGGATTCATGCACATCAGTCACCTAGTGTAAGTGCAATGCTAAAATTAACTAGATTGACTAGGATCATTCTAGCAGGTAATGAAAAAAGACAACCACATGCATGAAAGCAAATATAAAGTCAAGAAAAATGCAAACAAGCAATGACAATTAGTTGAATGAAACAAGTAGTCATTTAGACTTTTTTTTTATTTGTGGAAAACATCCCAAAAGGGATGCCACTTTCGGGTAAGACCCAAGGAGGCAGGGGTATCCATTCCGCCAAAAATGCCCAGGACTCGGACCTGGCCTACCACATTTGGCATACTCAAGGAGCAAAAAAACACACAAAACCAATTTAAAAATAAGTAAATAACAAAAAAAATAGTAAAATAAAATAAAAAACATGCTCCTTGAGTGTATCAAAAACAAAATCACAACCAAACATGCACAATAAGATAAAAGAAACCACAACACAAACCACATAGAAAAACAACAGAACACTACAAAGACAACCCAAAAAAAACATGAAAAATAAACACAACCAAAACCTAAAAAATAAAAAATAAAATAAAATAAAAATAAAAATAAAAAACAACCAACAACAGACAAAAAATAAAAAACAAAAACATAGAAAACACTCACACATAAAAACATGAATTAACACAAACAAAGAAAAACCCAAGAACAAGAACGAAAAAAACACAAGAACAATAAAAAAAAACATAAAATAAAATAAAAAACACAAAACAACAAAAGCACATGAATAACAAAAAACAACACAAAGAACACAAAAACAAAACAAAACAAAACAAAACAAAAGAACCCACCCACCTTAACAAAACAAAATTGAAAAAGAAAAAAGAAAAAAAAATTGAACATAAAAATGACCTATCTAGACTAGAAGACTATTAAGGCAAGAATCAACAGAAGAAACAAAATAAATAATAGAATGAGCTAGGGAACTAAAAAAAACTGAATGAACCAAAGAGAAGCAAAAAAAAAAACAAGAAGAAACTAGGTACCTTCAGAACTGGAGCCATCCAAAGAAATGATAGAAAGAAGAGCTTCCCTAATTTGAGAAGCCCACCATATAGGAAGGTGGCCATAACAAGTAAGATCACCTTTGTACAAAGGCCTATTAGCTAAAGCATAAACACTCTTGTTTTGATCTCTGACCACATGATTGTAATGAACTTTCAAAAATCCCATTTGGATTAATTGAATCTTCTCAATAATTCTTTTTATTTTCCAATACACCTTATGATTCTTAGGAGTCTTCAAGAGATTAATCATAAGTTGAGAGTCAGACTCAACTAACACCTTTTACCATCCAAACTTAGTAGCCTCCTGAAGGCCTCTGAGGATACCATACCCCTCAGCAAGGTTATTGGAAAGAATACCCAAATTCTCAGCAAAAGTAAAAAGCAGGGAGCCATATGAAAGTCTACCAATTCCTCCCACACTGGCTTTTCCAGGGTTCCCTCTAGAGGCTCCATCAGTATTGACTTTTCCAAAATGCTTAGAAGGAGGTTGCCAATTTCTAGTCCTATCCATATTACTAATACTCAGATTCCCTTTAAGTTGGTTACCCTTAGAAGATTTAATCTTCAATCTTTGCATCACTTGATCCCATCTTTGGTGGGAGTTTTGGGGGTGATTAAGGAGTTGATGGACTGATTCAACTAAGTTGGCTATGGTATTTTGCCAAATATAATGAATATCCTTCCTATATTGATTAAAAATTTGGTTGTTCCTTTCATTCCAAATATTCGAAAGAAGAATGGTAGAACCCATCCAAATTAATTGCCTAATAAAATGATCAACACCCTCTTGATTAGGCGAATCCCTCCAAAGCTATTCAAAAGTAAAAAAATTGGACCACTGTAAGCCAAGTAAAGTGGCCATTCTCCTCCATAGCTTAGAGGCTAAAGTACACTCAATAAAAATATGGTTGAAAGTTTCTACATTCTCCTCACACATTTCACATCTAAAAGGGCCATGAAAACCATGCTTCATAAGTTGCTCACCAGTAAGCACCCTACGATGCAATAAAAGCCAATTAAAGAACCTCACCTTAGGCTAGATCTTTTGAGCCCACAATCGAGAAAATATTTTAGAAGAATGGTTGGGATTATTATGGCATAAGGTAAAATAACCTTGAGCAACTAAATACTCACCCTTAGTAGTGTTGTTCCATCCAAAACAATCTTTTTCATGGGACCAAGAGAGGGATCTCATATGAAGGATGCATTGGATATCTTGTCTTTGCCTTTCTGGGATTTGAATAGTCCAGTCCTCAATAGGGATCCAATATCTACCAACCTTTGAATTACCAGTATGGTACCGACAACAATTAGCCACCTTTATCCAATTAGCTTGGTGAAGCTCCTCCATCCAAGGCCTCCAATAGGGAAACTGAGTTATCAAAGGCTTATGACCATCCCAAGAATTTGTCCAAAAAATTACCTGTTGACCATTATGAATGATCCAAAATAATTTTTTCTTTATCAAATCTTCACCTGTCTTAAGAACTGCTAAAATAGGAGAACCTTTGGTAGGAAGTTGATAGCAAACAAGGTCTTCAAGACTTTTGTTCTTAGCATATTTAGCATGGAGATTATTGGCCCAAAGAGCATTAGGGTTATGCAACATCCTCCAATATAATTTAGTAGCTAAAGCTTTGTTGTTATTAATAGAAGACCAAAATCCTAACCCCCCTTCACTCTTAGGAAGACAAAGTATCCCATTTCACCAAGGTCCATTTTCTTTTCTCCTTAGTACCACTCCAAAGGAAACGATGACTGATTTGATCCAATTCTCGAAGAACAACCTGTTGAGAAGCAACACACCCCCACTGAAAAATGAGATTCCATCCTTAGAAAATTTTGAACTTCCATTTTTGCAGCAGGGACCCTCTAGATGTTTTTTAGGTTTTAAATCCAAATTTGCTTGCCTCCTTTTTAAAGTTGTGCTTTTTCTTGCATTCCAGCTGTGTTATCCAAGAATTCACTTTTTCAATGCTAGAATCATTCATGCACAAAGAAAATATTGCACCGGTACCGAGAAAATCCAGAAAACAGTTGCATAAATTCATGAAAAATCAAACTTTCCATTTTTGGTAGTGTCGCGATATCGCGACACTTCCATTTTCGGAAATGTCGCGATATCGCGACAGGTAAATAAAAATGCAGCTAAGTCGGAAAAGTGTAGCGAAATCGCGACACTTTCCATTTTTGGAAGTGTCACGATATCGTGATGTTTCCATTTTTGGAAACTATCGCAAAATCGTTGCCGGCCTGAGGGGAGAAGCAGCGCAGCGCTGGGAACGTCGCGATTTCGCGACATGTCGCGAAATCGCGACATGTCGCAGAATCGCGACAGGAGAGAGAAAGTCCTCAGTTGGCCTGAAAGTGCATTACAGCAAGAAACAGAAGGCATCCTGGGGTAGCGACACGTGTCAAAGCGTGTATGAGACAGAGCAGAAGCCGACATGCAAGCTTTTTAGCTGATTTTAATCTGTTTTTAATGTTTAAAAGCTTCTGATTTAATGATTTTTAAAGTACTAATATAATCTTTTTGTCTTTCATGCAGGATTCCATCTGGCACTTACGGGACAACCGGGAAAGACCATAAAGGCAAAGTTAAAGTGCGGATTTAGTCAAGGACCGCCATGCTAGAAGAGAAGTTGTCGGTGAGAGCATTCAATGACAAATTTATTGCAGACTTGATAGCATGAAGACAATTTCAACACAGGGATGGCTTTACGGAGATCAGATCTGAGAGAAGTGGTGACTCATCCGGCTCACCAACGAAATTAATGGAGGCATTTATTTGTAGCTACGAATGAATGCAAGTGGCTTTAGATTTTATCTTCTCCATTTATGGCAACTAACTGCACTGATTTGCCGAAGGGTTAAGTTCTATCCGGACTTTGATTTTAAATGGATTTTTATTGTAAAACCCGGGTCCTAGGGTTTAAGTGCGATAAGATTTAGGGTTTGAGCAAGATATTTTGAAAATATCAGGGTCTGTCCTGAGTCTATAAATACAGATTCTAAATGTAATCGCGAGAGGCGGAGACTTAGAAATAAAAGGCTTATAAGCAATTTCTTGCAAATTTTGTGAAATCCTTTGTTTCTGGACTTGGAGTTGATGTGCTTTAGCTTTTCTGTGATAGCATGGCCAGGAGCCTAATCTTTTGCAGAGTGTGATAAGTGTATCTTCTTTTGTTATCCGTTCCATTTAAAGTTTATTAGATATATGCTGTAAATCTGAGTTATCAAGTTTAAATATGCTGTTAGGCTTCAGTTGTTCTCTTGTCTGCTAGGGGAAATTACAGATTTCAGGTGTAAGTTTGTTCTAATTGCTCTGTCTTCACTGTGTGAGCTAGGCTGTCGGTGAAAGATACCAGTTTTAACCAACTGCCCTTGGATTTATAATTTTTTGCTAGATCTATTTCACTTTGCCTTGTGCTCTTAGTTGAAAGTGATCTTAGACTGACTGGACACTTTCTTCTTTGATTTTTTATGTTGTGAAGCTGATAGCATAGATAAAATTGACAGTTTTGGGTTTTACAGTTGATGTTTGATAAACTTCTCTTTCTGCCCTACCCTACCCTCTCTTTGTTTTCGGTGAATGATCCATTTTTATTTTATTTATTTGCCTTTTATTTAAATCTGCTGACCCATGAGAGCTAGATCAAGAATTCAAGTTAAATCTGATAAACAACTTTTGCAACTATCGAACAAGTTCAAGAACCCCCCGTAAGGTAACAGAGCGATCCATATTGAAATCTATTCCGAAGTGGAAAAGAGTGAATTGCCATTCGACCCAACTCTGTAACTCGCACCTTGGATAACCAGCTAGATCCTAAAGTGAGTGGGATCCATCCCGTGGGTGTCTCCGGAGCTTCCTTGCTTCATCCTTTCCCGGGGTGTGCATGAAAGCTGGACCAACACCTAATTGGCGCTAGAAGGAGGGCCGTTGAACATCTCGGTTCAAGTTCAGTAGTCTGTTAAGAACTGTAAAGTTGTATGTGCTGAGTCTGGTATTTTATCTTTTGAATCCTTTTACCTCCTCCTCGACCAACAACCTAATTGGCGCTAGGAGGGCCACAGAACATATGTTCTTAGTGCACTTGAGTTGAGAAATCTGACTGTATGTGGTACTTGACAAATACTGTATTTTATCCAAATTCTGGTAGCCAATTTTCCCCTCCTCTTCGGACCAACATCTAATTGGCGCTAGAAGGAGGGGTGAACTCAGTTCAAGTATTGTAAGGGCATAACAACAACATTTGAAGGACCCACAGTGAACTCCGGACAGTTTTGTAAATTGTCAGTACAGTTTTGTAAATTGTCAGTGCAGTTTTTAAATTGTTCGTACAGTTTTTGAAAGTTGTCAGTACAGTTTTTTAAAATTGCCAAAGAAGACCTCAAGTTAAGAACAGTTTTATCTCCACTGGCAGTTATCCAATTACAACTCAGAATATCACTGTCAGCCAAGTAATAATGGCAAATTGGTTGGGCCCCACTACTTTGAATATCTCGGGTATAGCCCATGACCTGCCCAGAAGCCCGGAAAGATATCTCCCTAGGTACAAACATGATGGGACAAGAACTGCAGAAGAACATCTGCTAGCTTTTAAAAATGCTTTAAGATTGTTGAATATACAGCATGAAGATGTTTCCTGCAGATTGTTCCCATTCACTCTCTAGGAGGGAGCTTATGACTGGTTTTTAAACCTCACCAGAAATTCCATTACTAGCTGTGGGGAAGTGATAGACCCCAGTGTGTTATACCAACAATTTTCCAGCATCAAGAGAGAGTCGGGAGAAACTGTCAGGTCTTTCAATATGAGGTTCCAAAGAGCTTACGATAGAATGACTGGCCATTACATCCCAAATGCAAATCTGGCCTTAGAAATCTACAAGAATGCATTGGATTCGGTGACCTCTATTTTCCTCAAGAGAGACATCAATATCACAACCCTGGAAGGTGCTTATAAAGAAGCCTTAATTCTTGAAAGACAGTTAGGGCCTCAAATTCTGAGCAGTCCTTTGATAGCCTATGTTACACAGAACATGCCTATTTCAGACCCCATTCCACATCATGAGTTAGTGCCAACATGTCATGCTCTACCCAAGGAGACTCCGTTAACTATGACATCCACTCAGCATGTGCAAAATACAGAGAAAAGTTCTGACAAATTCAAAGTGCAGGTGCTTGAACTGAACAGTTGTGATCTGGCACCACCCAAATCTGAAGTTTTTCCTGGTGAGTTAAATTTTCCTAGAGATCAAAGAAATATTGATATTTCTAGTTCACCCAAAAATAGTACAACCAGGGTTTCAGATTCTTTCACTTTTCTTGAAGAGACATAAAGTCTTGTACAGAATCTTATGGATGAAATGCAAGATTTTCAACAGTTCAAAATGGATAGTTATGATTTGAAATGTGAGAGTCCAGAACTTAATAATGATCCTTCCTCATCAGAGGATGATGAAAGTGAGACTCAATATCACTATGCAGAAGTAACTGAGGAGGATAACATCATTGAGGATATGAGGGAACTTAAAGCTGACATCACCCTCTATGAACTGCCTCAGATTGTTGAACAAAAGGTTAACTTGATTGAGGCTTACTTTGGACCACCTGTTGGATTTCAAGAAAAGGAGGAAAAGGTAGTAAATATGAATGTGGTCAGCCAACTTGGAATTGATGAACTGTCTCAACATAAGCCTGCAACTTCTGAACATAATATCAAAGAAAAGGCTATAAACTGTGTTGATGCAGATATTGGAGTTTATAATTTGGCAACTAAAAATGTGGGAACAGTTACAGCTCTAAACCATCACAACAGTGACAGTTGGATATTGCACATTGATGAGGTTAAATCTAAGCAAGGCTCAGGTGAAAAGGAAAATTGTAAGCATTCTTCTAGAGGGATAAAAATTGAAGTCCTGGATATTGAAGCAGTACAGCAACCACAAAATGTTCAAGTTGTTAAGAACCAGGGCATACAAATAAAACATGATTTCTTTCAGTTGTCACATAATTTTGAAGATGTGGTGGTCTAGGTCTGTCAAGATTTTAAGGTATTTGATCCTGGGGGTTTTTTACATTCAATCCTTTTGAAAGAACTCTGCAAACCCTTCAATTAGAAGCATAAATATGTTATCATATGATTTGTTATTATATGATTTGTTTAATTTGAAGGAGTTGCAGATTTGTTTTTCAAATGGGACAGGGAAGACAGTAAACCCAAGTCTTTCCCAGATAGCAAATTTTTGAAGCACAGTCTGGAGTGCATTTCGTCAACAGGACCTGAAAGGTAATTTTTCTAAGTTACTTGTACATGGTCCAATTTTTTTTAAGGCACCATTTCTCTGCTTTCCCAACTGCTGCATTTTTTGAGTATGAAGGGAAGTTGTAACATATGTATGCATTGTAAATAAGCTTTGAAGTTTTTCAGTTTTATTTCTTTGTCAGTGTAGTTTTTATTTCTTTGTCTGTACAGTTTTAATCTGTTTCAGTTTAATTTTAATGCTCTGCAGTTTTAATTTATTTGTTTTTCAGTTTTCTTTAATTGTTTTTTGTGCAGTTTATTTCTTTTGTCAGTGCTTTTTATTTCCTTTCTTTGTCTTTTTATTTTAGCTTGCTTTTATTTTAGTCTGTATAGTCTTTTCTTTATTGCAGTTCTTTTTCTTTCCTTTGTCTGTACAGCTGTGCAGTTTTCAGTTGCTTTAGTTTATTTTCAGTGCTGTTGCATTTTAGTTTTGCTGCAGTTTAGCAGTTTTAGTTGCTTTGCTTCAGTTCTTTTAGTTTGTTTCTTTTATTGCCTGTACAGTTTTTATTTTCTTCCCTGCATTTCTTTTTCTTTGCTGTCTGTACAGTCTTCAGTTTTAGTTTTAGTCTTAGTTGCTTGTGCAGTTTTATTTGCAGTCTGTGCAGTTTTTATTCTGTCTTGCTTTAGAAGCCTGTGCCTGTCTTTGGAAGTCTGTGCAAAGTCCTTTGGCTTCTGAAATATTCTATCTTTTAACCTTTGCCTGAGCAATCAATGAAAAGTCAGCCTCCTGAAGATTGTTTTATTCTAAGCTGATCAATCCAGCCTCAATCCAGTGTTCATGGTCATCACCATTCTAATTGAGATAGTCTGCTTACTCTGAACAGTAGAACTATTTTGTTATTCAGGACAAATGTAGAGAGATGATTGGATCTTGTGTCTTACTTGCCACAGTTGTTTTAATGATAGAAAAACTGCTATGCTGTTTAGTTGGAGGAACTCCCGGGGAATCCAAGAAAAGCTGGTTATGAGAGGGGACTATGCCATGTAATTATTTGGGTATCCATAGAGGCTATCATTGCCTAGACTGAAGCAGTTCCGGATTGATCAATTCCAGATTGATCAAATGTTAAAAGAAAATTGTGATTTCCCTAAAAGCATCTCAGATATTGATATATTTCAGAGGGAGAGATATAAAAAAAAAAAAAAGAAGAAGAGAAAAGAGTTGAACAATTAAAAGAGGCAGCCAATATTAGATTCTGCCCTACAGTTGTAAATTTGGGTCGTGTAAATCTAAAGGGTAACTCTGTCTAGGCTGTAAAAGGCTAAACTAGTAAACAGAGCTCTACTCGATTTCCCCTTTTACAATCTAGAAAAGTTGATCAGTCCAAAGTTATCATTCAATTCAGTCATCCTTGAAGAAAGTTTTATACCTTTTGAAATTGCACATCAGAAATCTTCCTTGAAGTAATCCAGCCTAGTATGTCCTTGGGAAATTTTTAACAACTTGCAGTTAGCAGTCAATTTATTGTGAAGAATGTCTGTGGCAAGGCATGATGCATGGTCTTTTTGTTTTGAAACCGGAGTCTTGGGTTCTAAAATAGTGCTACTATTTTACCTGCAGATATCGCCATTTGTTGAGAAGCAACACACCCCCACTGAAAAATGAGATTCCATCCTTAGAAAACTTTGAACTTCCATTTTTGCAGCGGGGACCCTCTTGATGATTTTCGGGTTTTAAATCCAAATTTGCTTGCCTCCTTTTTAAAGTTGTGCTTTTTCTTGCATTCCAGCTGTGTTATCCAAGAATTCACTTTTTACATGCTAGAATCATTCATGCACAAAGAAAATCTTGCACCGGTACCGAGAAAATCCAGAAAACAGTTGCATAAATTCATGAAAAATCAAACTTTCCATTTTTGGTAGTGTCGCGATATCGCGACACTTCCATTTTCGGAAATGTCGCGATATCGCGACAGGTAAATAAAAATGCAGCTAAGTCGGAAAAGTGTAGCGAAATCGCGACACTTTCCATTTTTGGAAGTGTCGCGATATCGCGACGTTTCCATTTTTGGAAGTGTCGCGATATCGCGACGTTTCCATTTTTGGAAGTGTCGCGATATCGCGACGTTTCCATTTTTGGAAACCGTCGCAAAATCGCTGTTGGCCTGAGGGGAGAAGCAGCGCAGCGCTGGGAACGTCACGATTTCGTGACATGTCGCAGAATCACGATAGGAGAGAGAAAGTCCTCAGTTGGCCTGAAAGTGCATTCCAGCGGGAAACAGAAGGCATCCTGGGGTAGCGACACGTGTCAAAGCGTGTATGAGACAGAGCAGAAGCCGACATGCAAGCTTTTTAGCTGATTTTAATCTGTTTTTAATGTTTAAAAGCTTCTGATTTAATGATTTTTAAAGTACTAATATAATCTTTTTTTCTTTCATGCAGGATTCCATCTGGCACTTACGGGACAACCGGGAAAGACCATAAAGGCAAATTTAAAGTGCAGATTTAGTCAAGGACCGCCATGCTAGAAGAGAAGATGTCGATGAGAGAATTCAATGACAAATTTATTGCAGACTTGATAGCATGAAGACAATTTCAACACAGGGATGGCTTTACGGAGATCAGATCTGAGAGAAGTGGTGACTCATCCGGCTCACCAACGAAATTAATGGAGGCATTTATTTGCAGCTGCGAATGAATGCAAGTGGCTTTAGATTTTATCTTCTCCATTTATGGCAGCTAACTGCACTGATTTGCCGAAGGGTTAAGTTCTATCTGGACTTTGATTTTAAATGGATTTTTATTGTAAAACCCGGGTCCTAGGGTTTAAGTGCGATAAGATTTAGGGTTTGAGCAAGATATTTTGAAAAGATCAGGGTCTGTCCTGAGTCTATAAATACTTCTTCTCAATGTAATCGCGAGAGGCGGAGACTTAGAAATAAAAGGCTTATAAGCAATTTCTTGCAAATTTTGTGAAATCCTTTGTTTCGGGACTTGGAGTTGATGTGCTTTAGCTTTTACGTGATAGCATGGCCAGGAGCCTAATCTTTTGCAGAGTGTGATAAGTGTATCTTCTTTTGTTATCCGTTCCATTTAAAGTTTATTAGATATATGCTGTAAATCTGAGTTATCAAGTTTAAATATGCTGTTAGGCTTCAGTTGTTCTCTTGTCTGCTAGGGGAAATTACAGATTTTAGGTGTAAGTTTGTTCTAATTGCTCTGTCTTCACTGTGTGAGCTAGGCTGTCGATGAAAGATACCAGTTTTAACCAGCTGCCCTTGGATTTATAATTTTCTGCTAGATCTGTTTCACTTTGCCTTGTGCTCTTAGTTGAAAGTGATCTTAGACTGACTGGACACTTTCTTCTTTGATTTGTTCTGTTGTGAAGTTGATAGCATAGATAAAATTGATAGTTTTGGGTTTTACAGTTGATGTTTGATAAACTTCTCTTTCTGCCCTACCCTACCCTCTCTTTGTTTTCGATGAATGATCCATTTTTATTTTCTTTATTTGCCTTTTATTTAAATCTACTGACCCATGAGAGCTAGATCAAGAATTCAAGTTAAATCTGATAAACAACTTTTGCAACTACTGAACAAGTTCAAGAACCCCCTGTAAGGTAACAGAGCAATCCATATTGAAATCTATTCCGAAGTGGAAAAGAGTGAATTGCCATTCGACCCAACTCTGTAACTCGCACCTTGGATAACCAGCTAGATCCTAAAGTGAGTGGGATCCGTCCCGTGGGTGTCTCCGGAGCTTCCTTGCTTCATCCTTTCCCGGGGTGTGCATGAAAGCCGGACCAACACAACCTTTGGCATATTTAAAATGGAAGAAACATAAATAGGAATATCTTGAAGGACTGATTTTACCAAGGTGATTCTACTCCCAGAAGAAAGCCACCTGTTGGTCCACTTTCCAATTTTCTTCTTGACTTTGTCCAACAACCAATTCCAATATTTATTTTTATGCATTTGAATATTTATGGGAATACCTAAATAAGTGATTGGAAGGAAGGTCTTATTATATCTTAATTTATCCAAGACCATGGATTCATATCTAGCAGAGCAGTGAAAGAAAATAACTTTAGATTTGTCTTCATTGATCAACTACCCAGTAGCCTTAGAAAAATAGCTAATGATTTGCTTAATATTAGAAGCTTCCTTAATTGTAGCTTTACCTAAAAGAGTAGAGTCATCCAAAAATTGAATATGAGATATAGGTCTAGCTCCATGAGCAATGGTAACTCCCTCAAGGGTTTTGTTTTCCCTCTTTTTGGTTATAGTCCTACCCAAGCATTCAACAAGAATGATGAATAAATAAGGGGATAGCGGGTCACCTTGCCTAATACCTCTGGAAGCTGAGAATGACTGAGAAGGCCTGCAATTTATAAGAACTAAGTAGGAAACTTAAGAGATACATCCCATAATCCAATCCATCCAATCCTTAGAGAAACCAAATTGCCTCAAAACTTTGATAGGGAAGTGCCAATCCACTCTGTCTTGGTAATTCTAACCGAATGAACATGTAAGGAGATTTTTGCATATCCATGGAATGGATGGCTTCCTGAGCAAGAACTATCTCATATACTATTTTACATCCTTCCACATAACCCCCTTGCTCTGGGGAAATAATATTATGCAAAAGAGTCTTCAACCTTTATGCCATGATTTTAGTAATTATTTTGAGAAGAACATTACATAAAGAAATAGGTCTAAAAGCTGAGATATGATCAACCTCTTGAGATTTTGGAACAAGAGTAATATAAGTTTTATTGATAACCTTCAAAATTTGTTTGGCTTTTCTGGCTTCTTCCACCACCTCTAATAAATCAACATGAAGGATATTCCAGAACTCTTGGTAGAAATCAATGGGAAAACCATTAGGACCTAGGGTTTTCCCTTTTTGCATTTAAAAAACTACTTGTTGAAGCTCATTGATAGTAACAAGAGCAGTCAAAATAGAGTTTTCCTCAGAAGTGATAAGAGAGGGGATTGCTTGAAGAACATTTTGTCGAGAAGCTGAGTCAAGAGGAGTAGCAGTAAAAAGATTGGAAAAGTAATCAACAACAATAGAGTTCATGCCATCCCAAGTATAAAAAACATCTCCAGATTATGATTTTAAGGAAGAAATAAAGTTGTGAGATCTTCGAGCTAGAAGAGATTTGTGGAAGAAATTTGTGTTTCGATCTCCTTCTTTGAGCCATTGAATTCTAGATTTTTGCTTCCATAAGATTTCTTCTCTTTTTTCCCATTCCTCTAACTGAGTTGTGAGTTTAATTTCATCTCGCACTTCTCTTCTCTGTGAGGCCATCTAAACAGATTTTCTTATTCAAATTTTCAATATGAGCAATAACTTCATGTTTTTTTTTATGAACATCCCCAAACTCTTTCCAATTCCAAGTCTTGATTTTGGATTTAATGTATTGCAATATTTTGGAAAAACATAACATCTTAGTCCCATGCCTAGGTTTACCTTCCTTACACCATTTTTTCACATGATGTATGAAGGAAATGTCTCTAAGCCACATTAATTGAGAAAAAAAAGGAGAGAAACTCACATTGGTTTTCCACATTTCTACCATGACTGGCCAATGATCCGGACCAACATTATTAAGAGTATTCACTTTAGGAATGTGACCATGGATTAAGAAATTTTTAGAGAGCAAAAACCTATCCAATCTCTCCATTATACAAGCTAAGCCTTACCTTCTATTAGACCAAGTCATAAGGCCATTATTTGGTTGGATATCCACAAGATGGAGGTTTGCAATATATTCGCTCATGAGGTCAGTGCTTTTGTCCAAATTTCTATTTCCCCCCTTTTCTCATCCAGAGAGAGGATGGTATTGAAATCTCCTCCGATCAAGATCCAAGCTTCAGGAAAATGAGAGATAATATGAGTAATATCCTTCCACTATCTTCTTTTTTCCTCCAAATAAGTCAGAGCATAAATAGTAATGCAGAGCATAATTTGGTTGGAATGTCTACTTTGAATAGCTATAGCCAAAAAACCCCAACTGCCAACCATATGGTGAATAACTACCTCTTTTGGGTCCCAAAGATAAGAAATGCCACCAAAAGTCCCTTGGGAACTGAGGAAAACCACTTTTCTAGCTGGCCAAATTTTACTGGCAATTGAGTCCATATCCTTCATTGACATATTTGTTTCTTGAAGGAAAACAAGATGTGGATGATTTATTTGAATCATTCTTCTAATTTCATTTTATTTTGAAAGACTCCCTTTGAGTCCTCTAATATTCCAAGTGATGATCTTCATTAATACCAGGGCTAAAAAAGTTGGGAAGGGCATTAATCTTACCTTCCTCTACAAGCTTTTCACCTTCTTTTACCATATGATATTGATTGGTCTTGTGACCTGCTTTTTGATTAGAATCCATCTTCAAATTTTTTTACCTATTTCTTGACTTATTCCAATTGAATTTTATATGGATTCTAACCTTGAATAATGCTCATACACAACCAAAATTTTACTAGATGGTTCAACGGAGTCTATATTGGGACCTGCATTATTTGAATTTTTGACATTTGAAAGATTGTTTTTCTTGTGTAAATTTTCTCCCTTTTTTTTTGTTGAAAACCTTTGATTTGTTGGTTTGTATCTAAGTTCTTCCCTTCATATTTAAATTGTGTTTCTAAGATTTTAGTTTCCATTATTTCATCTTCCTCACTTGGGACATCATTTGTGGAAAGGATTTCAAACATATTAGTAGATGACTTTGATTGATCCTTCATAACTGGTTTTTTCTGAGTGTTCTTCTTCTTAGGTATTTGGAAACTTTATATCTTCTTTCTTTTGATCAGGAATTTTATTTGGGAAAGCACTGGCCAAATGACCATATTCATGGCAAATTATACAATGAAAAGGAATGTTCTCATAGTCCACTACTTTCTCCCAAGTGTCTTCCCCAAATTGTAATGTGATATTTTTAGGTAGGGGTTTGTCAAAATCTATTAAAACACAAATCCAAGCATAAATAATATGTTCAAAATTTTGAGTACAATCAGGAGTCATCATAAAAGTTCCTAAAGAGTTTCCAATTGAAGAAAAATAGTAGGATTCCAAAATTCAATAGGGAGGCCAAAGAGTCTAACCCACACGGGAGCTATAAAAGGCATCTCTTCTTCGACTTTAAATTTAGTATGTCAGGGCTTCATGAAAAGCCCTGCCCTTCCAGAAAACCAAGGACCCCCTTGAAATTTTTTCTCTATCTTCACTATTAGCAAATAAAATAAGAAAATAACCATTTGGATAAATAGATATTTGTAACTCACCTTTAGTTTTCCAGCTTTTTGCAGCCCAGACTTTGAAAGCAGATAGACTCGGAAAAAAACCCACGAACAAAAAAATTAGTCCTCTTTTTTCTAAATCTTCAATGCCAGTCTGAATGTTACCCATATCAAGCTTAACAATAGGATTTCCATTAGTTGCTTTAATACATCCTAAATCTGTTTTCTTGGGATCAATCTTAGCCATTCTTAGAGGTTTATGAGAAGCCCTAATATTGATATTAGCATTGGGTTGAGGATGTCCACCATGGAGGGCATCCCTAATCATTTTTGGGACTGAGTCTTCAAAATTCTTACCCTTGATAGGGGTTTTCATAGTAGAATTATTTTGTAGGTGCACCTTAGCACCAGATTCACTTGAGATATGAGCCATTTTTTGATCAACTGCTTGAAACTTGTTTCGTGATCTCTTTAATCTTTGCCCTAGATGTTGTGGAAAGGTATGGTTTTCACTTTTCTTTTGTGCAACAAATTATTATAACTCAAGTTCATACTATGATTTGTTGAAATACAAATTTCTAACCCATATTGGATCCCCTGAAACATTTCCTACTAAAATATTGAGCATTAACCATAAAAATATTGGTCGCTAGGGCCCGAAGGCCCTAAAAACCAACCTCTAGAGCTACTTGCACTCAACCCAGATGAAACCCTCGCATAGCCGCTTGCCAAATATCTCATTCACACATAGGGATGCAATAGGATATGTGTTGCTACAAATGATATTAAAATTGGTGGAGACATTCTAGGGTTTTTTAGGCATCTACCCTCAAAATTTTAGCTCAATATGAGTTCGGATGAGTGAGATATGGCCAAAACGAGTTCGGTAGTTTGGGCAGTCCTGTGAAAAACATCCGAATTTTTTCAAATTAATCTATTGACTCCCTTCCTAAGAGGCAATTGAGTAGAAATATAACAATAGTGATCCATGGTAATATTAGCATCCATCAAAATTATCCATCATTACAGACTTATATGTAATACTTTTTAAGATGCATTATATTTATAGGTTAGTTTTTTGAATAGGTTGAAAAGTTGGGGGCACATTAGGGGCCACCGTCCCCTTGAATTGAACTTGGGTCTCTGCTATAAGATCCCAATATCTTTTGCCATTTTAGTGTCCTTGTTGAGACTATATTTATATGTTTCCTAATGTTAGAAAATTATCAATATTATCTCACAAGAAAAATCCACAAGATCTTACCATAACATGCATAAATCAATGAACATCAAACTCATAGAAAACTTTATTGAAAATACATCTACTATAGTATGCATAAATGCAATACTACTTTGATTGCATTTTACATGGCTTTATCTTCAATCTATAGATACATGAGACTCTTCACATTACATGACTCTTGATCTTTGCTCTCCTTAAACTCATGGGAGATCCAACTCTTCATATTTTCCTCTTACATAATAAATATCACATATTACATAAAGACAAATTCTCTCATGATTACTCATAACTCCCTACTTCTAAACTTGATACTTCACACTCATAACTCACACATGACACCTCACACTCATAAATCCACACTTAATTACATGATACATACTCACACTTAATAACTTGACACATACTATGGACTCAAATATTAAACACACACCCTAATATAAATGTTTTAAAAGGGACCAAATAATGTACTACCTCCAAAATTTAAGTTATTTTTTTTCAAGTGTGGCTAGGATATAAGCTCCTAAATCAAATTTTATGATTATCATGAATGGGCCTAGCCAATTAGGCTCAAACTTACCTTTGAGATCATATTAGGTATTGGTATTCTTTTGATTCTCCTTGAAAACAAGATCATCAACCTCAAAGGAGAGGGATCATACCTTTCTACTATAGGTAAGCTTAAGTATTTTATAATATCGTGTCTGCTCTCTAAGGCATAGATCTACTTTTCATAAAGCAATTCTAACTGGCTTAAATGGTCATAAGAAAGCAATAATCCTAGGATCTTAAGATCTATAAGATCAAAGGATAGTTTATCATGATTGATTGGCTATGATATATCAACATTAATAATTTGGGAGAAATATTATCCAAAATAAAATTCATTTTGGGATAGATAACATAAGGGACCATCTTGAGTAGGATCGTGTGGGACATCCTCTATCGCGTAGTGATATTCATTGGCAATTAGCTTAAGATAGACTAAGATCAAGAAATTCACACTAGAAATGTGTGCAAATTGAAAGGAGCTAAGATCTATGAGGAGTGATGACCCATTGTCATCCTCCTTATCATAATCCATTCGATTTAAGAAAATGGTGTCATCATGGGACTACCTAAAGGGGAGATTGAATTCACCCTTACTATTATACAAAGAAGGAGAATGATGACTATGTTTAGGGAGATAACCTATCCCATAGCTTCTCAACCATGCTTCGACCTCTAATATCTCTTTGTTGCCCTACTCATGAAGGCCTAGTATTTTTCCCTAATATCCCATGTTGGAAAGCATTTGTTTTAGGATGGGACACGAGTTTCAAAAGTAGCATGAAGCATACTATTATTTAGCTAAGAGAGGATTACTACCATGTATTTGGTCATCCTTAGCAGTATCAATGCAAGTAAAGGAGCAACTTCCAATTTTCATTGTTTAACCCTTATTACTAGAAGGGAGGCCTAAGGTTAAGGGAGATAGAGGGAGCTTGGCTAGGTCAAAAAAATTGATTATTATATTAATTATTATTTTTAAGGTTGTTTGGATTATATATTTGATATTTATATTGATTATTAGGCTGATTATGAACCACTGATGCAATATCCTAACTTAGCTTGAATCAGAGATATCACGACAAAACTCATTGGCAGAAAAGTCTTCGATTATATGGTTGAGGACAGAGGCAGAATGAAGTGGAAAAAAATAAGGATTTAGGGATTTCAAGCAGAATCAAATGATCTTTGTAACATTATCGGGCAATAATTTATCCCCATGAGACCCAAGGAAGATCAAGTGACCTAGGCTCCTATGAAAAATGGGCAGTTCACTATTAAATCAGCTTACAAGCTTCCTTGATGACGAGGATTTTGTCCTCCAAAAGGACTTAGTTTGGATAAAAATTTAATTCCAAAAATTGTAGTCTTTTCATGGCTGGTTATCCAAGGAAGAATTCTAACCATTGATAATATGATGCGTAAAGGTATTTGTATCACTAATCACTGTTATTTGTGCAAGGCTAATTGGGAGACCATTTATCACATTTTCCTTGAGTGCCCTTTTTCCTTGACTGTCCTAAGTGGGGTTTTTCAGGCCTTCAATATTTCCTAGGTTAAACCAACCACCATACTTGATTTTTTCATTGAGTGACCTTACCCCTTTTCAAGCCAAAGACTTAGATACATGTGGAAAATTTGTCTCAATCACTATCTTTGGCAGGTGTGGTTAGAAAGGAACCATAGAGTATTTAATGAGTCTATCCATGATCATCAAAATATCATTGCCAGGATCCTATCCTTTGCCAATGAGAATGTGAACCTTATCCCTTTTGATAGTTGTAAACCTCATCTACAGGAGACCATGATTGCTCAATATTTAAGCTTAACCTTGTTATATGAGTCTATGCCTAGGGTAGTCAACCCTAGAGCCAATGTTAAGTGGTCCCCACCTCCTACGGGTTGGTTTAAGCTTAATTTTTATGGAGTGGCTAAGGACAATTTTGGCAGAGCAGGAACTGGCGACATTGTGCGAGATCATAATGGGAATATGATGCTTGCATTTTTTGAATATTTGGGAATAAGGACGAATAACGAAGCTGAAGCTAGAGCTATGTGGAGAGGCCTTCAAATGACTCAAGACTTAGAAGGCAATTTGATCGTAGAAGGAGACTATATACATGTTATAAATCTCCTTAATAATTAGAAAAAACCTCCTTGGAGGATTAAAATAACTATTGAAGAGGCTAGGATCCTTTTCCAGGGAAGACAGGATAGAAAAGCCCAACATGTCTTTCGAGAAGTTAACAAAATTGCTGATAAGCTGGCCAATTTGGGTGTCGATGGTGACAAACTTTTCAAATGGGAACACGATGTCCCAAGAAAAGTAGAGGACCTTATTCAACAATAATTCCATGAGTGATAGTCAAATTTACCAATAGGTAAGGCATTGTAAGTTCGAAGGCTATGAGTATTCCCGTATTTTTTTTGAAATGGACTCACAATAAAAATTATCCGAGCTGTCAATATTCGTGGATGCTGCTTGGAAATACCACAAAGACTAATGGGGATAGTCACATGTTAGATAACATGGCTCCTAGTCATCTTAGTAATTTTAGGTTGGTTTATAATCACAGGGTAGGAAATAAATGACAATATAAGACTTCGAACCAGAGCCACGTGGACCACCAGATAGCCACCGCCATAAATCTAGCGAGTAGGTTCACTTCTCCAAGGCTGATTGGCTAAGACGAGATGTGGTCCCAAAGCATGTCATATATGGAAGAAAGCAATTACCAAAGAATATTAAGGGTAACTGTCAATACAAAGCTTGTGGGAGTTTTTTTAGTACTCTGCTATGTGTGTATGCAGCTTTTTGTTTCTCCACTGTTTCAAGGAAGGGATCTGTGTTTGTTTCTTTTTTTGTAATTATGATGCAGGTGTATTTTCTTGGGGTATACCCAAAATTTTGTATGGGAAGTTTCTTTTTGATAACAAGCTATGTGCCTTACTGGATGTAATGGCTTTGGCGGTATGTAGATTTTACATATATAGGATCCTTAGTAAGGACATGTTCATCAATAGCCCTGGGCTGATTTTTGTAAAAGGTTTTGGGTCAACCTGTAAAACTCGATATTAATGCTATAGTATCTTATCTACCAAAAAAAAACAACCTTAATGAATCATTTATTTGAGAAGAATATGAAGCTAATGGAGATTAATTAAAAGAAGGACAAAAACTAGCCTTAGGATTCTCAATATCAATCACCTAACAATAGGTGAAGGAATCATGATCAAATGGAAAGTGATTTATCTTGCCCTGATATTCATACTTAAGGCACTAATGGAGAGTGGAAGAGATGACCCTCATCACATGGATATAAGGCTTTTCGAGAAGAATATTATAGGTTAGGTCACAAGGAATGATATAAAATAAGGTGTTAAGAATGTGAGGACTGACTTTAAGGGGTAATACTATAGTGTTGCTAGCCTCATGTTCCCCATTATTAAATTCCCTAATAAAAATATTATATTTTTATAAATCTTATTTTGTTAGCCCAAAATTGCTAATGAATTTTAAGTTGTAAATATTGAGACTTGAGCCATTATGGACAAGGATTATTTTGATGAAGGTGTCATCAATATGACCTGTGATGTACAATGAAAGCTCTCCAAACATAAATTATGGTGGAATATCATCCTTATAAATTAATATGGTTGTATGATTAACCCCAATGGATCTTACCATAGAGTTAAGGTCATTAGGGTAAATATCTTGAGGAACAACTTGTTCACTCAAAATTTTGACCAAGATGTCCCTATGCACTTGAGAGGTCTTTAGAACTTGAGAAGAGAGATTGTTGCTATGGTGCTTTCAAGTTTTTGACACAAATTAAAATTACCCTTATCTTTGTTTTATGATTTGATGATTAAGGTGGTCCTTTGGAGGAAGAAGCTCTTTTGGCACGAAGGACCAAAGGAGGTCTAGAAGATTGATTAAATAAAGTATGTTTATGTTGCTACCTTGTTACAACACAAATGAAAGAAGATTTATTAGAAGAATTGACCACTCCCACCACCATGTTAAAAGGTAAAATATTCTTATAGTGAATATTATTTTCTACCTTATGATTTTTATTATGATTTGGTAATGGACCTTGAAAAATTTCAAGATCTTTATTGGAAGAATGTTGAGTCAAAGTTGCTGAAAATGATTTGACCTTTCTCAATTAAGTCTTGGATAAGGTCACTAAGGCTCATGAATCTATTATTTTCATGAATTTTTATGCCATGGAAGGCCCAATACTCATTGGAATGGAACCAAGGAGATTTTTACTTCTAGATTCTAAAGGTTTGGTAGGTGGAAGTTCCACCATTTTGGCTTTAAGAAGTTGGTAAAGGATGGCTAAAGGAGTTAGTCCTAGTTGAAATTATTCCTCCTAGGTTGGGATTATTAGGATTTCCCTAGATAAGATTTTGAAGTGTGGCCACAATACTCACATTATTGGTTTGGCATGATTCCATAACTCCACCTAAAATATGTTTGCTTTTGTATTATCCCTTTAGGTGGGAAAAATATTTATCTTATTCCTTATGGGCCTTGGATTTTAATTATCCTCTTTTAAGGAGGGTAGCCTCTCCTCTCTTATCCATGTTAATTGCATCTTCAAAGGAAGATACATCGGTCATCTCTAAATAGAAGGCCAATTGCTCATAAGATTGCTTATAAAGATATTTAGGAGGTCTATAGGTGGAGGGTCATATTGAAGTCTCCCCACCAAGGCTCACCATATCGCTAAGAATTTTACAATATTCTTGTCTTTAGATTGCTTAAGCTTATAGAGGTCAGTAATTATGATATTTTCCTTAATGTAGATGGAGAATTACTTGACAAACATATCAAAAAGATCCCTAAAGTTGTTAAGGGAATGTATTAATATTTGGTATTACCACTCTAAGGTAGGGTCAATAAGGCTCTTAAAAAATGTCTTAAGTAGCAATGTTTTATCAAAGGAAATGTCACTATAAGTGGTCCTAAAATTCCTAAGGTGTTTGATGGGATTTCCTTTCTCTTTATACATTTGAAACATAGGTGTTTCAAAGTTTGGAAGAAAATGACAACTAGCTAAAAATGGATCTAAGGGTTGGTTGCACAAGTATTCATATAAGTTATTATGGCTATAAGAAGACCCTTGAATTGAGGATATTTTTTGTTTTAACAACTCTAATTGGGAGGTTAAATTTTAAAGCTCAAAATAAATAGGATTTAATTGCATATAAGGTATCTAAGATACAAGAGGACCTTGACAAATAACATAAGTATAATATTGATACATTGGGCCATAATATGTTGAGGTTATAATCATATGGCTTATACCCAAGCTAGTTGGAATGAAAGAATTAGAAGATGAAGGATAAGAGAATGCAAGAGTAGGGTTTTGAGTGAAACCTAAACTCCCACTTATGGAAATAGAAGTAAGGTTGTTGATAATGAGATTAGAGATTAGGAAACTAGAAGATACATATAGATTAGGAATGTAGCTTGTACCCACTTGTTGAGATATGAGACCACTTACATTGAATTATAGCAATTCCTTAATAGGAGGAAAATATGAATGATGTCCCAAGGATGATGGGATGTTTTTCATCCTAAAACCCTTAAGAGTGGTGATAATAGGAGAATTAGAATCAATAGGATTAGAAGTTGATGCATTAAGGTTTAGATTTAAGGGTCTAAAGTATGGACCTACTTGATTAGAAGACAAAGAATTAGGGCTATGACAACCATCATTAATTATTGCACTTTAGTCACCTTGGCTTTTCAATCCATGTTTGTATCCTATAGTTGTATGCACTAGGAAATGTTTGTGTAGTTTGGTATAGAGGTTTCTAGATGTTATATGGAAAAAAATTTGTTGTAACAAAGATCTATAATTATAGAAAAATAAAATATAGTTTGTAGTAAAAGAAATCACACTTACAGAAACAAAAATTCTAATCTAATGGCTATAACAAATTAATCCAAGAGAAAATGCACAAACACACACAATTGCTAGAAAATAATAGTTTGTAAAATAAAATAATTAATTAATTAATTAATAGCAATGACTAGAAAATGAAATTGTAGAATAAACCTTAACATCATTCCTTTGGAGTGGGCCCTTGCTCCTCAGCTTGGTGAAAAGTAAGATTAAATCAAGAGTAAACTAATATGATTATGATGGAGGAAAATACAATTTTAATAATCAACAAATAAATAATAGAGAGACTTTATTTCTCTCATGATCCCCTTTCTCACATTCAAAGAAATTAAAAGTTCAAAGTTCCAATATTTTTTTAGTCTATCATCACATCCATATATAACAACCAAAGCTTTACTACTATTTCTAACATCACACTAAGCTTACAGGAGAGAAATCTTCATGTTTTCTAGAATAACAAAAATACTTGTGATTCTCTCAACCAAAAAAGGTTATTATAATTACTTTTGCCCTTTGTACAAATTATGTTCCAAACACTACTTAATTTTGACCTACGAAGCATGGAAACAAACAAAAATAAATGTTCTCTTCAATCATTCTGGATGCTAACACTGAATAAATTTCCATTACTACAATTATGTGTCCTAGATTTTTTGGATCTAAATGTAGGATCTATTTCATTCTAAGGATAAATTATATTGTAGTTGTTACATGGTGGTTTCTAGAATAGCACGTATTTATTCTACAATGCTCCCAGCTATTATGTTTTGTTGTGTGCATTGATCTGCAACATGTACTACTATTCTTACCTTATTGCTCTACCCTACTTTCAAAATAGGGCATTTCTATCTAAATCTTTGTAGAAATCCTATGCACTAGAAGGTTCTATAGCCAATGTGAGTCTCTAGCACATGACTTTAAAACTACCTAGAGGTTTTGGCACCAATGTGAGTTTTTAGCACCAATGCATCAAGAGTATCCAATAGTTCCCAAATGGAACCAAAATATATGTAAACCATATTCCCCTATTTGTACTCCTATTCATTTGGTTAGTTCAATAAAGGGAAAGATAAAATTTCATAATTTAATGCAAAATTTAAACCTAAAAGCTACACGAAACCTATCAGAACAACATGGAAATGCATTTTAGCTAATCATTGTGTTTAGTATCAAATGTTAGCATATTTCATACTTAGAATCCATAGATTAGTTAGAATTACTAGCACATTAATGGTGAAATATATATCTATTGTTTCTCACAATTAAGATAATTTGTCTTATCATTTCCCTTGATTTAAGTATATGTATGTCCTCATGCATCCATCACTTCGATCTAAGCACTCAAATCCATCTCTTCATAATCTAGGAATCATGTGGGCCTAGGGTTATAGCTTTTGTTATCCTTAATATCTACCAACTAGCATTTGAAGGGTGACTCCAAGGGTATTCCTTCATACCCAAAATAAGGGATAGAAAAAATTTGGTTTGTATATTTGGATACTTGCCCTATCCATTCATGTTTGAGAAACAAGATGACTATGATTATTGTTGTAGCCCTCCTATGGGATCAGTTTAGGTTTGTGGGGGAGATTGGCTCCTTTTTATTCAATCTAAAAATTAATTCCACCTATCTTGTTTTGTAAGTTGTTGTGGCTTCTTCCTAATATGTACTACAAACTACCATACAAATATTGTATATAGTGAGTCAATTGTACTAGATAGTATCTTTTGATAGTTTCTTCATTCATGAGGATATAATAGTGATAAATGAACCAATTTGGTCTTAGATGCTCACATCTAGGCAATAACCCAAATTGCATTTCACATGCTCTATATTCCATCACTCTATCATCTATGCAAATATGATTTCAGATGGTGGATGCAAAGGTTGTTAACTAGATATTGCCCACATAAATGTTTGGATGGAATATTACCTCTTCCCATAATGCATGTTTATGGACATATAATTCACAAAATAAATTATTTTGGTCTATGAGACTATCATGGTAAGCCCCTAGGAACTCTTCAATGGTGTCCAATTTGTAAGTCAACCCTGAGTTGAGCCTTAGGAACTACCATTTAAAATACTACTCCCTTAGAAATAAATTGTATACCCTAGTTGGTTGTCTACATTCTAACAATTTTTTGTAATATGGAAGATTTATCAACTCTATGCTACAAGATGGCTAGATCCTCTATCAAATTTTTATTATTATCCTCCACACTTTTAAGGGTTTCTAATTTTTGTTCAAGGTAGCAATATCACTACATTCCTTTTTCTACTATCACAGTATCAAACTCAGTATATACCTCCTACTCTACTATTGTAGTAGCAAACTCAGTTTATACCTCTTGCTCTATATATTCCTTAGTAGCGATTTATTTAGTAGCTCTAGGTAATTTTTCTATCACTATTGTATGGTAGCCCTCTATTTTAGTTATCTTGGTGCCCAAATTCTACAACATGCTTGTTATTTCTATTTGTAGGTGCTTATTGAATTTATTCCTTAGGCTAAGTTGTTTATGAATTCAATTAAAACAATTTTTAGAGCAACTATGCAATATTATAATCTATATCCTCTAATATTTTCTAATTTAATTCCAACTCCTCATGTTTTCTCTTAATTATTTCCCTGACACTATTCAGGTCCAATTCCTCAAAATCCTAGGCTTCTCTACTAATATGTTTGCTCCAATCGAATTTTTCTCTTCTTCTACAATAGTTTATTCTTCATTAGTGATTTATATCATTAAACTATAATTTCCTTTGATTTTTCTAGAGGTTTTAGGCATCAAATATTTTTGGCACTTTGTCCTCTATCTTTTTGAAATTGTAACACTCTTCATCCTTCTTCTAGTATAAGTGTTGGATGTTTCAAGTGCTAAATCTATTCCACTAACTATATATAAACTCTTATTCTATTTGTGTTGCTTTATATAGATATAAAGGATCTATGAGAGGCCTTAGTTGTTTCTTTACCTTGGCCCTCTAGTGGCCCCATGTGATAAATTCTTTCTAATTTTGCTCAAGGTTCTTAGTTTGTATGAAATGATATTTAGATATCAATTTTATAATTCCATAATTTTTTATTGGTCTTTTGACCTCCTAGACCTTTTTATCCATGGAAATTAAAGTATAATACAAGTAAAAGGGTAAATTAACACATAACTCAAGTTTTACAACTCCATACCTCAAGTTTGTCAAAATCTTCAAATGTGGCCATAAAACTATTGTATACTGGTTACGCATGTAATGTACTTGATAAACCAAAAAGCTACATCATCCTAGGGCTATGATAGGCTGGTGCATTTTATTCTCTTGCACAAGTTTTAATGCATTTCATAGTTTGGCTTTAGATATCCTTCTCCCTTAAAGTTACAAATAACTTTGAGAATTGTGTAGTGGTTTAATAAATTTTTTACCTAAAGCAGGGGTTCTTGAAACCTTGCTAAAATTTTCCTCAATTACCGTTATCTCAAATCCCCTAAGTTGATTCATTTCTCTAGTTAAAGTTTGAATAAACTCTAGTTTCAATGTTTCATCATGCCTCTCAAACATTTGAAGAAATTCCATCCAACCTACTACATGGAAGATGTCCACCAACTCAAGATGTTAGTAGATTTTCAACAAACTCTAGTGTCAAGGTTTTATCATGGCTCTCAAACATTTGAATAAATTCCATCCAACCTACTACATGGAAGATGTCCACGACCTCAAGATGCTAGCAAATTTCATACTTTTTTTTTGTCCTTCCAATGCACTAGATAAGAATTTGTAAAGAATGTCATGAGTTATAGGGAAAATTCCTATGAAATCAACAATTTATATATGAGAATGGCATTGTTTTCAAATTATAGCGCTTGTAATGGCTATGTTGTACTTATCACCTTTGGTGGTTGTTGCTTTATTTAGGTGATATGTTTTTTGTACTCTACATTAGGTATGTTGGTTAGAGAAAAAAGGTAAGTGCTTATTATTTCCTAATTTTTTTCATCGCTTGCCAACCATTGGATAGATAGTGATGTGTCATGTATTTGGGTGATATGACAATAGCAATTGATATACCTCAATAATAGCAACCATGTTTCCCTCCACTTAATAAAAAATGTGTCCTCACACATTGTGGGGGTACATTTTTTTATTGCATCATGCATACTCTGTGTTGGCACATGTTTTAATTGCATCATGCATGCTCTATGATGAAACACATTTGAATTGCATCATGTATGTTTTTTTTTGCATGCACATGAAGGAGGAATAGTAAAGAGTGACCCCTAAATGAGAATAATTATCTAGTGCTATGTACACAAATTCCTAGGATGGAAGAATTGTATTGATGCTATGAGGAGTGAGTTAGTTTGTGCCAAAATGGTGGTAAGCATCAGAATAGTCAATTTAATCCATTTTTGTCTTTAGAAAACCAAAGGTTGCCTAATTGTTCATTATATACCCAAGAATTTATGATATTTATGTGTGGATTATAAGTCCTTATGTATAATATTTTAAGTAAACAATAATGAAAATAAAATAATGCATACCTTATTATACCGACATGGTTTGGTGTACTTATAGCTTAGTCGAAATGTTTTCATCATAAAATTTGAGGGCTAGACTCAAAGTCATCAAAGGATGAGCTTGTGCTTGAGGTGTTGACCCGTAATTTTATGTTTCCTTTGTTTATTTTTTTCTTTTATGATTTTTTTAAACATAGAAGGCACCATAATTGCTATTTTTCAGCCATGTTCTACCTTGATTGCATCCAAAATATATTTTCACAACCAAGTTTTTATTTACAAGAAAAGCATGCTGAAATCTAGTTTTCACACAAGTCTTTGTCTAGTAGCACCTCAAAGAAATTTTCACTACTGAACATAAGATATATATATATATATATATATATATATATATATATATATATATATATATATATATATATATATATATATATATATATATATATATATATATATATATATATATATATTTGAAACAACTTAAATAGCACCTATTTTGGAAGAGGAAGCTCTCTCAACCAAGTGCAAATTTGATTGTGACTATATATATGATGTGAAATCCTCCTTAGTGACTAGCTTTTTATATACCCAAAGTTTATGTCCATTCATAAAAACTGGACATTTCAATCCATCTATAGGTTGTAGTTGTATTGCACCATTATCAAAGACCTATTCTATCTTATATGGTCCCAACCATCATATATATAATTTACCATTTAAATCATGGTAACAAGAATCAAATAATAAAGCCTAGTCACTTAGATAAAATTTGTTGTTCTTAATGTGGTTGTCTTGCAATTTATTTCACTATTTTTGGATGAATTATGTCTTATGGAAAGCTTCGAGATGAAGCTCATATAGTTGGTCTAGTTGTTTTATCCTCTCAAATTGTGCATATGTTAGATTAATTCCCACATCAAGAGTTGTACAAAGTGTCTAAAATTTAAACTTGATTGGAAAGTGTAGACACCTAAAAATCTCACATTATCCCTCATCCCATCATAACGGTTAATTAATATGCAAAACACCTTTAATTTTATATTATTTTCCTAAAAAAACTATTCACCATATTAAAGCCCCATTGATCGCTTAAGCCCTTTTCCTACCCCTTTAGCCTAAACTAGGGACACATCACCTAGTATACCCTTTGACTAGTCCACATGCCACCTAAGCCTAACTCACCCTATACAAATCATGGTTAACTCTCAACCATGGTCAAACTCCACATCATAGTTGAACTCAAACCCATGGTAAACCTAACCCATGGAAACCTCACCTAGCCTCCACCTAAGCCTAGATCACCCTAGACTAACCTTGGTTAAAATTTTAACCTTGGTCAAGCCACAAAATTTAGTATTTAACCTAGGATCAACCTAACCCTATTAATACTTAACCCTTGGTCCACACATCTCTGTATGAGCATTTAACATCATAAATAATATTTGAAGATTTTTGGATTTCAAAGCATTTAAAGCAGGGTGAGTCACCTTACACCTTACCTTGGTCAACCCTTAACCCATGGTTAACCCAACTATGATTAAAATCTAACCCTTAATCCACTCCATATTCCTATGCACATTCAATACCATAAATGAAAAATAAAGATATTTATAATTAAGGTCTTCAAGACATTCAAAGTCTAGATGAGTCATCCTCCACCATGCCATAATGAGGAGAAGACTTTCATGACTCACCCATACCCATTAATTGCATATGGATGGGTGATGACTTATCTGACCCAAATATATTTATGAGATATGCCACCCCATGCAACCTCAAGGGACACCTCACAAGACACCTCACAGGATACCTTAGCCCCCCTTAACCTTGCTAAATTCTATAAATAGGTTCTCATTTCATCCATCTTTAGGAGTCACACATTCATATACCCAAACTTTGCAAAAATCATCCTAGAGGCCACCTAAGCCCTCACTCCATCACTCTTTGGTGTTAACCCTTGCATACAAAGTCCTCTTGCACCATTTTTGTATTGCAAATTGCTCCTAACTACAGGTAAAAAAGGCAACCTGACAAGTATAGAAGCTCCAATAGTAATAGAAGAACCCTTTGAATAAGACAAATTTATGTCTGGATATCATAGTCTCAATCGTAGGGTAGGATACAATACTAAGGTCACACCCTAGGGTGCAACTCCCTTTAGGGAACAATTTTAGTTAGCAACTAGCTCGAAAACCCTTCAAATAGGTAAATATCATTGTACCTTTCAGTTTTAGTCATTCCCAACAACTTCAATGATGCATTAGCCTAGTTTATTTAGAGTATTTTTGTTTGTAATCACAAGGGTTATGATTGAGATAGGCCCCCATATGTTTCTAAAAATTTTTTAGGGTTATGCAGGTTTAGAGGATCTTCATAGCTAATAGTGGCCCACAAGCAATAAGCCCACTCCCCTAAAGGAATATAAAGAAGACACCTATTACTGTTTACCCAAATTAGTGAAAGAGGGCTTCCCTTGTGGAACACTCATTTTTTAGCCTTTAATGACACTTTTTCTTGTACTTCAAAAAGATTGGTTTCTTTCCATAAACAAGTTTCCAAGGTGTAAAAATTATTGTAGTCTTCCATGTGGTATTGTATACCCACACAACTTTACACAACCTATTTTACCAGTCTCATCAATATGAGGTCATCATATTTTTCAAAATTTTATCTAATTTATAGTTGGTGATCTCCATATACCCATTTTACTAAGATTGATAAAGATATGCTTTTTGATGCTTTATTTGATTCTACTTCATGAATGCATCAATCACCTTAGACATGAATTGTGGTCCTTGGTTTAAAATAATCTCTTGAGGGGTGTCGAATTGTTGAAAGATCTATCCATACAAGAAGTTAGCAACTTTATCTTTATAGGCATGTGTTAGGATGTAAGTCTCCACCTAGTTTGTAACATAATCAGTGCAAACCAATATGTGTTGCTTCCCACAAGATTTTAGGTCTATAGGGTTGTTGGACTACTTAGTCTATACATCCAATTTTTCAAAATTGGTAAGGTTAATATCTAGGTGATTTAGGGTACAATAAATTTTTTTTCATGTCATGGGAATGTTACATTAGTCTAAGGGCTCTTTGTTGTCATAAGGATATTTAGGTCAATGTCATACTGGTTATTAAAAGAAAGTTAAAGTTTGAAAAGGATCTCCTTCACAAATTCGTTCATCCACTATTCATTATTCCATAAAGATCTACATTTAATTCATTACCACTAAGGTACCACCATATCCTCCCTTTTAATTCCATTTTTCTTAATTCCACTCATTACACCCCATTATCCTATAAAATCCCTATTCATTCCATCAATTTCTCTACTTCATACATTAACCATCACCAAAAATCCCCTTTTATTTTTTTGTCATTCCCCCCTTTGCTATACCTTAGTATCATAAAAAATTCCATTATATGCACTTCCACCTAATTCAAGCCCTAAATATTAAATATAGTCCATGGTCCCTTCCTCTTTTATTATTCCTATGGTCTAAAATCTTAAATTTTCCCTAAAGTCCTACAATGCTAAAGTTTATCATTAAATTAGGCATATTTTTTAGTCATATCCCATTGGCCCAAAAATATTATAATATAGTCCTTAATGTCATATATACTCATCTAAGTCATTCACCCCATTACTATTCCATCGACTATGTTATCTGATCACCCCTATCGAGTCTAATCCCCTAAGTTTGAAAGATTTATTAAATGTGAAATCCTTAAGTCATTTGTTCCCTAAAATTAAAATAAGTCTTAAGTTCAAAAATTAAACCCCATTGGTGTGGCCATACAAAGATCTCATATCCTATTGGTTGGGTGTCTCAATCGATGCCATTTGATTGGCCAACAAAATCAATGGTGCGAGTGAGTTCAGGCAAGTTGAGCAAATACACCCCATTGGTCAGCCAACTTTAGTTTTGGCAAGGGTATTCACCATGTTAAAATATTTTTCCATTTTCTCCTAAAATAAAAAGCTTAGACCACCTCCTAAGTTCATTGTGTAAAAATTATTGATCGGCTATCATGTCCGCCCACACCCCATTGGTCAATTGCATTGAAAGCACATATCCCTTTGGCCAGTAAAATTCAAAATTTCTCCCTAATGTTTGTAAGCATTGAGCACATGGAAAATATGTCCTCCTTCATAAGTATTTAATCCCCCTAGCACTCAATGTTCATTCTACTTTGAAAATTCAAGCTCATTTCATTGTCGGCCATGTCACTCGACGAGAGCCCATTGGTCGAGGGTTAAAATGAGAAAATTTTCACCTTTTTAGTGTTTGTAAGGGTTGGCTCCACATTAAAAATATTTTTCCCCTTCCTAAGAGTTCTATTTTCATGTTGCATTACCTAAGTTCTTATTTTCCTTTTAAATTAGGTGTACCATTCAGTTATATTCCATTATTCGATTGTATCACCCGATAATGTCCCATTGGTTGGCCATGTTATCTTATGTCACCCCATTGGCTGTGAAATAAAGATATGTTCCATCCTAAAAGTTATCAAGGGTCATGATTGCATAATAAATGCTTCTCCATTTGACCATAAAGTATTCCATTTACGTCTTGGGGAGTCTTATGTTTCATAAAGAACAATAATTTATCATCGCCTAATTTTTCCATTTAAACTTCATTGGTCAACTACGTAACCTAACAAATGCCCATTGGTTAGCTATCCCAACCAACATCGTCCCATTGGTTGACTATTAAAGAAAAAAAAAAATTAACAATCCCTGAGTCTTTCAAGGATCATCTCTACATTGAATATATTCCTCCTTTTTGACTTGATATTTTAATGACCCAAGCCTAGGTCATAAAAGGTATATTTTAATTCAAGCATAGGGGTCCTAAACTCATAATAAATTCTATCCCCCTTTGTGAAACCTAAATTTTCTTATTTAAATCCTTTTCCCCTATCTATTTATCTACTTTTGTCTTGTTGGTCGATCGGGTCATCCAATGATATCCCATTGGTCATTCAATTTTCTTTGTTTTTCTAAGGTTTTTTAAAGGGTGATGTCATACAAAAGTTTTATCCCAATGTTAAATTTCCTAACGCATGCCTTCCATCCTTTCGCTTAAAAAAATTATGTTCACCATAGATGCCCCCCATTGGTCGGCTATCATGCTCGATTATATCCCATTGGTTGGTTGTATCACTCGACGCCACCCCATTGGCCAGAAGGCATAAAAGGAAACTTTTAATAGTGCTAAGTTCTTGAAGAGTTAATGTGTGATATAAATATTTCTTCCCATACCAATGATGAATGCCTAAAAGTCAAAATTAATCTTGACCATTTCTTATTGGTTAGCTATGTCACTTGATGACATCCCATATATCGGCTATCTTACCTGAAGATACCCCATTGGTTGAAGGTATGATTATCCTAAGCACATTTAGTATTTTATGCTTTCTAATTACTTAAAAATGGAATATTTAATATTTTATGTTGAAAGCACTTATTGGTTGGCTGCATTGCTCACTCTCATTCCATTGGTCATCTATCTCATCCAACGATATCCTATTGGTTAGAGGATAATACAAGTGAATGTTTATTTTTCTAAAGTTTCTAACTGTCTGGTGTACATAAAAATTGTTTCCACCCCTTCGTATATGTTACCCATTGAAATCCTTAGGTGGTCATTTTCTAACCTAAGTCATTGGTCAAATATCTAAGTCAAATATATCCCATTGATCAGATGTGTCGTCCAATCACATCCTATTGGGTAAAGAAATTTCTACAAAGTCTAATGTTAATTAGAGCTACCCTTATGCAAAACCATGGTTTAGTTTTTATACATTCCATTATAACCTTAGCTTGGATAAAATATTTGTGCCCTATTTCATTATCCAAAGGTCTAGAATAAAGGGATCCATAAATAATTTATATTAAAATGGGACACATACCTAATATGGACAATGCAGTTGACTCCACTAAAGGAAATTTAACGACCTAAATTTCTCTAAGAAAGAGATAAAATTTGTACCCCATAGGAAGAGGATTTAAAATAAAAATTTTGTTCTTCTTTAAATTAATATCTACGATAAATGAATTCAAAGGGGAGATTTGCATTAGAACGTGTATCGAAGTCTAACAACTAGTTTGAGAGGAGATCTTCAAAAAGTGACCTGTTACCTTATGTCGTGTACGAATCCATCTCATCAACCAATTATGAGCCATGATGGGGACACTATGACTATTAATGGAATTTAATGGAAAAGACATGGTAAAAATGTGGTAAGGATCCATTGTACCATTTAAAAATTTTGGTAAAGGTTATTTAAAAATCATATGCTCAAAGTCACTATTAGTATCCACCAAATTTTCCCAAGCTCAATTATAGTAGGTATTTACAATGAATAGTTGAAGTTATGAGAAGATTACAAAGTATTTCAGTAGCAAAAAGAGAGAACATGGTATAACCATGGCTTCCTCTAACTTGGCCCAACTAGCTTCCCTCCCTCCAATTATAGTAAAGATTGAAGAACTCACTAATGGCTATTCTTACCAACATATCAAAGCTAAGATTTTATGGTAATTTTATTGTAGTGTTATTTCAGCTCTGGTAGCAAAAAAGGATGCAACAACAACAAGGATGAATGAAGGCGATGACAAGTGTAGTAATGATGGTGAGGGCATTGAGGGGGTCATGGATAGTGGTGGGCTTGAAGGAGGTGGTCCAAACCATGAGATCCAGAATCTCCTAGTCCACCCAACAAGTCTGGAAGGAATCTCCATGATAGTCAACAAGCAAAATGATGATTTTGGGCCCACTATTCTTTTAACTAAGGGATCTCTCTACCATGGAGCATCAACGGAGGTGGCTACTCCAGGATCTGCCACACATGGCCAAATGGTAGGATCTGACTCTTCGAGTGACCAACAGGGAACAAAGCTCTCTCCACCACATGGAGTTGGGCCTTCAACTCTAGAGGCGAAGGGCGGATCGGGTGGATTGGAAGAGGCAGGAAAGGTGACCCCTAAGTCCTTCGTAGATATGGTAAAATTTAATCAAAACCCTAATCCACCCACATCGAGGAAGGTTGACATGTTCCCTTCTGATGGTAACCTTGAGATTCCTTGTGAGCTCATGTCATCCATGGTCACCTGTAACTCCAACTCTTTGGTGGGGAAGTTCTTGGGTTCGAGGCTGGACATGGAATCCATACGCAAATGGGCCCACTCCTCTTGGTGACCCCTTGGTTCCATGGACCTTGTAGCTCTCCCTAGGGGCTTCTTTCTGATTAGGCTTAACAACCCTAATGATTCTCAATGAATCCTCATAAGAGGGTCGTGGTTCTTCGATCGGTGAGGGTTGTTCCTTCAAAAATGGGGGGTGGATTTCGATCCATCCACTTAGAACATCAACTTTACCCCAGTGTGGGTTCACCTCCTAGGTCTTCCGATCTAGTTTTGGAATGAAGATATCCTCTAGGGTATTGCAAGGAATATTGGAGAACTCATCACTCTGGATCCCCCCACTCGAGCTGGGCCCCGCATGATCCATGCCAGGATGTGCATCAATGCAAATCTGGACTCGATCCTCCCATATTCAATCAATCTCATCTCTAAGGTTTGTTCTTTCTCCCAAGCTATTGAATACAAAAATAAACCTACTTTTTGTGTCCTTTGTTCTAAGCAAGGTCATCTTCGCTCCCAATGTCCCTTGGCCCCCAAGCCTCCGACTATCGAAGGACATCGTCGGCCTAAATATGGTCCTCCTCGTTCCTCTGCCTCTGTTGTGCCCCTCCTCTCCTCTCCTATAGTCGAGGGCCATCCATCCCCTAACATAGATGGTCAAGCTCTGGAGGTTGAGGGGTGTGTTGATCCTCCTCTGCCCACTACTTCTCCCTTACCTAACCCTATTTTCTCTCTACCTCATAGCCCTCCCATCCCGGTCTCCAATCATTTCTCCCCCCTCTCTGTTGAGGATGCCACCATGAACCCTGTTATCCCCTCCTTCTCCCACCCCTCTAGCCCTCCTTCATCCCCTAAGAGTCTCCCAAACTCCCCTAGTGGCATCCTTTCCTCCCCCACTCCTTTTTCTCCTAGCCCCCCTCCAAACTGTACCCAAAGGAAGCTCTATGCCGATGTGGGCTCAGGGAAAAAGTGAGGTCATCCTTCTGCTCAGGACATCAGGAACAGAGAAGCTTCAGACGAGATTGTGAATGGCACTCAGCTTACCCTTCGGGGTAAAAATTTGGGAACACCAGTTGACACTAGATCCAAACTTCCCCTTCCTCTTGGAAGAGGGAAGAGAACTTCTTCAAGAGTTTCTAAATGAAGATCCTCTCATGGAATGTGAGAGGCCTCAATGGTCAAAACAAGAAACGCTTGGTTAAGTCCATGAGGAGAGACTTAAGACCCACCATTTTTTTATTACAAGAAACTAAGTTGGATTCTCAGAATGTTGCTTATATCTCTAAATTTATTTGGAAGGACTCTGAATCTCTGGTTAGCCCGACCAATGGAGCTTCAGGTGGTCTTTTATGTATGTGGGACTCTACCAAAGTTGAGGGGACTTTGCTATCGATAGTAGATAATTACATGAATGTCATGTTCTTCAATAAAGAGGATGGGTGCCAGTGGATCCTCTCAAATATCTATGCCCCCAATTCCCCATCCAGGAGGAACCTCTTGTGGAATTCTCTCAGTCAGCTTAGGGAAGTTTTTTCTTCAGAGGTGTGGATGTTGGCTGGGGACTTTAATTCCCCTATGTTCCCTTCTGACAAAAATGGGGATCCCAAATCACTCTTAATTCATACGAGCACTTTGCAACTTTTGTGGATGACAATGAGCTCATGGATATTAATCTCAGAGGGCCAATATTTACATGGAGCAACCACAAAAAGGGGGACCAACTCATTCAGATTTGCCTTGACCAATTTCTCATTTTGACCAATGCTATCCCTAAGTTTGGTGATGCTACCCTATGATCATTGCCCAGGATTGGTTTCGATCACAATCCTCTACTCCTGGACACCTCCTCTCAGGTTTCCCCCTTCAAGACGCCTTTTAGATTCGAATCGATGTGGATTCAAGATCCTCATCTCAAATATCTGATGTCCCTATGGTGGTCTCACAATTTCTCTAGATCTCCAGTTGACCAAGTTAGCAATAAACTCCGGTATGTCAAGCTCAAGCTGAAAAAATGGAACAGAGAGGTTTTCAGAAATATATTCCACAAAAAACAATAGATTAAGTCCCAACTCTCCAGAATAGAACTCTCTCTGCAATAGGATAATCCAGAACCCACCCTTCAAGACATTGAAAAGGTCCTTCTGACCGAGTTCCATAATATTCTCAAAAGTGAAGAAACTTTTTGGAGATAAAAATCGTGGGTCTCCTAGCTCAAGGAAGGTGATTCTAACACCAAGTTTTTTCATGCCACCACCATCAGACACAGAGGGTGCAATAAAATAAAGGAGCTCATCTAGCAATATGGGGAACTTACTACTGATATTTTTGAGATCAGAGCCAAAGCTACCAATTTTTTTGAAACTTTGCTTGGCCCCAACCCAAGGTGTGATTTCCAAACTTTTGAGGCCCTCCTCTAGAACATCCCTAGGCTCATCACGATGGACCAAAATCAAAGGTTGACCAATCCACTTTCATCTGAAGAAATCTGATCTATTGTTTTCTCTATGCAAGGTGGGAAAGCCCCTGGACCTGATGGCTTCCCTCCTATTTTCTTCCAATGGTTCTGGGATATTGTGGGTGAGGATGTTGTTTCTGCAATCTAGTATATGCAATAGAGCAAAGATATTCTTGATGATGTCAACTCTACCTTCCTAGCCCTCATTCCTAAGGTTAACAAAGCTCGTACCCTCACTGATTTTTGCCCTATCAACCTTTGTAATGTCCTTTACAAAATCCTCACCAAAGCCCTTGCCAATAGGCTCAAACTCATTCTCCCCCACATCATTACCCCTAATCAAGGCAGCTCTATCCAAGGGAGGCTTATAACGGACAGTATCATCACCATCCATGAAATTATTCATTCTATGTCTAAGAGTGGTAAGGTTGGGTTTCTTCTTAAGCTCGACATGAATAAGGCTTTTGATAGAGTCTCCTGGAGTTTCCTGTTCTCCATCCTGTCTAGGTATGGATTTCATCCTGAGTGGATTGCTCTCATCAAGGAATGTATCTCTACTGCTAATTTTTGTTTTGGTCAATGGTTCTCCTGTAGGGTATTTCAAGAGCTTCAAAGGGCTGAGACAGGGTGACCCTCTCTCACCCTTCCTTTTCATCATCGTTGTTGAAGCTTTAGGTAGAACCCTCACATCTGCTTGTTCCAAAGGTGACATCTCTGGTGTTAAACCTACATCCTCCCTTCAACCTATTTCCCACCAGTAGTTTGTCGATGATACTATTTTGGCCACCCTAGCCTCTATTCCCCAAGCCCACTCCATTAAATCGATCCTCCTTTCCTTCGAGGCTATTGTTGGTCAAAAAGTCAATTTTAGTAAAAGTAATATTTACTTCATTAACACCCCTACTAGATGCAAAGCATGCATTGCTACCATCCTAGATTGCACCATCGTTGAGCTCCCGACCACTTATTTAGGATTCCCTCTCTTCGTTGGCCCCTCAAAAAAATCTCTTTGGAATTTTTTCACTGACCGTATTTAGAAGAAACTTACAAGTTAGAAAAGAAGCCTCTTAAGCCAAGCTGATAAGGCCACCCTCATTAAAGCCACCCTCCAAAGTATACCAATTTTTTTCCTCTCCATATTTCGTATCCGGTTGAAGTCTACAATAAAATTGAGCAACTCCAAAGAAACTTTCTGTGGTCTAGGTTAGAGTTGAAGCATTGTATCCACTTGGTCACTTGGGATCAGGTCTGCTCCCAAAAGGATCATGGAGGCATTGGGCTCTGGAAGGTCCGCAATATGAACATGGCTCTCATTGCCAAGCAAGGATGGAGAGTCCTTACCCATGAGAATTCATTGTGGGTTTCCATCATGAAAGTGAAATATCTATGGTATGATAACAATTTCTTGGAGGACCCTTCTCCCATTTATGGATCGAAAGCTTGGAATTCCATTCTCAAGTCTAGGGAGATTCTCAAGAAAGGCATTCGTTGGAGATTAGGCAACGGTGCTAAAATCAGATTTTGGGAAGATCTTTGGATTGGAGACCGACCCCTGAAGGATCGTGTGGACCTCACCTACCTGAAACCTATCACAGACGTCCTATTCAGATCTAAGGTATGTCATTTTATTCAAAATAACAAGAATTCCTGGAAAGTGATCCCTGTCGATAGTCTGTCCAGTGAACAATGTCATGCTGCTTTCATTCTATCCAATATGTTGCGTCTCTGTGTCATTCCTAGTCTTCCCTCCGAGGATGCAATCTTGTGGGCTCCCACTTCCAATGGCCTGTTCACTATCAAGTCTACCTACACCCTCATTGAAGACCAGTCCCCTCCTTGGTTTCCCTCCTCGCTCATCTGGAAAAAGCATCTCACACCCAAAGTGAGTTTCTTCTTCTGGCTTGTCATCCAGGATAAGATCCTTATTGTGTCTCCAAGATTGTGAGTCTACCCACCATATTTTCCTATCTTGCCCTTTCTCCCATTCCATCCTGTCATCGTTGTTCTGCTCTATTGGCATTGCTTGGGTCCCACCTACATTCCTCAATGACCTATGTGTTCAGTGGCCCAATCCCTTCAAAGGATATCATCTCAAAAAAATTTGGTCCTTCTATCTTCCCCATTTTCTATGGGAGGTTTGGCATGAGCGTAATTCCCATGCTTTCAATGATTCAACTCATGATGCCCATCACGTGCTTGCCAGAATCATCCATGCTACTGCAGAGAATTTTTCTATCACTATTGGAGATGGTGATGTTGAACCCCATACTGAAGAACTATTGGCCTCCTCTCTTAAGATCCCCACTTGTAACATCCACTCCTAGCCTCCTAAGATGGATCGGTCTCAGATCTCTTGGTCTCCTCCTCCTAGAGGCTTTCTCAAGTTGAATTTTGATGGAGCCACCAAAGGAAATCTTGGACCCACTGGAGCTGGGGGAATTGTTAGAGATCACTCAGGTAATATTGTGTTGGCCTTTGCAAAAAATTTGGGATACTAGTCTAGTCATTTTGCAGAAGCCAGGGCTCTTCACCAAGGCATTATCCTCCTTCATAACATGCAGTGTTCTAATGTGTCGATCGAAGGTGACTCCAAAAATATCATCCATTGTTTTCTTTCAAGATCTCAGTATGTTTCTTGGAACATCACGAATATGATCTTCGATATCAAGTGGCTCATGCAATCCTTCATGAGTGTTACTTTCAACCATGTTTACCATGAAGGGAATCGTGCAACTGATATTCTAGCCAATTTGGGTATTTTTGAGCAGTGCCTCACTATGTGGAATCAAGATTTTCCTTCGACACTTATCAATATCAATGATCTTGAGGTTCATGAAGCTCATGAGCAGTAAGCCTAAGAGGTTTGTTTTATGGGATACCACATGGATTAATTCACTTTCTCTCCACTCCTTTCCTTGTCACTCTAAGAGAAGGTACATTTCTAGGAGAGCTCACATGTCCATTGATGAGGCTCTTACGAATAATAGAATTGAAGTTGGTCAATGGGTGACTTATCACATGGTGAATTCTAGCAATACAGACAAATTTTGAGGTGGTATTGTCTTTGGAGTCAACCACATGTCTATAAAAGTCACCAATCATTGTGTTATCACTGCAGAGGTTTGTGGGACCCTTTGGATCAACCAAAATCAGGAAATTATGAAGATAGGGTGGCTCTCTATTTTTCCTTGTCAACACCTTGATTTTCCTCTAATTATTTAATGTGTGGAAAAAAATGTAGTGGTTTGGTCCTTATTCTTTATCTCCATTTTTGGGGCTTTTCATAACCCCCCATGTTATTTGATATGTGTTCCTTGAGGTTTGACAATCACTATCCAACTACCTCATTTAACTATGTTTCTAGCCATTGTAACTATCATTGGATCACTCCTTCAACGGTGTTGAAAAATTTCACCTCTGAATCTAGTGCTTATCCTTCTGTTGAAGATTTTTTTTAGCTCGAAGCAATATAAATTTTGGTTAGATTTTCCAATTGGGTCGATGCCACCAGTGTCAACCTATTCATGTCGATCATTTCCACTCTATCCTTAATCATGTTGCATGCTTTTCTGAAGCGTGGCATGCATGTTCTGTGCCACTGCCTTTCATGGAAATGGGTTGAGCCATCTTCTCCAATATTTTTAATCATGTTTCAATGGCTCATTGAGATGCTTTTCCCCTCCCATTGTACATTTTCTCTGGTGCGCTCCCCTGCTAATTTTTCCCTCTGGCCTACCTCTATTTCAATGGCTGAAGTTGAACCTACCACCCTCCATTTGACTGCCTTGGTCGAGGATATCTTCCATGACCATGGTTTGCTAAAATTCCTTCAGCTATTTCAAGGCCATGACCCTGACCTATCCCTCGAATTTGTCCATTCGTGGGATGGTGGCCATGTTGTTTTCCGTGGCTTAAGTTTCACTGTCACGATGGATTTGCTCACTAAAATTATGGGGATTCCAAATGATGGAGAGATCATCAATCATGAGAAGCACTCGCTTCAGGGAGAGCTAGCCCTGTTCAGGGACCATGGTGAATCCCTCGCTAGGGATAAAGGTGGTGTCATTCAATATTCTCTCCTGAAACCCTGGGATGTGGTTATGATCATTGTTCTTCAATATTTCACCTTGGATAGTCTTGGTGTTGTCCTTCGAAGCTTTCACCTCACCTTCCTCAACCATTTACGGGGGAAGAAGACCATTAACATTCCAGAGTATCTCTTCCGGTCTGTTGAGTGGTCGATTCTCAATGTTAAGCATGGTGTGTCTTCTCTTCCTCTACACCAGGGGTTACACCTGTTGCTTTACCATTTTATTCTGGACAGATAAACTAGGAGAGTTGTGGGTGCGATGGTGATGGGACCTACTGATGACAATGGTGCAGCTGGAGGTGGTGATACATCTATGTCCCCTTGAACCAACCATGCACTAGAATTTGACACAAGGATGGAAGGGACTCTGGGTACTAGATGCTCCACCAGAGTTAAATCCACCAGTGGTAAGCGCAAAGCTCTAATAGTTGTTGAAAATGAAGGCTCTAATGACTCTCTGTCATTTTAGGTAAAGTAGGAGACTACCCCCAAGAAGAGCCATCCTCTTGAGGGCACCTCCACCAAGCCACCTCCTCTTTTGGCCTCCAGGATTTCTTGTTGGCCCAATATTTCTGAGCGAGGCCACCTCTAGGACCTTCACGATATTATGAAGGCCCTTGGGAGAGTGGCCAAGATGATGTCTTCCCTACTTTCCCAGGCAGAGACACTCCTGGATGAGTATAAGGATCAATTCAAGATCTTAGAGGAATTCAAGAGCCTAGTGGGGGCTAATGGTTGTAATGTTGTAGGCCATACAACAACTTAGTGTGCCTTTCATGGCTCCCCCTGTATGGGCTTTTCCTTTTTGGTTTGGTCTCTATTTTCATCGCCCCTGTGTGGGTATTTATATTTTTGTTCTATTGCTCCTGTGTGGGTATTTTCCTTTGTTTTTCTATGTATGCCGCCCCTATGTGGGTATTTGGTTGTCTTTGATGTTGCTCCTCCATGGTACTATGGAGAACACCTCTATTGTGGTATTTCCTGGTGTTTTCATGGCCCCTACGTGGGCATTCAAGATGATCCCCACTTCCTAGAGAAGGCTTCCTTTTTTGGTCTCAGGAGGCCTACATTTTTTGAGTCCTAGTTTTGCTCTTTTTTTAGTCCATAATGTACAAGGTTACGGGACCCTTTCAAAACCCCTATACCAATAAAAAAATATATCAAAGCTAAAGCGACCACCATCAACATAGAGGATTTTGCAAAATAGCCGAGTTTGAATCTAGAAATTACTCCAATACAACAATGGTAGATAGAAGAGCAGGATATTTTTACCTATGAAGAGATTAAGTATACCTATAATTGTCACCCCTGGTTGTTAATAGGATTGGAAGTTGAAAATCCCTTACTATAACAGGTGGGTTTGCAATCTAGAAAAATTAATGTCCCAAGGTGTATTTTTCCTCAAACCTCCTATCATGGCTTCCAGTGGCATACAATTCCAAGTCTAGAATGATTAGAAACTTTTCCAACCAGCTAGTCTTCAAGATTACTCTCGAGAAGATAGCAAAGTTTTTTGAGCTGGAAAAAGCAACACTACCATTGGACAGAGAGGTACTGGAAGTTCAATCTCATCACCTTGTTAGTACTTATTTCTATCCTATATTATTTAATAGTACTGCACAAGTATCATATCTCTTCCAAGTTCATAAATAAAAATTACATCCTTGGGTTAGAGATTATACTGATATAATAAATATAATAATGGGAGAGTGGGACTTGAACTGGGTAGCTAGAGAAGTACTCTATTTGGTAAGCTAGTGTAATAGATGGAATGAATCTAGCATGTACAAGTGGGAAGAAGAATTGAGTGATACAATAGATAGATAACTAGTAGAATTACAGAAAGTCATTGAATAGAAGAAATAAATGATGCCCAAGTTATCTCATTACTCTTTTCTTATATATTTAATCATGGCACACATGGACAAACATTTGATTGATAAGTAGGGTAGAGCCTATGAAGAACTAGTCCAGGATAGACTCCCATGAATACATAAATGTTGGTCTAGTTACACCCAATTTTCAGTGATTTTCTCCTAAAAATTCATGAAAGGCTTTGTGGTTATAAGCCTAAAAGAATGGGAAAAGGAATAGCTACTTTCTTAAAAAAAAAATTGACAAGGGATTATTTTATTATAGAAAATGTTACTTTCATCAGAATTTATGGATCAAAAATCCCTCCAAAGTGTTATCAAAATTTTTCCCTATGTCGATTGTAGCTTTAGAAATTATAAGGTAGATCACTAAAGAGACTAAAATTATAGTTACTAAGCACAAAGTAAAGCTCCCTTGGATATATTTTCCTTGTAGAATGGGGCACTATACTTACAAGGGATAACTCAGTTTAAATGATGCTTTAGAAAAATGGATATGCTTGCTTTCTTTGAAATCACTTGGTGACCCTATGATCCTTTTGACTATTATAATAAGAATACAGTTGATAAAGTACTCACAGCAATGGTCACACACCGCAAATATGAGTTTGAATATAAGTTGTTTCTAGTTATGGCAAAAATGGAGTCATTGGAAAATTTGTGGAGCAAATATGTGAATCAAATGGATCATACTAGATCAGGAGGGTTGGCCATTACTCTTCATAATTGATGATATTAAGATGAGACTTGGTAGAAATTGTTGCACCATTGATTACCCCTATCCAACCAAAAGAAATGAAAAACCTAGTACTAAAAGGAATAAAATAAAAACTAGATGAAATTGAAGTGGTTATGGAAGTTGTAGAGCCTATTGTTGCACAGTTAGAAGCATATTCATCAAAACCCACAAATAGTTCTCAAGACATAGGAAAAGGGAAAGAGGTAGTCATATTTTCATCTGAAGATACTCAACCAAATTTTTTTAGGGATGGTGCAAGCAATAATGGATCCAACTACTTCTCCAAAGCATAAAAGACCTATAATTGAATGCAATGCATGATATAAGAGTTTCACTCTTATCAGGAGACAAGAAACTATGATTTTTTATTCTAATGAAGAAGAGCGAATTCATGAAATGGAGCAAGAGATATACCCTTTGAAAATGTAATATAATGTAAAGGGAGTGGAGACCAGTCAAGTTTTAGTTGAACCCCCGATGACGATAAAGGTAATAATACCTATGGAGAAAATAATATCAATGCAGGTAGACCCCACTACTAATTTGACCTTCGTTCAATATCAAGAATATCCTTTAAAATTTGCTAAAACTCAAGCACAGGCTCAGGTGGTCTCAGTTAAAATTTTATATCAAAGAAACCAAGTGTTGAGTGCGAAGATAGAAAAGCTACAGTCTGAAAGAGATCAATTGCAAGCAATAAACTAGAAAATGCAGGCTAAGCTCATCAAGTTACAAGAAGAAATATCCCAAGATCAAGTCAAAAAGCAATTTGATAGTGTTGGATTTGTCAAGGGATATAAACAATAACTGATCAGGGATGTAAAATGGGAACTGGAATCTTTACCTGAATACTCAAGGAGTTGAAAAAAATCACGCATAAAACTTTGGTTGTCAAAAATTTATTATAGAATATAGATAAAAGGGTATTGGTTATCAAGCTTGTATACATGAGATACAAGGAGGAACATAGTCAAGTTGGTGACAAGCAATTTTTCACAACAGATGGGTAAAGTTATGATTGTAGAATAGAATTTTAAAAATTATGTGCCTTCATCCATCAAAAACCTTATTGGGAAAGCACCCTGCAAGAAGTGGAAGAATTAGTCAAAGAGGTAGATAATAAAATAAAAATAGAATGCATCCTGATTTGGGAGCTAGTTATAAAAGAAAACATAGATATTCTCATCACAAAGAAAAGAGAGGAATTTGAATGCATTGAAGAGGATGAATAAAATTGGGGCAACAACTGAAAGAACTAACTCTATTAGTCCATAAAATTGTCAAATTCACCAATGAGAATGAGTCAATGTTTAAAAATAATATCAATAAAATGATGATCATTGAACAAGAAATAAAGTCAACAACCACTTTTTATGATGAAGCATGGGGTCAAATTGCAACTCCTTTGGGTATAACATTGTTAGAAAAGATAAAACTAAAAAAGTTGGTGTCAGGCCCACCACAAAAGTGGATAAATAACTGATATAAGAAATTATAACAAAAAATATATTTTTAAATGGCTAGGGTTTGATGAGGTAAAACTACTCTGCTAGGGTTTGATGAAGAAAAATTGCTCTGTGGGGATGGCAGCAGCTTTTGGAGGAGGTCTAAAAAATTGGAGGAATGTCATGATGGCATCGGGTCCGACATAGAGAGTGCATGCTCGTGATGTTTTTTCATCTAAAAATTACTGGAAGGAACAAGATTTTCCAATGCATGTCGGGAACCGCTTGTTAAAGAACAATGGATGTTTGGAACGATGTGAAGCCAGGCTAGTTCTAGTGGTTCAACCAGACTCGGTGGTGGAATATGTGGAGTATCTAACCAAACATGCCCTTATTGGTAAATTTTTGGGCATCCAAATTTCTCTCCCCTTTGTGGAGGCTTGGGTTAGGAAGACTTGGAATCTTGAAGGTGATGTGGAGGTGATGCTGAGTGTGAACAACTATTTTATGGTGGTTTTCTCTTGTATTGTAGATCGTAACAAAACATTTGAAGGGGGTCCTTATTTCTATAACCAAGTGGGACTATTTCTTAAACCCTTGCATGTGGGTTTCAACCCATCAAAGGAGCGGTCATCGCGGGTTCCAGTATGGGTGCGGCTTCCATGGCTCCCGTTGGAATTTTGGAGAATTGATATCTTGCATAAGATTGCCCTTCTTCTTGGGAAGTCGATTGGACCATCACAACAAACAATGGATAAAAATGTAATCTTTGTTGCTCGTATTTGTGTTGAAATTGACTTAAATAATCCTATTCCAGATTCTATTGAAATACAATTTGGATCAACTACATGGGTTCAAAAACTTGACTATGAAGCTCTTTCATTTTGTTGTCGGATTTGCCATGAATATGGCCACCTACAAAGAAAATGCCCTAATTTTGTCCCACCTATGGCTTCAAATCCTGGGCCCTCTTGGTCTGGACAAATTTTGGATAAAGGAAAAGCCTTGATAAAGGAAGGGGAATGGGATAAGGAAGGTTTTGTTCTAGTAAAATCCCGAAATAGAGGACGAAGGGCAAACAAAGACATTAAGGATAGCCAGCCAGATGCTCTACTCAACTATTTTTAAATATTATATGATATTTATTAGTGTATGGAGATACCTAAAACGTCTCTACCCGATGCAAATATAACAGGGCCGAATCAGATGTCTCTTCTTGAGGGGGAACTTAAGGAATCGGATCTAGTGGGTTTAAATGAAGAACAAAGGGCTTTGGATCTGAGTATAGGGGACATGGTTGGGTCTAGCCCTATAAGGGAAACTATTTTGGAAAGTGGTATAGATTTAGTTATGCCCTCTCCTACTCTAGAACTGATGCAGTCATCCTTGGACTACAAAACTCCTACGGTGTTGGGATTGCAGTAGAAAATAATTTAAAAAAAAATTGGATAAGAATATGAAGGTGGGTTGGAAGAAGAACCAGGATAAAATTAAGTTAATGGGGAGACTTTGGTGGAGTCAGGCTTGGTGATAACATTGAACTCCCATTTTTATAAACCCCAAAAATTATTATCCTCTCATGGAATGTAAGGGGTTTGAACAACATCCCCAGATAAAAAGTTGTTCATGATTTGGTTCGTGTGCATTCTCTGGATGTGGTGTTTATTTAGGAGACTAAATTGGCTATTGATAGTATGTTCAATATTGCTCCCAAGTTGTGGAGAAGGGGGAAATTCCAGTGTATTGGTGCATGTGGATATGCTGGTGGCATCACTTATTTATGGGATCCGGTTAAGATATCCCCTCTTACTTGGATTTCCAGCAGATGGTCTATTTCGATGGTCGGGCATGATAATGAATCTAGTGAAACCATCCTACTTACAAATGTGTATGCTCCTATTGATTACAATGGTAAAGTGAATTTGTGGGAGCACATTTTCTTTGTGAGAAGTTTGGTTCCCCTATACCCATGGATTTTGGCTGGAGACTTCAACTCTATCACTTGTCTAGAGGAGAAATGTGGTGGGGTGGACCGTCTTGAGCCTTTTTATTCTATCTTCAGTGCTCATATCCAGGCCCTAAAATTGGTTGACATCAAGCCAGATAATGGGATCTTTACTTGGCACAATAGAAGGTGTGGGGAAGATTCCATCTCAAAGAGACTAGATAGGTTTTTGATATCCAATTATTCGATGGGTAATAACAAAAGTGCTAGTTCTGTGATTTTGGAGGGTAGGGGATCTGATCATTGGCCTATAAAACTCTCTGCTTTGGATTTAGGGCTAAAAAATAATTCCTCCTTTAAGTTTCAACTTATGTGGCTTCGTGATACTAAGCTTCATGATTTCATGCAATGCTGGTGGACCACTAGCAAACCTCCTCATGGCACCGCTATGTATTCCTTTATGAAGCGACTACAATTTGTAAAATATAAATTGAAGAGATGGAATAGACTAAATTTTGGGAACCTTTCCTTGGCTAAGCTGGAAACTCTTAGGAGGATGGAAGAAGCTTCAAGGAAGATTAAAGATCAGGGATTCACGAAGGAGCTTCTTGTTGAGGAATTTGAGGCTGCAAAAGACCTTGCTGAATGGGAACTGAGGGAAGAATTTTTTGGAAACAAAAAGCTCGAGTAGATTGGCTTTAGGAATGGGATAGGAACACAACCTTTTTTTATAACTCAATTAAGGCTCGTCGTAATGGTAACCTGATTACCTCTCTTGTGAATTCTCAGGGTGCCTTGCTCTCTTCTTTCAGGGATATTTCAGAAGAGACTAAGAGGTATTTTTCCTCTCTCTTCAAGGAGGACTCCCTATTAGATGATGAGAATGAAAATATTATTCTAAAATGTCTTCCAACGATTGTTTCTAGAGAGATCAATGAGCACTTTATGGGTCCAATTTCCCTTGAGGAGTTGGAAAATATTGTATTCAAGATGAAAAAAGGAAAAGCCCTAGGCCCAGATGGATTCTCGATTGAGTTTTATCAGGATTTTTGGGATTTAATCAAATTTGATCTTTTGGAGGTGGTCCATGAGTCCCAAAATAAAAAATAGATGCTAAGGGCCCTAAATGCTACCTTTGTGGTGCTTATACCCCAAAAAAAGGGAGCAAATTCCTTGGATATGTTCAGGCCTATTGCCCTCTGCAATGTTGTGTATAAGATCATCACAAAAATTATTGCTGAGAGGCTGTAGATATGGTTGAGAAAAATCATCTCTGAGGAGAAAGGTGGGTTTGTTGCTGGCCGAAAAATATTTTATGGGGTTTTTATTTCTACAGAAGTTATTCACTTGATTGAAACTTCTAAGGAGAAAACTATGTTCATTAAGTTGGACATGGCCAAAGACTATGATCGGGTCAGATGGTCCTTTCTTCAAAAAGTTATTACTACTTTTGGATTTGAGGAGGAATGGATTATATGGGTGATGAGTTGTTGTGTTTCTTCTTCCTCATTCTCTATTTTTTTTTTTTTTTTGGTAGTGGCCACAAGGGGTAAACAGACTGTGACCACGAGGGAACCATTACATAACATATCTGCAACATGTGAGACGAGAGATTTGAATACTGGTTGCCACATCTTAGCAACTAGAGAGGTTTAACTACCCACTTGCTCTCCAACTCCTCTACATGGGCGGATAAAATTAACATCTTTCTTTAAAGCTATTAAAGTTCCCTTTAATGTGCAAGTCCTCTATTAAGATTTTGAATGTTGTTTAATATGCAGGTTACAATGGGCGGTTAGCGACAGTGCACTATGGATCGAATTGGTCCACGGTGATGTTGATAAACAGTGTAAGTTTCAAGTTAAAGTTCGGATAAAGAGGCGCTTTTCATAGATGAACGAGTTGTGTTTCTTCTTCCTCATTCTCTGTTCTTGTTAATAATGAGCCATCAGAGTTGTTTGAGGCCTCAAGGGGATTGAGGCAAGGATATCCTTTATCTCCTTATTTTTTTATCATTATGGCGGAAGGGTTGGGAATATTTCTCAAATCTCAAGTCATGCAGGGTCTCATTTAGGAGTGGAAGTGGGATAGTAGTTTGCCACCTCTTTCCCACCTTAAATTTGTTGATGATACTAATTTTTTGGGAGTTGCCACTATCAGGGAAGCTAGAAATATTAGACAGTCTCTTGACATATATCTTGGTGCTTTTGGGCAGTTGTTTAATGAGGATAAGTCTTCTATTTTCTTCTTCAATACCCCTCCTCTTATTCAAGCTAGGATTGCTTGCATTCTAAGATTCCAGGTTGGGACTCCCCCTTCATTTATCTTGGTATTCCAATTTCATCTCATCCTCTACCTAGATCTTCTTGGCAGACTATGATTGACAATTTTAGAAGGAAGGTGAATCACTGGATTTTCAGATGGCTATCCACTATAGGTAGAGTGTTGCTTTTAAAATATGTTGTTCAAGCTTTACCCATTTATAGATGTTTTGTACAAATATCTCCCTCTCACTTCATCAAGGACATGGATGCTTTGTCAAGACAATTTTTATGGTCTGGAAAACTTGATCAATCTAAATGGAGTTTGGTTAGGTGGGATTCTATATGTAGGTCGATGCAAGAGGGAGGCCTTGGGTTGTGACAAATAGCTCTTTTTGGGCAGGCTTTGGCTGCAAAACTTTATTGGAGATGGTGTACCTCTCAAGATCATATTTGGGCTAAAATATTATCTTGTAAATACTTGAGAGGTATTTTTGAGGTTGAGATCCCTAGATTTAGCTTGGTTGGGAAAGGTTATGTTATCTGGGACACTCTAAAAAGAGGAGCTAATTTAATCAAGCAGGGTTTGTTCTGGATTTGCAATCAAGGATCAAATTATCTTTTTTGGGAGGATTCTTGGGATGGTCACCCTCCTATCTTGAATAAATATCCTAGGTTACATTCCCTAAGAATTTTTTTCTTGGAAGCAAGTTGGTCTCATGTGGAGGACTTTAAAAAAATCTAGTCTTTTGGAAATATGGAGATGTACAGGTGGAAAGATCCACAAGAATGGCCCTAGGGGGGACTGGCCAAGGACAGAGAGGTGCTTGCTCTTATTCTTATGGGGAGACCTTGTTCTTCATTGAGGGGTAAAGATATTATGGCTTGGAACCCTGATCCTAAGGGAACCTACTTGGTAGCCTATGGTTATTAGGTTCTTGATAAGAAAAAGTATGGGAGTCTTCCTATCACTTGGTGGAAAAAGGTGTGGAATAAATTTTCCTAGCCAATATGTAACTTCTTTCTCTAGTTGGTAGCTCGTAATAAATGCCTCACTTGGGATAATGTGAGGAAGAGGGGATTTAAGGGTCCCTCTTTTTGTTTCCTTTGCAGTAAGAATGAGGATGACTCTTCTCATTTATTTTTCCAATGCTCCTTTGCCAGAGACATTTGGCACCATTGGTGGAGCACTTGGAACCATCCATGTTTTCATGTGCTATCCTTGGTGGAGTTTTGGAGTAGTATGGGTAGACCTCCGGCCAAGGCCCCCTTCCTTTGGGTGGCTTGGAATTTGGGCCCTTCTTGCATTATCTGGAAAATTTGGCTCGAATGGATTCGATGCATATTTCAAGGCAGTTATTTGGCTATTCAATAGATCTGGCAAAGGATCATGTATATGGTTTAGGAAACCATCCATAGTAAATGTGATGTGGACCCTCTTTTGGATTCTAGGGAGGAGAAGGTAGAGCAAGCCCTTGGTCTCTTTGGGGATGGTGTGAACTCTTCTAGCCCTAGTAGGGTTCCTCAACTCAACAAGAAGGTTAGGAGAGATGGTAGGTGGAGGCCACCCCCTAGAGGAGTTTTAAAAATTAATACTGATGGATCATCCAGGGGTAATCTTGGGCATGATGGCATTGGCGATGTTTGGAGAGATTCTACTTGGTGGTGTCAGTTTTTTCTTTTCCATTTATAAAGGTGTTCACTCCAATAATTTTATGGAAGCTCTTGCAATTCTTGAGGCCTTGCGGAGGGGGTTTTCTCTTGGTTGGCATAGGATTATCTACGATTCTGACTCTCAAATTGTGGTTAATATTTTAAATAGTAAAAGGGTGGAGGAAGTTAATTGGTAGTTGGCCTCTGTAGCCATTTCAGATTCTCGGGAATGAGTGAAGAGTTAAAATTTATATCCTTTGTGCACATTCCAAGGGAATAAAATGTGGTTGGTGATTACCTGGCCAAAAGGGATTTTGAGCTGCTGGATCCTTGGAGCATCGATAATTGGGAGAGTCTCCCATCTAGGGACTCTCAACGCCTATGGGAGTTGATCCACAAGGATGTACAGACTTAATGTGGTTTGTTCTTGTTGTCTTTTTTGGGTGTCATTCTAGTCTAGTGGTTTTAGCCTATTTGGCTATTTATTTGAGTCCTGGTTGGAAGCTCAGTTGTACTCTGTAATCCAATTATATAGTTAATTTTTTACCCCTTTATTTAAAAAAAAATATATATATATATATTTTTAAATATAATTATTTTCTCTAAAAAGTAGCAAAAATCCTAGAAGCTCAAACATTAGTAATGGAGGACATTTGGATTAATTTTTAGGGATAAATGGTAAAATTACCAATTTTGGATAGCATGGGATAGCTGGTATTTTTATGGAATCCACTTTGGAGAACGCAGGGCAGAGGAAGGCACACATGGATCAACCTGCACCAAGTATCTGTAATAGAATTTTTGCAACCTAGGCTACAAAAGGAGCTACAACGGCTAGAATTGATCATTAAGCATTGCATAGCTAAACTTTGTAAGAGAGTTATACTTGAGTACCTTATCTTTAGGTTGGTTGTATTCCTTTAGTGTATCTCTTATTTATTCCAATATTATTCTTCTCCCATTCGTGTAGGAATTCCAAAGGATGTATCCAGTCAGTTGAGATCATTTCCTATGATTGGATCAGGAATTGGGAGCTCTTTGTCACTTATTAGGATGAAGAGTAATTAGCTCATTTGTTACATCATTTGAATAGAGAGAACAATTGTATTGAATTTCATTGAGATCTTGGCACCTTGCCAGACCCATATTGTAAAATCTATCTGAAATTTAATACAAATTTCAATTTTTTCCTTCTTGCATTTTATTGTACAATGTGTGTGTTGCCCATTTATGTATTGCATTATTTGAATTCATGAATGGCACGTTCCTTTGCTGGTTAATCATTTGTATTCATTACATAATTTGAATGGTTATAAATGAACCAAATTCTTCTTACTTTTTCAAAATTTCTCATGATGATTTTAATTTCTACTACAATTACCTAATAGATTAGGCACTGGTCTGCATTATTAATTTTGAGGCTAAGAATTTGCTTAAATATCTTGGTCATAGTAAAATTCATATGATTTACTAAATCTGGTTGAGCTCAAAGTTTAATGACACGTTATTAATTAAGCTCATTGTGGGGTATCTTGACCCAGCCTGGAATCCTTAGAATTTGTAATTTATAGGTTGAAGAGGTAAGTTTACTAGAGCTTGCATAGCTGCTTGTAATTTAGGAAATTAGACAGTGTGCAACCATATTTTAAGGATGTCTAAATTTCCCACACATTTTTTTGGCATTGTTGCTAAGGATGAATTTTTGTGTTCATACATACCATTTTTCTATAAATTTATACATCAACAATATTTTACATTTTTGTAAGTCTTTTTATATTATGGGTCTCCATATTATACCTTTGCATGCATCTGAGAAACTAAGAGGATATTAAGGTTGAACAATCATATCTAGAGTGAGATTATTTTGCATCGTGATGTTGGCGACTCTGAAAGAATCCAAAGAATAGAAGAATCAAGAATCTAACTTGGCACATACTAGAAGAAGTTGTAAACAACTCTTCCTAGAATTTGAAGACCCATAGGTATTTAACCGTACCTAGAAAAACCCATTTCCAAAAAGTGTTGTGTATAAGAATAAATCTTACTTTAAGAAATCTATTAAGAAAGATATTTCTCTAGATAATCTTGATAAGAATAATCCCATTACTCCTCTTGTCATTAGCATTACTATAATCATGTTGCCACTAATCCCCCTGTTATCACTATGGCCAATCATCTTTCTCAAAACAACCAGAATAATTAGAATCTTCACACGTGGAGGACTAATCAATACAAATATTTTTAGTTACCCATAGACCTACATGATTTACCCAGTAAGGCTCACAAATACCTACCCATTCCAAGTAAATAGTGTGGTAATAGGAGAAGACCGTATCAAAAGTTTCTTGTATGCATTAGACAACCTTGAGGTTGAGTAAGAAGATATTGTCCTTAGATTATTTCTCCAAACCTTAGACAAGAATGCAAGAGAGTGGTTCAACTGCCTCCTAGACAATCAGATTGCTGATTTTCATACCATGGAAGAAGTTTTCCTAAAAAATACGAATAAAGAATGAATGAACAGTCATTGTTAATAGGGCTAGCTATAATAAAGAAAAAGGAAAATGAATTTTTAGAAGACTTCAATAGAATATTATTCAAACTAGGAATAATTTCCTCACAAACTTGAGGTCAAATGACAACCAATCTATCTATTTTTATAAAAATACATTCCATGGAGAGTTTAACTATGAATTAAGACAACAAAGGGTCAATACTATAGATGAATTCATGGAGAAAGCTATTGATATTGAGATAAATATGATATATAGTGGTAATATGAAGCCATATTCCTTTGATCAATGTCAAAATCAAATAGATAAGAAGCTTAAAAAAGTTAGATTCAAATAAAAATAAGATAAACCCCATAGAAAGGTTGTCTAGTCAGCTAACCAAAATGTTCAACATAATGAAAAATAGGTTGTCTAGGATTGAGAGAGAAAAAGGATAGAATGCTAAATCATCCCAACCCTAGAATGAGACCAGACCATCCTTCAAGAGAAATTTCAATAAGAGATGGAATTGAAATAATGTTGATGAAGGAAACAAGAATGGAAACAATAATAATGGCTAGAGGAAAAGAGAAGCACACAAATATATGGATGCGGTCCTAAATCCCATATCCTCAACCAATGTGATATCTGATTTCTCTTTCTATTACCCAGCCTATGATGCCCCTCAGAATTCATCCAATTATGGCATATATCTTAGCATGCACTCTAATGTTAACTTAGAAGACGAATCTGATGAGGAAATAAGGATAAACATCTATTGGACTAAAGAAGATAAATATAGAGATATTCAGTTTGAAAAATATGAGTGAATTACCTATATTAGAAGGAGCACCTAAGGCCCTCATGTTGGAAAATGTAGAAATCTTAAAAATATCTCACGACAACACATACGAGAGAATGAAATAGGGTAAGTTAATACCCACCGCTAAGGAAGTAGAATCACTGGAAAGAATACATGCACTAAATCTAAGAAGTAGAACCATACCATATAGGATTGATAGTAAAGAAAATAGAGATTCATAGAACCAAAATAAAGAAAAAGCTAAAATAAATAAAAAGTAACTAAAAGGTCAAATAAACAAGTAAATCCTAAAGTTGAGATAGAAAATGACTCTAAAAAATATTTAGATTTTGGAAAAAATACAAAAAAAGTTAAATTTGATGTCGGTCAAGAATTAGCCAAAAAAATAATCAATATTACTTTTGGAGAGTTGATGACCATCCCAAAATATAGGGACCAAGTGTGTAAATATTTTGGTATGGTAGATCAGCCCGATAATCACATATGTAGTGTTTTAGTAGTATATAAGCCCTTACCTATACCCAAGAATCCATCTTTAGTAAGGCATTTCTACATATCTCTAAGATAAACTTAAAAACTAGGAGATCAATATGTAATTCATAATTATATGTTAGATAGTTGAGCATCCCATAATATCATACCCAAAAAGGTAGTAGATCATCTTGGTCTAATATGCACCAGGTATTCTCCTCCCATATTTGTCATGGATAGTAGGCAAGTACCATGTACTGGAATAATTATTGGATTACTTGTCTTCCTGGATTAATATCCTAAGAAAGGAATAGTTATGTATGTAACTATTGCAGATGTGGATAATTTATTTTCCTTACTAATATCTAGACATTGGTCTAAATAGCTATGAGGATCAATTCAATTAGATTGGTCATATGCCACTATCCCGTTGACAACCAAATAGCAGGTCATGCTTAGAAGATAACATTTCCATAAGTATTTAGTAAAGTTGAATAAATTTGATAATACAACAATAAATTTAGTTCACATTATTGAAGAAAAATAAATGGGAGTCTATTCCATTTGACATACACATTTCTTAGATGAAGTTCCTAAGGCTATGGATATGGACCCACAGATAGCAAAAAAAATAGATGTTGGATCTATTAGAGCGTTGGCATCTGAAATGTGGACTATGACATTCAATGGCACAAAATCATAAATTGGTGTGGGAGCTGGGATCAACCTTACTACTATAAAAGAAAATTATTCGGACATCCCCTATAGATTATAATTTCCATCACAAACAATTTAGCAAAATACGAGGCCTTGCTATTAGGATTGAGAAAGACCAAGAAGTTAGGAATAAACTATTTGACTATGTATGGAGATGCAGAATACATAATACAACATATTAAGGGTAAAAATCAAACCAAACATCCCAGATTAAAATAGTATAAACAAGCAGTCCAAGATGAAATAGACAAGTTTCTGGCCTTCAATATATTATACATGCCCAAGAATCAAAATCATGTAGCCAATTTATTAGTTGTGTGTTAGATTTAGAGTCTACTAAATCATTTGGTTCATGTAAATCTACCTTCCTAGGTACATACTTAGGACATTATATTACTTTAGGGGGAAGTTATCTAGTTACTTTATGCAATGTAATAAATGCACAAGTGTCAATATGCAAGTTGTAAATGTGCAAGGTGTCCCTTGTACAACTAGGTAGAGTGTTGGCCAAGGAATCTATCTTCCATTATAAAAGGGCCTCATTGTAAAATATTGAAAAGATAGTAGGTAGGAGTAGCATTACTATATAAATCCATAGTGATGGAGTGCAATGTAGTCATGTAGCTTCTTGCATGGAGTGTCCATTTCCTCCATAGCAATATTGTATTCATTTTCATCATTTCTATTTATAGCATATTTCTACAATCTCATGAATTTACTTTCTTTTATATTTTTACATCTTGTGATTGTCATATCCCATTGCAATATACCTCAAAAGCTAACACTATGAATGCATCTGGGGCAGATAGTCCAAAAATAGATATAGAGTACCAAGAGAAGTTTTCCACTATTTATGTTTATCACCCTTCTGTTCCATATAACATTCTATATTTACAAGTGTTTCAGGATGATGTCGATATCAAATATTTTGAACTTACAAAACCATTATTATGATATCTTATGTGATTATTTTGATGAAGAAAATCTAACAGATTTCATAGAACCTGTAGAAGTAATACAACTTAAGACCAATAAGCTTCCAAGAGGGCTAGTTTCTTTAACAAGTTTTTTTGATGACTTTGATAGAGTACATAGACCTATTGTGATAAAATTAAAGTAGATGATGTTAACATAGGAATAGAATAAGAGCCCAAGTTAGTGAAATTCAACAAGGCTTTGTCAAAAAAAAGAGAAATCAATATATAAATTTCCTCAAAAAGAATGTAGAATCCTTTGCCTAGAGTTATGAAGATCTCAGAATTTTCAAAACTGAAGTAATGAGTCACATTATTCCCTTTAAGTAAAGAAAAAAGACTCATAAGAAAAACAAATAAAACATCTTATGATGCAAAATGAAGTTTAGAAGCTGTTAGATGCAAAAATCATAAGAAAAGTAAGATTCTCATCTTGGATAGCCAACCTGGTTCCTGTTAGAAAGAAGAAAAATGATATAAGGTTGTGTATATATTTCAACAACTTAAATAAAAATAAGGATAATTACCCATTATTGAATATGGAACAATTATTTCAATCAATGGTGGAGTCATCTAGGATGTCTCTACTAGATGGATTTTTAGGTTATAACCAAATTGCAATAAATCCAGAAGATAGATATAAAACAACCTTTACCACATCATGGGGCACATTTGAGTACTTGAGAATACCATTTGGGATAATAAATGCTAGTGCAACTTTCCAGAGAGCAACATTTTTACCTTCAAAGGGCTTATGTTCAAGATAGTGGTGGTTTACCTTGATGATATAACAATATTCTCTAAAAATATTGAAGATCATTTTGAACATCTCACTCAAGTTTTTGAAAGATGCAAGCAGTTTGGTATCTCTTTGAATCCCAAAAGTATATTTTTGGAGCTACTGAAGGTAATTTACTGGGCCATATGGTATCAAAATAAGGAATCAAAATTGACCCATAAATGATTGAGGTTGTAGCTAAAATACCTCCTCCAAAGAATCTGAACGCAGTCAGGTATTTTTTTGGAAAAATTAATTATGTTAGAAAATTTGTTCCAAAATTTGCTCAAATTGCAAAGCCAAAAAATTATATGATTAAGAAATATGACATTATTAAATGGACAGGAGAAAATTTAAGTCTTCCAGAGGATAAAAGATATCATTACACAAGCTCTTATACTAACATACCCAGATTATTCAAAAGACATCAACATCTATTCAGTTGCTTTAGAGGATGCCATCATTGTTGTTCTATCTTAGAAATATTAGGATAATAATGAAAGGCATATAGCCTTCATAAGCACTACAATGAAAGGAAGTCAACTGAAGTATACCTTGATAGAAAAACAAGCATTTTCTCTGATAAAAGCTTTAGAACATTTTAAAGGCATATTTGGGTCGAATAGGATAATTTAGGTAAGATAATATATCTAATGATCATTTCATATTTAGGTAAGATAATATATCAATAGGTGATTAGAGATTTTTATTTTTGCTAATTTAAAGTTCTAGGTGATTAGAAGTTTTCGTTTATATTTGTTACTCCTAGGTGATTAAGTGAAATTCAAAAAGTTGGTCTCTAAATCAATCATTCAAAAAGGTTAAGTAGAGTCTGTTACAGTAAACATGGAAGCTACAATCATCAAATAAATATTTTTTCATGTGGTCAACTAAAGATCCTATGGTCCTCAAGAGAATTTTTAATCCTTGGAGATCAAAAATGCCTCTTGTCCCAGTCAGAGCTAGTTTTGGACTATCTAGTCTATACCTCCAAGTTTTAAAAATTGGTAAGGTTAATGTCTAGGTGATTTAGGGTACAATAAAAAATTTGTCATGTCATGGAAATGTTACATTAGTCCAAGGGCTCTTTGTTGTCATAAGGAGATTTAGGTCAATGTGATACTGGTTAATAAAAGAAAGTAAACGTTTGAAAAGGATCTCCTTCACAAATTCGTTCAACCACTATTCATTATTCCATAAAGATCTACATTTCATCCATTACCACTAAGGTACCACCATCTCCTCCCTTTTAATTCCATTTTTCTTAAGTCTATTCATTACAACCCATTATCTTATAAAACCTCCATTTATTCCATCCATTTATCCCATTTATTTTTTATTCACTTTATACATTAACCATCGCTAGAAATATCCTCTTCTTTTTTTTCATTCTCCCCTTCGCTATACCTTAGTCTCATAAAAAATTCCATTATATGCACTTCCACCTAATTCAATCCCTAAATATTAAATATATTCCATGGTCCCTTCCTCTTTGATAATTCCCATGGTCCAAAATCTTAAATTTTCCCTAAAATCCTATGGTGCCAAAGTTCATCATTAAATCAGGCATATTTTTTAGTCATATCCTATAGGTCGGTTATTGCACTCGATGATATCCCATTGGCCCAAAAATATCCTAATATAGTCCTCAATGTCATATATCCTCATCTAAGTTATTCAACCCATTACTATTCTATAGGTTGTGTTATCTGATTGCTCATATCGAGTCTAATTTCCTAAGTTTGAAAGATTTATTAAATGTAAAATCCTTAATTTATTTGGTCCCTCAAATTAAAATAAGTCTTGCCTAATTTTAGAAATTAAATTGCATTGGTGCAGCCATACAAAGAGCTTATCTCCCATTGGTTAGGTGTCTCAATCAACACCATTTGATTGGCAAGAAAAATCAACGATGTGGGTGAGTTCAGGCAAGTTGAGAAAATACACCCCATTTGTCGGCTAACTTTAGGTTTGGCAAGGGTCTTCACCAAGTTCCCATTTGCTCTCAAAATAACAACATTAGAATACCTCCTAAGTCCGTTGTGTAAAAATCGATGGTTGGCTATCATGCCCACATACACCTCATTGGTCGACTGCATTAAAAGTACATATACCATTGGTCAGTAAAATTTGACATTTCTCCATAATGTTTGTAAGGGTTGAGAACATGAAAAATATTTCCCCCTTCATAAGTCTTTAAGCCCCCTAGCACCTGATGTTCATTCCACTTTGAAAATTCAAGCTCATTTCATTGGTCAATCGTGTTGCCCGATGAGAGCCCATTGGTCGAGGGTTAAAACAAAAAAAAATTCACCTTTCTAATGTTTGTAAGGGTTGGCTCCATGTAAAAATATTTTCCCCCTTCCTAAGAGTTATATTTTCCTGTTGCATTGCCTAAGTTCCCCTTTTTCCTTTTAAATTGGGCATAGCATTCAGTTATATCCCATTGGTCGACCATGTTACCTGACGTCACCCCATTGACTATGAAATAAATTTGTGTTCCATCCTAAAATTTATCAAGGATCATGATCGCATAATAAATGTCTTCCCATTTGACCTTAAAGTATTCCATTTACATCTTAGGGAGTCTTATTTTTCATAAAGGACAATAATTTATCATCGCCTAAGTCTTCCATCTAAACTTCATTGGTCGGCTATGTCACCTGATAAATCATCAATTCATCAACTATCCCAGACGATATTGTCCCATTGGTTGAAGTTTGTTAATGAGAATTTTTTTTTAACAATCCCTAAGTCTTTCAAGGGTCATCTCTATGTTGAAGATATTCCCCCTTTTTGGCTTGATGTTATAATGACATAAGCCTAGGTCATAAAAGGTATGTTTTAATTAAAGCATAGGGGTCCTAAACTCATAATAAATTCTATTCCCCATTTATGAAACCTGAGGTTTGTCATATAAATCATTTTTGCCTAGCCATTTATCTACGTTCATCCTATTGATCGGTCGGGTCATCTGATGATATCCCATTGGTCATTCTAAAAATTTCCTTTTTCTAATATTTTTGAAAGGGTTGTGCCATATGAAAGATTTATCCCAAAGTTAAATTACCTGACACATGCCTTCCCCCCTTTCACTTGAAAAGTCATATTCACCTTAGATGCTCCCCTTTAATAAGCTATCACGCTCGATTATATCCCATTGATCGATTGTATCACCTGATGCCACCCCATTGGCCACAAGGCATAAAGGAAACTTTTAATAATGCTAAGTTATTGAAGAGTTAATGCATGATATAAATATTTCTTCCCATACCAATGATGAATGTGAAGAACACAAGCTTATACTGAGAGGGAGGGTGAACAGTATAAGACCACTTTTTACTTTTCTTTCCCAATCAATATTATGCAATGTATCAATAGCAATATCAACAACAGTAATCAAAGCAATGCACAAATCACCACACACAATAGAGACACCAATTTAACGTGGTTCACCCAATGTGGGCTACTCCACGGAGAAAATATTTCACTAAAATTTTCTCAACAAATCTCTTGGGAATCCTTTCCCTATTACAATGTTTATGGACCTCTGTCCAAAGGAGACACCAATCCCCTAATCAAGTTCATGGATCTCTATCCATAGGAGAACTCCTTCTCCTTTGCTCTGGTTGGTGATCTTCTAGAAGAACTACTGCCTCCACTGCACTGGCTTATGGATCTCTATCCACTGAAGACTCTTGCCCTCACACAGAAGACCTATCTTCACTACCCTAGCTAATGGACCTCTATCCACTAGAGACTATTGTCCTCTATACTCTATCACCTCCAAAGCTTGCTCTCAGCTCTGTCTCAAATCTGCACTAAACATAGTCCTTCGGTCTAGCACAAATCTGCTCAATCTCTATCCTCAAATCTGCACTAAACATAGTCCTTCGGTCTAGCACAAATATGCTCAATATATATCCTCAAATATACACTAAACATAGTCCTTCGATCTAGCACAAATCTACTCAATATCTATCCTCAAATCTACACTAAACATAGTCCTTCGATCTAGCACAAATATGCTCAATATCTATCCTCAAATCTACACTAAACATAGTCCTTCGATCTAGCACAAATATTTCCTCAAGCCTTAACACAAAGCTTGACTCAATCACAAATCAACTCTGCTAGATCTACCCCAAACCTTAACCCAAGGTTTGAACAAATCAATCAATCAAATCTGCTCACAAGTCTTCTCAAAGACTTATCTCAAATCTACCTTGTAAGCTTCCACAAAATCTCACACTAATCTATCCACAAGTCCTCTCTAGAACTTTTCCAATCTACTCAACAAGTCTTCACCAAGACTTACCTCAAATCTACTCAACAAGTCCTCACTAGAACTTTCCAATCTTCTCAACAAGTCTTCACATAGAATCTTGTTCAATCTCACAGAAACATATAGAGAATTGTTAGAGACTCAATATGCTTCACACTCACAACAATGCTCAATCACTTTCAATCTCTTTCTCAAATCAAATTAGAATATAGAACAATTTGTTTCACAGAACTTGAACTATCACTTCAACACTTCCACTTGACTAGGCTCAAACAACTCCACTCAATCAATCACTCAATGAAACACTCCTTGCTTACAAACCCTAGTCCAAGCATATGAACACTCACTCAATTATTTCCAACAATGCTTATCAAACAATCTCACATAACAATGATACTCATGATCTTGCACAAACCCTAGTTCAAGATAGTTCTCAACTTCACATAACAATGATACTCATGATCTTGCACAAACCCTAGTTCAAGCATATGAAAGCTTTACTTCAATATTTCCAACAATGCTTATCAAACAAGGTTTTTGTCATCAAATTTCACTCAAAAAAACCTTTAACAATCAAACTCAACAATGCTTATCAAACAACCCTTTTCACTCCAACTTAGCATTCACAACATCCAACAATCACTCACAAGGAAGATGTGCCCATACCTTTTGTTTGATGAAGAATTACCCTTAAAAACTTGTCTCAATCACAATTACTCTCTTTGCCAATTTTAAGGGTTAGGTAGCAAAAACCTTCTCAAAATTTTAATCAATAATTTCCTCACAAATTATTTTCACCATACAAAACATGAGAACTCAATTAACCTTATTACTCCTTTCAAATATTAAACAAAATAAAACTTTATTTTGAAATAACATTCAAAACCATCTAAAGCCTTATCACTCCATTCAACACTCTAATCACCAAAAATCACAATATAAAAATCAACTTTCACAAACCTTATATCTCCCTAAAATCTTATGCCAAACAACCTTAGGACAAAAATTAAATTTAAAAATTTAAATACCTTTTGCCCTTGGTGGGAATCGAACCCACGCTGTGCTTCCACCAATGCCCTAGCCACGGCTCCAACCACCGCGTGAGCTAGGTGCTCACCTTGGAAGCAAAGAGCACCACATGCTCTATATGCTTCCCTTTGGCACCTAAACCAAAAAGAGTGTGTTGCTTCCTTTGGTACCCAAACAAAACCTTCACCAAAACTACCATCGAGATTCGATCATGGGTCCTCCCACTTGCCAAAGCCCTAAGTCACAACCGCTTGCCACCAGGCCAACCCTTGGATGGATATGAGGCTTAGAGCCTCACCAACCTTATTCCTTTACTAGCGCACACAAGACAAAAAAACTTTATCTTCTTCCTCACACGAAAATTGCATAAATCGTAGGCTTAGAGTAATTCGAACGAAGGTAAGTTCTTTGCCACCAAGGCATATGGTATTTATACCATTATGCCACCACAATATTAGACGTCGATGGAGGGATTTATTCATGATGTCGATGCATTTATTTTTGCCTTACAACCCTAACTTTAGGGTTAATTAAATTATATTATAATTTAATTAATAATAAAATTATTATAATTAACTTATAATTAATTTAATAACCATAGGGTTAATTAAATTAAATTACAAATTAATTTATAATGAAATTATTATAATTAATTTAATTACTTTAGGTCTTTCCATTAGACCTTTAATATTATAATAAAATATTATAATATTATTTTTCTTGGGCCTTCTAACTTCTCCTGTAGACCTTATCTGATCACCTTCTTATTTCTGAAACTGACTCTTGAAATCCTTCCTCTTGCATTGCTCACTAAAACTGACTTTTGACATCAATGACAACAAATCTTGCTCATATTTCCAACAATCTCCCCCTTTGTCATTGATGGCAACCCATTTTCCTTTTACCATTCCTTTTACCTTTTTTATTTTGCTCCCCTAAGAAATTTCCCCTACTAATGCTCTCCCCTAACTCAAATCTCTCCCCCTTTGTCATCAATGGCAAAGGGTCACCTTTGGGGCTCGGGGCTAAGAATGAGACTCTTAGCTTAGCCCCTCCCCCACCTCCTCTTGAGGTGGTTAATTCTGGGGTGGGAGTATTTCTACTCCCAGCATGCACTGATCTTTTCCTTTGTCCACTTTCCTCCTCATCTGATCCTTCTGATTCCTCTGACTATTTATGTTCCTGCTTGTCTCTAGAATTTTTGCTCTACACCACTTTGTTGTATGTCCATCATTATTGCACTTATAACACTTAATGTTGTTATTCCTTGGAGGTGCAAATATCTTGGGATTTCTCCTGGTGAAGCCATATCTATTCCTATCATGAACCCTGCAATTCACTGCCTTGTGACCAAACTGATTACAAGAGTAGCAATACCCTTGAAAAAGTTATCTATTGTTGAAGCTTCCATATTCCTATTTTCCATGTGTCCTGCACTGTGTAGCCTTGTGCCCAAACCTGTGACATGAGAAGCATCATCCATTGAAACTACCTTGCCTTGACCTCATTGGTCTTTTAGTTTCTTTTACCCTATGCTGGTTTCTGTTCCATCTATTCCTCATTTGTGCATTGTTCCTTTCTTTGTTGAACTTTCTGTTATCCAACTCTTCCTCAGAAGTTTCACTTTCTCTTACACTCTCTTCTTCTAAAGTTTCTTCTTCTTCAAAACTTGAGATTGACTCCTCTCTTTGTTTCTTTTGTACCTATTCAAAACCAAGTCCTATTTTGCTTGTTGTAGGTTTTTGTGTCTTGATAATCTTATCCAAATTCTTTGAGCTTCTCCCAAACCTATGTAACCTATCCTTAGACTCTTTTACTTCCTTCCTTAGTGAAGCTACTTCATGCTCTAACCTTTCACATTCTAAGACCTTTGCTTCTAACTTATCTTTGAACTTCCTTGTCTTAGCCATTGACTTATTTAGATCCTCTATAAGCTTTCCTTTCTCTTCATCACATTCTTGAAACTGAAGCTTAAGTTGGGAGTTTTGCTTTCTTACCTTCTTTAATGCATCAAGAGCATGAATAAGCTCTCCCTCAAGATCAACTTCTCCCTTCTCTGATTCTTCCTCTATTTGTTTACCTTTGAAAACATCTTCATTCTTTTCTGACTTGTCTTCTATAGGATCACCTCCTTCTTCTAGTGCCATAAGAAGATTCTCTTCTGGTCCTTCAAATGTATCTTCATATTCATCATCACTAAAACTGAATCCATTCCTTGTACAACTATCCTCAAGATGACCAAAGTTACCACATCTAAAACATTTGAGGATTATTGGTGTCCTTTTCCTAACCACTTCTTTTTCTTTTGCCAGAAATAGAACTTCATCTCTATCATTATCTGAGGAACTATCATCACTATCACTTGAGCTCTTACCTACCTTATCTACATAGAAACTCTTCTTATGCCTCTGGAAAAACTTCTTCCCTTGTGTACCTTGTCCATCCCTATTTTTCTTTTGGTACCTGTGCCTTCCTACATCCCTGTTCTTATGATCATGTTTCTCATCACCACTGCTATTTCCAGCTTCTGGACAATCAGATGCATAGTGACCATATTTTCCACATTTAAAACATCTAACTAATTTTGTACCTTTATACTTTCTTGAGTCCTTGTTCCTTCTACCATAATTGGCTTCTTCATCACTGGATAGCTCATTGCTTGAATCTGACTTCTTACCCTTAGTCTTCTTAGTGGCTTTAAATGTTGCTTCTTTCTAGGGAATAGGTTCCTCTTTTATTCTTATCTCAAATGCTGTGAGAATGCCATGTAATTCATCTCTTGTCAAAAGATCAATATCTTTTGACTCTTCTATAGCTGAAATATTTTCACTAAACCTTTTTGGAAGTGACCTTAGAATCTTATCACACACATCAGGTTCTGAAACTTCAAGCCCAAGTCCTTGCATGGAGCTAACAACTTCATCCACATGAAGTAGATATGCAGAAATATTTTCCTCATCCTTCATTTTTAGATCTTCAAATGCTCTTTTGAAGTTTTGCAACTTGGCCCTTTTGACCTTTTTATCTCCTTCATATATGCCTTGCAACTTATCCCAAATTTCCTTTGCTGATTTGCAATGCATAATATTTATAAACTCTGTTTCACGCAAGCCCTTTTGAATTGCATTCATTGCTCTTGAATTATAATGATGTAGAAGCTTACCATATTTATCTATAGGTGGAGTTGTTGGTGGTGTGTATCCATTTTCAACTGCTTCCCACACTTCATTTCCAAGTGCCATTAGATGAAACTTCATCCTTGTGCTCCATAGTGTATAATTGTTCCCATCGAACAATGGTGCTGAATTTCCTAAGGATCCACTCTGAGAATCCATCTATGTTCTTGTAAGATTTTCCTTCAAGTTATTAAACTCTTTCGAAGGAACCCGCTTTGATACCAATTGAAGAACACAAGCTTATACTGAGAGGGGGGTGAACAGTATAAGACCACTTTTTACTTTTCTTTCCCAATCAATATTATGCAATGTATCAATAGCAATATCAATAATAGTAATCAAAGCAATGCATAAATCACCACACACAATAGAGACACCAATTTAACGTGGTTCACCCAATGTGGGCTACTCCACGGAGAAAATATTTCACTAAAATTTTCTCAACAAATCTCTTGGGAATCCTTTCCCTATTACAATGTTTATGGACCTCTATCCAAAGGAGACACCAATCCCCTAATCAAGTTTATGGATCTCTATCCATAGGAGAACTCCTTCTCCTTTGCTCTAGCTGGTGATCTTCTAGAAGAACTGTTACCTCCACTACACTAGCTTATGGATCTCTATCCACTGAAGACTCTTACCCTCACTTAGAAGACCTATCTTCACTACCCTAGCTAATGGACCTCTATCCACTAGAGACTATTATCCTCTATACTCTATCACCTCCAAAGCTTACTCTCAACTCTATCTCAAATCTACACTAAACATAGTCCTTCGATCTAGCACAAATATGCTCAATATCTATCCTCAAATATACACTAAACATAGTCCTTCGATCTAGCACAAATCTTCTCAATATCTATCCTCAAATATACACTAAACATAGTCCTTCGATCTAGCACAAATATACTCAATATCTATCCTCAAATCTACACTAAACATAGTCCTTTGTCTAGCACAAATCTGCTCAATATCTATCCTCAAATCTACACTAAACATAGTCCTTCGATCTAGCACAAATCTATCCTCAAGCCTTAACACAAAGCTTGACTCAATCACAAATCAACTCTGCTAGATCTACCCAAACCTTAACCCAAGGTTTGAACAAATCAATCAATCAACTCTGCTCACAAGTCTTCTCAAAGACTTATCTCAAATCTACCTTGTAAGCTTCCACAAAATCTCACACTAATCTATCCACAAGTCCTCTCTAGAACTTGTCCAATCTGCTCAACAAGTCTTCACCAAGACTTACCTCAAATCTTCTCAACAAGTCCTCACTAAAACTTGTCCAATCTGCTCAACAAGTCTTCACAAAATCTTGTTCAATCTCACAGAAACATATAGAGAATTGTTAGAGACTCAATATGCTTCACACTCACAACAATGCTCAATCACTTTCAATCTCTTTCTCAAATCAAATTAGAATATAGAACAATTTGTTTCACAGAACTTGAACTATCACTTCAACACTTCCACTTGACTAGGCTCAATCAACTCCACTCAATCAATCACTCAATGAAACACTCCTTGCTTACAAACCCTAGTCCAAGCATATGAACACTCACTCAATTATTTCCAACAATGCTTATCAAACAATCTCACATAACAATGATACTCATGATCTTGCACAAACCCTAGTTCAAGATAGTTCTCAACTTCACATAACAATGATACTCATGATCTTGCACAAACCCTAGTTCAAGCATATGAAAGCTTTACTTCAATATTTCCAACAATGCTTATCAAACAAGGTTTTTATCATCAACTTTCACTCAGAAAAACCTTTAACAATCAAACTCAACAATGCTTATCAAACAACCCTTTTCACTCCAACTTAGCATTCACAACATCCAACAATCACTCACAAGGAAGATGTGCCCATACCTTTTTGTTTGATGAAGAATTACCCTTAAAAACCTATCTCAATCACAATTACTCTCTTTACCAATTTTAAGGGTTAGGTAGCAAAAACCTTCTCAAAATTTTAATCAATAATTTCCTCACAAATTATTTTCACCATACAAAACATGAGAACTCAATTAACCTTATTACTCCTTTCAAATATTAAACAAAATAAGACTTTATTTTGAAATAACATTCAAAACCATCTAAAGCCTTATCACTCCATTCAACACTCTAATCACCAAAAATCACAATATAAAAATCAACTTTCACAAACCTTATATCTCCCTAAAATCTTATGCCAAACAACCTTAGGACAAAAATTAAATTTAAAAATTTAAATACCTTTTGCCCTTGGTGGGAATCGAACCCACGTTGCGCTTCCACCAGTGCCCTAGCCATGGCTCCAACCACCGCATGAGCTAGGCGCTCACCTTGGAAGCAAAGAGCACCACGTGCTCTATATGCTTCCCTTTGGCGCCTAAACCAAAAAGAGTGCATTGCTTCCTTTGGTACCCAAACAAAACCTTCACCAAAACTACCATCGAGATTCGATCATGGGTCCTCCCACTTGCCAAAGCCCTAAGTCACAATCGCTTGCCACCAGGCCAACCCATCGGATGGATATGAGGCTTAGAGCCTCACCAACCTTGTTCCTTCATTGGCGCACACAAGACAAAAACTTTTGTCTTCTTCCTCGCACAAAATCACATAAATCGTAGGCTTAGAGTAATTCGAACGAAGGTAAGTTCTTTGCCACCAAGGCATATGGTATTTATACCATTGTGCCACCACAATATTAGACGTCGACGGAGGGATTTATTCATGACGTCGACGCATTTCTTTTTGCCTTGCAACCCTAACTTTAGGGTTAATTAAATTAGATTATAATTTAATTAATAATAAAATTATTATAATTAACTTATAATTAATTTAATAACCATAGGGTTAATTAAATTAAATTACAAATTAATTTATAATGAAATTATTATAATTAATTTAATTACTTTAGGTCTTTCCATTAGACCTTTAATATTATAATAAAATATTATAATATTATTTTTCTTGGGCCTTCTAACTTCTCCTGTAGACCTTATCTGATCACCTTCTTATTTTTGAAACTGACTCTTGAAATCCTTCCTCTTGCACTGCTCACTGAAACTGACTTTTGACATCAATGACAACAAATCTTGCTCATATTTCCAACAGAATGCCTAAAATTCAAAATTAACCTTGACCATTTCTTATTGGTCAGTTGTGTCGCTTGATGATATCCCATGGGTCGGATATCTTACCCGATGATACCCCATTGGTTGAAGCATGATTATCTTGAGTGCATTTAGTATTTTATGCTTTCTAAAGACTTAAAGGTAAAATATTTAATATTATATACTGAAATCACTTATTGGTCTACCGCATTGCTCACTCTCATCCTATTGGTTAGCTATCTCATCTAAAGATATCCTATTGGTCAGAGGATAAGACAAGCGAATGTTCATTTTTCTAAAGTTTCTAAGTATCTCGTGTACATGAAAATTGTTTCCCTCTCTTCACATATGTTACCCCTTGAAATACTTATGTGGTCCTTTCCTAACCTAAATAATTGGTTGAATTTTTGAGCTGAATATATTCCATTGATCGATTATGTCATCCGATCACATCCCATTGGGTGGCAATTAATAAAAGAAATTTTTATAAAATCTAATGTTAATTAGATCTCCCCTAATACAAAACCATGGTTCCTTTTCGATACATTCTATTATAACCTTAGCTTGGATAAAATATTTTTTCCCTATTTCATTATCCAAAGGTCTAGAAGAAAGGGATCCATAAATGAATTATATTAAAATGGAACACATGCCCAAGATGAACGGTGTGGGGGACTCCAAAAAAGATAACCGAATGGTCCAGATTTCTCTAAGAAATAGATAAAATTTGTACCCAACGAGAAGAGTATTTAAAATAAAAATATTATTCTCCTTTAAATTAATACCTATGGTAGATAGCACCAAAAGGGAGATTTGCATTAGAACGTGTGCTAAAGTCTGACAGTTAATTTGAGAGGATATCTTTAAAAAATAACATTTTACCTTGTGTCGTGTACAAATCTAGCTCATCAACCAATCATGAACCATGATGGGGACACTATGACCATTAATGGTAGTTAATGGTAAAGACATGACTGAAAGGTGGTAAGGATCTATTGCACCATTTAAAAATTTTGGTTGAGGTCATTAAAAACCCAAATTCTTGAAGTCACTATTAGTATCACCCAAATTTACCCAAGCTCAATTACAATAGTATTTATAGTAAAAAGTGAAAGGTGTGAGAATATTATAGAGTATTTCAGTAGCAGAAAGAGAGCACAAAATATAACCATGGCTTCCTCTAGCTCAACCTAACTAGCTCCCTCCCTCCAATCATATAAAATATCAAAGAACTAACTAATGGCTATCGTTACCAACCTATCAAAGCTAACACGACCACCATCGACATAGAGAAATTTGTTCAATAGTTGTATCCAAATCTAGAAATTACTCTAGTACAACAATGGTGGATAGAAGAGTAGGTAATTTTCACCTATGAAGAGACTAAGGATACCTACAATCATCACCCTTGGTTTTTAATGGAATTGTTTGATAGAGCATGAAGGGATAGGGAGTTGAAAAGCCCTTACTATAACAGGTGGGTCTGCAATCTAGAAAAATTAATATGTTCCAGGGTGTATTTTTTCTTTGACCTTCTATCATGGCTCGTAGTGGCATACGATTCCAAGTCCAAAATGATTAGAAACTTTCACCAACCAACCAATATTCAAGATTACTCCCAAGAATATCGTAAAGTCATTTGGGCTAGAAAAAGTGACATTGCTACTAGACAGAGAGGTACTGGAAGTTCAATCTCATAACCTTGTTGGTACTTCTTTCTATCCTAGATTTTTTAATAGTAGTGCACAAGTATCATATATCTTCCCAATTCATAAATCATAATTACATCCTTGGGTTAGAGATTATACTGATATGATAAATATAATAATGGGAGAATGGGACTTGAACTAGATAGCTAGAGAAGTACTCTATTTGGTAAGCTAGTGTAATAGATAGAATCAACCTAGTATGTATAAGTGGGAACAAGAATTAAGTGATACAATAGATAGATTACTGGTAGAATTACAGAAAGCCATTGAATAGAAGAAAGAAATGATGTCCAAGTTCTATTATTACTCTTTATTATACATTTAATTATGGTACACATGGACAAACCTTTGATCGATAAGTGGGGTGGGACCTATGAAGAACTAGTCTAGGATAGACTCTCATGGATACATGAAGGCTAGTCTAGTTACACCTAGTTTTTTAGTGATTTTATCTTAGAAATTCATGAAAGGCTCTGTGGTTATAAGCTTAAAATAATGGAAAAGGGATATCTACAGTCTTGACAAAGAATTTGGCAGGGGATTAGTTTCTTATAGAAATGTTACTTTCATATTAATTTATGGATAAAAAATCCCTTCCAAAGCACTACCAAAATTTTACCCTATGTTGATTGCAGCTATAGAAATTATATGGTAGATCACTAAAGAGACTTAAATGAGGATTACCAAGCACAAAGTAAATCTCCCTTGGATATATTTTCCTTGTAGAATGAGGTACTATACTTACAAGGGACAACTCAGTTTAATTGATACTTTATAAAAATGGATATGTTTCTCTAAAATCACTTGGCAATCCTATCATAATTTTAGCTATTATAACAAGAATGTGGTTGAAAAAGTGCCCACAGTAATGGTCATGCATCGCAAAGATGAATTTGAATATAATTTATTACTAGTTGTCAGTCATTGGCTAATCTATGGATAAAATATATGAACCAAAGGGAATATACTCAAATCAGGAGGATTGACCCTTACTCTGCAAAATTGGTCACATTAAGGTGAGACTTGGTAGAAACTACTACATTGTTGATTATCCCTATCCAACCAAAATAAATGCAAGACCTAGTACTAAAAGTAATAAAACAAAAACTAGATGAAATTGAAGTGGTTATGGAAGTTGTAGAGCCTATTGTTGCACAGTTAGAAGCACCTTCATCATAACCCACAACTAGTTCTCAAGACATAAAAAAGAAAATAGGTAGTCACCTTTTCATCTAAAGCTGCTCAACCAAAAATTATGGGATGGTGCAAGCAATAATGGGTCCTAGAAAAAAGCTTGAGTTAGCCTCAAATGTACCATAAATAAGGTCCAAATCAATAATAGTGAATCAAGAAGAAATTCCAATTTCTAGAATCATGCAAAAGAGAATTATGCTGAGTGGAGGAATGGGTAATCTATTCCAAGAATATAGATTGGTTTCTATATATCCAGCTACTTCTATAGAGCATAAAGACCTAGAATTGAAGGCACTATACAATATAAGAGTTTCACTCTTATCAGGATATAGGAAGTTGTGATTTTTTATTCTAATGAAGAAAAGTAGATTCGTGAAATGGAGCAAGGGAAAGACCCTAGGAAAATGTAATATACTATAAAGGAAGTGGAGACCAGTCAAGTTTTAGTTGAACCCTTGATGATGATAGAGGTAAAAATACCTATGTAGAAAATAATGGCAATGCAGGTAGACCCCACTAATTTGACATCCATTCAATATCAAGAAGATCCCTTAAATTTTTTTGAAACTCAAGCACATGCTCAGGTGGCCTTAGTAAAAAAATTATATCAAAGAAATCAAGTTTTGAGTACGGAGATAGAAAAGCTACAGTCTAAAAGAGATTAGTTATAAGCAGGAAATCAAAAAATAATGCTGAGCTCATCAAGTTACAAGAATAAATATCCCAAGCGCAAGTAAAAATACAATTTGATAGTGTTGGCTTTGTCAAGGGATATAAACAAGAATTGATCAGGGATGTAAAAGGGGAACTAGAAGCTTTATCTTGGATACTCAAGGAGTTGAAATAAATCATGCATATAACTCTAGCTATCAAAAATTTATTACAAAATATAGAAAAAAGAGTATTGGCTATCAAGCATGTATACCTGAGATACAAGGAGGAATACAATCAAGTTGGTGACAATCAGGTTTTCACAGCAGATTGGCAAAGTTATTATTGCATAATATAATTTTAAAATTTATGTGCATTCATTCGTCAGAAACCCTATTGGGAAAGAACCCTGCAAAAAGTGGAATAAATTAGTCAAAGAGGTAGATAATAAAATAAAAATAGAATGTGTCCTGATTGGAGAGCTAGTTATAAAATAAAACGTAGATGTTCTCATCACAAAGAAAATAGAGAAATTTGAATGCATTGAAGAGGATGAACAAAAACTGGGGCAGTAACTAAAAGAACTGATTGTATTGGTCCATATAATTGTCAAATTGACCAATGAGAATGAGTCAATGTTTAAAAAGCATATCAATAAAATGATAATAATTGAATATGAAATAAAGTCAACAACTATTTTTTGCGATGAAGCATGTGGTCAAATTGTCCCTCTTTTGGGCATGATATTCCCATAAAAAGACAAAAATAAATAAGCTGATGTCGGGCCCACCACAGAAGCAGATAAATAACTGATATCAAAAATTATAACAAAATATATTTTTTGAAATATAATTGTTTCCTCTAAAAAGTAGCCAAAATCCTAGAAGCTCAAACGTCAATAATGGAGGACAGTTGGATTAATTTTTAGGGACAAATGACAAAATTCCTAATTTTAGATAGCCTTGGATAGCTAGTATTTTTCTAGAATGCACTTTGGAGAATGCAGGGCAGAGGAAGGCACACGTGGTGAACTTGCACCAAGTATCTACAATAGAATTTTGGCAACCCATGCTACAAAAGGAGATACAACGGCTAGAATTGATCATCAAGAATTGTATAGCCAAACTTTACAAGAGAGGTATAATTGAGTGCCTTGTCTTTAGGTCAATTGTATTCCCTTAGTGTATATTTTCTTTGTTCCAATCTTATTCTTTTTCCAATCATGTAGGAATTCCAAAGGATGTATCCAATCAATTGAGACCATTTCCAATGACTAGATCAGGAATTGGGATCTCTTTGTCACTTTATGAGGATGAAGAATAATTAGCTCCTTTGTTACATCATTTTAACAAAGAGAATAATTGCATTAAATTTCATGGAGATCTTGGTACCTTGTCAGACCCATATTGTAAAATCTATCTAAAATTTAATACAAATTCCAATTTCTTCCTTCTTGCATTTTATTGTACAATGTGTGTGTTGCCCATTTATGTATTGCATTATTTGAATTCATGAATGGCACATTCCTTCACTGGTTAATCATTTGTATTCATTACATAATTTGAATGGTTATAAATGAACCAGTTTCTTCTTACTTTTTCAGTATTTCACATGATGATTTTAATTTTTGCTACAATTGCCCAATAGATTTGGCATCGGTATGCATTCTTAAAGCTGAGGCTGATAATTTGCTTAAATATCTTGGCCATAATAAAATTATTATGATTTACTAAATTTGATTGAGCTCAAATTTTAATGACACATCATTAATTAAGCTCATTGTGGGGTATCCTGACCCAACCTGGTCTCCTTAGAATTTATAATTTTTAGGTTGAAGAGGCAAGTTTACTAGAGCTTGCATATCTACTTGTGATTTAGGAAATTAGATAGCGTGACAACCATATTTTAAGGATGTCTAAATTTCCCACAACAAGGGCCAATGAAGTCAATTTCCCATTTCTCAAATGGTTCAAAAACCACTTGAGGTTTTAGGGGAATATCACCTAAAGTAGATGGTCTTCTTATTTATTGGCACTAATCACATTATCAAATATACTTCCTTGCATCTCTATGAAGTGAGGGTCAACCATATATAACACTAAGGATCTTACAGAAGGTTATCTTGGCTAAATAATATCCTACAAAAGGCTTGTCATGACATGCTCAAAGGATATCAAAGACTTTGTCTTCTTGTATACATCTATGTAAATTAGTTCCAAATTTAAATAAAAATCCATTAATCCATTTATAAGAAAAATATTTTGAACTAATTTAGTTTTTATTTAGAAGTGAAATATGGAGGGATTTTCCCTATTGCTATATAGTTAGAAACATTTTTAAATCATGGGGATTATGCATATATGACAAAGATGTGCTCATCAGAAAATGTGTCCTCCATTGGCTCATTATTACTTGCATTAGTTAATCTTGATAAATGATTAGCAACTACATTATCATGTCTACGTATGTCAACAATGATAATGTCAAATTCTTGAAGTAATAATAACCATATAATAATTCTACTATTGACTATTAATTTGTTCATTAGGTATTTTATCAAAACATGATCAATATGAACAAATACTTGATATACTGTAATGTAGTGACAAAACTTATTAATGGTATATACGATGACCAAGAATTCTTTTTTCAGTAGTTGTGTAATTTTTCTTGGCTCCAAATTACTTTTACTAATATAATAGATGGCATAAGTTTTCCTTAATACCACCACTTGTATAGTGTTGGACATGTCGATATGAATATGGAATGGGATTGACCAATTTAGGCCTCATAGTATAGAGGTAGGAGTGAGTTTTTATTTAAGGGTATCAAATGTAGTTTGGCATGCATCCATCCATATAAATTCAACATCCTTTGTTAATAGAGTAAAAAATGGAGCTACAAATTTACTAAAGTCTTGGATAAAATGATGGTAGTAGCCAATATATTCTAATAAACTTTGAACATCTATTTGTGTTTCTAGAGTTAAGAGCTACTTGATAATCTCAATATTCTTGTTATCAACTTTAATACCTTCACATGAGATATGAAGTCCTAATACTATACCATAATCCATAATTAGATGTTTTCATGACTTAGGGATAAGTAAGTTTCACAAAAAATGTGAACTTTGTCAATATTTTGTAAAGCTTCATCAAACGAATCACCATAGACTATGAATTCATCCTTGTAGATTTCAACACACTCCTTAGTAATATTAGCAAATATTACCAATACTACTCATTAGAATGTAGTGGGGGCATTATAGAGGCTATTTGGTTAGGCATAATATGCAAAGGTACTCCAAGGGCATGTATAGGTTTTTTTATCTTGGTCTTTTGTAGCTATCTAGATTTGGTTATACCCACTTAATCCATCAAGAAAATAGATATTTCTTTTCTATGAGGATATTAAGAACTTTATCAATAAATGGCAATAGGAAGTGATCCTTGTGTATGACCTTATTGATTTATTGATAATCAACACACATTCACCATGTGCATTCTTTTTAGGAACTATAACCAATGGAGACACCCATTGGCTATCAAATATTGGATAGATAAATCTTGCCACTAATAGTTTTTCAATCTTGGTTTTTACAATATATTGTAGTGTAGGATTTATTTATATTTAAGGTTGTCAAATGGGTTTCACATCTTTGGTATATATGTGATAGGTACAAACATCAGGATGAATGACTTTCACGTAACTGTAGTCAAAGTGTTGGTGTTTTTACTTAACATGTTAAAAATTTTTGCTTCTTTTTTGTTATACAACTAGCTATTGATATTTAGTATTTTTCCTAGTTGTATTTCTATGTATTTTGTGTCTAGGTGCACCGAATTGATTCCTTTAAATGTGCTTACCAAGGAATTCAATGACAATATTGAGGTAACAAGGAATGGAATATTCTAGAATTTTTATTAAAGACGATTCCAAAAGACATCAAATATAAGAAATATTCTAACATTGCCCACCATGTGCCATATTGAATTGACTATCTTGGAAAGGCAAGGGTGGAAAGTGTTTAGGTTCTTCACATCCATCCATCTAGAGGATTCGATGGATACTAATTTTATTGTCATCAAGACAAAACTCATATGAGGTGTTTACTAATACATTATCATCCTCAAAAAGAGTTATTTCTAATTAATCTAATTCTTCAACATGCTCTTTTACAATGATTGTAGCTAAGGAGGAAGGTTTCTCTCCATTTGGTTCATCAACTCATAAATTACCAAAAAATTATCAAAATCCTAGTTGGAGGATATAGTACATTTTTCTTATAATCTACTCCATTTGATATGGTCATGTATCCTGATTGACAATTAGTGAATGCAGTGGTCATAGGAAGCCATGGTCTACCAAAGATCAATGGATAACCATTTACCAAGGCACATGATTGTAATACTAGAAATTTAATAGGATATTCCCATGTAGAAATTATCATAGGGGCATTCTCTATTATACCTTTAGGTTTTGTAGTTTATAAACCCTTCATCTCGATTATTATAGATGTCGGGCATATGTCTATGAGGTGTAATTTTTCCATTATGTCTTTTGTCATAACATTGATGGCTACGCCTAGATCTATCAACACATTTGATATTTTAATAGTGTTAATTGATACTCTGATGAAAATACTACCTAGGTCACCATATTTAGGTGGGACTATCTTACCAACAAGAATATGTACCAATTTTTAATCTACATGGATATTTTGAGGGTTTATTTTTATTTTTTTATGGCTTCTTACCACAAATGCCCTTGATAGTCTTATTAAATATAAGCACTTCCTTAATAACTTATAATAAAGGAATCACAATATTAAGGAGCTTTAGTTCTTTGATAAGATCAAGTTCTACTAGAGGTTCTTCGTTGGTTAGTAATCACTCTATATAAAGTGGTTATCAGGAAGAACTTGGAGTGTTTTGTTGAAGATTTAAATCCTTGCTAGAAAGAGACTATTATTTGTTTTTATTGTGTAGTTGTCTTTTCATCATCTAGCTCTATGATAATGGGGGAGCTAGATCAAGGAGTTTTCTTCTTGAATACAATTTTACATTATCACAATCAATAGCATTAAGTTTGATCATGTTTACTATTTCAATGGCATAGACATGTGGTTCTTTTTTACTATTATTTGGGTCAGCCACAAGTTGCATCGAAAGTGAAGGTTGTTAAACTTATTATGTTTAATTTTGTTTAGAAGCATTGATAGGTCTAGGAAACAAGATTTTTGCTAATTTTAAAACTATAGCTACTACTCGTAGGGTTGGTTATGTATGGGTTGTGGTGCAAACTATTGGTTTTGTGAAGGTTGTGGTTGCTAGGATTTATTTGACTAATCTTGGATAATCCACTTGTGAGGTAGGGACCAAGGGTATTGACCCTGATGTTGTGTGGGTTGCATCATGGACCAAGGGTTGGGTGGGGTAAGTATCAAAGTCATAGGGGCTCTTGGATCATATTTATTTTGCTATAGATTATAAGGAAATTATATTTTGCCATTGCTCCATAAAATTAATTTCCTATGTGGATTGGTTAGTATTTCCTATGGCATTTTAATATCTGGTAAAATATCACAATGATCTATAAAGTGACCCTTTTCACAAATACTACAAATATTAGTTCTATTTAGAGGGCATTCATGAAGTACATGCCTTTTCTTACACCTATCATAATACATAGCTAGATGATCAGTGGATTTATTTCTTGATTGTACCTCATCTAAGTTAGTATTGAGGTGTACTAAAATATTAGTTTTGAGATTAGAAAGTTCCTCCATAAGTTCACCTATATCATTGTTACTTTCACCAATTTTAAAGTTTTCTTTATGGGAATGAATTCTCACTATAGTATATTAGTAATTTAGTTATGTGATGTCTAAAAAGTCAAGTTTGGTCACATCACCTTTACCCATAAGGTTAAAGGCTTCTAGTGACTCTTTAAGTAGTCCTCTTAGGAATATTGTCCTACTAATTTCCTGATTTAATCCATTCCCACATCTTTCTTGGATGAACAAGAATTGATTTACTTAATCTTCAAGGTTTTCATCTTTTCGTTGTTTTATCCTAAAAAGTTCCTCCATGTAGTCTTTTACCCTATAATATTCTTGGTATTTATCCAAGAATATTATTTTCATATCTACCCATGTTAGTATGGAATTTGGCTCTAATCCTATGAACAAATGCATAGCTAAATACTTAAGAGTTTATGGGAACAATTTTAGTTTTTGGTTGTCATTTGTGTAATCATAAGTTTGAAAAAGAAATTTAAATTCAAACAAAATTTGTTCTAGATCCTTAGATGAGATTTCCCTAAAATTCAACAATGTAGTTGGTGAAAAATATTTCTCAAAGGCCTCTATATCAAGACCAAACCTAATGGGATATATGAATGTTTCATTGGTATGTTTACCTTGTCTAATATTATCTACATTACTTTGTCTATCCTCCATGTCTATGTTCTTCTAACAAATATTATATACTCTTTTATATATTTTGAGTGTATCATACAGGTTTGGTGGGAAAAAACTACTTGATCAATTACTTGACTACCCCTTAAGGTTTCCATGTTTTTAAGACTTTGATGTAAAATTAGTTGTTAAGGTTTCAAATATCCTTTTGGGGGAGTGATTTATTGATGGTTGTCCTTCCTTAGGTATTTCTCCTAAGTTTGCTTCAACTATATCTCACTCGACATTTAATTCAACTTCTTGAATTTGTTATCAATTACCTATGGCTTGAGAAGGATTTTTCTTAATAAATCTTCATATTGAATCTCCAAGTCTATTCATACATTCTATTTCAACATGAAAAATATTTGTTGAAAACAACCAAAGCAAAGAAAACTACTAAATCTAGAAAACCTATTGTTTGGCTTTACAATTATCATAATGCAAACTAATACCTTAACTTTACTTCCAATGACATCAATATACCTACTATAAATTATCTCTTCAGTGTTCCTTTTTTCTTTGGGGTTTTACTAAAGTGAGGTTTCGCGAGAAAGATTAATGTTGGAAATTCATGAAGACTTTCCAACAATACCTATGTTCCTCGATGATGGTGCCAAAAAGTGATGAGCATCATCAATTCTTGCACTTTAGTCACTTTAGTTTGTCAATCTAGGTTGGCATCCTATGGTTATATGCACTAGGAAAGATTTATGTAGTTTTGGTATATAGGTTTCTAGATGTTCTATAGAATTAAAATTATTGTTACAAGAAGCTATAATTGTAGGAAAAAAATCACACTTACAAAAACAAATATTCTAATCTAATGGCTACAAAAAATTAATCCAAGATAAAATACACAAACATACACAATTATTGGAAAGTAATAGTGTGTAGGTTAAAATAAAATAATAAAATAATAAATAAATTAATCTACATCATACTTGGGAAGTGAAATTGTAGAATAAAGCTTACCATTGTACCTTTGGAGTAGGCCCTTGCTCCTCAACTCAACAAAAATTAAGATTAATTCATGAGTACACTAATATAATTATGATGGGGGGAAAGAAAAATTCATTAATAAACAAACAAATCACACAAAGACTCTATTTTTTCTCAAAGTCTTCCTTCTCACACTCATATAAATTAAAATTTCCAAGTTCTAAGATTTTTCATCTATCACTACATCCATATATAATATCCAAATTCTAACTACTATTCTCAACATGACACTAAGATTGGAGAGAAATCATCACGTTTACTAGAATAACCAGAATAGCTATTATTCTTCCAACCAAAAATGGTTATTCTAATTACTTAAACCTTTATTACAAATTGTGTTCCAACTATTACTTAATTTTGATGCATGAAGAATGAAAACAAATGAAAATCAGTTTTCTCTCCAATAATTATAGATACTAATGCAAAATAAATTTGCATTGCTATGTTGACACATCTTAAATTTTCTAAATCTAGATGCAGACCTTGTTTTAGTTTGAGGATGAACTTTGTTGTAGTTTTTGCATGGTGGTTTCTAGAGTAGCACATGTATTTATTCTTATTGGTCAATATACTATAGTGCTTTAGGATATTGCATTTTGTTCCACGTATTATTTTACAATGTATCTTGCTATTCTTTCCCTATTGCTCTACTTCGTTGCTTTTACCTACTTTTGATATAAGGGCTTTTTGTCTAACACACTAATGAAAGTATACACACTAGAAGGTTTTGGAGCCAATGTGAATCTCTAGCACATCTTTGAAACTACTAGAGGTTTTGACACAATGTGAGTTTCTAGCACCAACTCACCAAAATAACCCAATAGTACTCGAACAGAACAAAAATACTTGCAAATCATTTTCCCCTATTTGCACTCCTAGTCATCTAGTTAGTTTAATAAAGGGAAAGATATAATTTCATAATTAAATGTAAAACTTAAACCTAAAAGCTACATAAGACCTATAAAAATAACATGGAAATGCATTTTATCTAATTACTATGTTAACCTTCAAATATTAGTATATTCCATACCTAAGAATCCATAAATCAAATAAAATTACCACCACATTAATGGTGAAATATATGTCCATTATTACTCACAATTAAGATAATTTAAGGCCTCATTAGGCTAGGTTGTTGGGAATGGTCCAAGAGTGAGCCCTTTCCTACAAAAATTCCTGTGTTGTTTCCACATTCCCCGAGGATGGTTGCCACAACTTACCTATATCTCTATAAGAAGGAATCCATATGATAAAATAATTTGAAGATTACTCTTCCTTTATCATCATGAATAAGTATTAGAGAACCTGAGGGTGAAGCACCCTCACATCCTTTGAAGTTAGAATTCTCAAAGGTGGGTGGGTCCTTGGTATATTACAACGAAGGGTTGGGGATGATGATAAATTTATGAGTTACCCTACGAGTTAGATAAAATTTCTTAGCAATGGGTTAGAAGGGAAGGGAGTTCAATTAATTAAGTTTTAAAGTTTATAGAGTTTTTAGTTATTTAAAGGGTTGTAAAAATCCTTAATAGGACTAGCACTTGCTTAGGTTATTTTTATCTTGATTAATGTGTTTTAACTACACAAACAAGATTTAGGTGATCTTTATTAAAGTATGAAACATTTTATTCTTTGTTAAGTTTTTTTTCTATGACCAAAATGATCTTGGGAACCATGGTGGTGTTCACATTGAGTTCACCAAAATGTGATAAGGGGGAAGATATTGGAAAATGTCCAAATAAGGAGATCTAAAAAGTTTCTTCCTCTCTCTTATCACTTTGAGGATGGCTTAGGGGATGTTATGAGCTAAGCTAGTTTGATGTGTAAATTTGAGCACCTACATTTCCAAAGAGTACTATATTCCTTTTAAGATCCCACTTTTTTGAAGCCTAACTTTATTCCATATTTAAATGCAACACACAAATATGCAACCCTCAAAACCTATAACTAAAATGAATTTCAATTTGAATGATAAAACAAAATAATAATTTTCTTTTCTTTTGAGAAAAGGTTCGAGAGAGAATGCAATAAACAATATTTATCCTCAAATACAAGCCACATGCATTCTCAATTTTTAGTGTCTAATTCTAAAAAGATATATCCCCTATATGGTTAATGTTAAAGTAGATTTCGTATTTCCCTTTTATCAATTTTAATGAAAAGCAAAAAAACATAACCTAAATTATATAGACAACAAACAAAATTTTAAGCCTAAAATGTGAAAATGGTAGATATGGGAGCCAGAAATCCTATTTCTAACGCAAAGGTAGAAGCATTGCCTACTAATAGAAGTGCTTCTATATTTTCAAAAGTGTTTCCCATGCTATCATTTCCTATTGGAGCTATCTCCAGTCATTGGAACTTTTGCTAAAACCTATAAAATAGACAAAATAGATGAGGATCAGTGTAAGAGGGTTTGTCTAATATAGAAGAGGATTAAGAATTCTCTATTGTAAATATCAAACCCTTTTTTAGATGACAAAGATTTATACAATGGTAAAAATGATAAAAATATTGAAATAAAATCTATAATGGAAGAAGCACCACCTAGTAATAACATTGTCGATGCTATAATTGCCTATGCTTGTGCTTTCTATAAAATAGATAGCAATAACACCACTGGCCTATAGTTTGGTGACACTACTATGTCTAAGAACAATATAGAGAGATTAAATGTATGATAACTTGAGATAATGATGAAAAATATGAAGGGTTCTCACTTAATAGGATAGAGAGCCTATTGCATAGTAGAATGATAGAGATAAAATTACTTGCAACTAATATTACATGATAAAAATGACAAGCATGTGTTATTTTAAGATATGAGATGCAAAGAAGCAAAGGTTAGGCAAAGTAAATCAATATTAAATAACAAAAAAAAAGTAAATACTAATAAGCAAAATAAAAGAGGAAGAATACAATCCAAGACCATGAGTTGTTTCCCCTTTATGGCAACTTGATAAAAGTCATCTTGTTGTTTGTTGATGACCTCCTCCAAATGCTTGAGCTTGAAGGCTTGGTGCTTGAGAGCTTGATGATGAGCTTGCCTGGATACTTAGATGCTTACTTAAATGTTCAGATACTTTAGTAAATGTATGTAATAGAGAGAAGGAGAGCTTGCTAAATGAGAGCTAAGTGCTTACAATATTGAGCCAAAATTTTAGTATAACCTTAGTAACCAAAGTGATAGAATGACTAAAATCCTAGAGAGAATTCATAAAATTCCCAACCCAAGGGTTGAATTTATAGGTATCCATGGCCTTTTTTAGGGAAGATATAAAGAAAGAGACATTATGGAGATATGATCAAAGAAGAAAAGTATTTGAAATGGATCAAAAGGAGATAAAGAGGAAGATCATAAGAAGGGAAGTCCTAGTCTTGGGGTTCTACTATAGGGGCAATGGATTAGTATGCGTGATCATGTCTATTTAATATGGGCAACTTGAGATAGATAGGGGGCATGCCTCTAATATTTGGCATATTCTAGGTTATAAGTGCCTAGAGGTGGAAGCATCATCAACATTATCACACTATAACTAGTGCTAAATGGCCATTAGAGGTCAAAAATAGAGGGGAAAAAATAAGATTTTTTTTTGGCAGAAGCACTATTAGGGACACAATAGCATTAATGGTTTTATTGCTCATACCCATATGTTATCGCTCTTGGAGCAATAAACGCTTCAAATTTGAGCACAAGGAAGGCTAAGGAAATTGGATGGCTAGAAAGCTAAGTGATGAGAGAATTGACCACTTGAAGTTTAGCCATACACTCAAAATTAGGTGTCTACAATGGCTCTAATAGGATGCATCAATACTTACCTATTTCTTACAACCTCATGAGTACAAAGCACAATGTGGGTTTCATAGAATGTAGATCTTAATTCTTAAGGCTAAAATATGAATACAATGAGGGTCCTAGGCCCTTATTTATAGTAAAAGTCTATCCTTGAGTTACCTAGGGTGAAAAGCAGTTACTCCTAGTAATAGTAAATACTTGGAGATAACTTTAGCAAAATATTGTGTTTCCAAATGTTATATACCCCTAATTATTCTCTGACATACTTAGAAGGGTTAAAAAATGTTTAGTGCATTACAAAGTGTCAAAAATATCATTTTCAAGATGTTTTCCTTGAAATTTGTACTATATTTTACTTTTGCACCCCATCTGAGTGTTTTGCTTGGCTATGTCAAGCAATTTGATTGCATTATGAAATTGAGTGAATCACTCCTTGATAAAATTAGCACCCTTTTCAATAAAATAATTCCTTTGATCTGATAGGTAGGTTTTGCATGTAAATCACAACTTTTCCAAAAATCAACAAAATTTAGAACTTTAAGAAGTTTGCTATTGTTAGGTCTCTTTTTGGCATTCCTTGTTCTAAAATATACAAATTCTTGCAAATATTGTGCCAAGGTACTACATCTATGGCAACTTTATGAGATGTCAATCTCAATTAGTAGAGAATTCCAAATCTTGCCTCTATCCTTAGGTGTGAAGTCTACAAAATTAGGATCATCACTAAAAAACTAACAAAAAAAATTTCTCCATGCTGCTTTGGTTCCCCCTAGCTATTCTTGGATGGCAATAAGTTTTAGAGTTTTTAACATTTTTTGTCATAAAGCAAATACATGATGATGAGCACCAGAAATGCTCATTTTATATACATTATTAAGAGCATCATTGCTAGTTTAATTAGCACGTGAGATGTATTTTTATATAACCTATGCATATAATTGATAGAAAATCTAGTATTATGCTTAATTGGCATTTTTAGCAAAAACTATGTATAAATGTAGGTGTTGGTACTAATCTGGTGTTTTCCAGTCTACATCCACTTGGACCTGGTATACTTATGCTTTTAGAGACTAAGGCATGAGAGCAGGTGCCTTCCTCTTCAAAGAAGGTGCCCAGTAGAAGTAGGTGCCTTCCAGATGGAGAAGACACCCAGCAAAAGTAGGCACCTTCCTTATGGAGAAGGTGCCCAGTAGAAGTAGGTGCCTTCCTTATGAAGAATGCACCCAATAGAAGTAGGTGCCTTCCTTATAAGGAAGGCACCCAACAGAAGTATGTGCCTTCCTTATAAGGAAGGGGCCCAGAAGAAGTAGGTGCCTTCCTTATGAAGAAGGCACCCAACAAAAGTAGGAGCCTTCCTCATGAATAAGGTGCCTCCATGCCTCCATACTTTGCAAGATTTACCAAGCCAGCTTTGATCGGTTGACCAATGGGCTAAGGAGGAGGTTGCACGTGAAGATAAAAAGGATATATTTTATTTTATTTACTATTATTAAAATAGAATGAAAACTTCTATTATTTTATTGGTTGGATACCTTTGTAACGTGATAATTATTCTTTCACGCTCACGGATGAACCAAGAGCAACGATTTTTCCAACGATCAATGTGGGAGATATTCTATTTTATGCAATATTATTAAAATAGAATAACGCATCCATTATTTTCTACTAGACATATTCTGTTATGATAAAATAGAACACACCTGATTTATCCTGCAAGAGGGTAAAATTAGTGTGTGACTGTTTTAATTAATATACGATTGTTATAATTGAACGGATGCAATATTCATTGCATATCTATTGTAATTGCAAGTCTGAAATAGACTTGACTAAATTTGTAATCGAGGAAGGTTGTGCATTGTATAAATGCACAGGTCTTCCCTGAAAGAAGGAAGAAAATTTATGGAGAAATTATTCTATTTTATTTCTTGTCAAATTTATTAAGAGTGCAATTCCTCTTATCTGAGCAAGCTCTACGTAGCTAGCTGGGCGGACTATCTGCGGGAGCTTGGGCCCACTCCCTACAGTAGTCCACCCTATTTATTTTTGTTCTTTATTTTCTGTAGATTATTTTATTGCTTTAGTTCTTGCTTTATTTAATTTAGGTGTGTGTTTTTATTTTCAGCATTTTATTTCCAGCATTGTATTTTATTTATTTAAATTCTCTGCACTTAGTTTATTTAGTTTGGCTAAAATTGAAATGCACAAACATACCCCACCAAACTAAATAAGGTACAACTAGATTTATTCCCCAAAACTACAGGCATATACTGTGCATGACACTCATAAGTTTATGGACTTACTAGATTGATAATTTATGGAAGAGAAATGAATTTTTTTCCCGAACATAATTTTTGCTCACCACATGATACTAAGGTATTCAAATTCTCCTACTAGGTCTTCAAAAAATAGTTTTTGATAGTTCATCTTTGGTTGCTAGCTCTTTTAGTTTGGCATAAATAGGCTTTATTTTCTTGCATACTTTGGAGGTGTTTCTTTAATTGGATTGATCTTTAACTTTATAAATCATGGTAGAGATAACATAATAATCTAGGATGTGTTTTCTATCATCTAAGATATCTGGCTATAGACAACCAAATTTTCACATTAGACATGTTACTAATCACCCCCTTTAATAAATTTGACCAAATCACCCTTTTGCACCTATTGAGTGATACATTTGTCCACTTAAAAACATATACCAACATCTAGGACTCATTCGGGATGTCCTCTCTTGAAAGGAAATAATCAATCTCCCCAAGGTTATAGTAAGGTTGGTCTAACCTGGTTATGTTCTTATCAAATATTCTAAATCAAAGCATGAGAGAAGGGAATCATATGGATAACTCAAAAGGTTTACATATAACTGTTAACTGTTAGAGTTAAAGTGCACTATGCCTCAGTTTTGACACTTGTCAGTTTATACTAACACTTGTCAGTTTATCATATAGGCCTTCTGCCTATATATGTAACCATTTTGTATTAATAAAATAATCCCTTCAGTTTTCCCTCCTAGCATTTGGTATCAGAGCAGGCTTTCCTTGCTCTGTGAAACCCTTAAGGGGGGATTTCCCTCATGGAAATCCTCCCTCCCCCTCATTTTTTTTCTTTTCCATATATTTTTTTAATTTTTTACCGAGGGAGTATGCTCTCCATCATTTGATGGATCAGAAACCAGATAGTAAAAATTTAAAAATTTGGGAAATTTTTATGTTTTTTTTTATTATTTTCGAATAAAGACCAGAAAACATTGCTATTGAAATTTTTTGAGAGGGAAAATCCATGCAGACGTGACTCAAACTGAGTTGAATCCAGAAGGTGGAAAGATTGTTTTGCCACTGATATGATATTCTACCAATGCGAAAGCGCGAGCGCGAGAATCCGTGTGCGATTTGCGGGCATCGCATGCTGTTCGCGTCAAATATTATTGTCCCCTTAGGAATTCGAATTTTATAGTGATGTGTCTGTTGCCAAGGAGATTAAATCAGAAACCCACATTTTAAATCTGCTGGAATTTGAATTTTATAGTGATGTCTGCTGCCAAGGAGATTAAATTGAACAAATAGATTTAGCCATAGAAGGTGGCGTTGGGGTAGTGGATGTGGCGGATGGCACAAACGAGCAGCCCGTAGTATGTTATGGCAGACGTTAGGTCTTTCTTAGCGCATTTCTATGTGGGGCACTCCGACTATCAGTGGTCCACCTGGCTCATGGTCATCTCATAGACTGTTGCAATGCTCAAGGTGACCAAAGAAGAGGATGCAGCGGCATGTTGAAAGGATCTCAGGGTCCTGCATGAGGCCGAAAGAAGGCATGGAGAAAGTGATGGCCACACAGATGAATGTGGTGCCCATTAATTTCATCATCTGATCCTTCGACATCGGTATCAAGGAGGACAAGTCCAGCGGGAGCTTTGTGGCCACGGAGAGGAGCGTTAGTGTCATGGCATTGATGGGGAACAACCTGCAGAGGCAAGTCCACCGTGAGCTCACCCGGTGCTTCCGAGCAGGGCTTTAGCAATAGTTATTGATTGTCCAAGCATCTGGTGGATTTCAAAGAATCGATCAATTAAAGGATTGGGATTGTCTATTTTTGTAAAATAGCAGAGCTCTGAGAACATACTCAAACTCCTGATGACGGTTTTGGTAGCAGAAGCTAACAATCTACTGGTTTCATGTGCAGCTGAGACGATCGATTTTTTGCCTGATTTTATGTGCAATGGCATGTATGGTGAAGATTTGTTCCCACACATATGGATATGGCTTGGATCCCTGTTGGTCTAGCTATTTCGATGAGTAAAACGGGAGCTAGCTAGTGGTGTGGAGTAATTTCACCATGTTCCACTGAGATTTTTTCGGAGTGACCATGTCGACATTTTGACACATCTTCACACGAGCATTTAAGCACCCAGTTTGGTGGCAGAGATGATGATTTTGTAGAGTGGAGATGTTGTTCAACAAGATGTTATCGCCAGTTTACTGCTAAAATTTGCACAGCCCGACGGGACTTCGTTATAACCCATGCCACTATTATTCGTTTGATAACACCTTGGTGATAGCGCTATTATTAAGTGATCGCATGGTTTGGTGTCCTTGAGGGTGGTTGCATGGTTGTTGTGTCTCATGAAAGTAGAGAGTTGGGGTATTCATAGCTCGAGGCCCTATTTGACCGCGACTTCCTCCCAGGGGGCCCTATTTGATTTGAGTTTTGTAATTTGTTCATGACATGAGACCATATTTGGGGCGGGGATCACCCTCCATGCACATCCTATGCTATGCAGTGGATGTATTATTCTTATGCCACGGGGGACACCATAGAGGAACAATACCACGTAGCTATTACCGAGCCTGCATAATTTTTTTTTCAAATGTTTTTTTTTTTAATGCAATGTAATGGGGGAAGCATTTTATAAATTATGGGGGCATGTTATTATTAAAGTGGAAGGAGACCACTTTGATTTTTTTGTTTTTAGGGGAACTTGACAAAATGGCCAAAAAATCTTTATGGCTCCCTGTTTTTGTTTTTCCACATGGAGAGTGGAAGGCCTAGATGGCCAATGTAATTCCCCTGTGAGGGAAAATTGATCTATTATCTTTTTCCGCCTGAGTGTGATGCCAGGAATATGATATTCCTGAGGTTTATTTTACTGCCTAGAGAGGCATGCTGCTGATTTTTCCTTGAAAATGAGAGCCCTATTGAGACCTAAATATAGGGGTATTTATAGTCGTTGGACACGGTTTTCCATGACGGACACAATGGTGGTGTCATATTGTAATTTTGAGGTTGTTTCAATTTAGTTTTTAGCCTCAAAGTTTTTTTACATTGGAGTGCACTCTCGGTTGAACCCGACACTCCCAAGGTAATTTTATATGTGATCCTTGTACCTAGTGATCTTCTTTATCTACTTGGTGGATGCAACGACTAGTTACCCATGCATTCCAGTAAGATGAGGTGACTACAATAAGGACACTTATTCTAGGGACTACAGACATAGACACCCTACACTCTATCCGACATTTTTTCTGGATCTACTTTTTAAGACTACAGACGAAGACACTTCAGAAGATTCTCTTCCACTCTTCTTCTTCTCCTCCATATTTGGATCTATGGCTCATTTTATTGTATTGAGTGCATTTTCAACAGAAATTGACACTCTTATATGGCTCATTTTTCCTTTGTATTAGGTGCATTTTTGGCAGAGACCGACACCTTCTAGATTGAGTTCACCACGAGGTGAATATAGTCAGTGACCTACGAGAGGCAACATCCTCAAAGGATGACCTGCAGAGGCAACAGACCCAGAAGTGGCTGACCCTGAGGCACCCATGATGACCCCGAGGCACTTAGACGGTTGACCCAGTGGCAACAGACCCGTTGAAGTGGTTGACCCTGAGGCAACAGACCAAGATGTATACATAGTGGATCTAGCATTATTCATAGTTGGAGAGCCAAGTGCAAAGAGCACGAGCCTAGACCAAATCAAAAATAAAAGAGGATGATAGGTTGTTTTTAGAGAATTCAACATTAAGGGGGAATGTTACCTAATGTTGACTTGTTTTTTTCTTTAGTTAGGATAGTGCACTTTAAGGGGGAATGTTAGAGTTAAAGTGCACTATGCCTCAGTTTTGACACTTGTCATTTTATCATATAGGCCTTCTGCCTATATATGTAACCATTTTGTATCAATAAAATAATCCCTTCAGTTTTCCCTCCTAACATTAACAAGATCAAGTACTAATTCATTGTTTAAACTTGTAAAATATAAATCTAGCTTGGTATTCATCCAATTACCAAGATATAAGCATATAATATCAAATATTATTTCAATAAGATAGAACAGAGCAAGGTTATAGGCTTGCTACCTTGAAATTCATCAAACATATAATATTCATTGCATCATAATCATAATCTTCCAAGCACGTAGCAATGATTACTCTAAAAATTATAAATATATAACACATAAAATAAGTTTTAGAATATGGAATTCAACTAATCTACTCCTAATCTAATCAGGTTTCAAAGAAAATTTAAAAGAAAAGGGTTAAAGGAAGAAATAAAACAAGCCATTATAGTTGAAGCCTTATGTTGAATCTGTAGAAGCAAGAATTCTGATCTTAACCAACTTTGACTCAACCAGCCTTTGCATAATTTGAGATCAAAGTGGTGTTATCTTCAAAGGAGAAAGACAAATACTAGAATTATCTTAGATGTAAACACCATCAACATGCACAAAATACACCAAGAAACTCCAAAATTTGTATTAATGAAGGTATTCAATGATTACAATTCTCAAAATCACTTGCATCAGATGATTGCAAGGCATAAAATTCTTCAATCATAATGATAGGGGTGTAGATGCTCATCAACTATCAAAGAAATAAAAATTCCTAAAGTGTCTATCACTAAAATAGCATTCAACCCTTTGAAATGGGATCTTAATGGCTATTTATAGTCTCACAATGCAAATGTTTCACTACTTTACAACAATTTTCTAATGGTTTACAGTTGGACTAATGAGTTATCTCATGGATGATGTGTCAATTTGTGGTTTCTCTTGATTTGATCTGGAATTTTAGCCTTTGATCTTTGTAATAATTTACCTAGCCAATATGTCAATCTTCAATTATTGAGCTAATCTATCTATCAAGCATCAGGGGTTTCAAAATTTTATCCAGGTTCAATGTATGTCATTTATTCTCGATTGTTCAGCTTCTAGTATCTTCCATGGCCTAGTTCAGTCACCTTCTTCCAAATGTTTATATGGTCTTTAAATTTATTAGGGCTTCCTCTATTTTCTTCATTTATTATTTCACTGGTTCAATTGCTTGCAACACATAATAAAAGTATATATTAATTTCAATTTATATTTGGCAAAAATGACCATTATTATAATATTGTTATTTTCATTTATTTATTTATTAATATTATTTATTATTATTAATTGATTCTCTAAGGTTGAATTTCCTTTAATTTTAGTTAAGGTTATTTCATGCTTATAATATTTATATATTTAGTATTCGTAATATTTCATTTCAATGTTTGTAATGTTTATTTCATTGGCATTGTTATTATTATTATCATTATTATTACTACTAAGGTTATGATTATTAAATTTATTAAATGATATCCCTGTGAGTGTGGTCTACCGACAAGGATGCCACTTGCATTATTGGTGATGTGACCCGGGTTTAATCCCCATGGTGGATGTGTATAGTATTACTTTAAAAAAAATTATTAAATGATTTTCTAAGGTTGGACTTTAGATTTTTAAGTCTAAAGTATTAGTTTTTAACATTTAAATTTCATTTTCAATTTAATACCAAAATATATGCTAATGTCTTCCCCTAAGTCTCAAAATATTTTCATTAAATGTTTTCGTTTTTTATTTTAGGGCTTCTTAATTAAATTTAATATTAGGGTTCTATTTTAATGCCAAAGTATTAATATTAAAACTAAGGTTTTTCATGATCAATATATTAAACCCTAATATTAAAGTTTTCATAGCTTTAATTTTATTGTTTGCCACATTAATACCGAGGTCCAAAGTTTTTTAAGTTTAAGCTCAAAATTATTTTAATTAATTCACTTCGCTAAAGTTTGAATATTGTTTGATCATTTACATCAATTAAATTGTTGACTAAGGTTTTCCAAAGATTGTGTGGCTTTTTTATATTAAATTTGGCCTTAATCAAGAATTATCATCCACTAATTTTGTTTAATGGTTAACGAATTATTTTAATTATTTAATCAGGTTTAAGGAATTAACGAGTGAGTATATCTAAAAATGTTCGTCATTAGATTAAAAAACCAATGCATGTGTATCATTGAATTTTGCAAAGTTGCTAAGGTTTTTAGTATAAGGGTGGTTTCAATAACTAGTATTTAAAATGAATGCGTGCTCTTGGATCTAAATTTAATTAATGTGCTCTGTTATTTTTTATTGATAAGCTCAATGTTTATCTCTTTGACCACAAAGACTTGGACTTGTTAAAGGGCGACCACAAATCTTTAATGTGCACCACACGATCTTAATCCAATCAATGTACGCCATTAAAATTAAGAAAGTTGCACAATATTTAATATAAAGGAGTGTGGGCATAAATGTTGGGCATATTTTCTCTATTGGATATGTGTGAACCATTAGATTTGTGGTTGATTGATACGTATCACTCAACTTTTAAAGATATGCACGACCTTTAATGTGTGTCATTTGACTTGCATATTTAATGTTCAAAAAAGGTATTTTATGTGCATCACACGATGAACTTTTTTTCCAATGTGAATTCGTGTGCACCGTTGGATCTTTGAGAGACACGAATTTTAGTTGACTTGAATTTTTGACCTAGGTGCTTAAAAGTCTATAAAAAAATGGATTAATGCGCACCACCCAATACATTGCCATCCTATGTGGGCTTGTGTGCATCATTGGATTTTGAGAACTTGCATGATTTTTAATTTTAATCTTTAGCATTAAATTTTTGGACTAAAACCTTAGGAACATTTAAATTATTATGAATTAAGGTTTGAATTTGAATAACATGAATGAAATTAAATTTCTAGGATTTAAAATTAGGTCGTTTATGGTGTGTGCGTGCCATTCGATTTAGGATTGATTGATGTGCACTCTTGGATTTTAGAAAAAATACATGAAATTTAATATGCTTGACTTTGGATAACTTATGCATTTAACCATCGACAAGAAAAATTTAATGTGTACCTTTGGATGTATTGTGCCCCATATGTTCGCTTGTGTGTATCGTCCGATATTAGCAAATTACACAAATTTTATCATGCTTAACCTTATTGAACTAGGTATTAAAAATTTGGTAAAAAAAATATTAATGTGTACCACACAATGGATTTCTCTCCATATGGATTTGTGCACACCTTTAGATTTTAGAAAGATGCACAAATTTTAGCAAGTTTGACTTTGAAGACTTATGCATTTAATTATTGATAAGGGAAGTTTGATGTGCACCCTCCAATCAAGGCTTGATTAGTGTGCTCCACACATTCATCTTGATATGTACGAGGTTTAAGCATTTTACCATCATGGACTTGGTCCATTAAAGGATGATAGCTAATTATTAATGCACATCATTGGATTATTTCCATTTGATGAGGATTTACGTGCACTCTTAGATTTTAAGAACATGTATTAGCTTTATCAAAGAGGAAGCTCAAAATTCTTTGTGGATCATGAGATGTTTCAATTAGAAATTTCAAGGATGTCTGAGTAAATTGATATTTTTGGATAAAATTGACATCTAAAATTCTTAAAACTTGGTACCATTGTATATAGTATATCAATATATTTCTACCAAGCTTTGAATCAATTCAAACAGAGTTGTCTAGCTCAATTTATGTCTATTTTAATTTTACATCAATTTTCAGGCAAAAATGGTGAAATTTGAATAAACCCTAAAATGAAATTTAAAATTTTTAACCTTAGAAAAACCATTGAAATTTGAATTTTATGACACCCTTAATTTTAAATAATGTATTTAAGATACAAATATTAAAAAATATTCAATCCAAATCATTGTAATTAAATCCAAGTCTTCAACATGCAAAAATATCACCAATTTCAGAACCTCAATGTAATCAAAACTTCAAATATTGGTGTAACAAAAAAAAAAAAAATTAAACCCAAAACTTCAAATGGGTCCCCAAATTTGGGTGAGATGTGCAATGGCAACAAGAGTACCCAGATTTAGGGTAATAATACACCATCAAATTTATCCTTCTCAAAACTCTTTCAAACAATCTCCAAATTTCATAAAATTGGTACTGTTGGAAAGATCTCAAAATGACATTTCCAACAAGTATAAACACGACCATATTTGACACCATATTCATGGCCAAAATGGCTTATTAACTAGTTCATTACCTATACCCAGTTCAAGTGGTGAATTTTCCAGATGTGAATACCCTACCTCAAGTGGTGAATTCAAATTTACCTCCTATATCTAGTTTAGGTGGCAAATTAATATTGACTCATTTTCTTAACTAATTTCTACTTTCCCTTCCAAATTTTATCTCTAATGATCAAATTTGCAAATTCATTAGCTCATCAATTTGTCGATAGTGAATTTATAGGTGATGAATTCATGTTAGGCACACAACCAACATTCTAGTTCACCTATAATTGTCTATCAAAGGTAGTTATCCTTCATGCCACATCCAATAATCCTATATGAATATCAATCAAGGTATTTTAGTCTTTAATATAAAATCTTAATCAAATCTCTCAGGCTATAAGATTCAATCAAACCTTCCCTAACTAGAAACCAGCTCCCTGTGACTACCAATCAGGGTAGTTAACAAATAATCAACCAGTCTAACTCACCATAACTTAACACTTAATCCTTCCCTTGGGTGGATATTATTTCCTATATAATAACCCCTTGGTATGGAATTTAGAGAGTAATTTTCATGTAAGGAAATATTGCTTAGATTTCATTTAGAAACTCTCTAAGGTGCCAAAACTCTATTGGATTTTGCTCAACTACTTGGCAAGCTTCTAGAGGAGGAAGGGCAATTAGGCAAAAGGATATTGGGAAAGTGCTACCTCCATTATATCTTTATCTTATTTTTAGATTATTATCATAATCATTTGCTTATGTTTTCATTACATTGTTCTTATTCTTGCATTTCCCTTAATAATTTTTTTATCTTTTCTTGCATGTGAGCTTATTTTATCGGGTATTTCAATGCATATATGGGATAATAGGTCAACAACAATGGATTATGACACCCTCAGTAGTAGGCCTACATCTAATTTTTGGCCTCTTATTTTGAATCCTTCTATCCAAGGAAAATTCGCCACCCGAAACCTGTTTAGGTGATGAATTCATTTTAAACTACCTTAGTTATTGGATCCTAAATTAATACCATTTTATTTTTGTTCTAGCAACTCCCAGTATCCTATGGATTCTATATTCTAGGGATCATGCATTGTTTTTTAGGCCTCCATTTTATTATCCACCCATAGAGGACAAATTTGTTGTATGTATTCAGTTTAAGCAACAAATTTATTAGTTGGAGGCTTTTACCTTAGGTTTTAGGTCATCCCAAGGGTTTTTTCTACCTAATCAGTCTTGTATAACCCTATATAATCATTTGACATTCCTTTATCCACTCTTTTTCTTTTATCACTCCTAATTCATCATCGATAGTGAATATGATAGTTATTGTACATTTAGGTGGTAGCACTATGTCATCTAGTTTCTAGATCTATTTATGGTTTTGTATCACTCTATTCTCAATCACAAAACAAAATTGCTAGCCATTTCACTTTCAAGTGGTGAATTTGCAATAGGTGAAGTTACCTCTATTTTAGATTCAATTTTTAATCTTGTATATACAAATTAGGGTTTGGATTGTGCCCATGAAATAGTTGGGAGCCTCTTGCTATTTGGTAGGCCCTCAAAATATATTCCTCTTTTTTTAGTCTAGTTTTTTTGCAGGTCTTAATGAATTCACCAATTGTAGGGGTTACAGGCAGTGGTTTTGTAAGGCAGTGAATTTGGATTTAGGTGGCAAATTTGCATAAAATTCTAAACTAGGTAAGTATTGTTATCTATTCTCTATTTTTGTTTTTTTCTATTGTTTTCTTGTTGTCTACTTTCTATCTTTACTTTAGACTTATATTTAAGACATCAAGCATAAATCTAAAAAGAGGACATAATACTAGTGTTAGAGTTTTAGCCAGATTATCTTAGGTCCAAATATTTTGGATCTTGAGTAGTCTCAAATATAAGAGCAATCAATATATTATATGGCCAAAATAATTAACAATAATATTCATGAAAATGATAATAATATGAATATAAATGGCCAAAATCATTCATGCAATAACATGAAAAAAATTTACAATAGAATTGCTCAAAATATGCATACAAGCTTCAATATTAATGCTTGAATGTAATCTTCAATTTTTCATACATTTCATGGAGCTTTGTCTCCATTATATAACCTTAGAAAGGCAAATCTTCAATACTTAACTATTGCACTCCTCACATATCTAGGAGTTGCAACCTTTCCTATTTCATACATAAGATAAACCTCACATGTCCTTTGGCTTCTCATATTGCCACTTGTATACATGACTCTTGACTCTCTATTTACTTGCACACTCCTACATGCATACTTAACACTTGCACACTTCTACATGACACTTGCACACTTTCTCATACTACATACTTGCACATATAATTACATGACACTTGTGCACATCCTGCACATAGACACTTACATAAAGGGGAAATGTAAATTGTATTTCTAAACTATAGAGTCAAACCCTATTCTAATATTTACATTGTACCATAAGGTACCATGGAGGTACATTAGCATGTACCAAATAATGTAATATTCTCCAACACCTAGTCTAGGATTTTGTTATAAATATTTGTCCTTCTTCTTTAGGCATTTAAATTAAAATTTCAATATAGATTTTCATTAGGCTAAACTTTTTATTTATGTGTCTTTCTTGAATTTTTTCTTGATAAAAAAGAAAAAGAAAAGTAATTTGGAAAAGCTTTCTTTTAGAACTAGAGATAGAGAAAAGAATCGAAATTACATATAGGACGTTGTTTGTTGCATTATTATTCTCATTTGCATTGGCATTTGCATTAGCATCCTTGCATTTTAGACATTAGGATAGAAAAAATCCAAGTGCTTGCAAAATTAAACTCATTCAACTATATTTAGGGAGATAGATAAACTACCCTTGGTGAACCCAAAACTTTCTCTCTCATCAAAGATTAAAACACTCACACCATGGAATGAGTATGGGTCATCCCTTGAGGGAAAATCACTCACAAAGGTCAACACCTCTTGGGACCCCCTTTTTTTTACCTATATCTTTGGTGAATCCAATGTGAAACACCACACGGGTCCCTATTCTTTTCTTTTGATCAATCCTAAACTTTAATAAATATAAAACTAATCTCTCTTCTTTTTTTGCTTTGGTAGAAGGATTTTTGAAAGTTTTCTAAAATATTTTACATCCAACAAAGAGAAGATAGCATAGACAGGATAAAAAAACTAGCATAAAAAATACCTACAAGGATCCTACCAACAAAAAAGGGTCCAAGCTAAGAAGATGCACAACCAATGAAACCTTTAACTAAGAAGATAAAATTAATCCCATTTAAACAAATACCATTTAACTTATTTTCTTAGTATAAATCACATTAAATTAAATATAATAAGAACACAACCAAATTGTTAGTCCTATTGGGGGAAGGTTAATGACCCCTTGAGTAAACCATTGTACAAACCTTAAGGGTTATCTCCATTTGCTAGTATATTACGATGGGCTAATAGGATTCATAAGGTGAGCTATGTTGCCAAGGTGACAAGGATTATCAAACATCTTCTCTTCTCTCAAAATTTAGAAATAAAAACTTTAATAAATTTAACTCCCTTCCTTAGCCATGTATGAACTCCCTTACCTTACTTGAAATTGTTGGACATTTTGAGTCCCTAAGTCAAAGTTGTCATTGATGTCACCGGATGAAGTCATCATTAATGTCAAGGAATTCGGCAAGAAATAAAGTCGTCAAAGTTGTCACTGATATCCAGGAAGAAGCTTCAACAGTGCAGAAGTTAAAGGCAAAAGGGCTCCATAATATTTTAATATTATATGGGAGCATAAGTTAAAAGGTTTTTTATAAAAACCAAAGGAGGCCTATTGCAAAGTTAAAAGGAGGTCTAATATTTATTTTATAAAATATTTAAATTCAAAAGGAATTTAAATTTTATAAATAAATATCATTAATACCAAGTTGTGCAATTAGAGAAGGCCCTAATAAAACCAAAGGTTTTATTAAATTAATTTATAATATTTAAATTTAAATAAATTTAAATCATTTATAAATTAATTCGAGCGTCGACGTCGAATAAAGTTGGAGGAGCGCCGACGTGTTTGCATAAAGGTGGAAAGGCTATATATACCATGCCTTAAAGGCATTCAAAATTATCCTTGCTTCGAAACGTGATTGCATGCGAACTGTGAAGAGGAAGCTCATGAGAAAACAATGATTTCATATTTCCTTGTGGCAGCGATTGGGAATAATTTGAAAGTGACAAAAATTTTGGAGCCAGCTGGGCAGCATGGCCTAGTGGCAAGGAGGCATTGGCTAAAATGTTGAGGCATCGAGTGGCCTACATTCGAAACGCGATGACAGTGTTTGCATTGTGTTGAAGCACCAAGGGAAGGCGCACATTTTTATCTTTGGTAGAGAAAGGAAGGTTCATAGAGCACGTGGTGCTCTCCACTTCCCAAACGAGCGCTTAGCTCGAGTGACGATTGGAGCCACGGCTAAGGCGTTGGTCATGGGCTGCATTGAGGGTTCAAATCCCTCCAAAGGCAAGGTAATTAAATTTTTATTATTTTTAATATTGCCTAAAGTTTGGAGTTAAAAGGGTTGCTAGTTGGAAATAGTTGAAAGGGTTGCTAGTTGGAAATTATTTTTGGAGTTATAAGGAGTTTGATTTTATTTTTAATAAAGTCTTAAATTGTTATATTTGCATATTGGAGGAGTAAGACTTTAAGAGTGTTGATTTTATTTTTAAAGGGATTTTTGCCAAAAATATTATTATGAAGGTGTTGGATATTATTTTAAAGTTGGAGTGATAAGGTGTATTTTGTTTGATATCTTTTTGTATTGTGATTCATTGAGAAAATTATTATCTTCTAACCCTTGTTGAGATTGGCAAAGAAGTGATTGTGAGTGTGGCAGATTTGTGTGGTTTACTCCTTGTCAAGAAAAAGGTATGGGCAAATTCTTCCATAGTTGAGTTGATTGAATGGTTTTCTAGAAAATAAGTTTGGAGTGAAAAGGACTTGATTAGGGTTTCCTTTTCGAGAGTGTTTGAGTTAATGCTTCAAGGTTTTCTGGAATAAAGAGTTGTTGTTAAAACCTTGTTTGATAAGCATTGTTGTTGAAGCCATTGGTTGTGTGAAGAATTTGAGTTAGAGTTTTGAAAAGAACATGAGTATCATTGTTATGTGAAGATTGTTTTATAAGCATTGTTGTTGAAGTAAGTTGTTGTGCAAAGAACTTGAACTAGGGTTTGAAAAGAACATGAGTATCATTGTTATGTGAGATTTGTTGTTGAGCATTGTTGAAAATATTTTGAGTTGGTGGTTATATGCTTGGACTAGGGTTTGTGAGAAAGGGGTGTTTCATTGAGTGATTGGTTGAGTAGAGTTGGTTGAGCCTAGTCAAGTGGTTGTATGAAGTGATTGTTCAAGTTCCATAAAACAAACTATCCTATATTCTGATTTGAGTTGAGAAAGTGTTTGAGCATTGAGTTGAAACATATTGGGTCTCTAACAATTCACTTTATGTTTCTATGAGATTTGGATAAGTTCTGTGTGGACTTATTGAGTTTGGTTAAAGTTCTGTGGACTTATTGAGCATATTTGGACAAGTTTTGTGTGGACTTGTTGAGCATATTTGGACAAGTTCTAAGTGGACTTGTTGAGCATATTTGGACAAGTTCTGAGTGGACTTGTTGAGCATATTTGAGCAAGTTATGAGTGGACTTGTTGAGCAGATTTGAGCAAGTTTTGAGTGGACTTGTTGAGAAGATTTGAGCAAGTTTTGAGTGGACTTGTTGAGCATATTTGAGCAAGTTTTGAGTGGACTTGTTGAGCATATTTGAGCAAGTTTTGAGTGGACTTGTTGAGCATATTTGAGCAAGTTTTGAGTGGACTTGTTGAGTAATTGAGCAAGTTTTGAGTGGACTTTTTTTATTGAGCAGATTTGTGCTAGACCGAAGGACTATGTTTAGTGAAGATTTGAGATAGATCTTTGGAGGTGATAGAGTAGAGAGGACAATAGTCTCCAGTGGATAGAGATCCATCAGCTAGGGTAGTGAGGATAGGTCTTCTGAGTGGGGACAAGAGTCTTCAGTGGAGAGAGATCCACAAGCCAGTGTAGTGGAGGTAGTAGTCTTCTAGAGGATCACCAGCCAGAGCAGAGGAGAAGGAGTTCTCCTATGGATAGAGATCCATGAACTTGATTTAGGGGATTGATATCTCCTTTGGACAGAGGTCCATAAACATTGTAATAGGGAAGGATTCCCAAGAGATTGATTGAGAAAATTTTAGTAAAATATTTTCTCCGTGGAGTAGCCCACATTGGGTGAACCATGTAAATTGTGGTGTCTCTATTGTGTATGGTGTTTTGTGCATTGCTTTGATTACTATTGTTGATATTTCTATCTATACATTACATAATATTGATTGGGAAAGAAAAGTAAAAAGTGGTCTTATACTGTTCACCCCCCTCTCAGTATAAGCTTGTGTTCTTCAATTGGTATCAGAGCGGGTTCCTTCAGAAGAGTTTAACAACTTGAAGGAAAAGCTAACAAGAACACAATGGATCCTAAGGAGGTGTCCTCAAATAATTCAGCACCAGTATTTTATGGAAGTGACTATATGTATTGGAGTATGATGATGAAGATCTACCTGATGGCACTTGGCAATGAAATTTGGGAATCAGTGGAATTTGGATATGATCCCTTAATCAATCCTCCTACAGATAAGGAAGGTAAGCTTTTACAACACTATAATTCAAAAGCAATGAATGCACTTGTGAGAGGTTTGCGTAGAACAGAGTCTATGAAAGTTATGCATTGTAAAACTACAAAAGAGATGTGGGATAAATTGCAAAATATATATGAAGGAGATAAAAGTGTCAAGAAAGCAAAGATGTAAAATCTCAAAGGACAACTTGAAGCATTAAGAATGAATGAAGAGGAAAATATTAGTGCTTATCTAATTCGAATTGATGAGGTTGTTAATGATATGCAAGGACTTGGAATGAAGATTGATGAATCAGATGTTTGTGATAAAGTCTTAAGAACTCTTCCAAAAAGATTCAATGAACAGGTTTCTGCTATAGAAGTATCAATGGATGGTGATACTTTGACAAGAGATAAATTGCTTGGTATGCTCACAACTTTTGAGATAAGAACAAAAGATCCTATTCCCAAGAAGGAAGCAACATTCAAAGCAATCAATAAGACAAAGGGTAAGAAGTCAGAATCAAGCAATGAGTCATCTAGTGATGAGGAAGCTAATTACTATAAAAGAGATAAATATTCTAGAAGATCCAGAGATCTAAGATCTATTAAGTGTTTCAATTGTGGAAAGTATGGATATTTTGCAATAGATTTTCAAGAACCTAAGAACAACAATGGTGAAGAAAAATAGGATCACAGGTACAGGGATTCAGAAAGATACAAGCATCAAAAGAAAAGCAAGGATGGACAAAATAGACAAGGAAAGAAGTTCTTCCAAAGGCAAAAGAGGAGCTACTATGTGGATAAGGCAAGTAAGTACTCAAGTGATAGTGATGCTAGTTTTTCAGACAATGATAGAGATGAAGTCTTATTTATGATTGAAGAAAAAGAGCAAGTTAAGAAAAGGACTCCAGTAATTCTCAAGTGTTTTAGATGTGGTAACTTTGGACATCTTGAAGATGATTGTACAAGGAATGGTTATAGTTTCAGTGATGATGAATATGAAGATGCACTTGAAAGACTAGATGAAAATCTTCTAATGGCATTAGAAGAAGAAGAAAGTGATCCTATAGAAGACAAGCCAATAGAAAATAAATATGAGGACAAAGGCAAACAAATAGAGGAATACTCAGAAAAGAATGGTTATGATCTCAAGGGAGAACTTATCTATGCTCTTGACATGGTAAAGAAGGTAAGGAAGCAACACTCTAAACTTGAAATTCAGTTTCAAGAATGTGATGAAGAGAGAAGATTGCTCATAGAGGATTTAGAAAAATCAAAAGCTAAGGCAAAGAGGTTCAAAGATAAGTTAGAAGCAAAGATCTTGGAATGTGAGAAGTTAGCACAAGAAGTGGCACTACTAAAAGAAGATTTAGAGGACTCCAAGATCAAGATGAAAGGGTTTAAAAATAGCTCAAAGAACTTGGATAAGTTCATCAAGATACAAAAGCCTACATCAAGAAAAATAGGTCTTGGATTTGAACAGGTTCAAAAGAAATGGGAAGGAGAGTCAACTTCAAGTTTTGGAGGAGAAGAAACTTCAGATGAAGATACTTCAGAAGAAGATAGTGTAAAATATAGTGAGACATCAGAGGATGAGTTGGACAATAGAGAGTTCAACAAAAATAGGAACAATGCACAAAGAAGATACAGATGGAACAACAATCAGAATAAGAGACCAATGAGGTCAAGACAAGGAAACTTCAATGGAAGATGTTTTTCATGTCACAGGTTTGGGCACATGGCTTCACAATGCAGGACACATGAAAGACAGGAATATGGGAACAAACAACTTTTCCATGGGTATTGCTACTCATGTAATCAGTTTGGTCACAAGGCAATGAATTGTAGGGTTCATGACAGAAGAGGATATGGCTTCACTAGGAGAAATCCTAAGACATTTGCACCTCCAAGGAATAATAACATTAAGTGTTATAAGTGCAATAATGATGGTCACACAACAAAGTGGTGTAGAGCAGACATCCCAGAAATAGGTATGAACATGAACAGGAACATGAATAGGAACAAGAACATGGATATGAACAAGAATAGGAATATAGACATGGACAAAAACAAGGACATGGATAGAAATAGTCAGAGGATTCAAAAAATAAGAGAAGAGGATAAAGGTAAAGAATAATGCTTTCTAGGAGTAGAAATACTCCCACCCCAGAATTAACCACCTCAAAAGGAGGTGGGGGAGGGGCTAAGCTAAGAGGCTCATTCTTAGCCCCGAGCCCCAAAGGTGACCCTTTGCCATTGATGTCAAAGGGGGAGAGATTTGAGTAATGGGGAGAGATTTGATATTTGAGAGAGCATTGAGCTAGGGGGAGCAATGTCCTAGGGGGAGCAGAACAAAGGAAAGGTCAAGTTTTTGGTAAAAATAATTTGGGTTGCCATCAATGACAAAGGGGGAGATTGTTGGACATTTTGAGTCCCTAAGTCAAAGTTGTCATTGATGTCACCAGATGAAGTCATCATTAATGTCAAGGAATTCGGCAAGAAATAAAGTCGTCAAAGTTGTCACTGATATCCAGGAAGAAGCTTCAACAATGCAGAAGTTAAAGGCAAAAGGGCTCCATAATATTTTAATATTATATGGGAGCATAAGTTAAAAGGTTTTTTATAAAAACCAAAGGAGGCCTATTGCAAAGTTAAAAGGAGGTCTAATATTTATTTTATAAAATATTTAAATTCAAAAGGAATTTAAATTTTATAAATAAATATCATTAATACCAAGTTGTGCAATTAGAGAAGGCCCTAATAAAACCAAAGGTTTTATTAAATTAATTTATAATATTTAAATTTAAATAAATTTAAATCATTTATAAATTAATTCGAGCATCGACGTCGAATAAAGTTGGAGGAGCACTGACGTGTTTGCATAAAGGTGGAAAGGCTATATATACCATGCCTTAAAGGCATTCAAAATTATCCTTGCTTCAAAACGTGATTGCATGCGAACTGTGAAGAGGAAGCTCATGAGAAAACAATGATTTCGTATTTCCTTGTGGCAGCGATTGGGAATAATTTGAAAGTGACAAAAATTTTGGAGCCAGCTAGGCAGCGTGGCCTAGTGGCAAGGAGGCATTGGCTAAAATGTTGAGGCATCGAGTGGCCTACATTCGAAACATGGTAATGTTTGCATTGTGTTGAAGCGCCAAGGGAAGGCACACATTTTTATCTTTGGTGGAGAAAGGAAGGTTCATAGAGCACGTGGTGCTCTCCCCTTCCCAAGCGAGCGCTTAGCTCGCATGGCGATTGGAGCCACGGCTAAGGCGTTGGTCATGGGCTGCATTGAGGGTTCGAATCCCTCCAAAGGCAAGGTAATTAAATTTTGATTATTTTTAATATTGCCTAAAGTTTGGAGTTAAAAGGGTTGCTAGTTGGAAATTTGTGTTTGTTGGAAATTGTTTTTGGAGTTATAAGGAGTTTGATTTTATTTTTAATAAAGTCTTAAATTGTTATATTTGCATATTGGAGGAGTAAGACTTTAAGAGTGTTGATTTTATTTTTAAAGGGATTTTTGCCAAAAATATTATTATGAAGGTGTTGGATATTATTTTAAAGTTGGAGTGATAAGGTGTATTTTGTTTGATATATTTTTGTATTGTGATTCATTGAGAAAATTATTATCTTCTAACCCTTGTTGAGATTGGCAAAGAAGTGATTGTGAGTGTGGCAGATTTGTGTGGTTTACTCCTTGTCAAGAAAAAGGTATGGGCAAATTCTTCCATAGTTGAGTTGATTGAATGGTTTTCTAAAAATAAGTTTGGAGTGAAAAGGACTTGATTAGGGTTTCCTTTTCGAGAGTGTTTGAGTTAATGCTTCAAGGTTTTCTGGAATAAAGAGTTGTTGTTAAAACCTTGTTTGATAAGCATTGTTGTTGAAGCCATTGGTTGTGTGAAGAATTTGAGTTAGAGTTTTGAAAAGAACATGAGTATCATTGTTATGTGAAGATTGTTTTATGAGCATTGTTGTTGAAGTAAGTTGTTGTGCAAAGAACTTGAACTAGGGTTTGAAAAGAACATGAGTATCATTGTTATGTGAGATTTGTTGTTGAGCATTATTGGAAATATTTTGAGTTGGTGGTTATATGCTTGGACTAGGGTTTGTGAGAAAGGGGTGTTTCATTGAGTGATTGGTTGAGTAGAGTTGGTTGAGCCTAGTCAAGTGGTTGTATGAAGTGATTGTTCAAGTTCCATAAAACAAACTATCCTATATTCTGATTTGAGTTGAGAAAGTGTTTGAGCATTGAGTTGAAACATATTGGGTCTCTAACAATTCACTTTATGTTTCTATGAGATTGGTTAAGTTTTGTGTGAACTTATTGAGCATATTTGGACAAGTTCTAGTGGACTTGTTGAGCATATTTGGACAAGTTCTAGTGGACTTGTTGAGCATATTTGAACAAGTTCTAGTGGACTTGTTGAGCAGATTTGAGCAAGTTCTGAGTGGACTTGTTGAGCAGATTTGAGCAAGTTTTGAGTGGACTTGTTGAGCAGATTTGAGCAAGTTCTGAGTGGACTTGTTGAGCAGATTTGAGCAAGTTCTAAGTGGACTTGTTGAGCATATTTGAGCAAGTTCTGAGTGGACTTGTTGAGCATATTTGAGCAAGTTTCTGAGTGGACTTGTTGAGTATTTGAGCAAGTTCTAGGGGACTTGTTATTGAGCAAATTTGTGCTAGATCGAAGGACTATGTTTAGTGTAGATTTGAGATAGATATTTGGAGGTGATAGAGCAGAGAGGATAGTAGTCTCCAGTGGATAGAGATCCATCAGCCAAGGTAGTGAGGATAGGTCTTCTGAGTGGGGACAAGAGTCTTCAGTGGAGAGAGATCCACAAGCCAGTGTAGTGGAGGCAGTAGTCTTCTAGAGGATCACCAGCCAGAGTAGAGGAGAAGGAGTTCTCCTATGGATAGAGATCCATGAACTTGATTTAGGGGATTGATATCTCCTTTGGACAAAGGTCCATAAACATTGTAATAGGGAAGGATTCCCAAGATATTGATTGAGAAAATTTTAGTAAAATATTTTCTCCGTGGAGTAGCCCACATTGGGTGAACCATGTAAATTGTGGTGTCTCTATTGTGTATGGTGTTTTGTGCATTGCTTTGATTACTATTATTGATATTGCTATCTATACATTGCATAATATTGATTGGGAAAGAAAAGTAAAAAGTGGTCTTATACTGTTCACCCCCCTCTCAGTATAAGCTTGTGTTCTTCAATTGGTATCAGAGTGGGTTCCTTCAGAAGAGTTTAACAGCTTGAAGGAAAAGCTAACAAGAACACAATGGATCCTAAGGAGGTGTCCTCAAATAATTTAGCACCAGTATTTGATGGAAGTGACTATATGTATTGGAGTATGATGATGAAGATCTACCTGATGGCACTTGGCAATGAAATTTGGGAATCAATGGAATTTGGATATGATCCCTTAATCAATCCTCCTACAGATAAGGAAGGTAAGCTTCTACAACACTATAATTCAAAAGCAATGAATGCACTTGTGAGAGGTTTGCGTAGAACAGAGTCTATGAAAGTTATGCATTGTAAAACTGCAAAAGAGATGTGGGATAAATTGCAAAATATATATGAAGGAGATAAAAGTGTCAAGAAAGCAAAGATGCGAAATCTCAAAGGACAACTTGAAGCATTAAGAATGAATGAAGAGGAAAATATTAGTGCTTATCTAATTCGAATTGATGAGGTTGTTAATGATATGCAAGGACTTGGAATGAAGATTGATGAATCAGATGTTTGTGATAAAGTCTTAAGAACTCTTCCAAAAGATTCAATGAACAGGTTTCTGCTATAGAAGTATCAATGGATGGTGATACTTTGACAAGAGATAAATTGCTTGGTATGCTCACAACTTTTGAGATAAGAACAAAAGATCCTATTCCCCAGAAGGAAGCAACATTCAAAGCAATCAATAAGACAAAGGGTAAGAAGTCAGAATCAAGCAATGAGTCATCTAGTGATGAGGAAGCTAATTATAGTAAAAGAGATAAATATTCTAGAAGATCCAGAGATCTAAGATCTATTAAGTGTTTCAATTGTGGAAAGTATGGATATTTTGCAATAGATTTTCAAGAACCTAAGAACAACAATGGTGAAGAAAAATAGGATCACAAGTACAGGGATTCAGAAAGATACAGGCATCAAAAGAAAAGCAAGGATGGACAAAATAGACAAGGAAATAAGTTCTTCCAAAGGCAAAAGAGGAGCTACTATGTGGATAAGGCAAGTAAGTACTCAAGTGATAGTGATGCTAGTTTTTCAGACAATGATAGAGATGAAGTCCTATTTATGATTGAAGAAAAAGAGCAAGTTAAGAAAAGGACTCTAGTAATTCTCAAGTGTTTTAGATGTGGTAACTTTGGACATCTTGAAGATGATTGTACAAGGGATGGTTATAGTTTCAGTGATGATGAATATGAAGATGCACTTGAAAGACCAGATGAAAATCTTCTAATGGCATTAGAAGAAGAAGAAAGTGATCCTATAGAAGACAAGCCAATAGAAAATAAATATGAGGACAAAGGTAAACAAATAGAGGAATACTCAGAAAAGAATGGTTATGATCTCAAGGGAGAACTTATCTATGCTCTTGACATGGTAAAGAAGGTAAGGAAGCAACACTCTAAACTTGAAATTCAGTTTCAAGAATGTGATGAAGAGAGAAGATTGCTCATAGAGGATTTAGAAAAATCAAAAGCTAAGGCAAAGAGGTTCAAAGATAAGTTAGAAGCAAAGATCTTGGAATGTGAGAAGTTAGCACAAGAAGTGGCACTACTAAAAGAAGATTTAGAGGACTCCAAGATCAAGATGAAAGGGTTTAAAAATAGCTCAAAGAACTTGGATAAGTTCATCAAGATACAAAAGACTACATCAAGGAAAATAGGTCTTGGATTTGAACAGGTTCAAAAGAAATGGGAAGGAGAGTCAACTTCAAGTTTTGGAGGAGAAGAAACTTTAGATGAAGATACTTCAGAAGAAGATAGTGTAAAATAAAGTGAGACATCAGAGGATGAGTTGGACAATAGAGAGTTCAACAAAAATAGGAACAATGCACAAAGAAGATACAGATGGAACAACAATTAGAATAGGAGACCAATGAGGTCAAGACAAGGAAACTTCAATGGAAGATGTTTTTCATGTCACAGGTTTGGGCACATGGCTTCACAGTGTAGGACACATGAAAGACAGGAATATGGGAACAGATAACTTTTCCATGGGTATTGCTACTCATGTAATCAGTTTGGTCACAAGGCAATGAATTGCAGGGTTCATGACAGAAGAGGATATGGCTTCACTAGGAGAAATCCTAAGATATTTGCACCTCCAAGGAATAATAACATTAAGTGTTATAAGTGCAATAATTATGGTCACACAACAAAGTGGTGTAGAGCAGACATTCCAAAAATAGGTATGAACATGAACAGGAACATGGATATGAATAGGAACAGAATAGGAACATGGATATGACATGGACAAAAATAAAGACATGGACAGAAACAAGGACATGGATAGAAATAGTCAGAGGATTCAAAAAATTTAGAAAAGAAGAGAAGAGGATAAAGGTAAAGAATAATGCTTTCTAGGAGTAGAAATACTCCCACCCCAGAATTAACCACCTCAAAAGGAGGTGGGGGAGGGGCTAAGCTAAGAGGCTCATTCTTAGCCCCGAGCCCCAAAGGTGACCCTTTGCCATTGATGTCAAAGGGGGAGAGATTTGAGTAATGGGGAGAGATTTGATATTTGAGAGAGCATTGAGCCAGGGGGAGCAATGTCCCAAGGGGAGCAGAACAAAGGAAAGGTCAAGTTTTTGGTAAAAATAATTTGGGTTGCCATCAATGACAAAGGGGGAGATTGTTGGACATTTTGAGTCCCTAAGTCAAAGTTGTCATTGATGTCACCAGATGAAGTCATCATTAATGTCAAGGAATTCGGCAAGAAATAAAGTCGTCAAAGTTGTCATTGATATCCAGGAAGAAGCTTCAACAGTGCAGAAGTTAAAGGCAAAAGGGCTCCATAATATTTTAATATTATATGGGAGCATAAGTTAAAAGGTTTTTCATAAAAACCAAAGGAGGCCTATTGCAAAGTTAAAAGGAGGTCTAATATTTATTTTATAAAATATTTAAATTCAAAAGGAATTTAAATTTTATAAATAAATATCATTAATACCAAGTTGTGCAATTAGAGAAGGCCCTAATAAAACCAAAGGTTTTATTAAATTAATTTATAATATTTAAATTTAAATAAATTTAAATCATTTATAAATTAATTCAAGCGTCGACGTCGAATAAAGTTGGAGGAGCACCGACGTGTTTGCATAAAGGTGGAAAGGCTATATATACCATGCCTTAAAGGCATTCAAAATTATCCTTGCTTCGAAATGTGATTGCATGCGAACTATGAAGAGGAAGCTCATGAGAAAACAATGATTTCATATTTCCTTGTGGCAGCGATTGGGAATAATTTGAAAGTGATAAAATTTTGGAGCTAGTTAGGCAGCATGGCCTAGTGGCAAGGAGGCATTGGCTAAAATGTTGAGGCATCGAGTGGCCTACATTCGAAACATGATGGTAGTATTTGCATTGTGTTGAAGCGCCAAGGGAAGGCGCACATTTTTATCTTTGGTAGAGAAAGGAAGGTTCATAGAGCACGTGGTGCTCTCCCCTTCCCAAACGAGCGCTTAGCTCAAGCGACGATTGGAGCCATGGCTAAGGCATTGGTCATGGGCTGCATTGAGGGTTCAAATCCCTCCAAAGGCAAGGTAATTAAATTTTGATTATTTTTAATATTGCCTAAAGTTTGGAGTTAAAAGGGTTGCTAGTTGGAAATAGTTGAAAGGGTTGCTAGTTGGAAATTTGTGTTTGTTGGAAATTATTTTTGGAGTTATAAGGAGTTTGATTTTATTTTTAATAAAGTCTTAAATTGTTATATTTGCATATTGGAGGAGTAAGACTTTAAGAGTGTTGATTTTATTTTTAAAGGGATTTTTGCCAAAAATATTATTATGAAGGTGTTGGATATTATTTTAAAGTTGGAGTGATAAGGTGTATTTTGTTTGATATCTTTTTGTATTGTGATTCATTGAGAAAATTATTATCTTCTAACCCTTGTTGAGATTGGCAAAGAAGTGATTGTGAGTGTGGCAGATTTGTGTGGTTTACTCCTTGTCAAGCAAAAGGTATGGGCAAATTCTTCCATAGTTGAGTTGATTGAATGGTTTTCTAAAAATAAGTTTGGAGTGAAAAGGACTTGATTAGGGTTTCCTTTTTGAGAGTGTTTGAGTTAATGCTTCAAGGTTTTCTGGAATAAAGAGTTGTTGTTAAAACCTTGTTTGATAAGCATTGTTGTTGAAGCCATTGGTTGTGTGAAGAATTTGAGTTAGAGTTTTGAAAAGAACATGAGTATCATTGTTATGTGAAGATTGTTTTATGAGCATTGTTGTTGAAGTAAGTTGTTGTGCAAAGAACTTGAACTAGGGTTTGAAAAGAACATGAGTATCATTGTTATGTGAGATTTGTTGTTGAGCATTGTTGGAAATATTTTGAGTTGGTGGTTATATGCTTGGACTAGGGTTTGTGAGAAAGGGGTGTTTCATTGAGTGATTGGTTGAGTAGAGTTGGTTGAGCCTAGTCAAGTGGTTGTATGAAGTGATTGTTCAAGTTCCATAAAACAAACTATCCTATATTCTGATTTGAGTTGAGAAAGTGTTTGAGCATTGAGTATAAAACATATTGGGTCTCTAACAATTCACTTTATGTTTCTATGAGATTGGTTAAGTTAAGTTTTATGTGGACTTATTGAGCATATTTGGACAAGTTCTTGTGGACTTATTGAGCAGATTTGAACAAGTTCTGTGTGGACTTATTGAGCAGATTTGAACAAGTTCTAGTGGACTTGTTGAGCAGATTTGAGCAAGTTCTGAGTGGACTTGTTGAGCAGATTTGAGCAAGTTATGAGTGGACTTGTTGAGCAGATTTGAGCAAGTTATGAGTGGACTTGTTGAGCAGATTTGAGCAAGTTATGAGTGGACTTGTTGAGCATATTTGAGCAAGTTTTGAGTGGACTTGTTGAGCATATTTGAGCAAGTTCTAAGTGGACTTGTTGAGAGATTTAGAGTTGGACTTGTGAAATTATTTGATTTATTGAGCAGATTTGTGCTAGACCGAAGGACTATGTTTAGTGCAGATTTGAGATAGATCTTTGGAGGTGATAGAGCAGAGAGGATAGTAGTCTCCAGTGGATAGAGATCCATCAGCCAGGGTAGTGAGGATAGGTCTTCTGAGTGGGGACAAGAGTCTTCAGTGGAGAGAGATCCACAAGCCAGTGTAGTGGAGGCAGTAGTCTTCTAGAGGATCACCAACCAGAGTAGAGGAGAAGGAGTTCTCCTATGGATAGAGATCCATGAACTTGATTTAGGGGATTGATATCTCCTTTGGACAGAGGTCCATAAACATTGTAATAGGGAAGGATTCCCAAGATATTGATTGAGAAAATTTTAGTAAAATATTTTCTCTATGGAGTAGCCCACATTGGGTGAACCATGTAAATTGTGGTGTCTCTATTGTGTATGGTGTTTTGTGCATTGCTTTGATTACTATTGTTGATATTGCTATCTATACATTGCATAATATTGATTGGGAAAGAAAAGTAAAAGTGGTCTTATATTGTTCACCCCCCTCTCAGTATAAGCTTGTGTTCTTCAATTGGTATCAGAGCGGGTTCCTTCAGAAGAGTTTAACAACTTGAAGGAAAAGCTAACAAGAACACAATGGATCCTAAGGAGGTGTCCTCAAATAATTCAGCACCAGTATTTGATGGAAGTGACTATATGTATTGGAGTATGATGATGAAGATCTACCTGATGGCACTTGGCAATGAAATTTGGGAATCAGTGGAATTTGGATATGATCCCTTAATCAATCCTCCTACAGATAAGGAAGGTAAGCTTCTACAACACTATAATTCAAAAGCAATGAATGCACTTGTGAGAGGTTTGCGTAGAACAGAGTCTATGAAAGTTATGCATTGTAAAACTGCAAAAGAGATGTGGGATAAATTGCAAAATATATATGAAGGAGATAAAAGTGTCAAGAAAGCAAAGATGTGAAATCTCAAAGGACAACTTGAAGCATTAAGAATGAATGAAGAGGAAAATATTAGTGCTTATCTAATTCGAATTGATGAGGTTGTTAATGATATGCAAGGACTTGGAATGAAGATTGATGAATCAGATGTTTGTGATAAAGTCTTAAGAACTCTTCCAAAAAGATTCAGTGAATAGGTTTCTGCTATAGAAGTATCAATGGATGGTGATACTTTGACAAGAGATAAATTGCTTGGTATGCTCACAACTTTTGAGATAAGAACAAAATATCCTATTCCCCAGAAGGAAGCAACATTCAAAGCAATCAATAAGACAAAGGGTAAGAAGTCAGAATCAAGCAATGAGTCATCTAGTGATGAAGAAGCTAATTATAGTAGAAGAGATAAATATTCTAGAAGATCCAGAGATCTAAGATCTATTAAGTGTTTCAATTGTGGAAAGTATGGATATTTTGCAACAGATTGTCAAGAACCTAAGAACAACAATGGTGAAGAAAAATAGGATCACAAGTACAGGGATTCAGAAAGATATAGGCATCAAAAGAAAAGCAAGGATGGACAAAATAGACAAGGAAATAAGTTCTTCCAAAGGCAAAAGAGGAGCTACTATGTGGATAAGGCAAGTAAGTACTCAAGTGATAGTGATGCTAGTTTTTAGACAATGATAGAGATGAAGTCTTATTTATGATTGAAGAAAAAGAGCAAGTTAAGAAAAGGACTCCAGTAATTCTCAAGTGTTTTAGATGTGGTAACTTTGGACATCTTGAAGATGATTGTACAAGGGATGGTTATAGTTTTAGTGATGATGAATATGAAGATGCACTTGAAAGACCAGATGAAAATCTTCTAATGGCATTAGAAGAAGAAAGTGATCCTATAGAAGACAAGCCAATAGAAAATAAAGATGAGGACAAAGGTAAACAAATAGAGGAATACTCAGAAAAGAATGGTTATGATCTCAAGGGAGAACTTATCTATGCTCTTGACATGGTAAAGAAGGTAAGGAAGCAACACTCTAAACTTGAAATTCAGTTTCAAGAATGTGATGAAGAGAGAAGATTGCTCATAGAGGATTTAGAAAAATCAAAGGCTAAGGCAAAGAGGTTCAAAGATAAGTTAGAAGCAAAGATCTTGGAATGTGAGAAGTTAGCACAAGAAGTGGCACTACTAAAAGAATATTTAGAGGACTCCAAGATCAAGATGAAAGGGTTTAAAAATAGCTCAAAGAACTTGGATAAGTTCATCAAGATACAAAAGACTACATCAAGCAAAACAGGTCTTGGATTTGAATAGGTTCAAAAGAAATGGGAAGGAGAGTCAACTTCAAGTTTTGGAGGAGAAGAAACTTTAGATGAAGATACTTCAGAAGAAGACAGTGTAAAATAAAGTGAGACATCAGAGGATGAGTTGGACAATAGAGAGTTCAACAAAAATAGGAACAATGCACAAAGAAGATACAGATGGAACAACAATCAAGAGATAAGAGACCAATGAGGTCAAGACAAGGAAACTTCAATGGAAGATGCTTTTCATGTCACAGGTTTGGGCACATGGCTTCACAGTGCAGGACACATGAAAGACAGGAATATGGGAACAGACAACTTTTCCATGGGTATTGCTACTCATGTAATCAGTTTGGTCACAAGGCAATGAATTGCAGGGTTCATGATAGAAGAGGATATGGCTTCACTAGGAGAAATCCTAAGACATTTGCACCTCCAAGGAATAATAACATTAAGTGTTATAAGTGCAATAATGATGGTCACACAACAAAGTGGTGTAGAGTAGACATCCCAAAAATAGGTATGAACAGGAACAAGAACAGGAACAGGAATATAGACATGGATAAAAATAAAGACATGGACAGAAACAAGGACATGGATAGAAATAGTCAGAGGATTCAAAAAATTCAGAAAAGAAGAGAAGAGGATAAAGGTAAAGAATAATGCTTTATAGGAGTAGAAATACTCCCACCCTAGAATTAACCACCTCAAAAGGAGGTGGGGGAGGGGCTAAGCTAAGAGGCTCATTCTTAGCCCCGAGCCCCAAAGGTGACCCTTTGCCATTGATGTCAAAGGGGGAGAGATTTGAGTAAGGGGGAGAGATTTGATATTTGAGAGAGCATTGAGCCAGGGGGAGCAGTGTCCCAGGGGGAGCAGAACAAAGGAAAGGTCAAGTTTTTGGTAAAAATAATTTGGGTTGCCATCAATGACAAAGGGGGAGATTGTTGGACATTTTGAGTCCCTAAGTCAAAGTTGTCATTGATGTCACCGGATGAAGTCATCATTAATGTCAAGGAATTCAACAAGAAATAAAGTCGTCAAAGTTATCATTTGATATCCAGGAAGAAGCTTCAATAGTCAAAAGTTAAAGGCAAAAGGGCTCCATAATATTTTAATATTATATGGGAGCATAAGTTAAAAGGTTTTTCATAAAAACCAAGGAGGCCTATTGCAAAGTTAAAAGGAGGTCTAATATTTATTTTATAAAATATTTAAATTCAAAAGGAATTTAAATTTTATAAATAAATATCATTAATACCAAGTTGTGCAATAGAGAAGGCCCTAATAAAACCAAAGGTTTTATTAAATTAATTTATAATATTTAAATTTAAATAAATTTAAATCATTTATAAATTAATTTGAGCGTCGACATCGAATAAAGTTGGAGGAGCACCGACATGTTTGCATAAAGGTGGAAAGGCTATATATACCATGCCTTAAAGGCATTCAAAATTATCCTTGCTTCAAAATGTGATTGCATGTGAATTGTGAAGAGGAAGCTCGTGAGAAAACAACAATTTTGTATTTCCTTATGGCAACGATTGGGAATAATTTGAAAGTGATAGAAAGTTTGGAGCCAGCTGGGCAGCGTGGCCTAGTGGCAAGGAGGCATTGGCTAAAATGTTGAGGCGTCGAGTGGCCTACATTCGAAACATGGTGACAGTGTTTGCATTGTGTTGGAAGCGCCAAGGGAAGGCACACTTTTTATCTTTGGCGAAGAAAGGAAGGTTCATAGAGCACGTGGTGCTCTCCCCTTCCCAAGTGAGCGCTTAGCTCATGCGGTGGTTGGAGCCATGGCTAAGGCGTTGGTCGTGGGCTGCGTTGAGGGTTCGAATCCCTCCAAAGGCAAGGTAATTAAATTTTTATTATTTTTAATATTGCCTAAAGTTTGGAGTTAAAAGGGTTGCTAGTTGGAAATAGTTGAAAGGGTTGCTAGTTGGAAATTGGTGTTTGTTGGAAATTGTTTTTAGAGTTATAAGGAGTTTGATTTTATTTTTAATAAAGTCTTAAATTATTATATTTGCATATTGGAGGAGTAAGACTTTAAGAGTGTTGATTTTATTTTTAAAGGGATTTTTGCCAAAAATATTATTATGAAGGTGTTGGATATTATTTTAAAGTTGGAGTGATAAGGTGTATTTTGTTTGATATCATTTTGTATTGTGATTCATTGAGAAAATTATTATCTTCTAACCCTTGTTGAGATTGGCAAAGAAGTGATTGTGAGTGTGGCAGATTTGTGTGGTCTACTCCTTATCAAGAAAAAGGTATGGGCAAATTCTTCCATAGTTGAGTTGATTGATTGGTTTTCTGAAAATAAGTTTGGAGTGAAAAGGACTTGATTAGGGTTTCCTTTTCGAGAGTGTTTGAGTTAATGCTTCAAGGTTTTCTGGAATAAAGAGTTGTTAAAACCTTGTTTGATAAGCATTGTTGTTGAAGCCATTGGTTGTGTGAAGAATTTGAGTTAGAGTTTTGAAAAGAACATGAGTATCATTGTTATGTGAAGATTGTTTTATAAGCATTGTTGTTGAAGTAAGTTGTTGTGCAAAGAACTTGAACTAGGGTTTGAAAAGAACATGAGTATCATTGTTATGTGAGATTTGTTGTTGAGCATTGTTGGAAATATTTTGAGTTGGTGGTTATATGCTTGGACTAGGGTTTGTGAGAAAGGGGTGTTTCATTGAGTGATTGGTTGAGTAGAGTTGGTTGAGCCTAGTCAAGTGGTTGTATGAAGTGATTGTTCAAGTTCCATAAAACAAACTATCCTATATTCTGATTTGAGTTGAGAAAGTGATTGAGCATTGAGTTAGAACATATTGAGTCTCTAACAATTCACTTTATGTTTCTATGAGATTTGGACAAGTTCTGTGTGGACTTGTTGAGTAGATTTGAATAATTTCTATGTGGACTTATTGAGCAGATTTGGACAAGTTCTGAGTGGACTTGTTGAGAAGATTTGGATAAGTTTTGAGTGGACTTATTGAGAAGATTTGGACAAGTTTTGAGTGGACTTGTTGAGCATATTTGAGCAAGTTATGAGTGGACTTGTTGAGCAGATTTGAGCAAGTTATGAGTGGACTTGTTGAGAATATTTGAGCAAGTTATAAGTGGACTTATTGAGCATATTTGAGCAAGTTCTGAGTGGACTTGTTGAGCAGATTTGAGCAAGTTATAAGTGGACTTATTGAGAATTTGAGCAAGTTTTGAGTGGACTTGTTGAGTTTACTTTTAATTTGTGCTAGACCGAAGGACTGTGTTTAGTATAGATTTGAGATAGAGCTTTGGAGGTGACAGAGTAGAGAGGATAATAGTCTCCAGTGGATAGAGATCCATCAGCCAAGGTAGTGAGGATAGGTCTTCTGAGTGGGGACAAGAGTCTTCAGTGGAGAGAGATCCACAAGCCAGTGTAGTGGAGGCAGTAGTCTTCTAGAGGATCACCAACCAAAGTAGAGGAGAAGGAGTTCTCCTATGGATAGAGATCCATGAACTTGATTTAGGGGATTGATATCTCCTTTGGAAAGAGGTCCATAAATATTGTAATAGGGAAGGATTCCCAAGAGATTGATTGAGAAAATTTTAGTAAAATATTTTCTCCGTGGAGTAGCCCACATTGGGTGAACCACGTAAATTGTGGTGTCTCTATTGTGTATGGTGTTTTGTGCATTGCTTTGATTACTATTGTTGATATTGCTATCTATACATTGCATAATATTGATTGGGAAAGAAAAGTAAAAAGTGGTCTTATATTGTTCACCCCCCTCTCAGTATAAGCTTGTGTTCTTCAATTGGTATTAGAGAGGGTTCCTTCAGAAGAGTTTAACATCTTGAAGGAAAAGCTAACAAGAACACAATGGATCCTAAGGAAGTGTCCTCAAATAATTCAACACCAGTATTTGATGGAAGTGACTATATGTATTGGAGTATGATGATGAAGATCTACCTAATGGCACTTGGCAATGAAATTTGGGAATCAGTGGAATTTGGATACGATCCCTTAATCAATCCTCCTATAGATAAGGAAGGTAAGCTTCTACAGCACTATAATTCAAAAGCAATGAATGCACTTGTGAGAGGTTTGCGTAGAATAGAGTCTATGAAAGTTATGCATTATAAAACTACAAAAGAGATGTGGGATAAATTACAAAATATATATGAAGGAGATAAAAGTGTCAAGAAAGAAAAAATGTGAAATCTCAAAGGACAACTTGAAGCATTAAGAATGAACGAAGAGGAAAATATTAGTGCTTATCTAATTCGAATTGATGAGGTTGTTAATGATATGCAAGGACTTGGAATGAAGATTGATGAATCAGATGTTTGTGATAAAGTCTTAAGAACTCTTCCAAAAATATTTAGTGAATAGGTTTCTGCTATAGAAGTATCAATGGATGGTGATACTTTGACAAGAGATAAATTGCTTGGTATGCTCACAGATTTTGAGATAAGAACAAAAGATCCTATTCCCTAGAAGGAAGCAACATTCAAAGAAATCAATAAGACAAAGGGTAAGAAGTCAGAATCAAGCAATGAGTCATCTAGTGATGAGGAAGCTAATTACAGTAAAAGAGATAAAGATTCTAGAAGATCCAGAGATCTAAGATCTATTAAGTGTTTCAATTGTGGAAAGTATGGACATTTTGCAACAGATTTTCAAGAACCTAAGAACAACAATGGTGAAGAAAAATAGGATCACAAGTACAGGGATTCAGAAAGATACAGGCATCAAAATAAAAGCAAGGATGGACAAAACAGACAAGGAAATAAGTTCTTCCAAAGGCAAAAGAGGAGCTACTATGCGGATAAGGCAAGTAAGTACTCAAGTGATAGTGATGCTAGTTTTTTAGACAATGATAGAGATGAAGTCTTATTTATGATTGAATAAAAAGAGAAAGTTAAGAATAGGACTCCAATAATTCTCAAGTGTTTTAGATGTGGTAACTTTGGACATCTTGAAGATGATTGTACAAGGAATGGTTATAGTTTTAGTGATGATGAATATGAAGATGCACTTGAAAGACCAGATGAAAATCTTCTAATGGCATTAGAAGAAGAAGAAAGTGATCCTATAGAAGATAAGCCAATAGAAAATAAATATGAGGACAAAGGTAAAAAAATAGAGGAATACTCAGAAAAGAATGGTTATGATCTCAAGGGAGAAATTATCTATGCTCTTGACATGGTAAAGAAGGTAAGGAAGCAACACTCTAAACTTGAAATTTAGTTTCAAGAATGTGATGAAGAGAGAATATTGCTCATAGAGGATTTAGAAAAATCAAAAGCTAAGGCAAAGAGGTTCAAAGATAAGTTAGAAGCAAAGATCTTGGAATGTGAGAAGTTAGCACAAGAAGTGGCACTACTAAAAGAAGATTTAGAGGACTCCAAGATCAAGATGAAAGGGTTCAAAAATAGCTCAAAGAACTTGGATAAGTTCATCAAGATACAAAATACTACATCAAGCAAAACAGGTCTTGGATTTGAACAGGTTCAAAAGAAATGGGAAGGAGAGTCAACTTCAATTTTTGGAGGAGAAGAAAATTCAGATGAAGATACTCTAGAAGAAGATAGTGTAAAATAAAGTGAGACATCAGAGGATGAGTTGGACAATAGAGAGTTCAACAAAAATAGGAACAATGCACAAAGAAGATATAGATGGAACATCAATCAGAATAAGAGACCAATGAGGTCAAGACAAGGAAACTTCAATGGAAGATGTTTTTCATGTCATAGGTTTGGGCACATGGCTTCACAATGCATGACACATGAAAGACAAGAATATGGGAACAAAAAACTTTTCCATGGGTATTGCTACTCATGTAATCAGTTTGGTCACAAGGTAATGAATTGCAGGGTTCATGATAGAAGAAGATATGGCTTCACTAGGAGAAATCCTAAGATATTTGCACCTCCAAGGAATAATAACATTAAGTGTTATAAGTGCAATAATGATGGTCACATAACAAAGTGATGTAGAGCAGACATCCTAGAAATAGGTATGAACATGAACAGGAACAGGAATAGGAATATAGACATGGACAAAAACAAATACATGGACAGAAACAAGGACATGGATAGAAACAGTCAGAGGATTCAAAAAATTCAAAAAAGAAGAGAAGAGGATAAAGGTAAAGAACAATGCTTTCTAGGAGTAGAAATACTCCCACCCCAGAATTAACCACCTCAAAATGAGGTGGGGGAGGGGCTAAGCTAAGAGGCTCATTCTTAGCCCCGAGCCCCAAAGGTGACCCTTTGCCATTTATGTCAAAGGGATAGATATTTGAGTAATGTGGAGAGATCTGATACTTGAGAGAGCATTGAGCCAAGGGAAGTAGTGTCCCAGGGGGATCAGAACAAAGGAAATGTCAATTTTTTGATAAAAAGAATTTGGGTTGCCATCAATGACAAAGGGGGAGATTGTTGGACATTTTGAGTCCCTAAGTCAAAGTTGTCATTGATGTCACAAGATGAAGTCATCATTAATTTCAAGGAATTTGACAAGAAATAAATTCATCAAAGTTGTCATTTGATATCCAGGAAGAAGCTTCAATAGTGCAAAATTTAAAGGTAAAAGGGCTCCATAATATTTTAATATTATATGGGAGCATAAGTTAAAATGTTTTTTATAAAAACCAAAGGAGGCCTATTGCAAAGTTAAAAGGAGGTCTAATATTTATAAAATATTTAAATTCAAAAGGATTTTAAATTTTATAAATAAATATCATTAATACCAAGTTAGAGAAGGCCCTAATAAAACCAAAGGTTTTATTAAATTAATTTATAATATTTAATTTTAAATAAATTTAAATCATTTATAAATTAATTCAAGCATTGATGTCGAATAAAGTTGGAGGAGCACCGACGTGTTTGCATAAAGGTGGAAAGACTATATATACCATAAGGCATTCAAAATGATCCTTACTTTGAAACATGATTGCATGCAAACTATGAAAGAGGAAGCTCGTGAGAAAACAACGATTTCATATTTCCTTATGGCAGTGATTGGGAATAAATTTGAAAGCGATGGAAATTTTTGTGCCAGCTGGGCAGCATGCCCTAATTGCAAGGAGGCATTGGCTAAAACAGTGAGGCATTGAGTGGTCTGCGTTCAAAATGTGATGGCAGTGTTTGCATTGTGTTGAAGTGCCAAGGGAAGATGCACATTTTTATCTTTGGTGGAGAAAGGAAGGTTCATAGAGGAGGTGGTGCTCTCCCCTTCCCAAGTGAGCACTTAGCTCATACAGATTTGAATAAGTTCTATGTGGACTTATTGAGCATATTTGGACAAGTTCTATGTGGACTTGTTGAGCAAATTTGGACAAGTTCTGTGTGGACTTGTTGAGCATATTTGGACAAGTTCTGTGTGGACTTGTTGAGCATATTTGGACAAGTTCTATGTGGACTTGTTGAGCATATTTGAGCAAGTTCTGAGTGGACTTGTTGAGCAGATTTGAGCAAATTATGAGTGGACTTCTTGAGCAGATTTGAGCAAGTTCTGAGTGGACTTGTTGAGTAGATTTTAGTAAGTTCTGAGTGGACTTGTTGAGAAAATTTGAGCAAGTTCTGAGTGGACTTGTTGAGCAGAATTAAGCAAGTTCTGAGTGAACCTGTGGAGTAGATTTTGGTATAGATTTGAGGATAAGTTTGTGCTAGACTAGAGATAGAGATTGAGCAGATTTGTGCTAGATTTAAGGACTGTGTTTAGTGTAGATTTGAGATAGAGATTTGGAGGTGACAAAGTAGAGAGGACAGAGGTATCCAGTGGATAGAGATACATCAACCAGGGTAGTGAGGATAGGTCTTCTGAGTGGGTACAAGAGTCTTCAGTGGAGAGAGATCCACAAGCCAGTGCAGTGGAGGCAATAGTATTCTAGAGGATCACTAGCCATATGAGAGGAGAAGGATTTCTCCTATGGATAGAGATCCACAAAATTGATTTAGGGGATTTATATCTCCTTTGGACAGAGGTCCATAAGCATTGTAATATGGAAGTATTCCCAAGAGATTGATTGAGAAAATTTTAGTAAAATATTTTCTCCGTGGAGTAGCCCACATTGGGTGAACCACATAAATTGTGGTGTCTCTATTGTGTATGATGTTTTGTGCATTGCTCTAATTAATGATGTTGATATTGCTATCTATACATTGCATAATATTCATTGGGAAATAAAAGTAAAAAATTGGTCTTATATTTTTCGCTCCCCCTCTCAATATAAGCTTGTGTTCTTCATAATTGCATGACAATTGATACAAAATATGAATACCCTATTAGATCTTCTTGATAAGCAAAATGTAATTGAAAATCTTGTTTATGAAGATGAAAAGAAAGAAGAAAATCCTCCCTCTGGAGCCCTCTCCCCTATTCATAATGAACAATAGGAAGTAGTCTTTAGGTCTATAGATCATTTGGTAGCTTTCCTAAGAGGTAACAGGGAGGCAATGCAAAAATTATTTAGGATTGAATAAGAACCCTTAACCACCGTAGCTATGGAGAAATCCCTCCTAGATCTTCTACAATAGCCTAGGTATATCCCCATGAGCTCTCAAAATAACCCCTTCCATGGGTATTTGTATCTAGATTTAAATCCATCTCATCTAAATAGAATGGGGTCTAATCCCCCCATAATCACAACCATAGAGGGAATGCCCCTTAGCATCCCATCATATTTAGGGAATCCAGGGTATCTACCTCTCAATATGGAACCATTTAGATTGAATCATCCTATTTCTCAACCTTCTAGTATTCCACATGTTCAAAATATGGATATCTTTGCTAGTATGCCTAACACTTCAAATCTCATAACTTCTAATCCTTTCATCAATATGTCTTCTTCACAAGTTTCAATTCCCACCATTTCTTCTACTAACCCAATTCTCTCTAACAATTATAGATATAACAATATGGTTGTTCCTTTTGGATCAACCCATACAATCTCACAATGTTATCCCATAATTAGTTCACAACCTCATAACACCACCAATTCCTTATCATGGATTCTAGGATATAAATTCTAAGTTAGAATAAGTAGTAAAAGAAAATTTTGAATTTAAACAACAATTGTCCTCTATCCAAGGAGGCACAAAAAAAATGTATTCCTATAAAGTATAGTATAATCAACCCATAGACCCTGCTCTAACTAATAAACCCTATCCTCTAAACTTTGTGCTACCTAAGTTTTGGATGTATAGGGTCAAAGGTGATCCAATATATCACCTTCAAATCTTCCAAGTTGCATGCCATGAAATTGCTTATGATGAGGCATTGTTATTAAATTTATTCCCTATAAGTCTTGGTGGTAAGGCCCTAGAATGGTACTTCTATCTACCTCAAAACTCTATCAAAAGTTTTAGTGATTTGGCAAAGGTGTTCATTCAGCACTTCTCTGCTTATCATAGAAAAGTGTACAATTAATTATTTATATCAATTGAAACAAGGTAAAAATGAATCTTTTAATGAATTCCTACCCTAGTGGCATGCATTGGTTAGAAAACTCTCTTTTTCCCCACCACCAAGTGACCTCTTGCATATTTTAATATGCAACCTACAAGAGCAACTTCCATACCCATTAGAAATGAGTCACATTTCCTTGCTTGAAGTTGTGGTAGACCTTTCCAAACAAATAGAAGTTGCCCTTCAATAGAGGGGGCAATTAAAAATAAAGGAGGAAGAAAATTCTTCTTCCTCTAGTGCAAAAGGATAATATAATAATGACCATGTTGTGTATGATGAGATTCATGCCCAAATAACAATAAAAATAATACAATAAACCTCCAAAATATTATCATAGAAAAAGTAAAAAGAGCCCAAGCACAACTTCACTCAATTATATCAACCACTCATTTCTATTTTAGAGCAACTTCTTCAAGCCAAATTCATAGAGATCCCACCCATCAAGCTTATAGATCTTCATAGGGAGAAAGCTTCTTCTTTTCACTCTAATATTTATTATGCCTTCCATCATGTTCAAGGCCACTCGACCAATAGATGTAAAACCTTTAGAAATTTGATACAAGACCTCATAGATAGAGGACAACTTGTCTTTAGTGATTATGGACCTTAATCCTCTAGATTTCTCAACATATGATATAACCATTAGCCAACCAACTCCAATTCAAAAATGGTCTACCTCCAAAGCAAGGTGGTAGGAACATTATATCCTCTTGATCAATCTTCCCCATGTAGTAACATCAAAATACTCCTTTCTTGATCTACCTTTTCAACCCTAGTATCAAGTTGAATTAGAGGATGAAGAATCATCATGCATCTTAAAATATATTGCATTTGTATGTGCATTGACTACTTGCTCATATGCTTGATTGCATGGATGATAGAATGCATGAATGCCTCTAAAATATTTTTGGTTGCTTTCATGTGTTTGCTTGCATGATTACCTGAGTCTACCTATTCATCCCATTATTAGAAATATGTTGAATATTTTCCATGTTATTATGGTGGAGTTAAATATAAAATGTATTGGACACTTTCCATGTATTCTCATCGGGGTCCAAGGGCGACAGCCCCCAACAAACTTTTTAGGGTTTCTTAAGCTATTTTTAGACCCATATGGGTTATTTAGGATTAAATATTTGAACCCATGGTCTTTTTCCCATGGTATTGTAAAACAAATATGTTTGTTTTTTTGTTATTTAATTGCACTTGTATCAAGGTTTGAAGAGAGGTGAGAGATTCACATTATTATATTGGAGATGGTTAAGTTTATACAATAAGGAGATATTATTATGTTGGGTTTTTTCCTGTAAGGGTTTCCAAGGTGAAATATTATGTTATATGTGTATTTGTTATCTTCTTTTTTCCTTTGATTTTGTATTTATTGTTTTTCTAGATTTAGTTTATCGGGGTATTTTTCTCTTCACCCATAACATCACGAGGGATCCAATGATGAGGCAATAATGGTCCTAACTAGCAAATAGAGTCACTTTCATTCCATTTTTAGTAGGTCACCGAGATAGTGGCCCTCCTCGATGATATGATATGCATTGCTTGCTTGATACATTCTTTCACTCATATCTTATTTCATCATACAATCTCATTAGCCCCAAATTTTGATCACTCATCATAAATCACTACATGATAAATCCTATGATATTTATAAAAAATTATGGAAAATACCCTTTAGAGAGGCAAAATTTCCTTCTAACTGGGGGTATCAAATTTTGTTTACCACTTTAATTATCCTTAAATGAATAAATCAAATCCAATTAACAAATCTTAAACTTTCGATATCTAGCATCGTAACAAAACTTTCTCCAGGAAATGAAACAATCCTTAAGCACCTTGCTTAAGGTTGGACACTTTCCATTATCTTGAAATTGTACATATACTATCATGGGATATCATTTATCCCCTTTGAGGGTGAATCATTATCAAACTCTTGCCCCACCTACCATCCACAAGATACAATTTCCCCTTTACCTGGGGGTATTGAATTTTAAAATAATTATAGAAAATGGTTAAGGTAGTTATGTATGTAATTTTAAATAATCCAATCAATCATGTGCTTTTAAATAAGTCAAGCAATTATGTGCTTTTAAATAAGCCAACTAAGTATGTGCTTTTAAATAAGCCAACTAAGTATGTGCTTTTAAATAAGCCAAGCAATTATGTGCTTTTAAATAAGCCAACTAATTATGTGCTTTTAAATAAGCCAAGAAATTATGTGATTTTAAATAATCCAACTAAGTATGTGCTTTCAAATAAGGAAACTATGTGCTTTTAAATAAGCCAATCAATTATGCGCTTTATAATAATCCAACTAAGTATGAGCTTTTAAATAAACCAAACTATATGTTTTTAAATAAGCCAAGCTAACTATGTTCTTTCAAATAAGCCAATCAACTCTGTGTTTTTAAATAAGTAAAACAATTATGTGCTTTTAAAGAGCAATTATGTGCTTTCAAAGAGCAATTATGTGCTTTTAAATAAGTCAAGCAATTATGTGTTTTTAATAATCCAAGCAATTATGTGCTTTTAAATAAGCCAAGAAATTATGTGCTTTTAAATAAGACAATCTATTATGTGCTTCTAAATAAGTCATTCTATTATGTGCTTTTAAATAAACCAATCTATTATGCACTTTTAATTAATCCAATCAATTATGTGCTTTTACATAAGCCAATTTCAATTATGTGATTTTAAATAAGCCAACTAAATATGTGTTTTTAAATAAGCCAATCTATTATGCACTTTTAATTATGCCAATCACTTATGTGCTTTTAAATAAGCCAATTTCAATTATTTGATTTTAAATAAGCCAACTAAATATGTGCTTTTACATAGGCCAAGCAAGTATGCATTTTTAAATAAGCCAATCTATTATGTACCTTTAAATAGGGTAAGTTAAATTATGTGCTTTTAAATAGGCCAATCTGATATAAAACAAATAAAATATATATACCTTTAAATAGGCCTATCAATTGGTAATCCAATAACATCCTATGCCTTTAAATAGGCCTATCAACTAAACATATCAAACGGTCCCCTTTGGTCATCATGCCTAATGGATGATCAAGCAAAGCAATGTTCTTTAAGTACCTCACTTAAAGATACTTCACACGTGAAAGGTAATCTTACCTAAAGAAAGACCCTCTTGACTAGGGGCATCAAGTTTTCTCCAACACAATCAAAACTAATAGATCTTATGTCCTTAAATGGACCAAACAAACTTATGTGCCTTTAGATAGACCAATTGAATTGTGTGTCCTTAAATGGACCAACATATATATAAAAGCAATCTACTTAGACATGCACCCTTCATCTTAAACAATTGTTTCTCTTCCTTACCAACCCAATCATCAACCAATCAAACTCATCATGTCATATTCACCAACGTGTTTCCATTAGTCCCATGTGAATCAATTTTTATTAGTTTAATACAATGCTCACCTCAAAAACGCAAGAGGGCATATGAAGGCATAGCCATAGTTAATACATCTAATTCAACCCAATTTGAAGGCCCCTAAAATTTAATCCTCGTTTTTTAGTCTAATTGTTGTATAGGTCCTAACAAATTTTCCAACTATAGGGGTTACAGGATAGTTTTGTGAGGCGATGAATTGGGCTTTAAGTGGTTAATTTACATCGAATATCGGACTAGGTAAGTATTGTTCTCTATTATCTATTTTTATTTCTATTTTTGTTGTTTGCTTGTTATCTACTTTCTATATTTGCTTCAACCTTATCTTTAAGACATCAAACATAAATATTTAAAAAAAGGAAAAGAATCATAGTCAGCTTTTTGTTAAAAATGTTTTTCCTTCTACTTTAGGCATTTATATTAAAATTTTCATATTGAGTTTCATTAGGCTAAAATTTTTGTTTGTGTCTTTCTTACATTTTGTTTGAGAAAAGAAAAAGAAAAGTAATTTTCAAAAGATTTCTTTTAGAACTTATAGATAAAGTAAAGACTCAAAATTTTATATAGAACATTGTATGTTGCATTATTATTCTCATCTGCATCTGCATTATCATCCTTGCATTTAGACATTAGGATAGAAAATACTCTATGTGCTTGCAAAATTGAACACATTCAACTAGATTTAGGAAAATCAATAAAATACCCTTGGTGAACCCAAAACTTTCTCTCTCACCAAAGATTAAAATGCTTGCACCACAAAATAGTGAGTCAATAGTAGTGCCCCCTTATTTGAGTGTGCGAAAACCCTTGAGGGAAAACAACCCATAGAGGACAAAACCTCTTGGGATATCCTTTTGGTCACCTACATTGGCATTCTAGCAACAATCATCCCCTTAAATTATTTTTCCATTTCTTGGACTTGGGCTTTAAGAGATGCCATGTTGCCCCTATAGTTCTATAAGTTTCCTTGGACATCTAAGATTTTTCTATTCTTTTCACCATGTCCTTTTGATCTATCCCATGTTGCTATGCCTATGTTGGGGTCATTAATGCAAGGAGTTTCAATTCTTCTTGGTGTTCATCCCTTGTAGAAAGCTACACTTTCACTAGCCTTATGATGTTTTTAGCTATTTCTAAACTTTCTCCTATAGAGGATGTTATCCTAAAGAATTCATATACATTCTTTATTTCCTTCCTGATATGGTCCCATAAGTCTTTGGATGCCTGAATCTCTTGTGCCAATTTAGGATTAACCTATTTTTTGTTGTCCTTAAGGCTTTCAACTCTTTTATTTGTTGGTCTTTCTTTTCTATGTCTTCTAATAGCCTGCTTTACTCTTTAGTCTTCTCTTGCATTAGTTTTTTAGACTCGACAAGTTGAGATTTGAGATATTCAACCTATTTATTTAACTAATATTTCTCTACTGCCTCTTTCTTAAGCCCCTCATTCTATTCTTGGAGTTGATCCATTTTGGTCTTAACATCTACCAGTTTTGTTTCCTATTCTTAATTTGTACTACCTCATCTGCAACTACTAGTTAGAAATATTTCATTACCATACCCATTATGAGTTGGTTCACCAACTAGATAATTTGGTATAGACCAACCACAGCTAGGGCATTGGTTGAGGGTGTGCCCTAAGTTTGAATCCCTCCAAGGCAAAGGTAATAAATTTTGATTAATATTTTATGTTGCCTAAATTTTGACATGAGGTCTTAGGGAGCTAAAAGGGTTGCTTAAAAGTTTTTAATTTGATTATTATTTTTTGAAAAATTGGAGGAATAAAGAGTTAGCTTTATTTTTAAATAAAGTGTTTGTGTCACATTGATTTGTTGAAGTTTTAAAAGGATAAAAGGGACTTCTTGCATATAGTTATTTTGAGAAAGGATATTGCATTAATATTATTCTTTTCATTGAATATTATTTTCATTGGGAGATTATAAGGTATATTTGGTGAATTATGATTGTAAATGTTGATGAATGTTTTCTTAAAGATGGAGTGATAAGGTGTATGTGTGTTTTGATATTTACATTGTATTTTTGAGGGAATTTATCATCTTATAACTTCTTTGAGCTTGGCAAGGAAGTGTTTTTGGTTGTGGCAGATTTATGATATTCCTTCACCATCAATAAAAAGGTATGAGCACATTCTTCCATAGTTGATTTGATTGATTGGTTTTCTGGAAAATAAGTTTGGAGTGAAAAGGACTTGATTAGGGTTTCCTATTGAGTGTGTTTGAGTTAATGCTTCAAGGTTTTCTGGAATAAATAGTTATTAAAACCTTGTTTTATAAGAATTGTTGTTGAAGCCATTGGTTGAGCAAATAACTTGAACTAGGTTTGAAAAGAAAATGAGTATCATTTTTATGTGAGATTTATTTTATAAGCATTGTTGTTGAAGCCATTGGTTGAGCAAAGAACTTGAACTAGGGTTTGAAAAGAACATGAGTATCATTGTTATGTGAGATTTATTTTATAAGCATTGTTGTTAAGCATCATTGGAAAAATTTTAAGTGAATGATCATATGCTTGGACTAGGGTTGTAAGCAAGGCTTGTATTCCTGAGTAGAGTTAGTTGATTCGATTCAAGTGGGTGTGTGAAGTGATTGTTCAAGTTCCATAAAACAAACTATTTTATATTCTGAATTGATTTGAGAAAGAGATTGAGTATTGAGTTGAAGCATATTGAGTCTCTAACAATTCTCTGTATGTTTCCAAAAGAGTGATTGAAAGTGATTGAGTATTGTGATGAGTATATATCATATTGAGTCTATAACAATTCTCTTTATGTTTCTATGAGATTTGGACAAGTTCTAGTGTGGACTTGTTAAGCAGATTTGAGGTAAGTCTTGAGAAGACTTGTGGACAGATTTGAGTAAGCTTTTATAGAATATTACAATACAAATATTAAGTAGATTTTGATAAGTTCTTGAGAGGACTTATTGAGCAAATTTGGATAAGTTCTAGAGAGGAATTATTGAGCAGTTTGGACTAGTTATAGAGAGGACTTATTGAGAATATTGGATAAGTTCTAGAGAGGACTTGTAGACTGATTGGTGTGAGCTTTTGTGGAAGCTTACAAAGTATATTTGAGACAAGTCTTTGAGAATACTTAAGAGTAGAGTTGATTCATTTGTTCAAACCTTGAGTTAAGGTTTGGAGTAGATCCAACAGAGTTGATTTGAGATTGAGTCAAGTCTTGAGTTAAGGCTTGAGGACAGAGATCGAGGATAGATTTATGCTAGATCAAAGGATAGTGTTTAGTATAGATTTGAGGATAGATTTTGATATAGATTTGAGGATAGGTTTGTGCCAGACCAGATATAGAGATTGAAGATAATATTTGTACTAGATCGAAGGACTATGTTTAGTACATATTTGAGATATAGCTGAGTGCAAGCTTTTGAGGTGACAAAGTATAGAAGATGATAGTCTCTAGTGGATAGATATCCATTAGCTAGGGTAGTGAGGATAGGTCTTTTGAGTGAGGATAATAGTCTTCAGTGGATAGATATCCATTAGCCAGTGCAGTAGAGGCAATAGTTCTTCTATAATATCACCAACCAAAGCAGAGATTAGGAAATTGGTGTCTCCTATGGATAGATATCCATGAAATTTATTTAGGGGATTGGTGTCTCCTTTGGAGAGATGTCCATAAACATTATGATATGGAAAGGATTCCCAAAATATTGATTGAGAAAATTTTAGTGAAATATTTTCTTCGTGGAGTAGCCAACATTGGGTGAACCACATAAATTGTGGTATCTCTATTGTGTGTGATGATTTATGCATTGCTTTGAATACTGCTATTGATATTGCTATCTTTATATTGCATAATATTGATTGGGAAAGAAAAATAAAAAGTGGTCTTATACTATTCACCCCCCTCTCAGTATAATCTTGTGTTCTTCAATTTATATCATAGCGGGTTCCTTCGAAATAGTTTAACAACTTGAAGAAAAATCTTACAAGAACACATTGGATTGAAAGAATGAATCATCAGATATCTCAGTACTAGTATTTTATGGAATTTATTATGTATATTGGAGTTTGATAATGAAGATCTACCTAAATGCACTTGGCAATGAAGTTTGGGAAGCAGTTGAAAATGGATACATACCACCAGTTGATCCACCTACATACAAGGAAGGTAAGCTTCTACAACATTACAATTCAAAAACAATGAATGCACTTTTGAGAGGCTTACATAGAATAGAGTCCATAAAATTTATGCATTGTGAAGATGCAAAAGGAATGTGGATAAATTGTAAAATATATATGAAGGAGATAAATATGTCAAGAAAGCAAAGATACAAAATCTCAAAGGACAATTTGAAGAATTAAGAATGAAGTATGAGGAAAATATTCATAATTATCTACTTCAAATTAATGAGGTTGTTAATGCTATGCAAGGACTTGGAATGAAGTTTTATGAATCAAATATTTGTGATAAGGTCTTAAGATCTCTTCCAAAAAGATTCAGTGAAAATATTTCTTGTATAGAGTCAAAGGATGGTGATTCTTTGACAAGAGATATGTTGCTTGGTATTCTTATAGCTTTTGAGTTAATAATAAAAGAACCTATTTCCCATAAGGAAGCAGCCTTCAAAGTAATCAAGAAAACAAAGGGTAAGAAGTTAGAATCAAGCAATGAGTCATCCAGTGATGAAGAAGCAAATTATGGCAGAAGGAATATAGTTTCAAGAAGATCTAAAGATACAAGATCTATTAAATGTTTCAATTGTGGAAAGTATGATCATTATGCAACTGACTGTCAAGAATCTAAGAAAAAAAATGATGAAGAAAAATAGGATCACAAGAACGGGGAATCAGAAAGATACAAGCATCAAAATAAAATCAAGGATGGACAAAGTAGACAAGGAAATAAGCTCTTTCAAATGAAAAAGAGGAGCTCCTATGCGGATAAGGCAAGTAAGTACTCAAGTGATAGTGATACTATTTTTTTAGATAATGATAGATATGAAGTCCTATTTATGATTGAAGAAAAAGAACAAGTTAGGAAAAGGACTCCAGTAATTCTCAAATATTTTAGATGTGGTAATTTTGGACATCTTAAAGATAGTTGTACAAGGAATGGTTATATTTTTAGTGATTATGAATATAAGGATGCACTTGAAGGACCATATGAAAACCTTCTAATGGAATTATAAGAAGGAGTACATGATCCTATAGAAGACAAGACAATAGAAAATGAAGATGTGGACAAAGGTAAACAAGTAGAGGAATATTCAAAAAAGGATGGATATGATCTCAAGGGAGAACTTATCTATACTCTTGAAACAATAAATAAGGTAAGAAAGCAAAACTATAAACTTGAGTTTCAATTCCAAGAATGTGATGAAGAGAGAAGACTGCTTATAGAGGATATAGAAAAATCAAAGGCTAAGACAAATAAATTCAAGTATAAGTTAGAAGCAAAGATCTTGGAATGTGAAAAGTTAGCACAAGAAATGGCCCTACTAAGAGAAGATTTAGAAAACTCCAAGAATAAGCTACACAAGTTTGGAAAGAGCTCAAATATTGTGGATAAGATGATCAAGGTACAAATAAGGTCAACAAACAAAATAGGTCTTGGTTTTGAACAAGCTCAAAAGAAACAAGAAGAAAAGTCAACCTCAAGTTCTGAAGAAACTTCAAAAGAAGAAACTTCAGAAGAAGAAACTACAGAAGAAGGGAGTGTAAGAGAAAGTGAAACATCTTAGGATGAGTTGAACAACAGAAAGTTCAACAATTATAGGAACAATGCACAAAGAAGATATAGATGGAACAAAAATCAGAATATGTCAAGAGAGAATAGGAGACCAATGAGGTCAAGACAAGGAAAATTCAATGGAAGATGTTTTTCATGTCACAAATTTGGGCACATGGCTTCACAGTGCATGACACATGAAAGACAGGAATATGGGAACATACAGCTTTTCCATGGGTATTGCTACTCATGTAATCAGTTTGGTCACAAGGCAATGAATTGTAGTGTTCATAATAGAAGAAATGACTTTACTAGGAGAAATCCTAAGACATTTTCACCTCCAAGGAATAATAGCATTAAGTGTTATAAGTGTAATAATGATGGTCACACAAAAAAGTGGTGTAGAGCAGACATTCCAAAAACAAGTATGAATAGGAACAGGAACATGGATATGAACAAGAACAATAACATGGATATGAATAGGAATAGGAACAAGGATATTAATGTAGACATGGAAAGGAACATGGAAAAGAAAATAAATGATCAGAGGAATCAAAAGGATAAAATAATAAGGAAAGAGGATAAAGGCAAAGAACAACGCTTTTTAGGAGTAGAAATACTCCCACCCCAAAATTGACCACCTTAAGAGGAGGGGGAGGGGCTGAGCTAAGAGGCTCATTCTTAGCCTCGAGCCCCAAAGGTGACCCTTTGTCATTGATGTCAAAGGGGGAGATATTTGAGTAAGGGGGAGAGATTTGGTATTTGAGTAAAAGGAGAGAGCATTGAGCCAAGGGGAGCAATGTCCCAGGGGGAGCAGAACAAAGGAAAAGTTAAGTTTTTGGTAAAAATAATTTGGGTTGCCATCAATGACAAAGGGGGAATTTGTTGGACATTTTGAGTCCTTAAGTCAAATTTGTCATTGATGTCAAGAAATTAAGTCATCATTGATGTCAAGGAATATGTCAAGGAAAAATACAAAGGTTAAAGGGAAAAGGGCTTCATAATATTTTTAATATTATGTGGAAGCATAAGTTAAAAGGTTTTTCATAAAAACCCAAGGAATCTTATTGCAAAGCTAAAGGAAGGTTTAATATTTATTTCATAAAATATTTAAATTCAAATTGAATTTAAATTTTATAAATAAATATTATTTATACAAAGTTGTTCAATTAGAGATGGCCTTAATAAAACCAAAGGGTTTTAAAGAATTAATTTATAAAATTTAAATTCAAATGAATTTAAATAATTTATAAATTAATAAGATTAAAGGAAAATAAAAAACACTGACGTCTAAAAAGTGAGAAGGTAATTCAAGCGCCGATGTATATGCATGAGGAGGAAATCAATATATAAACCTATGCCTTAGAGGTATTAATATTTATCCTTTTGCTCGATTGATTAATGCATGCAATTGTGTTGAGATCTTGTGTGGAAAAAGAGAAGTGATTTTTGTGTTTTAGTGCCAACAAATAAGGTTTAAAGGGAACTGCACCAAATTGCCAAGCGCCAACTGGGCAGCATGGCCTAGTGGCAAGAGGATAGCGGTTAGTTTTTGGGTGCTAGGTGACCTACGTTCGAAACGTGACAACATTTTTGGTGGTTGAGTTTGTGTTGGAAGTGCCAAAGGAAAGGCACACATTTTTGCTAGGCAAGGTGGGGAGCCTTTTGGAGCACGTGGTGCTATTTACTCCCCAAGCGAGTGCCTAGCTCACATGGTGGTTGGAGCCACGGCTAGGGCGTTGGTTGAGGGTGTGCCATGAGTTTGAATCCCTCCAAGGCAAAGGTAATAAATTTTGATTAATATTTTATGTTGCCTAAATTTTGACATGAGGTCTTAGGGAGATAAAAGGGTTGCTTAAAATTTTTTAATTTGATTATTACTTTTTGGAAAATTGGAGGAATAAGGAGTTAGATTTATTTTTAAATAAAGTTTTTGTGTCACATTGATTTGTTGAAGTTTTAAAAGGATAAAAGGGACTTCTTGCATATAGTTATTTTGAGAAAGGAGATTGCATTAATATTATTCTTGTCATTGAATATTATTTTCATTGGGATATTATAAGGTGTATTTGGTGAATTATTCTTGTAAATTTTGATGAATGTTTTCTTAAAGATGGAGTGATAAGGTGTATGTGTGTTTTGATATTTACATTGTATTTTTGAGGGAGTTTATCATCTTATAACTTCTTTGAGCTTGGCAAGGATTATGATATTCCTTCACCATAAAGAAAAAGGTATGAGCACATTCTTCTATAGTTGAGTTGATTGATTGGATTTCTGGAAAATAAGTTTGGAGTGAAAAGGACTTGATTAGGGTTTCCTATTGAGTGTGTTTGAGTTAATGCTTCAAGGTTTTCTTGAATAATGAGTTGTTACTAAAACCTTGTTTTATAAGCATTGTTTTTGAAGTCATTGGTTGAGCAAAGAACTTGAACTAGGGTTTGAAAAGAACATGAGTATCATTGTTATGTGAGTTTTTTTATAAGCATTTTTTTTTAAGCCATTGGTTGAGAAAATAACTTGAACTAGGGCTTGAAAAGAACATGAGTATCATTGTTATATGAGAGTTATTTTATAAGCATTGTTGTTAAGCATTTTTGGAAACATTTTGAGTGAAGGATCATATGCTTGGACTAGGGTTGTAAGCAAGGCTTGTATCATTGAGATATTGGTTGAGTAGAGTTGGTTGACCCTAGTCAAGTGGGTGTGTGAAGTGATTATTCAAGTTCCATAAAATAAACTATTTTATATTCTGAATTGATTTGAGAAAGAGATTGAGTATTGAGTTGAAGCATATTGAGTCTCTAAAAATTCTCTGTATGTTTCCAAAAGAGTGATTGAAAGTGATTGAGCATTGTGATGAGTATAGATCATATTGAGTCTCTAACAATTCTCTTTATGTTTCTATGAGATTTGGACAAGTTCTAGTGTGGACTTGTTGAGCAGATTTGAGGTAAGTCTTGAGAAGACTTGTGGAAAGATTTGAGTAAGATTTTATAGAAGCTTACAATACATATATTGAGTAGATTTTGATAAGTTCTTAAGAGGACTTATTGAGCAGATTTGGATAAGTTCTAGAGAGGACTTATTGAGCAGTTTGGACAAGTTATAGAGAGGACTTATTGAGAATATTAGACAAGCTCTAAAGAGGACTTGTAGACTTATTAGTGTGAGCTTTTGTGGAAGCTTACAAAGCAAAATTGAGATAAGTCTTTGAGAAGACTTAAGAGTAGAGTTGATTTATTTGTTCAAACCTTGAATTAAGGTTTGGAGCAGATCTAGCAGAGATGATTTGAGATTGAATCAAGTCTTGAGTTAATACTTCAGGATAGATATCAAGGACAAATTTGTGCTAGACTGAAGGACTATGTTTAGTACAGATTTGAGGATAGAGTTTGGTATAGATTTGGGGATAATTTTGTGCCAGACCAGAGATAGAGATTGAATATAAGATTTGTACTAGACCAAAGGACTATGTTTAGTATAGATTTGATATATAGTTGAGTGCAAGCTTTGGAGGTGACAGAGCATAGAATATGATGGTCTCTAGTGAATAGAGATCCATTAGCCAGGGCAGTGAGGACAGGTATTTTTAGTGAGGACAAGAGTCTTCAGTGGATAGAGATCCATTAGCCAGGGCAGTGAGGACAGGTATTTTTAGTGAGGACAAGAGTCTTCAATGGATAGAGATCCATTAGCCAGTGTAGTAGAGGCAATAGTTCTTCTAGAATATCACCATCTAGAGTAGAGATTAGGAGATTGGTGTCTCCTGTGGATAGATATCCATAAACTTGATTTAGGGGATTGGTGTCTCCTTTGGACAAAGATACATAAACATTGTAATAGGGAAAGGATTCCCAAGAGATTGATTAAGAAAATTTTAGTGAAAGATTTTCTCCGTGGAGTAGCCCACATTGGGTGAACCACATAAATTGTGGTGTCTCTATTGTGTGAGATGATTTATGCACCGCTTTGAATACTACTATTGATATTGCTGTCTTTACATTGCATAATATTGACTGGGAAAGAAAAGTAAAAAGTGGTCTTATAGTGTTCACCCCCCTCTCAGTATAAGCTTGTGTTCTTTAGTGTTTGGCATCAATTCTACTTCTATAAATATATTTTCATTTTTTACACCCTTAGGGTGTCTCTTATCCTATATGACATAGACTTGAGTGTCAAAGGGACCACCTCTTATAGATTTGGTCATTGTACCTATCCCATACCTCATCCTCTAACATTCAAGGATCTTGTTATCTAGATACCTTATCTTTTGAAGAACCCCTAGCATTTGATGGTTTGGTTTGATATCATGATTAGTCATCCTTTGAATTGGGTTATAAGATGTACCACTATTGGGGATGGTCATACAAAATCCGAAGGATATCTCTTTAACCAAAATTCCTTTTTGTTGTATGTTATACTTATTATCATAGATAAATAAGGTGTACAATTTCTTTTCCTAGAGATTCTACTTGAATATTCTCTTTGGGTCATAGGACCACTAGTATCTATGTTTTTTGAGACACATGTCCTCTAATTATGCCTCAATTACCATATCATCCATATATCTTAGGAGTATTCCTCATGATATTTTACTTGAGTGGGTTGAATATGGTCTTCTTCTACCCTTCAAAATATTTTATGTCCACATAATCAACTACTTAACATACTTAAGGTTAAATATCTAATTAGGCACTTTTGCAGGCAACTTGAAGGGCATGGCTAAAAATTCATAGAGGTAAATAAAGGATCTAGTCCTCCCTAAATATAAGTCTCCTTGAAACATTTTCCCCCATATTAATAGTGTTCATGTCTCATTTATTAGCCCTAGCACCTTAACCTTAAATTTTTCCAACATAGCTTTGTAGAACTCATTATAGGTGTAGTATGAAGTTTTCCCTTTCTCTATGTAGAGTACATCTATACATTCTACTATGTTCATGAGTTTCCAATCCTTCCAAACCTAATTTAGCTAGAAGATAGTGAATCATATTTCCTTATGGTGTAGGATCAACAAATTAGGTAAGATGTATAAGTTAATTTTCTCCCATCCTTAAACCCTTTCAATTGACTATTCATTTGGTCAAAGATGTATTTCACATAGTAAATCATCTAGAAATTTTTAGGGTAGATTTGGATGATATGTAATAGGACATTGTGCTTCTCATAGATCTTATTGTTAGTCTTTTCTCTAAGAATGACTACTACCCTTCACATCACCATTTGTGTATCATCCTTGACATGATTTAACTCCAATGGTATGATGAAGTTAGATGACAAATTACGTTTCTTAAAATGTGATATTAATAATATTTACCAATAGATGAGGTTTTCCTATAGTAAAATTCCCTCTAGGTCTTTGGACTACAAGTAATCCACATAACTAGGTCATTTATGGATTTAATTATATTCCTTACAACTCCTATGTGGATGGAAAAATCATCTTCTAGCAATATGGGAGACAAAACCTCCTTATTGTGGGATCATATCTTTCTACCACTATCTTTATTAGTTCAAGATAGTCCCACACTTGTGGTACTAGGTTCATAGATAAATTGAATTTCTAAATTTAGTTTATGCTCTAGGAGTCTATTTTTAGGCCCAAGTTGTAGCTTCTTGATGCTTTTTGCCTCACTTACCTAGTAGAGTGTGTGTATTTCCTCTTTGTGAATTTCCAATAGGGGTCCTCAAATTGCTTCTCTAGTATTTCTCAAAGAGTGGACACTTATCTCTTATTTTTTCCCCTTTTCTTTCTTTAGCCCTATACTTTTGATGTCCCTTCTATGATGGTTATTGTAGTGGGTGATAATGGAATGGCAACAGGGGGCCAGTATTAGTGGATGGTGGTGACACTATCTAAGCTTCAAGAAACAATGGGCAAGTAGAGGCATATGAGATGTCCATGGTGAAAAGGATATAAAAATTTATTAAAATATGAAAATTTGGGCAAAAAATAAGCAAATTTAGTCTTTTTATACTTGCAGCATTTTGCTTACAAATATGAGCAATTCGCTCATTGGCATCAATTGGGTGAATTTTCTTAGGGAAAAAATTTCTCATAAAATTGAGTAATTTACTCAAAATATAGAGTGATTCATTCAATTTTAGGGAGAGTGACTCACTAAAAATGTGATCGATTTGCTAAATAAGTCAAGCAAATCATTTGTGCAAGCAAGTGATGTGATTGTTACTAATAACTTGGAAAAAATGGGAAGTTTTGGTATTTGTCTTTCAATTTGTTTGCTCATTTACCATTGGAAATCCCCTATAAGGCAGAAACCCACTCAATATTTATCATTTAGGGAACAATTTACTTTAACTACAATTTGCTTGAGACATGCATGGTTTTCTTGACAATTAGGTGATTGGATTGATCCCTTAAAATGCATACATGAGGGCCACTTTGGCCCCTACCTAGGGTATTTATAGACCCTAGGAAAAGTGTTCCCTACTCAATCCTTGGTACACTTTACTTTTGTTGGGATGTGGGCTACTCGGGTGGGGCAATCAGCCCCTTAATGGTCAGTTGGCCCTAGATGGTATGATATTTTTCTCAAAGGTGAGCACATTGCTCACTATTACAAGTTGTCCTCGTCAAATTTGATAAAATATTATTTTCCAAGGGGAAGAAGAGAGGATTTTAATTTGAAATTGGATAATAGAGGAAAATGATGAGGAAAATAGGAAATAGTATAATAGAAAAAATACTTGTCATATTAATATTCAATACAATGTACATATATATTCTTTTGGCCAAGATTCTTATTATACAAGGTAAATCTACTACCCATTCATGGTAATAGGCAACTTAACTCCTTCTATAAAGGTAAGTCTACATGCATTTAGACTTGTAATTTTGATGATCTAGTAGGGTGTACTCCATAAATATTCAAAATTTTGATGAGCTTCTAGATTATATTTATCTCATTTGAGGACAAGATCTCCTTCCATGTATTATACTACCATTTTTGTTTTATCAAACAATTTTTTGATGACCTTTTGTCACTGTTGTTATCTCTAAACACACCTACCAAGGGTCGAACCTAGGGAGACCTGACAAAAGGGGTTAAATGTGCTCGTGTCTTGTGTAGAAAAAAACAATAGGAAGCATCATGGGAAGAATGAAAGCTAGGTTTTTTAATTGAGGTTAGATCCTCATCGAATTTAATCCCTTAACACATAGTGACATCCGTGAGCTAAGGCCAGGGGGAGAAAGAATGAATTGTAATGAAAGTTAAAAATAAATAAATAAAATACTTGTAGGAAAGTAAATCCTAAGCTACAAGAGTAATGCACCAAAGAATTAAGAGACCCTCAATTTCTAACTACAATAAGTGCCAATTGAACACAAAAAATATCACCTATGGCTAATGAACACAACTAAGCAAAACACACCATAAAGAATAAAGATAAGTCAAGAGGAGGATAAAGCAAAATTTGTCATAGCTTCCATTAACATGCGTAAGTGATTACAATACAATGATACCTAGAGGTTTTAATGCTCCCTAGGCATGAGAAAAGGTTTGGACTTACCCTATTACAATAGGAAAGAATGGTAAAAGGAAGATTTTGTAATTTTGGGTACCAGGCATAAGCAAATAGCTTCCAATGCCTAAATTCATCATATTTATAAGTTGAGAGTAGACTTCCTTCCCTTTGAAGTTTTGTGCATAAGGCCTACAAATATCTTCTATTCTTATAGCCAAGAAATCTCTTTACAACTTTTACGATAACAACTTCAAGGTCTCTTGATCTGAGGCCATAAATGATGAAATCTTCTAGGCCTTTGTATGATTGGTGTAGCTGACTGGGCTCTTTATTATTGTATCAATATGGGTGCACCATAACTCTTCCACCATGTGGATATATCATCTTGCTTATGTGGCATACATGGCCTCTTTGATTGGTGTAGGTGGACAGGTTAAGCTCACATGTATGGTGGGTGGTGATCATGGTTGGCATGTGATTGGCTTTGATAATATTAGCTATTAAATTCAAGCTTTGTGGACATTGGTGGATATCTTCTTTAATGCTCATTCACCTACTCTAATTTTTATGTGTGTGTGACTTCCATCTGTTCTCAAATAGGGTGGAACCCCCTTCATCCAATGATGAAACATATCCAAATATTTTCAATTAGAGTGACCTATTCTCCAAATATTTTCTTTTTCAATATTTCACATAAATCCTAGCCCTTGATTAGTTTAGTAGTCTTGATTTCAATGTCACATACTTGTATCTTATGGATCCATCTATTCCTCTTCTCTTCCAATTTTCCATATATATGGTGGACTGAATATTAGGGTATATCATAATGGTATTGGTATTTCTTTGCAAAAGGTAGTACCTAAATCTATTTAAAGATTTCATGATGCTAAACACTTATTTTTCAATCAAGATATACGTCTCTTCATATTTTTGAAGGTGTTGACTTATGAAATATTTGCTTTTGAGGATGTATATTGAAGGAAATGTAACCACAAGATGTGAAATAAGCAAGCTATGATAACTATATGATAATGGGACTATAATATGCAAGAAAATAATGAGATAAACTTCTGCAATAACTCAATAATATGACATTAATAAAAGATCATGAAAATAGTACAATGCAATATAATGGAGGACTTGAACACTCTAAAAAATTTAATGAAGAACTACATTGTACCTACTCACTACTATAATCCATCTCTCTATAGTAACATTGTCTCTCTTCACTCACTTTATACCTTAAAGGTGTATATATAGGAAGATATGTGCCTTGGCCTTTACTCTATCCATGGCTCTTCATATACCCATCCTATGACTCATGTACATTGGACTATATGCATATTTACATCATTGCACATTCTAGCACTTGTGCATTTATTACTTGCTTGAAGTAACTACTCAAACTTTACTCTAAATGGTAATGACTCATCATGGAATAGGATGAACAATGGCACCGATGACATCTACAATTTTGGTGATCAAAGTTTTAGGCATCAACCAACCACCAGTAAAAGAGAGGACGCGATCGAAAGAAGTCCTCTATGACTCTCTCAACAAATTTCCTCGAGCACAGGCGATGCCAGGGCAAGCCTGGTTTTTTTCAACCGTAAACCATGGGAGTGTCTAGAGTGATGTTAATCAGGGAAAATAACGACCCAAAAAAGTGGGAGGCTCAAGGAGCCATCAAGATATCCTATCGTATGTAGACCATTTGTAGAACAACCATATACTACCCCCAGATAGGTCGAAAGACTTTGTTACTTAAGGGTTTCATGTTATGTGCCCCCAAACCCTCATGTAAAGGTATGCCTCATGTGATTCATTCTCCCTTGTAGGAAAATTTGTAGGGGGAAACCCTAACATGGATGAAATTCATCGATGGGCATCTTCAAAATGGAAAATTTTGGGAACTGTGAGTCTCTCCATGATGACCAAAAGGTTCTTTATGATCCAACTGAATACTCGAGAGGATGCAAATTGAATTTTATCTGGGATTCTATATTTCTTTGGGAGATGGAGCTTGTTTCTAAAGAAATAGGAGCCAATTTTTGATACTGACTTGCAAAGCATAAATATTGCCCCCATATGGGTTTGGCTCCCCAACCTCCCAGCCCATTTCTTCTATGAGGATGCTCTACAAGGTCTAGCTAGGGCTTTTGGGGAATTAGTGGCCATTAACCCAACCACCTGCGTAATAACTCACCTTACCCAGGATCATATTTGCGTTAGTGTGAATCTGGAGTCTCAACTACCAAACCACCTCAATCTCATCTATGGAGACGTCATGTGGGAACAATCGCTAATCTTCAAAAACAAACTAGCATTTTGCTCAGACTACAATTCTCAAGGGAACCTCCCTTCTTAGTACCCTAATAATTGAAACCCTAAGACCTACCAGCAATTAATGGAGCACACAAATATTGTCACCAGGCACAGAACCACCATTAGCCAAAGGTAAATTTCAAAGAACCAGTAGCAGATTCGACTACCTCCAACTCAAAACCTCCAAAATATAAGTACCTCGATAACCACTATAAATAAATTTGATATACTTATAGATTCTAGAAATAATGAGGAAGTTGAGGAAGAAAAAATCCTCATCATTCATGGCTAAACCCCCAACTCTCCCTCCCAGCCAATATCTGCCCCCAATTTTACCCAAAAAAATCCCTCCCCCCTCACTAGGGACAAATCCCCACTACCGAGGATATCCCTCAAAGCACCACCCAAAATCCCCTTCAGGAACCATCCTCTCCAGCCCTGTCACCACCCCATGGTGGGTCCGTCCCTCTTACCTCCCCAACCAACTATGGTGCATCTAGTTCTAATAGTGAAGAAGCTACCCTAGATTCCCCTGACCATTGGAGCCCACAAAAAACTAGAAGATTCAAAAAATCCCAAGTTGATGTGGGAATAGACAGGAAAAAAGGTATACCTTCAGGCACAGAGAGGAGAAATCAAGACACAACAAATGATATAGCTAATGGAATGCAAAAAATCCTATTTCAAGAAATCAGTAACACTATTAAGGAAGAAAACCAAAAACCCAAACCCCCTGTGTAACAAGGCAATGGGGGCAAAAAGCCCTCCAAAAGTTCCAAATGAAAGTCCTCTCCTGGAATGCAAGAGGACTGAATGGTGCATCCAAATAGTGATTGGCCATAGCCATAAGAAAAGACTACAATCCCACTATTTTCTTCATACAAGAAACCAAATTAGATGATCAATTGTCTCCTAGGGTAGCCAAGATCATTTGGAAAAATTGTGACTTCATCTACTCCCTAGCCTCGGGTACTGTAGGAGGGCTCCTGTGTCTTTGGAACCCAAACAAAATTGAAGGTAGGTTTATCTCAAGTCAGGATAGACTGTCCAACATTATGTTCCATGATCTCAGCTCCCAGACCTCCTAGATCATGTCAAATATTTATGCTCCCAACTCTGTCTAGGGAAGATTGAATTTTTGGAATACCCTCACTCATATGAGATAGGCTTTCGTCAATATACCCTGGGTGTTGGCAGGGGACTTCAATTCCTCCTATACTTTTTTTTGATAAAAAATGGGGGATCTTAATTACTCATAGGAAAACAAATGATCTTAGGTATTTTATAGACGCCAATGCTCTCATGGACATGATGTTGTAGGGATCCAAGTACACTTTGAGTAATAGACAGTTAGGGAATAACCTCATCCAAGAACATCTTGATCGGTTCCTATTATCCCAAGAATCCATCCCCCTCTTCGGTGATGCCACTCTGTAGGCTCTCCCAAAGATAGGTTTGGACCATAGCCCAATTTTGTTTGAGGTGGTGAGCAAGCCATAGTTCAAGACTCCCTTCAAGTTTGAGGCAATGTGTACCCACCATCTGGATTTCAAAAATGAGGTAGTAGAATGGTGGGGAAAATGTTTTTCTGGGGTAACTCTGAACTAGTTCATGCAAAAACTCAGATGGGTCAAAGAAAATATCAAAGTGTGGAAGTCTTCAGAAATATTTTTGAAGCTAAACAGAACATTAAAACTCGTCTAACACTTTAGGCAAAGAGGAAATGCATTGGCACCAAAATTCTAGATATCTCTATCTTAGGGAAGGTGACTCCAACACTAATTACTTTCATATCTCCACCCTCAGACACAGGGGAGCCAACATAATTAAATGCCTCATCAAGCAGGATGGTAACTTCACTTTGGATATCCACTAGATCAGGGATGAAGTTGTGATCCACTTTAGAAACCTTCTGGCCTCCCCACCCTCCTCCTCCCCTTCGGCCATGGATTCCCTCCTAGCTAACACCCCCTAGACCATCTCTAATGATACCAATAACTTCCTCATTAGCCCCCTGATCCATAAGAAAATCCATCAAGCCCTCTTCTCCATGAAACCTGATAAAGCCCCCAGGATGGATGGCTTCTCCTCCAGATTCTTCCAGTACTTTTGGGACATTGTGGGCCCTGACTTGTGTCGTGCCATCACTGACATGTAGAATTCTAGATGCATTCCTAGAGATATCAAATATAACTTTATGGCATTGATACCCAAAGGCTCTAACTCCCAGTCCCTCTCTGATTACCGCCCTATTAGCCTATGCAACATCATCTACAAAGTACTGACCAAATCTTTGGTCAATAGGCTCACTAAAATCCTTCCCACAATTATTGATCACTATCAGGGAAGCACAAACAGGCTCACTAAAATCCATCCCACAATTATTGATCACCATCAGCGAAGCACAATTAAGGGTCGAAACATCCTTGATGGGGTAATCACCATCCATGAGATGATTCACTCAGCCCATATGTCCAACTCTATAGCTTTCTTTCTGAAGTTGGACATGAACAAAGCCTTCGATAGAGTGAACCAGGAATTCCTATCCAATATCCTCCTCAAATATGGTTTCCATGAATCTTGGGTGAATCTTATTTTAAATTGTATTTCTTCCTCCTGGTTCTTGGTCCTTGTGAATGGGTCATTTGCTAGTTTCTTTCCCAACACCAAAGGGTTGAGATAGGGGGCCCCTTGAACCCATATTATTCATCATTCTGGCTAAAATTTTGGGTCGAGCCATCAAGAATGCATGCTACATAAATTAGATATCTGGCATCAAGGCAACTTCTGGGCTTATCCCCTCCACTCACCAGCATTTTGTGGATGATACCTTATTGGCCACTAAAGCTTTAGTTTCTAAATCCAAATCCATCAAGATCATCCTAAATCTATATGAGGAAGCGGTTGGCCAAAAGATCAATTACACTAAAATTAATATCTACTTCATAAACACTTCCATCAAAAGGTAGGCCAAGATTGCAGAGATTCTGGGATGCACCATTGTGGAATTCCCAACCACCTACTTAGGCCTTCAAATTTTCAAATGGAAACCTCTCAAAGAGATGTGGAGCAATGTCACAGAGAAGATTCATAAGAATCTAGCAGGATGGAAATGAGCCCTCCTTTCTAGTGCAAGAAAAACTACTTTGGCAAATTCAATCCTCCAAAGTATACCTACCTACTTTCTGTCGATCTTCAAAATCCTTGTTGTATTAGGTGAGGCTATTGAGAAGGTGCAAAAATAGTTCATTTGGTCTGGGATGATAATCAAAGAAAATTCCATTTGGTTTCCAAGGAAAAAATTTGCACCCCTAAAGACAGGGGAGGTTTAGGTCTTCGTTGCATAAATATCACCAATCAAGCCCTCCTGGTCAAACAGGCTTAGAAAGTGGCCACAGATGCCAAATTGGAGTGGGTGTCGATCATCAAAAGGAATTATTTACAACATCAATCTTTCCTGGACTCTGAGACTCCCTGCAATGGTTCCCATTTCTAGAAATCCATCATCCATACCAAGAAGCTCCTCTAATAGGGTTCTTTGTGGCACCTTGGTGATGGTAAGTCTATCGACTTATGGAAATATGCATGGGCTAGGAAAGACCCCCTCACTAATGATCCCGATCTAATTCCTATCAAGCATCTCATTGACAACAAGGATGGAAGCCAAGTTGCTGACTTCATCACATCTGACCAAGGTGCCCATAGATGGAAGAAGGTTAATTTCATAATCAAGAATGACACCATCAACAAACACCTAGCAATATTCAAGATATTTTCAAAGTAAACTTCATCCCCCAGACTTTGAAGAAGGATGAACACTTTTGGAAAGGTTCTAGTGATGGTAGCTTCACTGTCAAAGTGGCTTCCCAGATGTTGGAAACCCCTACTAGAGGCCATAAATGAGACAACAATTAGACCCTTTCCAAAAGCATCTGGCTCAAGTCCCTGATCTCGAAAGTGGCCCATTTATAATTGTTGGCTACTCACAATAAAATTATAGCCATTGACAACCTTATCTGAAGAGGATTAATGGTTCCCAATAGATTCTACCTCTACTCTCAAGCATGGGAATATACCCAGCACCTTCTACTAGATTTTCCTTTTGTTGTGGGTGTTTTCTCCACCTTGATAAGCATTTTCCAGGTCTATTGGACTCATCCCAAGGCAGTTATGGATATTTTTATTCAATGGCCAACAACTTTTAAAAATCCTAGACTTAGATTCCTCTGGAGTTCCCTCCTCCATCATGTCATCTGGTATATATGGTTGGAACATAATAATCACATCTTCAAGGAGGTCACCAAAAATATTGAAGTTATGACCAACAAAGCTCTATCCTTCACTATTGAAAATAGCAGCCTCATCCCCTGTGGTGACATCCCCAAATTTGGACTGGAAGCTTCCCTGTTTGCTTCCCTCAGAATTTCAATAGACTATAGCAAAGTCTAGAATACTGACAACATTCGCACCATGGCTAAATGATCACCCCCTCCATAGGGATGGATTAAATCCAACTTTGACGGTGCTTCCAAAGGAAATCCAGGGTGAGCTGGAGTAGGGGGAGTCATAAGGGATCACACTAGCAGTATAATCAAGGCATTCTCCAAGAATATTGGGACCCAAACCAATAATTATGCATAAACTATAGAATTGTGGAGAAGCATTGAGATAAGCAAAGTCCTCCCTAATCCAATCATATTTGAAGGATATTCCTCAATGATCATTGGCCACATCATTAACAAGAGCATTGGGGGGGAAATATTAAAAATATCGTCCAAGACTGTTAGATTTCTCTCAGTGGCAACTCTCATAACCATACCATTCATGTGCTCAAGGAGGCTAATAAGGTGGCTGATATTCTTACCAGCCAAGTAGATGATCAGAGCTCCCTGTTCGTATGGGAAGAATACTTCCCGTATGATATCATCATCCAAGCCAACTAGTATGTTGACTTGTGACTTGCTAGGTAGTTTGTGCTACCTCCATAATGGTATTTATTCAATACCCAATGCGTATTTCCACTACTTCAATCCTTTTAGTAAGGTTACCTCCAAATGTGGATTTTGCCACCCAAATGGTTTTTTTTCAACACCCAAGGTGTTTCTAAACACCAAGCCCACTGAATCTTTTTGTACGGTTGTTTGTGCAGAATTTTTGGCTCATGTTTTCCACCAGTACCTTCCCACCTGGACTCTGACTTCGTAGTCAGTCTATTCAAGCTATATCTTATCCCCCCTCTACCTCAGTCATCGCCCTTCATGATCATCTCTCTGCTCTCATTCGCTATGACCCTATCATCTTAAACCATGCTTACACCATTTTTCTATTGTTAGTCTCACAGTTTGGGGCTTTTTCTCCAAGGCCCTTGCCATTTGCTTATTTTTCTCAACCCAGGCCATTCTCCCCCTCCCCATTTTTGCTAAGGTATTTTCTTCCTGTTCCTCTACACTTGCCAAAATATTATCCCTAGCAAGCTCCCTTAGCCTTGGTTCGAATTGCTTCATGGTCATTCCATAGCCTTCTAGAATGCAGATTGAGGGTGGGATTGTTGACCTGCTCGACGCAAATACTTCATAAATTTCTTCAAGTTGTTCTCTGGCTAAAAATATGAGGTGACTAAATCCTTCATCGATTCATGGAATGAAGGGGAAGTGCAAGTTTGTGGCATCCATTTTTATGTAAGTGTCCACTCCATTTCTCATATTTTTGGCATTTCGATTGAAGGTAGAGTGGTTCACCGAGATAGACATAACTTCAAAGAGGAAATTGATCAATTCCATGATAAGGAAAATAACCTCATTTGGGAAAATAAGGGAGTAGTTCATTCTTCCCTGCCTCACCCATGGACCACGATAATTGTCTTCGTCCTCCAATATATCTCAATTGACAACCCTGACAAGCCCCTCCGGGCTTATAATCTTACCCTGGTTAACCACCTACGCAACGTTCATCCTATCAATGTCCCAAAATTCCTATTTCAATCCATCACCCTTGCAATCACTAATTTTAGAGAGAGTAAGTCCCTAAAACACCCCCGCCACTAGTGGATTTTTTTGGTTCTGTATGCCCTAGCCCATCAGGTGTCTGGGTCTATGTCTTCGAAGTCCCAGTGCCTCCCTCGATCCTCTAGCTTCGTCAGTGTCAAAGACTCCCATATTCCAAAGTCCCCCTCATTTTTCCCTCCCTCGTAGCACTTCTCACCCCCTTCTTATGGCAAAGAAGGCTCACCCCCTATCACTACTCCCAAAGAGGAAGGATGCCCTGGTAAATGCCCTAGTACCAATCAAAAATCAGTTTGGCCCCCCAAAAGTATAGGAAATTCAAAATATTGAAATCCTCCAAGGTGAATGACCAGCAACCAGATACTGAATTCATCAGCGATGATGAATACAAGCATATTTTCAATTCCAAGTAATCATTGTGATGCATAGCCATCAAGAAATCCAATGATGTTGTTAGCCACCTTCAAGTGGCTGCCAATATCAATAGAGAAGGATGCGCCATACGGTCCAATGCCATGGAAGAGATCAAAGAGTTCCCAATATTGATAAATACTCCTCACCTTTGATGATAGTGCACAATAGGGAAAGAACAAGGATTCCCAGTAACCTGGGAAGGACATCTGCGGGCAACAGTGTTGTTGGGTCTTCTTTTGTCAAACATTGTAATAGCTATATTTTTTCTGTTTCAGAAGGCTGTGGACTTGTTTGGATTTTGTTGTATGAGGTTAAACCTCATATGGGGTTTTTCTATAGCCTTGGGAAGGCATAGTTGTCACTTTTTGCTACTGATGTAACAGGGACGGGACCCTTTAACCCATAAATCAATAAAAAAATTTACCTACCATAAAAAAACTTTACTCTAAACTAAAATCCTACTCTAGTTATGTACCCAAGGTGGTACATTGGCAAGTACTAAATAATGTAATATACTCTAACATCACTCTATATTATATTATTTATGTATTGAATACTTTATTCTTCAATGTGGATCTTCATCCTTCAAATATTATTCATCTTGATCAGGTCCTTCTTCCTCTTCTGCTTCGGTCTTCATGTTGACTCTTCTTGTCTTCTTCGTTCCATTGTTTTTTGTTGTTTCAAAGTGTTTGGATGAATATTTGTTATTGAAGTCTTCCAATTAACCTTGATGAACTAGGGATCTTATAATCTTGTGGGTCGTGAGTGAATCAAAATTGCTTCATTTCCTTTCCTTTGATTTTCTGAATGACCTATTTCCTTGATCTTCAAAATTTTCAAGATTGAATTCATTGTTAGTCGAAGCTTTTGAAATAATAACTTGGAAGAAACAATATAATTTGAATATTAGTCTCTCTTCAAATATTTTATAGTACTTGTATTTATAGTAATAGAAGAAAGATGAATGATATTTTCCTCCACAATATTTACATGGATGGAAACTCTAGCAGTTTGCTTTCTCATGACCAAATTTGTTGCAATAAGTGTATAGTAGAGATATCCCAATTTCTTTGTCATTCTTTTAGGAGAATAATGTCCATCCATTTCCTTGATGAAAGAGTTAAACCATCCATGTACGATTTAACCTATTTCATATTTACTTCTTTCATATATTTGTATGATATCGTTTTGATGAATATTCTTTTCTACCTTTTGAATATGATCTCAATATATTCATTTGTATAGTCGTCATCATTGATAGATATTTTTTCCAAACTAATGGTTTGAGAATTCTAAGAAGTCTCTCTAAACCATATTGGTTCTTCTCTTTTAATTTTACTTTCCTTATTATCATTTCTAGAATCAAGTATGTCTTTGAACCATTTTGACTCCTTGAGACCTGTATATTTAATAAGCCTTTTTATAGTTCCTTTTAAGTAATCTTCGTTGATTACAAGAGAATAATTCTTGTTAGAAGTTTTATATTTCAAAAAAAATTGAAGTTGTCTACCCTATGACTCCCTAGTTTTAAGTATATACTCAACCTTGCTAAGAACTTTTCAATTTTACAAGTTTTGTAAAATGCCTTTTAAATTGCAAGTGTTTGAATGTAATATGAATCTTGATAGTATGCTTAGATTTCCTAGTTTGAGTTAAATTCCTTTTGTCTCCCTAATGTCAAACTTTACTTTCTTACCTTATGTCTCCCTAATAATTAGTAAGTAGAAAGCTAAATATAAATGGGGATTCACCTTCAAGTTTTAATAAGGTTCTTTTTCTTCAAGACCTTTTAGTTGAATTAATGTAAAATGCAATTTCCAACTTTCAAGCAATTATAGTTTTGCTTCTTTAATCCTTCAATTTTAATTGGTTCAATTTTCTAAATTCCAAGAAACTAGAGTTTGGTGTAGTATTCCTTATATATCCCTAATTTGAAAATTTAGAAAGTAATAATATTTGCAAACTATATCTTCTTATTAATTAGTTACAAATATTCTAATGTTTGAATATCATGCCATTTGTAATATCTTTTAAGATATAATCTCTTTACTTTAATTTCGTTCTAAATCTCTAATGTTGGTATTTTCTTACTTCTTCAATGCAATAATAAATCAACTTCAATATTATATTAAGCACCTTGAAATATATCTTGAGATTTTGCATTCCTTTAGTTTAATTGTTTTCTATTCTATGGTTATAAATTCTCCAAAGAGATATAATTTTAACCTTAGATATATAAAAACCTTATATCTCCTTTTGCACTTTAATGAAAGCAAATATCAACGTAAATATACCTTTTAAATTATGTGTGTTGATTGGCTTTGGTCTTGACTTCATTGTGCAAACTTGGGGTACTAGAATTTCTCTATATTCACCTTATGACAATGAGCATTCAATGCTCTCATTTGAATGGTGCTCCCCTATGATGGTATCTTTCTCCTTTAATGCACTTTGACCACTTTTGCACTCAATACTTGTTGGAGATATGCTTCCAATATACATGCTCTTCCCTGTGATGGCTATTAATATGCTTGTCCTTCTTGAAACAAGTGCCAAGTGGTACTTTACATTTCTCAAGACCTTGTGTCTTCTCCTTAGGTGGTGCAGGGCTATTATTAACCTTGTAATACATTACTCCATGTGGTGCAGACCTGCGAATTCTTGAGCATTGGATAAAGTTTTAAACATTAAAATAATGATGAAGGTGTTACTCCTTTTTGAGTACTATATGATTTCATTTGCAAGCGTTAGAATACATAGATGCCTCTTCCAACTTTGTACTAAGTATAATAATATACCTGTGTCTATTACAGTAAGTGGAGGTTCTCTTTTGCATGTTCTCAAGCTCTTAAATGTATCTTATCATCTTGGTGCACTTTCAATCCTTTTCCAAGCTATATCAAGATCTTTCTAGTGTGCATCAAACTCTTTCTTGCCCCTCAACATATGGTGGCTTTTCCTCTATTATGGTGGATCCTCCTCGATGGTGGTGGCTCTTGATATGGTAGTTTGTATCTTGCTATAGTGAAGGTGATTCATCCATGCTCTTACCTATGTATGCTTGGGTAAATATTTTATGATAACTCTTTCTTTACACTTTTATTTTGGCCACTCATGTTATGTAATCTTTGTGCTATTATTATTATTGCACTCCTTGCAATGGCACTATCTTACTTAAACTCCTTGAATGCTATAGATTTTTTTATTTGAACTACATAAGCGTTGAATCTAGTGGATTTTGCACTGTATTCAGTGTCTCTAGACACCTTTGAAACCTTATCTTATGAGCCCTTTAGATGGCTCTACTACCTTGCTATGTAGCTTGAGCCTCTAATTGGTTTAATATACCACTTGAGGTCTTAGTTGCACCTTGGCTTTGAGATCTTATAATATCCTTTCTAATTCTTACTTCCTTGATGAGGCACATTTCTTCTCCAATATTTGGAGGTTATCTTGATCCTTTTGGTGGCTTCTCCTCACCACAATATGTTGTATATTTCTTGCACTTAATAGTGTCTTTTGACACTTCACTTTTACCTAGTTTTGTGCACTTAAACTTTCTCCTTTGATAAATTCTTAATGCACTTTAAAACCTTTAAGGATAACTAGTATAATGCACTATTAATAACTCATTATTGCTCCTTTAAAAGTAACTTGAAATATGCACTATAATCTATGCAACTTTCACTTTAAGAATAATGTCTTCTTTGCTTCTAATAGATAATAGGAAGTTGATAATCTTCTTTCTCTTGAAATATATCTAACTCCTATTTTTGATGTGCAAGTTTTAACCTTACAAAAAACTATCTTCTGCACTCCATTGAGGAATTTAATATGTAACTTTCTCCTTGCAACTTTAAAATGCTAATTGAATAACACAAGCTTATACTGAGAGGGGGGTGAATAGTATAAGGCCACATTTTACTTTTTCTTCCAATTCAATATTATGTTGTGTAAATATAACAATATCAATAGCAGTAATCAAAGCAATGCACAGAAACCATACACAATAGAGACACCACAATTTATGTGGTTCACCCAATGTGGGCTACTCCACAGAGAAAATATTTTACTAAAACTTTCTCAATCAATCTCTTTGGTAATCACTCCCAATTACAATGTTTATGGATCTCTATCCAAAGGAGATTTTGATCCCCTAATCTCAAGTTTGTGGATATCTTCCACAAGATAACTCTTTCCCCTTATGCTCTGGCTATGTGATCTTCTATAAGACTCCGTCTCTCTACTGCACTAATTGGTGGACCTCTCTCCACTTGAAGACTCCTCACTCAGATCTGTCTTCAACTGTGTTAGCTTATGGATCTCTATCCATTGAGACTTTGTCCTCTATACTATGTCACCTCCAAAGCTCTATCAATAGGCTCACTAAGAACCTGCTCAATAGGCTCACACAGAACCTGCTCAATAGGCTCACATAAAACCTTCTTAACAAGCTCACATAGAACTTGTCAAATGTTGAATAACAAGCTCACACAGAATTTGTCCAATGCTGAATAACAAGTTGACATAGAACTTGTCCAATGCTGAATAACAAGCTCACACAAAACCTATCCAAATCTGCTCCAACAAGCTCACCAAGAACTTACCCAGATCTTCTCTAGCAATCTCACCAAGAACTTGCCCAAATCTGCTCTAGCAAGCTCACCAAGAACTTGCCCAAATCTTCTCTAGCAAGCTCACCAAGAACTTGCCCAAAACTATCCACAAATTTGTCCTCAAATCTGTCCTCAAATATATCCTCAAATGTGTCCCAAAACTATCCACAAAGGCCTTCTCAAATGCTCAAAAAATCATACACAAATTGCCACAAGTATGTCCACAAATCTATCCCAAATACCTTCTTCAAACGCTCAATCAATCATGCTCAAATAGCACTCAAAACTCATCCACAACTCTATCAAGGCAAAGCTCAAATATGAACTCAAAAATGAATGGCAATGTATTCTTCAATGGATAACAACAATGATCCACAATGATCTCAACTCAAATAAACTCATAGAAGCATAAGGAGAATTTTTAGAGACTCAATATGTTCTAATCTCACTCTCAACCCAAATAAATCTCAACTCAACTCAAGTCAACTTATAGAAGCATAAAGAGAATTGTTAGAGACTCAATATGTTCTAATCTCAATCTCAACCCAAATAAATCTCAACTCAACCAACCATCACAAGGGACAACTCTCTCACACACAACCCTAGTCCAAGTATGTATCAACAAACTCAAATGTTTCCAATAATGCTCAACCACAAATATCACATAACAATGATACTCATGTTCTTTTATATCTTAAGTTCAAGTTCATATCACAATCAATGGGCTTCTTATAAACAAGTTTTAAACACAACTAGAAAACTAGAAAACCTTGAAGCATTCAACCAACCATTTTTTAAAATGAAACCACAATACAATCCTTTTCTTTCCAATGATATTTTAGAAATCAACCACCACAATCAATCAATAGGAGAATGTGCCCATACCTTTTTATAAAGAAAATAACCCCTTTGGAAATCTGCCACACTCAACACACTTTGAAAAAGAGCACAACAATATTCACTTTTAAACCCCTTTACAAAAATATGAATATATCTCTATATACACCTTATTTCTCCTTAAAAATGAGTTATTAAATTAGCCCTCAAAATAAGCTTTCCAACGATATATAATATGATATACTTTTATAAAAGAAACATACCAAAAATATCTTCTTTTCTAAAAGTGCATTTATCTTGCCTTCCAAAATAAAAATCAACTCAACCCTTATCACCTTATACCTCCAAAATTAGGCAAAAAATTAATTTATTAAATAAAAACTTACTTACCTCTTAGAGGGAATCGAACCCTCATCTTCTTCCCAAACACTTCTCAACCGCGGCACCAAAGACCACGCAAGAAAAGCGCTCGCATAAGAGTAGAAGCGTAGAATGCGCTTTTGTCTTATTCCTTTGCTCACACCAAATGACAAAAACATGGGTCTTTCTCTTGCCCCAAAAACTCAACCAGCGGGAATAGAACCTTCATCCTTCGCAAGTCAAAAAGCCTTTGTCTCCCCTCACTGTCTGTTGGAACACGTTGCCACATGAAACTCTCTACACCTTTTGTCTTATATCCACTCCTCCAATTCCAAGGCTTTTAAAAGAAAGCCTTCATATATATATGTACACATTACCTTACCTTTACCAACGTTGGCATAAATTTAATTAATTTTTATTTAATGATGATGTTGGTGGTGATGTCATAATTTTAATTTTAAATATTAAAATTTACACCAAATATTCAAAGTTGAATATCTTCATATCCGAGGCACATTTTTCGATGAAACAAAAAGCCAACCTGGGTTTTAAGAAAAACCCATATCAAATCTGCCATCCATGGTTTTAAATAAAACATTTTATTTTACTTTTCTTGGTTTTCATAAAAACCCTATTTTCTGAACTATCATAAATGCTTATTTATGAAATACTTCAGCCACAAAAACCAAATGTGATCCATGTGACATCAATGATCCATGTGACATAAATGACAACATAAAATACCTCATATTACCTCAAATTTCTAACAATCTCCCCCTTTGTCATTGATGGCAACACCTCTAATGCAAAAACCACAATCACTGCAAAAACCATCTCTGAGAATCAAAGTTGCTCCCCCTAACTCAATACTCTCTTTGGAGGCTGCTCCCCCTAATTCAATGCTCTCTTTGGAGGTTGCTCCCCCTAACTTAAATCTCTCCTTGGAGGCTGCTCCCACTAACTCAATACTCTCTTTGGAGGCTGCTCCCCCTAACTCAAATCTCTCCCCCTTTGACATCAATGGCAAAAGGGACACCTATGGGGATAAAAGATATGACTCTTAAGCATAACCCCCTCACCACCTCTCTTGAGGTGATTAATTTTGGGTTGGGAGTACTTTTACTCCCATATCACTTTGTTTCTTTCCTCTATCAACTTCCTTCCATGTTTTTCTTATATCCCTCTCTTGATGAATTACTTGATCTTCTTGTCTAGAACCTTTTTGATGTTCTTGCCTTGAACCTGTTTGGAATTGAGTCTTACACCATCTTGTAATATTCCCAAGATTATTTTAATTAAAACACTTGATATTGTAGCCTTTGGTTGGTGCCCATGTCCTGAAATCATTCTTAAAATAATTTCCATATCCATTCCTTTCTTGAACCCTGTATTGTGAAGCTCTGTTTTCATGACCATTATTACCATGACTTTTGAATTGTGTAGCTCTAAAACCAAAACCATGTTGCTCATTTCCTTTGCACTGAAAAGCTCTATGACCAATCCTATTGCATGAGAAATAATGTCCCTAAAAACCATACCTTCTTCCCTTGAAGTTTCTTCTAGCAAAATCAAACTTCTTTGATTCATGGGTCCTGCAATGTATAGCCCTGTGTCCAAATCCATTATAAGAAAAAAAATATCCTTGAAAAGCCCTTTGTTCATTCCTTGGTTCCTCATACCTTTCTTGACCATTATCCTTATGATCATCTTCAATTTGTGCATTGCATCCTTGAACCTTATTTGTAGTATCTAAAACTTCTTCCTTGCCTTTCTCTTCAAGAATTTCTTTTCCCTTTGAGTTTGATTCACCTATCTCAAAAAAAAGAACCAAATTGAATATTTTGAGCCATAGGAACTTTGGAACTTTACTCACAAGTCGTAGGTGCTTCCTTGCTTTCATATTTTAGAACTTCCTTTCCTTTTGAGTGACTTTTCTTGGAAGTAAGATACAACCTTAAAATAAGTTTCCACTCCTTTTTGAACCTTTTCATATAATGTATCATGTCTTGTCGTGGTTACCCTTAGTTCTTAAGCCATCCTTTCTTCTAACCTTTTTGCATTTTGAAGCTCTTTTCTGATATTACTGATTGTTTGAAGTAGTTCTTCTTTGATTTTGACATCTGTTCGAATCTTGTTTTCAAGATTCCTGTATTCTTCTTTTAGCCTTTTGATTTCTGATTTTTGTTTACTTGGCTCATCCTCTTCCTTTTCTATTACCAAAAGTGAGACTTCTTTATTTTCACTATCATTGAGACCATTATAATATTCTATAGCAAACAAGCTCTCAATATTTCTTTGATCATGCATGTTTCCTTGATGTGTTATCTCATCTTCACTATCACTGAAACCATTGCAATATCCTAATCTGTGATATTTTTGACCACACACAAAGCATTGTTCTCTTTCACCTTCTATTCCTAGGAATAGATGTTCTTCCTTTTCATCATATGATTTGTCTCTGTCACTATGATCTGAGCTATCACTTGCTTCTACAAGGTAGTAAGATTTCTTTGCCTTACAAAAAATTTTCTTCTTCTCATACTTGTTTTGCTTGAATCTGTCATCTTTGTCATGCTTATGCTTTCCATCATCTTTTTTCTATGACCCTATTTTTCATCATCATTATTTTCTTCATGTGGACACTTGTATGCATAGTGACCAAGATCACCACACTTGTAGCATTTGACTTTCCTTATATCTCTGAAATTCCTTGAGTCCTTATTCCTTTTGATGAAGTTAGCTTCTTCATCATTTTCTAAAACTCTATCTATTTCTAAAACTTTCCCTTTATCTTTTTTTGAAGCCTTGAATGCAATATCTTTTATTGGATCTTGATGCTTACTTACCCTCATCTCATAAGTTGTGAGAGTACCTTGCAATTCTTCCATTGTTAGCTTGTTGATATCCATTGTTTCTTCTATTGCTGAAACCTTCGAATCATATTTCATGGGAAGTGATCTCAAAACCTTTTGAGTAACTTTTGATTCTTTCATCTCAAAACCTAGGCCTCTCATGGTGTTAGTAATCTCATAAACTCAAAGTAAAAACTTTGCAATATATTTAGAATCTTCCATTTTCAATTCCTCAAATATTTTTCTATGAGTTTGTAGTTTTGACAACTTTACCTTGGAATCTCCTTCATAAGTATTCTACAACTTGGTCCACATTTCATTGGCTGAAGTACATACCATGACCTTTGCAAAATTTGTCTCACGTAGCCCACTCAAAATATAATTTATTGTTCTTGCATTTATCTCAACCAATTTCCTGGTAGTCTTATCTTCCTCGAGATCACCTTCAACCCTATACTCTTTTTCAACCATCTACCATACCTCATATCCTTGTGATATCAAGTAGTTCTTCATCCTCATGCTCTAGATAGAATAATTGTTACCATCAAATAGTGGACCCTTATTTGTAGATAATCTGTTCTATGAAGCCATTTGTGTTCTTGTAGAATCTACCCTCAAGTTGTTAGCCTTTTCGAAGGAACCCACTCTGATACCAATTGAAGAACATAAGCTTATATTGAGAGGGGGGTGAATAGTATAAGACCACTTTTTACTTTTTCTTCCAATTCAATATTATGTTGTGTAAAGATAGCAGTATCAATAGTAGTAATTAAAGTAATGCACATAAACCATACACAATAGATACACCATAATTTATGTGGTTCACCCAATGTGGGCTACTCCACGGAGAAAATATTTTACTAAAACTTTCTCAATCAATCTCTTTGGGAATCACTCCTAATTACAATGTTTATGGATCTTTGTCCAAAGGATATATTGATACCCTAATCTCAAGTTCGTAGATCTCTTCCATAGGAGAACTCTTTTCCCTTCTGCTCTATCTATGTTATCTTCTATAATATTATGTCTCTCTACTACACTGACTGGTGGACCCCTCTCCACTTTAAGACTCCTCACTCAGATCTATCTTCAACTATTTTGGTTGCTAGATATCTATCCACTGAGACTCTATCCTATGTACTTTGTCACCTCCAAAGCTTTATCAATAGTCTCACTAAGAACCTGCTTAATAGGCTCACATAGAACCTGCTCAATAGGCTCACACAGAACCTGCTTAACAAGCTCACATAGAACTTGTCAAATATTGAATAACAAGCTCACACAGAACTTGTCCAATGTTGAATAACAAGCTCACACAAAAATTGTCCAATGTTGAATAAAAAGCTCACATGAAACATGTCCAAATATGCTCCAAAAATATCACTAAGAACTTGTCCAAATCTACCCTAGCAAGCTCACCAAGAACTTTCCCAAATCTGCTCTAGCAAGCTCACCAAGAACTTGCCCAAATCTGCTCTAGCAAGTTCACCAAGAACTTGCCCAAATTTTCTCTAGCAATCTCACCAAGAACTTGCCCAAAACTGTCCACAAATCTATCCTTAAATCTGTCCTCAAATCTGTCCTCAAATCTGTCCCAAAACTGTCTATAAAGGCCTTCTCAAAGGCTCAAACAATCATACAAAAACTGCCACAAGTTTATCCACAAATCTATCCCAAATACCGTCTTCAAAGGCTCAATCAATCATGCTCAAATAGCACTCAAAAATCATCCACAACTCTATCAAGGCAAAGCTCAAATATAAACTCAACAATTAATGGAAATGTACTCTTCAATGGATAACAACAATGATCCACAATGATCTCAACTCAAATCAACTCATAGAAGCATAAGGAGAATTGTTAGAGACTCAATATGTTCTAATCTCACTCTCAACCCAAATCAATCTCAACTCAACTCAAGTCAACTCATAGAAGCATAAAGAGAATTGTTAGAGACTCAATATGTTCTAATCTCAATCTCAACCCAAATCAATCTCAACTCAACCAATCATCACAAGGGACAACTCTCTCTCACATAACCCTAGTCCAAGTATGTATCAACCAACTCAAATATTTCCAATAATGCTCAACCACAAATCTCACATAACAATGATACTCATGTTATTTTATAGCTTAAGTTCAAGTTCATCTCACAATCAATGGGCTTCAACAACAATGCTTATAAACAAGTTTTAAACACAACTCTCAAACCAGAAAACCTTGAAGCATTCAACCAACCATTTTCTAAAAGGAAACCACAATACAATCCTTTTCTCTCCAATGATATTTCAGAAATCAACCACCATAATCAATCAATAGGAGAATGTGCCCATACCTTTTTATGAAGAGAATAACCCCTTTGGAAATCTACCACACTCAACACACTTTGAAAAAGAGCACAACAATATTCACTTTTCAACCCCTTTAAAAATATATAAATATCTCTCTATACACACCTTATTTCTCCTTATAAATGAGTTAGTCAATTAGTCCTTGAAATAATCTTTCCAATGATATATAATATGATATACTTTTATAAAAGAAACATACCAGAAATATCTTCTTTTCTAAAAGTGCATTTATCTTGCCTTCCAAAATAAAAATCAACTCAACCCTTATCACCTTATACCTCCAACATTAGGAAAAAAATTAATTTATTAAATAAAAACTTACTTTCCTCTTAGAGGGAATCGAACCCTCATCTTCTGCCCAAACACTTATCAACCGCGGTGCCAAAGACCACCCAAGCAAAGCGCTCGCATAGGATAAGAAGCACAAAATTCGCTTTTGTCGTATTCCTTTGCTCACACCAAATAAAAAAAATGTGGGCCTTTATTTTTCCCCGAAAATGCAACCAGTGGGAATCAAACCTTCATCCTTCGCAAGTCCAAAAGCCTTTGTCTCCCCTCACTCGCCGTTGGACCATGTTGCCACACGAAACTCTTTGTGCCTTTCGTCTTAATCCACTCCTCCAATTCCAAGGCTTTTGAAAGAAAGCCTTTGTATATATATGTGCACCTTCCCTTACCTTTACCAATGTCAACGAAAATTTAATTAATTTTGATTTGATGATGACATCGGCGGTGATGTCATAATTTTAATTTAAAATTTTAATTTTAAATATTAAAATTTACACCAAATATTCAAAGTTGAATATCTTCATCTCCGGGGCACCTTTTTTAACGAAACGCAAAGCCAACCTGGGTTTTAAGAAAAACCCATATCAAATCTACCATCCATAGTTTTAAATAAAACCTTTTATTTTACCTGCCTTGGTTTTAACAAAAACCCTATTTTTCGAACTATCATAAATGCTTATTTATGAAATACTTCGACCACCAAAACCAAATGTGATCCATGTGACATCAATGACAACATAAAATGCCTCATATTACCTCAAATTTTTGACACTAATATGGTGCTTAATGAAACTTAATAATGAACCAAGTAACTAATGTTCAAGTAATGAAATTTTTGCACCAAATTTGCTTACCTCAATGACCTTTGTAGATGATGGAAATCTTGGTGATTAGATTCACCTAAATATTTTCTTGTACTAGTTGAAATTGTAGCTCTTCTTGGCTATCCAAAACAACTCTTTAACTCACCAATTTAAAGCTTTAAAACTCCTCCAACTTGCTGCCAAAAAATATAGTTTGGTGGCTTTACTGATCCTTCAGGATGCTCTCTTGAAATCTGAAACTTATCAGCTAGTAATGTTGCCCTTATTATTACTTTTTTATTGTCCTCAAATCTAAAATTTTTTGATTGTAAAGCAGTAAATTTATCCTCTGAAGTGTTGTCCTTGAATCTCCCCAACTTGGTAAGAAACTCCTCCAAGTTGCAACTAAAACTCTTTAAATTTTTGCTATAGAAACCAACAACTTCCTTTCTTCAAATGTGTCTTCTTGCCTTCAATGGCAATTTTCAAATCTCTCATATTTGATGGCTTCTTCTAACTCCTTTTTCCTTCAACCTCCTTGTCGAATTCTAACTTCAATATTGGTCTATTGTTGGCCTTCTTCTCAAGAATATAAAATTATTTAGGTCTTCACTATTCTCCTCCAAAATTTGAAAAACTTCTTACCAAATCTTTCTCCCTTGAGCTTGTTGTCGGATGGTGATAATTGTCCCAAATTTCTCACTATTTGGAACTTCTTCTTGAGTTATCCTAAAATCTCATCCAATGGCACTTTCCTAACCTTCTCTAATTTATCCACTGAGGCTCTCCAAACCTTATCCTTCCTTGAGACCTTTTCTTTAGGATCTTCAAATTTTTGTAGCTTCTCTAGTCTTCTTCTCAAGACTTCAATGAGACCTTCTCTTCAATATTCAACTATGTATATTTTACAATGAGATCTCCTCACAAATATTTAAATTTTTTTGCTTCTAGAATGGTACCTTTGCTAGTCCTTATCTATATTCAATCTTCCAAAACTAGAAGTTCTTCAATGGGACCTCTTGTGGGTCTCTTCAACTTCTTGAGTTGTTTTCTCTTCCTTTAGTCTGCAATCTGTAGTCTTCAATATTTAATGGATATCACCAACCTCCAATATTCTCCTAGAATATTTTCTTGAGTCTCTTCTTCTTCAATCTACAATAAGGCTCCTTTAGCCTTTTTCTCTCTTCTATAATCTACAGGTCTACAATATTGCAATGGGATCTTCTCCTTAGGTCTTCAAATATTCAATATCCAACTTATTGCTTCAAGTACTAGATTGATTCCAAAGAAGATATTCTTTCTAGCTCTTTGTAGGAAGCTTCCTAAATTTTTTGAATCTCCTTTTCCTACAACAAATATTATAATCTACAATGAATAAACTTTAAATCTAGAGATAATGAATCTTCAATTTGTCAATTTAGTGGAATCAATGCTGAGTCCTAGTCTTCACAAGTTTTCTGCAACTCTGTGGAAAGGCTCCAGCCAAATGTATTTTAAAAATTTATAAAAATGAGATTTCTAATCTCCTCTCAATCTCTTTTCTGGCTTTCACTATTTCCTATTGATCTACCATGTGCTCTGATAGCACTGTTAACTTTTGAGGATGTATATTGAAGGAAATGCAACCACAAGATGTGAAATAAGAAAGCTATGATAACTATATGATAATGACACTATAATATGTAGGAAAATAATGAGATAGAATTCTACAATAACTTAGTAATATGCCATTAATAAAAGCTCATGAAAATAGTGTAATGCAATATAATGGAGGACTTGAACACTAGAATTTTTAATGAAGAACTACATTGTACCTACTTACTACTATAATCTAACTCTCTATAGTAACATTATCTCTCTTCACTCACTCTATACCTTAAAGGCCTATATATGAATATGTGTGCCTTGGAATTTACTCTACCCATTACTCTTCATCTACCTATCCTATGACTCATGTACATATGGACTATATACATATTTACATCATTACAAATTCTAACAATTGTGCATTTATTACTTGCTTGAAGTAACTACTCAAACCTTACTCTAAAGTAAACTCCTACTCTAGTTATGTATCCAAGGTGGTACATTTTCAAGTACTAAATAATGTAATATACTCTAACATGAAAGATATGGGATGTTCTTCATCTTGGTCATTTTTTTTAGTTAAGATAATTGTGATGCTTTCATTTGTCCTAAAAAAATACATCCTAAATTCCTTAGAGAAATCAAGATTGATTAGGATAGGGGCCTTAGTGATGAAATATTTTAGTTCTTCAAAGTATTTCTTCCCTTATTTTGTCCAATACAACATAGCATCTTGGTTATTGGTATGACTATTTATGCAAAGTTTCTAATGAATTTAGCTACAAATTGGATCTGCTTTAGGAATGACTTGATACCCTTGAATGATGAAGGTAATGGTGTATCTAGAATGGATTAAATTCTATCAGGGTCTATGGAAAGGCCTATGCTACATGACCTAATAATTTCCTTCTTAAACCATAAAAATAGACTTCTTAGGGTTTGGAGAGATATTGAATTCCTTACACATTATTCAATGTGCTTGTTTCCATATTTAGAAAATACCATCAAAACATCAAGGTATATTAGAATGATCTTGCCTACAATCCCTAAGAAAGATATATCCATTTCCCTCTAGAATATTGCCTTAGAATTTTACAGATTGAAAGGTATTCATTGATAAGCAAAAGTACCTCACTTGGTGGTGAAATCCATCTTGTATTGGTCTTCTTCCCTAATTCAAATTTAATTATATCTAGAGAAATCATCTAAAAGTGATAACATCTACAATCCTATCACTTTTTACAATATTTGATCAATGGCAAGTAAGGGATAGTGATCCTTTAATTATTCCTTATTCAGGTTTCTAAAATCAATGCATAACTTGGTATCCCTATTCTTCTTATGTACTAGAAAGAGGTTGGTGACTGTTGGAACAAAATCTGCCTTCGGTTAATAGTGTTGCGCCTTAGACTTTGCCAACATTGAATAGACAGATCTTGCTTGAGATCATCTGTCTAGTCTCCAGAGAAGGCTGGTTCCTTTGAGTTTTTTAGAGAAAAGGGGAACAAGAGATAAAGGGAAATATAGCCTAAGCTAGAAACTTTTCTCATGGTACAGATTAGACAACATCAAAGACAGATTTACTTACTTCTATCCAAAGCATTTAAAACACATTCCCATGCAGAAATTATATAATTCCAGATATGATTTCTGATATTTCGTTTAGCATGCGTATATATTAGATTCTTATTCCAGCAATATGATTTATGTATTGCGAAAGTTTAGATACAAGAACAGACTCAATTTACAATTCAATATTGTGAGCAGAAATAAAGAACATTAATACATACACTTGCACGATATGAACCAGAAGCCAATGGGAGATGCGATTTTATTGCTTGTATTCAAAGTACGTACACACAGTCTTGTAAACGTCCAAGAGCCGACCCTTTTTTTTGGAGTCGCTCACCCCTATATATACCCTAAAAGAGTATCTTTTCCTAAGTACATCTTACTTATTTTACAAGCAATCATCTATAGTTTCTAACAATACACAACGGATTTCCCGTAGATTGGATAGATTGGCAATCATCCAACGGACCTGCCAGGTTATAATCAACAGACCATTCTTCAAAAATCGGCACCTGATGTCAGTGCTCGTCTCTAGTTGCCAAAAATATACTTTATTCCTTTACAGCTGGCGTGTCGTGAAATCGTGACATTCTTTCCTTGCTTTGGTCTTCTGCTGCTTCCAGCCGCGAAAATGAGACATGTCGCGAAATCGTGACATTCTTTCCTTGCTTGGCTCTTCTGCCGCTTCCAGCCATGAAAATGGGACATGTCACGAAATCGTGACATTCGTCTCTTCCTTTGCTCCTTTGCTGCCTCCCATCGCAAAAATGAGACATGTCACGAAATCATGACATTCTTTCCTTGCTTTGCTCTTCTGCCGCTTCCAGCCATGAAAATGAGACATGTCACGAAATCGTGACATTCTTTCCTTGCTTTGCTCTTCTATCGCTTCCAATTGCGAAAATGAGACATGTCACGAAATCGCGACATTCGTCTCTTCCTTTTCTCCTTTGCTGCCTCCCGTCACAAAAATGAGACATGTCACGAAATCGTGACATTCTTTCCTTGCTTTGCTCTTTTGTCGCTTCCAACCATGAAAATGAGACATGTCACGAAATCATGACATTCTTTCTTGCTTTGCTCTTTTGCCGCTTCCAGCCATGAAAATGAGACATGTCATGATATCGCGACACTTTTTCCTTTTGGCTCTTTCTCTTTGCTTTGGACCGCGAAAAAGCAACATGTCGCGATATCGTGACACTTTTCCCTCTTGGCTCTTTCTCTTGCTCTTTAGCCACGAAAATGCAACATGTCACGATATCGCGACACTTTTTGCCCTTTGCTCTTTCTCCTCACTATGAACCGCAAAACTGAGACATGTCGCGATATCGCGACACTTTTTCTCTTTGGCCATGACAAAGCAACATGTCGCGATATCGCGACACTTTTTCTCTTTGGCCGCGACAAAGCAACATGTCGCGATATCGTGACACTTTTCTCTTTTGGCCGCGACAAAGCAACATGTCGCGATATCGCGACACCTTTTCTCTTTGGCCGCGACAAAGCAACATGTCGCGATATCGCGACACTTTTCCTTGCTTTTCTCTTAGCCGAAAAACATGTCGCGATATCGCGACACTTTTCCCTTTGCCGAAACATGTCGCGATATCACGACACTTTTTCCCTTTTGGCCGCGACAAAGCAACATGTCGCGATATCGCGACACTTTTTCCCTTTTGCTTTTCTTTTTGCTTTGAACCGCGAAAATGCAACATGTCGCGATATCGCGACACTTTTTCCTCCTTGCGGTGTTTTGCATTTTCTTTGATATTTAGCATATGGGCCACTTCGGTCCTCTTGGAAAATATGCAAAAAGGAGCATCAGATGTTTTTCTGTAGTTAGTCACTTTTTGACTAACATTCTTGGCGCCTTTCGGGGGATTTTTTGCTTGCAAAAATTTTGAACCAGGCCTTTATCCATTGGGTATCGGAGTCAACAACGCAGTTGTAAAAAGAATCTTTCAGAGAAAGACAAAGAACACAGGAAAATGCACTTAGATCAAACGTGAACATTACCTCGCCAAAACTCCCTTTATACCTTAGTATCTCTATTCAAAAAAAAATGTCGACTTCGATTGGCTGTGATCGAAAATCTTTTTTTTGTGTTAAGGCCGAAAAAATGGTAATATTTACAAATATTGTCTGAATATGCTTATATTATACTGTACATATAATTCCTTTTTTGCTTTTGCCTAAAAGGCTTAGCTCCTTTTTTACGCACTTCTCTGATCTGGTTCCCTTCCTCTTCATCCTGCAGATCCCGACTGGCTGAGCAATTCATTTCAGGGATTAAGAAATCCAGTACCTGTTCATCATTTTCAAAAACTTGCCGAAAAATATTTTTATCAGGTACTGAAGGCCTGTATATAAGTCTAACAGTTTTAGACTTCTGAATAACATTACTTACAGGACAAAAATTAGCTCCCACTGAAGCTAACAAATCTGCATGGGTATTCTGTTCTCTAGGGATAAACTTTATATTTAGGGCCTCAAAGGCCTCTAAGAGATCCCACACTTTGTTCCTGTAAGCCTTCAAATAATCCTGTTTACTTATACCTTTTTTGGTGACTTGATTCACAATAAGTTCTGAATCTCCATAGATGAGTAACTGTTTGATTCTCAATTTCTCAGCCTTTCTTAACCCTAAGCACAGGGCCTCATATTCTGCTGCGTTGTTGGAGCAACTCCAAGTCAACCTCTAAGAGAAAACCTTTTCCTCTCCAGTGGGAGAAATCAAAACTATTCCGGCACCAGCTCCATTCTTGCACCTAGCCCCATCAAAGAAAAGCTTCCACAAATGATTCACAGAACCATCCTCTTCTAGGGAGGGTACCAATTTTCTTTTTGGTTTCTCAATAGAATAGTTTCCTATTTCTGTTTCTATCATGGCATTAAAGTTCTGTAGAGAAAACTCGTCCTCACCTTGGAGTTCTTCTAATGTTTCTTCCATCAGGTCTTCTTCTATTGTTTCTTCAGTCATCATATTTACACGATCAGTTTCACCAATCCTTTCTACATGAAACGTCGATGGTTTCTCATTAAAAATCTTGACCCTTCTACCTTTGAAAGGTATCTCCAAATGAGAATAATCTAAGGATAAGTATCCTCCTATCTTTGCTGTGAACTCTCTGGATAGACACATACCAAAATAGGGCTCCAAGTCTACGACTACTACCTCTTGTATGACTGTCATCTGAGGCAAATTATGCAGCCGTATGGGAATATCCTTTATCACTCCTACAGTTTTTACTGGAGTACCATCTAACTGTAGGATGCCTGCGCTGCTCCTAGTGTACTCCATTCCCATAATATCACATACTGCTTTGGGTATCACAGTGGTAGCAGTGCTCGAATCTATCATGCAGTTGTGGACAACCCATCCTTTCATTTGAAGGGATAAATAAAAGGGGGGGGCCTGTTCTTACCAGTGGCAGATGTCAAGTTCGTTAGAACCATTTTCGAAGGTGATGCAGTCCCACCTCCATTTTTCATTGTCCTTAGGGATTCCTGTAGGAGATTGATTTGACCTGGGATTTGAAAAGCATCATACATACTTGCCTTAGAAGGAGTCTTTTTCATTTCCTCCACTATACTGAATATAGGTGAATCAACTATCCTTTCTCTTTCTTTGGCAAAAGTTTCACATTTATTTTTGTATCCCTGGGTAGCTTCAGCCCTTTGCCTTTTTGTTAGCGAGGGGAAACTCAACCTTTCCCTAGCTTGTTCTTGGGTTTCATTTTCCCCCTAGGAAAAAAATTCTTTGTGTGTTTCTTGCCCTTGAATTTTGGCTGGAAACTGATATTCTCTTTCCTGAGGGAGACTTCCTTTAGGATTTTCTTTGGGAACTTCCTTGGGAGCAGGGGAAACATCCAATGGCTGAAGCTCTTTAGGGTCTGCTTGCAGTGGTTTCTTACCTGATCTTGTCAAAACTGAAACCTGTTCTACTGTAGGCATCATGAAGTTGTGGTCCTCCTCTCTAATTATATTTACATGGCTTTTCATTTTTTCTTTACTCTTTTCAACTGCTATACTTTGTACATAATGCTGGTGTATTATACATGAACTTTCCCCATGTGGATCGTTACATGTAGTACACCAAGAGTTAGAATCAGTGGGAGGCTCATCGGCCTCCACTGTCTCATTTGTATATACCGTGCTCGGTCTTACATGTCCCCTATTGCTTGATTGTGTTGCATCTCCTATTACCTGAGGGAACCTTCTTGGCGGAAAACTCCTTTCAGCCTCTCTCTTTTTCATGGATGCCATTTCATTTGACAATGCCTTCATTGTATTAATTATGGTCGTGTATTGATCACTAGGGGGAGCTGATGCAAGGGGTGTGGCTGGTAATGCACGGAATGCAGGAGGTGCAGCTATAGCTGGGAGGGCCTGCGTTGATGGGAGTACAGGCAGTTTAGAGATTGACGCTTGGGAAAACTCTGGTAAAATTGGCAATAGAGTTTTTGATGGATATCTTTTTGTAGCGATGAGATCAGCTTCGCCCTTTGCTGCCTCTACATAGATCCCAGGAAAAGTGGTTACACGGGATTGCCTTATTATCATACTGAGCTCTGAATCAAAAGCCCTTAGATAATAGCATATAGCTTGTTCTTCCGTGGGCTTTAGGCCTTGCGGTACTCTATCACGAGTTCTGGTAAACCTGATGTTGAAATCTTGGATTTCTTCTTGTGGATGCCTCTCAATGACAGTGAATTGATTCAGCAATGTGAAAGGATCCGCATGTATATTGAATTCATCGACCAGACGGTCGGCTAGTACTGCCCAAGAAGTAATGGATCCAGCGGGAAGCGCTCTGTACCAATAGAGCATCTTTCCTTTCAAAGATATAATCAACAATCTGACCATTACATCTTCCTGAGTGATGTTATAAACAGATGCTAGCGCTGAAACATCTAAACAATGCTCATCTGCTATTTTGCCTATTCCATCAAAGGTCGGTAAGGCTTTTAATGCAGCTTGTGGAATTTGGTGGTGTGTTCCCAAGTTCAAAGGGCCAGTTTGATTCCATACAAGATGCGCTGGGGCAGGGGCAGCTGCCATGATTGCTAAAGGAGTTACAACTGCTATGGGATTAAGAAATCCAGATGCTCCTACAGCGGGTGGTAAAGAGGTGCTAATGGTGTCGGGCGGATTTGATCGTGCGGCTAGCACAGGGTGTGCTTTTAGGCTTTCGAGATGTAGTTCAAAAAACTCGATAGGTTCTTCAGAGTTTCTAGCTCGGGATCTGGTTATCATATGGCTATATAACCAGAAGGTTTCTAGACAAGGTCTTTATTTTATGGTCTAAATGCAACGGAGTCGCCAGGTGATTTTTCTTGAGATTTTGCAAACAAAAGGCTCTGAAGGTAAAACACCAAAACTTATACAATACTGTGGGATTTCTGGTCCCACCGGGCATGCCAAAAATTGTTGGAACAAAATCTGCCTTCGGTTAATAGTGTTGCGCCTTAGACTTTGCCAACATTGAATAGACAGATCTTGCTTGAGATCATCTGTCTAGTCTCCAGAGAAGGCTGGTTCCTTTGAGTTTTTTAGAGAAAAGGGGAACAAGAGATAAAGGGAAATATAGCCTAAGCTAGAAAATTTTCTCATGGTACAGATTAGACAACATCAAAGACAGATTTACTTACTTCTATCCAAAGCATTTAAAACACATTCCCATGCAAAAATTATATAATTCCATATATGATTTCTGATATTTCGTTTAGCATGCGTATATATTAGATTCTTATTCCAGCAATATGATTTATGTATTGCGAAAGTTCAGATACAAGAACAGACTCAATTTACAATTCAATATTGTGAGCAGAAATAAAGAACATTAATACATACACTTGCACGATATGAACCAGAAGCCAATGGGAGATGCGATTTTATTGCTTGTATTCAAAGTACGTACACACAGTCTTGTAAACGTCCAAGAGCCGACCCTTTTTTTGGAGTCGCTCACCCCTATATATACCCTAAAAGAGTATCTTTTCCTAAGTACATCTTACTTATTTTACAAGCAATCATCTACAGTTTCTAACAATACACAACGGATTTCCCGTAGATTGGATAGATTGGCAATCATCCAACGGACCTGCCAGGTTATAATCAATAGACCATTCTTCAGAAATCGGCACCTGATGTCAGTGCTCGTCTCCAGTTGCCAAAAATATACTTTATTCCTTTACAGCTGGCGTGTCGCGAAATCGTGACATTCTTTCCTTGCTTTGGTCTTCTGTCGCCTCCAACCGTGAAAATGAGACATGTCACGAAATCGCGACATTCTTTCCTTGCTTTGCTCTTCTGCCGCTTCCAGCTGCAAAAATGGGACATGTCATGAAATCGTGACATTCGTCTCTTCCTTTGCTCCTTTGCTGCCTCCCATCGTGAAAATGAGACATGTCGCGAAATCGTGACATTCTTTCCTTGCTTTGCTCTTCTGTCGCTTCTAGCCACGAAAATGAGACATGTCAAATCGCGACATTCTTTCCTTGCTTTGCTCTTCTGCTTCCAGCGAAAATGGGACATGTCACGAAATCGTGACATTCGTCTCTTCCTTTGCTCCTTTTCTGCCTCCCGTCATGAAAATGAGACATGTCACGAAATCATGACATTCTTTCCTTGCTTTGCTCTTCTACCGCTTCCAGCCATGAAAATGAGACATGTCGCGAAATCGTGACATTCTTTCTTGCTTTGCTCTTTTGCCGCTTCCAGCCACGAAAATGAGACATGTCGCGATATCATGACACTTTTTCCTTTTGGCTCTTTCTCTTTGCTTTGGACCGCAAAAAAGCAACATGTCGCGATATCGTGACACTTTTCCCTCTTGGCTCTTTCTCTTGCTCTTTAGCCACGAAAATGCAACATGTCGCGATATCGCGACACTTTTTGCCCTTTGCTCTTTCTCCTCACTATGAACCGTGAAACTGAGACATGTCGCGATATCGTGACACTTTTTCTCTTTTGGCCGTGACAAAGCAACATGTCGCGATATCATGACACTTTTTCTCTTTTGGCCATGACAAAGCAACATGTCACGATATCGTGACACTTTTTCTCTTTTGGCCACGACAAAGCAACATGTCGCGATATCGTGACACTTTTTCTCTTTTGGCCGCGACAAAGCAACATGTCGCGATATCGCGACACTTTTGCCACCTTGTGCCTTTTTCTCTTAGCCGAAAAACATGTCACGATATCGACACCCTTTCCAACATGTCGTGATATCGCGACACTTTTTCCCTTTTGGCCGTGACAAAGCAACATGTCGCGATATCGCGACACTTTTTCCCTTTTGCTTTTCTTTTTGCTTTGAACCGCGAAAATGCAACATGTCGCGATATCGCGACACTTTTTCCTCCTTGCGGTGTTTTGCATTTTCTTTGATATTTAGCATATGGGCCACTTCGGTCCTCTTGGAAAATATGCAAAAAGGAGCATCAGATGTTTTTCTGTAGTTAGTCACTTTTTGACTAACAGTGACCCAGGTAGAATGTTTAATCAAGAATATGATATGGCCCTATAAGAATTTTAGTAACTCCTTTTTTATTACAACCTCTATTTTAGGTTTGATCAGTCTCTACTTTTGGTAAAATGGTATAGCATTTGGTTCCAATTATATTGTAAGTTCTATCACATTGCAATTATAAACCTTTAGATCTTGATATGACAAGGCAATTATGTCTCTGTATTTACCACAAAGTTCTTTGAAACTATCTTATTCTTTCCAAGTATAATATTTTCCAAGTAGTAGACTTTTCCCTTCAGCTACTTTGACTTCATTTGTATGATTCCATATTTGACACCATCTCCATATTATTTCTACTCTCCAACATATTGGGCCTCCTTGAATAGGAACTCTATGATCTACTCATAATTATTGAAGACCTCCTAGTGATCAAAATTATCTAGGACTACTAGTCTAAAGACAACCTCAAACTCCTTTGGTTTATCCCACATATCATTTGTAATATAAAAGCATGTTTCCATTCCACCCAACTCATCTACTTTTGCATTTGGGTATTGATTTTATTTTGTAGGAGTTTAATCTTTCAAGCAAAACCTAGATTCAGTGTTTGGACTTTAGATGTTTATTCTTGGTGGCACACTAGGAATGGACTTGATTCACTATTAATTGGAAATCACCATATATTTACGGGTATTTAATACCTATATTTTCTACCTTCCTTAGACCAGTGAAAAGTGCTTCATATTTGGCTATGTTTTTCGTACAATTGAACAACCTATTGGCATAATGGATTTATGCTCCTTGAGGATCAAGGAACTGAATTCTAGCATCTACTCCTTTTCTAGTTATTATACCTTAAAAGTACATTGTTTATATTTTCAACTCCATGACTCATCAAGCCAAGGGTTTTAGGAGGAATCTCTATTACTAAGTAGTTTTCCACTTCCATTTCTTCATACCCCCATTCAGGATCCCCATCATCTTGTAACACACCAAGCATCATCTCTACCTTTAGGTCTTCATCATCTTACAAGGTGGCGCATTTCTATCCTGACTATCATTCCATATTTGGGTATCTTCATGTGTGTGTAGTTCATTGTTAGACCACCATTTTTTGATAACTCCATTGTCAATTACCTAGATAATAGCATTCTAAAGTATAGGGAAAAATCTATGACTTTCACTTCGTATATTACTATAAATTATAAGTATCATGCAATAGTCATGACCAAATACTTTAGAACACCTACTACATTAACTCTTGTCCCATCCATATATATCAGGTGCCTAGCTATTTCAGTGTAAGGAATACCTTTTTCATCGTATATCCCCTTAGGGATTATCATGATTGCTAATTTTGAATCAACAATGCAACTTCTAAGGATGTAATTATCAATATTAAGTATAATGTAGAATGGAGGTGCCTTTAGGTATTTTTGTTTTGGAGCATTTCATACATTAGAATCATTTAATTGAATGTTTGATGATTATTCTATGATCAAAGTTAGTTACTCGGGTACTTGAACTGAGGAGGATTCTACCTACATACCATTAGCATAACTTTTTTCTATTCTATCAAGGTTTCTTGAAGTAGGTCCCTTTGTCTAGGTAGGCTTAAGGTCTCCAACATGCTAACCTTAGTTGGTGTTTTCTTCATTTTCTCTATGATATTGAATATTGCAATAGGATTTTTCCTTATTGTGAAAAATTTGAGGTTGGCCTAGATTTTTTTTGATGTCATTCGCATGTGAGAGAGGGGTATTTCAACCTTATCTTAGCATCTCTTTGTAGTGTATATATCTCCTTATCACCTTCCATTTTAATAGGTTAATTAGTTCCTTGTATACCCTCTTATTTACTATCAGTTATTTTCCTTTGTTGACCTTTTGGATTTTTATATTTGGTGTTCCCTAGACCTCCTTTTGAGGTGTTTTTGTAGTCTCATATCTTGAGTTTTATTTTTCCTTTTATTTTTCTTATTGAGTTGCAATTGAATCTGTATCTTTTACATGTAAATGGGTTCCCACTTGCCTAAGGACCATTGTCCCCTTTTTAGTGTTAGCCTATTTTTCAACTAAATACTCTAGTTATTTTCCTATTTTCCCTAGTTTCTACACCCTACTAATTAACAAATATGGCATGATATTTGAAATGTAACTTCACATCCATTTTAACAGTGTTAAAATTTACTAGTATTCTGTTATTAGGGTTAGGTAGGGTAGGTAATGATTGGGCCACATGATTCTACTGATGCATTCAAAGATTTATTATGGGAGAAACCTAGCCAGTAGTGGCAACTTGTTGAACCTTGCATTGCTAAGTATTTTATATAGTATATGAATACCTAATGGCACTCATACATTCAATTAGATATGCCTATCATTACGGGTCATATGAAGTATTATTTGTAAGAGTGTTGGCTTGTGGATCATAGATATTGTGTAATGATTCCTTCCTTAAGGAGTAATATTGATGTTTTCCTACCATAAGGGTATTATCTATAAAAAAATCATATATCACAATTCAGGTAAGCAAATCGGTCGCCAATTAATTGGTTTTGAAGAAAATTTATAAATTTAATTTTGTAAAGGAAGGAATAGATGAGATTTGAGAAATTTTATGTTTTAGAATTCTTGGTTGTTCAAAACCCTAGTTTCTTTAGGGAAAAAATATTTTGGGTTGAGGTCATGGAGCTACCAATATTCACTATAAAATATGATAGTGACACTAGGGAATGGTTGATGAGGTGGAAAAATATTTCTTTGATGTGGAAATATAAGATTTGTGGTTCTTTGTGAGGAGAAGTTTTTTATTGGTTTCTGTTGTGACTGTTTCACAACTAGCCCCAAAGCTTGGGGACCCACATTTTTTTTGATAAATTTTGGTGTGGTTTTTGTCTTTTTCTTTTTTATAGGTTTATTAAAGTGTTTATAATTCAAACATTAACTTTTGGGTTAATTCATGTTTAAAAAAATAAATAAACTAAAAAAAAAAGGAATTAAAAAAATAAATAAATAAATAAAACAAAAAAAAGAAAAAAGAAAGGATAAATAAAAATAATATATATATATATAACAAATGAACATAAAATAAAAACAAAAAATAATAATAAAAACAAAAAGGGATAAGATATATATATATATATATATATATATATATATATATATATATATATATATATATATATAATCTTATATTTTTCATGGTGGCCACGTATAGCTCTTAAAGCTTTTAAAGCACCTTTTATTAGCTTTAAGTAGTATGTAGTGGTAGGTTTGTTTTTTAGCTTTTTTTTTTTTTTTGTTTAAGTTTTAATCTTTAATTTTTTCATGTTAGTTAAGTGAAATTTAGTTTTTGTTTTTTCTAACGTGTTCTTTTTCTTTTTGCAGGGTATTGCGTAGGAAACGAAAGGGCCAGGAGAAAAGAAGCGCACGACATGGAGAACGCCAAGCGAATGGAATTTTAAACGAAACGGAGAGCTGCGAATAGCATTGGAAATGAAATGAAGAGTTGGAAAACCAATGAAAGGGCATATTGAATATTTTTATTTTTAAATAGGCCATACAAACACAAAAGGAGAAAAACGGAGACGGAAAAGGGACGGAAATGGTGGCATGGCCAAATGGGAACTTTGGGCATGGCCACATTTGTAAAGCAGGGATTTTAATTGGAATGTGAAAGCTTTTATTCAGAAATTTCAGGCCTTGTTAGCAAGAAAGAATGAGAAATTTTCTGCATGCTTAATTTTAATTGTTTTATTTTTCCCCTTTCAGATTTCAGACTTGTATGTGAAATTGATGCCATTATTTTGGGTTGTTTCATGTGAATGTTTGCAATCTGGAAATTATTTAAAACCCTAGGAACCAGCACCTAGTTTACTTTGATTGTGTTTATTTTGCAGGTCAAATAAGCTAGGTTGCATGTATGAAACTCTCACGTATTCGGTTTTGCAGGACGGGGTGCTATCAAACTGAAGGAGCTTTTGCATTGCTGTGTTTTCAGCAATTATTTTGATGCAAACTTTAAATTTTCTGTTTCCAAAAATTTTAATTTCAGAATTTTTTCCTATTTTCAGGCATTAAAATAAACATTAAAAAAATTTCAAAATCTAAAACATGATTTCACCATTGCGGAGATTATAATTCAGACTTCAAATACGCACTTTGAAATTTCATTTTCGGACTTGTTTAGTATTTTTAAAAATTCGTCGAAGTTGCTGTTTTGTCACAGATTTTAAAAATCCGAAAATAGAAATTTTCCATTTTAAGGTCAAATTTCGTTTTTCCAGTTTTGTTTTGCATTCATGAGCCTATGATGACATTCCCTTCATGGAAATTCCAATTTCATTGAAGGGGTTATGTTTTATGGCATTTTCACAAATTTCCATTTTGGGCCTAAAATTACCCTTTCTTCATAAAAATTCCAATTTTACGAAAGAGGGATAATTTGAGTACTACATTGAAGGTCTTTTCCTTAAAGCACTTAATTGTTCATCTTGATGAAAATTTGATTTCATTTAAGAGGGATAAGTTAAAGTGACATTTTGAAGCTACATTTGGAGACCCTATTCATCATTGAGGATTTAATGCAAGATAAAATCTATCTTAAAACCATCAAGATAAAAGGAATTAAAGCATTACATCGTGGTCATATGAGGGCCAACTCACATTTACTTTATCAGGGTTCAATGAACAATCATTAAAGTTTCATGGTAAAATAAACCAACAGTGCCCCTTGTTTACAGTTACTTGCAATCACTAAGGTGTTCCTAGCATTTAAATTGAATATCTTTATTTGATGCACATATGCAAATGCTAATATAACAAGAACCTTGGAGAAGTTGTTTGTTTAACTTCTTTGCAAGAGGGGATTTGGAACCCAAATCCTACCGGAGAGTGTGCTTTCACAATTGGGTGAAAACACCACTCAACAGATTGGCGCTAGAAGGAGGGCATGAAACGGTTTATTTCATCATGATTTTAAATGCTTAAAATTGCTTAAGAGCTTTACAACACATTTGGATTGTTCATACAGAAATAAAGTGATTTAATTTTTCAGAATTTTGGTCTCATGCAATTACTTTTCATTTGATTTTAATGAATACATCTCTTAGTTGATGCTAACTTGATTTGTTTTTATATATACATTGCAGGTTGAATATTCAACATATTTGGTTCTAAAATTACATTTTAAGTTCACTAATGGCAACACTTGAGGAGCAAAGGGTATCCCCGAGAGCTGAAATAACATCTCTAAGAGAGAGAATGGTATTAATAATAGAGGATCATTATAAGGGTTTGTCTATACCTGTGGTACCATATCATGTTCCTAAAATGTTATTGGAATTTTTACGGTGTTTTAATCAAGAGGTACCACTAGGATACTTGCAAAAGCTGCATGTATACAAGAGTACATTGTGTCAATTCCAGATTTTTTATGAGGAGGTGGCTTGTAAGTTATTTGCATACATTTTGGATGATAGACCATTCTTTTGGTATAGCCAACTACCCATGGAGGTTAGGACTTCTTGGATACAATTAGAAGCAGCCTATCTTAATCATTTTGGTAATCAAGCTGACTTAGAAATATTGAAAAATCAGTTTACCTCCATATGTAAAGAGTCTAATGAATCCTTGAGTCAATTCAATGGAAGATTTCGTGAATTGCACTCCCAAATGTGGGAAAATTTTAACACATCAGAAGAAGAAGCCATGGAAGTATACCTAGGAGCCATACACCCCATACTTGCTTCACTCATTGAGGAAAAACGCGAGTGGTTTGTCCCTAGAGAGAATCCATGAGATCTTAGAAGAGATAGAACGACAAGGTCTTGAAGAAGAAAAGGCACAACATGTTCACATGAGAGATTGTTCTTTTGATGCCAACCTACACCAACCATCAAACATAGCACCCTCCACTCCAATGATATCTAAGGTAAATGATCAAGGGGATGAATTTGAATACCCAAATCTTATGACCACCTTGGATATAGTTCACGAGGAGGTGCAAATTGCTAAGACAACATCCAATAGTGAGGATCATGTAGAGATACATGATTATCTAGATTCAACAATGTTTGATATATGTGAAAGGATGGAACCCACCATAGAATTGAATGAAGTGGTTGAAAGTGAAATTGGGAGAAAACCAATAAATGAATTTGAAGACATGATAGAATTTCACCACTTGTTCTTGGAAGATACTATTGATGAGATCTGTAAAATTAAAGATCAAGAAATTCTTCACCCTCCAAATTGTGATAAAATGAATCATGGGTTACTAATTTGGACAATGATAGCCTTATAAATTTGAATTCAAGAAATAACCCACTTTTGGAAATAATTGAACCATCTAAGGAAGGTGAAGATGAATTTGATGAGAAACACATTGATGATTTGGAAAATGTTGAAGAAATAGTTGAACGTCACCACTTGATTTTGGAAGATGATTATTATGATGTTTGGAAGAAGTGGGAAGACTTCACTCTTTCCAAAGCTACTAATGAAACTTGTGTGCCAATTGATATGCAGGATGACATAATTGCCTACTCAAAGGAAGATATTACAACTCCTGTACAATTTGAGGATGTTTTGGAAGAGGGTTTCAAATCTCATCAAATTTTGGAAGATTATAATGATCCTATTGCCAAGAACAAAGAAAGAAGAGAATCTATGAATGAATCAAAAGATCATGTCACAAATATCATGGAGTTTCATCTCACAGATTTGGATGACGATTTTTACAATGGTTGGGGAAGGTATGGTAATGCATTCTTTTCTCACATCCCTATAGATGAAACTCATATTTCACTTGACATGCAGGATGGTGAGCCTTCTACATCATACGAAGATCTCATATTCGCAAGATTTGAAAAGGGGACAAAATATAAATTCATTGAAAGTGTGGATGCAAGTTTGCATGATGATTTTGGGGATTCAAATGAAGAGATGCCATGGATAGTGAACAAAGAATTAGAACCAAATGATAAAGAGATGGATCAATTGGAAGCAACTCAAATAAGTGATCATCAAAGCAGATTACTTGACATACACTTTGACCAAAAGCATTTGGGTGAAAATTTGCATGACCATGTTTTGAATTTGATTGATGTTTATGATGAAATGTCACTAAAGGTAAATGAAAAACAAGGTATAATTTTTAATCACACCTTTAATAGCATGGTTTTAATGAATGGAAAAGAAGTTGATGCACTTGAATTGTTAAACCAAATTCATCAACAATTACTAATTGAATCTAGGATAAAAACTTTTAATGATCCTAATTTAGTAAATATCCTAGATGCTTGTAAATTGTTACACAAATTTGATTGGCCTACAAATTTGGAAAATGATTTGGCTTTGAAATTTGTAGAAATAGGCTCTTACTTACAAAATTGCATATTTGAAAAGGATAGCCTAATTCTAAATCAAGGAGGGAATTATGAGGTTTACATTTTAAAGAATAGACATGATAAAATTGAAAATCATTTATTGTCTAATCATTCTAGTAATTTGATGCTCACCTATGGGAGTATTATTGGAACAAAATCAAATTGGTATGGTGAGCATGACAAGTGGAAATTTGTTGCATTGTTTGGTCTAGTCTTGTTTGTGTTGGATTCCCACAACATTTGGCATGCATATCATGTTATATTTTTGTTGAAATGTTCTAATCATGTTTGGGATCCAGGGAAGTGATAATCCAAGCTTTGCATCATCTTGTATTATATTGTACATTTGTATATAGTTTTTGGTCTTTTGGGTTTGGTTTTAAGTTTTGTGTGTCAGTCCTTTGGACATGTTGGTTTGTCTATAAAAAAATAAAAAATTGAGATGTTAACTTATGCCTAAAATCAGGAGAATATGAAATATTGGAATTGTCTTGAAGAAGCTCCACAAGTAACATAAACATCTTAAGTTATATTGTTTGATTTTGTGATGCATGAAAGAGTTAGTTTTGCATGACAAATCATTCCATTTGCAATTCAAGAAATAATGCATTCATGTTCCATCTCACCTTACATACATCTCATCTTAGTTACATATGCATCTTAGGTACAAGCCATTAAAGTATGTCAAATCCTCTTAGGGTTGTGTTATAACATATATGTAAGTGAATCCTAAGGTTGGAAACTGAGTCTTGAGATATCTAGAACCAAGCACGTCTCATACATTAAAAAGGATCTTGAGCAAAATGATCAAAACCTAACTTGGAGGAAAAGGTTGGGCGAAAGAAGTTTTTCATGTCTATCCTATTATGCAACATGATCCTTAAAACAGTGGTTTTGACCACTTCCATAGAGCTTAAAGCCTAAAATCGAGGTAAGGATAGGGTTAAACCTCATCAAACTTAGGTTGATAGGATCCAATTCCCAAAGCTCATGGAGTAGTAAGGATAGGGTATAAATTCTCATCTCGCTTGGTTGAGAATCCGATTCCCCAAAGCTCTTATGTCTCATTTCATAATAAATCTTGGATTGTAAGGATCGTACTATTTGTCCTCTGCAAAGGATGGGTAGTCATCCCCAAGGTCTAAGCAACAAAATTAATATTTTCCATTTACACCTAAGGTTTGGATTGTAAGGATCGTACTACATGTCCCTAGCCAGGATGGGTAGTCATCCCCAAGGTCCAAGAAGTAAAAAAAAATAATAATAAATAAATTTTTCCCATCTCATCTTTATTTTGGATTGTAAGGATCGTACTACTTGTCCTCTGCAAAGGATGGGTAGTCATCCCCAAGGTCCAAAGAAATGAAGATAAGTTTTGGATTGTGGGGTTAAGATATGCCCATGCATGGCATCATGTCTTGCCTCAAAAACAAGACCACTGATTGTCTAGAGGGTTAGACTAGCATGACCATTTCTTCCATAATTGGTTTAATTATTTTGCTTAAAGTGAGGTAATGAACTCTAAATCAGAATAGTAAGGATAGGGTTAAACTCTCATCTCGGTTGGTTGGGAGTCTGATTCCCCAAAGTTCTGATTTCACATTCACTTGCACATGGGTTCCAGATAGTAGGGACTCATAACCAACTTTGGGATACATAAGGTAATGAATTGGTGGATCCTAAGAGGGTTTGGCAATCTTGAATGCTTGTACATAATAATAGAAGAATGACCATGCATTTTATGAAAAAAAAAATCTCCTAGCACATTCATTAGGATACACAAATCATTCACCATCCCACATATGCATTCATGCAAAACTGATAATGGAGTGTGGATCAATTTCAAATGATAGGGAAAGAAACACATTGCACACACCGAGCTGATGCTTAGCAATTCTGATGTTTCATGTATTTCTGATCTATTGGCATTCTTTGGATATTTGTTGACACTCGTGTTAAAGTTTTGAAGTGTGTTTTCAGGTTTTCTTTTTTGGGTTCTCATCGAAATGCTCAGGAGCATTTCCCAGCAGAGTCGCCATTTGTTGTGACTGTTTCACAACTAGCCCCAAAGCTTGGGGACCCACATTTTTTTTGATAAATTTTGGTGTGGTTTTTGTCTTTTTCTTTTTTATAGGTTTATTAAAGTGTTTATAATTCAAACATTAACTTTTGGGTTAATTCATGTTTAAAAAAATAAATAAACTAAAAAAAAAAGGAATTAAAAAAATAAATAAATAAATAAAACAAAAAAAAGAAAAAAGAAAGGATAAATAAAAATAATATATATATATATATATATATAATATATATATAAACAAATGAACATAAAATAAAAACAAAAAAAATAATAATAAAAACAAAAAGGGATAAGATATATATATATATAATATCTTATATTTTTCATGGTGGCCACGTATAGCTCTTAAAGCTTTTAAAGCACCTTTTATTAGCTTTAAGTAGTATGTAGTGGTAGGTTTGTTTTTTAGCTTTTTTGTTTTTTTTTGTTTAAGTTTTAATCTTTAATTTTTTCATGTTAGTTAAGTGAAATTTAGTTTTTGTTTTTTCTAACGTGTTCTTTTTCTTTTTGCAGGGTATTGCGTAGGAAACGAAAGGGCCAGGAGAAAAGAAGCGCACGACATGGAGAACGCCAAGCGAATGGAATTTTAAACGAAACGGAGAGCTGCGAATAGCATTGGAAATGAAATGAAGAGTTGGAAAACCAATGAAAGGGCATATTGAATATTTTTATTTTTAAATAGGCCATACAAACACAAAAGGAGGGAAAACGGAGACGGAAAAGGGACGGAATGGTGGCATGGCCAAATGGGAACTTTGGGCATGGCCACATTTGTAAAGCAGGGATTTTAATTGGAATGTGAAAGCTTTTATTCAGAAATTTCAGGCCTTGTTAGCAAGAAAGAATGAGAAATTTTCTGCATGCTTAATTTTAATTGTTTTATTTTTCCCCTTTCGGATTTCAGACTTGTATGTGAAATTGATGCCATTATTTTGGGTTGTTTCATGTGAATGTTTGCAATCTGGAAATTATTTAAAACCCTAGGAACCAGCACCTAGTTTACTTTGATTGTGTTTATTTTGCAGGGTCAAATAAGCTAGGTTGCATGTATGAAACTCTCACGTATTCGGTTTTGCGAGACGGGGTGCTATCAAACTCGAAGGAGCTTTTGCATTGCTGTGTTTTCAGCAATTATTTTGATGCAAACTTTAAATTTTCTGTTTCCAAAAATTTTAATTTCAGAATTTTTTCCTATTTTCAGACATTAAAATAAACATTAAAAAAATTTCAAAATCTAAAACGGATTTCACCATTGCGGAGATTATAATTCAGACTTCAAATACGCACTTTGAAATTTCATTTTCGGACTTGTTTAGTATTTTTAAAAATTCGTCGAAGTTGCTGTTTTGTCACAGATTTTAAAAATCCGAAAATAGAAATTTTCCATTTTAAGGTCAAATTTCATTTTTCCAGTTTTGTTTTGCATTCATGAGCCTATGATGACATTCCCTTCATGGAAATTCCAATTTCATTGAAGGGGTTATGTTTTATGGCATTTTCACAAATTTCCATTTTGGGCCTAAAATTACCCTTTCTTCATAAAAATTCCAATTTTACGAAAGAGGGATAATTTGAGTACTACATTGAAGGTCTTTTCCTTAAAGCACTTAATTGTTCATCTTGATGAAAATTTGATTTCATTTAAGAGGGATAAGTTAAAGTGACATTTTGAAGCTACATTTGGAGACCCTATTCATCATTGAGGATTTAATGCAAGATAAAATCTATCTTAAAACCATCAAGATAAAAGGAATTAAAGCATTACATCGTGGTCATATGAGGGCCAACTCACATTTACTTTATCAGGGTTCAATGAACAATCATTAAAGTTTCATGGTAAAATAAACCAACAAGTGCCCCTTGTTTACAGTTACTTGCAATCACTAAGGTGTTCCAAGCATTTAAATTGAATATCTTTATTTGATGCACATATGCAAATGCTAATATAACAAGAACCTTGGAGAAGTTGTTTGTTTAACTTCTTTGCAAGAGGGGATTTGGAACCCAAATCCTACCGGAGAGTGTGCTTTCACAATTGGGTGAAAACACCACTCAACAGATTTCTAAATTGTAAATGTGTCCACCATCACTTCCATATTTTGAGAAAAGCTCTTGAAGTATATCATGATCCAATGATTTCTCTAACCCAATGGAGTACCTGAAACCAAAGAGTGACTCCACATAGTGGCCAATACCCTAAAAATCCTTATGCTTCAATGTTGTTAATACTCTAACCCTTCTACCTTTTGGCATGCCAATTAGTGCTTTGTAACTAAGTTTATAAATTTATGTTTGTAATACTTTTGTCTCAAAGATCTCTATTTTTCTTGAAATAATGAACCAATGGCTAGCAAGGCCACTAGTAGTGGGTTTTTTATCTCATTTTGTCTCAATACCTTAAAAAATTAGGCTTCTTCTATTGGATACAAAACCTATGCATCCTGAAGTTAAAACTATAACTAGTTAAGGTAAATTCAACAATGTAGGGTGAAGATTTCTCCTACTCGAAGAACCCAAATGAACTCCTAATTACAAGAAACTAAGGGCTAAATGTTGTTTAAATTACACACTGAATCTATTATGTTATACTATAGTTTAGACCCTTATATCGACAACAACAATATCCTCTCTCCTTCCTACACCTCTTGCTTAATTTCTAAGGCTCACCGAAAAGTTCACAACTAAAGACATCGATAATTTTTTTTAATTAATTTTTATTTAAAACAATTCTAGGTGATATTGAGGCATCTAGGAATGGAATGATGAAACAAATTTTTAGAAGGGAAAGTAAGAAGTTGGAGAAAATGTGTCGAGGGAGGAGAGAAAAAAGTTGAGGAAATGGTATGTAGGTGGGTAGGCGATTGAAGGGAGCAAATCGAGGATGGATAGAGATGAGCAAAAGAGGGAGAAGATATATAGGTATACTAAGAATTGGGTGAGATGAGTGCTTAGACAAGATTTAAGAAACTAGGGTAGGGTTTATGAACAAGTAAGTAATGGAAGGAATCTAGCTAAAGGATTTGGTAGCAAGTGGGATAGAAATAGGTGTGCAAGTGGGTGACAAAAGGGTTTGATTTGGAGTGTAGAAAGGGTGGGAGCAATTGAAATGAGATCAAGGTGGGTGGAAGAGTGGTAGGATTGGGAAATTTGGGGGTAGAAGGAGTGGGAAAATTGATGGGTGATTAGATTGAATTGGGCAATGGGGAGGGGAAGGGAGTGAATCAGGAGGGTAGGAGGTAGGTGAATTGGGTTGGTGTAAGGGCAGATTGGGAAAGGGTAAGTCAACACAATTAGGAGGAGTGGGTTAATTAGATAAGTGTAAATTGATAATGTTGAGTTTGATAAATCAACAAAGCAAAAAGCAAGATGACTAAGGTAGATGCTACAGTATTTAGAAGGTGAGGAATATAAGAGATAGTATGAAATTATGAAGAAGTCTATAGGAATATCAAATAGGCCAGGAGGCTAGGGGTTGGGGAAGGCTTTCAATTTTTTGACCAATTAAGGCCTTTTTGAATCAAATCATTGTATTAAGATTAGAAATAACTTCTAATTATTAGCTTTTTAACCATGTTTTAGACATTGTTGTTTCCCATATATAAATTTTATGTCGACATGCCTCCTATAAATGGGTCTTAAAAATTGCTAAACATAGTCTAAGGGCCAACATTGACCCCATTTATAGCCAATGCTCAATATGTTCATTCCTCATTCAAACAACACAAAAATGAGCTCATTCGAGATGGATCAACTGCATAAAATTTCCTACCATATTAGATTATATATATCTATGTTCTACATCAATGGATACCTCAAATAAAATCAATATCTAAGCTCACGTCATACTATGATCATTTTTTTGCTCAATATACTAGCAAATAGATTTTTTAAAATATTGTTATGGATTAATTCCTATATTTGTTTTCATTATTTTGAAAATGATAAGCATAATTTCTATAGTACATTGTATGGATCCTTTTGTGCAATCCTTAAGGCTTAGTTCATACTCTTTTCCATTCTAGTAGTTGATATAAACCAATAAAACTGTTTTTATAAAATTCATTATTGTGCACGTGCATTCTTCTACATTTTTTTTACCTTGGGGATGTAATTTAATAAATGAATTATAGTAATGTTAATTTTCCTATCCTATTAGACCTATTAGTCCTTTCATAAAGTTAATATTTTGAATGCATATGTGACAGTTAAAATTAATTAATTACAATTAGAATTGTGGTTATAATAGCTTCAATTTTTAAAATCATTAAATCAAATCAACTCAAGAGTTCATTTAATAATTAGTTAGCATAAGTGTTCTCCCTCATTTTTCCATTTTTAGCAAAACAAATTAGGGAATTTACTCTCTCCAAAACTTATACCTAAGTAGCTAATAATTTGTAATTTAAATAGAAATTATATTTTTTGAATCATGCTAAATTTTTATGTTGATTTCATTAGGGATTTGCCAAGGGATTTATGCATATAGCTAAGATATTCATGAGGATTTGTATAAATTTCTAAGGGTTCATTCTCATATTATAGTTTTATCAACAAAAAATCATGGTTAGTTTTATAACATGGATCAAGTGGGTGTTGACCATTTTTTCTTCCCATGTTTCATTCTTATTAGTATTTCTTTTTCAAATGGTTATATGGGATTAAAATAGGCCCCACCCGTATTACATCATCACCATGTGGTAGTATTACAACAACTTGGATATTATCCATGTATCTGTAGCATCCCCTCCATATGGCTATCTTATTGGTTGCTACTTTCTCCATTTAGTTATCTAATTGCTTGCTACATTCTTTTGGAGAAGATATTGTTGTTTAATTTTATGGATGTAGGTGCCTTCAAACAAGAAAAAAAAAAAGAGAACCGTTTCCCCACCTACAGGAAAAAATATAGAGGTGTCTGCATGAGGTAAGGTGGGACATGATGCATACAATGGCTTGTGAGTACACAGAAGCTCACCGAGGGAAATTCATATAGGAAATCTTGTTTGCTGCATCATGTGCATGACAAAAGTTTCTTTGCATTTTGCATGGATTGAATTGAAAATTTCTTTTTTTTAAAGGTTATACCTGTTGTGTTTACCTAAAGTGAATAATAATAGCAATATCAAATATCAAATATCTAATAATAAATATAAACCAAAAATATATATTTAAATATATGTGAAAATTTGTAATATGACAAATAAGCTCATATGACCCAGGTGTTGTAGGTGAGTTGGAGAGGAGAGGGCAATCCTCCAAGGGAGGTCCCAGGTTCGAATCTCCACCCTACCAAAAATCTAAATTGGGTACCCAAAATCCAATTGATAATGTTGGTGAGGGCAGGGCTGGGTGCGACCCCCGAGTGACTTTGACAGTGTAGAACCCCCTATTCGTGGTCTCTTATACCAAGGCGGCCCTACAAGGGGTTTTTTGCTTTAAAAATAAAAAAATAAACTCATATGAGAACATAATAAAACATTCTAATATAAATCTAATATTAATATATTATGTTACCACTCGGAAATCCTTCTCACCCCTTACCTTGCATGATTTCTTGCATGGCAATTGGAAAATCCCTTCTTCATATTATATAAACACTGCAAAGGCATTCTAGAAAAGATATCTTATGGAAAAAAAAATATTTTGGGGAGCAAAAAAAATCTTCCTCAAGGGTCAGAATTTGGGACTTGCTATCAATTATTTTTCCAGGTTTTATTACTCTTATATACTTTGTGTGTTGGTTATATATAAGTGCATTGCTATTGTTTGAATTGAATGAATTAGATTTGATTTTCTTAAGTATGATGTATAACCAACATGGTGGATTGATTACAAGGAAGAAATATAATTGTTTATAAATATGTTATGGTTTGTATTCATATATGTTTTACTATCTGGTATAACCAAGGCCAATGCTCTAATATGATCATATTTTTTAGTAGAATGTTTCTTCTGCTATGATATGAGTGTTGATATAAAGTTATAATGCTATAATTAAAAGTTGCATATGTGAAAAGAATACATTGATAGAATGCATTGGGTGTGAATCTATGCATGGTTAGACTGCATTTCATCATAGACACACTAATCCCCTAAGCTGCTCACCCTCTATATTTCTATTCGCCCTATTGTTGCGACGTTGTGTTGTTGTTTCCACATATTTCTTGGGGCTGAGACGTCACGTACGTATAACGAGTTTGGCTTAGTTGTGCAAGTTTTTGGGTGTGGATGGTTAATGGCTTTGTTTCCTCTATCCAAAAGGAGTATCTAAATATTTTAATATAAATTTTTGTGATAGGTTCACTGGTTGTAACCTTTAGAACAAATATTGAACAAAATCATGTTTTATCTGTATTTAAAAAAAATAGCTTCTCGCAAATCAGGCAATGAAGGAAGTGTTGGCATTGTATTTGCGGGAATAAAAGGATCAACTTCTAATTTTTCAAGCGTTGCATGGATGAATTTCTTTTCTGTTTTTCTGCATTTCTAATAGCATTCATACTCCTGCATTGCTGTTACATTTAAATTCTATTTCTGGATTTAAATATTGCGGTCAGGGTACGATTTTTGGAATGTGGGTTTGGAGGGATTTGCTGCATGTGATTGTGCGAGGATTAACCTAATTCCTTATGTTACTTGCTGTTGTTACGTTTGTAGTTTCTCGTTGTTGTTTTTCGATCCCATCACTTGGCTCGTGGCCATATTTCCCATTTCTTTTTGTAACCTTTTTAAATTTCTTTCCAGTAACCCTTATCTTAACCAGATTTTAGAGTAGTGAAGGGAACCAGCCCACTCTGGAGATTGGTCTGGAAGCCATTTCTTGCTTCTAGCCTTTCAATGTTGGCCAGTTCTAGGGTGCACTTGTAAAATCCTTTCCTGTGGCAGATTTTGGACCAACAGGAAGCTACTTAGTTGATATTTAACATTGTTGTATCTAGTGTTTGTGTGGAATGATTATTCATCTTTTATTCCCTTGATATTTATAAAGTTATGTGGTATATTTTGTTTATACGGTGTGAGGTTCTCAGACACTCTAGAAAATCGTTAGAGGTAATGTCTATTTAATTTTAGAAGTAATGATGTAAGTATTGCATTATAAACTGGTTTAGAATTAATATATATACAAAAATGGACCATATTTTATAATAGTAATTAGAAAAGGAACTAGCAGTCTCCTAAGAAGTCTTGGTGTTTTACCAAAAATTTCCTTTACCCTGTGGAAAGAATGTTTGATGTATTTATAATGGCTTAATTTGCTACATTGAAATGGTGCATAATTAAAATGGAGAAATATACATTTAGATGCTGGAAAAGCTATGTGTAGTTCTTCCTAGTTGATGTTAGTAGCTTGGAACATAGTATTCAACACTCAACTTGCACGCTTGGTCTCCACTGTTTAAGTTCCTTAAAATAATTTAGAGGTAAATTTAAAAATACGTGTGAATTTTAATCTGTATTGTGAATCCTATCAGACTGCGTAGCATTGGAGATATGGAACGATGATTGGAAAACATATTTGTTTTATTTAATATCATAGGCTATGTTTTGTCAATATGAGAATGATGAGATGTTCTCTTCTATAATTTAGTAAATAGCATTCGTCCTCTATAAAAGCTCATAGAAGTAACTGAGCAGTTTATTGTTCAAAGTGATGCTTGAGTTAGCCAAAATCATTATTAATAAACTTTTGCCTTGATAAAATGTTATCATTGAAAATCGGAGAGTTGACACACTTTTCAGAATGAAAAGAAAACTTCTCCAACATTCGTTGTCAGATAAAGTTGTTACATAGGTATACATGTTGAAGGAATAGCATAACTTCTGAATGGTCGATGATGAAGGTGATCTTCTAAAGATATTCAAAGACTCAAAATATATATATATATATATATATATATATATATATATATATATATATATATATATATATATATATATATATATATATATATATATATATATATATATATATATATATATAATCTTATCATATTCCATGTCGGTGGTAAAAATTTGAGATTTATGAAAGCTTATTCGCATGTCTAAATGAGCTGAGTGCTTTGAGAATAGTCTTTGGTTAAGTGATCTATCACCAAAGAATAAATACTTGGGTCTAAGCAAATGTATGACCTTTGTAAATGTCTCTAGCACCTTGTCTAACCTTTATAAACGTCTTTAGCATCTTGTTTTATTATTTAATTTAATGAAGCTTTTACTTTATTCATTGATTAAGGATCCAAAACCGAGCAATGGATTACATAACAGCTATAAAGCTTAATATTTATTTTAAAACATGAAACATTAAAGCCATAGACATGGAAATGAAAAAATTGGCATAGAATACTTTGGTTTATTAAAAAATATAACAAACTTTTTTTGGAATTGGTGGAACAAATTATTTACTAAAAATTTATTTTTTTTATCTTAAAATTTGAAGAGAATTGTAAGTTGCTGAGTGTTCTTGTTTTAGTATAAACAAAACCCTATGGTGTTTTTAAAACATAGGAATTTTAGTTACATTTGAAAGAAGTTTGAAATAGTATTTCAAAGCTTTGTTTGGATTATTCATCTTGTCGGATCGTGTCAAATCAGTTTGGAGTTCTATCTTATAGATATACAATCTCTGTAAGCAGCGTATTGTCCTCTTTTTACTTCAAAATTTGTTAAAATTTAGAACACTTTGCTTTAATTTAAACATATTACAAACTATTGCAGTGTCATCTCTTGGAAAAAAATATTTAGAATTGCATTCTAGCTGGTAGACTCTAATCCAAGGTTGAGAAGCCACGGTAGGACTGCTCTTTTCATGTTCTAAAAATAAACTTCTAGATTTCCAAGTTCTAAAGGAATGTGCATAAGTTTAACGTCGATGCAAACTCTCACTTGAATAGGATTAAAATATTCTTTCATCTTGTAAATCTTTGAATGCCCGATTATTGAGTGGTTTAATTGATGTGAAGCTTGCAAATTATTTAAAGGAGATAACTTAGGCATAGAACAAGCACATGTGTTAAGTCATATTAGAAATTATTGTAGAAAGCACTTACATATTATATCATAAAATCAAAAATAAATTAATGATAAAAAAATAAATAAATCTCCATTGTTAGGAGACTGCAATTAAGGTAGCTATCATTTGGTTTAATCTTTAGTGATGACCTCCCTTTTAACCAGAGAGTGCATATTGAGTGCTCATAGAAAAATGTATGTTTGCTTAAATCCAAATAGATAGTATTAGGGTGATGATTAAACATCATGGATGTGTTAAAAGTAAAGTTTTAAGTCTTATAGTATATTTGATTAGTAGAGGTTCTTTGACTCATGAAATATTTTGAAATCTTGCAAGATTATACAATTTTAATAAATTATTGATAGGTGAGAGTAGAATAGGTTCAACCCAAGCAAAATACCAGCACCATCATAGAAACATGGAAACTTATTAATTTAAATACAAGGGCAAAGGATTGATATCATGGACTAAACGCAAGGGCAAAGAAATGATATCGGGGACTGTCCCCTTCGATGTTGAATATGGAGCAATGGAATAAATCAATTCTTATTATATTATGGTAAATTAAATGGGGATACCAATTCTTTTGGAAATATTCATTATGATGTTAATGGATTCTTGCTAAAAATGTCCACCAGATGCTTGATGAAAATATCCATCGGTAGAACTATCAAATAAAGGTATTTGGGTATCAAATTTTAGTCAATAAGAACTTCAAAGACAAAATATTTAACCATCGAAAAGGGTGGTTATGCCCAAACTATGAATAAAAGAAAATAAGTTTTACCATAAATAAAGATGGATTAATTCAAAGCTCGTCGAGAAGGACAAGCATTTATCCAACTCCATTAGCTCACAGAGGTGACTATTGTGAATCAAGGACAATCGTTCTCTAGCATTATCATAAGTATCAGTGGATCCCGTGCTATCAAGAGTAATGAAAGATAGAATGAGACGTCATTCTATATTATCGTACAAAGTAGTACATGAGGGTTCTCCTGAATCAAAACTAGTTGCAGAATTACCAATAGAACTCAAGACTAGAGAGCTGGTCCTTGGGGTTGGAAGGTCCAGTATTAGATGGTATGGGCAGCATTACCATCAACTTGGAATTGGTCTGAGACACCTGGTCTGGAAGCCAAAATATTTGTGAACCATGATGACACCTTAGATGAAAGTCAATAATCAGGTATTGTCATAACTACTTTAAGTCAAGCATGGGCCTAAAGGTTTAATTATGAATAAAAAATTAGGTCAGTGGACCATTGGGATAATATTAAAATTCCTTCATGCTACGATATGGAGAAAATAATGCATCTACCCTTTTAGGTGATATAGGTCCTAGAAGGGCAACCCCATACCGAGAACCTAAAAATTTGAGCAAGGAGAGGATGGGTCTCAAGTATGGTAGTCTATTGAGGGAAGTTGGCTGGTGTCGAGCACTTGAGATTCTATCTACAACAATATAATATCTCAAAGTGTAAAAATCTATGCCTAAGTGTTGGACATTTTGAGTTCATGAAATTGTCATTTATATCAAGGAATCAAGTTGTCAGTGATTGGTGTAGGACTTGGCAAAAGAAGGTTGGTCAAAAATGGAAGGAAAGACTTAAAGGTCATAATATTATAATATTTATTATTATAATATTAAATGGAAAAATATCATGGCTAAAGATGAGTTAATAATTTAAATTATTTAATATTTATAATTATTTAAATCTAAGATTTAAATGCTTTAAATTTAAATATTTAAATATCTTAATTAAAACTTCTCTTGTGGAATTTTAAATATTATGGGCTAAAGTTTTTGTTAATACCTCCTCTCAACGTCGAATGTATTTGATGATATATCCAAAATATTAAAACACTCATCGACGTCTTTGTTATAAAAGGCCTTCCATCGAATATAAAAAGGAGTGCAGAAACAATTTCAAATATCGTCATTCAAGAGGTGAAAAGTCTAATATGTTCAGGTGAAGTGTGATGTGTGATTAATGATGATTGGGATAAACTAAGGTTATTCGAGGACAATTAAAGGAATTGATTCGAAAGCACTTGATTTCATTTCCAGGCCAAAAGATAATCAAACCATGAAGCATACGTCAAATGCAAAGTAATATTTTGGATGCTAGGTTTTCAAGGACATAAAATCCTAGCCATCGGATCATCTCATTGGGAAGGACATTGCAACTAGTCTCACAGGATATTAGGAAGCAGCGAGGTGCTAAGGTTTTATTGGAAGCTAGTATATAAATGATATAACAAAATATACAAGGTTCGAATATAATCCAAAAATTATAGAGTAGTACATTCGATGAGGTGATTTACAAACCAGAATCATTATAGGTCAGGTTCATTCGAAATTCGATGAACCTGTACGATATGAGGGTTTCACGAAAATCTAGAGAGTGTCTTCAACAAGCATAGTTAAAGGTGTCTTAGTTGTGTGGAACAGAGTGCTTCAGTTTGTGTGAATAAGTGGCAAAGATATTTTATCGAAGCACACAGTTGGATGTCATAAGAGCGTGTAGCTCAGGTGGTAAACTATCCATTGTCCCATTCAAGGTTTCAATTTCAAAACACATGAAGGGCACACGCAACATTTAAGGTGTGTAGTTTTAATTTTTTTTTGTATGCTTTGAAATGGTAAAGGGAGGATAGGAGAAATACGTATTGATTTGGAGTTATAAAGGATTGCTAATGTTGTAAGGGAGACATAAGGGTTTTGGTTAATCTATATATAACTTTTGAGTAATGAGGTATAGATAATAAGTCGGGAGTTATGAGGAGCTTTACTTTGGAATCAATAGGTGTTCTAAAGTTTGAAGATATTATTATTAAAAGAGAGATATCTTCTTAAAAGGAGTAATAAGATTTATGTATATTTATTTTGGTAAATTTAAATGGGACTTAATTTTGAAGCTTGGAGATGATAAGGTGTAATTAGGACTTGTTATTTTTGTGTGAAATATTTTGCATAGAGTTATCAAGAAATATTGATCTAACCATTGAAATTGGAAAGAAGGAAATTGTGATTTAGACAAGTTTTCCAAGGGCACTTTTGCATCAAACAAAAGGTATGGGCATATTCTTCCTAGTGAGTGATTATTGAATATTGTGAATGCTAAGTTGGAGTGAAAAGGATTTGATTAAGGTTTTCCTTGTTAAGTGTGTTTTGAGTTAATGCTTCAAGGTTTTCTAGAATTGAGAGTTGTTGTTAAAACCTTGTTTTATAAGCATTGTTGTTGAAGTGAGTTGTTGAGTGAAGAACATGAAATAGGGTTTGAAAAGAACATGAGTATCATTGTTATGTGACCTTGGTTGATAAGCATTGTTGTTGAAGCCTTTGGTTAAGTGAAGAATCTGAATTAGGGTTTTAAAAGAACATGAATATCATTGTTATGTGAGATTTTTTTATAAGCATTTTTGTTGAAGCCATTAGTTGAGTGAAGAACTTAAACTAGGGTTTGAAAAGAACATGAGTATCATTGTTATGTGACCTTGGTTGATAAGCATTGTTGTTGAAGCCTTTGGTTGAGTGAAGAATCTGAATTAGGGTTTGAAAAGAACATGAATATCATTGTTATGTGAGATTGTTTTATAAGTATTGTTGTTGAAGCCATTGGTTGAGTGAAGAACTTGAACTAGGGTTTGAAAAGAACATGAGTATCATTGTTATGTAATATTGTTTGATAAGAATTATTGAAACATTTTGAGTGAAGTTTTATATGCTTGGACTAGGGTTTGTAAGCAAGGATTATTTCATTGATAGATTGGTTGAGTAGAGTTGGTTGAGCCTAGTCAAGTGGATGTGTGAAGTGATTATTCAAGTTCTATAAAAAAAACTATTTTATATCATGAATTGATTTGAGAAAGTGATTGAGCAATGAGGTGAATGTGAAGCATATTGAGTCTTTAACAATTCTCTATATATTTCTGAAAGAGTGTTTGAAAGTGATTAAGCATTATGATGAGTATAGATCATATTGAGTCTCTAACAATTCTCTTTATGTTTATATGAGATTAGACAAGTTCTAGTGTGGACTTGTTGAGCAGATTTGAGGTAAGTCTTTGAGAAGACTTTTGGACATATTTGGGTAAGCTTTGTGGAAGCTTACAATATAGATTGAGAGCAGATTTGGATAAGTTCTTGTGAGGACTTATTGGGCAGATTGGACAAGTTCTAGAGAGGACTTGAGGACATATTGGTGTGAGCTTTTGTGGAAGCTTACAAAGCATAATAGAGATAAGTCTTTGAGAAGACTTGAGAGCAGAGTTGATTGATTTGTTCAAACTTTGAGTTAAGGTTTGGGACAGATCCAACAGAGTTGATTTGATATTGATACAAGATTTGATTTAAGGTTTGAGGACAAATATTAAGGACAGATTTGTGCTAGACCAAAGGACTATGTTTAGTACAGATTCGAGGACATAGTTTGGTGCATATTTGAGGACAGGTTTGTGCCAGACCAAAGATAGATATTGAGGATAAATTTTTTCTAGACTGAAGGACTGTGTTTAGTGTAAATTTGATACAAATCTTTGGAGGTGACAGAGTTAAGGATAAATGTCTCTAGATAGAGCAGGGAGGACAGGTGTCTTCTATGGATAGAGTTCCATTTGCTAAGGGCAGTGGAGGTAGAGGTCTTCTAGAGGATCACTAGCCAGAGTAGAGTTAGGATATTGGTGTCTCCTGTGGATAGAGATCCACAAAATTGATTAAGGGGATTGGTGTCTCCTTTGGACAGAGGTCCATAAATATTGTAATAGGGAAAGGATTCCCAAGATATTGATTGATAAATTTTTAGTAAAATATTTTCTCCATGGAGTAGCCCACATTGGGTGAACCACGTTAAATTGGTGTATCTATTGTGTGTGATGATTTATGCATTGCTTTGGCTACTGTTATTGATATGACCATTTATTATATTGAATAATACTATTTGGGAAATAAAAGTAAAAAGTGGTCTTATAATGTTCACCCCCCCCTCAGTATAAGCTTGTGTTCTTCACTAAGTACTAATACAAAGCTAGGTGTGTTTACATCATTATATGACATTTGTGTTTTGTTAAATCAAAATTTTGAAATTGTATTTTGAAAACCAGGTGAGTAGACCTAGGTTGTTACAGAGTATCACTAGGTAGTATTTTAACTTGGGCCTCCTTAAATGTTGAGGAATCTGACCAGTTGAGCTAATATCATTTAATTAAAATGTTAGCGTAAGGCATGATTTTTTGAAAGGGATCTCGATCCCCTTGTACCAAGGTTTGAACTTGGTATTTTAGATGAAAACCCAAAGATAAACCACTATAGTACGCCTCAAAAGACATCATTCTTATTAGTATTCATTTCTATTGGAATTCACATTATTTTCTAAAAATAAATAGAATCAAATTTGTTTTCATTGAAACCATGCAAAAGAGACATTTACACTACAATATTTCATTCAAAAACCATAGTGATCCACTGCTTTGATATTAAGATAAAAGGAGAGGTTATAGAGTGAAATTCCCTTTACAATCCTTGCACTAAAGGCTACAATAGGGTCTTCCCAAAGGAAACCCTCTTATAAGTGCTTCAAAGACAACAAGATCTCTCTTTTGGATGTTCCTCAGTGCATATGGGCTTCTTTCAGATTGAGAGCAGATTTGGATAATTTCTTGTGAGGACTTATTGGGTAGATTGGACAAGTTCTAGAGAGGACTTGAGGACATATTGGTGTGAGCTTTTGTCAAATATTACAAGACATAATTGAGACAATTATTTGAGAAGACTTGAGAGCAGAGTTGATTGATTTATTCAAACCTTGAGTTAATGTTTGGGGTAGATCCAGCAGAGTTGATTTGAGATTGACACAAGCTTTGAGTTAAGGCTTGAGGATAGATATTGAGGACATATTTGTACTATATCGAAGGACTATATTTAGTATATATTCAAGGATAGAGTTTGGTGTATATTTGAGGATAGGTTTGTACCAAACCAGAGACAGAGATTGAAGATAGATTTGTGCTAGACCGAAGGACTATGTTTAGTGCAGATTTGAGATAAATATTTGAAGGTGATATATTTGAGAATAGATATCTCCAACCATATCAGGTAGAACAAGTGTCTTCTATAGATAGAGTTCCATTTGCTAAGGGTAGTGGAGGTAGAGGTCTTCTAGAGGATCACCAACCAAAGCAGAGTTAGGATATTGGTGTCTCCTATGGATAGAGATCCACGAAATTGATTAAGGGGATTGGTGTATCCTTTGGATAGAGGTCCATAAATATTGTAATAGGGAAAGGATTCCCAAGAGATTGATTGAGAAATTTTTAGTAAAATATTTTCTTCGTGGAGTAGCCCACATTGGGTGAACCACGTTAAATTGGTGTCTCTATTGTGTGTGATTATTTGTGAATTGCTTTGGTTATTATTATTGATATTACCATTTATTATATTGAATAATACTATTTGGGAAAGAAAAGTAAAAATTTATCTTATACTGTTCACCTTCCCCTCTTAGTATAAGCTTGTGTTATTCACTAAGTACTAATACAAATTTGGGTGTGCTTACATCAATATATGACATTTGTGTTTTGATAAATCAAAATTTTGAAATTGTGTTTTTGAAAACCAGGTGAGTAGACCTAGGTTGTTATAGTATCACTAGGTAGTATTTTAACTTGGGCCTCCTTAAATGTTGAGGAATATTACCAATTGATCTAATATCATTTGATTAAAATTTTAGGGTAAGGCATGATTTTTTGAAAGGGATCTTGATGCCCTTGTACCAAGGTTTGAACTTGGTATTTTAGATTAAAATCCAAATATAAACCACTATAGTACACCTCACAATACATCATTCTTGTTAGTATTCATTTATATTAGAATTCACATTATTTTCTAAAAATAAATAGAAGCAAACTTGTTATCATTGAAACCATGCAAAAGAGACATTTACACTACAATATTTCATTCAAAAACCATAGTGATCCACTACTTTGATATTAAGATAAAAGGAGAGATTATAGAGTGAAATTCCCTTTACAATCCTTGCCCTGAAGGCTACAATAGGTTATTCCCAAAGGAAACCCTCTTAGAAGTGCTTCAAAGAAGCAAGATCTCTCTTTTGTATGTTCCTTTGTGCATATGGGCTTCTTGCAAATTGACAGCAAATTTGGATAAGTTCTTGTGAGGACTTATTGAGAATATTGGACAAGTTCTAGAGAGAACTTGAGGACATATTGGTGTGAGATTTTGTGGAAGCTTACAAGGAATATTTGAGACAAGTCTTTGAGAAGACTTGAGAGCAGTTGATTGATTGATTTATTCAAACCTTGAGTTAAGGTTTGGGGTAGATCCAACAGATTTGATTTGAGATTGAGTCAATATTTGAGTTAAGGCTTGAGGAAAGAGATTGAGGATAGATTTATCCTAGACCGAAGGACTATGTTTAGTACATATTTGAGGATAGATTTTGGTGTAGATTTGAGGATAGTTTTGTGTCAGACCAAAGATAGATATTGAGGATAGATTTGTGCTAGATCGAAGGACTATATTTAGTGCATATTTGAGATAGATATTTGGAGGTGATAGAGTACTAAGGACAACAGTCTCTATTGGATAGAGATCCATAAGCTAGGGTAGTGAGGATAAGTTTCTTCAGTGGATATAGATCCATTATCCAGAGCAATAGGGGCAATAGTTCTTCTAGAATATCACCAGCCAAAGCAAGAGGAGAAAGAATTTCTCTAGTGGATAGAGATCCACAAACTTGATTAAGGGGATTTGTGTCTCCTTTGGACAGAGGTCCACAAATATTATAATAGGGAAAGGATTCCCAAGAGATTTATTGAGAAAGTTTTAGTAAAATATTTTCTCCATGGAGTAGCCCACATTGGGTGAACCACATTAATTTGGTGTCTCTATTGTATGTGATTATGTGTGCATTGCTTTGGTTAATTCTATTGATATTGCCATTTATTATATTGAATAATATTATTTGGGAAAGAAAACTAAAAAGTGGTCTTATACTGTTCACCCCCCCCTCTTAGTATAAGCTTGTGTTCTTCAATTGGTATCATAGTTGGTTCCTTCAAAAAAGGTTTAACAACTTGAAGGAAGATCTTAAAAGAACACAAATGGCAAAGAAATGCAAAGGTAGAACCATGAGACACAAGAAGAAAAGAACACACATGGTCATGAAAGAAAAATAATATGAATTTGATATTATTGTTTTGGAAGGAAAAATAGAAATAGATTCAAGATATGAATCAAGTAGTGGAGAAAAGATCATATTGATAAAGTTTTATACCAAATGTAGGAATAAAGGTCACCATGCAGCTTATTGTCCACAAGAAGGTGAAGAATATTTTATTTGTGGTCAACTTGGTCATGATGCAAGATATTGTCATGGGTTCAACAGTAGTGAAGATGAAATAGATCTAAATGATAACAGGGATAGTCAAAATAGGTATGAAGAAGAAACTCTACTTTAAATAATAGAAGAAAAAGAAGATGCTCCTATAGAAGATCAAAGAAAGAAAGAAGAGGAAGATTCAGAAAAAGAAAAAGAGGAAGCCACTCTTAAGGAACTTGTTGAAATGAAAAGAGAGAATTTAGAATTGAAGGCTCAAATACAAGAAGATGATAAATGTAATACAAAGCTTCTACAAGATCTCTCTGACTTGAGAGATAAGGTTGAAAAGGTAAGAATATTTGAAGAAGGTATGATTGAACAGTCAAAGTTAAAAGGGATAGAACATGAAATACTTATGGTTACTCTTGAAGAACTAAAAAAGGAGAACTCAGGATTAAGGGTTCAAGCTCAAGAAGATGAGAAAGCAAAAGCAAATTTTCTACAAGATCTCATTGACCTTAAGGTTAAGGTTGAAGAGGCAAGGAAAATTGAAGGAGGTATGAATGAAAATCTAGAGGCACAAGTCTTAGTATGTGAAATATTAGAACTTGAGGTAGTTTATTTAAGGAAGGAAGTGGAAAAGTCTAAGGACAAGCTACATAGATGTGAGAAAAGTACCAAAGTTCAAAATTCCTCATTCATCAAAATAGGTCTAGGCACTAAAGCAGGACAAGAAGATCAAAGAGCAAAGACAGATAGTTTGGGCAACATCAAGACTCAAGAAGTAGAAAAAGGAGAGTCAAGCTCAAGAACCAAAGAAGAAGAAGAGTCAAAAGAAGAAAGTGAAATAAAGAGTGAGACTTTTGAGGATAAGTTGGACAATAGAAAGTTCAACAAGGAAAGGAACAATGCACAAGTAAGGAACATATGGAACATCAATCAGAATAGGTTAAGAGAGACTAAGAGACCAATGAGGTCAAGGGAAGGAAAAATCAATGGATGATGTTTCTCATATCACAGGTTTGGACACATGGCTTCATAGTATAGGACACATGAAAGATACGAAAATGGGAACAGACAACTTTTCCATGGGTATTGCTACTCATGTAATCAGTTTGGTCACAAGGCAATGGATTGTAGGGTTCATGACAAAAAATGATATGGCTTTACTAGGATAAATCCTAAGATATTTGCACCTCCAAGGAATAATAAAATTAAGTGTTATAAGTGCAATAATTATGGACACACAACAAAGTGGTGTAGAGAAAATATTTCATAATCAAATATGAATAAGAACAAGAACATGAACATTGATATGAACATGAACAAGAACAGGAACAGAAATAGGAATAAGAATAGAAATATGGATATAAACAGGAATAGGAATGTGGACATGGGTAGGAATAGGAATAGGAACATTCAAAGAAATCATAAGGATCATATGAGAAGAAAATAGGACAAAGGTAAATACCAATGCTTGCTGGGAGTAGATATACTCCCACCTCAGAATTAACCACCTCAAGAGGAGGTGGGGGAGGGGTTAAGCTAAGAGATTCGTTCTTAGCCCCGAGACCCAAAGGTGACCCTTTTCCATTGATGTCAAAGGGGGAGATATTTGAGTAAGGGGGAGATATTTGGTTTAAGGAGAAAGCATTGAGTCAAGGGGAGCAGTTTCCCAGGAGGAGCATAAAATATAAAAGTCAAGAAAATGGTAAAAAGTGGGTTGCCATCAATGACAAAGGGGGAGAATTTTGGATATTTTGAGTCCATTAAATTGTCATTGATGTCAAGGAATCAAGTTGTCAGTGATTGGTGTAGGACTTGGCAAAAGAAGGTTGGTCAAAAATGGAAGGAAAGACCTAAAGGTCATAATATTATAATATTTATTATTATAATATTAAAGGGAAAAAGATCATGGCTAAAGATGAGTTAAGAATTTAAATTATTTAATATTTAGAATTATTTAAATCTAAGATTTAAATATTTTAAATTTAAATATTTAAATATCTTAATTAAAACTTATCTTATGGAATTTTAACTATTATGGGCTAAATGTTTTGTTAATACCTCCCACCGATATCGAATGTATTTTATGACATATCAAAAACATTAAAACACTTGTCGACGTATTAGTTATAAAAGGCCTTCCATCGAATATAAAAAGTGGTGCATAAACATTTTCAGATGTCATCGTTCATGAGGTGAAAATTCTAATATGTTCAGGTGAAGTGTGATGTGTGATTAATGATGATTGGGATAAACTACGGTTATCCGAGAGCAGTTAAAGTAATTGATTTGAAAGCACTTGATTTTATTTCTAGGGTAGAAGATAATAGAACCATGAAGCAGACATCAAATGCAAAGTGAGATTTTTTTTTTTTTAAAACACCCCCCCCGGGGGGGGGGGCCGGGGCGGGACGCGGGGGGGGGCCTCCCCCCGTCCCCGGACCCCCGCGCCCCCCCCCCCCCCCCCCCCATACCTATTTTTTTTTTGGTTCACTCTTTTTTTTTGGTGGGGGGGGGGGGGGGGGGACGGGCCCCCCTGGGGGGGTGTCCTCCCCCCCCCCCCCCCCCCCCCACCACCCCGGGTTCAAAGAAATATTTTGGATGCTAGGTTTTCAAGGACATAAAATCCTAGCCATTGGATCATCTCATGGGAAAGGACATCACAACTAGTCTCATGGGATATTGGGAAGTGATGATATGCTAAGGTTTTGTTGGAAGCTAGGATATAAATGATATAACAAAATACACAGTTTGAATATAATCCAAAAATTATAAAGCAGTGCATTCGACGAGGGCATGATTAATCCCTTCACTACAGTGCATTTTATGAGGTGATTTATAAACTAGAATTACGACAGGTTAGGGTCATATGGAATTTGATGAACTCATGTGCGATCTGAGGGTTTCACAAAAATCTAGAGAGTGTCTTCAATAGGCATGTTTAAGGGTGTCTTAGTTGTGTGGAACAAAGCACTTTGGTTTACGTGAATCAGTGGCAGAGATATTTTGTTGAAGCACATAATTGGTTGTCATAAGAGTGTATAGCTCAAGTGGTAAACTATACACTATCCCATTCAAGGTTTTAAGTTCAAAATACATGAAGGGCACATGCATCATTTAAGGTGTGTAGTTTTAATTTTTCTTTTGATGCTTTGAAATGGTAAAGGGAGGATAGGAGAAATACACATTGATTTGGAGTTATAAAGGATTGCTAATGTTGTAAGGGAGACATAAGGATTTTGGTTTATCTCTATATATATATATTTTGAGTAATGAGGTATAGATAATAAGTCATGAGTTATAAGGAGCTTTACTTTGGAATCAATAGGTGTTCTAAAGTTTGAAGATATTATTATTAAAAGAGAGATATCTTTTTAAAAGGAGTAATAAGGTTTATGTATATTTGTTTTGGTAAATCTAAATGGGACTTAATTTTGAAGCTTGGAGATGATAAGGTGTAATTAGGACTTGTTATTTTTGTGTGAAATATTTGCATGAAGTTTTTGAGAAAGATATTTTATCATCTAACCATTGAAATTGGAAAGAAGGAAATTGTGATTGAGACACGTTTTGAAGTTCATTCTTTATCAAGAAAAAGGTATGGGCATATTCTTCCTTGAGTGAAATATTTTGATTGGTTAATTTTATGGAAAACAAGTTTGGAGTGAAAAGGACTTGATTAAGGTTCTCCTTATTGAGTGTGTTGAGTTAATGCTTCAAGGTTTTCTGAAATAGAGAGTTGTTGTTAAAACCTTGTTTTATAAGGATTGTTGTTGAAGCCATTGGTTGAGTGAAGAACTTTAACTAGGGTTTGAAAATAACATGAGTATCATTGTTATGTGATATTGTCTTATAAACATTGTTGTTGAATCCATTGGTTGAGTGAAGAAATTGAACTAGGGTTTGAAAAAACATGAGTATCATTGTTATGTGATATTGGTTGATAAGCATTGTTGGAAATATTTTGAGTGAGTGTTTATATGATTGGACTAGGGTTTGTAGGTAAGGATTGTTTCATTGAGTAATTGGTTGAGTAGAGTTGGTTGAGCCTAGTCAAGTGGATGTGTGAAGTGATTTTTCAAGTTCTATAAAACAAACTATTCTATATTCTAAATTGATTCAAGGAAGTGATTGAACATTGAGGTGATTCTAAAACATATTGAGTCTCTAACAATTCCCCTTTTTTAAAAAAAAAGGAAAGTGATTGAGCATTGAGGTGAATGTGAAGCATATTGAGTCTCTAACAATTCTTTGTATATTTCTAAAAGAGTGATTGAAAGTGATTGAGCATTGTGATGAGTATAGAGCATATTGAGTCTCTAACAATTCTCTTTATGTTTCTATGAGATTGGAAAAGTTCTAGTGTGGACTTGTTGAGCATATTTGAGGTAAGTATTTGAGAAGAACTTTGGACATATTTGGGTAAGCTTTTGTGGAAGCTTACAATATAAATTGAGAGCATATTTGGATAAGTTCTTGTGAGAATTTATTGAGAAGATTAGACAAGTTCTAGAGAGGACTTGAGGACATATTGGTGTGAGTTTTTGTGGAAGCTTGAAAATAGATTTGAGACAAGTCTTTGAGAAGAATTGAGAGCAGAGTTGATTGATTAATTTGTTCAAACCTTGAGTTAAGGTTTGGGATAGATCCAGAGGGTTGATTTGAGATTGATTCAAGCTTTGAGTTAAGGTTTGAGGACAGAGATTGAGGACAGATTTGTGCTAGAACGAAGGACTATTTTTAGTACATATTCGAGGATAGATTTTGGTGTAGATTTGAGGACAAGTTTGTGCCAGAATAGAGAAAGATATTGAGGATAGATTTGTGCTAGACCGAAGGACTATGTTTAGTGTAAATTTGAGATAGAGCTTTGGAGGTGATAGAGTCTGAGGATGATAGTCTCCAGTGTATAGAGATCCATAATCCAGGATAGTGAGGACAAGTGTCTTTAGTGGATAGATATCCATTAGCCAAAGTAGTTGGGGCAATATTTCTTCTAGAAGATCACCAGCCATAGCAAGAGGAGAAAAGAGTTCTCTTGTGGATAGAGATCCATGAAGCTTGATTAAGGGGATTTGTATCTCCTTTGGATAGAGATCCATAAACATTGTAATAGGAAAAGGATTCCCAAGAGATTGATTGAGAAAGTTTTAGTAAAATATTTTCTCTGTGGAGTAGCCCACATTGGGTGAACCATATTAAATTGGTGTCTCTATTATGTGTGATGATTTATGCATTGCTTTGGTTACTTCTATTGATATTACCATTGATTATATTGAATAATACTATTTGGGAAAGAAAATTAAAAAGTGGTCTTATACTATTCACCTCCCCTCTCAATATAAGCTTGTGTTCTTCACTAAGTACTAATACAAAGTTGGGTGTGTTTACATCAATATATGACATTTGTGTTTTGTTAAATCAAAATTTTGAAATTGTGTTTTTGAAAACCAGGTGAGTAGACCTAGGTTGTTATAGTATCACCTGGTAGTATTTAAACTTGGGCCTCCTTAAATGTTGAGGAATCTAACCAGTTGAGCTAATATCATTTGATTAAAATATTTTGGTAAGGCATGATTTTTTGAAAGGGATCTCGATCCCCTTGTACCAAGGTTTGAACTTGGTATTTTAGATGAAAACCCAAAGATAAACCACTATAGTACACCTCATAAGACATCATTCTTGTTAGTATTCATTTCTATTGGAATTCACATTATTTTCTAAAAATAAATAGAAGCAAACTTGTTGTCATTGAAACCATGCAAAAGAGACAATTACACTACAATTCTTCATTCAAAAACCATAGTGATCCACTGCTTTGATATTAAGATAATAAAGAGAGGTTATAGAGTGAAATCCCCTTTACAATCCTTGCCCTAAAGGCTACAATGGGTCTTCCCAAAGGAAACCCTCTTAGAAGTGCTCCAAAGATAGCAAGATCTCTCTTTTGGATGTTCCTCAGTGCATATGGGCTTCTTGCATGTGGGCCACCATTGGTTTGATGTGTTCTTTGTACCTATTAGACCTAAAAAATCTTATTAGTACATTAAGGGGCCTACCTCAGTCAAACCCCATGTTTATGAAGACAAAAAGACTCTTAAATCAACTCAAAACATGAAATAACTTGCTAAAAACAACATAAAACACTAAACTAGACCATACTTACTTGTCCGGGTGATTATGTCTTGTTGTAGCAGAGGTTCGCATGGGGGGTGCGAACCTGGTTTGAACCTAGGAGGTTCGCACGAGGGGGTGCGAACCTGTCTTTTTCTGGCTGAACTTGCAAGATGTGGTTTTTGGATCTTTTCTGATGTGATTGCTCCTTGGGGAATTCGATGGGTCACCTTCAGATTTTGTCTTTGATGATGATAACCTGTCTAGATCACAAGGAATATCATGAAAATGACTAAGCTACTATTGCAATATGAGTGTGATGGATGTGTGATGGATGCTATGTCTAGAGTGATTTCTATAGAGTTTCTGTAAGCTAAATTTGATCTCTCTAAAATGGTGAAAATGGCCTTCTACTTATAGACTTGGCCAAGGTGAGGGGAGGGGATGAGGTGTCCCCTATGAGGTGTGTGTGGTGAGGTGTCCACCTAAGAGGTGTCCCTTGAGGTGTCCTAGCTCATAAATGAGATTGGGTGAGAGAATCCCTCACCCATCTACAAGTCATGATGACCTGGATAAAAGTCTCCATTTGGCATTTATTGGAACCTTTTTGGAAATATCTTTTAATTTAAAATTACTTTTTGTGTGCAAAAGTCTCCATTTCTCATTTATGACCCAGGGGAATGTGAGGTGGAGAAATATTTGGGTGAGAGGTGGCAAGGCTAGGCTAGGCTAGGCTAGGCTAGTCAAAGTAGACTAGGTGAGGTGGTAGGCTTAGCTTAAATCAAGATTAGATCTAATTAAGCATGTGTTTAGCCATAAAGCATACTTTGACCAAAAATGTTGACTTTTGACCATAAAGTGCTTTTTGACCATGGTGGAGAATTCAACCTTAGTTGAGTTGTGAATGAGGTCGCATGAGGACCTAGAGTTAAGCGTAGGAAGGGGCTTAGCTAGCCCAAGGGGGCTAAGGATGATGAATAGTGATTTTGATAAATGAATAGTGTTTTTAGCCAATTTATGCAATTTTCATGGGTTTTGCAAATTGATTGACCATGATGATGTGAGAAGTGGACAATGTGCGACTTTTGGGTGTCTACATTTTACCCCTTTTTGTACTGAATTGTGTGAAAACATGGTTTAGTACAAAAACTGATGATATGCTTTGATGGAATGATTGGAAGGCAAAGAATTTGTGATTGATGACTTGTGGATGATTGCGAGAGAGACACATTGATAAAAAATGGTTTGTGATTGGGTACAACACTTTGCAGTATTGTAATGATTGCTTTTTGAGGGAAGGTATAAGATTGCCTTGCATTATGATCAACTTGAGATGTTTCAATTATGGAGGAAACAAATGCCTTTGCTAATTTTTGCTTTTTGATTGATTGATGAGCTCTTTTAACAATATTTGACAAACCGTTAGAGTCGTAGGGTAGAACTTTCAGGAGCTTCATTCGAAAGTGGTCTTACGACTACCACAATGAAGAGAGGAATCCATGAGATATCTATAGTCAGAGGTATTTTGAGGTCTATCAAACATTGATTTGTTTTGGATTGGAGTTTTGATTGAGAAGAGAAATTTCACTTTTTGTATCTATCCTAGCATGAGGACTTGAGATAATCTTTAGTAAAAAATTTCTTAGGTAATTGTTGTATCCATGATTGGATGTTTGGTTGTTTGATCATATGCTTGGTAGATTTTGATGTGTTGGATGACTACCCCCTCAAGCGATGAGTTGGTGATGGAGGAGACAAAAATCGATAGCGAAACGATTGATAATGATGAGAAAGATTGGCAAAAATTTGAATGGCAAAACAGCAAAAAATGAGGATTTGTAGGAATCCAAGAGGAATTTGATGTGGGAGCAAAGAATTTGACTTGGAAAAAGAGGTTCGCATGGGGTCATGCGAACGGGGGTGGTTCACACGAGGGCGTGCGAATCTATCGATTCACACATGTGGGGTGCGAATCTGCACAAGCAGATTTTTAAGGTGAAAATGATATTTTTCATGTCATTTTCATACGAAGGATGGAGGAGGAAGTTGGAGTGAGAGCAAAAAGGTGGAAACAAGGTGCTATGAAGGTGTGGACCAGAAAGGATGAAATGGTGAGTACATCAATGAGTACGAGTGCGGGGGTGGTGATGCCAGAGGTAAGTGAATTACGCTAGCTCGAAATGTGTGTGAATTGCTAGGGTAAATAAATGTTGCATGTGCTTGAAATGGAATGGAGTATGCTTGTATGTGATATAGGAGTAAAATGTGTACACTTTGTGACAAAAAAGCCAAATGGGTATCCTAGGATGCTGCCTATTTTTGTATGCGAGCATTTTTTATCATTAGAAAGTGTGAATGAGGTGTGATGTGTGGTTTTTGATGTAAGAATGCATGCATGTGGAAACTGATGGGTGAATGATGCTATTGGGCCAAATGGGTATCCAAATCTGTGTTTGTTTGACCATTTTGACTTTTGATTGATGATCTCATTTTGCATGCATGTGTGGATGGAGTTGTGCATGTTTTTGCATGATTGAGCATGTTTTTGATGTTTTTCATGCATGTGAAATGTATTTTTGGACTGTGTGATGAGAGGTGAGAATGTGTATGGTAAAATTTTTGAAAATGGGAGGTTCGCATGGGGTCGTATGAACCGAGTGGTTCGCATGGGGGCATGTGAATGGATCGGTTCGCATGGGGTCGTGCGAATGCATTTTTTTTTTTCATATGCAAATTTGTACAATTGAAAAATAAATTTGGATAAATAAAATGGCTTTGTGAAAATAAAAAAAATAGTTGACATGTGATGACAAAAATGAAATGTATGGAGTGAGTGTAGTTACGATTAGGTGTAGCAATGTACAAATGATGAAATTTGTTTATGTGAATCAAAAAATAAAATGTATGAATTTATGTTATTGACAATGGTATTTTAGAACCTGTGATTGGTATTTGACATGTGGTATGTGATGTGTGGTAGGTGAAGAAGATATTTGCTCGACATCGGCTACAAAAATTTAGAATGACACTATAGGATGTATGGTGCACAGAGGATGGAGAGTGGTTGTGCACCATAGGGATTTATGGTGTGTGGGAGATGCATGAGGTGTATGTGAATCATGCGTATATATCCATACTATGCGAGAGGTGGGATCCTGATAGGAACACCTTCCACCGATAGACAAGGGAGATGACAGTGACCCTAGAGGACATATACCACATCTATCGACTATCGATAGAAGGGATTACGATGATGACTACAGAGAAAGATGCACGAGATGGCATCTTGTAGAGGGTGTTCGAGCATAGGTGGAGGAGGGTGGATGCGAAGGGTGGAGTAGATTATGTGAAGTATTGGGGGAAGAAGTTCCTGTCTAATCACCATGCGATGGCGATGTTGATGATAGCCAACCATGCTTTACCAGATACTTCAGGGGTGAGATTCCCTTGGAATATGATGGGGATAGTGTGTGACATGGTTGAGCACAAGATAGTATATGCATGGGCACCTACTTTACTGGCATAGGTATATAGAGAGCTCCATGGAGTGGTGAGGATGGAGTGGATGGACATCAATGTTAGTCCACTGCTAGGTGTGGGCTTGGGAGCACATCATGATTTTATGGCCATCGGAGATGTCGCATGATGCACATAGATTGGATGGCCACAATGTGCCCTATGTGATGATATGGAGGGCAAATATGGAGAAGAAAGTGAAGAGAGTGCATGAGGGTGATTTGATGTATCACCGAGAGGAGCTGGGAGGCTTGAGGATGGATCAGGTGAGATGGAGACCTTGGCAAGGAGCACTTGAGTGGGTCGAGGATGTAGAGCAGCTAGTCCACATTAGATGAGGGTGATGGATGGTGGGGAAATACCTATGGTAGATAGAGTATTTTCTATTCTCATGAGTGTTGTGATAGTTCAGGTTGCGATAGGGGTGACCAGATCTACCCGTGGTGATCTATAGAGTGGCAGGTGATCCAAGGCTAGAGCCAGTGGTGCCACCACTTGACTTGACACCTGATGAGCTGGTAGTTGTTCCTGATGTGGAAAACATAGGGACCACGCCAGAGTATGATGTATGGTGGTCCAGGTAGTGATGGGAGCCTATGCTCGGGGTGGTGGATGGATGGGGTGAGGTGGTAGGAGTGTTTCTAGGTAGGGAATTTCTAGGTGGAGCGAGGGTAGCATCACTAGGACATGTGGGAGGATATAGGGATGAGGGATCACCTGAGCCTAGTGAGGAGGAGGAGGTAGAGTTAGATCAATTGATTAGGTGGGTGAGGCCATGCCATGATGATCAAGATCGCTTGGTGAGTGATAGTAATGTAGGACCATTGATGGAGGGTGGGGAGGGGATAGTAGAGGGCACAACAATGATGGAGGATGTGCCATTGATGGATATTAATGATGATTCATTAGATGATGAGGGTATAGCAGGGTCAGATGAGTCACCCCTGATGGAGGAGGGTGACACTAGTGGTGATACGATGGTAGAGCCAATAGATTTTGATTTCATAATAGGGTTATAGGAGATGATGGTAGTAGAGCTATGAGTGGAGGTGAATAAGCTTAAGGATAAGCTTCTAGACACAAAGTTGGATTGGGTGATAGATCACTTAATGTTAGAGGAGGAGAGGCATGAGGTGGAGGTAGAGTTGATGGTCACCCTAGGGGAGCGAGATGAGGTGAGGGTGAGATTGGAGTAGGTGATCGAGGAGAGGGATGCACTGAGGAGTGAGTGAGATATGCTCATAGGTGAGTGAGATACTATGAGGATAGAGAGGGATGAGATGATTGAGTTTATTGAGTGACTATAGGGGCTTTTGGATGTGGTGAGGGTAGAGATAGAGGCCATGAAGTCCAGTCATATAGTGAGGATCATGGAGCTAGAGCAATGAGTGCATGACATGGAGGCTACTGAGAGGTAGGTGGCTAGGGATATTGAGGGTTTGGGAGTGATTGTGCTATAGTTAGAGTAGGCATGGGTGGAGGTGGGGTATTTGTAGTAGGTAAACATGAGATTAGTAGCAACCAACATGAAAGAGGCTATGAAGAGGGCTAAGTGTGAGGGGGAGCTACTGATGCATGGGATACATGTTCCTACATATTTGGGATTAGTGTCATTGTCATAGGCTCACTCACATCGGAGCCAATGGAGTACACCTTTAGTAGCAGGGAGGAGCCATCAAATAGTGGCACGCACAACATCACAAGCAGTGGGATTAGCACCAGTGGTATGGATGGAGGTACTAGTGGCACAAGAGATGGGGGATGCACAGTCAATGCAAGGGGTGGTAGAGTGAGTGCTAGTAGATGAGGGGAGTGGAGAGACTCCCATGGGGCAGTGCACATGATGGAGCTACGAGGGTAGTGATCGAGGTTTGAACCATCATTTTGTATTTTGATGGATGTAGAAATGATGATTTTTTTTTGTGGTGATGTACCTATAAGGGTACACACCTTATTGTAGTCATATGGAATTTTTGATAATAGATATATACATGATATGGACATGTGGTGATGTGCCCATAAGGGCACACACTTTATTGTAGCATATGGTATTTTTGAGATATATACAAATATATACATGATATTCTATGGCATTTGTGTGAGATTGCATTAATGTGTATGTTTGTTTCTACTTTTGATTATGTATGAGTATGAGTGATGTGTTTGTGGTAGAGTATAGTTGTGTATATGTATGCATGTGGAGTATGTGATAGATGTGTATATACATGGAATGTTGAATGAATAAATAAATGGGAAATAAAGTATGAAATAATGTGAAATGAGTATGCATGACATGAAAATGCAAGTGACAAAAAGTAATGCTTGGAGAAAGCATTTGCATCTTTGCAAAAATTAGATAGTGTAATCCATTCCATTTTTTCTAAGAAGTTGGATATGAAGATGTTATTAAAGAGATTCAAACATTACAGTCTTAAGTAATCAAACCCATTGAATAACTGAGCAAAATTTCTTTGACAAATCTTGGCTATCTTGGTAAACAAGACCTCAAGCATGGATTAGTGTGTGTGAAGTGATGTTCATTTGACCATTTTGAAAAAGGATGGTTTCAACTGCATGGTAACTTAGCCTATAAGCTAGCTCATCAATATAGACCTGAGGATCGCAGGGATTCAAGCTTTTTGATAGTACTCTCGAGGCTTTTCCTTTTGTTTTTTGCCTCTGTATTGTCTTTTTTTTTCTCTTTTTTGTAACATTTGATAGTGCTCTTTTTGGGCGTTGGCTTTTGTTTTCTGCCCATAGTGTTTTTCTTTTGAGCTTGTCCTTTTGTCAATCCTCAAGTTTGATATAGAAAATGATATGATGAGCAAGGTGACTTTCGCTAGGCGACCAATATGCATACAATGTTGCCAGTCCTATTCTCAAAATTTGCTTAGTGTGTAGGATGTGCAATTTAATCCATGAATGAGAGCAAGTCAACCAAGGGAAGTCTTGAAATGCTTTTGGAATTTGCCAACTTTGGATGGTGGTTGATTAAAATAATTGTATATGGGTGAAGTGCTCAAAATATTTCAACAATCCTGTCTCATGAAAATGGGATTGGGCACCAAAACTATTGTGCTAGCAGGTGCATATTTAATTCTCCAAGTATGGTATTCACAATGACTATGTACAAATGCATGCATGAATGCAATTTATGACTATGCATGGATGCATGAAGTTGGGGCAAAGTGTGAATCAAATGATGTGGTGTTGCAAATGAAGTAAAAGTGGGAATTTATGTACAAGGTTGCCCTAGTATTATGTGCAATGAAATGGGGCGATGAGGTGAATGGAAAGATGATGGTGAAAGAACAGAAAAGAAATATATAGAAGAAGAGGAGAAGAAGGGAAGGAAGATAAGAAGAAAAGGAGTAAGAAATAAAACAAATCAAAGGTATGTAGTCGCTCGAAGCGTGACCATACAACATTGATGAGTAACAATAAGAAAAGAAGAGAAAGGAAGAAGAAGGGAGAGAAGAGAAGAAGGGGAATGAAAGGTATGTAGCCGCTCGAAGCGTGACCATACAACATTCATTAAAGAAGAAGGGAGGAGAAAGAGGAAAGAAAGGATGAGGATGAAGCAGATTTTGATGTAAATGCAATTGGATCTAATGTCGTAGAATGCCAAGGAGGTATTGTGTTTGTTTTTTGTTTGTTGTTTTTTTGTAATCATGATGGTATGTACAAAGAATGATGAGTTGTGATGCCAACACTTAGGCGTAAAATGCTCGAAGATGAATAATGTTAATGGGCTCAAGGTCAGCAATACCTTCCAATGTGGCAAGGCGATATGCCCCAGACCCAAACTTGTGAGTAACCATGTAAGGACCTAGCCAATTGGGTGTAAATTTGTCATGGAGATGATGTGGTTGGCTAGTAATTTATTGGTTCTCCTTGAGGACTAAATCTCCCACTTGAAATTCTTGTTGGTGTACCTTAGAATTATAGGCACATCGAAGATGGTCTTGATAGACACGTGTATGTTCAATGGCATGAATGCGATGTTCATCCAATAGGGTCAACTGATCTAACCTAGCTTGATGAGCAGTGTCATCATCAATGAATTCTTGCATAGAGACCCGTAAGGATGGAATTTCGAGCTCCAAGGGCATGATGGCTTCAGTGCCATATACAAGAGAAAATGGGGTTGCCCTAGTTGGAGTATGAATGCTTGTGTGATAGGCCCATAAGGCCAGTGGCATTTGATTATGCCAATCACGATGTGATTCTGCAACGGTCTTGTGAAGAATGGTGCAAATGGTTTTGTTTGTAGCTTCTGCTTGCCCATTACCCTGTGGGTAGTATGGAGTAGAAAAGCTATGTTGAATATTGAATTTCTCACATAATGCATGAACATTCTTGTTCTTGAATGGTGTACCATTGTCAGAGATGATCTTAGATGGGATTCCAAAATGATAAATGATATGTTGAATGATGAAATCTACAATTTTAGGACTAGTCGTTTGGACTAGAGGGATGGCCTCAACCCATTTCGTGAAGTATTCAATTGTTGTAATGATGAACTTATGATTGCTAGATGAGGTGGGAGTGATTTTATCGATAAGATCCAAACCCCATTGTGAAAAGGGCCACATTGATTGAATGGGTTGAAGAGCCTGAGAAGGCAAATGCGTGAGATTGGCATGGTGTTGGCATTTGACACACTTTTTGACATAATCACAACAATCATGTTCCATTGTGGGCCAAAAGTAACCCATTCGTAAAATATATTTGGTAATGGCCATACCACTGAAGTGGCCACCACAAGTGCCATCATGAGCCTCTTGGATAATGCATTGGGCTTCGTGTGGTTCAAGATAGCGTAATAGGATGCCATCATAACTTCGCTTGTAAAGGATATCTCCTAACAATGTGTAGCGAATTGATCACATTTTGAAAGCTCATTTGTGAGTGTGATTCAGATCTGGTGGGAGAAGACCGAGCTTGATGTAATATTTGACCTAGGAGAACCATGGGTCATGGGGTTCAGCTTCGATGATATTGATGCCATCATCATGAGAAGGTGGGGTGGTAGAAATGGTAGAATGGAAGAGGGTGTGAATGGATACATGAGTGGTGTCAAAAAGTGGATTTTGTGGAATGAGTGAACCTAGAGAAGCCATAGTGTCTACAAAATTATTGGTAGAATGTGGAGTGGTAGTGATGTCATACCACTCGAATTGGGTGAGTAAGTGTTTGATGACCTGTTTGTACTATTGAAGGATAGGGCAACGACATTGTCATTCTCCTTTAATTTGATTCACGATGAGAAGGGAGTCACCATATATGTCTAGGCATCGAATGTGCATTGAAATTGCTTGCTTCAAGCCAAGGATGAGAGCTTCATACTCGACATTGTTATTGGTGCAAGGAAAGCCTAATTTGAAGGAAAAGGGGAGGGGCTCCCCTTGTGGTGTGAAAAATACTATACCTACACCCCCTCCATGCTCACAATGAGAGCCATCGAAAAAGAGGGTTAAATCAGTGGTTGACTCAGGTTCCACAAATTCTTCAGCTTTAGTAGTATGAAATACATAATCATCAAGAAGTTGAATGAGTAGTGGGGCATCACTTGGTAAAGGTGCTTCAACCAGCTGATCAGCAATGACTTGGCCTTTGATGGATTTTTGACTAATGAATTTGAGGTCAAATTCCATGAGAAGCATGATCCATTTGGTTGTGCGACTATTATGGTAGCTCTTACCCATCATGTAGCAAAGTGGATTATCATGGGCTACGATGTAAGTAGTGTGATTGATCATGTAATGTCATAGCTTTTGTGTGGCAAAGACAATGGCAAGATAAAGTTTTTCCATGTAGGCATACCATGTCTCATAACTAATCAATGTACGACTGATATAGTATACGACTTGTTCTTGGTTCATTTCATTCTTTTGGGTGAGGAGAGTACCCAATGCAAAATCAATTGCAAAAATGTAGAGATGGAAAGGTCGATCTGGATGGGGTGGTGATAGAACCGGTGGTGATGTAAGGTATGATTTGATGGCATCAAAAGTGATTTGGCACTGATTATCCCATGTGAAGGGGACCCCCTTTTGAAGAAGATGGTTGAATGGCTGACACTTGTCAGAAAGCTGGGCGATGAATCACCGGATGGATTGGATTCTTCCTTGCAAGTTGCGTAGCTATTTGAGATTCATAGGGGGAGGCATATCAATGATAGCTTGGACCTTTTGGGGATCTACTTTGATACCTCTTTGTGAAATGATAAAACCCAATATTTTTCCTGAGGTAACACCAAAGACACATTTTTTTGGATTTAATCAGACATTATGTTCCAAGAGGTGATCAAAGATTTGGTGAAGGTCCTCAAGATGTTGACCATGGGTTTTGGATTTAGCAATGAGATCATCAACATAGTATTCGATGGTTTTGTGCATGAGATCATGAAAAATGTATGTCATTGCACGTTGATAGGTTGCCCCAACATTCTTAAGGTTGAAGGGCATGACCTTGTAACAAAATGTCCCCTAGGGGGTCATGAAAGAGGTCTTATGTTGATCATCTAGGTTGACATGAATTTGATTGTAACCAAAAAACCATCCATGAGTGATAGCATTTCGTGTTCGATTGTGGCATCGACCAATGTGTCGATATTAGGGAGTGGAAAATTGTCCTTGGGACAAGCTTTGTTAAGATCCCTAAAATCAGTGCAGATACGGATACCCCCCTTGGATTTTTTAATGGGAACCATGTTTGAAACCCACTCAAGGTAATTGATAGGTTGTATGAAGTCCACATCAAGAAGTTTTTGTAACTCCTCTTTAACCATAAGAGCAATGGTGGGGTGCATTCGATGCAACTTTTGTCTGACAGGTTTGGCATTGTCATCCAGGACTAAGTTGTGCATGACTAATGATGGATCAAGGTCTGGCATATCCATATAGGACCATGCGAACACCTTTATGTAGTGCCAAAGGAAATTGGTGAAAAGGACACGTTCATCATCGAAAAGGCTAGCGGTAAGATGGACAATGTGAGGGTGATCAGGGTCATTACCAATGTCAACTTCAATGGTGTCCTCGACAAGCATGTGAGAACCATCATGAAGTTGAGCAGGTGTTGGGATGAGATGAAGGTCATCAATGGCATCAGGGAGCTATAATTCATCATCTAGATAAATATTTGTATGATTAATCCAAGGGAGATGAGGTGGAATGGAGGGCAAAGGTGCATTAGCAGATCACAACAATTGAGGCGATGGGAGGAATTCCATGGGTGAGGGTGTGGAGGAAATGTCATCAAAATCGACAAAGTTGGTAATGGGGGGTGGGATGTAATTGGGATGGTTTGGATATCGGAGTGGGGCATATAAGTCAACAGAGATCATGTTAACAGATACACTAGATATGGTGGAGGTGGGAGATGAAGGTGGGGAAGAATCAGAGGAGGATAGCAATGAATCAAGAAATGGTTGGTGATAACCAGGGAGTAAAATGATAGGTGAAGAGGGAGAATGAGAACAAGGGCCTCGAGTGGGTGCTCTCTCATGGTAAGGGATAAATGGAATAGCTAGTAGAGGTGAAGAAGGTGTATCAACTGGTAAGGGTGGATCGAGTGATAGGTTGGTGAATTGATCAGCAAGAGCTTCAACCTCGAAAGAAGAGAGTGGTTCATGGGGTGGGGATGGATAGAAGAAAGTAGATGGGATATCGACTGTAGAATGAGGGGATGAACTATCTATCAAAATATTGAGCTCAAATTCATCATTAGTAAGGACCTCGAGGGGATCAAGATTGAGATTATGCAAATCATTCTTGAGGGTATTGATTGTTGCAGGATGGTAACCAATTCCAGATCGATCAATAGGTTTATGTAAGGGAGGATTGATGAGGGTGCGACACCCTTATTCATATCTCCCTAGACCATAACCATACCAATTATACATACGAATATAATTCCAAGTAAAATTAGGATTTGACATGTGATCAAGATTACCATAAAATCTGGTTTGTGGTGGTGGAGGTGCTAGAGGCTCCACAGATGAGTCAAGTCCTCCATATATGAAATTTGTGCAATTATCGGGTGGACCAAGAGGAACAACTACCCCAATAGTCATGGGCACATCATGAGGTTGACCAAAGTCATGGGTGGATTGGATGGTGGGTGAAATAACCCGAGCATTATGTATGTGATACTCACCAGGACCAGGTGTGGTCATGAGTATAGAGATATGAAGAGGGGCTAGATTCTCGGGTTGGGGGGAGGACCCCTTAGTGGTGAATATGGTAATGGGATGGGTGTATATGGAGTGGGGGTGAATTGGATGAATTAGGAGGATCCTATTGAGCTAATTGATCATCAAGTTGAGTGGCACGTTGTGTCCACTCATAGCACTCAGTAGGTGTTCTAGTGATGGGATGATTCGCATGGGTGAATTGAGAGGTTGGAATAGAAGAGGTGACTGGTGTGGTAGGGACCACTCGTGCTCATGCAAAATAGGGTACAAAGCAATGAACATATGGACATGGGGTAGGAATAATTAGAGGGGTGGTGGAGGTGAAAGCGGGAGGGGGTGTAGCAAAAAAGGTGAATGGGGGAAATGGTGTAGAAGAAGATGAAGGAAGATGTGAGAATGTGGGAATAGTGGGAGCACTAGGAACCTAAGGTGGATGTGACGAAGATGATGTGATGTTGCTCAAATTGGGTGTGGGATGTGAAGGTGAGGATGACGGATAGGTGGTATCCAAAGAATGGCATGGAGTGGAGGCAAACTATGTAGATGATAGGGGTGGACCTAGTGGAAGGGTGACAATATTATAGAATTTGAATGGGTCACCATCAGTAGAGATGCAATGGACCAATCCATTATGAACATATTTGATACAATGATGTAGCATGGAAGGAACGCATTGCATGTAGATTTTTTATAAGCTAAATTTTATCTCTCTAAAATGGTGAAAATGACCTTCTACTTATAGACTTGGCCAAGGGGAGGGGAGGGGATGAGGTGTCCCCTATGAGGTGTATGTGGTGAGGTGTCTACCTAAGAGGTGTCCCTTGAGGTATCCTAGCTCATAAATGAGATTGGGTGAGAGAATACCTCACCCATCTACTAGCCATAATGACTTGGATGAAAGTCTCCATTTGGCATTTATTGAAACCTTTTTGGAAATATCTTCTAATTTGAAATTACTTTTTGTGTGCAAAAGACTCCATTTCTCATTTATGGCCTAGGGGAATGTGAGGTGGAGAAATATATGGGTGAGAGGTGGTAAGGCTAGGCTAGGCTAGGCTAGGCTAGTCAAAGTAGACTAGGTGAGATGACAGACTTAGATTAAATCATGATTAGATCTAATTAAGCATGTGTTTAGCCATAAAGAATACTTTGACCAAAAATGTTGACTTTTTGATCATAAAGTGCTTTTTGACCATGGTGGAGAATTCAACCTTAGTTGAGTTGGGAATGAGGTCACATGAAGACCTAGAGTTAAGCGTAGGAAGGGGCTTAGGCAGCCCAAAGGGGATAAGGATGATGAACAGTGATTTTGATAAATGAATAGTGTTTTTAGTCAATTTATGCAATTTTCATGGGTTTTGCAAATTGATTGACCGCGATTATGTGAGAAGTGTAAATGTGTGACTTTTGGGTGTCTACAGTCATCTCATAGTGTCCCAAACATCTATAGTTATGGCTCAATACACTTGGATACTTGTGCCTCACGTTGAGCAACACAAAAAGAAGCTCTATGAGTTTTGTGAGCACTTGTGGGGAAACCTCCAATATTTTGTTGAGGTCAGCTCCTTGTTATATGTGATCTTCAATGTGCCTTTCTACTTTACTCACTATGCTACTTGCATTCATCAAGGAAAAAGGAGAGATAATTACAATAAAAAAATTTGTGAGAATAATAAATTTACGAAAAATAAAATCTAATATGAGGTGATCCACAAAAATCTAATCTTATTCTATGCACAATGAACTAAATGAACACATTTTTTGCCTACTAACAGCTAGAAATTGAACATAATTTTGATCCACGTCCAAGAATTTAAACATACACAAAATATAGTACAAAGCAAAATTAGTCACAACTTCTTCATATATGTCATAATACTACAAAGATGTGAGACCAAAAGAGGCTTGATTCTCTTTAGAAAAACAACTCAAGGATCCAGTCAAGCTTATACCTAGAAAAAAAATGAAAATAAAATCTTACAAGGCTAGATACTAGGTATGAGTAGGCAATCTCTAATGCCTTAACAATGCAATGAAACCCCTTTTTTATACCTAAAATTTAGGGCTTTCCTTCTTACTTCTAAAATTTTGCTAGTAATTCTAAAATTTTCTTCTAAAATGAGCGAGGGACCCATTTGCTTGGTGACCTCGAGGTCTCTGGATCAGTGCCAAAAGGTATAAGACTTCTTAGATTTGGAGCCTCATTGCTACTATCTTTAAGATGTCAATGACTTTTTATAGAAAGCTATGTTCAAAGGGTGCCAGTGGGTTAACTCTAGGCTCTTTTACAATTATAAAACTTAATTACCCTTCTCCTAGGAGATAGTGTATAAATGCTATATTAAAATGGCATTCTTGCCCTCTCCCCAAGTTGAAAACTGTTGGCCCAAGGTATCTTCTCTTCAACAATATGAATGGCAACATTTTGTGATGTAGGTACCTCAAATTCTTTTCCTATCTCTACAAGTCATCAAATCTTGCTCTGGCTAAAATCAATGAATAATCTCTTTTAACAAGATGCCTATTTATATTTTCATGGAATTTTTTTGTCTTTGCCATGCATCCAGCTCTCGTCCCAAAACAAAAAAGTTTTTTTCAACTCCTTTAGCATCTTTATGAAATAGTGTGGATCATCAAATGAGATCGATGGATCATGGAGCCCCATGTTTATTTTCTATTCATTTTTCTTTGGGTCAATTCCTATTGTTGATCTAGGAAATCAATGGTGTATGTGCTTTGTCACAAATCACCTTACTTTTAAGAATTAATGTCTACCATTGGTCATTGATCGAATTATCTACAAATATTTTTTAATGCTTAATCATTTTTCATGAGTTGGATGGCAAATATTTAATTGTTGATTTCCTAAGGATGTAGCATGGGAATGATCATGTGACTACCATGTATCCAATTTTCATAGATTCTATCAAATGCAAAGTAACTATCTACACTTGCTAAATAGATTGGGAATATATGCTATGATGGTTGACCTTGTTGTTCTTCATCTATTGATGGGTATAACTCTTTAGATATCATTGAAAGGATCGTTGAGAATGACACGAACTGTTTAGACAGTCTATGGGACTTGGTGACCTAGGTGCTTGCATATTCGCTTCAAGTCTCTATGGGTCATATGATCTGGTTACCATGAAAGATATATGGTGGATATTTTCTATATGAGCACCTTGGTTAAGATACCTAATTTCTTCTTCCATGGACCACCAATGCATCTGCCACATGTCCAAGTTATGTTTAATGGTGGGGATTTCCTTTAATAACTCCTTCAGTAGTTGCATGAAAGGTCATAGGTAATTGGTTGAGCAATACATGTATCATGGGGCTCTAGGGTTTCCTTTTATCCACTTTTCTTTGGATCAATGCTTATTGTATAATTGTGAAATCGATAATGATCAGACCTCTTGCATTCCTCATAACCTCCCTTGGACTTGATCAATCATGGCTATTTCAGTGTTAAAATATTTCATATAGTATATAAAAGCTATACCTAGGAGAGGTTTGATCTCATTGGGGATTTTATGCCAGGTCTTATGAAATTGGATGTTGAAATCATCCATTGTCTCCAAGACCACTCTCTTAATGTTTGTCAACTACTCTTAGGGAGACACACCATTTACCTTCTCACAAAATATATTAACCAAAAAATCAACAAGTTGGTCCCAAATTTTGATGAAGTGTAGGACAAGGGAACGGTACCATTCTTACAATTTCCATCTAAAGGATGTGACTAGTAGTATGAGGACCATTTTTTGCTCTCAAATATTATACATTGTGCATAAGCTCACCATGTGATAAAGGTGCTCTATCAGAGTCATAGAATTATCTCATGAAGTATGATCATGTTTTGAGTGTCGAGTTTGGAATTAGGTCTCATGTGGCAAGAGGTACATGTGGTAGTAGGGGGTTTCTATCGTTCTAGGTGGGTACCTCCTTGAAAGTTGATTTTGTTGCATGGCCATATTCTTACATTAGGCTCTCATTTTGGGGTTTGGATTCAAGAGCAATACCAATGCTTATAAATTTACTTGTGTAAAGGATTTAATGATAGGTCATTTGCTCATACATTCTAAGCCCTTCTATTCTAGTGGATTTTCCAAGTGAAAGTATAAAATGCTTCAATAAGCTAATACATTGGGATTATCACCAAAATACCAATCTGATACCTTTCTTGGTGGTTGCTTTTGGCTCTTCTTCAATGGTATTGTTAGGTGAAAAGTTTTGAGCTTCAATAAGTAGATATGTTGAGATCTTCATCAAAATATCAACAATAGTCTTTGTTAATGAGATGAATTAATGGGATTCATTCCACTAGACATGCTAGTAAACTATTGTCATCTCAAAGTGTCTTGAATTCCTACGATGGTATCTTGATGCTCCTAAAAATTTGTGTTTCATGTTGAGTGAAATATAGGGAAGCTCCAAGAGCATTATAAGTAATTACAATACAATCTCTAAGATTTTGTTGAGGTTAAATCATCATTAGATGTGATCTTTAACATGCATTCCTACTCTACTTATTATGCTCCTTACATTCATCAAGGAAAAGGGAGAGAGATTTATAGAAAATTAAATGTGTGGGAATAATAAATTTGCAAAATGTAAAACATAATCCAAGGAGGTGATGCACCAAGATCTAAGTTTCTATGCATAGCAAACTAAATGAACACATTTATCACCTACTAATATCTAGAAAGTTAACAAAATTTTGATCCACATCCAAGCATTCAAACATACATAAGTAGTAGGATAGAGAAAAAATAGTCACAACTTCTTCATATATGTCATAATATCATAAAGATGCAAGACCAAAAGAGGCTCAATGCTCTTTAGCAAAAAGACTCGAGGGTCAAGTCCAAATTATACACAAAAGAAAAAATGAAATAAAAACCTTATAATACTAGATACTGTATATGAGCAGGCATTCTCCAATGCCTTCACAATGCAATGAAATCCTTATTTATAGATACAATTTAGGGATTTCCTCTTTACTTTTGAAATTGCACCAATAATTCAAAAACATCTCTCAAAAATGAGTGGGGAATTGGTTTACATTCAATTCTAGTGACCTCAAGACCTCTAGAATAGTGTCAAATGGTTTAATTCTTCTTAGGTATGGAGCCTCACTATTATTGTCTTTAAGATGACGTGTTCAAAGTGTGTTAGTGGGTGAACTCTAGGCTCTTTTACAATTATAGGCCTTAATTTTCCTTCTCTTAGGATATCATGGATAAAATCTATTTTAAAATGTCATTCTTGTCCTCTCCCCAAGTTGAGACACATTGGCCTAAGGCATCTTCCTTCAATAGGATGGATGGCGAGATCTTGTGATCTAGGTACCTCAAATTCCTCCCCCATCTCTTCGGGTTGTTAGATCCTACTTTGGTTGAAACCAATGACTAATATTTTTGATGGGGTATATATTTATCATTTTTTTAGAATGTCATATTTGTGACATATCCAACTCTAGACCCATAGCAAAATTATCTTCTGCCAACTCTTTTGATATCTTTGCAAAAAAATGTAGGTTGTTATATGAGATATAAATGGCTCATGGATCCCCAAGGTTTCTTTTCTATTTACCTTTCTTTAGGTTAGTACCTACCATTGATCTAGAAAAACAATGACATCCATAGATTTACTTTGTAGCAAATCACCTTGCTTTTGAGAATTAGCACTTGTCGTTAGTCATTGATCGAATGATCTATGAAATTCTTTTCATGCTTCTTCATTTTTTGTGAACCATTGGATGGTAGATCTCTAACCACCAATTTCCTAAGTATGTAGCATGAGAGGGTTCATGCGACTACCATGCATCTAGTTATCATGGGTTCTATCAAATGCGAAGGAATTAGTCTGCACTCACCAACATACCTAAAAGATATGTTGTAGCTATTGACCTTTTTTTTCTTAGTCTATTGGTGGGAATATCCCTTTCAATATCATCAAAAGGGTTGTCATGAATGACATAGACCATGAATCATGAGGATCGGATAGTCATCTAGACTTTGTGATCCAGGTGTTTTCATATTTACTTCAAGTTTTCATGGGCCATCAGATTTGATTCTCGCCCAAGATAGATGATGAATCTTTTCTAGATCAACACTTTGTTGATTAGTGATATTAAAATATCTTATTGCACAAATGGAAATATATACAAACAATTTAGCTTGTAATAGGCTAACATATTTGGTCTCATGGATCATAAATTTGGACTCCACTTAATCTAACTTCTAACTTAAGCTCTAACATAATATTTTATTTAACAACCTATTAACAATAGTTCAACAAGTTTATCAAAGTGAGTTTCTAGAGAATTATCTAAACTTGATAAAGCTTTTATAGAAACTAACTAAATAGTTAAATAATTTTCATTATCATAACATTCCCCCTTATTACATTATTTGGAATACAAAGAGAGTTACAATACAACTCAAATTTAAACAAGTGCTTTTGTAAAAAATCCACTTATTTATCGGTGGGAATGTACTGGAGCTAGATCTTGTACTTCTAAACTTTATCTCAAATGAAGTGACTTTGAGCTTCAATGTGCTTCATTCTTTCATAGAACACTATATCCTTGACTAATTTTAGAACACCTTGATTATCGCATTTCAAGTGTATTGGTAGATTTTTCTAAAATTTCAAACTTGAAAGAATGTGACATAGACATATCTCTTTGCACATAGCTCCTCATGCCACATGATATTATACCTTTGTGGATGATAGTACAATTGTTGTTGCTTCTTTTTGTGCCATGAGATAGGTCCAAATCCTAGATGAAATATGTATCCAGATGTTGAATTCCTATCATCTATTGATCCTGCATAGTCTGAACTTGTGTATTTTTGTAATAATAACTGGTCATTCTTCTTATATTCCAGGCCATAGTCTATTATTCCATGGACATAATATAATATTTTCTTTATTTCTTTCTAATGATTGACCTTAGCCTCTTTCATGAACCTTAAAATATAGCTCACAACAAATCTTATGGCTAGCTTGGTATTGTTAGATATATGATACTCCTAATCAGTTTATGATAGATATTTCTAGATACCTAACGATATTTTTCATATATGGGCAACTATAACCCTAGTTCCATTGGAGTTGCCTTGGGTTTACAATTTATCATTTTATTTTTTTCTATAAGTGTTTTGGCATATTTTGATTTTGAGATCTAATGTGATTATTTCTTTTCTAGACCTCCAAGCCAAGATAATAATGTAGAAGTACCAGATATATCATATCAACATACTTTTTCAAGCCACTTTTCATAAATTCCACCATTTCATATTACCTGCCAGTGATGAGCAGATTGTCAACATACTACACAAGTATCATTATTTCAAATTCAACTTTCTTGAAATAGATATTATCATCTGAAGGACTTATTTTAAATTTATGTTGTAATAGGTTATTGTCAATCTTAATGTACCAAGCTTTGGAAGCCTGCTTCAACCCATAAAAATATTTTTTCAGTTTGCAAATTTTTTGTTCTTGGCCTTCAATAAGAAAACCTTTAGGTTGAACCATATACACTTCTTCCTTGAGATCACCATTTAAGAAGGCACTCTTGACATTCATCTAGTGTATCTTCCAACCAAATTGAGTTGTCATTGCATAGAGAACATGAATGGTTGTCATCTTCGCTATTGGTGGAGATGTTTCCTCATAATCAATGCCATCTTTTTTAGCATATTCCTTTGCAACAAGTCAGGACTTGTATTTATCAATTGATTCATCTACCTTATATTTGATTTTATATACCCATCAAGCAGATCAACCAAATCCCATGTATTGTTTTTCAATAGAGACTTATATTTTATTTCCTTAGCTTCCTTTCATTTAGGAAAGCTAGTACATCGTTCATTGATGTGGGTTTTGTATACTCCATGATTTAAGACATCAATCCTCTATTTACTTCTTGATTTATCATACTTTGGATATGTGGTTGAGTGGAACTAATATCAAGTAGTGCATCAAGTTTGGCATCTCTCATAGTACTTGTGTACCATTTTGGAATTTTTCTTTGTTGCAGGGGAGTAACTACTTCAAGATCATCAACAAGTGCATGAATGTCATCTTGGACTTCATAAAATTCTAATTTCACAATAATATATATGTTATTGCTATACTTATAAATATATTGTATTTGACTTGGGTGCAATTCCTTCATCAAATATCACACCTCTACTTATATGTATTTTCTTGGTGATGGGGTAAATCAAATGATACCCTTTGTATTCAACATCATACCCAAGAAATATACATTACAAGGACTTTTCATATAATTTGGTCTTTTACATCTTAAGAATATGCATATATGCTTTACTACCAAATATTCTTAGATGAGCAATGGATAACTTCCTTTTAGACCAAGCTTCTTTAGGTGTAACTCCTTGAAGTTATTTTATGGGTACTCTATTGAGGAGATACACTATAGTGGTAGCAGCTTTAGACCAATATTTGTGCCCAATAGCTCTAGTAAGCATACATCAAACCATCTCTGTGATGGAATGATTCCTCCTTTCAATAACCCCATTATATTGTGGAGTATAAGTTGTAGTAAGTTGTCTTTTTATCCTATGATGTGCAAGAAACCTTAAAAATTCATTGGAGGTATATTCTCCCCTCGATCTAAGCAAAAGGGTCTTAATGGAGCATTCTAACTTTTCAACATGTTTCTTGAACTATTGAAAACACAAGAATGCATAACACTTCAGTTGTAAAAAGGACACCCACATTTTCTCAATGTAGCCATCAACAAACAACTACAAATATCTCTCACCATCAAAACCATTTGGCATGGGTCTACACAGATCGATGTGTATTAACTCCAATTATGCTTTAACTTTGGAAGTGCTTAATTTAAATGGGAATCAGTGTTGCTTCCTTTCTAAGCATTCCAAGCACACTAACAATGTTTATGAGAGGTTAGGCAATCCTAAAACCATCTCATGTTTACCCAATTGGAGTAATACCCTAAAATTAGATGCCCATGGCGCTTATGCCACAAGGAGGTTGCTTGCTTGGTGGTGGTAACTAAGGAAACATGTGAAGTTAGATCATCTAGAGAAAACAAGTCATGTTTGTATGAACTAGATGTTACATGCTTTCCATTTTTTATGATGAAACATTTCTTTTACCATCAAAAACTCTACAACAACCATTATTTTTTATCCAAATTTTGAGAAATTGATAACAAATTATTTGTAATTCATGGTATATAGAGTAACTTTTCAATTTGGTATTGCTCATCTAGAAGAGTAAGAGAGGTATAACCTACACCTTTGACTTGATAGGTTTTAACATCAACAATTATCATCGGTTCCCCTCTCTAAATCAAAACAATCAAGTCACTCTTTGTCCCTTGTCATGTGCTTACTAGCACTTGAATCAATGTACCAAACATTGTCCTTTTATTTGGATTCGGCCTTAGTCATGAACACCTTGTGTGCTTGCTTTGAATATGATGTTGAGTCTTCAATAACAACATGCCCTTTTGGTTGCTTGTATTTTGGACATGGTTTATTTTGTGCCTTCTTATTTTATAGTTGACAATTTGTATCACCTTTAGTTGATGAATTATACCAACATTGTTTGGTATCATGATCTTCTCTCTCACAAATATGGTAATACCTATTTTATTGTTTAGGTTTATTCTATGAGGAGGTTGAGGTGGTAGAACCCTTTGAGGAAGAAGCCTTTTGAAAATAACAAGTTGGTGGTTTCTTATTGCCAAATTTCTTGGTAATGAGTGCACTATTGGACAATTGATCCCTCAAGTTGTTGGTGGCTTCTTCTTGTTGCAAAAAATTTACCAACTCCTCAAAATAAAAATATCTATTTAACACTTGGAGGGAAGTGATGAGCACTCTAAAGGAATATGGTAAAGCTCTAAGTATAATGGGAACTAAGATCTTGTCTTCCACTTTCTCTCCCATGGCATTCAATCTTGCTTTCAATTTTACAACTCTGCAAATAAATAATTCTATAATTTCTCCATTTTCATGCTCAAAGTGTGAACCTAGGATTGAAGGTTAAGAATAGTCATTTGATTCTTCCCTTCATAAATAGTGGTAAGTTTTTCCCATGAATTTTTGACACTCTCTACTTCACAAATATGAGGTTGAATCTCATCAGTTATGGCAAGTGTGATGATCATGAGGGTTCTTGCATTCATCATCGTCATCTTTTGGTCATGTGACTCTGCCAATCATGATTTCCCATAGCTTTTCAACCTATAATATTGTTTGCATATTTATCTTCTATGGTGTAAAAGTTAGACCTCTTAAGAGTTGGGATTGTGAGATAGGATTTTAGGATGGACATTGTGAGGGTTCCTCATCTCTCCAAATGGTCTCCCTTTTTATATACCACCAGTTCGATATACCAAATAATCGGATATATTAGCCCTTTCTCAATACCTAAAGATAGGTGAAATAAGCTAGTCCTCTCTTTATACGTGGTCATATGTGAGATACCTTAAGGTACTAGAAGGAGAATGATAGTGGTACATAGGGAGTACTAAAAGGGATATACTTTATCTTTGATACCTTATTAAAAATACCTTTGCATATGTAGGGCATAACTTCCTTTAAATACTTGGAGGAAATTAATTTTAGGATTTACACCTAGTGATAGAAGTGAATAAGGGTAATTACACAATGAAAAATATTATTGGCTTTCCTTATTTCTCCTTGAAATTTTATAGGGATAGACCCCATACGTCATTGTTGCAACTATGTTAAGAGTTATATGTAGTAGCTCAAAGCACAACAACATTATATGTAATTGTGAGCCAAAGGCATCATAAATATCGAATGTTGCCTTGTGCAAGTTGCACAAATATAGGGGAAAATTTTGGGGCCTTTTGTTTGTTTTTTTTCAAAACATTAAATGCATTAGAAAATAAATTAATGTATGCAATCAAGACCACAAATTTGTAAAGGTGTCGATTTCCATAAAAAATGCACCTTTTTATAATCCCAATTTTGTAATAATATATGGTGAATATTTGAAAAACAAACCTTAATATAAAATATATTAATTTAACTAATCATTTAACTAATTAATTAATTAATTAAAAAAACATATTTTACATGATAGAATTGGTAGATGCCACGATGATCTGGGCATGTTGTCTATATTTTATGGCCACCATAGTATTCTGCATTGTCCACCCCAAAAGTCACCACATAGTACTTTGTGCAGTACACCCCTATAACCACCATGCCACAATCATTTAAATTTTGTATGCCACTAAAAGCACTAGGAAAGGGACAAGCATTCAGTCCAATGAGTCCCAATATTTAAACCCTGGGTTTTCGTCCCTCTTACAAGGTTTCATTGCACCAATTTGTCTATGCCTCAAACCTTTTATTTTACATAGGTTTTTATGAGGGGTTACGATCCCTTCATAGTGAGTGGGGTTTGAACTTGGGTATTTGAATGAAAACCCAAGAACTTTACCATTGTGGTAAGCTTGCAGCTTATTAATTCAAAAAAAATAATTAACTAATTTAAAAATGTGCTAAGTTCTTACTCATTTTTACTTTGTCAAATGGCTCTGCCACATGTCCAATTCTCAACCCACCTACCTATCTTAGAATTGGCCATCAAAAAATGTGCCATGTGTCCATGTTGACAACTTGGCACGAGCTCCATAGGTTTCCACCAGACTAATTCCACACTGCCATGTTGGCCTACTTGGGATGGCACTCCAATAGCAAAGGAAAACTTCTTTTAAGTAATTGAAGTTTCTTATCCCACATACATATGGGATAATAGATTAGATAAAAAAAAATATTCACCATCATAGCTTTGCTGGCCACTATGCTCTGCCTGGACAGCATGATCATGCTCCCCTCAACTATAGTCCATTCTTGTAAGCTTTTGGTCCACCACCTAAGAGGCTTCTCCAACATGCTCCTCCTTTAGGTCTTTGCATTATCATTAAGTCTTAGATAGTGTCAAACACTCAATTTCTCATCAATTAGAATTGATAATATAATAGCATGGATGGTCTCCAACCTTGGCAAGATAAAAAACCATGCACAGGCTCAATACTAAAACTTACGATGTCTCAAACTAAAATATAACTCAATCGTGTCTTCTCCATCGTGTATTCATTTTTTATCTGCAAAAATGAACAATGTCACAACCATTGTTCTATGGCCACTTAATAAACATAAAAACATATAGACGTAACATGAATTATTAATCAAAAGTAAGATAAACTTATCATGACTTAGACTCATGTATCCAGTTCTACCTTCGAGGCTTCCAACTATGACTTTAGCTCAACTATTTGCTCAGTTTTTCTTGTCTAAAACTCCTTTTTTTACCCATTTATCCATATTCTAGATGCACAAAAATATTATACATCAATTTTGACATCATATTTATGTGTCTCGATCAAAATTCCACCTCTTACACCATTAGGAGGAGCTCACATTGGGAACACAAATCAAGACTTGTGATGTGGTGCTCCTCTAGAAATTAGATCCTACTAAGGTCAAGAATGCAAGCCTCTCTCACTCCACTTCTCAATAGGTTCTCTTTGATGCTCGCATTGTAAAAAAAATAAGTTTGACTGTTCTTTGACAACGCCTCACAAATATGATTAGATCGTCAATCTTTTGATTTAGGCTGATCAACATCACCCACAAATGCGTAGGCTTAACTTATTGTATATTAGAGAAATCCTATCCAATATAGATTGCTTTGAACATGCCCTTAACCACTCTGATACCAATGTTGATCATAAATCTTAAAATATATTATTGCACAAATGGAAATATATACAAACAAGTTACCTCATAATAAGCTAATGAATTTGATCTCATGGATCATAAATTTGGATTCCACTTAATATAACTTCTAACTTAAGATCTAATATAATATCCTATTTAACAACTTGTTAACAATCGCTCAACAAGATCTAAAAGAGGATCAACTTTACGAAGGATTAGGGCAATTTTATTTTAAATGTCTCATATTTTAGGAGCCATATCTTCATGAAGGGTTGTCTGATTCAACTAATATTGGATCACTTTGCACAAATTATAAAGAGCTTTATAATAATTGGTCATATGAATGAATCTAAGCAATATTTAGGGAGATACAATCCTATGAAGTCAGCCATTCAAAATAAAGGTAGTGATAATTTTTCAAGTTGCAAAAAATGAAATTACAAATAAATGTCAACCAGGGTTTGGATGATGGGAGGAGCAATGAAGGGCTAGGGCTTCAATGAGGCAAGACATTCTATCTAGGCATATAATTTTTTAGCTAAGTTTATTTTTCCCTTATTTATCTTAGAAATTTTGGTTACAAATTATTATAATTTTTTATCAAATATTATATTCGGTATATGATATTTTAGTAAATTTCAATAGATTTTGAGTTTTAGTTTCCTTCCCATGGATATATTTATAGCTAAATCCTTATAATCATCTCCATTAGTAGAGGGTAGTGAGAAAAACATAGAGGATAAATCTTTATTGCTAACAAATAGGATAATTTTTGGTAAATTAAATGGGTATTGGTTAGGAGATTCATCCTTGAGAAAATGGATTGATAGGAGTTGGAAGTCTCTAGGAGTGATTCTATCCTTTCTTCCCAAATGTTTCTTCCTAACCATTTTTTTTCTAGGAAAGAAATAGATAAAATCCTAAAAGTGGGTCCTTGGTTTATGGAAATATTAGGACTCTTCCTTACCCACTAGTATGAAGGCTTTTTACCTAAAAATGTAAGTCTATCCCTAGTACCAATCTCAGTTAGAATGTATAGGTTGCCCACTAAGTTTTGAAAAATAGATACCTTCAAGACAATAGGTGAAACTCAAGAATAATTCCTTGAGAATTCAAAAACTATAAAAGATGGATTCTTGGCTATTTATGAGTGGATATTGGTCATGATTGATATAAGTGAACCTTTACTAAAAATAATTCTTAAGTATGGGGATAAGATCTAGATCCAAACTATAATTATGAAAACATATCTTTTAGATGTAGAAAATGTCATGAGCTGGGACATATTGAGATATCGTACTCTAAGAAGATTCCAATAGAATCATATGTAGAAAACCGCAAGAGAAACTTGCAAATGAATAAGGATGAGGATGGTTTTCAACTTCAAAAAAATAGAAATGGATAAATAAAAGCAATTAAATAGTGGAGATCAGTAAGGAAGGATACTGGAAGAAATACTAACTATTTTGAGGCTTTAGTTGTTGGCAATTTTGGGTTTGAGATCCTAGCTTCTTGTCTATGAGTTGTCATTGATGTCAAAAGGAAATGGCATTAATGTTAAGAGGATGTGTTGGCTTCAAAGGTGGAAGATTCCAAGAGAATATTTTTAAGAGAATCCGGAGAGATTCCATTGGCAAGGTAAGGTTTTTATTAAAACCAATGGAGGTTCTCTTTATTATTTATTTAATTATTATTTAAAACCCTTCAAGGTTTTAATTAATTAATTATTTAATTAATTAAGGGAGAAATTATTTTTAATTTATTAAAAATACTTAAAGGTTTTTAAACCTTTTTTTATTCTTAATTTATTAAAATTATTTAAGGGTTTTTAAACCCTTTTTGAAAAGACTTTTGATTAATTTCGAAATGGTCTTTATTTTCGCCGACGTCAAGGTGTCTTCGAAGAGACTATTTATTCTCCAACTCCTAAGGTTGGAAGGCTAATTAATTCGAAATTCCCCGAATGCAATTTGCGGTGTTTGTGCTCTGTATTCGTTGCGATCGAAGGAAGACTTAGAAGCACGTGCGGTTGAAAAGTCTTCGGGAGTTTTTTTCGAGGGTGAAGTGGAGGGAAGTTCACTTGTGAACTTCGTAGCCCGCATGGGCTAGTGGCAGCGAAGGCTGTTGTTGGGCGCTGCATTGGCGGAGGTCGCCGTTTCGAGTCTCGCGGGGGTGCTTTGCTAGAGTAACACACGTTTTTATTAAAACGTCTTTATGCCACGAAATTCGGAGTTTCTTGGACAGCGATTTATAAGGTGTGATTAAATTTTATGAGTTTTGGCTTTTGTGATTAGCATTGAATAAAAGCTTAGGAGAAATAAGGGCATATTTCTTTGGATGTATTTTTAAGATTATTCTTTGCTATGCTAAAATTAAAAATGGAGGTATAAGGTGTGAGTCTCTGATTGTTGATTTATTGGCATGTTATGGTGGTTGTGTTTAAAGAAGTGGAGCTAAAAGGTGTAATAAAGGAAGTTTATATTATTGCTCATTTCTTTTTATTCTAACCCTAACTTGGTTGGAAGTTTGAGAGTTGTGTGTGGTGAAAGCTTGAAGGTTCAATTATCTTCTACTCCAATAAGGTATGGGCACATTCTTCTTATGAGTATGATTGGTGTATGTTTTCTGAAATAAGGTTGGAGTGAAAAGGTATTCTACTAGGTATCCTTTGGCTAGGTGTAAATCCTATTTTCTCGTTTGTTGAAGACTACTTATGCATTGTTATCCTTAAGGAGAGTTTTTGGTGAATGCATAATTTTTGGTTTGAGATAGTGGAAGCTTTGTGCACTAGGGTTTATATTTGTGAGTCTAGCTACTTGCATTGAGTTGGTGGAACCCTTGGTTGGCTGTTTTGAGTTTGATGGTTGAGTTGCTTCCATAGAGGTTGTTTGATCAAGTTATTGCTTTACTTGATTCATGATATTGGGCTTACTCCATTGAGTTGATTTGAGCAAGTTATTCTTTGCATTTGGTGATATTGTGTTGGTGGCTATTTTGTTCAAATATCTTTGGAGGGAAAAGGATTTCTACTTGTTTCCTTTTCTTGTGATGATTGGTTGAATGCTTCAAGGTTGATGTTGAGTTGAATGGTGTTGGTTGACTAAACCTTGTTTGATGAGCATTGTTGTTGAAACCCTAATTGATGGTGAAAAGAACATGAGTATCATTGTTATGTGATTCTTTGCATAGTTGGCAATTGTTGGGGTTTCATGTTCTTGAAAGAAAACATTCTATCCTATCCATTTCAGATATTGAGTTGAGTTTTCAGATTTGAGATTGAGATTGAGCCGAGTTGATTTGAGTTGAGTTTTGAGATTGGGATTTGAGTATAGAACATATTGAGTCTCTAACAATTCTCTTTATGCTTCTATGAGTTTGACAAATCACATTGGGTCTCTAACAATTCACTTTGTGATTTCCTACTAAGAAAGTTTTTCTTGGTGAGCTTGCTGAGTTTTTGGACAGTTTCCGTGGGGACTTGTGAGCATTTTTGGACAGTTTCTAGTGGGGACTTGTGAGCAGATTTGGACAGGTCCTAGCAGAGGACTTGTGAGCTGAGTTTGATAGTTCTATCAGAGAACTTGAGGACAGAGGTGCATTGGTTCTATGAGAAGAACTTGAGGACAGATTTGGCAAGTCTTTGAGAAGGCTTGTATGCAGAGGATTGATTTGTTCAAGAGTTGGATAGATCTGACAGATAGAGGAAGACTTGTACTAGACCGACTGACTATGTTTGGTACAGGTTGCTGAGCTACTGTGGACGTGATCATAGAAGGCAGAGGTCTCTTAGGCTAAGCATTGAGGATAGGAGGTCTTCGGTGGAAAGGAGTTCCACGTGCTGGCAAGAGGTAGAGGTAGTTGATCTTCTGAGGGATCATTTCCAGAGCAGAGGGGAAGGTATCTCCTTTGAGCAGAGGCTCATAAATTTTGATTGGGGGAAGGTATCTCCTTTGAGCAGAGGCTCATAAATTCTGATTGGGGGAAGGTATCTCCTTTGGGCCGAGGCTCATAAACATTGTAATTGGGAAGGATTCCCAAAGAACTTTGAGATAACTTTTAGAGAAAAGTTTTGTGGACGTAGCCTAGCCATTCTGGGTGAACCACGTTAAAATTGGTGTCACTTTGTGGATGATATTGTGCATTGCTTTGATATTGCTTTGGGTATATTGCTTTACTATTTTGAAGTATAAAGGAAAAAGTAAAAAGAGGTCTTATACTGTTCACCCCCCTCTCAGTATAAGCTTGTGTTCTTCAATTGGTATCAGAGCTGGTGCCTTCGAAAAGTTTAACAACTTGAAGGAAAAGCTAGTAAAGAACACAATGGATCATTCAAGTGGCAATGCAACACCTATTCTTGATGGGTCAGATTTTGGTCTTTGGAGTGCAAGGATGAAGGTTCATCTAATGGCACTTGGGAATGAGGTTTGGGAAGTGATTGAAGATGAGTACACTATTCCCGAACATGGTCCTAATACTAAAGAAGAAAGGCTCCTACATCACAGCAATTCAAAAGCAATGAATGCAATCCCGAAAGGCTTACGTAAAGCAGATCTCACCAAAGTGATTCACTGCAAGACAACTAGTGAAATGTGGAAACAGATTGAAGGTGGTTCATACAGGTGATACAAATGTCGAAAGGCCAAGTTGAGACACTTCAAAGGTATGTTTGAACAACTCAAGATGAATGATGATGAAAATATTAGTGACTACATGCTTCGTATGGATGAGGTTGTTAACTCCATGAAAGACTTAGGTCTTGAGCTTGCTGAAAATGATGTTTGTGATAAGATTTTAAGATCTCTTCCTAATAGATTTAGTGAAAATATTTCTGCTATTGAGGAAGCTAAAGATTTGGATAAGTTGAAAAAGGATGAGCTCCATAGTATACTTGCAGCATTTGAGTTGAGAACTCAAGTGAAGGTTGATGTCAAGAAAGAGGCAGATTTCAAGGCTACCAAGAATTCCAAGGGTAAACAACTTCAAGATAGTGATGAGTCTTCTAGTGATGAAGAGGCATATTACAGCAAGAAAGGCAAGTTCTCTAGAAAGCACAAAAGTATGAAAAATATAAGATGTTTCAATTGTGGAAAGTTTGGTCATTATGCTACTGATAGTACTGTTCCCAAGAATGAAAGTGATGAAGATAAACAGGATTCTAAGAGCAAGGATTCTGAAAAGCACAAGCATCACAGGAAAAACAAAGATGAGCACAACAATCAAGGAAAGAGGTATTCTCACAAGCACAAGAAGAGTTTCTACCTAGACAAAGCAAGTAAGTGTTCTAGTAGTGATAGTGAAAGTTCTTCAAGTGATAATGAAAATGAGATGTTGTTCATATCAAAAAAAGAGGAAGAACCGAAACATAGATTCATTATCATGAAATGTCTTAGATGTGGAAATTTTGGTCACCTTGAGGATGATTGCACAAATAATGATTTGGTTTCTAGTATGTATGAGGATGCTTCAGAAAACTATAAGGAAGATGCATGTATGGTTTTTGAAAAGGGTAGCACCTCTAGTGATAAGAAATCTGAAAAAGGCTTTGATGATTCAAAAAGCAAACAAATAGAGGAAGATATAGAGGAAGGTGAAGTAGATCTTGAAGGTGAACTTATTAGTGCTCTTAGTGCTTTGAAAAAGGAAAGAAAGAAGAATGCTAGACTCAAGGATAAGTTAGATGAATGTTGTATGGAGAGAGATGATCTTATAGAAAGTCTTGACTTCTCTATGGCTAAGACACAAGAACTCAAGGATGAGTTAGAGTCTAAGGTTCTTGAGTATAGTGAGTTAGAACAGAAAATGGCTTCTTTGAAAGAGGAAACTAAAGAGTACAAGGATAAGCTTTACAGGGTTCAAGATAGCTCCAAAAAGGTTAAGTCACTCATCAAAGGTCAAAGAAAGACAACAGATAAAATAGGCCTTGGTTTTGTTAAGCCACACAAGGAACAAGTTGGAGAGTCTAGTAAGAGACTCCAAAAGGAAGAGAGTTCTGATGAGGAAAGTATTTCAGAAAAGGAGTCCTTGAATGATAGATGCACAGAAATAGAAAATAGAATTCAGAATGAGAAGAAGAAGTTTTCATAACCTAAGAGGTCAATTAAAGGAAAGTTTCAAGGCAGATGTTTTGCTTGTCACAGGTTTGGTCACATGGCTTCACATTGCATGGCTCAAGTGAAGGAGGTAAATGACAGTTTTAGAAGTGCTAGTTACTTTCAAGGGTATTGCTACTCTTGTCAACAGCTTGGGCACAAGGCAGTTTATTGCAAGGCAAATAACAAGAACAGGTTTGGTCGTAACAGGTTTGGTCGAACAGTTTGGTCGTAATAGGTTTGGTCGTAACAGGTTTGGTCGAATAGGTTTGGTCGAACCGTGGATTCAAAGATCAGGTTTACCTCAGAGAAACAACATCGTCAAGTGTTTCAAGTGCAACAATGAAGGTCACATAATCAAAAAGTGTAGAGCTGAAATTCTAGAATACAGAACAGGAATAGTGGCATGATCAAGTCCAAGGATCAAGGCATGGACAAGAACAGGGATGAGAACAAGAACAAGAATAATGACAGGAATAGGAATATGGACAAAGAGTTCAAGAGAAGGCCCGACAAGGAAGTTATAGACGCTGATGATGATCAATGCCTAATGGGAGTTTTACTCCCACCCAAGAATTAATCACCTCATCAGGAGGTGGGGGAGGGACTAAGCTAAGAGGCTCATTCTTAGTCCCGAGCCCCAAAGGTGACCCTTTGCCATTGATGACAAAGGGGGAGAGATTTGAGTAAGGGGGAGAGCCTCAAGACAGGGGGAGCTGTTTATGTTGAGTTTCTGTGTTGTTGAGAAGCATGGTTTGCCATCAATGACAAAGGGGGAGATTGTTGGCAATTTTGGGTTTGAGATCCTAGCTTCTTGTCTATGAGTTGTCATTGATGTCAAAAGGAAATGGCATTAATGTTAAGAGGATGTGTTGGCTTCAAAGGTGGAAGATTCCAAGAGAATATTTTTAAGAGAATCCGGAGAGATTCCATTGGAAATGGTTTTTATTAAAACCAATGGAGGTTCTCTTTATTATTTATTTAATTATTATTTAAAACCCTTCAAGGTTTTAATTATTTAATTAATTAAGGGAGAAATTATTTTTAATTTATTAAAAATACTTAAAGGTTTTTAAACCTTTTTTTATTCTTAATTTATTAAAATTATTTAAGGGTTTTTAAACCCTTTTGAAAAGACTTTTGATTAATTTCGAAATGGTCTTTATTTTCGTCGACGTCAAGGTGTCTTCGAAGAGACTATTTATTCTCCAACTCCTAAGGTTGGAAGGCTAATTAATTCGAAATTCCTCGAATGCAATTTGCGGTGTTTGTGCTCTGTATTCGTTGCGATCGAAGGAAGACTTAGAAGCACGTGCGGTTGAAAAGTCTTCGGGAGTTTTTTTGAGGGTGAAGTGGAGGGAAGTTCACTTGTGAACTTCGTAGCCCGCGTGGGCTAGTGGCAGTGAAGGTTGTTATTGGGCGCTGCATTGGCGGAGGTCACCGTTTCGAGTCTCGCAGGGGTGCTTTGCTAGAGTAACACACGTTTTTATTAAAACGTCTTTATGCCATGAAATTCGGAGTTTCTTGGACAGCGATTTATAAGGTGTGATTAAATTTTATGAGTTTTGGCTTTTGTGATTAGCATTGAATAAAAGCTTAGGAGAAATAAGGGCATATTTCTTTGGATGTATTTTTAAGATTATTCTTTGCTATGCTAAAATTAAAAATGGAGGTATAAGGTGTGAGTCTGTGATTGTTGATTTATTGGCATGTTATGGTGGTTGTGTTTAAAGAAGTGGAGCTAAAAGGTGTAATAAAGGAAGTTTATATTATTGCTCATTTCTTTTTATTCTAACCCTAACTTGGTTGGAAGTTTGAGAGTTGTGTGTGGTGACAGCTTGAAGGTTCAATTATCTTCTACTCCAATAAGGTATGGGCACATTCTTCTTATGAGTATGATTGGTGTATGTTTTCTGAAATAAGGTTGGAGTGAAAAGGTATTCTACTAGGTATCCTTTGGCTAGGTGTAAATCCTATTTTCTGGTTTGTTGAAGACTACTTATGCATTGTTATCCTTAAGGAGAGTTTTTGGTGAATGCATAATTTTTGGTTTGAGATAGTGGAAGCTTTGTGCACTAGGGTTTATATTTGTGAGTCTAGCTACTTGCATTGAGTTGGTGGAACCCTTGGTTGGCTGTTTTGAGTTTGATGGTTGAGTTGCTTCCATAGAGGTTGTTTGATCAAGTTATTGCTTTACTTGATTCATGATATTGGGCTTACTCCATTGAGTTGATTTGAGCAAGTTATTCTTTGCATTTGGTGATATTGTGTTGGTGGCTGTTTTGTTCAAATATCTTTGGAGGGAAAAGGATTTCTACTTGTTTCCTTTTCTTGTGATGATTGGTTGAATGCTTCAAGGTTGATGTTGAGTTGAATGGTGTTGGTTGACTAAACCTTGTTTGATGAGCATTGTTGTTGAAACCCTAATTGATGGTGAAAAGAACATGAGTATCATTGTTATGTGATTCTTTGCATAGTTGGCAATTGTTGGGGTTTCATGTTCTTGAAAGAAAACATTCTATCCTATCCATTTCAGATATTGAGTTGAGTTTTCAGATTTGAGATTGAGATTGAGCCGAGTTGATTTGAGTTGAGTTTTGAGATTGGGATTTGAGTATAGAACATATTGAGTCTCTAACAATTCTCTTTATGCTTCTATGAGTTTGACAAATCACATTGGGTCTCTAACAATTCACTTTGTGATTTCCTACTAAGAAAGTTTTTCTTGGTGAGCTTGCTGAGTTTTTGGACAGGTTCCAGTGGGGACTTGTGAGCAGTTTTGGACAGTTTCGGTGGGGACTTGTGAGCAGATTTGGACAGGTCCTAGCAGAGGACTTGTGAGCTCGAGTTTGATAGTTCTATCAGAGAACTTGAGGACAGAGGTGCATTGGTTCTATGAGAAGAACCTGAGGATAGATTTGGCAAGTCTTTGAGAAGGCTTGTATGCAGAGGATTGATTTGTTCAAGAGTTGGACAGATCTGACAGATAGAGGAAGACTTGTACTAGACCGACTGACTGTGTTTGGTAAAGGTTGCTGAGCTGCTGTGGACGTGATCATAGAAGGCAGAGGTCTCTTAGGCTAAGCATTGAGGACAGGAGGTCTTCGATGGAAAGGAGTTCCACGTGTTGGCAAGAGGTAAAGGCAGTTGATCTTCTGAGGGATCATTTCTAGAGCAAAGGCTCATAAATTCTGATTGGGGGAAGGTATCTCCTTTGAGCAGAGGCTCATAAATTCTGATTGGGGGAAGGTATCTCCTTTGGGCCGAGGCTCATAAACATTGTAATTGGGAAGGATTCCCAAAGAACTTTGAGATAACTTTTAGAGAAAAGTTTTGTGGACGTAGCCCACCCATTCCGGGTGAACCACGTTAAAATTGGTGTCACTTTGTGGATGATATTGTGCATTGCTTTGATATTGCTTTGGGTATATTGCTTTACTGTTTTGAAGTATAAAGGAAAAAGTAAAAAGAGGTCTTATACTATTCACCCCCCCCTCTCAGTATAAGCTTGTGTTCTTCATTAGCCTATAAAGAAAAAGTAGATCAAAGCTTATAAAACACGATACAAAAGGTTCAACATATTAATAAGGAACCGTCTATTTAGTATGATCTTGATTTAGGGATAAACATTCTCGATGAACCTAAGGAATGTGTCAAATCAGATTTTGAAGACTCTCTTGAAGTACCATGCATCATTCAGGAGAAAATTTTGGTAAGAAAATGTAGTGTTAGATGTTAATACCTCTACGATTAATAAGGAAATACCAAAAATAAGCAAGACAAGTCAAAAGCTTCCACAGTAGAGCCAAGAGAGGATAAATTTGAGGAAAAAGAAAGTTGAGAAAGAATATTGAGGAATAGAATAATAAGATCCACTCTTGAAATTGACAAGGAAAAAAGAGGAAAACCCTCCAATTATCAAGTGAGATCCAAGGAAGCAAGAGCAAACATAAAGAAAAGAACACAAACTAAGTTGGTTGAACTTATCTTTACTAAACAATAAAATGATATTGGTAATTTGTAGGGGGGCCAGTATCCCCTAATGAGACATGATTACCATATCATTTAATATAAGGGGTGCTAATGTCCCCTCAAAGAAGAGGTGTATCAAGGACCTGTGTTTAAGTAATAATCTCGATCTTCTTTGTATACAAGAAACTAAAATGACAAAAGAAGAAGTTTCCAAAACTATGAAAGCAATATAGGCAAGATGTGAATCAGATGTTATATATTCTAAAGGAGTGGAAGGGGGAATTCTAACTTGGTGGAATCCTATTAGAACCTCTAGTGTAACCATTCATAAAACTAAGCATTGGATAATCTCTTTAGTTACAAGCTTCTTTGTAGATATCTGCTTCATCCTTATGAATATCTATGGACCTACAACTCAGTCAGGAAAATTAGAAGTTTGGAGTGGTATTGAAGCCTTTATGAGAAGTAAATACCAAGAAATCCAATTCATGATTATAAGAGATTTTAATGTCATAACCAAGCTAGATGAAAAATTTGATGGAATTAGGAAACTAACCTAAAGCATGAGAGATTTTTTGACTTTTATTCAAAACAATAATCTATGGGAGGTTGAGTTAGAAGAAGACAACTATACATGGACTAACAACATGAGAGAACAGAATATAATAGTAAAAAAAATAGACATGCATTCTCTCGTATCATTGGCTAGATGAAGGGACTTGTGCTAAAATTAATACCTTGACAAGGATTGGTTAAAATCACAAGCCAATAAAAATTAAAATAGTGGTAAGTGAATTCAAAAAATATCATATTTTTAATATGAACAGATGTAGGAAGACCATCCTCAATTTTTTGATATAATTGTACAAATGTGAAATTATTTAGGAAATGGTGGGTTGTATACACTTCCAAAACAAATTAAATCAACGACTTCTAGATTAAAAAAATGGAACAAGAACACTTTTGGAAATATTTTTGAGAAGAAAGAACTAAAAGATAAACTTTCAAAATTCCAAAAAGGTGATCATAATAATCCAAGATCGAAGGAAATGGAGTTACTTAGTGAATATCATAATATTTTGAATAAGGAAGAGAAATTTTGAAGATTAAAATCAAGACAAACTTGGTTAAAAGGAGATAAAAACATAATTTTTTTCATAGGATGGCTACAAAGATTAACATCCATAATTAGTAGAATTAAATTAGTAGAAGGGGTTTGGATTGAAGACTATATTGAAATCATAAAGGAGGCAAGATCTTTTTATCATAATATTCTAGGATCACAGGATTTTGAAGTTATTAATGATAAATTTCTACAAGAAGTTTATTCAGTTATAACAGATGAATACAATAGGAAATTGATGGAGCCTATTACTCTAGAAGAAGTTCATCTAGCTCTTTTCTCTTTTAATAAGGATAAATCCCCAGGTCCGGATGGACTCTCTACAACATTCTATAAACATAATTGGGATATAGTAAAGGATTATTTATTGGTGGCAGTGGAACAGTCTAAGGTAAAATAATACATAACTTATAAAATAAATACAATATATCTTACCCTGATTCTAAAAAGGAAGGATGAATAATTGTTTGATTCATTTTGACCCATAAGCCTATGTAATATGGTATATAATATTATTTTCAAAGTGATGGCGAATAGATTAAGACCACTATTAGAAAAAAATATATTTCATAAGAGCAAGATTTACTAAAGGAAGACATATTATGGATGAGATCATAGTAGCTCATGAAGTTATGCACTCAACAACTTCAAGACAAGAGAAAGCAATGAGCTTAAAACTTGATATAAGTAAGGCCTATGATAGGGTTGAATGGGATTTTCTTCCTGTAGTATTATAAAAGTTTAGATTTGGGAATAAATGGATTAGATGATTAAAGCTTGTGTCTCTATAGTTTTATATTCAGTGCTAATCAATGGGTTAGTAATAGAATCATTTAAAGCCAAGAGAGGCCTTAGACAAGTAGATCCTCTATCACCATATTTGTTCTGTAACAAGAAAAAGTGCATCATTTATATTAGTGATAAATAAGATGTATTATAGATGATATTTATTTTACAAATGATCCTCTCGAAGCTTACAATAGGGTCCCCAAAGTGGAAAAATTCCTTCTTACAACATGCAATATCAATGGTGGTTCAATGGTCTTCCTTGGTCACTTCCAAAGGGAGGATGAGTTTCAGTAGCCATGGTAGTTGGACCATCCTAGGTTGCATACTCCTCCATTGCACCTACACACAGCCCATAACAAATAGTCAATAACATCAAGAGGACCTATCTTGATTAGGCCCAAACCATATGGAGATGCAAATACAAAAACTCTAAAAACCTTGATAAAAGGAATAAAAGTGCATGAAAATGTTACAAAACCTCTAAAATTTACCTTACCTTGATGAACTATTTACTACTAATTTGATGTATGTATCTGGTCTCAAAATAAAATTGCTCAGGGAGGTGCAGTTGGGACTGCTGATCGCTAGGGGGGTTGGTGGTTGGGTTTGCTAACTACCTAGGGGTAGACGGTTGGCTTCCAGATGATCTGGTGGAGTTGAGATTTGGTGTGGATCCTCTGTGGTATACTAGGATACTCTAGTATCAATTTGATGCAGGTTTGACCTTCAATTGGTGGATGATGGATACACCTTAATTCCATGGTTGTTTTATGCACACAAAAGAAGGATTATCACCCTAAGATGTTTTAACACACAAAGGAGCAAAGGGCTACAACAATTTTAGTAGAGTTTTGGCTAGTGAACTAAAACTTCTTATGCAAATGAAAAAATGAGGAGTGTATTTATAGAAATTTGCAAGGGAGAGGAGAGTGGTGCCTAGGATTTGAGCTGGCATGAGGTGGAAGCCATGTGGTAGGTATGGAGGACAATAAAAATTATGAGATTTCTATTTGGAAGAATGCACACCTTCCACCATTAATGACCTTGGGTGAGGAGAGTCCTCACCCACCCAAGTGTCATAAATGGGCATGGGAAGTGGTGATGGAGCATGGGGATGTGGAGACCTTGGGTGATGTGGAGGAATTTTAAATTCATGAAAATTGCAAGGTGGATTTGAAAGGACGTAGGAATTTATGATGAATATTTATTAGGAACTTTGACTTGGGATTTGGAAAATTTTAAATTCATGCAAAATTGCAAAGGAGGATTTGGAAGGACTTGGGGATTTATTAGAAGTATTTATTAAGGGATTTAGTGGGGATTTTGAGGGTTGATTAGGATTTTTGAGGATTTATTTTAGGATTTATGAATTTATTATGGATTTTATTTGGGATTTGATTAGAGATTAGGAAATGATTAGGGACTTATTAAATATTTGATTTGGGAATTAGGGATTAATTGGGATTTTTTGATTTTTTAGGGTGATTTTGGGAATTAAAAAGAGCTAAAGAAGAATTAGAGGAATTTAGAAGGATTTGGGGGAATCATGGGAATTAGAGGAAATTTAGGAGGATTTAGAGGAATTAGGAGGAAATTGAAATTTTAGGGAAATTAAAGAAGAATTAGAGGGATTTGGAAGGGTTTAGGGAATTTAGATAAATTAGAGAAATTAGAGGAGGATTAGAGGAATTAGGGAAGGAATTAAAGGAAATTAGAGGAATTACAAAAACTAGAGAGGAAATAGAAGAAAATAAAGGAAATAAGATGAATTTAGAGGGAGAATTAGAATATTTGATGGATTTTAGAGAAGTTAGAGAGAGGATTATGGATTTAGAGAAATAATAATTAGAGAGAGAATAGAGGAATTTGAAGGGAATTAGAAGAATTATAGGAGAAATTGGAATTTTTGGAAGAATTTAGAGAAATTTAGGATCTTGGTGGATTGATTGCAAAATGGGTTTAGGTGGTTACAAAATTGACACTTTTGGGGTGTCTACATTTACCCATTTTTGTACCGTAATGTGTATAAACACAATGCAATACAAAAATTGATGATACCAAGCTAGTATGATGAAAGACTCTCCTTTTTCCCTAGCATAATAGAGTTAGTGATGATCATATGGTTCTGCTTTTGCACCAGTAGAATAAGGTTAGTGATGGATAAATGTGACTTTCAAAATTGAGCATTTGGATGTTGGATCGATATGGGATAGAAATTTTGTAGGTGTTGTCTACCCTCTCAAGCGATGAGTTGGTGCAAAATGGAATGGATGGCAATGATGAATTGATTAACAAAATGTGGATGAAATATGGTCAAAGTAAGGGCATGTGGAAGAATAAGCATGAAGCTTAAGTTGTTTAGGGTTAAACTAGAGCATTAGATTTCAAAATTTTGGGAAGGATTACATCTTCCAAGGGGAAGGTGATTGGCAATCATCCATGGTAGTTGGAAGTCACCCCTAGCAATCACTAGGTGACTACCATGGCATTTGGGGACCATCTTGGATGGTCACCATTGCCTAGATATAAATAGGTGCTTGGGGAGAATTATTCATTGGGATCACGCTTGGAAGTGGGTAAGAGAGGAAGAGAGAGGAGGAGGGGAAGATTTGAAGTGGAGCTCTATGGGTTTATAGTTAGGATGGAAATTGATGGCATGTAAATAGGAGTGGAGGGTGTGTAGGGTTGGTAAGTACCTGATGAACTATGTTTTGGTAATTTTTGTTAGTTTTATTTGGTGTGTGTTTTTTTGTTGTGCCTATGTGTGTGTGGTTTTGTGGAATATGAAATCGGGTTGAGTCAGATGGGGATGGGGAAATTATTGATTATGGGGGTGGGGAAATAAAAGTTTTTTTTTTTTTTGGATTTTGGATGTGAAATGTGGTTGAGTTAGATGAGGGGTGAGGGTTTATTAATTATGTGAGGTAAGCTCATATTGGAGAGGGGGGCAATTTTTTTCAAAGGTGATGGTTGGTTTTTTAGATAGCATTGATGAGGATATGAATGAATGTGCGTGGATGGTTGTAGTTGAAGACATTAAGGCCATGACATAGGTTTAGTAGGGTGTTTCAATAGGTAAGAGATTCATTGATAGATATAGACTAGAAGTAGTTGGGAGAATTAGGATTGGAGGGGATGGCACAGTTAGAGTCTGTGCATGCAAATCATGCTTACTTTTTATCCATAGCAGATATATGGAATCTATACATAAGGATATTCCATCTAACTACTAAAGAGATTAAAATTACATTAGAGGATGTGTATCATATATTTTAGGCTCTAGTGGAGGATATTCTAAGCCAGGCAATGATAGATAATGATGAGGTGAGGTACAAGGTGTATGGTGAGAGAATGGGATAAGGTGAACATTGATAGTGGTGGGGTGCAATATCATTTATAGTATGAGAAGGGGACATTTACCCGATGGTACATGGTCCTCATATTTTTTATCTTCGATGTGATATTACCTGACTCGTTAGGGGTACAATTTCCTTGGAACCTGTTGGGTCTTATGATGGATTTAGTTGAGACATCGATAATTTATGCATGGGAATTGACATTACTAGCTCATACTTTTAGTGAGTTATATGAGGTGTGATGATGAAAGAGAGTGGGTTTAGGGTGTAATATCTTACTCTAGGTGTTGGGATGGGAGTATCTTCATGTATGTCAATCAATAAGATTGCCTTATGATGCACACAGATATATAGGGCCAAAGGTACCTTATTTATTGAGGTGATAGCGAGGGTAAGAGGGGGCACAAAGCATACCATATTATGGTAATGGGAAGCATTATCAAAGGGTGTGGAAATATTTGAGGCTCAAGGAGGTGATTTGGAGGCCTTGGCGAGGAGGATCAACATAGGCAGAGGTAGGATAGACTTGGATTTCTTGCAACAGGTGATATGGGTGATTGGACGATATGATATCAAGTATGAGTACTTTTAGTACTCACAAGTATTGAGAAAGTCTAATATCAAGAAAGGGATACCAGATCCACCAGTGATATATAGGAGAGAGGATGAGGTGACATTGGCATGGTTGAGGGTAGAGGTAGTAGGGGAGGAGAGTGATGAGGTGATTATGGCACCTAACATATATAATGCAAGGGCAACTCTAAAATATAATGCATGGTGGGCGGTGTAGGAAGGGCAGCCAATGAGAGGTGATGATAAGATGGGAGGAGTGGCAATGGAGGCTAGGAGAGAGGATGCAAAGGGAGGAGAGCAAGAGGAGGAGGAGTCATTAGTGTGATGAGTATGTTAATATATAGATAGTGGGGCAGATCTGTCAAGAGCGGTAGAGGAGAGGACACCCACGATAGATGATGAGGAGGAGGGTGGCTTGTCATTTGATGAGATGTTTGATTATGAGTAATTTAAAGAGACGATGGGATAGGGAGTAGTGTTGAGGGAGCAAAAGATAGGAAATAGGCTCAAGAGGAGGAAAGAAACATGTGCAAAGGAGTGTGAGATCCTATGACCATAGCGAGATAGCCTCCAAGAGGATAGGAATAAGGTGGCCATAAGGCATGATGGGTTATAGGGATGAGTGGTAGAGTTTATAGTGGAGATGGAATGGTGGATACAAGAGAGGGAGAAGATGGTAGATGAGAGGGGTAGATTGATGTGAGTTATGGAGTAGATGTTGGAGGAGATATTAAGGGTAGTAGTAGATTGAGAGAAGCTATGACAATAAGTGTTGATAGTGACAAAAAAGAAGGATTGACTATAGTTGGAGGTGGAAAATATGTGGGGATAGATGACAGGATCAAGTGGGAAAACAACCATAGCAGCATTATGAGCAGAGTTAGTGAAGAGATGTAGGAGTGAGGAGAGAGTGTTGAAGAGGTGGTTATAGGAGAAGTATAGGATGGTAGAATTAGAGGAGGTGATGAATAGGTGTGACATACTAATTCCTTCATAGTCGACCTTCTACTCATAGCAGAACCACAAGAGTGGAGCATCAGGCATGCCATCGGTACCTCACTTTTTTTATCCAAATGGATTTTAGGTATCAGGGGTAGGATCCTCATGAGAAGGTGAGAGATAAGCTAGAGTGGTGGTGGTTAGCCTCATCAATCCATGGTGAAGGGGAGTGGAGACACCAATGGCAGGTAGTAGTGAGGATTTATTTTTTGATATGTGAGCCATAATTTTTGTAGGCCTAAGAGTCATGAGGGTGTAGCCTACGAGTATGAGACTATAATATACTATGTTATTTATGGATGATGATATATACACATATGGCTTTTATTGATATGTTTTGTTTTATGTGTTGTGGGTTGATTTGTGCTGAATGATGAATATGTTAGATGATTTAGATAGTTGTGGATAGATATGGATGGCATTGGATGTGATGATTATAATGTGATAAGATATATATAGAAATGTGTGTTTGATAACCATTCTAGAAATGTTTGTGTGCAATCATGATTGAGTGGATTAATCAAGGGCATCATCATAATCATAATGACATAATAATGGAATAATAATTAGGGAACTGGCATAATGATAGGAATGAGGTTGATGATACTAGGGGATATATGATAAAGAAATAATGTGGGACTTGGGAACATATATGAAAGGGTGAGGGTAACAATGATACTTGTCACCTCAAGTATCCTAGGAAATAGGAATCTAAAAGTAATTTTAGGGAACTCAAACACCCTAGTGACACCAATAAAGTTCATCTAATAGCCAATCAGGTGCTTTGAGATACTAAGACCATCCTAAGGAGTCAATTCTCTCAAGGACAAAAGTGTGTTTAGTGTGGTTAATTTCTAATTTTGAGCAAGGTTGGACTGAACAATTGTAGCTCAAGTCATTATAAGCTAGATAATTTGCAAGTTGTCAAAGGTTTATATAAAATAAGGTCACTAATATGATAGACATATTACCGTGTAGAGGGTATACTCCATTGCCAGTCAAACATCTATAGCCACAGTGGAGATAGCCCCATAATCCTTTGATATAGTTCCAATGCCAGCCAAGTGTCTATAGCCCTAATGAAGGCATCTAAAATACCTAAGGATCCATGATGAAATATAAATATGATTTGATTTTTTTCTCTTTTTTTACACGCATTGTGGATCCTTAGGTTTGGATTATGCGCATGATAAGATGAGGGGAAACAGTTCACTTTATGCCAAGAGCTACTCTTTGCTTCATTTTCCCTAGACTCAAAATATGATTAATATGTGATATATATACATGGTCCAAGAGGGAACTCGAGGTAACCAAGAGAGGCCTAAAAAACTTAAATACTAGATGGAATTCGATGAAGGTAGATTGGAATACTAGGTATGGCTAAATCAATGAAAGAATCTCAAGAGTACCTTAATCAAATACAAGGAGGGGACAAGATATCGAAATGGGAGGCACAAGTAAGGAGGACTATGACTAAAGGGGATATGCAAAAAAGTGAATGGAATGACATAAAATGGAGGATGGATGGAGGATGTGCAAAAGGGACTATTAGCATGATAGAAAGACATAGAAATTAGTGGGACTTATATGATTGTATGGATGCCCTTGATTAATGCAATGAGCCATGATGAGTAAAGCATACAAATATATCCAAATGATGATCAAAGTAACATTTGATCAAAACTTGGGAGAGAAGGATGGGGAATGTGAGCGTGATATGATAAAATTGAAAAGAGATGAAGAGGAGCAAAGAGAGAAAAAAAATGAGAGGGGAAGGAAGATAATGGAAGGAGAAGGAAAGGAGAGGAATGGATGAAAGAAGAGGAACCATTTAAGGGTACATAGCCACTCGAAGCATGATCGTAAAACCATGAATGGGATGAGAGGAAAGAAGGATAAATACCCATCAAGGGTATGTATTTGTTTGAAACATGATCATACAACCATGAGTGGGGTGAGATGTAGAGGAAGAGAAGATGGAAAGTGTTGGGCAAAAACATTGGTTAGTTTTCTACGTTCAAAATCATTGTCTCATTTAATTTGTCAACCCAAGGTAGCTCTAGACTTGTGAGTAGCCTTGCATAATATATGCTTGTAATTCCCTCCAATGAGATGAGTCCCTCAAATTTATGGTTTGGGGGTGTTGGTGTTTCATTGAAGTTCTAATTTAATTTCCAAACCACTAATCTATCCTACACTATCAAAACATGACTAAACTATATTCAGAAATTGAAACTGCACACTTGCTGGAAATCACAGAAAACATGGGAAATAATAAAAATTGAATTTAATATACAAAAAATAAAATAGAATTGAAAAGATAAAAAAAAATAGGGGAAAGGTAAGGGAAGAATGATTTTGAGAGTGGGCCCACACTTCCAACATGTTCTGCCCGCATTGATCATTCACCGAATGCTAGTTGATTTAATCAAAAATAACTCAAAAAAAAATTATTGAAATTGTAGCAAGATAAGTACAAGAGAAATTCGAGATCACATTTTTAGGGGTGGCCTGCATATTTATAAGATATACGGCCATCCCTATTACATATTGGAAGCAAATCACATGTTTGATTATATTCTACAATAGTATGCATGAATAAAGGAAATCGAATAAAATATTAAACTTTTGGACTATTTCAGCATATTTTGTTTTATCAGAATACGTCTGATATTTGCTTTACTCGATTTACATAGGTCTTTACATAAAAGCTGAAAATAGATGCCTAATCATCTTTGACATTGTCCCTAGTTTGGATCCAATACTGAGACTTCATCTACATCCTTTGCTAAAATTGTGTTCCATTTTATCGACAACAGAGTCATGCTGGAATTTAGCTTCAATGGGAATCAGGTGCCTTATTTGTAGAAGTCGAGAAGAATGTGCCAACACGAGATTTAGGTGCCTAACAAGAATCAGGCACCCGATAGTTAAGCACCAAATGGGAATCGAGCACCTATCAGTCAAGCACCAAATGGGAGTCAAGCGCTTCAAAGGGAATTGGGTGCCTGACTTAGTGCTTCGCATATATGTACTATAGACATTTTGCCTTCATGAATTTGAAAGTGCTATGTCTGAGTGGGGCCTCTATGTAAACATGCTAAACACAACAAATTCTATGAAATCTACACAAAATGAACTCAGAAACAAATGTTAAATATCATGCAAAATAAATTGTTAAACATATATAAAATTCTCATAAAACATATATATCTATAGAAATAAGTGCCACAGGTCATAGGGAAAGTATTAAAAAAATAAGCATTTTTAGGGCTCATCATCCCCCCATGCTTAAGGTTTGGCATGTCCCTATGCCACTTATACTGGTAATTACCAGTTTCATTTACAACCTTCCAGTAAGCCCTAAATATTTATTTTCTCTTATTTGTAGTGGCCTTAGTTTTTTCCTTATCTCTGGGCTTTCACCCCTTCAATGCTTTGGGAGTGATTGCCTCCTATTTCTATTTTTTTTTGTGCTTATTGCATCGAATTGGCTGACTTGGATCTGCTATTTTATTTGGTTGTTACCTTGTCCAGACTACCTTACCTTTCTCAATTTTTAAATAGTAACCAATAAAATTGGTGGCATCCTTCTAGAATGTGGGCTCAACCATTTTCCAATATTCATGGTGAAGGGGTAACTATTCTCCCATAGGTACTACATATTCATATTCAAATGGTATGTTGGACTTCTTAACAACCTTGGTTGTGGGTAGACTGACCCCCATTGGATCGAGTTTAGCATTACCCTTAAACTCGGTGTCTTCCATCGAAGGGATTTTACTACTTGTTTCTTGATCTGCAGGTGGTATAGGACCTAAAAATCCCATATTCATGAAATACTCCTTCATTTTAGAAGGATATTTACCATTAGATCCATACAGGCCCTAGAATTTATGAGGTTGGGCAAATGGAATTTTCTTGGGAGGCTTATTGGCCTTCTTTTTGGTCTCTTTTTTAGATTCCTTGAGTGTCTTCTTAGAAGCCTTTTTCCAATTCTTTTTGTCTACTTTTATCTCTTAAGCTTTTCAAATTTATCTTTTTGTGAAGCAAACAATTTCTTTAATGCCTCTCATTTCTCATCAAAATTTATGCTTGATTCCTCATCGGAATCCATGCCTGATTCCTCATCAAAATTCATGCTTGATTCCTCATCGAAATCCATGCCTGATTCCTCATCAAAATTCATGCTTTATTCCTTCAATTGTGAAATTCTTGCTCTGGTTCTACGTCTTCATTGAGATGCCCTTATAGCCTTTCTCTTTGATCTCAGCTTTTTGGGCTATATTTTAGGGTATGATGGTGTTGTTGCTTCCTATTTTTCAATAGATACATGTTGTTGAGTCTCTTTTACCTGTTCCAAGGGCTCAAGCGACTTCTCAATTTATTTTTGTGCAGCAAATTGTTGCTCTACTGGAACTTCCTTTTCCTCCTAAGACTATTTAGCCCTTGCATCCTCTTGAGAATTTTTTGGCTCAACCCCTGTATCCTTATTAGGTTTCTAATCTGCAAAATGGGTAGACTCTTGAGGTTTTTTTTCCTCCAAATTCTCTTTTTCATATTTATCTAAAATTTGAGGCTCTTCAACCTCCACTTCATCCTTATTTTCATCTTCTTTTTCTACAATTTTTTGTGAATTTTGAGGTTCTTCAACCTCAACTTCATCTTCCTAATTTACCTGTTCTACAGAGTGAGATGATGAATAGGGTTGCTCCACTTCCATTGTAGAATCCATCCCTTTCTCATTTTTTGTGTGAGAGTGTATGGAAGTGCTTTCAATTATAACTATGGGGGACCTCTTCTGAGATTGAGGGTTCTCCTGTTTAGATAAATTTTGAGCAAAAGCCACAAAGTAGTCTTCTATCTCATCCTCTTGGCTGGAATTTTTGGCATCTAACTTCCAAGTGCCAAATGATACCACCTCTTCAAAATTGGTAGAGGTAGTGAGCACATCCATTACCCAATTAGTCTGAACCCCTTCATCCATTTTATCTGGCTACTTGACTTTTGTTGGCTTACTCTATCATCATAATTCTCCTATTTGCCCCTGCAACTGCCAAATCGTTTAATACAATTCATGCATTTTTAGTGCAACTACTTTCCTTGACTCTTGAAATAGAGTTCATTCTTCCTTATATTTGGCTTCCCAAGTGGAAGCCTATTCTTTTAATAATTATAGATGTTGCTACAAATCCTTTGTCTGGTCCTCCTCTTGTAAATCTCCTATCTGCACCTCCTATTGAGGAGTATGCTCCTTGGAAATATCCTATAAAATCTAGGTCAGATACTCTTCCCTGTTTAGCTCATCAATTGTTGCCTCATTATTTGATGATTTAGAAACCATCATAGATGCCTTTGCCCTTCTAATTCTGGTTTTTATGGAAATTGGCATGAAATTTAGGCTTGGTGGATCATGTCTTGCCTCATCATCTAACTGGGGGAAATTTTGGGACAAAGCCTACCCTGCTTCCTCATCAAACTTGGGAAAAATAGGGGATGAGGCTTGTCTTGCTTCCCATTTATTTTCCTCATGTGGGGACGTAGACACCGCCTCTGCTTGCTTTGTCACCATATCAGTCAATTGTTCATTCTATTACATTATTACCCTCAACCTCCTCAACCATCACATTTATGTGTGACTCTACATATCATACCAAATTAGGCCATGGTGAGCCAAGGCAGACATTGTGTCTGCATGGTACTGTCTGGCTTCATCTTTGAGTGCACATGTAAGGTAATGGGGGACATTGATCTTGTCCCCATGCAGTATATGGTTTAGAAATTGAAAATGATTCAAATTCATCTTGGAGTATGGTAGAACCCTGAAGGTTCTAGCTAATATTTAATAAATGAATAAATAAAATAACATTAAAAAAATCACTTTTAGGGTTGAATTATTGTTGCACTAGAATGGGGAATCCCTCCAATGGGTTTAAACAAATATATATTCTTCTTCTTGGATGATTTGTGTGGATGGCCAACCTAATATATATATATATATATATATATATATATATATATCTACCCTAAAGCTATTTTGGTGAAGAGACGTGATGGTTCACGTTGGGAAGATACGTGATGGTTCACGTTATGAAGAGATGTGATGATTCACATTATGAGTTAATAATTGTTGGCATTTTTGCCACATTGTGTTGATTATCGATTATTCATGCATAAGATGTTGAAATTCTCACTTCTATACAGGTTTTGATGCAAAAAATACCTAAGTCCGAAGACTGTCGCGAAATCGTGACAAAAAATAGCATAGAGGGCACAGCAGCAAAACCATCGCGACATGTTGCATTATTGTGGGTCTTTCGAGAAGAGAGAAATAAAAAGCCAAAGGTGTTGCAAAATTGTGACTTGTCACAGTTTTGTGGCGCAAAAGGGCAGAGAAGGAACATAATTATACAGAACGTCACGAAATTGCGCAGCTTTGCGTTTTCGCGATTCAAGGTAGCGAAGGATACAAAGAAGCTAAATACATCGTAATTTCGTGACATGGATGATTTTTGTGATCCAAAAGTAAGGAAAGTGTACGGAGCAGAAAGACGTCATGATTTTGTGACCTGTCGTGTTTTCGTGACCTGTTACAGTTTCGTGCCAGAATGCAGTTCAAATAGCCCGATGTAGTTTTGTGAGTTTCGATGATTCAAAGCACACCATAATTAAATGTTTTGCTGCTTTCCGATGCGAGCAAGGTAGAAGAACGTGTCCAAGCCATCAGAATTAAATATTTCCATTATTCAAAGCGATTGTTCATGGTTTTTCTAACGGTCCAAGCATATTTCAAGAATGACCATTTAATGAAGACGATCGACTCCTTGTTTCGAGGCTGGTTTAAGAGGAGCATTTCCTTGTTTCCATTGCATAGGTTGTAGATCTTGAGGAAGTTCGTTGCAAGTTTTAAATGTTGTAAAGAAGCAAGACTTCTATATAAAGCAATGTAGATCTCAGAAAAAAGGGTTGGGAGTTTGAGAGACAGTGTTGCATGAAAGCTTTCGAGTTGTTTTGCATGAATGAAAGAGACTTGGCCTCTGATTTGGCAAACGTCTTTCTGTGTGATCTCCTTCTGTTTCATGTATTTCTCAGTTATGCTCATTTTTCTAATTTGCTATTAGATTCAAATTTTGCATTTGAGTTTGAATGTTGCTATAAGAAAGTGAGTTCTGGAATGCAATTCTGAAGGTTGTTTGCACAAGATCGTAACTAGATTACGTTGTAGTTTTTATTATTATATGATGTTCATACACTTGAGGTTTAATTCTTGTTGAGTTTCTTCCCGATATAACAAATTTGGCCTACGGCTATATTTCCCATCTCTTTCCATGTATTTCCTGTTTCTTTCTGCACATTTATAATTCCTTTCCAGCAACTTTAATCTAAAATCAAACTTAGTTTTAGTAAGGGAACCAGCCCTCTATGGAGATTGTTCTGGGAGACATCTCTTTCTCCCAGCCTTTCAATGTTGGTCGGGTCTAGGGTGCATAGTTTTTAGAAAATCCTTTCTTGTGGCAGATTCATGACCAACAGTTTTTGGCATGCTCGATGGGACAGACTTCTTCTCTCTCAAAAGATCCATAATCGGTGAGATTGTATGTTTCATTGTTTAACACCCAAAGGTGTCAAGATTTTGATGAGCTATCTTGACCTCATAGCGGAGATTTGTAAGTTCATCTGGCGACTTTGCTGAGTTGAAGATCTGAATTTCTTGATCGTAGACACCTTTTCAAGCTGAAAGAAGATACCCCGAAGGAATCAAGGTTTGGTGAGCAGCCTTGACCTTACAAGCAAAGAAAAGAATGTTCATTTGGCGACTCTGACTTAATGGCGATAGCCATGATTTCGTAGACCACTGCTATAATGGCGAGGGTTTGTCCTAGATGGGATGATCCTGGCCCTCTAAATCTCCAAATTTGGCATGAGATTCCCAAAAGTTCCCTGAAAGCCCTAACAAAATATGATGGCACCGAGGGCATGGCTCTAGAGCATATTGAAGATATTGTTGCTTTGTCAACCATCCATGATATAGTTCATGAAGATGTTATGATCAGACTTCTGGTTCTATCTTTGGAAGGAAGGGTGTTGCAGTGGTACAGACTGCTCAGGCGTCAAAGCATCAGCTCATGGGATGACCTAGCGGGAGAACTAATCAGAATATTCGATGAATATCCCTTTAACGGCTCTCAGGATCCCTTTCAGCTTCTAATGTACATCACTAGAGCACCTCTAGAGAGCATCATGGACTTCAATGTCCAATTCTTGAGAAGCTAGAAGAGAATTCCAGAGAAGATCCGACCGACACCCACCCAAGCCCACCTCTTCTATGTTCAAGCTTTCCATCCAGATATAGGCCTCATCTTGCTGCAATCAGGTGAACGAAGTTTCCCTCAAATTTTTGAGGAAACAATGCAAGCGAAATAGCTTTTGCTCCTCTCAGGAAAATTACCATGGGGAGAAACTCCATTATTTTCTCCAGTAGTCCCTTATCCCGCATAGTATTCATCATGGAAGATCCCTTATACTATGCAGAAACTTGAGATGCAGCTGTGTGGAATTCAAGAGGCAGCTTTCATCCAAGACCCACAATGGGCATATGCAAGCATTGTCCCAGCAAAAGATAATATGGTTGCTTGTAATTTCTATCAGAAGATGGATCAAGAGGAGATGAGCGAAGGAGAAAAAGAACAAATTCAAGTTGCAGAACCTGAGAGCAAAGAGGGCATAATCATGCACAACATGCAAGTGTTTAACCAGAGCCCAATAAACATGCCTCATCAAGAGGAAGAGCCTGAAGAGATCCTGGAGAAAGGACTGTCGCTGGACAATTTTTATGATCGGATCTAGGAGTTGGAGGAACCCGTTCTCAGCTCACAACCAGGGAACCCTTCAAGATGGTGGTATTGGCTTCAGTCATTCCTACAACTGGTACCTACAGGAGCCTTCCATGTGGCAAATTTCTTTGCTACATTATTTGTCGATTGTGTGGGTACCGGCATGCAGGATAACTTGTCCATGTCTGCAACATGGAGAATTTTAGGAAGAGGTCATCCCAATTTCAAATACCGACTCAAGTATGATGAGATCTGGTCGGGACACTACAGATTTACTGGATAACCCCCGAAGACTGGGTTTCTAGTGACGACATGCCAATCATGTCGTAAACTATTGTAAGTAGCAAAAAAACAAAAAAAAGAAAAAAAAAGTAATGTTTTCCTCTGTTCACTTCGGCTCTTTTTACATGTGAGCCCGTAGGTATGTATTTCTTTCTTTTTTCTTTTTCCTTTCCCAGCAGTTAGTGGCTTCCTCTCTATTTCTTCCCTTCCCCTCTTTATTCCCTTCTTCTCCTACTCCTTTTTTCTTCTGCAGTAATCAAGCCACTGTTGTTGTTTCTTTTCCCCTTTTCTAATATTCCCGATTTGTCTTTTCCTTTTCTTCTAACTACATTGTTGTTTTTAGCATTTATCAACAGTTCATTTTCCCATTCCACTCTCATTCCATAGCTTACATAATTGCTGATCATCATTCTATTTATTCCATTCATCTTCATTTCCCTTTTATAGCCGTTGGTAGCACAGAAGCACTCTGTTCCTGCATCTACCGCCTCACTTTCCCTCACTCCACTGTTCCATCATCCACCATTTCATTCCCTAGTTCCCACTCCACTTGTTTCATGCATTTCTGTTTTGCAACCCCTAGTGCTTTCATGGATATTCTTTTATAGCACCTGGTTCACTCAGCCAAATAGAGATTTACTTGAAGTCTCCGTCATTTACCAAGAGTTGTTACAGCAGTCCACCGAGATGTACCCCATCAGCCAGCTTTCTGTTCTCATTTTTTCTTGACTCTGTTGCCCAATGGATTCAAGTCTGGGATTCGTGCATACAACAGAACTATATACCCCGCGAGCTGCCAAGAATGTTGGTATTTTTGCCACATTGTGTTGATTATCGATTATTCATGCATAAGATGTTGAAATTCTCACTTCTATACAGGTTTTGATGTAAAAAATTCCTAAGTTTGAAGACTGTCGTGAAATCATGACAAAAAATAGCATGGAGGGCACAGTAGCAAAATTGTCATGATATCGCGACATGTCACGTTATCGCGGGTCTTTCGAGGAGAGAGAAATCAAAAGCCAAAGGTGTCACGAAATCGCGACTTGTCACAGTTTCATGGCGCAAAAGGGCAGAAAAGGGCAAAATTGAAAACTGTCACAATTTCACGACGTGTTCCAAAATCATGGTCAACGCAGTCAAAGGTAGCAGGGGGAAAAATCGTAGCGATTTCGCGACGCGTCGAAAAATTGTAGTCAACATGGTCAACGAGGGAAGCGCGGCAAAAAGGTAGCAAAATCATGACATGCATTTTCGTGACTTATAATAGTTAATGGAGCAGAGCAGGGTAAAACCGTAGCGAAATCGCAACATAACTCAGCGACAAGCAATGAGACTCAACTTGGTAGCGATATCGCGACAAAATACTAATCACAGCGCAAAAGGCGGAAGATGTAGCGAAATCGCTACGTGTTGCGTGGTCGCGGCAAGATGCAGACATAAAGGCTTAAGGAATGAATATGTCACGATTTCATGACATTTGTGGGATAAATCCAAGCAAGACGAAGACAGCGAAATCGCTGTGTTGCGTGGTCGCGGTTAAGGTGGATGAAACAGTTGAAGGCACGAACGGCATCGTGATTTTGCGACACTTTTGTAAATGAGACCAAGCACGAAGCAGACGTCACGAAATCACGACAGGAAGTGGTAGCAGTAGAGAACGCAGAAAAACATCACGATTTCATGACACATTGTTGAAGAAGGACCAAGTGCAGAAAGTTGTAGCAAAATCGCGACATGTCGGATTTTCATGACTTAGAAGAGAAGATTGAGCAGCGGTGAGATAGTGTAGCGATTTCGTGACTTGCTTGGTTTTCGTGACCCGAAGATAATGATAAAGGTGCCGACAAGAAGATGTAGCAAAATCGCACAGTATCATGTTTTCACGGTTTGAAGCAACGAAGAGAACAAAATATGAATAACATCGTGAAATCGCGCATTGTCATATTTTCACGGCAATAGGGCAGAGAAGGAACATAATTGTACGAAACATCGTGAAATTGCACAGCGTTGCATTTTTGTGATTCAAGGTAGCGAAGGAGACAAAGAAGTCGAATACATTGCGATTTTATGACATGGATGATTTTTGCGATCTGAAAGTAAGGAAAGTGTACAGAGCAGAAAGACGTCGTGTTTTCGTGACCTATCACATTTTCGCGACCTGTTACAGTTTTGCGCCAGAATGCAGTTCAAACGGCCCGATGCAGTTTTGTGAGTTTCGATGATTCAAAGCACACCAGAATTAAATGTTTTACTACTTTTTGATGCGAGCAAGGTAGAAGAACGTGTCCAAGCCATCAGAATTAAATATTTCCATTATTCAAAGTGACTTTTCGTGGTTTTTCTAACAATCCAAGCATATTTCAAGAATGACCATTTAATGAAGACGATCGACTCCTTGTTTTGAGGCTGGTTTAAGAGGAGCATTTCCTTGTTTTCGTTACATAGGTTGTAGATCTTGAGGAAGTCTGTTGCAAGTTTTAAATGTTGTAAAGAAGCAAGACTTCTATATAAAGCAATGTAGATCTCAAAAAAATGGGTCGAGATTTTGAGAGACAGTGTTGCATGAAAGCTTTCGAGTTTTTTTGCATGAATGAAAGAGACTTGGCCTCTGATTTTGCAAACATCTTTATGTGTGATCTCATTCTATTTCATGTATTTCTTAGTTATGCTCATTTTTCTAATTTGCTGTTAGATTCAAATTCTACATTTGAGTTTGAATGTTGCTATAAGAAAGTGAGTTTTGGAATGCAATTCTGAAGGTTGTTTGCGCAAGATCATAACTGGATTACGTTGTAGTTTTTATTATTATATGTTTTTCATACACTTGAGGTTTAATTCTTGCTGAGTTTCTTCTCGATCTAACAAATTCGGCCTACGGCTATATTTCCCATCTCTTTCCATGTATTTCCTGTTTCTTTCTGCACATTTATAATTCCTTTCCAACAACTTTAATCTGAAATAAAACTTAGTTTTAGTAAGGGAACCAACCCTCTCTGGAGATTGGTCTAGGAGACATCTCTTTCTCCCAACCTTTCAATGTTGGCCGGGTCTAGGGTGCGTAGTTTTTAGAAAATCCTTTCCTGTGGCAGATTCGTGACCAACAATAATATAATAATTAAATGATTAATAATACTAACTAATAATATTAGGATGGAGGAACCTAACATGCCACCCTCATTAAAAAGAGCTTTGTCCTCAAAGCTCAAAGTGAGGATTTTTTTCCTTTGTTTTCCAAGCAAAATTTTTGTAAGTTCTTATATTATTTTAATATCACTTTTTCGGGGGTAGGGATATCTTAAGGGTTGGAGTGTTAGTGGGGGGTTGCCAAGAAAAATAGTAGAATATTTCTTAGGATAATCATGATGAATATGGGAGGGAAACCCTTGGGGTTCCTCAAACAATTCAAAATGATGCATCAAAAGTGGTGGTAACACTTCCAAATCCTGTTGGTGTTCCTTGGTAGAGCCAACGGAGGAGTGTGTAGTCACTCTGCGTTGTTGTCGAATAAGTTTGGCCATGTGGTGATAATGCAATATTGGTGAGGAAGGTGTGTGTAGGTCTTGTAGAGTGTATGTTTGGCCAGCATTGGTCACATCGGGTATGTCTACCCCATCCTTGCTTGGTGCATCGATCACTTTGGGTATATCAACCGTATTGCTATCATTGGTGTGATTAGGTATTTTGGGTATTGCTTGCTCATTGTCCTCATTTTCCACATCTTCATTATCTTTCTCATCTTCCTTAGCTTCCTCATATTCCTTATCTTCCTCATCTTCCTCATCTTTAGTGTTATCATCAGGTGAATATGTCGCTACTTCTACCTCAATTGCAATTTCATCATTGGAAGAACTACAAGGAATAGTTGCATCTAAAATATGTATTTTGGGTGTAATACATTGATTATTGCAGAAAAATTTATCATTGTAATGAAAGCAAGGGTTGTTTTCTCTTCGTACCTTCATTTTTCTAGGGTTGATACGTTTAATGGGTAATATTCGGGTAAGTTTTAGGGTGGTGTGAAGAACACAAGCTTATACTGAGAGGGGGGATGAACAGTATAAGACCTCTTTTTAATTTTTCCTTTATACTTCAAAATAGTAAAGCAATATACCCAAAGCAATATCAAAGCAATGCACAATATCATCCACAAAGTGACACCAATTTTAACGTGGTTCACCCAAAATGGTCGGGCTACGTCCACAAAACTTTTCTCTAAAAGTTATCTCAAATTTCTTTGGGAATCCTTCCCAATTACAATGTTTATGAGCCTTAGCCCAAAGGAGATGCCTTCCCCCAATCAAAATTTATGAGCCTCTGCTCAAAGGAGATACCTTCCCCTCTACTCTAGAAATGATCCCTCAGAAGATCAACTGCCTCTACCTCTTACTAGCACGTGGAACTCCTTTCCACCAAAGACCTCCTGTCCTCAATGCTTAGCCTAAGAGACCTCTGCCTTCTATGGTCACGTACACAGCAGCTCAGCAACCTATACCAAACACAGTCAATCGATCTAGTACAAGTCTTCCTCTATCTGTCAACTGTTTCCATATTTCCCTAGCTATCTTACAGTGAATCACCTTGCTGAGATCTGCTTTCTGTAAGCCTTTCAGGATTGCATTCATTGCCTTTGAATTGTTGTGATGTAGGAGCCTTTCTTCTTTAGTAATAGGACCATGTTTAGAAATAGTGTACTCATCTTCAATCACTTCCCAAACCTCATTCCCAAGTGCCATTAGATGAACCTTCATCCTTGCACTCCAAAGACCAAAATCTGACCCATCAAGAATAGGTGTTGCATTGCCACTTGAATGATCCATTGTGTTCTTTACTAGCTTTTTCTTCAAAGTCGTTAAACTTTCCGAAAGCACCGGCTCTGATACCAATTGAAGAACAAAAGCTTATACTGAGAGGGGGGGTGAACAGTATAAGACCTCTTTTTACTTTTTCCTTTATACTTAAAAATAGTAAAGCAATATACCCAAAGTAATATCAAAGCAATGCACAATATCATCTACAAAGTGACACCAATTTTAACGTGGTTCACCCAAAATGGTTGGGCTACGTCCACAAAACTTTTCTCTAAAAGCTATCTCAAAGTTCTTTGGGAATCCTTCCCAATTATAATGTTTATGAGCCTCGTCCGAAAGGAGATACCTTCCCCCAATCATAATTTATGAGCCTCTGCTCAAAGGAGATACCTTCCCCTCTACTCTGGAAATGATCCCTCAGAAGATCAACTGCCTCTACCTCTTGCCGACATGTGGAACTCCTTTCCATCGAAGACCTCCCTGTCTTCAATGCTTAGCCTAAGATACCTCTCGCCTTCTATGATCACGTCCACGACGAGCTCAAGCAACCTATACCAAACATAGTCGGTCGGTCTAGTACAAGTCTTCCTCTATCTGTCAGATCTGTCCAACGCTTGAACAAATCAATCCTCTACACACAAGCCTTCTCAAATACTTGCCAAATCTATCCTTAGGTTCTTCTCAAAGAACCAAGTGCACCTCTGTCCTCAAGTTCTCCGATAGAACTATCAAACTCAGCTCACAAGTCCTCTACTAGGACCTGTCCAAATCTGCTCACAAGTCCCCACCGAAACCTGTCCAAAACTCGGCAAGCTCACCAAGAAAAAAACTTTCTTAGTAGGAAATCACAAGGTGAATTGTTAGATACCCAATGTGATTTGTCAAACTCATAGAAGCATAAAGAGAATTGTTAGAGACTCAATATGTTCTATACTCAACTCCCACTCTCAAAACTCAACTCAAATCAACTCAGCTCAAACTCAATCTCAAATCTGAAAACTCAACTCAATATCTAAAATGGATAGGATGGAATGCTTTCTTTCAAGAACATGAAACCCCAACAATTGCCAACTATGCAAAGAATCACATAACAATGATACTCATGTTCTTTTCACCATCAATTAGGGCTTCAACAACAATGCTCATCAACCAAGGTTCAATCAACACCATTCCACTCAAAACACAACCTTGAAGCATTTCACAATCAACATCAGAAAAGGAAACAAGTAGAACTCCTTTTCTCTCCAATATTGTTTGAACAAAAAGCATCCACCAACTCAAATCACAAAGCACAAAACAACTTTTCAAATCATCAACAAAGGAGTAAGCCCAACACTTTAACCAAGTAAAGAATAGCTTGATTATTACCAATTTAATGAAAGCAAATGTCAATCTCAAAGCTGCCCACTTAAGGTTTCACAACTTCACACAAGAAACAATTTTAACCTTAAAACATCATGTTTTCATTTCCATAATCAACCAAAAGCATTCTCAACATTACGAGAAAAATTTATCCCTTATACACCTTATTTCTCCCTTATAGTCTTATCAAAAATAAATTTATTTCTCATAAGAATGCAATAAGATATTTCAAACAACACCTTCAAAAGAATCTTTTATCAAAATAAAACAAGCTTTAAACTCCTTATAACTCCTAAGCTGTTTTGCCCTCTAATAAACTTCCTCCATCCACAAAATACACTTAGCAAAAATTAATTTCGAAAATACCTTGGCCAACATCAAAAATCATGCTATGGAGAAATTGCGCACGAATTCTAACACCACCCACTACGTCCACTTCACGATGGAAAACCCTTTCACGTTATTCGAACGTGGAACCTCCCGTTCGAGTAGCGCGCCAATAGCCTAGCCACTACATGCATATTCCTTATAGTTTTTTGAAGCATCCTCATACATACTAGAAACCAAATCATTATTTGTGCAATCATCCTCAAGGTGACCAAAGTTTCCACATCTAAGACATTTCATGATAATGAATCTATGTTTCAGTTCTTCCTCTTTTTCTGATATGAACAACATCTCATTTTCATCATCACTTGAAGAACTTTCACTATCACTACTAGAACACTTACTTGCTTTGTCTAGGTAGAAACTCTTCTTGTGCTTGTGAGAATACCTCTTTCCTTGATTGTTGTGCTCATCTTTGTTCTTCCTGTGATGTTTGTGCTTTTCAGAATCCTTGCTCTTAGAATCCTATTTATCTTCATCACTTTCATTCTTAGGGACAGTACAATCAGTAGCATAATGACCAAACTTTCCACAATATAAACATCTTATATTTTTCATACTTTTGTGCTTTCTAAATAACTTGTCTTTCTTGTTGTAATATGTCTCTTCATTACTAGAAGACTCATCACTATCTTGAAGCTGTTTACCCTTGGATTTCTTGGTAGCCTTGAAAGTTGCCTCTTTCTTGACATCAACCTTCACTTGAGTTCTCAACTCAAATGCTGCAAGTATACTATGGAGCTCACCCTTTTTCAACTTATCCAAATCTTTAGCTTCCTCAATAGTAGAAATATTTTCACTAAATCTATTAGGAAGAGATCTTAAAATCTTATCACAAACATCATTTTCAGCAAGCTCAAGACCTAAGTCTTTCATGGAGTTAACAACCTCATCTATACGAAGCATGTAGTCACTAATATTTTCATCATCATTCATCTTGAGTTGTTCAAACATACCTTTGAAGTGTCTCAACTTGGCCTTTCTGACATTTATATCACCTGTATGAACCACCTTCAACTGTTTCCACATTTCCCTAGCTTTCTTGCAGTGAATCACCTTGGTGAGATCTACTTTCTATAAGCCTTTCAGGATTGCATTCATTGCCTTTGAATTATTGTGATGTAGGAGCCTTTCTTCCTTAGTAATAGGACCATGTTCAGGAATAGTGTACTCATCTTCAATCACTTCCCAAACCTCATTCCCAAGTGCCATTAGATGAACCTTCATCCTTGCACTCCAAAGACCAAAATTTGACCCATCAAGAATAGATGTTGCATTGCCACTTGAATGATCCATTGTGTTCTTTACTAGCTTTTCCTTCAAGCTGTTAAACTTTTCGAAAGCATCGACTCTGATACCAATTGAAGAACACAAGCTTATACCGAGGGGGGGGTGAAAATTATAATACCTCTTTTTACTTTTTCCTTTATACTTTAAAATAGTAAAGCAATATACCCAAAGCAATATCAAAGCAATGCACAATATCATCCACAAAGTGACACCAATTTTAATGTGGTTCACCCAAAATGGTCAGGCTACGTCCACAAAACTTTTCTCTAAAAGTTATCTCAAAGTTCTTTGGGAATCCTTCCCAATTACAATGTTTATGAGCCTCGGCCCAAAGGATATACCTTCCCCCAATCAAAATTTATGAGCCTCTGCTCAAAGGAGATACCTTCCCCTCTGCTCTGGAAATGATCCCTCAAAAGATCAACTGCCTCTACCTCTTGCCAGCATGTGGAACTCCTTTCCACCGAAAACCTCCTGTTCTCAATGCTTAGCCTAAGAGACCTCTGCCTTCTATGATCACGTCCACAGTAGCTCAGCAACCTGTACCAAACATAGTTAATCATTCTAGTACAAGTCTTCCTTTGTCTTTCAGATCTGTCAAACGCTTGAACAAATCAATCCTCTACACACAAGCCTTATCAAATACTTGCCAAATCTATCCTTAGGTTCTTCTCAAAGAACCAGTGCACCTCTGTCCTCAAGTTATCTGATAGAACTATCTAACTCAGCTCACAAGTCCTCTGCTAGGACCTATCCAAATCTACTCACAAGTCCCCATCGAAACCTGTCCAAAACTCAGCAAGCTCACCAAGAAAAAAACTTTCTTAGTAGGAAATCACAAGGTGAATTGTTAGAGACCCAATGTCATTTTTCAAACTCATAAAAGCATAAAGAGAATTGTTAGAGACTCAATATGTTCTATACTCAACTCCCACTCTCAAAACTCAACTCAAATCAACTCAGCTCAAACTCAATCTTAAATATGAAAACTCAACTCAATATCTAAAATGGATAGGATAGAAAGCTTTCTTTCAAGAACATGAAACCCCAACAATTGCCAACTATGCAAAGAATCACATAACAATGATACTCATGTTCTTTTCACCATCAATTAGGGCTTCAACAACAATGCTCATCAACCAAGGTTCAATCAACACCATTCAACTCAAAACACAACCTTGAAGCATTTCACAATCAACATCAGAAAAGGAAACAAGTAGAACTCCTTTTCTCTCCAATATTTTTTGAACAAAAAGCATCCACCAAATCAAATCACAAAGCACAAAATAACTTTTCAAATCATCAACAAAGGATTAAGCCCAACACTTTAACCAAGTAAATAATAGCTTGATTATTACCAATTTAATGAAAGCAAATGTCAATCTCAAAGCTGCCCACTTAAGGTTTCACAACTTCACACAAGAAGCAATTTTAACCTTAAAACATCATGTTTTCATTTCCATAATCAACCAAAAGAATTCTCAACATTACAAGAAAAATTTATCCCTTATACACCTTATTTCTCCCTTATAGTCTTATCAAAAATAAAATTTATTTCTCATAAGAATGCAATAAGATATTTCAAACAACACCTTCAAAAGAATCTTTTATCAAAATAAAACAAGCTTTAAACTCCTTATAACTCCTAAGCTATTTTGCCCTCTAATAAACTTCCTCCATCCACAAAATACACTTAGCAAAAATTAATTTTGAAAATACCTTGGCCAACATCAAAAATCGTGCTATGGAGAAATTGCGCATGAATTCTACACCACCCGCTGCGTCCACTTCATGATGAAAAACCCTTTCATGTTATTCAAACACAAAACCTCTTGTTCGAGTAGCGCGCCAATAGCCTAGCCGCTACGAGTGTGCCAAAGGCACCCGGTGAGGTTTAAACCTCATGTTGTTAGCCTTATTCCTTCTGCACCAGGAATTAAATAAAACAACAGTGCCTCCCTTTCTTCTAACGCGAACACGAAGACGAAAACCTTACGGCAAATTTACGACAAACGATGAGTACAAAAAAATGAATAGTGGATTCATGAAAACGATGAAGACACAGTTGAACAGTAGGTTTACGAAAACGACGAAGACATAGTCAAACAGCAGGTTTAAAAAAATGGCAAAGACACAATCGGAGAAGAAATCCGAATAGCGAATCACGAAATCACAGCGAGCAACTCTTTTCAAAATACGGATGGGATGATTCTTGATTTTCATTGAGGGAGATTTATATGCATTTTTACCATAAGCTCTTGACGTCGGCGAGGAGTTTAACACGTCGGCAGAGGTCTTGGCTAGTGCCCATAATCTTAAAACATAGCGCCATGGGTTAGGAGAACCCATTGCAAACAATAATTTAATATTTATTTAAAAATAATTAAAGGGAACCTTAACAAGGTTTTTAATTATTTGAATAAATACTTCCTCCTGGACCCAAATGCATTAAACTAATGCATCCACCTGTAATCTTTAAACCTGCCAACTTGGGGTTTACAAAAGACCTTTGAAACTATCATGTCGTAACCTTTATCAAAATAAATTATTTGACATCAAATCAAATTCCTTCAAGAGCTTCTTGACATCAATGACAACTTATACACTTGAGCAAAGGCAATGTACCCAAAGTACCCAAAATTGCCAAATATCTCCCCCTTTGTCATTGATGGCAAACCTTTATCGAAAACACTTCTCAAGAGCCAAAACCGAAACCAACTGTGCTAACAACTGACAATATTCCTTTGAAGTTTTGCTCCCCCTGACTTGAAGCTCTCCTCTTCACTTTGAAGCTCTCCCCCTTTCTCATATCTCTCCCCCTTTGTCATCAATGGCAAAGGGTCACCTTTGGGGCTCAGGACTGAGAATGAGCCTCTTAGCTTAGTCCCTCCCCCACCTCCTGATGAGGTGATTAATTCTGGGGTGGGAGTAAAACTTCCATTAGGCACTGATCATCATCAACATCTATAACTTCCTTGTCGGGCCTTCTCTTGAACTCTTTGTCCATATTCCTTTTCTTGTCACTGTTCTTGTTCTTGTTCTCATCCCTGTTCTTGTCCATGCCTTGATCCTTGGACTTGATCATGCCATTGTTCCTATTCTTGTATTCTAGAATTTTAGCTCTACACTGTCTAATTATGTGACCTTCATTGTTGCACTTGAAACACTTGACGATGTTGTTTCTCAGAGGTAAACCCGATCTTTGAATCCACCTGTTCTGACCAAACCAGTTCTGACCAAACCTGTTCTGGCCAAACCTGTTTTGACCAAACTTGTTCTGGCCAAACTTGTTCTGGCCAAACCTGTTCTGACCAAACCTATTCTGACCAAACCTGTTCTGACCAAACCTGTTTTTATCAAACCTGTTCCTGTTATTTACCTTGCAATAGACTACCTTGTGCCTAAAATTTTTACAAGAGTAGCAATACCCTTGAAAGTAACTAGCACTTCTGAAACTATCATTTACCTTCTTCACTTGAGCCATGCAATGTGAAGCCATGTGACCAAACCTGTGACAAGCAAAACATCTGCCTTGAAACTTTCCTTTATTTGACCTCTTAGGTTCTAAAAACTTCTTCTTCTCATTCTGAATTCTATTTTCTGTTTCTGTGCATCTATCATTCAAGGACTCCTTTTCTGAAATACTTTCCTCATCAAAACTCTCTTCCTTTTGGAGTCTCTTACTAGACTCTCCAACTTGTTCCTTGTGTGGCTTAACAAAACCAAGGCCTGTTTTATATGTTGTCTTTCTTTGACATTTGATGAGTGACTTAACCTTTTTGGAGCTATCTTGAAACCTGTAAAGCTTATCTTTGTACTCTTTAGTTTCCTCTTTCAAAGAAGCCATTTTTTGTTCTAACTCACTATACTCAAGAACCTTAGACTCTAACTCATCCTTGAGTTCTTGTGTCTTAGCTATAGAGAAGTCAAGACTTTCTATAAGATCATCTCTCTCCATACAACATTCATCTAACTTATCCTTGAGTCTAGCATTCTTCTTTCTTTCCTTTTTCAAATCACTAAGAGCACTAATAAGTTCACCTTCAAGATCTACTTCACCTTCCTCTATATCTTCCTCTATTTGTTTGCTTTTTTAATCATCAAAGCCCTTTTCAAATTTCTTATCACTAGAGGTGCTACCCTTTTCAAAAACCATACATGCATCTTCCTTATAGTTTTTTGAAGCATCCTCATACATACTAGAAACCAAATCATTATTTGTGCAATCATCCTCAAGGTGACCAAAGTTTCCACATCTAAGACATTTCATGATAATGAATCTATGTTTCGGTTCTTCCTCTTTTTCTGATATGAACAACATCTCATTTTCATCATCACTTGAAGAACTTTTACTATCACTACTAGAACACTTACTTGCTTTGTCTAGGTAGAAACTCTTCTTGTGCTTGTGAGAATACCTCTTTCCTTGATTGTTGTGCTCATCTTTGTTCTTCCTGTGATGCTTGTGCTTTTTAGAATCCTTGCTCTTAGAATCCTATTTATCTTCATCACTTTCATTCTTGGGAATAGTACAGTCAGTAGCATAATGACCAAACTTTCCACAATTGAAACATCTTATATTTTTCATACTTTTGTGCTTTCTAGAGAACTTGTCTTTCTTGCTGTAATATGCCTCTTCATTACTAGAAGACTCATCACTATCTTGAAGCTTTTTACCCTTGGATTTCTTGGTAGCCTTGAAACTGCCTCTTTCTTGACATCAACCTTCACTTGAGTTCTCAACTCAAATGTTGCAAGTATACTATGGAGCTCATCCTTTTTCAACTTATCCAAATATTTAGCATCCTCAATAGCAAAAATATTTTCACTAAATATATTAGGAAGAGATCTTAAAATCTTATCACAAACATCATTTTCAACAAGCTCAAGACCTAAGACTTTCATGGAGTTAACAACCTCATCCATACGGAGCATGTAGTCACTAATCTTTTCATCATCATTCATATTGAGTTGTTCAAACATACCTTTGAAGTGTCTCAACATGGCCTTTCTAACATTTGTATCACCTGTATGAACCACCTTCAACTGTTTCCACATTTCCCTAGCTGTCTTGCAGTGAATCACCTTGGTGAGATCTACTTTCTGTAAGCCTTTTAGGATTGCATTCATTGCCTTTGAATTGTTGTGATGTAGGAGCCTTTCTTCCTTAGTAATAGGACCATGTTTAGGAATAGTGTACTCATCTTCAATCACTTCCCAAACCTCATTTCCAAGTGCCATTAGATGAACCTTCATCCTTGCACTCCAAATACCAAAATTTGACCCATCAAGAATAGGTGTTGCATTGCCCCTTGAATGATCCATTGTGTTATTTACTCGCTTTTCCTTCAAGTTGTTAAACTTTTCGAAGGCACCGGCTTTGATACCAATTGAAGAACACAAGCTTATACTGAGAGGGGGGGTGAATAGTATAAGACCTCTTTTTACTTTTTCCTTTATACTTCAAAACAGTAAAGCAATATACCCAAATAAATATACCCAAAGCAATGCACAATATCATCCATAAAGTGACACCAATTTTAATGTGGTTCACCCAAAATGGCTGGGCTACAGCAGCTCAACAACCTGTACCAAACACAGTCAGTCGGTCTAGTACAAGTCTTCCTCTATCTGTCAGATCTGTCCAATGCTTGAACAAATAAATCCTCTACACACAAGCCTTCTCAAAGACTTGCCAAATTTGTCTTCAGGTTCTTCTCAAAGAACCAGTGCACCTCTGTCCTCAAGTTATCTGATAGAACCATCAAACTCAGCTCACAAGTCCTCTGCTAGGACCTGTCCAAATTTGCTCACAAGTCCCCATCGAAACTCGTCCAAAACTCAGCAAGCTCACCAAGAAAAAAACTTTCTTAGTAGGAAATCACAAGGTGAATTGTTAGAGACCCAATGTGATTTGTCAAACTCATAGAATCATAAAGAGAATTGTTAGAGACTCAATATGTTCTATACTCAACTCCCACTCTCAAAACTTAACTCAAATCAACTCAGCTCAAACTCAATCTCAAATATGAAAACTCAACTCAATATCTAAAATGGATAGGATAGAATGCTTTCTTTCAAGAACATGAAACCCCAACAATTGCCAACTATGCAAAGAATCACATAACAATGATACTCATGTTCTTTTCACCATCAATTAGGGCTTCAACAACAATGCTCATCAACCAAGGTTCAATCAACACCATTCAACTCAAAACACAACCTTGAAGCATTTCACAATCAACATCAGAAAAGGAAACAAGTAGAACTCCTTTTCTCTCCAATATTGTTTGCACAAAAAGCATCCACCAAATCAAATCACAAAGCACAAAACAACTTTTCAAATCATCAACAAAGGAGTAAGCCCAACACTTTAACCAAGTAAAGAATAGCTTGATTATTACCAATTTAATGAAAGCAAATGTCAATCTCAAAGCTGCCCACTTAAGGTTTCACAACTTCACACAAGAAGCAATTTTAACCTTAAAACATCATGTTTTCATTTCCATAATCAACCAAAAGAATTCTCAACATTACAAGAAAAATTTATTCCTTATACACCTTATTTCTCCCTTATAGTCTTATCAAAAATAAAATTAATTTCTCATAAGAATGCAATAAGATATTTCAAACAACACCTTCAAAAGAATCTTTTATCAAAATAAAACAAGCTTTAAACTCCTTATAACTCCTAAGCTATTTTTCCCTCTAATAAACTTCCTCCATCCACAAAATACACTTAGCAAAAATTAATTTCGAAAATACCTTGGCCAACATCAAAAATCGCGCTATGGAGAAATTGCGCATGAATTCTAACACCACCCGCTGCGTCCACTTCACGATGAAAAACCCTTTCGCGTTATTCAAATGCGAAACCTCTTGTTCGAGTAGCGCACCAATAGCCTAGCCGCTACCAGTGCACCAAAGGCACCCGGTGAGGTTTAAACCTCATGTTGTTAGCCTTTTTCCTTCTGCACCAGGAATTAAATAAAACAACAGTGCCTCCCTTTCTTCTGACGCGAACATGAAGACGAAAACCTTACGGCAAATTTATGACAAACGACGAGTACAAAAAAATGAATAGCGGATTCATGAAAACGGTGAAGACACAGTTGAATAGTAGGTTTACGAAAATGACGAAGACACTGTCAAACAGCAGGTTTACAAAAATGGCAAAGACACAATCGGAGAAGAAATCTGAATAGTGGATCACGAAATCACAGCGAGCAACTCTTTTCAAATTATGGATGGGATGATTCTTGATTTTCATTGAGGGAGATTTATATGCTTTTTTACCATAAGCTCTTGACGTCGGCGAGGAGTTTAACATGTCGACGGAGGTCTTGGCTAGTGCCCATAATCTTAAAACATAGCGCCATGGATTAGGAGAACCCATTGCAAACAATAATTTAATATTTATTTAAAAATAATTAAAGGGAACCTTAACAAGGTTTTTAATTATTTAAATAAATACTTCCTCCTGGACCCAAATGCATTAAACTAATGCATCCACTTGTAATCTTTAAACCCGCCAACTTGGGGTTTACAAAAGACCTTTGAAACTGTCATGTCGTAACCTTTATCAAAATAAATTATTTGACATCAAATCAAATTCCTTAAAGAGCTTCTTGACATCAATGACAACTTATACACTCGAGCAAAGGCAATGTACCCAAAGTACCCAAAATTGCAAAATATCTCCCCCTTTGTCATTGATGGCAAACCTTTACTGAAAACACTTCTCAAGAGCCAAAACTGAAACCAACTGTGCTAACAACTAAGAATCTTCCTTTGAAGTTTTTCTCCCCCTGACTTGAAGCTCTCCTCTTCACTTTGAAGCTCTCCCCCTTACTCATATCTCTCCCCCTTTGTCATCAATGGCAAAGGGTCACCTTTGGGGCTCGGGACTGAGAATGAGCCTCTTAGCTTAGTCCCTCCCCCACCTCATGATGAGGTGATTAATTTTGGGGTGGGAGTAAAACTCCCATTAGGCACTGATCATCATCAACGTCTATAACTTCCTTGTCGGGCCTTCTCTTGAACTCTTTGTCCATATTCCTTTTCTTGTCACCGTTCTTGTTCTTGTTCTCATCCCTCGTTCTTGTCCATGCCTTGATCCTTGGACTTGATCATGCCACCTGTTCCTATTCCCGTATCGGAATTTCAGCTCTACACTGTCTAATTATGTGACCTTCATTGTTGCACTTGAAACACTTGACGATGTTGTTTCTCTGAGGTAAACCTGATCTTTGAATCCACCTGTTCTGACCAAACCTGTTCTAACCAAACCTGTTCTAGCCAAACCTGTTCTGACAAAACCTGTTTTGGCCAAACTTGTTCTGGCCAAACCTGTTCTGACCAAACCTATTCTGACCAAACTTGTTCTGACCAAACCTATTTTGATCAAACCTGTTCTGTTATTTACCTTGCAATAGACTGCCTTGTGCCTAAAATTTTTACAAGAGTAGCAATACCCTTGAAAGTAACTAGCACTTCTGAAACTATCATTTACCTTCTTCACTTGAGCCATGCAATGTGAAGCAATGTGACCAAACCTATGACAAGCAAAACATCTGCCTTGAAACTTTCCTTTATTTGACCTCTTAGGTTCTAAAAACTTCTTCTTCTCATTCTGAATTCTATTTTCTCATTTCTGTGCATCTATCATTCAAGGACTCCTTTTCTGAAATACTTTCCTCATCAAAACTCTCTTCCTTTTGGAGTCTTTTACTAGACTCTCCAACTTGTTCCTTGTGTGGCTTAACAAAACCAAGGCATGTTTTATCTATTGTCTTTCTTTGACCTTTGATGAGTGACTTAACATTTTTGGAGCTATCTTGAAACCTGTAAAGCTTATCCTTGTACTCTTTAGTTTCCTCTTTCAAAGAAGCCATTTTTTGTTCTAACTCACTATACTCAAGAACCTTAGACTCTAACTCATCCTTGAGTTCTTGTGTCTTAGCTATAGAGAAGTCAACACTTTCTATAAGATCATCTCTCTCCATACAACATTCATCTAACTTATCCTTGAGTCTAGCATTCTTCTTTATTTCCTTTTTGAAAGCACTAAGAGCACTAATAAGTTCACCTTCAAGATCTACTTCACCTTCCTCTATATCTTCCTCTATTTGTTTGCTTTTTGAATCATCAAAGCCTTTTTCAAATTTCTTATCACTAGAGGTGCTACCCTTTTCAAAAACCATACATGCATCTTCCTTATAGTTTTTTGAAGCATCCTCATACATACTAGAAACCAAATCATTATTTGTGCAATCATCCTCAAGGTGACCAAAGTTTCCACATCTAAGACATTTCATGATAATGAATCTATGTTTCGGTTCTTCCTCTTTTTCTGATATGAACAACATCTCATTTTCATCATCACTTGAAGAACTTTCACTATCACTACTAGAACACTTACTTGCTTTGTCTAGGTAGAAACTCTTCTTGTGCTTGTGAGAATACCTCTTTCCTTGATTGTTGTGCTCATCTTTGTTCTTCCTGTGATGCTTGTGATTTTCAAAATCCTTGCTCTTAGAATCCTATTTATCTTCATCACTTTCATTCTTGGGAACAGTACAGTTAGTAGCATAATGACCAAAATTTCCACAATTGAAACATCTTATATTTTTCATACTTTTGTGCTTTCTAGAGAACTTGTCTTTCTTGCTGTAATATGCCTCTTCATTACTAGAAGACTCATCACTATCTTGAAGTTGTTTACCCTTGGATTTCTTGGTAGCCTTGAAAGTCGCCTCTTTCTTGACATCAACCTTCACTTGAGTTCTCAACTCAAATGCTGCAAGTATACTATGGAGCTCATCCTTTTTCAACTTATCCAAATATTTAGCATCCTCAATAGCAAAAATCTTTTCACTAAATCTATTAGGAAGAGATCTTAAAATCTTATCACAAACATCATTTTCAACAAGCTCAAGACCTAAGACTTTTATGGAGTTAACAACCTCATCCATACGAAGCATGTAGTCACTAATCTTTTCATCATCATTCATATTGAGTTGTTCAAACATACCTTTGAAGTGTCTTAACTTGGCCTTTCTAACATTTGTATCACCTGTATGAACCACCTTCAACTGTTTCCACATTTCCCTAGCTGTCTTGCAGTGAATCACCTTGGTGAGATCTACTTTCTGTAAGCCTTTTAGGATTGCATTCATTGCCTTTGAATTATTGTGATGTAGGAGCATTTCTTCCTTAGTAATAGGACCATGTTTAGGAATAGTGTACTCATCTTCAATCACTTCCCAAACCTCATTCCCAAGTGCCATTAGATGAACCTTCATCCTTGCACTCCAAATACCAAAATTTGACCCATCAAGAATAGGTGCTGCATTGCCACTTGAATGATCCATTGTGTTATTTACTCGCTTTTCCTTCAAGTCGTTAAACTTTTCGAAGGCACCGGCTCTGATACCAATTGAAGAACACAAGCTTATACTGAGAGGGGGGGTGAATAGTATAAGACCTCTTTTTACTTTTTCCTTTATACTTCAAAACAGTAAAGCAATATACCCAAAGAAATATACCCAAAGCAATGCACAATATCATCCACAAAGTGACACCAATTTTAATGTGGTTCACCCAAAATGGCTGGGCTACAGCAACTCAGCAACCTGTACCAAACACAGTCAGTCGGTCTAGTACAAGTCTTCCTCTATCTGTCAGATCTGTCCAATGCTTGAACAAATAAATCCTCTACACACAAACCTTCTCAAAGACTTGCCAAATATGTCCTCAGGTTCTTCTCAAAGAACCAGTGCACCTCTATCCTCAAGTTCTCTGATAGAACCATCAAACTCAGCTCACAAGTCCTCTACTAGGACCTGTCCAAATTTGCTCACAAGTCCCCATCGAAACCTGTCCAAAACGCAGCAAGCTCACCAAGAAAAAAACTTTCTTAGTAGGAAATCACAAGGTGAATTGTTAGAGACCCAATGTGATTTTTCAAACTCATAGAAGCATAAAGAGAATTGTTAGAGACTCAATATGTTCTATACTCAACTCCCACTCTCAAAACTTAACTCAAATCAACTCAGCTCAAACTCAATCTCAAATATGAAAACTCAACTCAATATCTAAAATGGATAGGATAGAATGCTTTCTTTCAAGAACATGAAACCCCAACAATTGCCAACTATGCAAAGAATCACATAACAATGATACTCATGTTCTTTTCACCATCAATTAGGGCTTCAACAACAATGCTCATCAACCAAGGTTCAATCAACACCATTCAACTCAAAACACAACCTTGAAGCATTTCACAATCAACATCGGAAAAGGAAACAAGTAGAACTCCTTTTCTCTCCAATATTGTTTGAACAAAAAGCATCCACCAACTCAAATCACAAAGCACAAAACAACTTTTCAAATCATCAACAAAGGAGTAAGCCCAATACTTTAACCAAGTAAATAATAGTTTGATTATTACCAATTTAATGAAAGCAAATGTCAATCTCAAAGCTGCCCACTTAAGGTTTCACAACTTCACACAAGAAGCAATTTTAACCTTAAAACATCATGCTTTCATTTCCATAATCAACCAAAAGCATTCTCAACATTACAAGAAAAATTTATCCCTTATACACCTTATTTCTCCCTTATAGTCTTATCAAAAATAAAATTTATTTCTCATAAGAATGCAATAAGATATTTCAAACAACACCTTCAAAAGAATCTTTTATCAAAATAAAGCAAGGTTTAAACTCCTTATAACTCCTAAGTTGTTTTGCCCTCTAATAAACTTCCTCCATCCGCAAAATACACTTAGCAAAAATTAATTTCGAAAATACCTTGGCCAACATCAAAAATCATGCTATGGAGAAATTGTGCACGAATTCTAACACCACTCGCTGCGTCCACTTCACGATGAAAAACCCTTTCGCGTTATTCAAACGCAGAACCTCCCGTTCGGGTAGCGCGCCAACATCCTAGCCACTACCGGTGCGCCAAAGGCACCCGATGAGGTTTAAACCTCATGTTGTTAGCCTTGTTCCTTCTATGCCAGGGATTAAATAAAATGACAATGCCTCCCTTTCTTCTGACATGAACATGAAGACGAAAACCTTACGACGGATTTACGACAAACGACGAGTACAAAAAAATGAACAACGGATTCACGAAAATGACAAAGACACAGTCAAACAGCAGGTTTACAAAAACGACGAAGACACAGTCGAACGACGAGTTTACGAAAATGGTGAAGACACAATCGGAGAAGAAATCCGAACAACGGATCACGAAATCACAACGAGCAACTCTTTTCAAAATACGGATGGGATGATTCTTGATTTTCATTGAGGGAGATTTATATGCATTTTTACCATAAGCTCTTGACGTCGGCGAGGAGTTTAACACGTCGGAGGAGGTCTTGGCTAGCGCCCATAATCTTAAAACATAGCGCCATGGGTTAGGAGAACCCATTGCAAACAATAATTTAATATTTATTTAAAAATAATTAAAGGGAACCTTAACAAGGTTTTTAATTATTTAAGTAAATGCTTCCTCCTGGACCCAAATGCATTAAACTAATGCATCCACCTGTAATCTTTAAACCTGCCAACTTGGGGTTTACAAAAGACCTTTGAAATTGTCATGTCATAACCTTCATTAAAACAAATTTTTTGACATCAAATCAAATTCCTTCAAGAGCTTCTTGACATCAATGACAACTTATACACTTGAGCAAAGGCAATGTACCCAAAGTACCCAAAATTGCCAACATGGTGTACGTATTTTGTGATTTCCATACAGGTGGTTTAGTAGTTGGGTCCTTCCACTGGTAAAAATCCTCCTTTGTAATAATTTTATTTGCAAGGTCATCCTTTTTTAGGGTTAACTCTGCTATTTTTGTTGCTATTTTTATTTCAAAATCATCTTGTCATTTATTCATTACTTGCAATATTTCTTTCGAGATGTCTTTAAACAAACTTCCCCACTTGTGTCCAAAATCGATGCTCTAATACCAAATGGTAGAACCCTGAAGGTTCTAGCTAATATTTAATAAATGAATAAATAAAATAACATTAAAAAGAATCACTTTTAGGGTTGAATCACTATTGCACTGGAATGGGGAATCCCTCCAATGGGTTTAAAAAAATATATATTCTTCTTCTTGGATGATTTGTGTGAATGGTCAACCTAATATATATATATATATATATATATATATATATATATACCCTAAAGCTACGTTGGTGAAGAAACGTGATGGTTCACTTTAGGAAGATACGTGATGGTTCACGTTATGAAGAGATGTGATGGTTCACGTTAGGAAGAGATGTGATGGTTCACATTTTGAAGAGATGTGATGGTTCACTTTATGAGTTAATAATATAATAATTAAATGATTAAGAATACTAACTAATAATATTAGGATGGAGGATCCTAATAGAGTACCTACTAGAATAGGTGAAGAACCACATGATCTACTCAAAAACCGTCCTCCAAAGCTCGAGGATATGCTGCTTGGGCAAACCAGTGCACGTCAAGTGCTCTATCAAACTTTTGAAGAATATCTATGCACATAGAGTTGGGTTATCTTCTTTGTATGTGCACTCCCCTGTTAGGGGAATGCCCATCACTATGGCGATATATTCTTTGATAACTGGGATCTCTAGTACCCACATATGAACAACCCCATCCCTCATGGATGCTACAAACGCGTTAGCTACCTCTACATCTTGGCCTTGACTGACCAATCGACAGTACTCCATCCAACCTACAACATCAAATTGTGCTTGGACATCCGCAAAAATGCTTGAGCAGTCAATAGGTTCACTTTTCTTTAGATCTTGGTTTTTATACTTTTCTCCCATAGCTTTGAATGCAAATTTCCCTTCGAATCATGATTCACTCTGCAATTGTTTTACACTCTGGTTCTTCTGAGTTACGGTACTCCATAATTTTCCTCCTTACATGATAATTTTTTTGGTTAAGTAGTTTTTAAAACCGATTGCTTACTTGGACGTAGGTGGTTAACTACCATAATCAGAAGTGATTACATCTATCCATGTAAAATTTTCTTACAGCATGTGTCAGATCTTGCGTAGGTAATAACCATAAGCATTTTACCAATCAAAGCTATGACATGTAGCAAAGTGCCAAGTGGAACAATACGGGTAGCTAGGATTATAATGGGGGTTGTACCGGAACTTTTCCATAGACACACATGCATATGAAAATAATATAGATATAAAACAAAAAATTTAATCATGTACCTAAATTCATTCTATGGGTGTACCATATGTAGATATCCATGGTGCATTGTTATTGGCTGGTAGATGATGACTAGGCAAACCACAATGGAAAATGATGGTCATATTTCCCATGTAGTGAATTCCTCTCCATGTGACTAGTTCTTGATAACTGCAATATGATACATTCGAGACATCCTGCATGGTTTCAAAACAAAGGTTAGAAAAAATATATCTTCGTAGGATGACAAACATCCCCTCCTCAAAAGTTGTTTGCTAACAACTTTTAATTTCATTCATAACATATTTGAATTTGCACATGAGTGGGGTGCTGACATGGCTCGAGCCACTTCCTAATGCTGAAGTTTATTTTTACGAGGCACAAAAGCCCATAAAAATAGAAAGCAGACACCTTTTTTGTGTGGAAACCAGGAACCTTCTTTCGAATCAAGGCACATAGGTGCCTGAAATAGAAAGCAAGCACCTTAGCAATTGGGCATCGTGCTTAACATGGAAAGCATGTACCTTTTGCTGGAAATCAGATGTCATACGTAAAGAAAAATTTATATTCAATTTTTTTTATGTTTAGGAGATTAGGTGTCACCTTCCAAAAAATGAGAGTCGGGCGTCATCTCCTTGGAAAAACTAGGAATCAGAAATCAATCTACTAGAAAATGGGATGCATGTGCCATATCCTTGATATACTGGGAATCAGGTGCCTTGTACCATACAAATAGTAATCAAACACCACTTCTTCAAAATGTAGGAATCAGACACCTTCTTTCGTAAAACGGGAATCATGTGCAATTTTATCTAAAAACTGGGAATCAGGTGCCTTCTTCATTAGAAAACAGAAAATAGGTGCTTCTTCCTTACTTTAATTTCTACTTGATATGCCCACTTATATACACTTGAGGTTTATCAGGCCTTAGCACTCTGGTTGAAAAATAGAGACAAAATCAGCATCCGCTACCTAAACCAACAATTGGGTGTTTTATTGTCCATAAAGACCAATTCAAACACTCCTGTATAGATTCAGGTATAGTATTCCCCTTTCTAAGTGGGGACAAACTACTACTACAAACAATTCTTCTAAAAATTTGGAAAGGTGTAGGTTCATGGATCCTGTGCTTGTTAGGCCTAGGTTTCCTAGGCTGCCTAACAATTGCACTCAAGGCATCGTTCCTGCAAAACAAAAATACAACTAAAAAAAGAAAAATTTGAAAGAATAATTGTTTTTGGGACTATGTGGACTACGTCCACATATTACTAACTCAATTTGAAATTATAATAAACTAGGATCTCCCCCATGCCTAATTTGTACTTCATCATGTATGTTTCAGACACATGATATGGACACAGGCAGTGACCATTGATTGTTAATGTAATGTTTCTACCATCAATTGTTCTGACCCTAACAGCTCCATTGTTGATGACTTTAGTCACTTCACATGGCTCCATCCAACATTTCATGAGCTTGCCTTTCCTTTCCTAGAACTGGGAGTCATATAGTAGAGCCCATTCTCCCACTTTAATCTGATTTGGCCTGGTGTGGCGGTCATGCCACTTGGCCCTTTATTTTTGGATTACCTCTGTTCTTTGTAGAGCAGCAAAGCGATATTCATCCAGTTGGTTAAGTTATTGAATTCATTATTTCTATGCATCATCCATGTGTATATTCAACTCTGCTACAATTGTAAGTATCTTCACTTCAAACTCTATAGGCATCATAGCATTCTTCACATAGACTAGCTGGAATGGTTTGAAACCAGTAATAGTCTTCTAGGTGGTCTTGTAGGCCCACACTGCTTCTAGTAATCTAGTGGTCCAATCCTTCCTATGTTGTTGTACTATCTTTGTTAGGATATTCTTCAACTCTCGATTGATTACCTCAACTTGCTCATTCACCCGTGGGTGGTAGGGAGTGGTTTTGTTATGCCTGATTTAATATTGTTGCATGAATTCCTAAATCATCTTTAAAGTAAATTGAGGTCCTTGATCAGATGTGATCTCCCTTAGAACCCCAAACCTTGTGAAAATAGACGAATATAATAAGTCTATTACAATATTCTCTTTTGAATCACACAAAGCCTGCACTTTAATCCACTTGGTCACATAGTCAGTATAAACTAAGATAAACCTCTTACCTACTGACTATGGATTAATGGGTCCTATGAAATCCATCCTCCATTTATCAAATAGTTCAATGTGAACATGTGGTTGGAGTGGAATTTTGTCTTTGATAGTAGGTCTACCCATCCTCTAATATTGATCACACTGGCTCACATGCTTGGCTGCATCTTTGAATAGTGTAGGCCAGTAATAACTAGTCTGCAACACTTTGTATGCAATGCTTTTTCCTGCAAAATGGCCACCACAAGTTTCATCATGGCAAGTCTTCAATATTTCTAATATCTCATTCTCAACAACACACCTCATGATTTTATTAGGCCCTATTTTAAATAGGCACCCATCAATCCATCAAAATTCTGTATTTTTCTCAATTAAAGTTTGTTTTTTACGTGGTGAAAGTGCAGGGGATACTTTACCAATGGCTAAATAATTAGTCATATTTGTATACCATGGAATATGTTCATTCAAAGCAAACAAATGCTCATTTAGAAATTTTTCATTTATAGCTGCATGATCTGGAGGTGTCAACTTGGATAAAAAAATCAGCTACCATGTTGTCTTTACCTGGCTTATCTACTATTCTCACATCAAACTCCTACAGAGGCAACAACCATCTAATATTTTTGCCACTAATCCCATGTTTATTTGTCAGGTATATGATAGCTAAGTGATCAGTATGTACAAAAACCTCATATCCTTTAATATAATGATTAAATTTGTTAAGAGCATGTATAACTGCAAGAAATTCATTTTCTGTGATAGTATAATTAAATTCAGCACCTGTGAGTTGTTTACTGACATAATAGATGGCATAGAAATCATCATCATCCTTCTATCCCAACACTGCTCCTATTGTATTGTTAGATGCATCAGCATATATGTGAAAAGGTATGGTCCAATTTGGACCTCTCCATATTGGGTCAGTAACCAATTTTTCCTTTAAGATATTAAATGTTTGTTCATGTTCCTCTGTCCAGAAAAACTCTATGTCCTTTGATAATAATGTGCTCAGGGGTTTAGCAATTTTGCTCAAATCTGCTATAAACCTCCTATAGTAACCAGCTGATCCTAGGAAACTACATATATTCTTCTGTATTTTGGGAGGAGGCAAGTTTTGGATAACTTCTATCTTCTTCCTATCTACTTTGATCCCATCTGCAAAAATGTGATGTCCTAAAACTATCTCTTCCTGAATTAGCATATAACATTTCTTATTTTTGAGGGACAGGTTAGTTTCCTCACATCACTTAAGTATTTTCTCCAAATTTTTTGTGGCTATTTCAAAAGTTTCACCATATACAATGAAATCATCCATGTATACCTCCACATTTTCTCCAATCATGTTAGACAAAATGCTCAAAACTACCCTTTGAAATGTGGCAGGTGCATTGCACAAACCAAAAGGTAAAACTCAGTAAGAAATAATCCCTCGAGGGCAAGTAAATGTAGTTTTGTCTTGATCTTCTTCCCCTATTTGAATCTGATTATATCCATTGAACCCATCTAGGAAATAAAAATACTTCTTACTTGATAAGGTGTCAAAGACCTTATCTATGAAGGGTAAGGGGAAGTGGTCTTTCTTAGTTGCTTTGTTTAGAAACTTATAATCCACACAAATTTGTCATTTACCATTTTCTTGGGAACCACCACCAAAGGTGATACCCATTCACTGTCTGAAATGGGGTAAATGAACCCAACTGTGAGGAGTTTCTGTAATTCAGTCTTGATAATTTCCTTCATTGTTGGATTCATTCTTCTTTGTGGTTGTCTTACTAGTTTAACCTGGTCTTCCAAATATATCCTATGAGTACAAGTTTTAGGAGCTATTCCTCTCATGTCTGAATAGTCCCAAGCAAAGGTATATTGATGTTCTACCAATATTTCTTTCAGTTTGGTTTGTTGTTCAGATGTCAACTTGTCATCTATGTTCAACACTCTACCAGGTGCAACCTTTATTTGTTGAATATGGTGGCATTTTCCTCTCATTAATGGAAACTTAGGAGGAGGATAGGAGGGTTCTCCTCAAAAAAAATTGATATTACCCTATCCTCATCACTCTCATCTTCCAATTCATCAAGTATCATGATAGATTGGATCATTGATAGACCACCAATGTTCTGATTTTCATTTTTAGGTTCTCCCAGCAATTCTGCAGATTATGCAGGTGGATGGATGACTAATTTTTTATGTTTTGTCCATTAAAAATGGTCATATGGCCATCTCTACAACTTATGTAAGCATAAGTTGTTGTCAGTTGTGGTTTACCTATTATTAATGGATATCCACCCAACCCATACTTGGATTGTAATACTAAGAAATCTGTAGGATACTCCCATGCATCCACTATAATTGTGATATCCTCTAGTATTCCCTCTAGGAGCACTGTAGACCTATCTTCCAACTACAAAATAGTATTGTTTGGCTTTAGTTTGGATAGTTTAATCTTTTGCATGGTTTATTTGGGCATGACATTAATGGAAGCCCTAAATCTACTAATGTATTGGGTAGAACACAACCCTCTATTTGTACAGTTAGGACAAGGCTTCTTGGATCTGAGTATTTTTGGATGTAAGTGTTCCCTAACATAAAATCAGCTAACAGACCCACCAAACTGATTGACTTTATAGGTTTTCTTCCTAGTTTCTTCAAGCACAATTCTCTTATGGCCTTACCATAGATAGGAATATCTCTAATGGCCTAAAAGAGAGGGATTGTGATTGTTAGGTTCTTTAGACTAGAGAGAATATCAAATTTTGATTGTAATGGATTTTTGGGTTCCTGCAATATTTGTGGAAAAGGTGGAACCTCTTCTCTGTTATTTACAGGTGTTGATTTTTCTTCTACTTCTACTATAAGAGGTGATTCCTCTTTTCCTAATTCTATATTTTCCTCCTCTTATACCAGAGGAGTATCTTCTACACCTACTTGTTTTTATAACCTTAATTATATTGGACTACAATCTACTTTAATATTATACATGGGGTACATCTCATTCTCCACTTGATAAGTTGGCTACTATTTATTATTTGGATTGGTTGTAGGTTGTGCTGGTAGTTGAGCAAGACTGAAAGCAGGAGGAGCAGGTAGGGTTGGTTGTAGTGGAACTAGAGCAACCTACTATGGGTTTTGATTCCAAGCATTTTGGTTCCTCCACTGCTGCCCAGGCTACTAGTATTGCATCCATGGATATGGGTTGTAAGAATTTTCTCCTTGGGGATACTGATTCCAAGGTTATTATCCCCACCAATCCATATTGGATGGATGAACTTGACCTTGGTTCTAAAAATGGTTGCCCCCATAATATGGCACTCCTACTGGCATGTTGTTTCCCTTAGGATACTGCTGCAAGTTTCTCCTATTATCCATGAAGTATGCTTCTACTACCTCAAGTTCCTCTCTAGGTTTTAATAATTGTGGACACAACTTTATTTTGTGATATTTTGAACATACAACACACACTCGAACTTTGTTTTCAAGATATTCGTTTCTAGGGTGTTTCCCCTGCATTTAGGACAAAAGTAGGCCAATGTTGCCTCATTCTCTTGCTTCTTTTTCTAAAGCATAAGTGTGTCCATTTGAAGAGCCGGAGATGATAGCATCTCGCTTTTGAGGTCTTCAAGCATATTACCTATTTTTGTTTTAGTGACAGTGGTTGATTATTTGATATTTCTAGGGAGCAACTTACCTTTCCTTCTTGAAAAATTTTTGATACAAACACCAAATATCATCCATCTGATGTTGATAAATATCCCCTCTAGAAATCATGTTTAAGGCTTCCAAAGATTCATTTGTAAGTCCCTTTAAGAAGATGTTTCTTAAGGACCTGTCTCCTAGTTTTGAATGGGGTGATCTTTGCAAATTAAAGTTGAACCTATCCTAATATTCCTCCATAGATTCCCCTTCATTTTGTGTCATATCTAGGACTTCTTCCCTTGCATCACATGCTCTTCCAAAATCCTAGTACTGATCTAGAAAAAATTTCTTCAATTCTTCCCAGGTAGTTATCTGTTTATCCCCCAAACCAATGAACCAGCGTAAAGCTGAATCATCAAGAATGAAAGGGAATAATTTTAATTTTTGAGCATCAACGGTATAATCTACTGATCTACATAGGACATCAAATTTAAAGAGAAATAGATCTAGATCTTCCATTTATAGTCCTCTAAAAGTTGGAAGGTGGGCAGGGGAGATATATTTCATCTTGTGGTCTCCTGCTACCTCTCCTATGGTAAAATTAAAACTAGTGGATGCTTCCTCTGCATCAGCCATCTTGTTTGTGAACAGGGTATCTACATTAGTTGCATTCAAAACAACTTTCAAGGCTTCTAGTTCATTTATCTTATCCTACAAAAGGATTACTAAATCTGTGTTTGATATAGTTCCTTCTCTAAATGCTTGTCAGCTTTGAAAATTCAATAAGTCTTCCTCATACTAAACTCTACTTATCTCAGATCCTTATCTACGATGTTGTTTGTTTTTTTTAGAAGGATCATGTGCAAATAATGGATGTTCACACCAATGCATAGGTGGATATTATGGAGAAGAGGATTCAGTCTTAAGATTAGGTACAGCTGAAGCAAAATATTTCTAAGAAACGTCTTTATTTTTAACAAAATAATCGTCTGGTCCTCTATTCTTAGGCAGACTCATACAAAGCTTTAGAAATGGAGGTTATGTAGGTAGCAACCTAAACTACTAATAACATGCTTCCTTCAAAATGAGAAATTACAATAGGCTACTCCCCAAAAATGGTGCTAGAATGTTGGGCAAAAAAATTAGTTAGTTTTCTATTTTCAAATTCATTGCCTCATTTAATTTTTCAACCCGGGGTAGCTCGTAGACTTGTGAGCAACCTTACACAATATATTCTTGTAATTTCCTCCAATGAGATGAGTCCCTCAGATATATGGTTTGGGGGGTATTGGTGTTTCATTGAAGTTCTGATTTAATTTCCAAACTACTAATCTATCCTACACTATCAAAACATGACTAAATATTTAGAAACTGAAATTGCACATTTGCTAAAAATCATAGAAAACAAGCAAAATAACAAAAATTGAATTTAAGCTATAGGAAATAAAACATAATTGAAAATATGGAAAAAATAGGGGAAAGGTAAGGGAAGAACATTGTTGAGAGTGGGCCCACACTTCCAGCAGGTTCTTCCCGCATTGATCATTCACCGGACGCTAATTGATTTAATCAGAAATGACTTAGAAATATTTTATTAAAATTAAAGCAAGATAAGTACAGGAGAAATTTGGGATCACATTTTTAGGTGTGGCTTGCATATTAATAATATATACGGCCATCCTTGTTACATATTGAAATCAAATCACATGTTCGATTCTATTCTACAACAGTATGCATGAATAAGGGAAATCAGGTAAAATATCAAACTTTTGGAATATTTCAACGTATTATGTTTTATCAGAATACATATAATATTTGTTTTACTTGATTTACATAGATATTTACATAACAGCTAAAAAATAGATGTCTAATAATCTTTGACATTGTCCTTGATCTGGATCCAATGTTGAGACTTCATTTGCATCCTTTGTTGAAATCGTGTTCTATTTTACCGATAACAGAGTCGTGTTGGAATTCAGCTTCAATTGGAATCAAGCATCTTATCTGTAGAAGTTGGTAAGCAAGCACCAACATGGGATTCAAGTGCCTAATGAGAATTAGGCACCCGATATTCAAGCACCAAATGAGAATCGAGTTCTCGTCAGTCAAGTGCCAAACGGGTGTCGGGCGCTTCAAACGGAATTGGGCGCCTGACTTAGTGCTTCACATCAATGTACTATAGGCATTTTATCTTCATGAATTTGAAAGTGCTAGGTTCGAGTGGGACCTTGACATAAACATGCTAAAATACAGGAAATTCTATGAAATCTACACAAAATGCACTCAAAAACAAATATTAAATATCATGCAAAATAAACTATTAAACATATATAAAATTCTCATAAAACATATATATCTACATAAATAAGTGTCACAGTTCATAGGGAAAGTATTACAAAAAATGAGCATTTTCAAGGCTCGTTAGAGAGGAAAGAGGGTCAAAGGAGATTGAGAAGTATCAAGAAGAGATGACAGGGGAAGAGATGGGAGTATTATAATGATGTAGTTGTGGTGTTGTGTCAGTGTTAGTGATTTTGATTTGATTTTTTTGAATGAGGGAATATATACAAGGATATAGAGACTAAGGGGTTAGGTGTAAAAGGCCTACAAATGAAGGATATTAATGGGTTCAAGCTCCTCAATCCCCTTAAGAGTGGTAATTCTATAGGCACCAGATCCAAAATTTTGCTTGCTAATGAAAGGGCCCACCCAATTCACAATAAATTTGTCATGCAAATGGTTAGGAAGGTTGGAGTTATGTTGGTTCTCTTTGAGCATAAGATCATCGACTCAAAATTATCATGGATGATCTTTGTTGTCATAGCTCGTTTGATCCTATCTTTATAAAAGTAAAGATGATTGAGAGCATTGATTCAACACTCATCAAGAAGGGTAAGTTGGACTAGCCTTGCTTGGCGTGCAGCGTCATCATCCATGAATTCCTGCAAGGAGATTCATAGTGAGAGGATTTCAAGCTCAAGGGGCATGATGGACTTGGCACCATATACTAAGGATAATGGCATGGTCCAAGTGGCATGTGAATGGTCGTGCGATAGGCCCAAAGTGCCAAAGGGATCTGAAGGTACCAATCCTTATTATTTTCTTTTACTATCTTTCTTAAGATCACACAAATGGTCTTATTTGTGGCTTCATATTGATCGATACCTTGGGGATAGTAAGGTGTCAAGAAGATATATATAATGTGGTATTTGTTATAGAGTTCTCAAACATCCTTGTTCTTGAATGGAGAACCATATTCTGATATGGTCTTAGAAGGGCTACCAAAGCGATAAATGATGTGATGGAGAATAAATTCCATGATTTTAGAGCTAATTGTTTTGGTGAGAGGAATAACCTCAACCCACTTGGTGAAGTATTATGTGGTGGTGATGATGAAGGTATGATGCCCAGAAGGAGGGAAAAAAATTTCCACAATATCAAGATCCCATTGTGAGAAGGGCCAGAGAGACTAAATTGGTTACAAAGCTTATGAAGGCACATGGGATAAGTTGGCATGATGTTAGCACTTAAGGCATTTCTTGATATAAGCACAATAGTCACATTCCATGGTGGTACAATAATATACTATATGCAAAATGTGCTTTGCAATGTCCATCCCACTAAATTACCACCACATGTATTGTCATGGGTTTGAGAAATGGTCTAGTTTGCGTCTTGTGGTTCAAGACATCAGAGGGGAATACCATCATAATCGTGACAACAAAATACATATCCCAAGAGAGTATAATGTGTAGCTTTTTGTTTGAATGTTCACTTGGTAGCCAAAGGTAGATCTATATGGAGGGCACCAAGTTTAATGAAATCCTTCACTTGGGAAAACCAATCATGATAAGGCTCTGCTTGAACAAAATGGATGTCTCGTTCATCCATGTTAGATTCGTAGGAAATACCCAATTGGGATAGGGTAGTAACATGAATATTTGTGATGTTGTCAAAGGTATTTTGAGGGATGAGTGAACCAAGAGAATCCATAGTGTCCACAAAATTATTAACCAACCTTAGTAAAGCTTTGATGTCATACCACTTGAAGTGCCTAACAACTTATCGATAATTTATTTATAGGTATTTAAGATCAAACATTTACACTAGTAGATGCCTATTACTTGATTTATAATGAGGAGAGAGCTACCAATGATTTTTATGCACATGGTGATTGTAGTCTTTAAGTTGAGGATGAGCGCTTTATATTCAATGTTATTGTTGGTACAAGGAAACTTGAGTTTGAATGAAAGGGGATAGGAACCCCTTATGGCATGAAGAAGACTATTCCAATGCCCCCCTTGTTTGCACTTGAAACCATAAAAGAACAAGGTAAGTTTTACTTTATCCTCAAGTTCGACATGCTCTTCTTGCTCAATGATATTAAAGATGAAATCGTCAAGAAACTCAATGATGAGATGTTTGTCATCATGAAGGGGAGCTTCAGCAAGCTAGTCAAAAATAATTTGAATCTTAATGGATTTATGGCTGATGAACTCGAGATTAAATTTTATGAAGAGTATGATCCATTTGGTGATTTGGATATTGTTGTAGGTACGACCCATCATGTAATGTAATGGGTTTTTCTAGTGATAACATATGTGGTATGATTGAGTATATAATGGCAAAGTTTTTTAGTAGTGAAAACAACGACCAAGCAAAGCTTATCCACATAGGCATATTTGGTCTTGTAGCTCACCAAAGTGTGATTGATATAATATATGGCTTGCTCTCAGTTAGCTTCATTTTTCTATGCCACTATGGTCCCTAAGATAAAATCAATGGTGAATATGTACAGATGAAAGGGCATGTTGTGTCTAGGTGGAGATAAAACTGGTGGTAATACGATGTAATGCTTAGTAGCATTGAAATACATTTGACAATTCTTGGTCCATGTAAAGGTGACCCTTTTTGTAAAATATGATTAAAGGGCTTGCATTTATCTAATAGTTGGGTGATAAAGCAATGAATCGCTTGGATATTTCCTTGTAAGCTACACAATTCCTTGAGATTCATAAGAGGAGGTATTTTCAAAATGGCGTTGACCTTGTTAGGTTCCACTTCAATACCACATTTAGAGATGATAAACCCTAAAATATTTTTAAAGGTTACACCAAAAACACACTTTTTAGGGTTGAGTCTCACATTGTGTTCGAGTAGTTGATCGAAGACTTTTTGTAATACATAGACATGGTCATGATGCTCTTTGGATTTGGCTAGCAAGTCATCCATGTAATATTTGAAAATTTTATGCATATAATCATGGAATATGTAGGTTTTAGCGTGTTGATAAGTAGCAATATCATTCTTAATACTGAATTGCATGACCTTGTAGCAAAATGGCCCCTCAGGTGTTGTGAAATAATTCTTATGTTGATCATCAAGATTGACATAAATTTGATTATATCCTGAGAAGCCATCTATGAGGGGGAGCATTTCATGGCTAGTGGTAGATCCATGAGTGTTTTGATGTTTAGAAGTGGGAAGTCATATTTAGGACACACTTTATTGAGGTTATGAACTTTGGTGTATATGTGTATCCACCCATTGGATTTTCCAATGAGCACCATGTGAAAAATCCATTTTGGCTAGTCAATGGGTTGAATGAATCCCACATCTAAATTTTTTGGAGTTCTTCTCTAACCCATTATAGGATGAAGCTTTCACAATTTTTGTTTGATTGACTTTGCATTAAAATTTAGGGTAAGATTATGGATGACAAGGCTGGGGTCAAGGTTAGGCTTATCTTTATAGAACCATGCAAAAACATATTTATACTCTATCAAGAGGGTCGTAAAGCATTCTTGTTCTTTAGATGCAAGGCTCTTCCAAGTTTGAGGATGTGAGGGTCAACAGGATCAGGGTTGATACCTATGTCAATGGTTTCCTCTATGAGAATGTGGGAGCCATCCTCTAGTTGGTGAGGGGTAGGGATGAGATGGATATCAAAAATGACATTTGCAAGAATATTGGGTTCAACATCACTGACCTTAATGTGATAGACAAAAGAGGGAAGAGGAGTAGGAGGAAGGTAGGCATTGGATTGGCAAAGTAACTGGTCAGTTGGAAGGAAATCAAAAGGGGGAGGAGGAGAAGACATTCACTCGAAGTCAATGGTATTTGGGTCAATATAGATAGAATGATAAGGATCGATAGGGTAATAAAGGGGAGCAAAGAGGTCGATAGAAATCATGTTGATATGATGAGGTAAAGGAGAAAGAGTATGGCTATAGGATGTGTTTTTTGATGGACTCTCGCAGGGAAGGAGTTGAGATAGGATAGGTGGTCATATATTGGGTTGGGGTGGAAATGGGGGAAATGGTAGGATTAAGTTGCTCTAACAAGAGTACGGGTAGAATGGGGAGTGGAAGAGGAAAGAGGTGAAGGTAAAAATTACCACCATATGAGTCCTTGGTTAGGGGTACAATGGGAGATAATTCATCTTTGAAGCTATCAGAAGCAACCAAAAGTGTGTCAAATTTTTCCTCTAGCTCATCCCCAAGGTATCAGATGGAAGGGTATGGATGGTGGCAACTTAGAAAAATTTTGCTTGTAATAAGTGGGCATATTTGGGATGAATATACATATCATCACCCTCCTCAGGATCTATGGTGAGGCATTGGAGATCTTCGAGGAGGTCTATCAAAGAAATGTTGTCATATCCTAAACCTAATTTACCTTTGGATAGTTGATAATGAGCTTCGATGATCGAGCATGAGCCCTGCTCATAGCTACTTAGATTGAGGCCTCACCAATGGAAGCATTGAAAATATCCCACAACAAAGGAAGGATTGAAAAAATAGTTAATGTTACCACAAAATTATGTTTCAGGCTCTTTGGGAGTCAGCTTTTCAAAAGATAAATTCAGTCCCCCATAAACAAAATTGGTGTGACTAGTTGAAGAGCCAAGGGGGTTGATATCGCTGATAATTAAGGAAGTGTCATGAGGGCAACAAAAATCCTTAACTAATTCTATGAGAGGGGGAGCAAAGGTGATGTTATGTATAAAATATTTGTCTATACCCATATTTGATATTTGTATAGAAACTTTTGAAGGAGGTTAGGAATATGATTCAAGACTAGGTGGATCTAGAGGAGTAGCATGTTTATGAGAAAAAGAGATAGATGTCGAGGGGGATGGAGGAGGAGGGATGTGTGATTTGCATGATTTGGAGAATGATGAAATAGGTGGGAGGAGTTTTTTTAGAGGATGATTCATTGGGTTGTAGAGAAGCAAAATTGGCCATAGAAAAGCGATAATTGTGAAGGTACCTATGGTGACCATGGTATCTTGTCCAATAGTTGATATTGAAGGAGGGGAAGTGAGGACCATTGATTGGGAAGTAGAAGGGGTTGAAGGCATTTTTAAGGCAGTAGGATTATTGTTCATATGATTATAAGGGGGTCGTGAGGTGATCAAATGTGGACTATGTACCATAGTGTGTGATAGGGGATGAAGTGGGACATATGGAGGTGTAGGTAGAAGTGGGGGTTGATGTGAGGAGGTGTGAATAGTGGCTATGGAGGAAGGAGGGAAGTGAAGGGGAAGAGGAGCGGTATATGGAGGATGGGGTCTAACAAGGGGTAATGGAAGAATGGATGGCCAAAGTAGAATTGGATAACTTTGTAGGAGCAAGTAGGTAGGAGGACATGAGAATTATGTAGAGGATGAGGGCAGGTGATTGGGTTGAGTAGTGGGTGAGGGATGGGCCACCAACAGGATAAGTGGGATGTTTTGAAGGGGGTTGGTTAAGAAGAAGAAGGAAAATTTTGGGCAGGAGTAAGGCCTATATGGATGGACGATAGGGTAGGTTCATACGGGTGAGAGACCATATGGAAATATTTAAAGGGTTCTTCATCTATGGGAATACAATGGACATGTTCCTCGTGAATGTATTTGAGGCAATGATGTAATGTAGAGGGTATGCACTGCATACCTCATATCCATGGTCTCCTGAGAAGCACATTGTATTGCATTTCACCTTCAAGGACATGACATAAGGTATGGATGTTCTTCACTACCACTTGGATTGTGAGCACAATTATACCAAGTGTTGAATATAGTGTGTCATTGAAGACTCGTAGGGTAAAATTTGAGGTGGCTATATGGGAGGGAGGTAGATTGAGATTTTTGAGGATAATGAAAGTAATGATGTTTATGGAAGAGATTGTGTCAATAAGAATGCGCTTTAAAATTATACCATCTACATGACCCACTATATACATTAGCGTATCATGTCTCTCTATGGGAAGAGTTGATCTCATAGTCATAAAATATGATAGAGGTGACATGTAGGTACATATGTTACCCATAAAGTTGGCAAAGGTATTTGGATCTTGAGTATGCAAGTCTATGGACTTTAAAATATCCATCAAAGCTTCCCGATGTAGGGGAGATTGTTGGATAAGTTCATATATTGAGAGTTTAGCTGATACCATTTTTAAGTTGTGGGTAATTTGACTCTTAAGGTGTAGGATTGATCATGGTTGAGAGGGTGTAACATATACTGGTGGAGGTGATATAGTTGACGACAAAGAAATGCTTCGAGGGTCATTGGGTTGGGGTTGTTGATTGGAATAACATTGATTTTTGGTAATAATATTTATCATACCTACAAAACCTTGATAGGGTGATACATTGCTTACATGATTAACTTGATTAGGCATGGTTGTAGAATTCAATGCACCATTAGAGTGTTATGTGGTCCCATGTTGTGGTAAAGGGTTTTGGTATATTTCAAAGTTTTGGTTGGAAGGGGTGAGGGGATTGTCAACTGTGATATCCCCTCTATCGATCATATCTTGTATCGAATTCTTAAATTTTTGATAGCCACTAATATCGTGACCCTTTTGGTAATCAAAAACACAAAAATTATACTCCTTGTATGATTTGGGTTTAGGTTTTGTAGGATCCTCGGGTCATATTTCGAGTAAGGAGATCACTTGTGCTTCATAAAGCTTCTAGAAAATTATTGATAAGGGCTCTGAAAGGGATGAAATTTTTGGAAAATCGAGGAGGGTGTTGGGGGCAATTGGATGATTGTGAAGAAGAGGGGAAAGTGGTTGGTTGTGTGGGGGTCAACTGAGATTGAGAAGGTAGTGGTTACAGTTCAGCATTATTGAGGAGATTTTGTTAGCATGCTCAACAATACTTGGTTGATTTTGGGAGTTTGTGATGGGTGGCTATTAATGTTGTCTTTATTTTTTTTATTGGGGTATTCTTTATTTTTAAGTTTAAGCTCCCTTTCTTGAATATTAATGTCTTCAATAATCTTCACTTGGGTAATGGCATTCTTTCTTTTTAAGGAGTAGGAATGTTGAAGTTGTAGGGTCGTGTTGATATGTTATGCACAACTTCGAGCAAATAACCTTACCAATTTGTCTAGAGGTAGTGAAAAAGTCAGGTCATTGATAACATTCCTCCATTGAGCAACATAGTCATGAATTGACTCATCATCAAATTGGAAAATATTATAGAGGTCAATCAATGTGGTATTTTTCTTGATATTGATGGAAAAATACTCCAATAAGAGGTTAACTAATTGTTCAAATGTATATATATATATATATATATATATATTATGTTGAGGTAAGCTTTTATACCAATATAGGGTTGCTCCAACAAGGGATAATGGAAAAATTTAGAGCATGAGGAGATCATTTTAACTTATTAAATAGCAAGCATTGATAAAATTTCTCACATGCTCCTTAGGGTCTTCTTTACTTTTGAACTTTTCAAATTTAGGCATCTCAAAACGAAAGGGATATGACAACATAGGGACTGATGGGTGGATGGGTTGAGCTCGTAGTTGGCTAAGAGTAGGTTTTTGATACCCAAAAACAATTGAATTCAACTCTAGATTGTTGACTTAGTCAATATTTGAATTTTGGTTTGTGAATCATGAGATACCTGTTGAGGCTCAATTGATCAGGTAAAATAGGCAACGTCATACGGAGAATGTGTATGGTAATATGAATGAGGGGGGTAAATACAAATAAGGGGGTTGAGTGGTAGAAGGATCTTGAGGGTTTTGCAATGAAGAATGAGTTTTTTTATTAGGTGGAGGATATGAGTGTTAAGGAACTTGGGAGTTCAAAGGGGAATTCATTGGTGGTATGGTTGTAGCATTGGTATTGCTAGGATGAGGTTGATAATGTGTTTCAGAGTTAGAGGGGGGTTGGTAGTGAGTGGGTGAAGGTTGATACTAAAAAGGTGAAGGTTGATTTTGAGAGGGTAGGATATTGATAAGGTGGAGGTTGATGTTTAGTAGTTGGGGGTTGGTATTGTGTCGATGGCCACTGATAGGGATTTATAGGAGGGGGTGGTGGATACATGATAGGGGACACAAAAGCCCATAAAATGGATTGAGTGAAGTAAGAATTTTATTTGGGTTGAGGAGGATTAGGAGTAGAGACTAGAGGTTGAGGGGGTGGTTGAGGAATAATGTTGTGTGAGGGAGGAGGTTGTTGGTGATCATCGGGATGTGCTTGCTGCAAAGATGAATAATTATGAGGGGGAGAAGGAGAAAGATGAGGTTGAAGAGGAGGGGGAGAAGAAGGATAAGAAGAATATTGTAACAAATAATGATAAGGGGGAGGAGTAGCAACATTTGCACAAGTGAAGGGAAGGGTGGTGGAGGAAGGAAAATTAGTAAAGGAGGGAGTTGTGTTAAGTGATGTGGATTGGGATGGTGGGTTAGGAAAGTAGAAAGAGGTTGGAGGGATAAAAGAAGTGGGATAATAAGAAATGTGTATCTAAGAATTAGAAGTTTTATTAGGATCAGTGGAAGTATATGAGGGTGGGGTAGAAGAAGGAGGATATTATGAAGAAGAAGCGACATTGGAGGAAGAGGGGCACTTGGTATCTATGGAGATAGACACAACTCCCATAGTTTATATGGTAGTAGATAAAGTGGAAATATATGGGATATACGAGGCTGGAGGATGAGTTAGCTCTTGGTACAAAAATGAAAATGAACAATTAGGCACGCATATCAAAGGTAAAGTGATTCAAGGTGAATCGAGTGGAAGGAGATATAAAATTGTGTGGTGTTGCAAGCCAAGGTATGGGGTATATGATATTGTGTGGTGTTGCAAGCTAAGGGATGGGGGATACGAGGAGGTTTCCTCACTAGGGATTTTAGGTGGAGCGCTATGTGTGATCATACTATGTGCATCATATTAATGGTGGGTGTTGTTGGACCACGAGATATTGTGAAATATGGATAGGCTACTAGGAAAATGACAAGGCATGTCCTTCGGGTGAGTTGGAGGATTTACCAACAACTAAGGGATTTTCTCATAATGCTCCATGGAGGTATGTGCTTGAGCTTTGGCTTGACTTTAGGTTTGTACCATAAAATTATCGAGGGTATGACAAGATGTCGAGGAATTATCAAGACAAAGTTTAGGATCTGTAAACTTACCCTAGGTATGATCATCTAAGGACTGATGACCACAATTGTTAACTATTTGATATCAAATGACCACCACTATTAACCATCAGGGATCAGACAACTAACTCCAGAGATAGGTTACAGAGGAGATAGATATAGGGATTGCAAATAAAGTAACTATGTAGGGGTGTTCTGATGGCTTTGGTGGTGGTTTTTTATGGTTTTCGTGATATAAGTATGCTATCTATACAAACAAAGAAACAAACAAGCAAACAAACAATCAATGAGGATATTGATATTTAAGTTAGTGTATTTTGTTGTTTGATATTGTTTAGAAGTTTTTAGGTGTTGTTTGATTTGATTTTTTGTGTGTTTTGAAGTAGCCTAGCCTTAGATTCTACAAAAAGGGTAGGTATGGGGTGATATCTACAAGGGTATGTTTATGCATGTTCTTTTATAATAAGTAGTACACAAACAACTAAAAATGGCTTCCTAGGCCAAGGTTGGCTTTGGGTATCCTAAGGGGAAAATAAACCTCAGAAGGAGGCGGTGTTCTTTAAAAGCTACATAGGACAAACAAGATTTTGTTTCACCCTCGGGTGAGCTCAATCAAAATCTATAATTGTACACCCACTAGTTATTAAGCCCCATGAGCAAGGGCATCTATACTTTACCTTGAGCCAGTCCTAAGGATAACCAGTTTCTATGTGATGAAACCCAAGAAACTATGCAATATAGACTATGGTGTCTAAGAGCTCAATCGATGGCTGGGGATGAAGTCCAACATTGTCGATTAGTTTTCCTCACAAAATATTGTGAAAAATAATGTGCAAGTGTATTTGATTTAGATGTTTTTGTTGTTTTGTTTAGCATGTTGTGAATGCCTACTTGTAATGCACAACTAAACTTAATCCTAAATATGCAATATGAAAGGCAAAAAAGTATTATTCCTAAGATGACCCTAAGAATGAGATGCAACTAGTCTAAGCAAGAGTGATAAGGAAAATACTAACTAAGGAAAATAGGAAGGGATCTATCCTAGAAGGAAAGAGACGAGAGGAGAAAACTTAGGCTAATATGAAATGAAGAAGCCTATGTTTGGAGACAAAAGTAACTAATTCTATGGAAGAAGATGAGAATCTATGCTAGAGGAGGAAAATGACAATCCTAAATTTGTAGGAATGGAGGAAAAATAAAGAGATATTGCCAAAAAAAACCTAAACTAAGGATAGAATGGATGAAGTGGAAAGAGGAGGCTACAAAATGACCTTAGGCCTGATAGTATGGGGTTAGTCAGTTCAAAAAGCCAACTTTCAGGGGGTTGGTAGTTGCCAACCTCCAATGGAGGTTAGGACCGCTAATTGCTAGGGGCGGGTAGTTGGACCCAAAGGTAGATTACAAGCAACAAAAAGTAAGGATAGCTTGGCAGAATGATGTAGGGGTTGTGGATGGTGACTATAGCTAATTTGGTGATTGATTCTAGTATGATCTAAGTTAAATGAAGAGGCAAAATTCTATGCTAGTGGAACAAATAATTATGATAAACCTATCCTATGGAAACAAGGGAGACACTCAAAAATAATAAAATGACTAGCAACTACTCTAAAAAGATGAAAAACAACAATTGTAAGAAAATGAAAGATAACTATTCTAAGAAAATGAAGAAAAACTATACTAGTGCAAGGAAAAAAACTATGTTATGAAAATAAAGCATATGCTAAAAATATGAAAACAACTATGATAATGACAATGAAAGAAACTAATCTAGAGGAATGAGAACAACTATGATAAAAAAAAATATGCAAAGGAACTACTCTAAGGAAAGGAAACTTGACTATGCTAAGAAATGAAAGAAACTATGCTAAGGAACTTGAAAGCACCTATTCTAAGGAAATGAAAGGAACTATGCTAAGGAACTTGAAAACACCTATTCTAAGGAAATGAAAAGAACTATGTTAAGAAAAGTTGTAGACACCAAAATACGACACCTTCTAAATCACATTTACCACCCCACCATCAAATCCTACATGATAAAAAGATATGCCTAAGTTCTAACTTAGGGATATAAAATCCTACACATTATCCTATTTTCCTAATTTACTTAATTTGGAAAATCACCCTAGGATACCCTGTCTACCCATTGGACATGTGTCCTGGACACTTCACCCAACATCTTTGCCACATCTTACCCACTCTTGTCCCTCGGTCTTTGCACATGGGACAGATTCCCAACACCCATGCCACATCTCCTCCACTTTGTCTCCTTTGTCCCTTCACATAGGACAGGATCCCACACTTCACTCCACTTGCAGCCACATCACCTCAGTTAAGTGAGGCACACTGAATGACTCACTATAACTGCCCCTTCCACCTGGCAGTTCAGATTTGCCACTTGGCAAGTCAGGCTTGCCACCTCCCATTTCCCTCCAGAGCCCCAAGAGGCCTATAAAAATACCATCTTGTCCACCAAGAAAAGGGAGCTGAATGTGCATACCGACAGGCTACCAAAATACATCTAGACCCAACGAGAAATTGCGAGCGTGAGCCCAATTTTGTATCGTTGGTTCGAATCCCGAGGCAACCTATTTTTAGCCAAAACCGCCCATCCATGGTTTCACAGTCAAAAATGCGCATCCACGGTTTCACAACCGTAGGTCCATGGTTTCTAGTTCACCACCACGCATCCATGGTTCCACAGTCCCGAGAGCAAACACTCACAACACGAGATCGATAAGTTATTCATTTGTTAGTAAGGCTATATCTTTTAATTACTATTTCTATGTTTCATATGCAATTACTTTCTTCAAGGGTTTTTATCTGTACTTGTTTCTAATCATGTATACAGGTGCTACTAACCCTTGTTCGAATTTCATGTGTGTAGGAGGTAGGTATTTGGAGAGCAATTGAAGCTGGAGTGGTCCCCTCATTGGATACCAAAGCCCACTCACCACTTGGATTGGAGCGAAAGAAGACTGAAGACACCACCGTTCATTGATGCACCAAAGAGGCCTCACTTCTTTGGTCCTATTTATTATTTCATGAAGCGAGCAAGCATTGTAATATGACCCCTCATACTTTGAGGAAAAATCATTGTAACAGAAAAGGAGGCCAAGGCTCCTGTGTATTTCAAATACAAATCTAATACAAAAGATCATTTCGTTGCAATTGCTTGTTTTCATTATTCTACTTGCAAGGTGTTGTCTTATTTTGCTTACAAAATGGTGATCACGATGGGACCCCCTAAGGGTTCCATTTTGTTTAGCCTTGCATTTTGAAAATTTTACTAATTTCTATTTTGTTACACAGGTTTCGGGAGTCCGAGGCGCATGGGATCAATCCCAAATTACAGACTGAAGAAACCCTACATTCGAAACAGACACTACGAAACCATAGGTGCACGATTTTTGTTCGGAGAAAATGCACACGGATGGTTCCTTCTGGAAAAAACAAACGCATGGTTGCAGACACGAATTTAACTCTTATGAAAACGTGGGCCAATGATTGACAGCTGGAGGGAGCGATGAAGGATCATAGGTCTGTACCTGTCACTTACCGCTCTTTTCTCTGCATTTTTTTTTTTTTGCTTGTTGTTATTAACTAGATGCATTTAGGGTAAGATAGATAGTCCAGTCCTATTTGCCCTTGTCTACATATAGGTCTTAGGATAGGATCAATTAGCTTAAGTCTTGCATCCATTAATACATAAACAAAAAAAAGAACTGCATCTGCATAGTAGGTAAAAAAAACCATATTGCACGTGTCGGGTTAGGAATAACCCAGACACTATATTTTTAGGTTCAGGTCTGTCTCGGCCCTATCCTACTGACAGAAAGGACCCACGCATCCACGGTTGGGGTTTCCCAAATGCAGACATGCGGTTGGCAAACCGTGCATCCACGGTTTACCAGAACCAACCGCCCACCCACGGTTGGCCCTGTTAAGTAGGATTTAGCCTAAAAGCTTACCTGAAGGTGGCATTTTACCCCTGACCTATTATCTATTGTGTTTTTGCTTTCTATTTTTCTGCATTTAGGCATTGAAACAAAATTGCATAATAGTTTTGCATACCACAATAATTAAACAAACCATCACACACTTGCACTTAAACATTGGAAAATGACTAGATTTCATCACCGTCGGGTTTGGATTTCATCATCGAACCACCAACATTATACCCTGATTTTGGCCAAGGCCGGTTCCAAGATCCGTCATAGCCCATGGGTTATAGCACGCATTTCTCTTCGGAGAAGTGTATCACAGACTACGGGTGAACTAGGTGAGGAACTGGTAGGACTTGTGCTCCCTGGCCATGTGTGGACTTCATTACCACACATTATAGGTGGGATTACATGACCTGGAGTTCATAGCTAGGTTGTCGAGCTGCGAGTATACAGGTGAAATCCTAGATTCATATAGGGCAAAACATTGAGCACACATCTTTTCATTTTTAAAATGATTTGAAAAAAAAAACTAACAAAAATCTAGCACCAAAAACTTTGTGTGTTTGTTTGCTTTGCATGTTGTATTGCATCGTACTATCATTTTATTTACATAGATAGTCGCACTTGGCATTGTACCACATAGTAGTGTATGGTAGTGACTCGTAGTCAAGCTAAGAAACTAGTGTCAAACCAAAGTCAGTGGTCTTCCCCCATGGCCTCTCAGTCTGGAAACGTCCCTCACACTTCGATGGTAGGACAAGTAGGCATGCCCTCTTCTATGTCCCAAAGTCTTAATGTAGGGCCTTCTAGTAATGCCCCTAATACGGACATAGACATTATGCATAGGGCTACTCACACAACCATACCTGAGACACCTAGGAGTGAACCTCCTGTAGTGGTAGATAGTCATGTCACCATGTTCGACATGGATATTGTTAGAATGTACTTGAATGCATTTGGAATGGTCTTCCCATCATTACCACCACTCTCCATCCCATCCCATGTTGTACCATCATTACAACAAGAGCCCGCATATACTTACCCACAATAGTCGGAACAAGTTTTTACAAATCCTCTTTTTGAGTTGGTTATTGTAGCATTGGCTAACCAACCATCATCATCCAACCAACCACCCCGCACATTACCTCAACAACTCACCATTTCCACTAATCCCTTGTATGAAACAATTCATGTTGTTTCACAAACCCTAACATCCACTCAACCCACTACCCTCATAGGTTCTACATCTCATATCATACCACAGTCAGTGGCAATACCCTTTGCTACTTACCCCCCACTCACTTCCACTACCATGGTTGTTCCACAACCAACCCAACCTACCACATCATAGGTGGCGGTCCCTACTTCAAATGCAATTGCTATGCAACAAGCTTTCTTATAGCTGCAACAAATGATTTTAGATAACGCTAACCATAGCGTAAATCCTGACCCCAACCAGCATTTGCAAGGGATTGAGCACAACTTCCCACCTACATCTCACCAAACAAATACCTTCATCCAAGATCCATCTTGGGTAATGCACCCTCCATCCACCACTATGGTTCATAGTCAACCTCCACATCCATATGCTAATACAGTAGGTCAACATACCATCATACCTCCATCACCCCATCCGTATCATAACATCCATCAACATCCTTACCATAACACATTTCAGCCAACCATACCCTATCACCCGCAACCTACATACAATCCACCACATTACCAACAACATCAAGTACATTCAAGTGTCAGTCCTATGGATGACCCTAGATACCAGTTCTTACAGAGTCAGATTGATAGTCTTGCCATGCAAACTCCAGGTTTGCAATACCAAAAGCCAACTTTAAGGCAACTACTCAATCATCCTATTCATGCTTCGATGCCTGAGCCACCATATCCAATGGATTTTCAAATACCCAAGCTTGAATTTAAGGGGGAAGAGGACCCTCATGAACATATAACTAGATTTGTAAATGCATGCTTCAGAATCAAGAGCAATGATGCACTACTATTACATACCTTTCCTCAGACATTAGGGGGAGAAGCCCAAGACTGGTACAACCACCTACCACATCAAAGTGTTTTTACATTTGAACAACTAGCGGACCAGTTCTTGGAAAGATTCACCCTAAATGTCAGAAAACAAACCACATTGACTGATTTGATTTATCTAAAACAATATGACGATGAATCGGTCTATGACTTTGGCAATCGATGGAGGTCAGTCATGATCAAGTTACCATTTTCCCTCCCTATGTCAGAGATAATATGAATGTTCATGAAGAGTTGTGCTAGGCCCATCTCTTCGTTACTACAGCTACAACAGTATAGAACATTCGATGAGGCACTCACCCAAGCAAAGCTAATAGAAGAGATCAAAATTCATGAAGGTGAGATAAAGCCTAAAAAGAAAGAGTGGCACAATAAGAATCAAAAGGGGAATAACCACGGTCAGTCCAAGACCGCACAGGTTAACCAGATAGTTTTGGGCCAACCATAGTTAAATCAACTAGCCCAAGCACAAATCCAACAACCCCAACAACAACAACAACCGCAACAATTGAATCATCAAGTGGTTCCACCCCCACAATAGGCACAAAATTAGACACAACCTATAGAAAGGCAACAACATCATTTTAAGCCAAAAAGAAATTACACACCAGTACAAGAGCCATATTCATTAGTCTTCCAAAATTTGTATGCGGCAAAACTCTTTACATTACCAAAAATGAAACCTGAAGATCCTAACAAACCAAAAACAAAAGGTTACAAAGAACACCTCTTTTGCATCTATCATAGACAAAGAGGACATGATATTGAAGGTTGTCATGGTTTCAAAGGAATTGTGCAAGATTTATTGGAAGTGGGTACAATTAAAGTTGACAACCCACTAGCCCAAAATAACCAAAACCTAGGCATCTATCGAGACACCTTTGCCACATTGAGAGGTAAATAAACAACCAAAATGGGAGCATCAACTTCAATAGTTCCTCCCAATCAGGTTAATTATGTGTCTCAATTACCACAAGGTTTTGTAGGAGCTATCAGTATAGTTACCCATGGATAGAGGTAAGCTAATCGCACAACTCAAGCTCCAACAACACAACCAACAAATGTGCCCATACAACTTGGACCAAGCATTCCACCACCACCTTTCCATAATCACCCAGTTGTCACCTTAAATAGTCGGTTAACACAAAGTTTAAAAATGGCTTCAACAAAATTATCAATTTATGAGCTAATACAACAATCAACACCCCATAGGGAAGCATTGATGGAAATCTTAAAGTCTATACAAGTACAATCAGAAGACCCCAATGCATTCAATTCCTTTGTGGGGAGTGTGCAAAAGTGTATGGAACCCTCGATAGTATTTTATGACTTCGAGGAAAAGCAAATTTTGATAGATTCACCTGATCCACCATTGCACATAGTAGCTCACATCGATAGGAAGCCATTCAAGAGAGTGCTTATTGATATCGGTTCCTCCATCAACCTCATCACCACACCTGCAATGAAAAAGCTCAACATCCCATCATCTCACATCACAACTTCCACCTTCACCCTTAGGGCTTTTAATGATGCTTTATGCTCAACTGTGGGGAATGTTGTTCTTCCCGTCACCATGGGGGTGAAAACAATACATGTCCTCTTCCACATCTTGGAAGGAGAAATGCAATATAATATACTTCTTGGACGCCCTTGGATTAGGGAAATGAAGTGTGTGCCTTCAACATTGCATCAATGCTTAAAATATGTACATGAAGACAAAGTACATTGTATACCAGCTGACACAGAACCTTTCAAGTACTGCAACTTAATTTCAAACCCGTATGAGCCCTTGCTTCCATCAACACACCTAACGATCCAACCACTCACCATTAGAACCATTCCACCTAGTAACACTTCATCAAAAGCACCCATTCAAGAGGAATTGCCTATAGTTGACCCAACTTTTGCATCCAAAAGCGTCAGCTCAATTCAGCCTTCGAACACTGCATATCACTTTCCAATCACACCAAACCATCCTGCCAACCAACAACCAACTCCATCTAGCGCACTTCCAAATCCACAACAACCATTCATATTCACAACACAACCCACTCCATCCATCAATAAACCACAATCATCACAACCCGTAGTCTCGCAAATAGGGCCACCTATTAGAGATAATCCACCACCACCATTAGAGCCGCAACCAAGCGTAGAAGAACCCTCTTCATCCATCGAGCCATCAGCCTCCCAACCTTCCCGAGTTGCAGTACATCTTGCCAATCCTGGTATTGGTGAGTATATTATTGAAAGTGTCACAATTACACCACCTATTGAGTCAGTAAGAGATTATGGTCACCCTCGAGACCCACATTTAGCCATAGGTGAGATATACAAAATGGGTTCACCATCAAATGCAATAAATTTCATATATGGGGGAGTCGATTCTTCATCTAGTCCATCTCCTCCAGAGGAGGACCATGTAAAAGAGTTCAATGAGAACATTGATTATCTATCTAACCCATCATTCCCAGTGAGATATTTTCAAAGGGTTAATTGGAAAGGATATGGACTTGGATGACATGAACAAGGTCCTCACCACATTATTGAGCCAGAATATAGAGAGCCAAATGACCGCTCAGGTCTAGGTTACAAACCTTCCATCGCAAGCTCTTCGCTAAGTCAAACATTCCAAGAAGCTGGATATTGAGTGCGAAGAAGGAGAAGGAGAAAGTGACAAAGAGGATGAACCTAATGATGAAGATGATGATATAAATGGTGAATACCTAATCTACAATTTTTACCCTCATGTGTTTGGAACTTTCTTCAGAACAAGCCTTACAACAAGAACCAGGATACGAAGATCCACCAGAAATGGCCGACCTTAGGCCAGATTACACACAACTTGTTCTGGGACCTCATACAAATGCTAACGGCTTCTGGATAAGCGATGATGATTATGAAGATGAGACAGAAATGATATTTCTGAATCATGAGCATGAAATGCAAGCTAGAAGAATACTCCAAGCAGAGGCGCATCATGAACAACATAATCAAGAGGGGAGAAGAACCTCAAGAGGAGGTAATATATGCAGAATCTATTCGAAGAGATGACTGGTACCAAAATAAATTCCCAATAGACCGAACTCTCTTTTAGCTAAGCAAAGAATGTGAGAGTCCTAAACCAGAACCTCCTCCATCACATTGGCATCACATGGAGCACTGCCAATCACACACATTAGGTCAGTTGCAACCTAGAGAGAATGAGTCATCACCTCTCAAATCGTAGCCACCTCATTTCCATCAAGTCAACATGATTTCTGTTGATTTGCTCACCCCACTCCGCAATCCATATGATGAGGCAAAGCCAATCCATATCGACACTAGCCTCATTGCCATGGATAGGATCTCATCCCCACCATCCATTGCCGAATTTATCCTGTCCGAAGAATTATTGCATGCTTCAAATGCATATATTTCATAACAACCTTCATCATCAAATAACTTAGTTTTTCAAACTGAAATAGAGGGGGAAGCCCCAGAGACATTTGAAAATGTGGTAGATGACATCCACCTCATCCCAACTCCACATCAACTAGAAGAAGGTTCTCACATGCTCATTGAAGAATCTATAGATGTGAACCTTAGTCAAGACGCGGATAATCCCCAAATTGTCAAAATCACAAAATATTTATCCATAGAAGAGAAAGAATGCATAATAAGCATGCTAATGAAAAAGAAAGAAGTGTTCGCATGGTCATATAAAGACATGCTTGGTTTAGATCCAGACCTGGTAGTCCACAACCTTACACTGGCACATGATGCAAAGCCATTCAAGCAAAAGCTTAGGAAAGTCCATCCAACAGTCACATTAATTGTAAAAGAAGAGCTGCAAAAGTTATTGGATGTACACTTCATAGTACCAATTGATTACCCAGAATGGCTCTCAAATATGGTACCCGTTCGCAAACCGAACGGGGGATACGTGTATGCACTGATTTTCGAGACTTAAACAAAGCGTGTCCCAAAGATGATTTTCCTTTGCCCAATATCGATCAACTAGTAGACTCATGTGCTGGTCATGAAATGCTTTCCTTAATGGATGGTTTCTCGAGATATAACCAAATTCGAATTAATCCCGAAGATCAACACAAGACAACATTTACAACACCCTGGGGGACATTCTGTTACAGAGTGATGCCTTTTGGACTCAAGAATGCAGGAGCTACATATCAACGAGCTATGACGTACATATTTCATGATTATATGCATAAGATCATCGAGGATTATGTAGATGACTTGATTGCTAAATCAAAAACACGTCTTGAGCACATCGAAGTATTAGAAAAAGTGTTCGATCGATTGATAGAACACAAAGTAAGGTTAAATCCTAAGAAATGTGTATTTGGTGTCACATCGAGAAAGCTTCTAGGATTCATTGTCTCCAAGTGAGGCATTGAAGTAGATCCAAGTAAGGTAAAAGCTATATTAGAAATGCCACCTCCCAAGAACTTGAAAGAGTTGCGTAGTTTACAAGGAAAGATCCAATCTATCCGATGATTCATCGCACAACTCTCAGATAAATGCAGGCCTTTCAATCGCCTATTACAAAAGGGGGTGATATTTTCTTGGACAACTGAATGTCAAGAGGTATTTGATGACATAAAGAAGTATCTGGCTTCACCACCAGTTCTTACACCACCTCGAACAGGAGTCCCTTTTTACCTATACATTTTTGCAATAGATTTTGCACTAGGGACAATGCTTGCACAAAAGAATGAAAATCATAAAGAGCAAGCAATTTAATATATTAGTCGAACATTGGTAAGTTACGAAACAAGATATGCTTATGTCGAAAAGTTATGCTTAGCAATGGTTTTCGCCACTAAGAAACTTAGACATTATATGCTAAGCAACACTACCTATGTCATAGCTAGAGAAAATCCTTTGTGATACATGATGACTCGCACATACAACAACACCTATACTGCTAAATGGATAATGCTTTTAACCGAATTCGATCTCGAATTCGTAAGTCAAAAATCCATAAAAGGTCAGGTGATAGCTGATCAACTAGTTGAAGCTCCGCTACATAATGACAAACCACTAATCATTGAGCTTCCAGATGATTCAATATTCTCTATCACAGAACAAGAAGAGTTGGTTTCTTCTGAGGACGAAGCAGATATGACAATGTTCTTTGATGGATCTAAGTGCGAGAAAGGACAAGGTGTGGGAGTAGTGTTTTATACACCTGAAGGAATACCAATTCCTTTATCATTCAAACTCGACTTCACATGCACTAACAATAATGCAGAGTATGAAGCCTTAATCTTAGGCCTTCAATCAGCTATAGCAATGGGAATAAAAAGACTAAGCATTTTTGGTGATTCTCAACTAGTTGTCTATCAAGTAAAAGGAGAATACCAATGTAAGGAACCAATTTTAAAGCAATACCATGAAGTGGCAACAAAGTTGCTACAAAAGTTTGACTGGTACGAAATTAGTAACTTACCCCATTCGACAAACAGATTTGTGGATGCAATGGCTTCTTTGGGATCTCTCATCCCTAAGAATGAGCATGGAGAAGTACAACCACTAATCATAACAACAGTGTCAAAACCATCAATTCAAAAAGCAGAATCTACAGGTGAGAAGAATGTTTGTTTGATACATGTCGAACCTTACAATTCTTACCTTGATGAGATAAGAGACTTTCTCAAGTCTGGAACACTCCCAATAGAAATGACACGAACTGCAAAAAGAACGTTCAAACAAAAAGCAATTCATTTTACTCTACTAGGGGACGTGTTATATAAACGTGGTTATGATGGAATATTATTACGATGTCTAAATCCGGTTGAAGCAGAACGAGCTATAGCACAAGCCCACGATGGTACTTGTGGTGGCCACTTCAGTGGAATGGCCATTGCAAAGAGAATACTGTGCATGGGATACTATTGGCCGACCATGGAAAATGACTATTGTAAATATGTCAAAAAGTGCCAAAAGTGCCAACACCATGCAAATTTGACTCATGTACCATCACATGCTTTACAACCCATTCAAAGTCTTTGGCCATTTTCACAATGGGGCCTCGATTTGATTGGTAAAATATCACCTGCTTCATCAGGACAACATAAATTCATCATAACTGCTACGGAATACTTCACAAAATGGGTGGAAGCAATTCCAATGACCACTACGACTGGACCTCGAATAGCGGAGTTTATACTTCAACATATTATCTATCATTTTGGAATACCCTCAAAAATAATTTTTGATAATGGGAAGTCATTTAAGAATAAGGATGTTAGAGCCTTGTGCAACAAATTCAAAATTCAACACAGTTTCTCAACACCTTATTACCCGCAAGCAAATGGGCAAGATGAAGCAACCAACAAAACAATGGTATCCATTCTCAAGAAACTGGTCAAAGAAAATCATCGAGATTGGCATACTCAACTTCCTTTGGCACTATGGGCTTACAGAACAAGCATCAGAATGCCAACAGGAGCAACACCATTTTCATTGGTTTACGGTGTTGAAGCTATATTACCTTTCGAGCTCGAGATACCCTCCTTGCGAATTGCATTACAAGAATTCATGGATGATGACACTGAAAGACAAGCACGTCTTGACCAATTGACACTTATTGATGAAAAATGCATCAACGCTCTAGAGCATTTGCGAGTATATCAAGACAGAATCAAACGTGCTTACAACGCAAAAGTCCATCCTCACGAATTTCAAGTAGGGGACCTAGTGCTCAAAGAAAATCAACAAAATACCAATGCATTGCCACACTTGAGAGATAAATTTATGGCTAATTGGTTAGGCCCATATATTGTAAAGCAAATATTGGGACCAGGAACGTATAGACTTGCCGACTTAGAGGGAAAGTTGGAGCCAGAGCCACTAAACATAATGCACCTAAAGGCATTTTATGCATAAGTCGACCTGCAATATATGTATATATATGTACATGGCTAAAAAAAAAAAAAGAATTTATATTTCTACATTGCATACATTTTACATTGTAAATAGAAATATCTTTACTAGCATTTCGCATATTGTATTCACATATCACATGAAAATATTCATATAAAAAAAAAAAAAATTCAATTTTTGCATTAACATAAGCATATCATAAGCATGTAGCAGCATTACAATATAATATCATATAATTGCATCCATCCCATCCCATGTTCAGTAATATTTTGTAGTGGTGATGATACGACCAAATAAAACAAGTTCCAAGAATTGGGGGTACCCACCTAAGGCTTTTTGCAATTCAACAAAAGTTATACAACACATGTTATCCTTACATCTACAATCAAATTTTCAGTCACTCAATCATGTCTAGTGAAAAACCAAATTTCAATAATATGTCCAATTTTCTTTAGGACCAAAGCACTTTTGTCACATTAAGAAAGTCTTGAGTATGGTAGATTGACCCCAAAACAATCTTGAACCAAATACACTTTTACAAATCTTAAAAGCATTTTGAGTAAGAAAAGGACAATGCCAACTTGGGTACACCTTGAAGCGAAAAAGTAAAATTCCTCGCTTACCCTATCACGCAACATAGTCCAAAATAAAAAATAGTGGTTTTCACCACTATCACAATAATGCTCCAAATTTAAAAAAATGTAGAGTAGTAAGGATAGGATCACATTCTCATCACACTTCGATTGAGAATCCGATTCCCCAAAACTCTATACAAAATTAATTCCAAACACACACCACAGATCCCTAAGGCTGAAAGGATCGTACTACATTCCCCTCAGAAAGTTATGTAGTCATCCCAAAAGCTTAAAGATCAGATCATTGGACTATGGAGCGAACCTCCACCGGGGCTATAGACGCTTGACTGGCAGTGGAGTAAACTCATGCAGGGCGACATGTCTCTCCCCAAAAAGGGAGACCTCTGACCGCACATACGGGTAAGCTAGCTAATAGGTAAACCCATAACAGGTACCATCCAATTTACTCATGATGGGTCAATTAACTTCACAATCACATGCACTGGTTCTTGATTGCTTAGGGTCATCGCCAACTCAAATATTTAGTAAATAAACTCCACTTGCACACACCTTGGTCTTAAAGAAAGTTAGACAACGGTCAAGAAAATGGTTTACATTACTAGAGTGTTTGAGTCTTTGAAAATATTCCACTATTAAATATCAAAAACCATACCATCTTCCATATCACCATCAACATATTCTTCCATTATCACATACATATCCACCATACATCACCCACAAAAAGTCACCAAGATTGGATACCCCCAATTGCAACAATGAACAAGTAATGGTCAACTACTCTGAGCTATAAAATATTACATGAACATCATGCATGCCATCATATAGTTACATGAACAAATAATTAAACTGCATATTACATATTAGTGTGCATTCATATCATAAAACAAACATAAAAATATTTAGATTGCATCAAATAAGCAATAACAAAGCATTAACAAGAAGCATGCATATAAACATTAACACATGACATAACCAAAATAAAAGGCCATGTATATATATAAATATGGAGGTCACAAAGTACAAAATGCCCGAAGGTTGTATACATTAGAGCACCAAGGCTCATAGCAAAAATGGATATACCACAAAAAACAAAAAGAGACAAAAACTGCTACAACTAACTAGCACCGCCAAGGTCCCTCCGAGGACCCTGTGCAGTAGAAGCCCCGTGAGAGCTCGATGACCGATGAGTCCTGTGACTCATCTTAGTACCTCGGGTAGCAGTAGCAACTGATGATGAAGGAGGAATAGGTAGAGGAATCTATCGCTCATGTAAAATGTTCTCCAACATCTCAATATAAATAGCCTACTTGTGCAGGCTCCTCAAATCAGAACCCTATCGGGCTACACATTGAGAAATCTCTAATCGAAGAGCAACAACAGTAGTTGTAGTGTCACCTCCACCTGACCCTGACTGTAACTGGGTGAGCTCACCCTCTAACCGAGTCACCTCACCTCCAAGCCTAGTAATCTCAGCATCCTTGGCGTCAAGGGCATCATTGCTAGGTCCACCCCGCAAACTATCAACCTCAGCTTGAAGGTGAGTCACCTCTAAATCCAAGCTATCACGCTCCCCCTGTAGCAAATCCTAGTCCTCCTCAGTCCATCGAGGAGGGCCATCCCCTTCTCCATCCCCCTCACCACTAGCATCCTCCGGCTGCTGTGCATCAAAAACCACCTCGGCCCTCGAAGTGCTACCTCATCGATGCTTCATCGACCAAGGCACCCATCCTCCCACCTCTACCTCATCACCACTCCCCTCATCATCAACAATGGCACTCGACATCCAAAGAGGTTGAGTAGCTAACCATGCATCATACTCGGGAGTGGTACCCACATCATCCAAATCAGCAACCTCTAGGTCAAAGTCATCAGTTGGGTCATCAACTCACCAAAATTTAGGAGCAACAGGTAACCCCAGCTCGTCTCCCCATCGCCTATAGGTCACAGGTGCATCAGGCACACCCTGTACCAAACCAAACTGATGCTACACCCGAGAAAATTGAATATACTCCATCTCCCTAAGATGGGCACCAACAACCCATCGACATCGCTTTGATTATAGCACTAACGAAATTAGGAGAACTTAGGAAATTAGGAGCATAAAGATTATTAAGCAGATATTGCATTAACTTAAAGTTTCGAAAGATTACAATGCTTAAATACAAATATTATTAACTAGAACCTAGAAATCTTAGGAGAAAGAATAGGGAAGAAGAAAAATAGGGAGGAAAGGAAAAATGAGATTAGGAGTCAAACTCCCTGCCGTCCATGTCGTCCAATCCTACTGACTTAGTTGTCGTCCAAGGAGGTAAAAGGGTAAGGTCCAAAGATTACAGTGGTAAAACAAATTTTTTACTTTTTTACCCTTTTAACTTCCAACATTCTCCCCCTTAAAGTTGAGAGGACTGACTATACATTCTCTTAGATTTATATATTGAGCTTTAGCCATGCCTTTGGTGAAGATATTTGCAATGTTATTCAAAGTGCTGTAATATATAAGCTCAACTATCTGCTGCTCCACCATGTCTCGTATGAAGTGATACTTCATATCAAAATGCTTTGATCTGCTATGGTGGATTGGATTGTATGCCAATTGAATGGCACTTATGTTATCACAATACAGTCAATTTGGACCACTTTAACTTTCTCCAATTTCTTCAAGGACTTTTCTTAACCATAGGGCTTGAGTACTAGCATGTGTGATGGCTATATACTCAGACTCAGTAGATGACAATGCTACAACAGTCTGCTTCTTGGAACTCCATGTGATTAGTCCTGACCCTAGACTAAAATAGTTCCCTTATGTAGATTTCCTATCATCTATATTTTTGCCCTAATCACTGTCACTGAAGCCAACTAATTTAACAAAATTACATTTGTGGTAATGGATTCCAAAATCCAATGTACCCTTTAGATATCTTAAGATTATTTTAGTTGCTTGCAGATGCAGCTCAGAAGGACTTGCCACAAACCTTGAAACTAGAGAAACAACATATTGAATATCAGACCTTATGTTGGTGAGAAACATCAGAATCCCAACCATGCTTCTGTAAGTGGTCATGTCAACCTTTGGTGCTCCACCATCCTTGCTCAATTGGATCCCATGTCCAATTGGAGTTGCAACTGATTTGCATTGCTCCATGGAAAATTTTTTAATCATGTCTCGAGCATACTTGTGTTGATATATGAAGATCCCCCTATTTGATTGATGCACTTCCATGCCTAGGAAGTATCACATTAAACCGAGATCTTTCATCTCAAACTGCTTCATCATGGAGTTTTTGAACTCCATATTCATTTTAGTGTTACTATCCATAAATATTAGATCATCCACATACAAACAAACTATGAGAATGTCTACTCCATGCTTTAGGTAGTACAGAGTTGGTTCACTTTTGCTTCTAGTGAATCCATACTCACTAAAATAGCCATCAATGTGTGAGTACCAAGCTCTTGGTGCTTGCTTGAGGCCATAAAGTGCCTTTTTCAATTTATAAACAAGGTTCTCCTTTCCTTATTCTTGAAAGCCTTGAGGTTGTTGAACATAAACCTCCTCAGTCAAGTATTAGTTTAGAAAAGAACTTTTCACATCCATGTGTTGAATGTTCCATCCTTTATGGGCAGCTAAGGAAAGAACTGATCTGATTGTCTCTTATCGGGAAACTAAAGCAAAGGTTTCCTCATAGTCAATGTCAAATTTCTAAGTAAAACATTTTGCTACTAATCTCGCCTTGTGCCTCTCAATGCTTCCATCAACATTGTATTTGGTCTTGTAGACCCATTTACATCCAACACATTTTTTTTCCTTTTGGAAGCTTTACAAGCTCCCAAGTATCATTTTTTTTATAGAGGTTATTTCCTCTTTCATGACTTCTTGCCATACATTCTGAGTACAAGCCTTCTCATAGCTAGATGGTTCTAGTTGTGCACTAGTTAATAAAGCATAATTAACTACATATCCCTTAGGATCTTGGGAGTCATCATCCCCATACATATGCAGATTTTCAAGTTTTTGCAAAACTGAATTCATTTCACTAGCTTGGCTTCTAGTGTATATTTTCTGGTAATTTTGATCCAACGTTTGAAAATATGGATGATGTTGTAATGTTCTTTTACCTATTAATGGAGAGTCAATGTCCATCGGTGAAGAACTTACTGATCTCTGTGGAGAAGGACTTGGAGTGGCGGTTGAAGTACTTGATGTAGTACTCCTGCTTGGGCTTGGAGGGGTTGGTGTGCCTTTGCTTTTCTTGGGAGACACATGTTGTACCTGTGAAGAACTTACATCTTGGGACTCATCATCAACAAAAATTCTTTGATGACCCCATTCTCCCCCTTCATCAAAAATTACATCTCTGGAAAGTACAATTTTATGAGTCTTGGGATTGTAGAGTCTATATGCTTTGGTAGACTCACAATACCCTACAAACATACAAGCTTGACTTTTGGGATCAAGCTTCTTCCTCTTCTCATCAGGAAAGTGTGTGTATGCTAAAGAACGAAAAACTTTGAAGTGCTTTACATTGGATTTCTTTTCGTACCACCCCTCATAAGGAGTGATGCCATCTAAACTAGAAGTTGGACTTCTATTTAGAATGTATACACTGGTTCTTACAACATCATCCCAGTACATATTAGTTAGATGCCTATTCTGAAGCATCGTTCTTGCCATCTCAACTATGGTGCGGTTCTTTCTCTCGGCCATACCATTCTGTTGTGGGGTATAGGCAGTAATGAATTGCCTTTTGATCCCACTTGCTTTACAATATTTCAAGAATTATTTTGAGGAGTATTCACCTCCTCGATCTGTTCTAAGACATTTTACAAAATACTCACTTTGTTTCTCTACATTGTTTTTGAAATCTATGAAGCAATCAAAACCTTCATCTTTATGTTTCGAAAAATAAATCCAGCACATTCTAGAGAAATCTAAAGAACACAAGCTTATACTGAGAGGGGGGGTGAACAGTATAAGACCACTTTTTAAATTTTTCCTTTTACTTCAGAAAGCAATGTAGTGAACCAATAGAAAAATCAAAGCAGTAATCAAACCAGTGTACAAGTCATCACATAATTGAGACACCAATATAACGTGGTTCACCCAAGGTGGGCTACTCCATAGATAAAATCTTTCACTAAATTTTCTCAATCAAATCCTTTCGGAATACTTCCCAATTACAATGTTTATGGACTTCCTTTCCAAAGGAGAATCCTTCCCCTAATCAAATATTTATGAGCCTCCTACCCAGAGGATATGTCCTATCCCCCAAAGAAGTATTTATAAGCCTCTTTCCCAAAGGATATGTCTTATCCCCCAAAGCTCTAGAAATGATACTTCAAAATATCACTGCCTCTTCTACTGCTAGCAGGTGGAACTCTTTTCCACATATGACATCTTATCCTCTTTGCTCTGGCTCTAGAGACTTCTGTCCTCACTGATCACCTCAACAGCTACTCATCAACACTTGTACTAAACACAATCATTCGATCCAGCACAAGTCCTCTCAAACTCTGTCACAAATCTACACCAAACTCAGTCCTTTGGTCTAGCATAAATCTGCTCTCAAATATCTGTTAGATTTATCCCAAGCTTAAGCCAAAAGCTTGAACAAATCAATCACAATTGCTCACAAGTCTTCACCAAGACTTCATCAAATCTATCCACAAGTTCTTCAACAAGAACTTGTCCAAATCAGTCCACAAGTTCTCCACAAGAACCTATCCAAATCAGTCCACAAGTTCTCCATAAGAACCTGTCCAAATCATTCCACAAGTTCTCCACAAGAACCTGTCCAAATCTGTCCTAGCAAGCTCACCAAGAACTTGCCCAACTCAGCTCAAGCAAGTTTACCAAGAAACTTGCCCAATGTGAACACACAAAGAGAATTGTTAGAGACCCAATGTGTTTCATCCAATCATATCATATCAATCTCATAGAAGCATAAAGAGAATTGTTAGAGACTCTATATGTCTATCCTTCAACTCTCAATCTCAACTCAAATCAATCTCATAGAAGTAGTATACTTTCACAAGATCTTGAACCACAACCCAACAATTGCCAATAATGCAATATCAAGGAATCATCTCCTCCAACATAGAACCATAACTTGCTATTAAACCCTAGCCAAGTTAGTTTTCAAGAACTCAAAGCAATCTCTCTCTAAGCATCAAAAAGGGGTTCAAGATATTTCCAACTTCTCTCAAATGGGAATGCTCAACTTAACCACACAACCAAGTTTATCAAGCAAAGTACAACTTGATAAAATAAAATCTCAAAGGAGCAAGCCCAACTCATGTATCAAGTAAAGCATAACTTGATCAACTCAATCTCAATGGAAGCAATCTCAAAACCAAACTCTCAACAACCAAACAACTAAATTAGGGTTTCAACAACTTATAGCAATGGCATATGCTTCTCACTCAAAAACCCTAAAGCAAACTTCAAATGCTTCCACTCTCATAAAATAGAATTATGCAATAACTCATAAACTCATCATGATCTCATAATGCATAATCAATACTTCCACTTTCAGAAAATAAGATCCACTCCAAATAAGGAAACTTAATTTAATATTTTTCACTCCAAACTTATTTTCAGAAAACCATCAATCAATAATAACCATGGAAGAATGTTCCCATCACTTTACTTTGATGAAGAAGGAGAACTCAAAATCTGTCACAACACTAACTCTCAATTTACCACAAATTAGAGTTAGCAACAATGGAATAATGCACAAATGATAAGAGTCTTAATAACACCTTATCACTCCAACTCATCAATAATAAAAACTCATAAATATACATATCAATAATATTCCTTTACACCTTATAACTCCTACTTAATATATCACAAAAACATTAAGCATCAATAATAACAATGTCAAAGCAATATTTCTATTTAACCTTATACCTCCATCCAATTACCAACAATAATTGCCAAGTCAAATCAAATATTCCACATTATCAACAAAAGATCTACCTTGGCCAAAAATCAATTCTCCAACCTTAAGAGAAGTGTGGAGACACCAACATAAACGCCAAAGTGCTTCCTCCTCCAAACTCATGATCCAAAGCAACTGTCGTACCACGTGCACAATAATCGTGACCAAGGAAAAATTGAAACACACCTATCACGAATCGAACTCGACACCTTTGCTTATCGAGCGCCTTTGCTCCACTGCCTTCGTCGTTGGAGTACAAGTGCCCAACGAAACTCTCAAGTGCTACTCGTTGTTTTACATTCTATTTGCTCGCAAAAGACAACAAGAATTTCCTTCCTCACAGGCGCACGAAATTTGAATTTAGCACAGACCAGATTTGTCTTCCTCACTGTGCACGAAATCAAAATTTAACACAGACCAGATTTGTCTTCCTCATTGGCGCACAAAATAAAAAATTAACATAGAGCAAAATGAGACTCAAAAATCATAGCGCAATCTAAAATCGAAGGTCACAGAGCAATACGAATTCGAAGGTAATCACACAAATCGAAGGTCACAGAGCAATACGAATTTGAAGGTAATCGCTCAAATCATAGGTGTATTGAAACTTAGGAATTAATGCCCTTTAATAGTCTTTTGCATCCCATGCAAGTTGACGATAGTGATCCTTCCAAAAAATGACATCGGTGAGGTAAGTCTTCTACATTGGTGTCGCTAAGGGTTTAGAAACACTTTCAATAATAATTATTAAATTAATAATTATTATTTTATTAATAATAAACTTAACTTAAAACCTTTTCAAAGGTTTGAGTTAATTTATTTATTAATAATCAAAATGGACTTTTAAGGTTTTTTCAAGGAGAAAAAACCTTTTCATTAAGCCAAGATGGTTTTAATAAAAACCCTTAATGAGTCCATATGGTTTTAAGAAAAACCTTTAACCTTGTCACCATGGTTTTAATTAAAAACCCCTAAACAAACATCATGGAACTTTAAAGATATTTTTTTCACCAAACTCTTTTTGACATCAGCACAAATTCCTTTTTATATCAACACAAACTCCTTTTGACATCAATGACAACTCACAACCATGAAGCTAGGCAACATACCCAAAATTGCCAACAAAATCATCTATGAAAGTGAGAAAATAGGAATTGTTTCCAATACTCTTTGTCTGTATTGGACCACAGATGTCTGAATGCATTAATTGAAATGGATAGTTGGCTCTCCACGTTTGTTCTTTTGGAAACTTTGACCTTGAGTGATTTCCCAAAGCACATCCTTCACAGACCTCCTTTTGTTCGTTGATTTTGGGAAGTCTTGTCACCATAGCTTGAGAAGTTAACAATTTCAAGCTAGCGAAATTAAGGTGACCCTATCGCAAGTGCCAAAGCACACTTGGATTTGCTATAGCTATATTTGCAAGTTGAGCTCCACCTGGCTCACCAAATTTGAGAGGGAATAACTGATTCTTGGTCATTGGGATCTGTGTGATGACACGATTACAATTATTTTTATCAAGAATGAGACATTTTCCTTCATCAAAAACAAGTTTGTAATTATTCTCCATCATTTGTCCAATGCTTAGCAGATTGTGTTGGAGCTTTGGAGTGTAGTAGATGTCATTCACTTTCTTTAGTCCTTCTTTCGTTGGAACTTCCATGGTTCCAATACCTTCGACTTGCAAAGCTTTATCATCCCCTAACTTGATGTGGGATTTATAAGTGGAATTTAGAGTAGCAAATAGATTCTTTGCCACTCATATGGTTTAAACAACCAGTATCCATAATCCATGTGTCATTTAGATTTTGTTCTGATTGTCCATATGATAGAAAAATATTAGAGGTATCATCTTCTTCTCCATAATTTCCATATTGACTGCTACTACCTTGAGAATATTTTGACTAGCAGTCACAAGCAAAGTGGTCTGGCTTGCCATAATTAAAACAAGTTGTTTTGGACTTATCACTTCCTCGCCCTTAATTTCCACTTTGTCTTGTATTTTCTCCTCTATTTTGGTTTCCAGCTCTGTTCTGATTGCCTCCTCTATTGGAGTTGCCTCCTCTATTTTGATTGCCTCCTCTGTAGTTGCCTCTGCCTCTTCCTCTTCGCTGGCCTCTTCCTTGACCTCTTCCACATCCTCTTCCAGTATTTTCATTGGATGTGAAGGCTTTATCATCACCTCCATAGTTTTTTGAAGGAGATTCCTATAATCTCTCTTCATGAGACATTGATGATTCGATTAATGCATCAAATGTTAAAGTGGAAATATTTTTTGACTCTTATATGATTATGGCAATGTGATTCCATCTTTGTGGAAGTGTTCGCAACACTTTTATTACAATTGTCTCAGGCTTGATTTCCTCGCCAAGTGTAACCATTTTATCAACAACAACTTTCACTCTGACACAATAATCACCTACTTTTTCATCTTCTTTCATTTTGAGATTTTCAAAATCTCATTTTAGTGTTTAAAGCCTCACTTGCTTCACTTGATCACTTTCCTGGAATCCATATTTCAAGGCTTTCCATGCATCTTGTGCAGTTATACAAGCGGCTATTCTATGGAATATACTCTTCTCCAATGCTGCTTGGAGATGATAAAGAGCAAAAGAGTTGCTCTTTTGTGCTTCTTTCTTTGTTTTCTTATTTGTGGCACTCAATGTAGCCCAATCTATGGGTTCTGTGAAACCCTCTTCTATTATATCCCACAAACCTTTTCCTATGAGTAAGGTCTTCATTTTGATAAACCAATACTCGTAGTCATACCCGTTGAACTCTGGAATTGGTAGATTGTTATGTGAGGCCATAGTTACTAAAATACTCTTTTATTTCTTGGCTACAATAAAGCACTCTGATTTTTTCAAAGAAATAAGAAGGAAGAAAGAAGAAGAAAGCAGAGATTATAAATTTAATTCAAATCTGACTTGATTCACTCTTTCATTGATTACTTGTTCCTCTTGTTGTGGCGTTGCAACTTCTTGATTCACAAAATTATATGCTACTTGTTCTCATCGTCACTTATCAATATTATCTCTGGTGTTGTTGGTTCTAGAATTTCCACTAAATTACTATAGTGAGAATATTTTGATTCTTGTGGTGTAGCTTCTATGGATTCAGATTGCTCAAATTGACTCCCAAATGATTGATCTTCAGAGTCTACCTTGTACCCTGAGTCTGGATGCCTCTGGTGTGCAATTACTGCATTTTGCAACTGACTAAATACAGTATGTAGCCCATAAGATCTCACTTTTTCATCAAAACTTTCGGCGTTTTCTCTTACCAAAAGTGCACATAGGGCATGATAACAACCACTTGGTCTTATCATCAATACCTCTTTACAAATTTCAGTTTGATCTTTTGTCTCTCTTACAAGGAAAAATACTAAGCCTCTTAGGCTTTGTCAAAATTTTCCAACTTTGAGTCCTCTTACATAAATTGCATCTTGGGCAATGTTCTTTTTCTCCTATTTTATTATATCAAAAAAAATATCTATATTTGTATTTAATAAAAGAAATATAATTGCTTTATAAAATAAAATTAAAAAAAACAATTATTATTTAATTTTATTAAATATAATATAAAGTTATATATTTTTTTTAATATATAAAATAATAAACTTTTAAGAAAAAGAAAAAACCTTTTAAAAAAAAAATTCTAACTCCGCAGGAGTCGAACCCGCGACTCCTTTCTTTCAAGCAGAGTTTCCTTGCCAACTCGGCTTCCACCGCCGATGAAACCTAGGCAGAATACACTATTATTTCAAGACATTCGGGGCATATACCATACAAAAAAAAAAATTGCAACTTTCGTAGCCACCGGGTTTCGAACCTACGACCTCCTGGGGGTGAGCGGCTTAAGGCTGGCTCCTCGATCTAGTCGAGCTGCGTGGCCCGACGAGGAGGCGAGGGAGGCTTACCTCCTTTATCCCATCATGGCTGCACGATAATTTTAAAAAAAAGTTACAATATTTATCCCACATCCGTTGTGCGGGGGGATATTGTGCTTTATTAGCACAAAGAAGCACTAAGCTTCTCGATTGCCTTTGAGAAATCAGTGACTACCCTTTTGTCTTCTAGTCGAGCCAATCACCTCGCACCACATCACCAATTGCCCCTTTATCTGCCTTGTTGTCTGCTCGCCATGTGTCTGCCTTGCTATCTGCTCGCCACATGTTCGCATTTGGTTAGCTCCTCGATTTATGTGCTCTTTGTGGGCCTCTCTCAAACTCACCTTGGTTCATGTGTTGTAGGCCCTCTCGACCTCCTCGAGATCTATGCCTCACCTGTGAGCTACCTCTTGTGGGCCTCCTCGACCTCCTCGAGATGTATGCCTCACCTTTCGCTCAACTTGGGCTCCGCGCTTCGCCTGTATAGCCTCTGCTCTGATATGAGATATAGCACTAACAAAATTAGGAGCACTTAGGAAATTAGTTGCATAAAGATTATTAACTAGATATTGCATTAACTTAAAGTTCAAAAGATTACAATGCTTAAATACAAATATTATTAACCAGAACCTAGAAATCTTAGGAGAAAGAATAGGGAAGAAGAAAAATAGGGAGGAAAGGAAAAATGATATTAAGAGTCAAACTCCCTATTGTCCATGTCGTCCAATCCTGCTGACTTAGTTGTCTTCTAAGGAGGTAAAAGGGTAAGGTCCAAATCTTACAGTGGTAAAACAAATTTTTTACTTTTTAACACTTTTAACTTCCAACACTGATGCGATGAAGATCTGATGCATCCATCACCCAATCCAAGCCCCTCTAAGGTTGCCAACTCATAAAATCTATAGTAAGCAAGCTTAGGATATCTTTGTACTTTGATACCCCCACCAATGAACGACTAAGCTCCTCACTAAGTAGCCACCTATAAGCTCGAGGAGAAGTGGCATCACAAGTGCAAGGAATACGAACAAGCCATCCACCAATGATGTACTCCAAAGACCACACTTGAAGCACCAAACTGTAACCTAGCCCCTTCCACCCCTGCCTCTTTACCTCGTACAACTCACTGTAAATATGGCAAAGAAGAGCAGGAGCCCATGCCAACCATCGAGGATCAGATATAAGATCAAGAACAATAGGAACCTGGTTCCATGGGATCCTCGATCCCATGGAATTGGGCAACAACATGTTGCTCAATATGTACATCAAAAATGCTGGAATAGCTCCCAAACTGCCAGCCATAAAGAGATCAAGGTATGCAATACCTCCCCTGCTACAATCTACATCCCAAAGCTTGCCAAATATAGGGAATAAAGCCTCCTTCTTGTTGAGTCCAACGCGAACAATAGGACCCTCGACAGGAACATGGAGAATCTGGTAAATATCCTCCAAGGTAATAGTTAGCTCCCCCGTAGAAAGCTAAAAAGTACCCCTGTCAGGATCCCAGTGCTCAACAAGCGTCGACAGAAGATCCTCGTCAGCTCGGATGGTGCCAAGCCTCTCGCAACCATCAAGACCAATGGTCTCAAAAAAATTCCAATCATCATCAGTAAGAGCCTTGCGCACTTTGCGAATAGTGTGAGGCCACCTATGTCGGGCATCAAGAAGCTTAACCTGAAAAGAAGCAAACATGAAAAATATTAGAACGATCAAAACAAAACTTAGCAACAAATATAAAAAAAAAAAAAACCAAAAAAAAAGATCAAATTTT